>CM070734.1:25629167-26901195 GCA_036346275.1 Otatea glauca
ATACGCGATAAAAAAAATTTCCTTGGCTTATTTAGTTCGGCTCCCACCTTCCCCCCCAACGACGCCGGCGCAGCGATAGAAGCAGCGGAGACGGAGACAGCGAGGGCACGGAAGCCATGGCAGGAGAGTGCTCCCCAATGGAGGCGGCCCAGCGCCGCCTCAGCGCCATCTCCGCCCACCTACAGCCGCCCGCTGCCTGTGACGGCGTTAACCTCGCCGCCAACCGTACCGCCGGCGAGTACGCCGACGGTACGCCTCTCTTCCCCTGCCTTTGACCCGCTGATATGTCGAAGCTATATCCCGTGTGCGATGCTGCCATTTCGATTTCGCGTTCGATTCGATGGGGCCAGTGGCCTGCGTGGGTCGCCTCCTTTTTGGCGGAGAACGACTGGTCCCAATTCGCAAGCGGTGTGGTTGTGGTCACAATTGTGTTCGGGATCTTAGGGGGCAGAGAGGTTGTTTAGCTACCGAATCTGGAGGCACGGGCCCCGGGCATACGTTCCACTGCGTTGGTGAATGGATTTCTTTATCCGGGGAAAAGAAATATAGGATAGAATCGTTGCTTTCGCACTGAATCGGGGATGTTGCTTTCTTGTACGGTGCATCTCTTTATATTCCATTCTTCCTTTTTCAGTATGTCGGCACCCGAGAGTTGTGAGACTGAGACTGAGACTGAGACTGAGACTGAGACTGAAGAAGTATTATTCAGCGAAAACGGGGATACTACGAACATATGCTGTTTGATGCTTGCATTGCTTGCTGCGACCTGATCGGGATACCTCTTCCTGTTGTGCTGATCTAAGGATGCCTGTTGTGCGTACAGTAGAATGATGTCACCTGGGGCTGTAGGGCCTGAATTGGTGCCTTGTTGTTTAGAAGTCTATGGCTTTATCCCTGTTTACAGGAACTCAGAAAGTAACCAAATAAAAATTGGTTCGCTTTCATTTGGGCCTGTTGGTGGTTACTGGAAAAGCTTGTATGCCTTTCTTCTGCGTTTACTTTGTAGAAGTAAAGCTTTTTCCTTGTACGATTCAATGGTGTGTATAACGGGGTTTACAAGAACTCTCACTCAACCAAATTTGGACCTTTCATGTTCCAAAAGTTGTGCCGGAACAATGTATTTCTTGACGCAATTCTACTTGTTTGTGAACCCACCCCCAGTATCTGTCTAAACTCGTATCCATATCCTTATGGGTGCCGTTTTGTTACTAATTTTATAACAGATCCATTTCAGCCATAAGATACAAGCAGCAGTTGTAAAATTGAGGACCAATCCCTCATCCTATGGTTTCTTAATTGCAGCACTGCATGTTTGAGTTTAATTGGCACACTCTTGAGAGACAACAACACATGTGGTTTTTCTTGAGAAATAGCTTATTTAAAACAAACTATTGCTAATAATTCACTGTACACAGATTCTTCAGGGCATAGCCCATGGCTTCTCAATTTCAACTGTGCAAGTTTGAGTTAACTTGGGACTTTCCTCGGACGCCAATGCATTTTCTTAGTTTGAGAAATAGCTTATTTAAAATAAACTGTCATGAATTCAATGTGTATAGCTTCTTCAGTGCAGGGCTACAGTGTCGTTCTCCCAGAGAAGTTGCAAACTGGAAAGTGGAATGTGTACCGGTAGGTTATTTATATGTTAAGCATCATTTTTCTGTTGTTGTTGCTCAAACTTGCTGTTCTTGCAGATCTGCAAAGTCACCTGTAAGGTTAATAAATAGATTTCCTGGTAATCAAGACACTCGAACGCTGCATGATAATTTTGTGTAAGAATCTTCACAATCTCTCTTGAACATCTAACTTTTGTGTCTAAATAATTCATCTCAACTTAATCAAATACTTCAGTTATTGCAGATGTTATCCAATTCTCGTGTTGAATTATTAGCAAATCTGTGAGTGTAACATCATGCTGCAATAGTCTTTTAGATTATTTCTGAAAGATATGCTAGAAAGGTGCTATTTTTTTTTTCAGTAGGAAGCTCCCATTATTTTTTGCTTTCAGATTTGTGCTCAGGAGGGATTTCCTTGCAAAACCTAATAAGAAAAAGAATAACTTGCAATGGAAACTGTTTTACTTGTTCTTTTATGGAAACCTCGGGGCTGGATAAAATGTATCTAGGTCTTTTTTTTTGTGTTTGTGGGGGTGGGGGCTTACCCCTTGGCAAAGTGATTTTTTGAACCTTTAATCTAATGGTAAATTAAGAGCTGAAAAGAACTTCAATGCAGGAGTTTTTATCTGATTGTTTTATGAAAGCTGGTAAATTTATGTCTTGTGCAGACTACATGCTTGATAAGAAAACTATTAATATTCAAATGTCAGTACTGTAATCATCTCTCAGGCAGAATGTTCTACGATATCCCAAATTGTGCAGGTATGCAGTTGAGACTTTTAGAGATTGTAGATACCTGGGCACAAGAGTTTGCGCAGATGGAACAGTTGGAGAGTAAGGATTGGTTATCTGATTATTCCATATTATTGCCTTTATTGTAGCCTTATCTATCCTTGTTTAACTCTTTTAAATGACATATAACGTTGCAGCTACAAATGGATGACCTATGGAGAAGCTAGTACAAGCAGGACTGCAGTAGGTTCTGGTCTCATTTATCATGGAATACCTGAAGTAAGTCATCATGATCTCAACAAGCACTTGTCGTTTTGTTTTTGACTATTAACAAGTAGATATATTGTCACACACTGCTATCTTGATATAGCACTTCTAGTGTCCTAAAGTTAATTTATGTGGATTACTTCAAATAATTTTTTTATCTGAATCAGGGTGCACGCATTGGTCTGTATTTTATAAACAGGCCTGAGTGGATCATAGTTGACCATGCTTGTGCTGCATATTCATATGTATCTGTGCCACTTTATGATACTCTCGGTATGTTCAACATCGCAGAATGGTCATCTATCTCTTTTTCAGTCATCTAGTAACATTTTTTGCTTATTGTACTTTCTGCAGGTCCAGATGCAGTTCAGTTCATTGTGAACCATGCAACAGTAGAAGCTATTTTCTGTGTGCCTCAAACACTAAGCACTGTGAGCTTTAATCCCTTACCTCAACCTTAGATAATTACTACTCATGTCACTGGTCATACCAATCCTAACTTCTGTGCAACAGGGCAATTATTTCTAAGAAACTGATCTGTGCTCTCAGCTGCTAATCTCATCCTGCTACGGCCTTAATTTATTTTGAATATGACCCTGTTACGGGTGCTTCATATGTCAAAAGATCGCATAGTGCATACTGCATGCATGTCAAGTACTGTTTGTTCTTGACCATATCCAAATACACACATGATTTATTTGGTCGATATTTGGGGCCCAATCCAAATTTTATTCTGGTTTAAAACGCTAAATCAGTTTATGGACACTGCCTAGCATTCAACTTTGCATTGCATCGTGATATATACTTTGAAAAAAAGTATATTTAATTTCCAACATATTATTTTACTTATATTTATCTATTGATTGCAGCTGTTAAGTTTTATTACTCAAATGCCATGTGTTCGCCTTATAGTGGTAAGTGTGGACCATTTGCAATTCATTTATGCAAATGCAACAGTCATGATTGTTTGAGAACCTCTGTTCTGTATTCTTACTACCTTGTTTTATATAGATAGTTGGTGGAGAAAATGCAGAAATGCCGTCTGCACCGGCACCTTCTGGAGTGGCAATTACAACTTTCTCTAGGCTACAAAACCAGGTGGGCTTGCTAAATTATCCCTTCTGTTTTGCTGTTTAAATATCCTGTTGATGGCGAACTGTACTTAACAATACATAGATGTTTATCTGTACAAGTCGCTTCTCATCGGCTGCACATAGTACGGTATTCATTCTCTAATGCCATTCTATAATGTGAGTCAATTGGGTTTATCTAAACAAGTCGCTTCTCATAGGTTGCACATAGTACGGTATTGATTCTCTAATGTCACTCAATTGAATGCCATTTAAACTAGTTGGTAAAACATTTTTTATGTGCACCTGAAGTGAACAAATGTTGATAGATATCTACTACGTGATGCCCATTGTTACTGTCATAATCTGGAATTGGCTAAGTCAGCTTCTGTTACTGTCATAATCTGGAATGGACTAAATATACTTCTGTGGAAGCACTTCACAAATAGGCTTTCCATTTCCTTTTGGTTTCTTCCTTGTTTCCCTTTTGTTCTTATTCCTTGGTTCATATTCTACAAATGGCTCGGTGATATACTTGAAAAGATTTCACGTATACCAACCAAGTTATCAACTCTTATTTTCACTTGAATGCGATCTGCTATTGTTTAGAAACAAAAGCCACTAGCTGCACTGCACACCTAGCACTTTAGTTCTATGGGCATATTGGCACAATATTTACATGAAAATTCTTGATATATGAACTACTCAGCTGCACTCCATCATGTCTGTTTCGTTGATTAACTTTAGACTATTTCCAAGATTCATCCCTTAAAACAAAATTGATGTGATGTATAGTTTCCGCTTATGTTAGCACTTAGATGGACATGGGATATGTAGAAGTTTTTTCCTTTTTTGGGTAAAAGTTAGACTTGGATTTATCCAGAATGTGAAATTTGAATCTCCAATATATAGTAAATTGACATGGTGTAATGTGTAATTGTGTATATGTGTCTGCAAACACAATAGTTCCTTCTATTTTGTGTGCAATACACATGAGAGCTAAGAGACACACGTACATAGAAACAAATGTTTGGACCACCTCATGGATTAAATATTCTCTTATCTGAAGTCACAGTTTTGTATGTGTTAAATGTACTGTGTTCAGTGCTGCTTATAGGCATATGTAGTATGTGCATGCTTGATATATTGACTTTATTTTAGTTTTGCATTGACTGCTTGCATATATGTAGAATAAAGGATGCTAAAACCTCTAGTTTTCTTCTCATTCCTATTTACTGTCCCTCTTTGTTCTGAACTCCTTTCAATCTTTAACTCAGGGAAAGGTGAGTCCTCAACCTTTTCGTCCTCCAAAACCTGAAGATGTTGCTACTATATGCTACACCAGTGGCACTACTGGCACACCAAAGGTAAATCGTCCACCCTTCTGATTGTTCTTTGCTCCGTCAACAATGCTCTTCTACTTCTACCTTTCAAACCTGTGACGTTGAATGTCAATCTTTTCCCAGGGAGCTGTTCTTTCTCATGAGAACTTAATCGCAAATGTAGCAGGATCAAGCCTGGGCATAAAATTTTACCCCTCCGATGTGTGAGGATTTTACATTCAATCTAGAATTGTTTCTTTTTGCCCTAGCTTATTCAATTTATATCAACTCTTAATACTTTGACAATATTGGTGTGGATCTCTCTCCTCAGGTACATCTCATATCTACCTTTGGCTCACATCTACGAGAGGGCTAATCAGGTTGCATTGCTACACTACGGTGTTGCCATTGGATTCTACCAAGGGGTATGCAGATCCAAAACTTTAGGATGATAATTGTAAATTACTTTGCATTTATTGTTAGAATAACTATGTAATCTATATAACAGTTTTTGACATGCATTCAGAAAATTAACTGATAATATATGTTCTTCTATATGTTACTGGTAGACATTGGGGAATAATTGAATCATCTAATGCTATGTTATACACTAGTTTGGATAACTTCTTATCAAAGCTGTGGGCCATTCAAAGACTAAATAAACACCCAATATGCATCTTATGCAGGATCTTTCATCTTCAAGATAGTATTCTAACCATCCAATTATAGCATTTTTTATGGTATAGAATGGACCCATTTTGTTGGCTCATGTTACTTTGTTCACTACACCTCCATATTGCTCACCTAACCCTTCCCCCACCAATGCATCATCACATAGCTACCTCATGGCTGATTTCCCTGGTGCACATCAATCAACTTTGTTTGCCGCTCTGTAAGAAGCAAACACTTTGTTCAGGATTTATCAAATATGCATCTTACTTACTACATGCATAATAATCTTTTACCTTTAATTTTGAATTCTTTGTCATCTTTATTAGTTTTTTATGAGTGTATTCTTTGTTTCCACTTTCCAGGACAATTTGAAGCTGATGGATGACCTAGCTGTTTTGAGACCAACAGTATTCGCAAGTGTTCCCCGGTTATATAACAGAATTTATGCTGCGTAATACAACTATACCAGTGATTTAGATATTTTCTTGTTTCGTGTGACTGTTGCTAATCATACCTTTTGTGAGGTTAACGTTTCTTCCTTTTGGATACTGTTAACTGGTTAGTTGCTTATTTGCTCCATAGGATTACAAATGCTGTGAAGGAGTCCGGTGGGTTGAAAGAAATGTTCTTTCATGCTGCATACAATGCCAAGAGGCAAGCTGTTATTAACGGTAAGAACATTATGAAGTTCATTGAATTTAACTGTCCCATCCTTTTTTGTCATTTAGAAACCAATTAATAGAATTTCATCTGAAGGTAATAATCACTAGTGAAGCAAAAAAAGCAACAAAGGAATACTTGTACAGCTGAGCCTATTAGCCTTTTGATCGTAACACCTCTACTCCTTAGATTGATGGTTTTCATCGAAGACTGTCTTCCTAGAAGTTTAAAAGTTGTCTACAACAAAGAATATATGCTATATTACTTTAGCGAAACAATGAATATATGCCATCATTTATCATTAATTTAGACATTAGTTAACTGACTGGTGCATACGAAAATTTCGTTTTTCTTATTAGATTTGACATTTTGCCTATGAAAATGCGTGGGTTAAATGGTTGTTTCTTGCTTCAAGTCACAATTTAAGTCAGGATTTCTCTTTCCTCTCTGTCCAAATTAATGCCTAGGTGACATAGGTGTGACCAGAGTTCTGTTTTCCTTTTGGGGCAGAAACTGGACCCACTTGGTAGTCGGTTTTCCAGTAGCTTTAAGTCAACTCACATTTTTTTTTGGGTTCGTTTTTCTTTGTTTCTGCATTTCCTTAGTTTTGTAATGCCTCATGCTTTTTAAAAACAGCCATAAATACCCTAATACCGGCCGGTTTTTGCTGGGACATTGAACCTTGGGTATGTTGATTTATTGTTGCCAAGTATAATTTAGAAGATAAATGTCAATGGTGCATGCGGCGATGGAGTTGGATGTCCAGATGGTCTTCATGTAGGTCGCTCTTTCTAAAATGAAGAAAGGGCAGATATATGTGGCAATTGGAAACAGGAAGTTATATATGTGTCTTCAGGGTTTCCTAACATGTGGCACAGTCATAACTCGTAAGTTGGAAGCATTATATAATAATCCTCTTGAGTTTTATTTCTGTTGCTTAGCAATAGTTGAATCAGCTAAATGTTCTAATTGGACTGCAACTTGCAAACTTTCATTACCTTTTTTAAGGACAGCAGATTTTTCATTTATATTCCATCATTTGATCCAATTTTTTTTATCATAATTGTGTAATGAGATGTTGCTTCTATACATTGTGTTATTAGGACGAAATCCATCTCCAATGTGGGACAAATTGGTATTTAACAAAATAAAAGCTAGGCTTGGTGGACGAGTGAGGCTTATGACTTCGGGTGCTTCTCCATTGTCAGCAGATGTCATGGAATTCCTAAGAATGTAAGCTGACTTCTGATGTGTTCCCTTAGTGCAGCATGGTGACTGTTTGGAACTTGGCTTTGCTAATAGTAAATACTGTTTTAATTTTTTATAGCTGCTTCGGTGGTGAAATTCTTGAAGGTTATGGAATGACAGAGACATCTTGTGTCATCACTACAATGGATATTGGTGACAAATTAATTGGTCATGTTGGATCTCCAAATCCATCTTGTGGTAAGTGAGCTTAGTGTTTGGATTCTCGAGGATAGAATTAGATTTGCTTGGCTAAAATTTATGCTTACGTCGACAGTAATTTCTCATGAAGTCAACTTTGTATATTAATAGTACATAGAGAATGCATCCTAAAGTAATGATGTGTTAACGTGGGTTTAATTTACTTCGGAATGTCTCTGACCTTCATATTCGATGATGGTGGTACTTTTGAACCTCAGATACATGTCCATTGAAAATAGTTGTGTTGAAGGAACTTATTTGAGGTTGTCCATTTAGCAAGGTCCAATAATCTATGTTGATTGGATCATGTTCTTCAGAAATAAAATTATGTTTTTTCTTGAGAAAGATGTCAATATTCTTTCTCTTGCCACAAATTAAGTTAGGTTCCACCTTCAAGATTTATTAAGTTTGATTTTGTGCATTGTTCTCACACTCTTTCATAATGCAAATTCTGTTCTCGTCTTCAGAGGTTAAACTTGTGGATGTCCCAGAAATGAATTACACTTCTGAGGATCAACCATATCCTCGTGGAGAAATTTGTGTTAGGGGACCTACAATATTCCGTGGTTACTATAAAGATGAAATCCAAACGTAACTTACTATCCTCTCGCTCTTATTAAATTTTCAAATATATTAAGTGAGCTTCAATAAATGCATTTGTAAACCTGCAGAAGAGAGGTCATTGATGAGGATGGTTGGTTGCACACTGGAGATATAGGTTTGTGGCTGCCTGGAGGGCGTTTGAAAATTATAGATAGGTAAAGCTGAATAATATACTGTTTTATATTCGTCTTTTCTTTTGGAATTGAGATGAAAATTACGTGCCTTGTGCTTCCACTTAGATAAGTATATATAGTATAGTTTGTCAATTTGGTGCCCTCATATTCTCCACATGGCATCCATTAAAAATTTAAAATTATTATAAAACAATCTTCTATAGATTTGTGAAGATAGGAATATAATTGATATACTATCTAGCGAAGTTCCAAGTTAAACTAATTCTTCACAAGAAGAAAAATGCATCTGACAAGTTCCTCTGAAACAATGAATTAGGAAGGACAGCAAGGAAATTACTATGTACTAAAACTATCTAGCTTCTAAGTTATTTTGTTTGTATTTATGATTTAGTTGTTTGGGGTGCACCAAATAGATATGATGCATGAAATGCAATCCATGTCCTCTAGTTTCCTCTTGCTTCCATTTCTATTAAGAAAACAATTCTGTCCGACCAATCTGCACTTCTAGCTTTTGTGCAGATTCCTGATGATACTTAAAATTTCGATTACCAAATAAAACTGTTTACATACTTGAATTATCACCTTCTAATTTTCGAATTTGCCCACTAGTGTAATCGATTATCTGAGATTTGCATGGTGGGTGATAGAACTGTAATATGTTAAAGCTTTTTACAAATTTGAAGTACTGTATAACTTTCCTCTAAATTTATAATTTGCTTCCTATTAGTAGTTCTATGAGTAAATATACTCCCTCCGTTCCCGAATACATATCATTCTAGCTTTCAAATTTTGTTCTTAAATACATGTAATTCTACAATTTCAAGGTGATTTTTTACCATTTTCTCCATTCTATACCCCTCCTCTTTAGTTATTTCTATTGTCATTTACTATCATAGACTAGAGTAAGACGTCATCGAAAAATATAATAAAGAGGGGTAATACAATCTTTTATAGATGTACCTTGGTGGAAGTGCAATAACCTAACATGACATTTATTCCGGAACGGAGGGAGTAATTTCTAGGATGGTAGGGAATATCTAATAACAAGTCTGCAATGTTTAAAACTAGTGTGTTCCAGACTTAAAGTGGAAGCAGAATATCAACCTTCTCAGCTACTGATCAAATAGCAAACCAGAACTGACGATGCATAAACAACATTAAACTTACCAATTCTCTTTCTGCGCGTTTTCCCTATGTTATTTCATTTAATATATTTCCCCTAGACTCAGTTTGGTCTAACCACTATTCTTCCTAAATTACTAATTGTTTATATTTTTCTGGACTCAAGGAAAAAGAACATTTTCAAGTTAGCTCAAGGAGAATACATTGCTCCAGAGAAGATTGAGAATGTCTATGCTAAGTGCAAGTTCATTGCCCAATGCTTTGTATATGGTAATATTCATAATTTTATACTAGCTGTAAGCCTGTAATATCAATTATGGCCATGCATATTCTAAAGTTGTTGATTTGGATGCAGGTGATAGTTTAAACTCTTCTCTAGTTGCCATTGTAGCAGTAGAACCAGAGGTTTTGAAGGCTTGGGCTGCATCAGAAGGAATCCAGGTAAATACTTTGTCCGTTGCATTTGTCACCTATTTATTTCAGCCCGTGGAAACAAATAGCGAGGGGAACTCATTGTTTTCACACTGATCCAATTTAGGAGTGTAAACCGAGCATGGACTTTTTTCATCTTATGTTTGGATCATGAATGGAATTATGGAAAGTCCCACTCGTTTCTTCTTTGCGCGGCTGTTGAACACTTGAACTCTATTGTTGTCAGCGGTGGAGGCAATGGGGGATGAGACTGACCTTTGTCCTGAGCCAAAGTGATCTATTAGGATGTTGCATATGCAAGCTTAGATTCTTACTACTATCCCATCCAGGGTTCACAAAACCGCGGTAAACCGCTCCGTTTTCGCGGTTTTCGACTATACCGCTCCGGTTCGAGATCCAAAACCGCTCGGTAAAACGGTCTAATTAAAAAAAAAATCAAAAAATTTGAAAAAATTTATGCGTTGAAAACCGCTCGAAAACCATTGAAAATCCGCGGTTTTCACAAAAAACCGCTCGAAAACTGTTTTTTAGGAACATTCAATTAGTTGGCAGGTTTTTCGTTGAAAACCGAACAGTTTTTGATTTTTTTTTGATTTTTTTGGATTTTTTTATTTCTTAACCCTTCGGTTTCTGACGGTTTTTGAGCAGTTTTTCGAGTGATTTTTGCGGTTTTTTCACGGTTTCGGTTTTGTGAAACCTGATCCCATCATCAAGCATCATCCTTCAAAGGATTTCCATAGTATGTTTACAAAATTTATGGCAGTGTCTGAAATTTTGTATCATGCTATTAGCATGCCAGCATGGTACTAGCTGGAAACTGGTACTAGACCACATGTGGGAACTTCTAATGGATGTTACAAGCCCACGGGGTGGCCTTGCCTCAAGACAAGAGCCTTGGGGTTGGAGATACAAAAGATAAGGGAGGATGGGGGCAACTTCTCACATATGAACTCACTGTTTTGCGCTGCATTCATGCCACCCAGATGTTGGGGTGTTCACGAATTTGCTGCACTATGTGGTGGAAAGGGTGTTTTTTCTGGAAACTGCACAGAACCAGATGGTTTTTGTCGACTGTTTGAACTTTGAAGTGAATAGTGGGAGTGACGGCTGTGGGGCTGAATGAGGTCAATTATTAAATTGGAGCGAGGTTAATAATTGAATGAGTGATTTAAAGTATGTCTCGGCGATTGTATTAAACAAATGAACTTAATAAAATAACTTTTGCCATCCTTAATGGATTCCATCTTGAACTGGAAAACTGGGTAGTAGATAGAACTACAGAAGTTAATAGTGTGGTCAAATTCCTGTCTCATACTGCTGGATTTGGGGAAAACTTGGAAATGAGACATGCTGCTTTCCATTTTGCCCTTCTTTTGATTAACCTTGTACTGTTGTCCGAGACTGTGCTCTTCATTCATGATTAAAATTAATTAATGGCGATGAGAAATGACACAGCTGGTTTTTTACTTTGTTGTATTGTCGTTTCATATATTCCTACAAGGATTCTTGCATACAGCCTGTTTCCCTTTTGCATGACATGTCTTCACCAGTTCACCACACAAACAACAATTGACGTACTAATTTATACTTTGCAACCTGTAGCACGAGGATTTAAGAGAGCTCTGTGCTGATCCGAGAGCAAGAGCTGCTGTCCTGGCTGACATGGATTCTATTGGAAAGGAAGCGCAGGTTTCTCTCTTCACTTGTCTGACCTTACATATTCTCTCCGTACGTAAAGTTCTCTTTTATGGATGCGATCCCTTAATGATATCTCTATGCTTATTGTACCAGCTAAGAGGTTTTGAATTTGCGAAAGCTGTTACTCTTGTTGCTGAACCATTCGCATTAGAAAATGGTCTCCTCACCCCCACATTCAAGGTAGGTCCCGTTAATTCTGTTGGAGGGAGATTTCAATACTGAAATGCTAACTCCTTTTCTTAAATCCTTTTGTAGGTCAAAAGACCGCAAGCTAAGGCATACTTTGCAAAAGAAATCGCAGATATGTATGCACAACAGCGTGAGGCCGAATCAGCTAGACAGAAGTTGTAACTACTCGTGTAACGATCAGAATAAAAGTTCAATAATCAAGACAGGAGATTAAGTTCATCAATTGTTTACTCCACTTTAGGAAAGAAGTGGCTTCTTACTGATACGGCAAGCAATGGTGGTAGTAATTCTCGAACCCTTCTTTCCATGATCGGGAATAAAAACTTTCACCAATCAACTGTCGGGAATGGTGCTTGTTGCAGGACGAATATCTGGTTATTGTTTATAAAGGAATAATAACTGAAGGCCCCATTATACTTATACATTTTTCATTCATTATTTTTGTAGAATACATGTAGTCCTGCTCTTGAAAAGGTATATACATGAGACTGATGAGGCCCCCTAAACCTGTTATTTTTATAGGAAAGCACTCTGTAGAGCAATCTGCATGTGCTATACGTGTAACATTAGGGGAAAAAATCAGTGAAAAATCTAGAAAAACTGCTTAGGACTGCGTATAACCTGTTTTGTACTCTGTTCTGACAACATATCGATATCACGAATCAAATAATATTTAAACTTAAATAAAAAAAGTACCGACTTTATGACCAATTATTACAAAATAAACAGCCTCATGGCTTGAGTTTAATAAAGTAGTAGTGGAAACGAAATAACAGCAGAAGGGTAAATCTATCCATTTGCCTAATAGGCAATTGATTGGGGTACACGTCTTAGTAATCCGGATCGCCTTTGTCGTAATCACAAGTAAAAAACTCATAGTCACCTTTATCTTCTGCGTACTCCTATGTGAAAAGTTGGGATGTTGTAAGAGTGGGTGCAAAATGTATTCTACAAGTCTTGAAAGCATAATGCATGATAACTATATGCAAGATTAAATAATAGAAGTCATAATATGACTCTTTTAGCATAAAGCAATGTTTAACTTTAAATACGATTAGTAATTTTCATAAAGCATCATTTGATCAAATGTAGTTGTAATAATTGAATTTGATATGACAACTAAACAGGTTTCAACCACCTGACTGGCTCCAACTGTTAAACCACAACCTGAGAGTTCCATCTACTCATGGATTCTCAAACCACCATTTTTATTTAAAACAAAATCATAAAATCTACAATGTGAAAGGGTACCTCGCCCACCCTTGACTGTGGGCATGGCTATTTAAGTAGTTTTAACACTGCAGAGTGTGTACAGCTTTACCCACAAGACATGATCATCTCTTGTTGCTATGTAATTAACACACTTCCTTTGATGTGTCGACAGAGAGATCATGACAAGGCCTTTACAATGTACAACCCCGCTATTAATCTTGCCCGCTAAGGTTTCACCGTTGAAGGGTTCCATCCACCTAGTCAGAAGCCCCCCTCTTGCACCGTGTTGGGAAAACCTGTCTCCATCCGACACCCACATTCCACCGAGACACACAAATTAATTAGTCAGGTCGTATCCATATAGACTTGTGGTTGTACGGTAATACTCGGTCTATGGTAACACACGCTTCGGTCCTTAATTGACTAGGGCGGAACATTCACTTTACAAGGTCTCGTGCTTCCTGTATCTGCCAAACATCCATCCACCCCGGTCTAAATCATTTTTTTCACTTTATTTCATTTAAATAACTGCAGCAATACCAATTGCCGCAACTTCACAAATGAGTTTAAACAATATTTGAAATGATTCCCATAATTACATAATATCGAAACGTTTAAGTTGGATTAAACATTTTTACCGTCCCATACTACTCTATTGGTTATCACCAAATAAAATATCTAATATCATCTAGGGTGACAATGGTTCAATATTATTAATGCCAATGAGGGTATAACAATTCTGAAATTTAACTAGACTTTAAGACTATATTTAAAGTACATTGCATAAGAGTAAGTATGCATAATTTAAAACAACATAAGCATTTTATAAATTTGGGATCAACATGTTCAAGGAAGACTTGACTTCGTTGCCTCCTACTGGTTCTACCTTTGACTGTTGATTTGGCTGAGTTCCGACGACATCATCTACACGTGAAACGAGAACAAATAAATAAAAGAAAAAGAAAAAAATTCAAAACTTGAAAAGATTGGTGCTAGAAGGTAGAGTTTTAATTTAGATGAATTTAGAAATTTGAATAACTAGAATTAGAGATCAAACGAAGCAGAACGAGCTCTCGGAAGTGGCTCGAGTCAAAAATTCAGAAAAAGGAAAAAAGGTGATATGTGTGCACAATTTGATTGGCTGGAATTTTGGAATTTCTAGAAAAAGGATAAATCAAAAGAAAAGCCGTCTGACACGTGGGGCCCACGCGTTAGTGGCTCGGTTCACATGGACCGGGTGCTCCGAGGAAAACTAGGGAATGCACAACGCCTCGTCTCTCCCACGCGGTTGTTTTGCTTCCGAGAGACGTGACGACCGAAGCGTCGGTGACGGAGTGACCGAAAGAATCTAGGCCCCTAACTCCTTTTGGGTTTTGGTAATTAATGACGATCGCGGTTTAAGGACTAATATATTCTTTGAGAATGTTGAAAATAGGTTGGTCCTAAGAGTGGTGAACAAGGAAGCATGAAAACGGCACAAAAGAAAATCAATGCGTCAAACAAGTGACAAGGTATAAATATAAGGACTTTTTACTAGCCTTTTACCGATCTCGGAGTTTGGAGAAAAGATCGGTTTGCTAGAAATAAGACCGTACTATTAAGAAGGATCTTGACGATTATCTTGATGACGGTTAAGGTTTAAAGGCTCAATTCTATGCTTAAGATCATGCATTATGTCAAATTAAGATTCCAACTAAAAATTCTATGAATTTTAAAGGAAGCATCTGGAAGCCCGGTGTTACCAGGCGAGCGGTAGCACCGGCCCCCACAGCGGTGTGTAAAAACCCGAGAAGGGTATTTTGGGGGACTTGGCAGTCCAGTGCTACCGCCCTTGGTAGTCCGGTGCTACCGGGAGAGCGGTAGCACCGACCCTTAGGAGCGGTGTGAAAATTCCAGAGGGCTTGCATTTTGGGCATTTTGGCAGTCCGGTAGAACCACCAATGGTATCGCGATGCTACCGGACGAGCGGTAGCATCGGCCTAAATGCCCAGTGTAAAAATTTCAGAAGTGTGCATTTTTGGCATTCTGGCGGTCTAGTGCGACTGTCAATGGTAGTCCGGTGCTACCGGGCGAGCGGTAGCACCGGCCAGAGTGTCTGGTGCAAAAAATTTAGAGAATCCCCCTTTTGGCCGAAGCAAATTTAAAAGGGCCCGGTGCTAGCGCCAGACCCTCTGCACAACGGCCTTTGGCAGTGCATTTAATGCACTGCTCCAACCGTTGGGTTGGAGCACCGGAAATCCTGACATGTGCATGTTTCAAGCTCAAACGGCTAGTTTTATTGGTGGGGGCTATAAATACCATCCACTTGTATTCTAGAGCCTCTCTTGGTCCTCATTGATGATATTTGAGCTCTAGCAAGTCCTCTTCACTCCTTAGTGCATTCAATTCTCATTTGAGAGAGTGAGGAGCAAATTCGAGTGTATCATTTAGTGTTGAGCCTTTAGACACTCAATCCGGCCTCAAGCAAGCGTCAAGACTTATTACTCTTGGAGGTTGCCGCCTCCTAGATGGCTTGGAGGCGTTCGTACGCGGTGAGTTTCTCGACGGAGATTGTGAGAAGTCCCGACAAGTTGTGAAGGCCGGAGTTCACCTACCCAGAGTAGGGAAGAACTACCATAGTGATCGAGGAAGGCTTAAGAGGTTGGAGCCGGCTTGAAGTTGTTCAAGTCACCTCAACGTGGATTAGGGAAGACCGACAAGTCTCCGAGACCACGGGATAAAACTCTTATGTTCCATTCTCTTTTGGTTTGCTTTTCTCCTTGTGCACAAGTTTCATTTATAGCAATTTGAGTATATCATTTGTGCTTAGAATCATTTCTTTCCTATATTTGAATTGTTGGAGTATTTAGTGATCACTAGAAATCTTAGTTTTAATTTGTCAAAATTGCAATTCTTGCTTAGTGATTTTATTAATTGCAATTAGAGCCAAAAAATTTAGAAACCTCCTATTCACCCCCCCTCTAGTCGGTTATCCTTGATCCTACAGCGACAGAGGCGGCGCGACGGCGGTGGATCGACGATGGTGCAGCATGACGTTGCGGTTGCGCAGAAGACGGTGGAGGCTTACCAGCGCAAGGAACGGTGGTGGAGGAGCTTCGAGGCCGACAATGGTGACAGTGGCTGAGCTTGAATTTGGCGAGCGAGTTCGTGGCAGCGGAGGCGATGAAGCATGGGAAACGAGAGAGGGAGATGCAGCGCCCTTAAATAGGCGCGGACGCTGAGGAAATCGGTGCGACGGGCGGCGCTAATTTTGCGATGATAGTTGCGGGGATTTCGGCAGCGACGCTATCCAACTCGGAGATGACGGCGACTGAGGCTGACGGGTGGGCCCCGCCTGTCAGCGGGCACGGATGGAATGAGCCTCGTGGCTGGGCCGAGAAGGAAGATGGGCCTAGCGTGCGGAAAGGGGCTGGGCCAACTAGCGCAGGAGAGAGTGGGTCGCGAGGATTGCGGCCCACGTGGATAAAGAAAAAGAAAATGATTTTTCTTTTTAGGAAATTCCAAAAAATGCAAAAAGGCCAAAATAAATAGCAATTAAATTATGAAAAATTCTCAAAAATACTTTTAAGCATTTAGAACCTAGATAAATTGTTTTGAACTCAATTATACTTTGGATTTTGTTTTAATTGATTTGCTTGCACTAAAAAGAAATTTTTATTTCATAAAAATTTTCGAAAATGAGAAAAATTTAAAATAGCTCAAAAATGGAATGTTACAGTTATCTCCTCATCATTCTCCTTAAACATTGCGGGCTGTTTATGGTTCAACTAACCGTTTCCTTGGTCAACCTGCATATTATGAGAAACAATAATATAAGTAGAGAGTAAGTCGTTAGCTTTAGAAATAATCTCACTTTTATTTTCACCTTCTTCTCTCTTTTCTTTTGGTGTTTCTCTCACACTCTTGGTTTCGATGTTGGCAATCTCACACATGGTAGGATCACATAGCTCACTCTTTTTAACACATTCACTTATTTCCGCTATGTGGCCCTCATGAATTGGTGCCCTAAGATTAAACCTAGGTGTACAATGATCCTTAAGTTTTCTTTCCTCCTCAATAACATAATTCACAAGATCAAGTATGCTACTAAATATTTGTGTTGAAGTGCAACTGCGATATTAAAATTCAAACATCTTTTGAAGTATTCCTTCTCTCTTAATGTACTAGTGATACCTGCACGTCGCAATGCGCATTTCAACTCATCATAATAATCTTGGACTGGTTTGCACCTTTGTGTAATGCTCTCCAAGTGGCAAGTAGCTCTTTCTCGTAATAGCTTGGTACAAACTCTCTTATCATGATCATCTTTAAATCTGATCAAGATGTAATGAGACTTTTCCCAAAAAGTTGTTGCCACCAACTATATGCGTAGTCATCAAACTCGTTAGTGGCATGCATCATCTCTTTGTCTTTAGGAAGCTTCTGAAATTTGATCATCTTTTTCATTTGTTCTTCCCAAGTGATATACTCCTCCGGATCATTACTTCTATAGAATGAAAGTTCCTCGTACTCGTAACCTGCCATGATTAGTATCAAGCGAAAACAATATGTATATGATATATATGGTGGAGACACTCAAGCTCATCCTCTCACTTACCACATGAAATTCTTACTACTTTGTATTAAGGTGTTGTATGTACTCCGGTGGTGATAGACATGACAAGGTGATAGTCAAAGTGCTGTACGAGACAATGGCTGATATGTGGAGCTTAAAGGGTTAGTGTATGTATATCCTATACAATCTGATAATTCTAGTTATTGTAATGATAAGTAACAATCCAAACTAGAATTTACATGCCCTAGTTGCCGATCTTAAAGATGTAAGTGATTTTCAAGGCAACACACATGCAAAGATAATGGCACTTATGCAATCAAGGAATGAGGTATAAAATATAAGTAAGGCACGAAAGGTCTATTGCACAACTCGTAGAGCGACGCTAGCTTAATGCTTCAAGAATGTAAAAAGGGCACAAGATTGCTCACTAATTAATACAATTGCACAATCTGAAAATTTTGAACAAAAATTAGGATTTTGCTCAATGTAGTGCTGGCCACTATTATCTTTTCTATTCTTTTTTTTTGGCCTTTTGGCTCTTTCCTTCTCTTTTCTTTCTTTTTGAGCGACTTTTGGCTAACACTATTATGATCAAAGTTTTAGAATCCCCAAATTGATGTTACAAGATAGTATAATAATATGACAATTCAAGATTATGCAATTAATCAATATGAACAGCCCTAAGCAATATGAAATGGCTAGTCTCAATTGGGATCAAAGTTTTTGCGAATGAATGAATGGTTCCCAAAAGTGATAGGTACTAATATTTTTATGGTTTTATATATTGTGGATGCTACTATACTCAAGGAAATCAAAGGAATAAGCTAGAACTCAAAAACAATCCAAAAAACCCTAATTCGGCTTTTCTAGGACAACAGACTTGTCACCCTAATTAAAGTTTGAAATCTACTGAATCTGGAAGGTTCGCTATGGAATGAATTAAAGATTATATCATAATCTTTCAATAGAGTACAATAGAAAAAACATCTAAATTCGTATGCAAATGTTATGAGCAAAACACCGAACAGAACAAAATCGAAACAAAAGCTATGCGAAGGAAAAACGATCAGCAACTAATGCAAGTAATCTAATGGACCAAAACTTAGGAAAACTCATCAAAATTACAAATTAAACTAAGTGTTTACTTTTTGTGGGGCAATTTTCAAAATAGAATGGAAAAATAATACTACTCTAAGGGTAGAAATTCATCACCACTCAACCATGCTCTGATACCAAGATGATACAGGGGTGGCCCGATCTTGCGATGACGAATATGATAACTTGGACACGTGAACCCTGACAAATACTGGCGCTAACCACCATCTCGATACGGCAACCTACGACATGTGATTCGCCTAAGAACACGCTTCGATCATCGTCTACTTGACCATGTGAAGCAGGCGCACGTTTCCTTACAATCACCCCGAAGAAGTTGCAAGAACAACGGTGATAATTTTATATTGGAACTCCCTATTCTAATAGGGGCATTGAAGTATAAGCCATAAAATCAATAGTATATCTTTAATCTAAAAATTCGTGGTTACATTTACAATGGATGTACAATAGAATATATAGTGGTGGGCTGCATGAACAATGCGCAATAGTGCCCATGAACAGTACCATGCCTCCTATATACACCCTCCCATCTAATTGGAAACTATTAATAGTTTAGAAACAAATTATTGCATAATATGGGAACAACCTCCTTTTGCCATGTCATAGTGATCACCTTCCTTTCTTGGAGATTCTAAAATCCCTTATTGCCAATGGTGATCTCTTTCCTTGCTTGAAGATTGCCCATATCTCTTGCTATGCTATGGTGATCTCTTTCCTTACTTGAAGATTGGTAATATCTCTCCTTCATTTTCTTATTTTTCCTTTGTTCTTTCTTGCTTCTTTCCTTTCTTCTTTGATGGTATATATGGAAGGACACCGAGAACATAAGCAGTGTGTGTGAATAGTGGCTCCCATCCTTCCTCGCCTTTCACTGGGGCCCACCATAATATATTCACGTAATTTGGCATCAATATTGATTTTTGTGCAATCTTCATACCTAACAACAAGGACCTGCTATTAGGTAATATATAATTCTCATGTAAATATAGCGAAGATTGCTTAAGAAAAAGATTCACCTGTTGATATTTGATACGGCTTAGTAATTCTTTTCGGTTAATTAAAATGTTAATCTAGAAGGTATTGGACGTATGCATATCCGCATCACCAATGATATGTAGCATAACAGCAACCATATGAGATATAAGCCAAATCAGCAATAACAATCATAGGAAACAACGTATAGGCATGATTTATGTAACTGTCAATTGTGTTATTATTTCTCATGTTTTGTACATGACAATCATATGATGTTGATAAATGTATCATATCCACATCATTTCCCCTCACGTCGAGGAAAGTTGTCCTCGACTTTTGCAAGTCTGCATACAAGTTAGTAGTGGATAACAACACATCAAATCGTTCTAATATGAGTGAGAAATTTTTTAGCGACACGTGATTCGCTCAAGAATACGCTTTGATCCTCGTCTACTTGACTACGCGAAAGTAAACACATGTTTCCTTGCAATCACCCGAAGAAGTTGCAAGAACAACGGTTATAAATGTTAGATTGGAACTCCCTATTCTAATGGGGCATTATTGCACAAGCCATAAAATCAAGAGTACATTTTTAATCTGAAAATTCGTGGTTACATTTATAATGGATGTACAATAGAATATATAGGGGTGGGCTGTATGAACAGTACGCAATAGTGCACATGAACAGTACCATGACTCCTATATACATCCTCCCATCTAATTGGAAAACAATATTAGTAGTTTAGAAATAAATTATTACATAATATGGGAACAATCTCCTTTTGCCATGTCATAGTGATCACCTTCCTTTCTTGGAGATTGCTGAAATCCCTTCTTGCCAATGGTGATCTCTTTCCTTGCTTGAATATTGTCTATATCTCTTGCTATTCTTTACTTAAAGATTGGTAATATCTTTCCTTCATTTTCTTCTTTTCTTTCCTTCTTTCTTCCTTCTTTCCTTTCTTCTTTCATGGTATATATATGGAAGGACACTGAGTACATAAACAGTGCGTGTGAATAGTGTCTTCATGTGGCTCCCGTCCTCCCTCGTCTCCCACTGGGGTCCACCATAAATACATTCATGCAATTTGGCATCAATATTGATTTTTGTGCAATCTTCATACCTAACAAAGACCTTCTATTTGGTAGTATATAATTCTCATATAAATATAGCAAAGATTGCTTAAGGAAAAGATTCACTTGTTGATATTTGATGTGGCTTAGTAATTCTTTCCAATTAATTAAAATGTTAAACCGAAAAGGACTGGACGTATGCATATCCACAGATTCTGCTTTGGACTCGGATTCACCTATCTTATACAGAATCAGATTCTCGAAAACAATCCCTAAAAAAACTTGTTGGCATCAAAAACTTGAAGTAGGGTTTCTGACAACAGCACACCAGATGAACACCTGGTTCAGAGCGTGCCAGTCGATTTGACCTGTAATCGACAAAGTAGAAATATAAAACTTACTCAAAGCCGATCGTGAAGTTCAATCGGCTTAGACTCAATCATCTTGAAGCCGATCAAGATCAAAGTAACAGGATAAGTCTAATTAGCCGATTAAGGCTAATCAGAAGATAAAGGTAGATCGATTCTGAAGAAGACGATGCATAACAAAATCAGAATAAATCAAACCTGGGGCGTAACTGAGGATGATCAACAATCGGCGATGCGCAACTTTATTGATCAAAACTGAGTTACAAGAATATAAATTACAGAAACTACTCCTAGTCGACGGAAAAGTAGATGAAAAGTAGACGCGAATTGGTTGATTGGCTCTGGGCAGCTTTTCTTATCACCTCTAGACCTCTTTAATACCCATTGGCCGATAGAGTTCTGGTACAACACGTTAGGAGTAGAATCCGTATCGACCTCTATTTGGATGGTGCTTTCCTTAACAACATGTTCCGTTTTCAAATATCTTCAATCTGTATCCTGGTCGTATCTTGTTGATCTTGGACAGCCGATTCTGACCCTATCTGCCAAATTTTGGTGCAAACATATGCCCCCCATTTTTGGGAGATAACATGTTATTTTTCAAAAAAATTCATCATCGGCTTAAACATATATTTTCTTATCATATCCAAATTTTTAACTACATCGAGTTAATTTGGCTTTCAGGTCGTTAATTGGCCAACTCGTATATTCGTAGTTGAGTTTTAGCCAATCAAGATCCAACCAGTACCTGGGACAAACCGATGCACACACACTACACGATCCCACGTTGATCATTTACCAAATTGGCTATCTCTCGAGTTGACGGGTGGTATGATTTTTTAGACTAGATCGGCTTTATTGAACTAAAATCATCGGCCGGATCCGGTTTTTTCTTCCTCCACTCTTTTCCCGCAATCTTAATCGGATAAAGCTCGTTAAAAGTTTTATCCCTTCGTTTTTCTTATTCAACTTCCCTCATCTCTTGGGTCCTTAGCAGCTGAAGCCTTCTTCTTTGTGATCGGCTTAAACCCGGAGAACACCATCTCGGCTTTGGTTCGATCGAATTATATATTTTTCCTACCAGATCCAAACTAGCCGCAGTGCTAGACCCTTCATCTTGGTCTTGTTTCTGACTTATGGTCGGCTTAGAAATTCTATCTTTAGCCGACCATCGCTGTCTATCACCTTGACATGGGTAATACTGCATCGAACATGCGTTTGGCGATGGCAAAGCTAATCCCCTCTTCCAGCAAAATTGCCAAAAAGGGCACCGTTGGTGAGCTCTTTTAGGGGCGCCTGACCGATATTCATTAAATGGCCGATGTGGAGGACTTCGTCGTGGCCTTTCATTCATCCTTTCAAATTTTGCTAGTAGTTGGGAAAAAGTGGGCTTCGACTTCTGTATCGGCTTACGTAGTGGCAATGCTCTTTCAGCCTGATAATACTTTGGTGTGATTGTTTTAAAATTTTCCCCTTCACGGTCGGCTTTTATTTGTATAGAGCCAACAGTAATCATGAGTGTCTTATTGCTATCAGAATTTGATTGTACATCGGCTTGACACGTCATTTTTATAGCCGATGATATATGAATTTGATCCTTAGGCTCTGCATTTTCTATCGGCTTTTCCTTCTTTTTAGAGCAATGGACCATGTTAATTGGAAAAGGATCAGCGTCCAGCTACATCATCGGCTCTTCTGAAAATTTAAATTGGTCATCCTCTATAGCCGATTGTATCCTGTCTTTGTAATTCTTGAATTCATCTTTGAAGCCCTTTTCATTGGAGAAACGGCTTTCTTGGACTGATACTCGTTGTAGGAGATGACTCAAATTGGTGAACTCCTGCTCGCCGAATTTTTCTCTTAATGGGGGTATCAACCCCTGGAAAGCTAAATTGGCCAACTGATTATCAGGCAGGGTAACACTAAAACACCTATTTCTCACTTCCTGACTCTCTTAACATAATCATTTACCGATTCTCTGGTCTTCTGTTGGACAGAATTTAGATCTGAAATTCGGAGTTTCAGACTGCCGGAGAAAAAGTACTCATGGAATCGGCTTTCCAAATCGTTCCAAAAATGAACCGAATTTGGAGGTAAACTAGTAAACCAAGTGAAAGTAGCTCCCGATAAAGACAAGGGGAATAATCTAATTTTCAGCCCGTTGTCGACTTTTGTAGTCGGCAATGAAATTATGGGGTAGGCGCTGGATCTCAAACTCGATGGTCACACAAGACAGGGATTTTAGACAGGTTCAGGCCCTCAGCAATGGAGGTAATACCCTAATCCTGTGTGCTGGAATTATGCTGACCTCTTGGATCTGGGGTCGCTCAAAGCGCAATATGCTCTGGGCGATATAAGGTGTGTTATGTTCTAAGGCTTGACTGCTCTATGCTTGGATGATCGGATCCCTATGTTGTTGCCCGCCCTCTCCCTTATATAGCGGGGGTGGGGCGGCTTACAGAGTTCTGATCGGTTAAGAGATTCCGATCGGTTACAAGATTCTAGTCGGTTAACAGGATAGAGTTTGCATCTTTATCTACCCTATTAACGACTCGGACTACAACCGTATCTATCATATCTAAATATAAGTTCAACTTCCTTTAGGATATGTCCCCTTGCGCACGGCAGCGGGGCCTGACGCGGGGGAGTATCTTCTGGGCCTCCCTCTTGGTCCTGTCATGAGGGTACCCGAGTTCTTATATTCCACACCCGTCGGACTGAGCTGCCTCGCCACACTGAGCGATAAAGCGTCCGATGTGCTCTAAGGTCGTGACCGAATCATTCCCAGAAAATTTGGCAAAATCAGAAACTTTAAAATTATGTGGATATTGCATGCGATCTATATAATCCGGATACGGCTTTCTATAGCCGTTGACTCTACCATTTGGTCGTAAGCCGAATTGATCTCTCAACACGGCAGAAATCTGGTCAGCCCAATTAATGTTGTTAGCCGACAAGATATCAGGGCTCTGCCAATGATCATGACTAGTATTCTGCCCCCTGAGTGCAAACTCGGGCTGTCGGTTAGACTGAGCCGACGGATTTTGTTGGTTTTGATCATACCCGTCGTACCTGTGACGCCCCCACTTCGCCTGACCAGGCTAGGACCAGTGGAAGCACCACAGGACAGAGTGCGCCAGGATCAGGCTAAGGAAAACAACACATGCACGGATAGAAATTTCCACCGAATAGTACTCTGGAAATTATTCTTAAAGTACATATAGTACTGTCTTTTGTCTGGCTACGGTGATTTCTACACCGCCCGCCTAATATTATAATATTATTCTAGATGCCTCCCTCCTGAGGATAGATTTATTCTGCCAGGTCTTGGTCGTCAGCCCCCTTATATTCATATCCCTCCACAGCAACATCGGTATCATCATAAAGATTCACATCATCATGAAATTCACCTTCTATCTCATCTGGTTGGGTGCACTCATCATGTTCTGAAAAACAACAGAGAAAGCAAGGTTGAGTACACCAGTACTCAGCAAGCCACGGAAACTTTATGCATGGGTATAAAATATACTTTTCGGCCACCGAGCCGCTATTCCAAAGTAGTACCTTATCCAAGGTACCCTTTTACCCATTTGTTAGAAAGTGTCAAGTTTTAACTTTTAAATCTAATGGCAGCAAAACAACGTGGGGTCTTACATCCTGTGTTAGAGGAAAACCCACACGACGCACTTCCAAAACCCAGAAGCTAGGAGTGATATCACATTTGACTCTGATCAGAGGTGTACTGCTTTGCCCATAGCATCACTTTGGCTTATTTTCACAGTGCGCTTCCTTAGGCACACTAATAAACCAAGGAAACAGAACGTTTGACCAACCGTACACTGACCTCTGCCATACCGCCTCGCCTCACCAAAGGCACGCGGGTCGAGACTCCTTCCCCGACGTCTCGCCCTAGGGTGACTGCCTTACTTGGCACACCACCTTTCTTACCTTGGCGTCGTCACTACTTGTCGGTTACTTAGTTCACCCGTCCCATATCGGGTCTATGGTCAAGACGGCTTTGCGCGATTTTGAGGTAAGCGCCAGTTTGTTTTGTCCTTAAATGATATCCTATGTGGAGGAGCCCTGACTTTCATAGCAACCCAACCGGGGTTGCTCATACCCTGAGCTCTTCCACCCACCAATTACTCCATAACCTCACCAAGGTTATGGTTCTAACACTGGATCTAGCTGATCCAATTGGTGTGATTTAATTTCTTTTTAGAAATTAGCTTTTGAGATGAATGCAAGAGTTTCAAACAACCCAAGCCACAAAATCAGTTCACAAAACATGGTCGAAGGGCGACTTGCCTGAATATTTGATCACAGAGCTGTCCACCGCAAGAAGTGGCTCTAGCTGCCCTTTATTATTATTGGGAAGATTTCCTAAAGAGAGCACAAAAATTTCAGTATTCATGAATTCTTAATTTGGGTTTAATTTATATATATATATTTTTTTTTCTCTATTGAGCGGATTGCGAAACAATTTACTAATGTGCCTGCAATTGAATTTTGAGATGATTTACATGTTTACCTTTATATGTTTGTGCGTAAGTTGGATTATAGATTAATTTAGGGAAAAGAAAAGAGAAAAACCAGAAATAAATCTTGGGTTAGTTTTCTATTGTTTTTCCATGACTTAGTTTCTTATTCTGACAAATTGGTTCAGATAAAACATACATTATATTATTTTATAATTTCATTCATGTATTTATTCCATCAATTTATTTATTTATTTTTCTTTCTATTTATTTATTTATAAATCTTACGTTTTATTTTTATATTTTTTTTTATTTTTATTTTTTATTATTATTTTTTTTACCCCGGCCGGTCCCTTAACCTAACCCTAACCCTCCCCTCTCTCTCTCTCTCTCTCTTCTCATTTCCCCAACCCGGCCGCCGCATCGGACTCTTCTTCTCGCCCTCTTCGCCCTCCACAACGGCCGCCGTCGCCCCTCGGTTTTCCACCTCGCGCCGACACTGGCTCCTGGCCTCCAGCCTCACCACCGCCGCCATTCTCCCTTCTACCCCGAGCGCCACCGGCTTCCTCCCTCACTTCCTCTTCTTCTTGCGCCTGCGCTTCTCCCCGATGCTGCGCTGACTCCTTCTGCGCCGCACGCCGCCACCGGCTTCTTGCGTCGCCGAACGCCGCTCCCTGCGCTCCGTCGCCGCCTCACTTCCTCCACGCGAGGGCACACCCGAGCGCCGCCTTCTTGGCTTCTTCCTCTCTCCTCGCCTTTTTTCGCCTAGCCTCATTTCATGGCTTGAGCACCGCCTCCTCACGCGCGCCACCGGCTGTCCTTGCCCACCCGCTGCTTGCTGCCTCCACCCTACGCCGCCGATGGCTCCGGGGGTAAGCTCCCTTCCCCACTTCCCTTCTTATATCTGTTATTCCCCCTGTTCTTTCCTACTTCTCCTCTTGAACTGATGCTAACTAGATCCCCCCCTTTTTTTTCCTAGGTCACCGTCGCTCGACCGACGCCTTGCGTGGCCAGCCTCAACCGCCAAGGCGACGCCGACACCGGGGCAGGGAGCCAGCTTCCACCGACGCCCATGCTGCCGCCTACCCCGACGACTGCCCCTCCCCCTACAAGCTAAGCAACCGAGCTCCCTTTCTCTTCTCATGCATGAACCACAAGCTCTAGTATGATTTGTATTGATTCAATATTTAGTTGTTATGCTGCGATGTATGCCCGAATTGATGGTGTATACATGGGTTGGAATCTGGTTGAAGTAGGTGCATGAATACTTTATGTGTGCTAGAATGATGTTGGGTGTGTCCACCTATATGAGGTTAATTGTTGTATTTCACTGTAATTATAGAGTGTTGCACTGGCATGATTAAGGTGTAAAAAATATATCTGGTACTAGAGTTTGCATGCATGCTGAAATTTTAATCCTTGCTGTGATGGATGATGCTTATTGAAATTTCTATCTGTGTGCTTGATCCTATATATTGGAGCTTAGTGATTAAGGCGCTGTTGTGAGTCATAGAGGGTATGTGCATATATATATACCTTTAACAAGACCTTGATTAGTTGGTAAAATTCAAAGTAGTTTTAGTACTTGTGATATCAATTGTGCTGGTGGTTGTGGAACTAAGGCTAACAAACAGCAAATGTATACGTGATGGATTACATTTTGAGTGAAACACTAATGTAAGCAATCTTATTACTTAAGTACATGAGTAGTCCTTTCTTGACAGAGAGAGTTCAAATTAAGTTGTGATGTTGATACATGCTTTAGTTAATTTTTCCTTTTTGGTTATCAGACTTATATATACATGCATGAGCTACTTTGCAATGATCTTGACTAATTATTTTCTTGCTGGTTTATGCATTCTGAGTGTTTTAAAGTGTAAAGTTAGAGTATGGAACCAAGACTCTCGTAACTAAATTTTTTTCCATAGTCTTGTTAGATCCTGTAACTACCTCATGATAAAAGCATGCTTGTGTGTTTTAAATTCATTTGTGCTTTCATGGCTTAAGGTCATAAGTTGCTTGAGAACTAAGATTAAAAGCATATGAATATACCTGCATGAATAGTGGTTCTGAGTTCTAAAGACAGAGAGATTGGCATGAATTCCTGTGTTATGCATTAATATGTGGTTCGCGTTGTATTCAGGCGATTGATCTTAAGGTGTTGATGTTAGCTCAAGAATAAATATGTGCTGATACGCTCTAGAGGTTAAACTCAGGAAATAAGGCATGTTTTCAGAGTTTACTTGATGAGATATATAATGATATATGGTTGTCTTTTGCCATGATTATCCTGTTGGTTTAGTAACACTCCATATAGCTTAAGATATCATCATGCTTTGATCTACCAAATCTGTTCATATTTGTTGATTTATGAATATGCTTGATGGTGAGTTGGGAGGGTTGCATACATGATCATGCTGGTGACCAGGATTCTCATTACTCTATGCATGAATCCTGAATACTATGCGAGATTGTGCTTGCCTATAGAAGAAAAGATAGTTATATCTAATGATTGGCACCTCATGATGCAGGGACACTGGAGGAAAGTGAGACAGGTGGCTGGTGCCAGCCTCCTTCCTTTCTCAGCCTGCTGTTGCTAGACTTCAACAGAGACAACGAATGCCCCAGGTGAGGAAGCATTGGGTGTGTGTGAATGTTTTGTACGTACTACCTTTGACCTCTATTTATACTGTTTATTTTACCACTTGGAGTAGCTGAAACCAGACTGTGTGCTGGGAAAACCATGGGCTAAAAGGCTAGGTGGACTGCATGCATCCACCCTTGCTGCCACTTGGCTCATGGAGGGCTGGCAGTCAGCTGCAAGGAATGGGCTAAAGTCTGCTGGCCTCTAGCTGGAAGAATGGGCAGAGACGAAAAGAGATGGCGGTTGGCTGGCTGAGGAGGAGTAGGTCGGTTCAGCACAGTTCCTGATTTTCACTTGAGATCAAAAGTGAAAATTTTAGCTCAGTTGGATGTAATCTAGTGTACTTTAGATTTAAACTTGTGCATGTAATTTTGAACTTGATTAATCTCTTTGATGATTTGAATGGGTATGAACGTAGTTATAATTTTGAGTATCGGCTATTGGCTAATCTGAGATGTATTTGAGACTAGTGTGTATAAAAACAAGGATATTCATATACATGTGTGCATATACATATTCTGAGACTTGAGTGTTGAGAAGAATAATGAGCACGGGTATATTGTTGAGGTTGATTGGTTATTTATGATTAGTCTGATTATAAGTGACGCGCATTTGATTTGATTCAAAGAGCACGAGCAAATATATATGCACACACACATACCTATATATGTTATGCTCTTCGATTAATCAATGCGCATAGATATGAAATCTTTTAGATGATGTTTTTTTTGTACATTATTTTGACTTTAGCCTGAGATACTACTGAGGGGGATTTAGATCAGCCAAACTAGGTCCTTAGAGAATTTTATAGATTTGGGTGGGTTTTACAGTACCTCCTAGCCGGTGGTTCTCGTACAGGGACAAAGGGCTCTGCGTAGGTTATCACCTTATGAGGGACCGGATTTCTGGGCAGAATCGGCTCTTGGTACTGGACGTGCCTATTTTGTTCAATCGGCTATGAGACCGATTGTGGGAAAATATTAAACGGAGCTGACGGCGGCAAAGTAGGCGACACGTTTAGTCTAGCGGCATCAGTGTACGCCTGATAATGTGTGACCCCGCTAGGGCGTGAGTCTCGCTGTAATATGATGGTAGATTGAGTCAGCATCATGGTTGGGGGTGAAGTTATAGCCGATGGTTTAAGATCGGCTGACGTACTTTGCGTATTTTGCGCTATTGAAAAAACAGGATAGCTTGACAGAGCTTGCATCGGGTCAAGCAGACTCCCAGATGATGCCAATTCTTGAGCGATTGTCTTCACACTATTCGCAATCATCGGCTTCAGCGTTGTAACTAGAGCCGATGATTGGTTTACCAGCGCGTGATGTATAGATTGATTAATTATAGCCGATAATTCGGCTTTAATGGGTAGGTATGAACTTACCGGACCATCTGTGACGCCTGCATCGCCAAGGGCATTAACCGTTGGCAACGCGGTTTTTTGAGTGATGCTCCGTTTAGTTTTCTGGTAACAACTTAGTATCATCTCTTCAAGAGCGGCTTTCCGATTTTCGATCTCTCTACGTTGTTCTGGTGTTAAATCGTCCATCGTCGGGATGATTATAGTTTCAGCGTTGAGATCGGATGGTGGAATCGACTTCCCTGATGAAGACATTGTGGTCTCACCGGGCGTGCCAAGAGTATATTGGCGTCAAAAACTTGAAGTAAGGTTTCTGACAACAGCACACCAGACGAACACCTGGTTCAGAGCGTGCCAATCGATTTGACCTGTAATCAACAAGGTAGAAATATAAAATTCACTCAAAGCCGATCGTGAAGATCAATCGGCTTAGACTCAATCAGCTTGAAGCCGTTCAAGATCAAGATCAAGGTAACAGGATAAGTCTAATTAGTCGGTTAAGGCTAATCAGAAGATAAAGGTAGATCGATTCTGAAGAAGACGATGCGTAACAAAATCAAAATAAATCAAATCTGGGGCGTAACTGAGGATGATCAACAATCGACGATGCGCAACTTTATTGATCGAAACTGAGTTATAAGAATCTAAATTACAGAAACTACTCCTAGTCGACGGAAAAGTAGATGAAAAGTAGACGCGAATTGGTTGATTGGCTCTGGGCAGCTTTTCTTATCACATCTAGACCTCTTTTATACCCATTGGCCGATAGAGTCCTGGTACAACACGTTAGGAGTAGAATCCATATCGGCTTCTATTTGGATGGTGCTTTCCTTAACAACATGTTCCATTTTCAAATATCTTCAATCTGTATCCTGGTCGTATCTTGTTGATCTTGGACAGCCGATTCTGACCCTATCTGTCAAATTTTGGTGCAAACAAAACTGTTCTGTGAAAGATTAGGTGCTGTTTGATTCTCAGCCCACGAAAACATTACCTTCACAGGCATTATCAAGATCTTTGGTAGCAAACCAAACTACAACCAAAATATTTGGTAGCAAACGAAACACCGGCCAAAACATCGGCAAGCTAAAAGTTAGCTTGACTACGACCGACTCACCTGTCATTGAGATAACAGATGTTTACTAAAATTTGATCACCAATTTTGACACGCATGTTTTGGCCAAAAACTTGGCAAAACGAAGGCCAAAATACAAAGGTATTATAATTTTTTTTTGTAAGATTTGCTTTGGCACTGAATGAAACAGCCCCTAACTGCTCGTTAAGCCAGCTTCCTGTCTTAGAACTGTTCAGTGTTCAGGTACTTCTTTGTTCGTCTAAAAAACTGTTCTGTGCCGTGCTTCTTTAACTAGTACAGTTCGCAGTGTATGTATGCACATCAAACAAAGTAGTACTATGCTAAAATTACTTTTGTTTCAGTGACTGACGAGAAAGTAGACAGACGTCTTGTTGGACATTTTTGTAAGCTCTTGATATGAGCAATGGAGCTGAAGACTGTAGCATGCTCAAGCCGTGCGACACGCCGACACCTGACTTCCCTCCCTCCACAAACACCTGAGCTACTGAGTGGTTTACTTCACAGGAACGCACAACTTTGAGATTTCTCCCGGCCGATCAAGAGACCACCAACGTTAGTTCGCCGCGCCGCTGCTGAAGCTCCGGCGCGCCACTGGCGCCCTGCTCGGCCACCAGGAGGATTTAGGGCTGGGAATACTGGGCTTCAGCACGCTGTATCAGGTTTACCCCATTACTAATTTACGTCTAAATTTATTAGCCTTATTTTTTGAACGATCTTATCTATAAATATAGAGTGTAATTTATATTCTAATGCAAAATTAGTGTAGTGTTCTTTTTATATCCTAATAAATATATATCTTTATGTTATATTCTCTCTGTATATACCTTAAGTATAATATTTAATCTATACCCCTTTATAATGCACCTAAGCATTCTTTTCTACGTTCACCCCAAATAATGCACCCCACTAGAGATGGCCCAACTTTCATGCACCCAAAAAACGTCCCGAAACTTGCCTCCATCAAAATTAACCTCTCGGATCTTTCCTCGACTTTACTCACCCATATCCGATGACCATTATTTAATGTGTCTAACTCATCCTCGTACCCACAACAGATCTCCCCACCTCCAAAGATCATCTCAAAGAAAAGCAAACAAATATCCTGGAATTAAGGAAAAGAAAACAAACGTTCTAGAAAAGAAAAAAAACCATATATTACGTGCTGGAAAAAGGAAATCGGAAGACAGGACACTATACTAGTGATAATAATTAAAGATAATTAATCTTTTTTTATCTATATATTAAAAAGAAATATACTTTATAAACTTGGACACAAATAAAAAAGTAATACCCATGGGCCATGGCCGGCCCAGCCCAAATCATCCCCTCAGGTCAGGCTCAGGGCTCAGCCGCCTCCTGACCTGACTCCTCTCGTCCCACCGCTCAGGCCCTAGCATCGCCGGAGAGCAAAAAAATTGACGGGCTCCGGCGCGAACGCCTCCCACCGGCGAAGCGCGTTACCCTCCGCCAGTCCGCCGCAGTCTTACACTGCCTTCTTTGTCTCCCTCCCGCCGTCTACCTCTGTAGCGCCTCCGACAGGTGACCGTGAGCCCGACTTGGAGCCCTGAGCCCGTGAGAGGTCTGTAATTTCTAGAATTTTAAGTTTGTAATGGTAATTGCTAATTGCACTACAGTTGTCATTTGCTGGGATTTTGTTAAATCGAGAGATAGTATAAGGCTGTTCCAAAAGACGATGAACCTAAACTGAGTTCAATCTTACTTATCATGTTGATGCCTTTATCTAATTTGCTATATCATTGGCATGAGGCTCAAGTATCATATCAATTATGTGCACTTTTGCTCTGGTTTAATTCAATTGCATGATAATAATTTTAGCCAGTCAGCTCGCATCTCGTTCTCCCCTCGCACAATTCTCTTCATTTTATTAAGGGTATGGTCTAATAATCCGTTGGCTTGGGTTTCTAGGTATACAATCTAATCTTAGAAGATGTCGTCAAAGAAGAACCACTACAAGGAGAAGATGATGCGGCGTAAGTAAGTACCTATCAATACCTTCCTTTTTTTTATTTGTTCTACTCAGTTTTTAGTACCATGCGATTTTGGGATTGGATGACTAAAGTTTGTTATTTTTCTTGAAAGATATATATGCATTTGTTTGGCTTCTTTGCTTTGATTTCAGACGGGTTGGGGGCTGTATGTTTTGAATGAAGTGACATAGTTTGCTCTTGTTTAACAATTCCCCACTTCTAGCTGTTTATTATTTTCTGGAACAAACTTTTGAATTAGAACTTAAAAAGAGAATATTTTATGTATGCTTCAGATTTTTGATACATATAATGTAGGAAAAAATATCGAGTAAAATTTTGCAACACTTGATTGTATAGTTCCTATTGTTTGTAACATGATTGCACAAAGTCTTGAAATTAAAATGAGAGATTGGATCAAATTTTTCACTCAGCTTAATCCTTCTAGTTACCTAGTCAGACTACGATACATGGTTTAGCTTTAGTGGTGATTTCTGTACTCATTTGAAAAAACCAGCATGCCTATCATATGTGCGTGTCTGTAATCGCCTAATCTTCTTTATGATATTCTCTTGTATATACATATCACGAGCTGTTGATGTAGCAGAACCACATTTAAGTGGTGGCATATCCGGTGAAAATGCTAATTGGTGACATTTCCATGAAAACCAAGAGAATTCCATAAATCTCTAGTAATCATGCAGCTCTCCCCACGCTTTGGGGGAGTATGGTTGATGGTACCGAGGTCCATGGTAGTAAGTAGTAACAGTGGGGATATTCATATACTTTGTGCAGCTGCCAGCATTTCAAGACAATTTTTGGAATCTGTAATCATGTGAAAATAGCACTGTTCCCCTAGGTGGCTGCCTAGCTTGCCTAGGCGCTAAGCTCCAGCCTCCCATGTAGCCGCCTAGGCCGATTTATCCCGTCCAGGCAGCTACCTAACCCGCCTAATCTACCATTAGGTGCTAGTCTGCCGCCCGACTAGCACCTAGCGCCTTGGTAAACACTGGAAAATAGGAAGTGATAATGATAAATCCTTTCCTTTGACCTAGGGTGATCTTTTCACACCCCCAGCTAAACCGGAGTTTGAACCACATTCACACTATTTTTTTCCCCTGCATTTGGGGACACATGTCCATTTTTTTCCTCACTTGATACCGACTGCGGTACTCCTGTTGCCCTCACTACCCCACTAGGATGGGATCACATTCTGACATCCCTGATAAATCAGATGCAAACTACAACTACATACCTCTCCTGTTAGCTATAAAGTACTTCGTGCAAACCTAATTCTCTCTGGTTTTCCCTTGCAGAGAGGAGAAAAAAGAAGAACCAGAGACACCCAAGTATCGAGATCGTGCTAAGGAGCGTCGTGAAGATCAAAACCCAGACTATGAACCTACAGAGCTTGGTTCATTTCATGCTGTGGCACCTCCTGGAACGGATTTGAGGTAACAGATCACATGCTTCAGTCTGACACATTCATTTTGTGGTTAGTTTATCATACATTCTTCTGGAATTCTATCTTCTGATATTGTTTGCATTACAGGCTAGCAGATGCGCTGAAGATTTCAATTGAGAAAAGCAAATATCTTGGAGGTTGGTAGTTTGACAGCTTTGTATCCTTTTCTTTTCCTGAAGAAAATGGTTTCCATCTTTTTGAAAAAAAGGGGTCTCGTTGGCTTGTAATGTTGTGTACTTGGGATAAAAATGTAAACTTGGTTGAGGACGAATAACAGAGGACAGGGAGGAGGCAAACAGCAAGGGTCGAGAGAGCCGATTGTCAGGGAAATAGATATGTGGGGCAGAGATAAACGTACAGGGAGGAGTAGAGATAGGGATAGAGTATTAGATTGTTTTATAGAGAGGAGTCCCTAACATAAGGAACTAAACGATCTTAGCAGAATAGGAACACTAAAGATAGGATACATGACTTTACAAAACTGACAAAATAGCTTGGCACATTTACTTTTTTTTGGGTCCGTTTTCTGAGCTACCATTTTGATTGACATTCTATTTTCACTTTATGCTTTTAAGGTGACTTGGAGCATACACATTTGGTCAAAGGCTTGGACTATGCTCTACTTCACAAAGTACGAAGTGAAATCGAAAAGAAGCCTGATGCAGAGGATGGGAAGGATGCAAAGTCAAGGTACTATCACCATAATGTAGTTTTAGGTGCTATTGTAAGACTGACTAGGGTTTTAAAATGGTTGTCAGATGCAATGTGTTTTTTAAATGCTATAATATGCCTATAATAGTGACAATTGCATAATTTTCACTAGTACTGACAGCAAACCAACAGTACATAAATTGATTCCATTATGACATTACAAGCTAGTCAACCTCTTTTAGGCCTAGTTATCTTTGTTTGAGTCTGAGGTGATTTTAAGAGAGATCCAAATTCCCCCTGTTTGAATTTTTCAATAGGAGTTTCTTGTGGACAATAGCTTGTTTCTGCTAGAAATGAATACTGTACAATAAAAGGGTTCTGCATCCTGTAATATTTTTCATTTATATCTCTTGTAATTCTTCACAGTTTTTACCACCCTACTTTCCTGAAGGCATTATGCAGACTGAGTTGTTAGGTATGCTAGTTGATGTTTGTTTGATGTCTTCTGTTTCTATTTTGGAAGATCAAGAATGGAACATCTGCTTTAGAGTGGCTGTAAAATCATTTCTCAGCCAAACATTATTTCTGGTACATCATTTTCAGCACTATCATTAGCACCACCTTGTGTTAGAATGTCTCAACAATAAATGCTATATTTTTGCATATCTTGATTTGAGCTGTAGCAATATGAAAGTATGGCCTCATGTCCTTAGTCCGTACTCTGGATGCACTTATTTTAGGAGTGTACTACATATGTTTCACTTTCGTTGTACAGGGCAACAAAAGAAGACCAGGCAGTCTCATTCCGGACTGCAACTGCAAAGGTGTATATTTTTCAAGCTTATTAGCGACTTGATTTCTGCTTCACACATTAAGGATAATGTAATATAATATGGATATCGATTGTATTATTCGTATTGCAGTCTGTCTACCAATGGATCATAAAGCCACAGAGCATGATAAAGGCGAATGAAATGTTTCTTCCTGGTCGGATGGCATTTATTTACAATATGGTATTGCCCTTCAAATTTTCCCATGTTTAGTGCTTTCATGTGCTTTAGTTACATTATGGGGGTTATTATAACACATTTCACTTGTACAGAATAGTCATGTAGTGTAAAGTGTAAATTATAGGCATTAGCTCTTCCCAATTTTCCTTAATAGAAATGAGCTGTGCATATAATATTATCAGTGTTCATATGCAGTAAACATAATGTTGCTATATTGTTAAAAAAATATATTGCTATTTCAACTTTTAGTATTTTTATTCTATGCTATCATGTAAATGATATCATGCTTATGTTATCATTTTGTTGGTTTTCCGGTATATGTAATGCATGATTATGTTTCATTCGATGATAGGTACTATGTGTGTTTTTCCCTCCGCTCTCATCATCTGAAGTGTAATTCAATCAATTTGTCCAATTTCATAAGTTTCCTTTATATGCAAATGCAACTATAGTGTTGATTTACTATTATGCATTTCACGCAATGATTTGTATGTTGTGCAAATTTAAATTGTGGTTGCAATGCATCATGGCCTCAAGAATTGCTATACACAGTACCTTCTCTGTACCTATGTTCCATTAGGTCAATCACAACTCACAAGCCATATATCATTGGTAGCTTATTGTTTGGATGCGTGATGTTTTTGTCTGCTAGATTTATCCTTTCCAAAGATTTTCAGAGAATAAGAATGGAGGTGTTTGCATAGCCTATTCTCATGACATGTCCAGTATTGTCAAGTTTTGTTATTTGCATTCAGTCTTTTGGTTCATCATTTCCTGTTTTGGTCTGAACTTATTGATTTTAGCGGGCAGAGTAATAAATTTCATTTTATCCAACCAGGAGGATGGACTTACCAATGATATTCCGACAACTCTTCACAGGAGCAAAGCTGATTGCCCTGTTCTAGAGGTATTATGACAGTGTGACATATACCATGTTGAAGTTTCTTATAACCTTCCCTTGTCTTTTTCAATGTTCTTCTTGCTTCTGCAGGAGATGGTTACTGTCAGTGTGGATGGTTCTGTGCTCGACAGGATTGCTAAAATCATGTCATACCTTCGACTTGGATCATCAGGAAAGGTCTTAAAGAAGAAGAAAAAAGAGAGGGATGCAAAAGGTATGCTACATGAAAATGAATGTTTTAGTGCAGTAGAAGTTGTTGAGTGAGAAACTGAGAACAGGAAACCACCTTGGTTGGGACATGTGAAAATATGCTGAAGTGATTTATTTGGAAGAACTAGTATTTATAGTCTTAGTGATATAGAATAGTAAGGCTGGTACTTTTGCCTGGATGGTTTTAGTTTTGTTTCACTTGCTTTTCTAGTCTTATTTCAAAAATTAACTTCAGGCGCTTGTGTTTGAGTATACTGCTATTGGCTTTGTTCAATGCTGATCTAGGGATAGCAAGTTCTATTAGTGAGTTGGTTGTGGTTCTAACTTTTATACTTCTGTCTTATTATTACAGTCAGTACAAATTAATCAATTGTCTTGAAGTACTTGTAATATCCATTTCTACACTAGCTTTGCTTGATGAATTTAGATATCTTTTCTTATTATATTTACTATATTGCAGGGAAGAACAATTTGGCAAGTGATGACTATGATAAAGCGGTTAGACCTGCCCAAACTAATGGTTCTGCTCTGAAACATCAATTAGAAAAGGATATGACACCACCCCCCCTGCCCCCTCGAAATAATAATTTCAATGGGAATGAGAAACAGTCTGTCCCTATTGCTAGAGCAGATGATGATGACATTTTCATTGGAGATGGTGTTGACTATACTGTTCCTAACAAGGAAATGAGCCGGAGCCCTGTCTCTGAGGAGATGGATGAATCCCCACATAACCATCAGAAGCAATCCTATTTCACCGAACCTGTGTATGGTCCTGTCCTACCATCTGAGCCTGCTCAAGCTTGGCAACAATCGGTAAGCCTATTAATGTTCGGTATCTTCAGTTCCAGTGAACACCTGTAAAATTTGAATGATGCATGTTGAATGTTAAGATGCTAACTTGATATTTATTATCTATCCACATTCATAACCTGATACAAAAAGTAGATGTAATAACCTGTTTAATGTCCTAATAGTTGATGTCCCTGATGATGTTAGGATGGGTATGATGCTCTTCAAGCCCAAATGGTAGCTGCTGGATATCAAGGCGACTGGTCAAGCTATCAGTATGCAGAACAGCAGTTGACTTATCCAGAACAATACATGCAACAAAGTATTCAGGAACATGATGTATTAGCCGACCTAAGTATATCCCAGGATCCAAGGTTCATGACTCAAGCGGATAAGGATCGGGGTCTAGGTTCTGTATTCAAACGTGATGATGAAAGGCTTAAGCAACTGAGGGAAAAAGATGCACGAGAAAAAGATCCAAATTTTATTTCAGATAGTTACTCTGAGTGTTACCCTGGTTATCAGGAGTATAATCATGAGATTGCAGGGAGTGATGATGAAGATGATTTGTCGAAGATGGATATGGGTGGACGGGTAAGTGAAATTGTTTCTAAATATCATATATTCATATGCACAAAATCTCTCTTGTAGTTACAAGCCTATGTTTGAAACATGGGTTCCTGGAAAATTGCAATGGATGAACATCATTTAGTTAAAATATATTGGATTATAGAAACCTTGGTTACCTTTAAGCTGCAACTTTCTACTGAACTGACTGCTGCATCTGTTTTTTTGTTCCTTCTAGATTTAAATATTCTATAACTTAGTGTTCTAGTAGCTCTCGCAAGATCCTTACTTTCGATGTGCTATTCATTGTGACGTTCAACATGATCCAAAATTTCCGTCCTGATAAGAGTAATAGTATTGTTTCCTGGATGTTTCACTTTTGTATGTTCTGTTTTGCTATAGCCTGTAGCAGCCTTTGCATCCTGCTGTAACTGTAGCTTTTGAGCCGATAAATGGATTTCTTGAGCGAGCCCATGATCACATAGCTTTTCATCTTTTGTGGAAATATTTCCGCCGATAGAGAATTTCTTATTTGATGCTTTTGCAGTGCGTGTCTGTACTCCATTCTGATGTATGATTCCTGAGCAGGCGAAGGGCCGTCTTCATAGGTGGGACTTTGAGACGGAAGAGGAGTGGGCCAAATACAACGAGCAGAAAGAAGCCATGCCAAAGGCTGCATTCCAGTTTGGCGTGAAGATGCAGGATGGTAGGAAGACTAGGAAGCAGAACAAGGACCAGAAGCTCACGAATGACCTCCACAAAATAAACAAGATCCTGTCGAGAAAGAAGGGTGAGAAAGATGGAACAGAAGATGGTGGACATTATGATGACGATTTACCTAGTGCGAAGAAACAACGTGCTTGATGTTCAAATACTACCCTGTGAGGTGTGTAAAGTAGCATGTTTGTACTGAGACTTACAGTGCCATGTTCTCCTGCGTTTGTTGAATTAAGCCCGTCCGCTTTGCTTGAGTGATCATATTGGTTTAAGTCTTAATAGTCAATGCTGCTGAGCTGAAACACTGGAAATCTGTAGCTCTATATTTATAATATCGGATCTGTAATTTGCTTTGTCATAACTCGCATGCTTCATTAAAAAAAAAAGTTCTAAAAGAAGGCTGTGGCCATTCCGTAATGCTCAACGGCTGCTGAGCTTTTCCACCCCCACCACAAAGGTGCCGAGGAAAATTCTCCGTTTCAAAACAAATAGATCAAAAAAATTAAAGTCGTGCATTTCATGATACAGTGAACTCAATATAGTGCCCTTCACACAGCATATGATACAGTGCCCCACCTGCAGTAACCGGCCGATTGGGTTGAGGATAGAGCAAGCAGACCTCACAGGTATGAACCGTTCGTTTGAGTCGATGGACGGTTCAAATTGATTAAATAAAATGATAAACAGTGTTGTCGGGCGAGTGTTGCCGGCCGGCCGGATCGAGGCGCAGGGCAGCAAATCGCCGCGAGGCACCTGCGAAATGCGTGCATGTTACGGCGTCGTCTGGTAAATCCATGGTTAGAGGCACGCAGAAGAGGGTGCTTAACTGCGCACGCGCAACATCGATCGACGAGCAAACTGCGCCAGTGCGGTTGGAGATTGCAGGTCGAGTAGATGCATCATGCATGTGGGGTGCGCATTCCACCTTGCATCTATCACATGCATGCGCTGGAGAAAGGCCAGCTTCCTGCTCCTGGCTCTTGCAGGTTATTGGGACGCAGGGTGCATGCGCCAGGCCTCAGCCGGCGGAGCCATCCCATCCCATGGCCCGAGCCTCGGCCTAGTCAGTTATTTTTGGGCTATGATCTGAGTGGATCAGTCATTCTCGAACCATTTAAGTTGGTCTTTTGATCAAAGGTCTCGAGCCATGGCCCAAGTGGCCCGAGGTCCGGCTTCGTCACCGTCGCCCCCCATGTGTTCGACCACATCCACCTATGAGGGATTATAGGCACTCACGTGACCGCATGTCTGCCATCTTCTACTACTGCCCTACGGGGTCTTCCATTGCGCTACCCCCTACCCTCGTCTTTCACTGCACTGCACCCGCACGAAATCGACGATAAAGTGGCTCAAGGCCGTCCACCACACTAGCAGAGGAGCCTATCAATTGGTGGTAATCGATCATCGTTGCTCATGTTGTGTAGTTTTGCCACCATTGCACGTACCTCTGCTGTCTCCCGTGCCAACACCATCGTGTGTGATGGCAGCAATGAAACAGAAAACCATAATTACATTTAGATATATTCCATTTTATGGTAAGATAAAAACACTTTTACTATACTAACAAATTTACTGGAACTGTCATTAAGAGTTTACTACTACACTTAGTCGTGCCATATGCTAGCCATGTAACGATAGAGGTAAAAATGGAAACCACGTTTATGACCAGAGACATACTATTTTACGGCCAGATGAAACTACTTACAATGCATTGACGAATTTACTAAATGCGTCGTTAGAGTTTACTACCATACCTAGCCGTGACATATGCTGGCTATGTGACGACGACTGTAAAATTGAAAAACCATAATTATGCCTAGATACATACCATTTTTACGGCAAGATGAAACCGCTTTTACTGTAACGATGAATTTACTATAAAGACCCAGAGGGCATATGAGAGGGGGACTCTAATTTTTCATGCTGACCATCTATATATCTTTTCTCTCCCAAGTGGTCTGTGCCCTTTGTCTCCTCTAAGCTCTAATTCTCCAAATGAGAAAGGGTATCCCGTACCCATTATTTAGCATCTTTGCTACAACATGCAGTAAAAATAGAAACCACATAATCATAGCGTACGCTGGCCATGTGACAACGGGGGTAAGAAAGATACCCTTGTATGTAGGGTGGGCTGGGCCAGCTATCTTGTTACCCTCTATATTCTTTTCTTTTTATTTCCCCAAATACTACATGAATTCTCTCTCTAAAAAAATAATACAGAATTTGTGCGCTGGGGAAAAAAATATGCTACAGTACAGATTTGTTGTATTTCCTTTTCTTTTCTTCGAGGATGTTCATAATTTAAAATTGATTTTCTGCGCCTATGAAAATATATGAACAATATTTTAAATGCTCAATTGCATTGTCAATTTTATAGATTCCCATACATGCACTCATTTGGTTATTTTTTACGTGATGTTATTGGCTTTTCGTAATCTTTAGACGTGGCTTTACTTTCATAACTTTATCTATACCCCTTTATAATACACCTAATCAATTTTTGCTACGTCCACACTAAATAATGCACCTCATTAGAGATGGTCCAATATTCGTGCACCAAACAAAACGTCCCCAGAAACTTGCATTCATCAAAATGAACGTCTCAGATCTTTCCTCAGTTTTACTCGCCCACATCCGATGGTCATTATTTAGTGTGTCTAATCATCCCTGTGGCCCACAACAGACCTCCCCACCTACATATTTGGAAGGAGAGCGAATTAAATAAGGAAATAAATAAGGAGGATCCACATGCAAGGAAACCAGACTTGAATTTTTTTACTGGCCAAAATTGTATGTACTACATATTTGGAAGGAGGGTGAATCAAACAAGAAAATAAACAGGGAGGATCCGCATGCAAGGAAATAATACTTGAATTTTTTATTGTCCTGACATAGTGATCTTATTTTTTTTCCGAATATGACCCTTCTCGAGACTTTTTTACGGATCTAGCCCCATAGAGCCTAATTTCACCGCACGTAAAGCGCTGAATTTTTGTTTTTATTTTTTATCTAAGGAACCAACGGTCTGTGAGTGCTGCTTAATTTTTTTCAATTTTTCTCAAACCAAACCGTATTGCATGAAAGCACTGCTTTTTATTTTTATCTTTTTTTCCTTGCGAATCCAGCGGTCGGCGAGCGCAGTTTATTTTTCTATAATTTTCCGAAATCATCCCTGTGACCCACAACAGACCTTCCCTCACCTCCAGCATCAATAAGGAAAAGGAAACAAACGTCTTGGAATCAAGGAAAATGAAACAAACGTCCTGAAAAAGGAAAGGGCCATACATTACGTGCTGGGAAAAGAAAACCGGGAGATGGGGCAGCGCGGTCGGGAGAACGCAGGCCTGCAATGGCTCCACGGTCGTCATCGGTGGCTTTGCCGACGCGGCGAGGTTGCTGGTCAGCGACCTCGCAGCCGCCGTGCCTCGATAAATTTATAATTTAAATTTTTTTGAAAATAATTTTATTAAGTACAAAATAATCGAAAGTTTTTTTGAGAATTTTTCTAGAATTTTTTAACCTAATGTGTTATCTTTTCAAAAATCCTTCTATATTTAAAAAAAATGAAGGCAACTCACCTGTAGCTTCTTCTCTTCCTGTGAGGCCCCCATTTTTTATAAATCAATACCAAAAATAGATACCATGTGCATACAGTACTAGTCCCATGATCAGTAGCTAGTACGCACAAATACAAATTGTTATCACAGTCATACACAAACTTTATTACACAGCGGAAGTAAGATTACATATTATTTTTACAATACCAAAAGTAAAAGCTGCGATGGAGACAACATCCTGTAGTGTGCCTTTTAACCCATTGTCCCACGAGCAATCGACAAGGAAAATCCTTAGAAATAGTCATCGTTAAATTCCCGTATCCTGCATCAACGTAAGATTAAATCGGGAAATCTGCTTCTTCACCTAAAAATATCAATAAAAGTTGAGTACTTACGCACTCGCAAGACTTATGCAAGACCTAAAATACATGCAGCCATTTCAAAGAAAGGCTATTAAGGTTAATTTGCACAAAGTGGTTTGAAATGTAAATACGAATATTAGATTGCAAAATGAAATTTAAATAAAAGCAATTTAATATTAAAAGTGATAGAATGTAAGCATCAATAAATTACGAATGTTTGGGTATACTTGATCATACTTAAAATCATTTCTTTCCGCACACAATGAAATGACCAACACGTGGTAGAAACCACTTTTTAGGAAAATAAGCAAAACAGCTAACTATGTGATGACTTTACCAAGTGTCCATGATCATGACGCGCTAATCGATTAGTTTTACACTCTGCAGAGGTATACAGCTTTCCCACAAGACATGACTGACTCTTTGAGCAATCGATATTTGCACACTGCCTTTGGTGTGCCGCAGAGAGTCATGTTATAACTTTTACATTATTTAAACCTAACTTTGCACCAAAGACGATGACGATAAACCCATTTTGTGGAGTAAGAACTCGAGCATAGAAATGATGGAACTACCCACAATATGGCGTACATCGTTATATTGGTAGACGTTTAATCCATGATCACCTCGGTGTGGGCGTCCGTCGAGCAATTCATTAAGAAACAGCTCGTACTACTCCGCCTTCCAAGTGCAAAGCTAGTTTTAAACAACTTAATAAGTTAGAGCTGTCCCATACCAAAGACTTGTGGTTGTATGAATTTTCTTGGCACGAAAACAACTCATAGTTCGGTCCTTAATCCGACACGGGCAATAATCTCCACCCTATTCTACGTGCAAAACATGCACACACGGCTATTGCCAATAATTGCCCGCATCTAAATCATAGTTTTATTTTCATTTTCCAACCAAATACCAACCACAAAAATGGTCATACCCATTTAAATGTTATATCCAAAGTCTTTAATCATTTCACGCTTTAACTCATTTAGCTTTGGCTAAGCATTTCACTAAATGTGAGTAACCTGATTGACATTAAATATTGTCTAAGCTAATCTAGGGTTTTCAAGGTTTTCAATTTCCTACTTATCAAGGAAGTTCTATAAGTCTCTTGGTACAATTACCATTACTCAAATATAGCAGACTTTAATAAAATAAAGTATGCGATAAAACACTTAATGAAAACATTTATAAAACTGGGATCAATATGATCAAAGGGGTTTGCTTGCCTTGTTGATTTTCCTCGACTTGAACTCCGGTCGTCGAATGTACCGGTTCGTTTCGGGTTCTACACGTCGTAAGGCGACATAGAATAAATACCAAATTTCAATAAGGCCAAAAGAAATCAGATGGAAATATTCAAATAAAATAATTTCATAATTTCAGGAATGGTTACATGAGTTATTTGTTTTCTTTTGCAATTTAAAGATTTGATCTATTCAAACCATTATTGCATTATTTTCTACTTATTTTATAACTTAGATTTTTCTTACAACACACCCTAAGTATTTTTACAGATTCTAGTTCCTGAGATTACAAGGATTCTAATAAAATTTATTTTACTAATTTTGGAGGTTATTTGCAAAATTTCCATGAATGGCATATTTCTAACCTTTACTTTGAATTTAAATTCGAATTTCAAATAAAATTAAATTCTGAAATATTTTTGCATATTCTGAATCTACTGGATTTTAGATGAATTTAGAATTTTATTTCATCAAATTTGGTTAAATGATTTGAAAGATATGGCTAAATGAATATCTAGGTTTTGATTAAATACTAAAAATCAAAAGATTGCCGAAAATGGAAAGTACGCTTTCGCGCGGAAAACGCGCTTTCCATTTCGGGCGAAACCGCGCTTGAGGCGCTGACAAGCCGGGCCCATCGGTCACGATCGATGTCTGGCCATGCTGGCTGTAGCGTATGGGAACCTCGGATCGCTGCATGCTGCGCTGCGGTGACAGGCTGGTCCGCATGTCGTGGCGCGCCAACAAGACGCGGCCGACAGTTGGGCCCGCTGGCGGTGACCAGAGCAGATCACGCAGCAAGACGAGCTCGCCGCGGCGAGCACGGCCGGAATCACGGAATGGGTTCCGGATTCATGCTCAGCACACTTGTGCGCATCTTTGGGTGGTGGCGCTTCGGCCGAGATGGCCGGAGGCGGCCTGCCACCGGAGAGGGGCGGCGGAGCTCACGGCTCACCGGCGTTCTCGCAAAACGAGACCTTCCCGAGCTTGAAGATCACTACCAAAAGCATCAGTGGACTTCAAGGATCCCATTTATGGGTTTAGTTCAAAGAATGAGCGGCGGAATAGAGGTCTCACCGTGCGCGGTGGCGGCGGAAGAAGAACACGGCGAAGGAGCTTGCCGGGAAGAATGGGTTTCGTACGGGCTCGGATAAGTTCTGGAGGCTCTAGGATGCTTGGTCAAGGAATTGGATTGGAATGGACTGAGGCGGAGGATTGCGAGTTTGACCTCTTTGTGGTTTTTGCCGTCGCGGAGAAGACGACCAAAGCAATGGCGGAATGGGTTTGCGAGGGCACGGCTAGGTCGGCCGCGAACGCACGAGAGGGTTTATATAGGAGAGAAAGGCGGTTTGCTTGCGGGTGAGAGAAAACCCGAGAGACGGCGTCGGCGGGGAGAAGCGAGCGGAGAGAGGAGAAGAAGACGCCGTTGGTCGCTGACGCGTGGGGCGAGCTGGCAGCGGCTGTTGGCTGAGGTGTCTCACCGACAGCCCGGGCCCACATGTCGTGAGCGAAAAAGAACTCTGGAGAAGCCTCACGACCGAACGGGATTTCAACGGAAATTTCAACGTTCAAACGGGCACGAAAAATTATGAAATTTTTACCATAGGTCGGCAAGGATATTAACAGCCTCCTGAAAAATTTTCGAAATTTTATGATGCATGATGATTTTTATAAAATTCTGACATTGCAACAGTTACTGCATTGCCTATTCTGTTTTTATTTTAATTTGCGATTTAAATGAAGTTATTATTTTACAAAACTTTTTATGATGATTTAAAATGACATTCTACACCTTCTTTAAAAATTACAGATTTTAATTATTATTATTTAATTTTTAAAAATTCTGACATTACTGTTTTCCAGATTATTTATTCACTGTTTTCGAATTTTTAAAATTATAAAATGATTTAGTAAATTCTTAATATTTTTACAGGAGGTTGATACTGTTTTGATGTCGGAAAGATAAAAATTTTGGGTCAGGATGATCTACAAATATTTTTACCAAATTGTTTTACCATTTTACCCTGAGATATTTACCCATGATTATCTTTGATTAATTGTTATTTTTATAAATTCAGCTTACCCACCGACTTAAGCAAGCTGAGGAGAGCCCTCAGATATTTTTAGAAACTTTGGTAAATTTTTGTTGAATTAACATTTTTACTTTTTACCATTTTCTATTTACTATATTCTTCATTTCACATTTTTGCATTAAAGAAAAGCCAAAAGAATATTCAGAAAATCCAGGAAATTCAGAAATTTCGAAAATAATACACAAAATATTTTTATTTCATTTTTCTTTATTTTATGATTTTTGAGGCTGTTACAGATCTACCCTCCTTACAGAAATCTCGTCCCCGAGATTTGGAGATGACTAGAAGAAATCGGGGAACTCTTGGTGAAGGTGATCTTCTCTTTCCCATGTAGCTTCGTCTTCATGATGATTGCTCCATTGCACCTTCAACATCTTGATGGTCTTGTTTCTTGTTTGGCGTTCGCTTCTTCCAAAATCTGAACCGGATGCTCCCGATAAGATAAATCGGTCAAGATCTATCCTTCCAAATCGCCGAGGTCGAGGAACACGAAGGCATTTCTTAAGCTGAGATACATGGAAGACGTTATGAACGTCAGATAGTTGAGGTGGCAATTCTAATTGATATGCCATCTCACCCATCTTTCCAATGATCCGAAACGGTCCAATGAATCGAGGAGCCAACTTCCCACGGATTTGAAATCGGCGAATTCCACGAAGAGGCGAGACTTTGAGATAAACATGGTCACCAACTTGAATCGAGTTCACGACGACGATTGTCGGCGTAACTCTTCTGACGAGATTGAGCTTCTTTCAGTCGGCTTTTGATCATGTCCACTTGCTCTTGAGCTTCTTGAATAAGATTTGGGCGAAGAATTTTCTTTCTCAACCTCGGACGAAAAGAGGGTTCGCATTTTCTTCCATACTGGCTCAAAAGGCGACACTTGTAGACTAGATTGGAAACTGTTATTATAAGAGAATTCGGCGAAGGCCAAACTTTTCTCCCAATTAGAGCCGTATGACAGCACACAGGCTCTTAACATGTCTTCCAAAATCTGATTGGTCCTTTCCGCTTGTCCATCATGCGAGGATGATAAGTCAGATCAAATTCACTTAGTCCCCAGAAGACGGTGCAAACTTTCCCAGAAACGAGAAGTAAACTGGGAACCTCGGTCAGAAACAATTGTCTTTGGGACGCCATGAAGACGGACAATATTCTCCAGATACAACTCGGCAAGCTTATCTCCAGAATGAGTAGTCTTGACCGGAATAAAGTGAGCCACTTTAGTCAGACGGTCAACGATTACCCAAATGGAATCATGCCCTTTCCTGGTTCTTGGCAAACCAGTAATAAAATCCATGCTGATATCTTCCCATTTCCACTCTGGTATCTTCAAAGGTTGCAAAAGTCCTGCGGGACGTTGATGCTCGGCTTTGACACGCTGGCATACATCACAGATTGCGACATATGCAGCGATATCCTTTTTCAAACCGGGCCACCAATATTCCTGACGGAGGTCTTGATACATCTTTGTACTTCCAGGGTGAATTGAGAGGGGAGACTCATGGGCTTCTTTGATAATTAACTCTTTTAACCCCGGATCATCAGGAACATATATTCGATTTTCGAACATAAGCACTTCATCTGAACTTTCATGGAATTTGAATTCCTTCCCTTGCTTCAACTCTTCACGGATTTTGATAATTGCTTCATTTTTGAGCTGAGCAGATTTAATCTGGGATTTAAGGGTTGGTTGCACCACTAGGGCGGCCAAATAACCTTTTTCGACAACTCCCAAATTAAGCTTTTGGAAATCTTTTACCAGATCGGATTGATCGGTCAAAGATGAAACAGAAAGGCAATGAAGTTTTACTTTCGAGCATCACCTCGACATTGGCTTTACCAGATGGTATTGAATGCTAAGGTCGTAATCTTTTATCAACTCTAGCCACCTTCGTTGTCTTAAATTTAGATCAGTTTGGTGAAGAAATATTTGGACTCTTATGATCTGTGAATACACTGCATTTGTTTCCAATCAGGTAATGACGCCAAATTTTCAGAGCGTGCACTACCGCAGCTAATTCCAGATCATGAGTCGGATAATTGAGCTCATGAGGTCGCAACTGACGAGAAGCGTAAGCTACGACTTTTCCTTCTTGCATAAGCACACACCCAAGCCCATTCTTTGAAGCATCACAATAAACATCAAAGCTTTTATGGACATCGGGTAACACTAGCACAGAGTCGTTGTTAACCTTTTCTTTAATTCCCAAAGCTTCCTTCGCATTCGGTGTCCACTCAAACCTCTTTTCTTTCTTGAGAAGTCGGGTCAAAGGACGAGCGATTTTAGAGAAGTTCTCGATAAAGCGCGATAATATCCCGCTGCATCGAGAAAACTTGAATTTTCTAACGGATTGAGGAGCTTCCTACCTAAAACAGCTTTGACTTTCTCGATCAATGAAATACCACCTTCAAAGAATATGACCAAGGAAAGCAACTTCTTTTAGCCAAAATTCACATTTCTCGAATTTGGCATAAAGCTTATGCTCTCGAAGCTTTTCAAGAACCTTACGCAAATGATGCGCATGATCTTCTTCGGATTTCGAATAGACGAGGATATCGTCAATGAATACCACTACGAACTTATCCAAATACTCCATGAAAACTTTATTCATGAGGCACATAAAATTAGCAGGAGCATTTGTAAGTCCGAAAGACATCACGGTATATTCATATAGACCGTAACGAGTGGTAAAAGCGGTTTTAGGAATATCTTCTGGTCTGATTTTCAATTGATAGTACCCATGTCTTAAATCAATTTTTGAAAAGATTTGGGCACCGGTCAATTGATCAAACAGATCATCGATACGAGGCAAAGGATATTTATTCTTAATTGTGACATCATTCAATGCACGATAGTCCACGCACATGCGTATTCCACCGTCCTTTTTAGGCACAAAAAGAACTGGACTACCCCAAGGAGAAGAGCTAGGTCGAATAAAGCCTTTTCTTAATTGCTCTTGAATTTGATTCTTTAGTTCAACTAACTCATCTGGGGGCATTCGATAAGGGCGCTTGGATATAGGCGCTGTCCCAGGGACAAGATTTATGACAAACTCTATATCCCTATCCGAGGCGGGCACGCAACTCATCCGGAAAAACATCGAGAACTCGGAGACAATTGGAATCGCCAAGATCTTTTACTATGGTGAACAAAGGAAGCTTGAGAATTCAAGAACTTTGGATGGAAGAGAAATGAACTGGAATTCCTTGAGGCTAACCAAGGAAATAGATCGATTAGCACGCCTATGCATCCTTTAAACTTAGACAACCAATCCATACCAAGGATTACCTCTAACCCTGAGGTTTCTATAAGGATAAGGTCAGCATGAAACATAACTCCATTAATTTCAATGCTAACCTTAGGACAAAACTTAATTGAATTCATGACTGAACCAGGGGAATAGATTATCATTTTGGCAGAGAGGAGATCAACTTCTAAGTTATTCTGATCAGCAAATTTCTTAGAAATAAACGAGTGCGATGCTCGTAATCAAATAATACCAAAGTAGGTACCGAAAGTGCACAGAAACATACCCAAGACCACATCCGGCGCCGCTTGCTTCTTCAATGGTCACATGATGGAGACGACCGCTACTCGCGACTGCGATTAAGAGCTGCGCAGCAGCTTGACAACTGAGAATTCCCGGCTCTCGAAGGTCGACTGGGGTCTCTGAACTCCTGCGACGATCACGACCGACGCTTGACCTCTTTTAGGGCAGGCATTTGCATAATGCCCACGCTCTTTGCAATGATAGCAGGTCACACCGGCTGCCTGATTCTGAACTCCAGAAGTCCTTCCTTCATTGCTACTAGAGGGACGAATGTAAGACCGCTGGGCCGGTGCTCGACCTTGACGCTTTGTCTGCTGCTGACGAGGCAGAGGAGGTCGAACATTGGTCGGCTGACCAACGCGCGGCCTTGGCAAATTCGGGCTGACAGCTTTCCGCGCCATCCACTTCCTCTTTCGACTTTCCATAACATCACGCGAACTATGCTCGGCGATTATAGCCTTGTCCACGAGTGTTTGGAAGTCGTGGAAGTCATGAATGGCGAGAAGATGCTTAACTTCATTATTCAGATTGTCCCGGAAGTGCTCGATTCTTCGGGCTTCTGAACTGACTTCTGATGACGCATAGCGAGCAAGGTAATTGAAACGGTGAAGATACTCCATTACGGACATATTTCCTTGACGCAGGTCAAGAAATTCCCGTCTTTTTAAATTTACCAAGCTCGAAGGAATATGCGTCTTCCTGAAAGCTTCTCGGAAAACATCCCAAGTAACTTCTTGACCTTGGGGCCTTGCCGCTTGGAAATTTTCCCACCAGACTGCAGCGGCTCCCTGGAGTTGGTACGATGCATAAAGGACCTTCTCATGATCATTGCATTGGGCAATGGTCAACTTGCTTCCAATAGCTCGTAACCAATCATCAGCGTCCAGGGGATCTGATGAAGATGAAAAGGTTGGAGGCCGAGTCTTCAAGAATTCTCCCAACTTGGACTGATGAGGGTTTTCACCAAAACCAGGCCTAGAACTTGAAGCACCAAGGTTACTCACACCTTGCACCAATCTTCTTTGAAGCAACAGGTATTCGTCTGCGCGACTGTTCTATCATCGCAAGCACTTGGGCCATGGTTGGCGGCCACGCAACCGCCTTCCGAACTTCTTCATCTTGAACTTGAGGAGGCGCGAATCCCGACGGCTTGGACGACGCGACGAAGATCCTCGGACCGCCGACGGATGGATTAATTAGGTCACCGAGTGGCGAAGTCACTCGAGAGGTGAGTTTCCGGTCTCCTCACTCCCGAATCTCATCCAAGGACCGGGTTGCGAGCATCCGAACAGGATTATTAATGAATTAAGATCTACTTTAATTTTAATCTCGCTTGTTACCAAATGTTTTAAAAGCACAACTTGATTACTATTATTACGGATCACAACGTCGTAAAAATATTAATCAAAGTTAAATATTTACGAGTAGGAACCAAAAGCACACAAAACAATATAAAGCAAGAACTTTATTTCAGCTTCATAATATTCACAACCAAAACATAGCATTTATTTTTGACGTTACTACATAAAAGGGGCACAACCAAAAACCTCTTCTAATACTACTCATTATCTAGCAACTCACGGACTGCTACTATCCCTACGACTAGAACTCTCGGCATCAGGAGGATAAGGGGTCTCCTGACCGCGACGCTCCTGCGGCCTCTGAGGGCGCCGCGGAGGAAAACTATGGGGGTCTACCTGGATGCTCGGCAACCTAGGGCGACTCCCTATCACTGACATCCTCGCCTGGCGACACCTAGGTGGTACTGGGTGTCGTCGGCGCAGTGTCTGAGGAATTGCCCAGAATCGAGCGAGGAACAATACCTCAACAACACGGCGCGATGGCATTCTCTAGGAATGCTACACGGCGACGCGCCTCCTCAGATTCGATTATTGCTGACGGCAATCTTCGTCGAGGTATTTATGAATTCCACTAGGTTACGTAAAGTGGGATTTTGTAACCCATGGCATCCATATAGCTATTCTCCCACCGGTGGCCTAGAGGGAATCCTCCTATATACCACCGCCGATTGGGTAAAATGTGGCATAATCGACAATGGCCATATAGGCGCTTCATTCATAGCCATCATGAGAGAAGATCCAGACCTCAAAAGACAAAAACTCTTCACTGTCCTCATCTCGGTAGGAATATCCACCTAGCTATGTATTCCACGAGACAGAACTAATCGCAGCGTGGAATACTATATATCGTGGATTTTCTGAAAATGGGCGAATTCTAGCAAGCGAGTAAGAATTCCCGCCATGCCGTAATTCTCCTATTAGTGGAAGTGTAACATGGGTATATCCGCCCATCTCGCACATTTAACAAGGAATTAGTATTCTGATTAAATGTAAGACAAGAAAGTAATTTTGGAAGAAAAGATTCTAGCGAAATTAAAAATAGGAAAGAGTTATTAACAAGTATACGCATAACCAAAAGAGGAGTTTCATGCATATAAAGAATAGACAGGTAAGATGTCCTAATTCAAAATTTTAGTTTGTTTGAAACCTAATGTCAAGTTTTAGGTCTTTATTACTCCCAGACTACCCTAGGTTTCCTACAGTCAGCATGGCTCTGATACCAACTTGTGAGGCCCCCATTTTTGATAAATCAATACCAAAAATGGATACCATGTGCATACAAATATTAGTCCCATGATCGAGAGCTAGTACGCACAAATACAAATTGTTATCACAATCATACACAAACTTTATTACACAAATGAAGTAAGATTACATATTATTTTTACAATACCAAAAGTAAAATCTGCGATGGAGACAACATCCTGTAGTGTGCCTTTTAACCCATTGTCCCACGAGCAACGACAAGGAAAATCCTTAGAAATAGTCATCGTTAAATTCCCGTATCCTGCATCAACGTAAGATTAGTGGGAAATCTGCTTCTTCACCTAAAAATATCAATAAGGGCAAGTTGAGTACTTACGTACTCGCAAGACTTATGCAAGACCTAAAATACATGCAGCCATTTCAAAGAAAGGCTATTAAGGTTAATTTGCACAAAGTGGTTTGAAATGTAAATACGTAATATTAGATTGCAAAATGAAATTTAAATAAAAGCAATTTAATATTAAAAGTGATAGAATGTAAGCATCAATAAATTACGAATGTTTGGGTATACCGATCATACTTAAAATCATTTCTTTCCGCACACAGCGGAAATGACCAACACGTGGTAGAAACCACTTTTTAGGAAAATAAGCAAAACAGCTAACTATGTGATGACTTTACAAAGTGTCCATGATCATGACGCGCTAATCGATTAGTTTTTACACACTGCAGAGGTATACAGCTTTCCCACAAGACATGACTGACTCTTTGAGCAATCGATATTTGCACACTGCCTTTGGTGTGCCGCAGAGAGTCATGTTATAACTGTTACATTATTTAAACCTAACTTTGCACCAGCACGATGACGACAAACCCATTTTGTGGAGTAAGAACTCAGAGCATAGAAATGATGGAACTACCCACAATATGGCGTACATCGTTATATTGGTAGACGTTTAATCCATGATCACCTCGGTGTGGACGTCCCGTCGAGCAATTCATTAAGAAACAACTCGTACTACTCCGGCCTTCCAAGTGCAAAGCTAGTTTTAAACAACTTAATAAGTTAGAGCTGTCCCATACCAAACTTGTGGTTGTATGAATTTTCTTGGCCTGAAAACAACTCATAGTTCGGTCCTTAATCCGACACGGGCAATAATCTCCACCCTATTCTACGTGCAAAACATGCACACACGGCTATTGCCAATAATTGCCCGCATCTAAATCATAGTTTTATTTTCATTTTCCAACCAAATACCAACCACAAAAATGGTCATACCCGTTTAAATGTTATATCCAAAGTCTTTAATCATTTCACGCTTTAACTCATTTAGCTTTGGCTAAGCATTTCACTAAATGTGAGTAACCAGATTGACATTAAATATTGTCTAAGCTAATCTAGGGTTTTCAAGGTTTTCAATTTCCTACTTATCAAGGAAGTTCTATAAGTCTCTTGGTACAATTACCATTACTCAAATATAGCAGACTTTAATAAAATAAAGTATGCATAAAACACTTAATGAAAACATTTATAAAACTGGGATCAATATGATCAAAGGGGTTTGCTTGCCTTGCTGATTTTCCTCGACTTGAACTCCTCGGTCGTCGAATGTACCGGTTAAATCGGGTTCTACACGTCGTAAGGCGACATAGAATAAATACCAAATTTCAATAAGGCCAAAAGAAATCAGATGGAAATATTCAAATAAAATAATTTCATAATTTCAGGAATGGTTACATGAGTTATTTGTTTTCTTTTGCAATTTAAAGATTTGATCTATTCAAACCATTATTGCATTATTTTCTACTTATTTTATAACTTAGATTTTTCTTACAACACACCCTAAGTATTTTTACAGATTCTAGTTCCTGAGATTACAAGGATTCTAATAAAATTTATTTTACTAATTTTGGAGGTTATTTGCAAAATTTCCATGAATGGCATATTTCTAACCTTTACTTTGAATTTAAATTCGAATTTCAAATAAAATTCAATTCTGAAATATTTTTGCATATTCTGAATCTACTGGATTTTAGATGAATTTAGAATTTTATTTCATCAAATTTGGTTAAATGATTTGAAAGATATGGCTAAATGAATATCTAGGTTTTGATTAAATACTAAAATCGAAAGATTGCGAAAATGGAAAGTACGCTTTCTGAAAACGCGCTTTCCATTTCGGCGGAACCGCGCTTGAGGCGCCGACAAGCGGGCCCATCGGTCGGGACCGATCGTATTCTGCAGCGCTATGTGTGAGCCCAGCATGATCGCTATTGCGCTCGCATGGTGACAGGCGGGTCCGCATGTCGTGGCGGCTTGACTCAGCAGACGCGGCCGACAGTCGGGCCCGCTTGGCGGTGACCAGAGCAGATCATGGCAAGACGAGCTCGCGGCGGCGAGCACGGCCGGAATCACGGAATGGGTTCCGGATTCATGCTCAAAGACACTTGTGCGCATCTTTGGGTGGTGGCGCTTGGCCGAGATGGCGGGCGGCGGCTCGCCACCGAGAGGGGCGGCGAGCTCACGGCCACCGGCGTTCTCGCAAAACGAGACCTTCCCGAGCTTGAAGATCACTACCAAAAGCATCGGTGGACTTCAAGGATCCCATTTATGGGTTTAGTTCAAAGAATGAGCGGCGGAATAGAGGTCTCACCGCATGCGTGGCGGCGGAAGAAGAACACGGCGAAGGAGCTTGCCGGGGAAGAATGGGTTTCGGCCGGGGCTCGGGATAAGTTCCTGGAGGCTCTAGGATGCTTCAGGCCGAAGGAATTGGATTGGAATGGACTGAGGCGGAGGATTGCGAGTTTTGACCTCTTTGTGGTTTTTGCCGTCGCCGGAGAAGACGACCAAAGCAGCGGCGGAATGGGTTTGCAGGGGCACGGCTAGGTCGGCTGCGAACGCACGAGAGGGGTTTATATAGGGAGAGAAAGGCGGTTTGCGCGCGGGTGAGAGAAAAACCGAGAGGCGACGTCGGCGCGGGAGAGAGCGAGCGGGAGAGAGGAGAAGAAGACGCCGTTGGGTCGCTGACGCGTGGGGGCGAGCTGGCAGCGGCTGTTGGCTGAGGTGTCTCACTGACAGCCCGGGCCCACATGTCAGCGAGAGCGAAAAAGAACTCTGGAGAAGCCTCACGACCGAACGGGATTTCAACGGAAATTTCAACGTTCAAACGGGCACGAAAAATTATGAAATTTTTACCATAGGTCGGCAAGGATATTACCAGACTCCTGAAAAATTTTCGAAATTTTATGATGCATGATGATTTTTATAAAATTCTGACATTGCAACAGTTACTACATTGCCTATTCTGTTTTTATTTTAATTTGCGATTTAAATGAAGTTATTATTTTACAAAACTTTTTATGATGATTTAAAATGACATTATACACCTTCGGTAAAAATTACAGATTTTAATTATTATTATTTAATTTTTAAAAATTCTGACATTACTGTTTTCCAGATTATTTATTCACTGTTTTCGAATTTTTAAAATTATAAAATGATTTAGTAAATTCTTAATATTTTTACAGGAGGTTGATACTGTTTTGATGTCGGCAAGATAAAAATTTTGGGTCAGGATGATCTACAGATATTTTTACCAAATTGTTTTACCATTTTACCCTGAGATATTTACTCATGATTATCTTTGATTAATTGTTATTTTTATAAATTCAGCTTACCCACCGACTTAAGCAAGCTGAGGAGAGCCCTCAGATATTTTTAGAAACTTTGGTAAATTTTTGTTGAATTAACATTTTTACTTTTTACCATTTTCTATTTACTATATTCTTCATTTCACATTTTTGCATTAAAGAAAAGCCAAAAGAATATTCAGAAAATCCAGGAAATTCAGAAATTTCGAAAATAATACACAAAATATTTTTATTTCATTTTTCTTTATTTTATGATTTTTGAGGCTGTTACACTTCCCTCCCTCCATTAAAGCAAGAAAGAAGCTCCAAAGCTCCATCAATCCCGCTCCAAATCTCCTCTTTCCATCTATGGTGTTAATTCCCTAAATTTCGTGTTCTATTGCCAAAATTTCCTCCTAATCTGATTTGATCCCAAATTATGGTTTCCATAAATATGCTTGTTTCGGGGTTATAAAAGTCGGCGAGCTCTCCTCCACCCCATCGCATTGCGTAAATCCTCAAGTGCTCCCTCTTGTAAAGATCGCCGGATTTTGGAAGTAACCCAAGCCATCACCGTCATCTTTCTCGGCGAAATTCACCGCAACCGTGACTCCTCCCAGCGCGCCGTGTCGACGATCTCGCCGCACTGAGTCCGACCCATCATGACCGGTGGCCACCCTCGCCTTCCCTCCCTTTATGCTGGCCAAGCCCAGAGAGCGCTACTGTGCTCTCTGTGGAAGCTACAAAAAAATAATCTAAAATCAGAAAATTCTTTTTTCTTTCTCTTTCTTGATTTAAAATCTTTTGGGAGCCCGTTTTCGCCCATTCGACCTCCATTTAGTTCCGTTTTTCTTTCTAAATTCATTTAAAATTATAAATTTCTCTTTTATTAGTAAGTGTTGTATTCATACTTATCTTCTCATTTAATTGATAAGCGGGTGTACTGCCGTCGTAGCGTTAGCACAGGCACTATACTAGTATTAGTATAAATAAACAAAATTCTAATTTTAATAATGCGAAAGTATTTTTAACACAAATATAGTGATATATTATAGTGCTATTATGGCCAATCTATTTATAATTTCAAACACATTGGGAATCAAATATTTCTGAATGTTTGACTGCGCGAATGGTAAAATTAAGGCCATTAAATTATTCTACTCTACTAACTTTTTCTATCGCCTCGATCCATAAATATGTGGCAGAAGTCAACAGAAAAAAAAGTTTAACCATTCCTGTTCTATGACTGTAAAAAATAATCACCATTTTACACAGTTAGATTAATTGGTACGTGTTAATGTGGAGTTGAGTACTATCAGTCCGTAATTAATCTGTGCACGCAGCCACGAGCTTGAGATACAAATCGAGGTCATGGGAAGCGACCATGTTGGGCGCCGAATCCTGGCTGCAAAGCCGCAGCTCGCGGCCGACGTCGCTGTACGCCCACCCCATCTTCGAGACCAGCCACCTCGGCACCCTCGGCTTCCGCTTCGCCGACCCGTCGTCTCGGGCGCCGCTGCAATCATCGACTGGGAACCCCGGCACCTTGGTCACGATGTCGTTCGAGTTCACAACGCGGAGCACCTTGCCGCCGCTCTCCTCCAGCCTGCGCCGGAACGCCGAGTTGCCCACGCGCGGGCCGCCGAACGACACGGCCGTGACCATTGGCGTGTCGTCCTCGTCGTCTTGCATTGCTGCAGTCGCGATCTCGTACGCGGTGAGCACCGCGAGCGCTGCCCCGAGGCTGTGGCCGGTGACCGTGATGCTCAACGGCGGCATGCCTTTGCCGCCGTATTCGCGGACGATCCTTTGGACCTCGCCGCGCACCTGGTGCTGCAGGCTGCTGTGAGCTTTGCCTGGGGTGGTGAAGAGCCTCCAGAACCCACTCTCGACCATCGGCTCCTCATCGGCAGCGTCACTCGATCGCGGCGAGGTGGTCGGCAGGTGGGTGAGAGTGGACTGGAAGTTGTCGACCCACTCGCTGGGTGTCGCCGTGCCGCGGTACGCAATGACGACGTCCCGCCTCCCGAGCCGCTCGATCTCGTCCTCGTCGTCGCACACCGCGACGTAGCCAATGTAGCTCGAGCTGCACGACATCCAGCTCGGCGCCGAGCTAGACGCCGCGTGGAGGAGGCGGGTGACCTCATAACCTGTCTCTGGAATGCCGGAGCGGCGCAGGAGGGAGCGGCTCGGGAACCGGCAGGAGCCGTAGGACGGGGCGCGGCCGTCGAAGTCGAAGCTGGAGTACGCGGCGCGGACGAACTCCCCGTACCGGACGAGCTCGCCGCGGAGCGCTCCGTCGAGCGGGTTCAGCAGACCGTCCCAGTCGCGGGCGCCCTGGAGCTCCGTCCACTGCCTCCCGATCCTCAGCGTCGACGGCCTCGACGCCGGCGTTGAGGGCGCGAAGGAGTTCTTGATGGTGCGGCATTTGCCACGTGCAACTGCAACGCTAGGGTTGCAAGTGCGAGCTCCGGAGATGGAAGCCGCCATGTTTCTTCCTGTGTGTCTGAGCTTCCTGACTTCACTCTGACCACCAGAAGCTTGTCATATATATGTAGGGAGTATGAAAATGGAGGGAAGTTAACAGTTGTTTCTAGCGATTTGAAAACGGCGGGAAATTGGCAGGCACTGTGCCTTTCGTAGCTGCGCGTTCTGCACACTATATTTCGGGTAATGTAATGTTCTCCATCCTCATCTTCGAGTTTTGGTTTCCGTACGTAGCTCCCTGAACTCAAAAGTTAATTGGCCAACCTCCCAAATTCTCCACTCTTTGGACTGATCTTCCTTCTTCAGAGGCAAAAAGCATGTTTTTGTTGAGAATATAACAGCGGAATACATGCAAGCTAGGTAGGAGTTCAGTTTGGCGTTGCATTTTGCATGGTTGGCACGTGGTCATATATACTGCAAGCCGAATTTTTTCAGTGGATCATGCCAAGCCAGCTACATGGTTTTCTTCTAGTTTTTCAGGTGAACCAGCAGTGTAATTTAACGGCCTAGCTAACATAAAATCAGAGTGATTTTCAGTTGAAATTAAAACAATTTATCAAGGGTTAAGTCATACTAACAGTTTTGGGATATATGAAACTATAATTAATAAAAATACGATTCACTTTATGGCCTATTTGGAGTTTCACGTGAAATAGTTAAATTCCTGTACGATTCAAAGGAAATTTCCGCGTCCCAAGCAGTGCCTAGCTTGTTGAACAATCAAATTTTACGTTAGTTTATAATAAGTCGAAGTTGTGCTGTGTGTATAATATTTTTATTAATTAGTATAACTCCTCACGTTAGTATAATATTTTTAAAAATTAGTATAGTTCCTCACATAAGGTATCGCTACGAGACTCATGCTAGCTCCTGACAGTTGCAATTAAGCTTAGCTACCACAATATCTCGATCGATAGCACTACGAGGTTTCTCTATGTTAGATTTTTGGGGGCTTCATTGGCCCATCTCACATATTTTAACAACTAGGTCGATGATAGGTGGCAGTGTAGCTAGGCAAAAATGTAAGAACGATGTTGGCCGTGGGATTATCAAAGGAAGGCTGTGGCCTGTATAGATGGAAACAGAGTTAACAATATCGATATCGAAAAAACTGCTCGAAAATCGAAAATTGAAAATCGGCAATACCGAGTCGAAAATCGTCAAAAACCGAAGAGTTCTGAAATCAAAATATAAAAAATAATCGAAATTTTTTTCGACCTATTTTCTGAGCGATTTTCACTGATTTTCGACCGGTTTACGTTGCATAATTTTTTTCAAATTTTTCAAATTTTTTTTGGGACAGGTTACCCACTGGTTTCTAATGTTGATTTTGAAACCCTAGATGGAAACAATGTGAGGACATCAAGTTAGACTTTGATGCCACGAGAGGTGATCAACGATGGTGTGGAGTAGTTAGAGCTATTGGAGCTAGCATGAGAGGTTGTTGGTGACAGCCAACGTGTGGCAACCAAGAAGGTGAGTTGAATTGGTGTCAACCATGTTGAGAGGTAGCGGTGGTGGGGGCAGTTGTCATTACTATAGAAAAGGTCATCTGGGTTGGTTCTTTTTCATCATCTAGGTCAATTTTGGTGACGATACAAAGTCCTTAGACGGTGATGATAAGTAGCTATCACAGTCAGTTTTCACTCGATAAAGATATAGTATTATCCGTGTCGGTTCAAGGTGAGAACCGACCCAGAAGACCTATTATCTCTATCGGTTTCGAGCTAGAAACCAATAGAGATAATTAAGAATCTGTATCAGTTTCACGATCAGAACCGATTGAGAAGTGCTTATGATCTATATCGGTTTTTAGCGTAGAACCGATAGAAATTAGTGAATTTTCACTATTGATTTTATGCTCAGAACCGATAGAGATTACACGTCTCTATCGGTTCTAACCATGGAACCGATAGAGATAAATCCCAGGTATCACCTTCACAGTATATTCACACTCACAAATTGAAAAATTCATAGTATATTCACAGATTGATAGTATATGCACAATTGACAAATTCACAGTATATTCACATTCACAATATACTCATAGATCTATAAATTCACAATATATTCGCATTCACTGTTTTGTTGACAGTATACATACTCAATGCAAAAATCAATAGCACAATCCTTTAACATAACTCTCCATAGGCAGCCCCGACGTCCCAGTATAAGGCTCTTTGCCCCAAACAATTGCATCTAGAGTACCACAGAGATTGTCTACTAAACATACTCAATGCAGAAATAAGTGGAACAATCCTCTGAAAGTCTTTCCCTTGCAGAACTTCTTGGCACAAAAGGAGTCTTTCGTATCATTTTTATAGCCAACTTTTGTCTGAAGTATTTCATGCTATATATGTTACAAGGATACAATAAACTAGTTAAAAGATTAACAAGCATACATTGAGAAACAACATTATTTTATAGATCAAGACAATGAGACCTTAGAGCTTTTTTATGTCTACCATTATATGTGTCATAGCTTCCGCAACAACGGCTTTCCGGTTCTCTTTATAGTTTCACAACTCCGGTATAATACCCATTTATTTGACACTAATAACTGATTGGCTTTCAGTCATATCTCTTAATCCTTACAAAAGCGATCATTTTATTGTGAAAATAGGCTATCTTGGTATATTATCAGTTACCACGTTGAATTAAATACTAGAAACCTCTATAAGCTCAGCTTTGGCTTCTTCCAACTCTGCGTTCTCCCTATGCTCCTTAATGATGAGTACATGGTTAGAAGATTCAATAACTTGTGATTTGTCATCTATGTCTCTTAGTTTTTGTTTCATCTCATAATTTTTTTTATGTTAACTCAGATTTTCACTTGAATTGTTTTATCTCTACCTCAAGTTTTCGATTTGCATCCAACGGCTTTTCCATGTCGTTTGTCTTGTTTGTAGGCTCCATTTCATATATGATACTTGACAATATCAAAGTAAATATACTCATAATCAAGTAATTAAAGCATATGCATGAAAATTAACATTAATAGAGGCATACAACTAGCAATCAAGCTCAAGTTGATTTTAAGGTATTCTCATATGTCGGGTTTCCTTAGAAAGGCCTCCTCGCCACTAGGGATAATATATTAGACTGATTTATGACAACCTTACCTTTAACAATAGATTTAATAGTTGGCAGTTTATAAAACCTAATCAATTGAATCAAGATATATTTAAGAGAATGAATACTCAAGAATGCTTACTGAAACTACAACATTACAGACAGCAAAAGCATGTAAACAGAGGCTACCAGCAACGGTTAGAATGCTAAAAACAGCCAACAGTAGTATGAACAAAATAATAACAGCCAAACACAAGTAGAACAGTAAGCACAACGAGTATGAACATATATCTAGTAGCACTTAACAGATGATACCAATTGAACTAATCAAGTATTGCAAGATGTAAATGATTAAGCAATGTTGTCACAAACAGTCTAACCAGCCCAACTTCTCATCGAACAATGTCTCCCCACATGCAAGGTCCCCAAGACAAGTAAATTATCTAGCCCCTTTGCAATAACAGTAAAGAAATTATTTACAGGAAGATAATTATACTCACAAATCACCAACTAAAAAGTCAGTGCAGCTAACATTGTTCAGGGAGGAGGCAGCGATGACGTGCTCGGGGGAGGAGACGATGGCGACATGCTCGAGGAGGAGGCGACGACGTGCTCAAAGGAGGAGGTAACAACGAGCTCGGGGGAAGACAACGACGACGTGCTCAGGGAGGCGACGATGACGTGCTCAGGGAAGAAAACGGCGACGATGTGTTCGGAGAGGAAGATGGGCGACGCGGGGGAGGAAAGGTAGATGGGCAGCATGCTTGGGGAGGCAGATGGGCGATGCAGGTGAGGAGAGGCAAATGGGCAATGCATGCGGAGAGGAGTAAACTCCTTTTTTATAGAACGGAGGGGAAGCCAAGAGGTCAAACGAGAGGTGAACGCCTCGGTTTTTGGTATTTGAATGGATTGGAAGGAGAAGCCGAGAGGTCAAGCACGGGAGGAAAAGCCGAGAGATCAAAGTACTATCACAATCGGTTCTAATCTCAGAAACCGATCATGATTACCAAATCATCACTATCGGTTCTAATATCAGAACCGATAATGATACCTATAATATCACCATCGGTTCTAACCTCGGAACCGATAGTGATGACGAATGTCATCACTATCTGCTTATTACTATCGGTTTTGAGGTTAGACTGATAGTGATATTTTGCGCTATATTTCTCATCCTCGCTGAATCATATATCACTATTGTTTTTTTTTTAAAAGTTGAGAACCGATTTAGATGAAGAGATAGTGTTGTATTATTTAATAGTAGTGTAATTGCCAACAAGCCTCACTAACATCGAGTGGTACCAGAACCAGGCGACAGGTAGGCATTTTTTTTTGGGAAGATACCATGGGCACGGGGTAGGGTTTGAGTGGAAGGAGAGAGTCTAACCCACAACATGTTCACCCAAATATTGAGAATTTTGCCAACTTTCAAGAAAAATATCAGTTGACTAATATGCACACGATGTATTGAAATGTCACCGCAACGTTGGTTTTGAGTGTATAATAATCATTTTTATCAAACTATCCCGACCGTTTAGAATGCATGAATTGTTTCTAATTATGACGAGAATTGAACTGTTTCTCGTAAAATTGCTACGAAATTTCAAAAAGATTCGTACGTTCCGAACATGACCTCTAAAAAGCTATGGTAGGTGTTGTATCCTTTCTTTGAAAAGGCACTAACAGTGTAAACATAAACTATATATATATAATATCTTACATACAACACGCTAATATCTATTTTCATTCCATCCATTGATAATTTGACCAAATGACCATGGAGTTGCACCGGTCTTGTACATTACAGACTGGACCGAATCCATTTTCTTGGTACCCCAGTTTTAACAAATGGAGAGCAGTTCGATCGTCCAGTTTGAGCATGTGTTGCAATTAACATGTCTAGGCTCACACCTGCAATATGCATATATATCATATAGGAATTAATATATATGCTTTGCTCGCTAGTTTGTTGCTTGGTCACTTAAAACTCCAGCATGAGGCAATTAGCTCCCAATTATCTTCGATGGAATGAGTTTAGCTTGCATTCCATACCCGGAAAGCCTTTCCAGAGCCTCACGGGGCCTAATTCTCTTTGGAGTTTGGATTATACTTCCTACTGCCTAATTCTTTTCTCTCCCTTTTACGACAACACAAGGCAGGTTCAGGGAGTTGGCCAATCTTTTGCCACAAATAACGCCACTGCCCTGTGCTTATGCTGTGCGAGCTGTATATAATATGGTCATTTTACACGTGCAACAAGTGCAGTACAGTTATCCGTCGTGTGCGAAGCATGCAAAATTCATTCATCCGCACGTTTTCCAACCCCACGCAACAAGGTGTTAACGGTAAAAAGATAATACCTTCTTCCGAAATAGATGATGTTTTAGTATTTTACACTTCAACTAAGACAAGTGTATAAAAGATCAAATTGCTCTATTTTATTATACCACTTATTGTTATTAGATAGTGTGTGTGATTATAGTCTTTAACATTAAATAATTTTGAAAATAGCTAACAGGAGTATATAAGGAAAAGAGGATAAAAAATCACATCAAAAATATAGAGTAATATGTATTTAAGAATAAAATTTAAAAGCTAGAACTATATGTATTAAGCTAGTAACGATATGTATTCCTAAAGGCAAAGCCGCAAAGGCATCCACGTGAAAACATCATTTTTTTAGCTCAATGATAAATTTATTTGATAAATTTTAACTTTTTACGAATACAATTACAAAAATAATCATACGAGAAAACGCCAAAGTTTGGAGCTAGATTTGCTAAAAGAAAAATTGCACACCGCGCCGGAAAAGCGATGATTTCCACCCGCGCGACCGCCCGGCCGGCGAGGTGAGAGATGAGCCTCTCTAGAACCTTCCGATACTCGAAAATCCCCCGCACTCTTCCTCCCAAGTCCGGCAAGGCCACCCCCGCGTCCGGTTCATCCGCTGAGGCCGCGAAGAAGAAGAAAAAGGCGTCACCGTGGTGCATCTACCTCATCGCGTCCTCCCGGATCCCCCGCACCTACGTCGGCGTCACCACCGACTTCCCTCGCCGGTGATTTCCCTCTTTCCTTACCGTTTCCTTTTCCTTCCCCCGGTTTGTAGTGTTGTCTGTTGTCTCAGATAGGCTATGTGTTTCGTGATCGAATTGAGGAAGGTGGATTTGACCCGGATTCATGCCTCCCTTTGGTTGGGACCCTTTCGCAAAACCGTGATTTGATTGTGATTTGATGATTTTAGTACTGAGATTCTATTGCTTCCACAGTTGTAGTACTCACTGGCTGCTGGTCATTCTCGGGGAACAAAAGAAGTTTCAGTTAGTGAGCTGCTCCTTTGGAAAAGAAGTTTAGAAACAGGATTTAAGCCCCAAGTTCGTTCTAGCCAAAGTATGCTAGACATGCACCACTGTAATTAGGAACAGCGGAACTGCTTTACTCTTGGTGGGTTGGTGTATATCAGCTGGTCATTTTGTCATTAAAAGATATTGCCTTCAAAACTGAAATATCCGAGTTGTCTTGCTCAGGATTGTGGGATATGCATGCTTGAATATGCAAAATTTTCTTCACGTGTTCTTGTTGGTATGAATTAATAGTTAACAAGGTTAGAAAGTATGCAGATTAGAATAAAATGTAAACAACTTTAGTCATACCATGTAGAAGTTGGTTTGTGTGTGTGTGTGTTAATGAAAGGAGTTTTGTCTTTCTAGCTTGAGACAACATAATGTTGAGTTAAAAGCTGGTGCCAAATCTGCCTCTGCTGGAAGGCCATGGGATCTCGGATGCCTTATTGAAGGCTTTGTGAACAGAAGTGAAGGTTAGTAACTGTCTGTCCTTATGTATAATTGATTAGTTCACTTATCTTCTCTAGTTTTTTTTTATTTTGTTTAGTGTAATGATCATTTAATTAATGTTGCTAGATTAATTAATCCTTCGGCATAAACCTAGTGTTTAATGTTTGTTCCCCTCATTCACACAAAGAAACGTTAACATGGCCAACAAATTTGAATGTTTTAGTCCATCAATGTTTTTTAATAAAGAATATATACTTTGTATACTTCGATGCATCTGCAATTTTTGCAGCAAAAAGAAAATGACCGTTTCCCTATTCAAGTTTGAGCCTCTAAGAAAGATATCCTATTTACCTGATTTTCTTTTGCAGCCTGTGAGTTTGAATCAAAATGGAAGAACATATCCCAGAAAATGGCACGCAAAAGGAGTGAGCCTAGCATGAAATCAGTGTTGCAGCACCGAGAAAAGGATTGAGCAGAGTGAAAACCTTTCTGGATTGTAGCCACCTAAAATCAAATGGCGCACAAGCTGAGGTTGTTTCCCCCACTGTGGTATGTTCGCGCATTTAACTATGAAAAAAATCCACCAGTTAACGTATGAAAGTTGTGAGGATGCTTCTTCACAGAAGCTTTTCAACTTCCATAGTTACGTAAAAAACTCTCATGTCTTCCAGCTCATATGAGCAAACAGTGCACTTTCATTTTATAGCAGAATGATCAAGCTGGCAATTGTATTTGTTTTATTTAAAATATGAACACACCAGAAATTGAGGGAATTGGTTCTTGCATACTTTGTGTTTTGCTTGACAGTATTGGGCATTGTTTTCCCTGGGATAGATAGGGCATTCCATTACAGGAGCCATGTCTGGTGTGATCGATCCCTGGCTTCATATATATGAAATTTATTTACTATTATCTAATATAATTACTTCTATTTCCTTAAGGTATGTTTCTTCACATTTCCCCTCCTTTTGTACCTTTGGTCGGCTTCGCAACCGAGAGGTCACTGGATCAAATCATCCCCGAAAATCCGCAATAAACCCACCTTAGCGTGTCGTTAGTCGGACTTGAATCGTGGTCTTTAGCCACACGACACGGGTGCTATTATGTTGGACCAGCCACCTGTTGGCAAGTGCAAGTATTTGCGAAAGTATGGTGGAAACTGTTGGGAAACCCTGATGGCCCATGAAGGCCCATGCTGGTCCCTTAAGTCTAAACCCTAGGTGAGCGCTATAAAAGGAGGAGGGGGTCCCTCCTATGTACCAGTAATCATTAGCAATAAAGAATTTCCGCTGTTGCTCTCCCTAAACACGTGTCTCTCTCTCTTTCTGTTCTCCAATTCAGATCTGTTCGGGAACCCCGGACTATTCGATAGCGAGGTTCCTTAACACGTTATCAGCACGAAGTTCTATCGGAGATCAGTTTTGAAAAGGTGAGAAGAGGTGAGAATCGGCGATTGATTCTAATCGTTGTTGATTCTATGCATGCATCTACTATTCGCATTTGTTTTATGTTTGCATCACGTGGCACGAAGCTACAGGCAGCATCAGTACATGCATCATCCACAGAAAAAAACATGTGTTTCGGTTTCGCGCGCGAAGGCCATCACATCGCCTCGGTTTGCGTGCATGACATGAAGTCACAGAAGCACTGCGCGAAACCCCGGTAGCCGTGCTCGCCGGCCGAAAGCCCGGCCACCGCCGGCTCCGCCCGGCCACCTCGGCCTCCGCGTCCGCCGTCGACGAACCGGCCGGCCTCGGCCTCGCGCCGCGCCGGCCATCGCCTCATCGGCTCCGCCGAGCACCTTTGGCTCGGCCATCGCCAAGACGGAGCATCGCGCGGCTGGCGCCGGCGCGTAACGCGCTCCTTCACCGGCGCTCCTTCAACGCACTCGGTCCCGTGCTCGGCCGGTCCGATTCTCGCGGCGCCGCACCTCGCCTCGCGCTGCGCCCGGCCGCGCCGCCGACGCCGCCTCCGCAAGACGGTTGCGTCGCGCCCGCCTCGGCCGCTCCGCCACCTCGGACGACCGGCTCGCGGCCGGCTTGCGCGCCCGCTCGGCCAATACCGCCAAGACGCGCAGCAGCCGCCGGCGCTCGCCCGCCGACTCCCAGCGCCGCAAGCGCAGAAGCGCACCGCGCGCGCCGCAGACGCCGGCCACGCGCGCGTCGCCGAATCTCGCCGGACGCGCGCCGCCTCGGCTGGCTCACCGCGCCTCCGCCGGCTCAAGTCCGCCGACGCCGCTTCTTGCTCGGCAACGCCCCGGCCGCGCGCCTTTGCGCAGCTGCAGGCGGCGGCGCCTGACACACCACACCACCGCCTGCCTCGGCTCGTCTCGCATGCGAAGCGCCGCGCCTGAAGAAGAAAAACGCGACGCGGGAGGAGAAGAAAAACGCGCGCAGAAGAAAAAAAAAAGAAAGGGCGACGGCGGCGGCTAGGGGAAACCCTAGCCGCGCGTGTCTTATGGGCCGGAGGAAGGCCCACACAGGCGCTCGCCCGGAAAAGAAAAAAAAGAAAAGAAAAGAAAGGAGAAGAAAAAGAAAGAAAAAAATTGCAGAAAAAAAATTGCAGAAAATTTGAAAAAATTGCCAGAAAATCAAGAAGATTTATTTGGCTCTGTTTTTAATTTTCTTGCTTTATTTCCCTGTTTTATGAATTTTCTTTATGAATTTTGAATCCTTTGCTTTATTTTATATAATGCAATGCATATGAATTTATTTTTCTTCACTTTATGCTTTTTGCAACCATTTTCTATCAGATTACACGCAGTAATCTAAACCAGAATTTTGAAATCATGCAGATGTCTGGCATTGTGAATCGTGAGTTTGAAGAACTGGCCCCGCACGGTCAGAACTACCTCACTTGGGCATCGGACGTAAAGATCGTCCTTGGGGGCAAGAAGCTCCGCTCCGCGATTGGTCTAGGGTCCTCGCAAGACGCAAAACCTATCGCTGAGCAGAACGATCAAGCCCTGCATTTTCTCAGGCACCACCTCTCAGCCACTCTGAAGAATGAATATATGGCTGAGGAGAGTGCACTTGAGCTTTGGACTGCACTTCAGAAGCGGTTCGAAAAGCTCAAGTACACCATCTTGCCCCAAGCACAAGCAAGATTGGGTGCGCTGAGGTTTGTAGACTTCGTATCAGTGGTAAGTACAATTACGCCTTGCATGCATTTGTACCAATCTCTCTATGTGGCAAGAAGATCACCGATGAAGAGAAGATTGAGAAACTCTCTCTACCTTCCACCCTAATGCTATCCAGAGTGTACGCAACTATCGCCGGACGCATACAAGGAGTATAGCGAATCGATTGATGTAATGCAAGTTGCGTAATCGCAAGACGATGTTCTACGCAAGAACTATGTCTCGCAGCCACCTGGACGAGGCACTGGCACAGAAGTCAATACCAATAGCTACAAGGTGAGAAAGCCCACTCATAGAAAGAAGGGCAAGCAGGGTGGAAAAGAGAGGCCCCAGACCAAAGGAAAGTCCAAAGCCCCTGTGAAGAGGGATGACAAAGAAAAGGCGCACGCCAAGCCGTATAGACAGCAGAACCAAACGTGCTTCAAGTTTGGCACTTGGGGACATTGGTCGAAGATATGTCGGGAATCCAAAAAAGTGATCAACGCATATTAGGCTAAGAGAAAGGCAAAAGAAAACGCCTCACAGGCTAACACTTCGCCAACATCGGTGATGATGATGTCATGGATGTAGATACCCCACTTGCCTCATCCTCACAGAATAGCCTGGACATCAATGCTGCAGCCATTATTATGGCAAATGAAGAGAAAACTTCTGCAGATGACATAGAAGCAAAAATCAATGCATATTTTACAGATTCTGTTTAATGCATTTTCTTTAGATTATGGTTGTTAGCTTTTTTTTCTTTGAATAATGAATTGTAAGCTCTAGAAGAGCATACTTCTTTCATGAATAAATACGAAATTTATTCTTTATTCCAGTATTCTTCATTTTTGCAAGTAATATTTGGATTGTTTTTGCCTCTATCTGATTAGAATTATATTTCTTTTATCTAGAAATCGTGTAGCGCCCAAATGGAAGAGATATGCATTGTTGATAGTGGCACAACAAATACCATCTTAAGAGAGTCTAAGTATTTCCAGTCGATCACGAAGAACGCTGGAAAGATTACTACGATCGCAGGAAGCGACTCATATGTAATCGGCTCAGGAAGAGCTACTATTATATTGCCTATGGGTACAACTCTGGTAATTGAAGAAGCCCTTTGTACCACGAATCAACGCGCACTCTCTTAAGCTTTAAAGACATCCGCGCCAATGGTTTTCACGTAGAAACCAATGAAGAAAATGGCAAAGAATACTTGTGCATTGTGAAGCACGCGGTATGTGGAAAAATGGTATTAGAAAAATGTCTCTCATATGGATCAGGTTGTACTACACGAATATTCATGCACCAAGTGTATACTTCCTTGAAAACTGCTTTTAGAAGCTCGAGTTATTTTCTTTATGGCATGGTAGATTAGGCCATCCCGGTCTTAGAATGATGAGAAATATAGTGAACAACTCACAAGGTCATGGTATTAATGTTAAAAATTTCCGAATCATGAAGATTTTGTGTGCCTGCATGTGCCACCGGAAATTAATAACTAGACCTCTGTCATGAAAGTGCAAAGTGAAATCCTGCATTCCCGAACGCATCCAGGGATATTTGCGGTCCGATTCAGCCCCTGTCAGGGCCGTTTCGATACTTTATAGTGCTCATCGATGCTTCCTCGAAATGGTCGCATGTATGCTTGTTGTCAACAAGAAACCATGCTTTTGCAAAGTTGATCTCGCAGATCATAAGAATTAAGAATGCTTTCCCTGATCATCGCGTGAAGTCCATTAGAATGGACAATGCCGGAGAATTTACTTCAAAGGCATTTGATGATTATTGCACAGCAACAGGGATAGCAGTTGAGTACTATGTACCGCACGTCCATACGCAGAATGGACTAGCAGAAGCACTAATAAAGAGGATTAAGTTCATTGCCAGACCACTTTTGCAGAGTTGTAACTTGCCCAACACTTGTTGGGGACACGCAGTCCTACACGCAGCAGCTCTTATCAATTTCAGACCGTCGGCCTACAACATCCATTCTCCTATGCAGCTTGTGCACGGGATCATCCCGTAGATCTCCCATCTTAGAAAATTTGGGTGTATGGTATATGTACCTATACCACCCTCAATGATCGCAATGGGCCCTCTCCGCAAGTCTGGGATATACGTTGGTTATGAGAATGCATCCATAATCAGGTATTTGGAACCCATGACTGGAGACTTGCATACAGCCCAATTCGCTGATTGCATCTTTGACGAGGATCGTTTCCCGTCATTAGGGGGAGGAAATCAACCTTTGGATGAAAATGCCGGGAAATCATATGGCATTCCACCGATCCCGCCCATGACCCCGAACTAATGAAGCAAATCAAGAAGTCCGAAGATAATTGATTTGCGAATTTAGCAAATGAACCGCTGATCATTTTGTGATCCAAGGGCGTGGTTAAATCGCATGTACCCGCAAGGAATGCACCGAGAGGGTGGAAATACCAAAGAAAATAGAAGGTATCCTCACTGCTCGAGGCCTAAAAAAAGAGCAGAAATCTGCTCCTCAAACCCAAAGTACCCAAGACGTCTGAGAAAGTCAAGCGAGAGGACTTACCACAACCAATCACGAAAATGCCCCAAGGAAAGAAGGGGAGCCATTGAGACTGCATGAAAGAAGCCAACGGAAAAGGCAATTCCAGACTTGAATCTTCCACTGCATGAAGTCACGGAAATAATGTGTGCGCACACATAGGCGATGAAAGCTAAAGGAACTTGCTCTGCGATAGGGAATAGCAAAGAAGAGCAAGTAGAAGTGCATGAAGCACCCCATGAAGAAATGGCCATAAACTTTGTAATAACAGAGAATCCTTAATAGAGCAACACCAACGTTGATGCATACTTTGCAAAGAAGATTGCCTCGATCATTGATCATGATCCCGAGCTGCGTCTCGCAGAGTGCAAGAAAAGGCTAGATTGGGAAGAATGGAAAAGGCAATCATCTGCAGAGTTAGTCTCTCGAACAAGAGAGAGGTGTTTGAGCCCGTATGCCGCACACCTCCCTATATAAACCCCAGAGGTCACAAATGGGTCTTTGTTCTAAGAGAAATGAAAACAACGGTTGTAAGGTGCAAAGCAAGGCTTGTAGCTCAAGGTTTCACTCAACGTCCCGGAGTTGATTATGAAGAAACCTATTTTCCGGTCATGGGAGGAATTACCTTTAGATATTTGATCTCAATGGCGTCAACTTGAAGTTGAGAATGAAGCTAATGGATGTTGTCACAAAGATATTTGTATGGAAACTTGGATTCGGAGATATACATGAAAGTATCGGAAGGAATTCCTATCCCAACCAAGACGGAGCAAATAGAAACACATGATAGTGTGAAATTGGAGAAATCACCGTATGGATCAAGCAATCGAAGAAGAATGTGGTACAATCGCTGAGTGACTTTCTCTGCAAGAAAGGCTACACAAACAATGAAGATTGTCCATGTGTGTTTATACAATGATCCCGAATGGATTACAGATAATATCCGTCTATATAGATGACTTGAACATCATTGGGACGGATGAAGAAATTGAAGAGGCATGCTCATACTTAAAGTCTGAGTTTGAAATGAAAGATTTGGGTAAAACCAAGTTTTGTTTAGGCTTGCAGCTTGAACATGTCCAAGAAGGAATCTTGGTACATCAATCAACCTACACACAGAAAGTGTTGGAAAGGTTTGGATTTGAAAAAGCATATCCTGCGAAGACTCCAATGGTCGAAAGGTCACTCCAAGCGCACCTAGACCCATACTGCACCTAGAGAAGAGGGGAGGAAGTCACGGGAACAAAATTCCCATATCCGAGTGCGCTTGAGCGCTCATGTACCTTGCAAATAGCACCAGCGGACATTGCGTCATTGTGAATTTGCTAGCTCGATGACAATCTGCGTAACCCACCAAAAGGCATTGAAAGGGATCAAAGACATCTTCCGCTACCTCCAAGGAAGCAAAGATCTTGGTCTGCATTTTCGAAGAAACAATGAATTGAATTTGGTTGGCTATGCCGATGTTTGGTATTTATGAGACCGCGATTCGCAAGTCCCAAACCGCTATGTTTTCCTATGTAGAGGAACAAAGCAATTTCTTGGAAGTCGTCTAAGCGCACTCGTCTCGACGCCGACAAACCACTCGAAATCATCGCTTGTATGAAGCATCTCGTGAATGTGCATGGCTCGGAAGAATGGTTCACCACATCCGTAAGTCATGTGGTTTGAACATTGAGCAAACTCCCACAATAATTTATGAAGATAATGCGACTTGTGTTGCCCAAGCACGATGGGTTATGTGAAGAGCAATCTCACGAAGCATATCAACCCCAAGTTCTTCTATGCTCACGAATTGCATAAGATGAACGAGATCAAGATATTGCATACTAAGTCATGTGAAAATCTTGCAGATTTGTTCACTAAATCACTCCCAGCATCTACCTTTGAAAGGTGCGTGAAAGGAATTGGGATGATGAGGCTTAGAGAAGTGCAGATTTCAGGGGGAGATATTTCACATACTCCTACATGAATCTCGAAGATGAATTATGAATACCCAACATGAATCTCAAAGATTAGCAATTGAAGTTGGGAGAATTGTACTCTTTTTCCTTAGCAAGTTTTTCATGAAGTTTTCTTGCATAAGGTTTTAACGAGGCAATTCGTGCAACATAGTAAGCGTATGCTATGTACTCTTTCTCCAAGTATTTTTCCCACTGGGTTTTTCTGGAGTTTTAATGAGGTATATGCATCTCGCGGCAAAGGGCCCAAGGGGGAGTGTTGGGAAACCCTGATGGCCCATGAAGGCTCATGCTGGTCCCTTAAGCCTAAACCCTAGGTGAGCGCTATAAAAGGAGGAGGGGGGTCCCCCCTATGTACCAGCAATCATTAGCAATAAAGAATTTTCGCTGTTGCTCTCCGTAAACACGTGTCTCTCTCTCTTTCTGTTCTCCAATTCAGATCTGTTCGGGAACCCCGGACTATTCGATAGCGAGGTTCCTTAACAGAAACAACATCGAGTTGAGTAGACTTTGTGTACCTTGGCCAGAGGCCCTTTGGCACAGTTTCTAGACTGTTTTTTCCGTAGAAGAAGGTACAAGTTGTATCAAACAATTGGCTTCTAGTTCAGTTTTTTACCCAAAGCTAAGCCTATTTATGAAGAAAAACAGAAGCTTCTAAAAAACGGCTTTTCAGAGCAGCCAGCTAGAAACTGTCTTTTTGCACAAGCCTAAGTCATGCCAAAGCGGGCCTAGGTTTGGTACGAGGTCCGGCCAAAACAGATTGCAGTTGGGTAGGTTCTATTGGGGAGTTTCAGCTTGAAAGCACTTGGACTGGGCCGGCTGGCTTGACCTATTTGGTTGGGCTAGGGCTGTATGGTAGGCCTTGAAGCAAACCAGCTTTTCCTTGGCTCGGCCCAGCTTGTCTTGGCCTAGGAAATGCTCATGCATGAAAGAAATTTTCTATTATTTAATCCTTTCTTTAACAATATTTTTAACATAAACTTCACCTTAACTTATTTCCAAAAATGACCCCTATCTTGCCGCTCCGCCATTGTTAGCGTGGCAAATGAATAATTGAATACTCCGTTGGAGTGACAAGAGCTGCCACACGAACTGCCAGCAAGGCATGCGCCACAGATGATGGCGTGGCAAGGTTCATTTGCCAAAGGGGTCGTTTTTCAAAATAAGTTTCGACTTACATGTGGCATGGCAAGGTTTATTTGCCATGCCACCAAAGATGGCGTGGCAAGCAGGGACCTTTTTTGGAAATAAGTTTGGACGAAGGTTATTTCTAAAAATTATTAATTAAAGGATCATTTGATAAAAAAAATGTTTTGTATGAAATAATTGCATGAAGTAGAAGAAAAAGGCAAAATACATTAAGCAAAAATATTGCCTCTATGGAGACTCGGCAATCAATATGCAAGCAAAAAAAGTTAGTACTCGATTCCTACATTAGTCATAAGTTGGCAACTATATGCAAGCAAAGATTTTAGTGAAATAGCTTATTAATAAAATTCATGGCAAAGGAAGAAGCCCAGCCCAATTGGTCTTTAGCTCTTGCTTGAATGCTTGCGGGTGGAGGGGAGCCAAGAGGTTGGCAGTTCGATTCCTCTCCTCTAGACCTGAATAAAATATTGTTCCCTTTTTAAATCAAACTACTCTAAGATGACTTGTTTCCAACCGGGTCCAGTTCCGTTTTATTACAGTTCGGTTCTGATTTTGACTAGCGGTGCAAATAGGTCGGATAGGGGTGGATATTACTCTTTTTATATCCTAACTAGTACAGTGTCAGTGCTAACGCTACGACGGTAGTACATCTGCTTATCAATTAAATAAAAGATAAGTATGAATATAATACTTAATAATAAATAATTTTGTGATCACATTGTGCGTACTACATATTTAGAAGGAGAGCGAATCAAACAAGGAAATAAACAGAGAGGATTTGCATGCAAGGAAACCAGACTTGAATTACCAAAACTGTATGTACTACATATTTGGAAGGAGAGCGAATCAAACAAGAAAATAAACAGGAAGGATCCGCATGCCCGAAGGTGTTGCCCTTGATCTCCTCCACGTCTCACGCTTCCAAGATCGCCTCCATGAGGCCAGCGGCGACGACCTCCGCCGCCTCCTGCTCCGCGCAAAGGTACGCGTCCATCTCCGGCAGGCTGATCGCGCGGTGCAAGCCCCTGGTGTAGTCGGCGCCGATCGGGTCGAACGCCGCGCGGGTAGCAGTATGTCATCCTGGAAAGCTGGACCAATAATGGCTTCCCTAATTGTCATCCAAATATGAATGCTAACATATAGCACCATTTGTGCGTCCTGATTGAGACTAATTATTATCAGAATATCTATTACTTCCCATAGTGTATTTAGGAATAAGTCCTAAAATGAACTTATTCCTTATATTTATCACACGATAATTGCATTTCATACACACATTCTTTATATAATATTTTTCGCTAAATAATATTATGGCGGCGGTACGTGAGCGCCTTGTATAGGATATGGTGCACATGCATGAATGGAAGAAATTTAAGCGTGCGATTCATGGTACCGACTGGTATGGTAAATATTGAATCGAAATCAAATGGGTTTAGATTTGCAACATAAATTCCATATATATAGTTCAATTGAAATATATATGTGCGGGCTCTCCTGTTGTGGGCCACATGAATGAATGAGTTAGACACATTAAACAACCACCATCGGAAGTGGGTGAGTAAAAACGAGGAAAGATCTGAGATGTTTATTTTGATGAATGCAAGTTTCTGGGGACGTTTTGCTGGGTGCACGAACATTGGGCCATCTCTAATGAGGTGCATTATTTAGGGTGGACGTAGGAAAAATTGCTTAGGTGCATTATAAAGGGGTATAGATTCATATAATGTGATAAAATAGACTGGGCCTTGCTGATATTTGAATAGGAAAAATCCGAATATCCGATTAGGAAAAATTAGGATATCCGAATCTCATCTCGTATTTACCGGATATTGGTTGCTCTGAATCCAATTCCGACCGGATAGTGAAATCTGGTCCTTCCGGTCCCAGATTAGGAGAGAAATATCCGGCCCGTTTTTACCCCTAATTTTGACATATATATCATAATAGTCCTTTGATAGTTTGATTCGGAGATTGCCTATACATTTTTATTGTTGTTTTCGAATCCATGATTTTAATAATGTATTGTGCAAGCACAGAAGCATACTTTTTCATTTTTGAGAAACAAAGAATACTGCTTTTACAATGGCTATTGTATGATAGAGATATAGCGTCCATATATTTCTACCCATTGGCTGTCGTTTGTGATCACAATTTGTTCTATATTGATAGAAAGATTATGCCGCAATTGATGGATTGTATTCCAGGGAAGGGGAATTACATATAGAGGGAGAGTCCGGTTGGTTTAGAAAACAAACCGTACTCCTTCCTAGAATACAAAGATATATTCTATCTATAGCCTCCTTCCTAGAATACAAGGATATATGTTATCTATAGCCAAACCTGCCTAACAGACTAGGATATATGCTATCTATAGCCAAACCTGCCTAACAGACTAGGAGGTGGCAGCAATATTCGAACACCCCCCCGCAGTCACAACGTCTAGGCATGGCAAATGTTGAGACTGGACCGGAAATCCAAGAAGACAGAGGAGGGCAATCCCTTTGTGAAGATGTCAGCAAACTGTGATGTTGTCGGGACATGAAGAACACGAACATCACCGATAGCAACCCGTTCACGAACGAAATGAAGATCAATCTCGACATGCTTCGTGCGTTGATGCTGGACCGGGTTGGTAGAGAGATAAACCGCGCTGACGTTGTCGCAATAGACAAGAGTGTTGCGTGTCAGCGGACTGTGGAGCTCCTGAAGGAGTTGGCGCAACCAGCAAGCCTCAGCTACTCCATTGGCGATACCCACAGACTCGCTTCAAAGATCGAACGAAACCGTGTCCGACGCTCGACGACCAAGAGACGAGGTTGTCGCCAAGGAACACCGCATATCGAGAGGTGGATCTGCGTGTATCTAGGCAACCCGCCCAATCAGCATCAGTGTAGACCACGAGCTCGGAAGCGGAAGATCGACGAAGGAGAAGGCCGTAATCCAGAGTGCTTTGAAGGTAGCGTAGGATGCGCTTGACCGCAGTCAGATGGGGCTCCCGAGGATCATGCATGTGAAGGCACACCTGCTGAACTACATAAGAGATGTCCGGCCTGGTGAAGGTGAGGTACTGGAGAGCACCGTGAGGCTCAAACTGGTTGCATTGCGACTCGGCACCGAGTCCGAGGAACCTTGGCTTGAGTATCCACAGTGTGGTGCATGGTTTGCGATCACCATGCCACCGCCGAGAATGTCAAGTGTATCTTGACGAGACATGAATAAACCATTGAAGCGGCGCTGTATAGAAATGCCCAGAAAATGATGAAGCTGACCAAGATCCTTCATAGCGAACTCCCGCTGTAAAGCAGAGATGGTGAGCTGCAACAACTTTGCGCTGGAGGCTGTAAGAACAATATCATCAACATATAGCAGCAGATGTACCGTCTTTGAGCCGCGGTGGTAGATGAACAGCGAAATATCGGATTTGGCCTCAACAAAACCAAGGGAGAGCAAGTAAGTGGCGAAGCGGTACAGACCAGCCCGAGGTGCTGCTAAGTCCATAGAGGACTTGTTGAGGCGCGACTGTTCGGTGGAGCAGGTCAATAAATCCAGTGGGCTGACTACAAAAAACTGTCTTAGTCAACGTACCGTGGAGGAAAGCATTCTTGACATCGGTGATGCACCGCCGCCTCGAAAAGAGCGAGAGAGAACTGTGCGGACGGTGGCAGGCTTCACCACAGGGCTGAAAGTATCATCATAATCAACACCGGGGCGCTGTGTGAATCCGCGAAGAACCCAACGCGCCTTGTAGCGATCCAGAGAGCCATCAACATGTAATTTGTGTTTGAAAATCCACTTGCCAGTGACGACATTGGAGTCCGACAGCCGTGGTACCAACTCCCAAGTGTTGTTGGATAGCAGCGCGTCGTACTCTTCCTCCATCGCGCGGCGCCAGTGGGGATCAGCGAGAGCGGCACGACGGGATTTTGGAATCGGCGATAGCTGGTCCGTGACGTAGATGGCGGGCATCCGGTATCCCTGCTTCGCGCAGGTGGTCATAGGGTGGGGATTGACCACCGAGCGAACAGGGACTGCGCCTTTGGGAAGACGCGGTGGCGAAGGGGACTGCGAAGGGAACGCCAGAGGAGCCTGGCGGGGCCGGCGCGAGTACACCCTGAGCGGTGGATCCTGAGAGGCCGCGCGTGGCGTGGGCGAAGCCGGGGCCGCGCGTGGCGCGGGAAGAACCAGTGGTGTGGTCGGAGAACCTGCATGGGAGAGTCGGGAACCAATGGGAAAAACCACCGGATCCGACTCAAGTAAAAAATCCAAGTCATTAGTGGGACTGGGCGAGGCAGCGATGGGAAAGTTGGCCTCATCAAACACAACGTGACGAGAGATCACGATGCGGTTAGTGGAGAGATCAAGGCACCGGTATCCCTTATGGTCAGAAGAGTAACCAAGGAAGACACACCGGGCGGAGCGAGGGGCAAGTTTATTGGAGGCGGTTGCTGAAAGGTTGGGATAGCAAGCGCAGCCAAAAACTCGAAGATGCTCATATGAAGGAGGGGTACCGAAGAGGGCGATGTATGGGCAGGGGGCGCTGATGGTGGTGGAGGGGAGACGGTTCAACAGGTAGGTGGCGGTGTGGAGGCTCTCAACCCAGTAGCGTGCTAGGAGGGAGGCTTGGAAAAGCAAAGAACGCACAATATTGTTAGTGGAACGAATTATGCGCTCAGCTTTACCGTTCTGAGGGGATGTGTAGGGGCACAACATCCACAATAGCACGCTGTGAGTGAGAAAGAAGGACCGCGAGGAGGAGTTGTCGAACTCACGCCCATTGTCGCACTGAACAGTCTTGATGGTGCATCCGAACTGAGTGGACACATAAGAGAAGAAATGTGATAGAGTGGTAAAAGTGTCAGATTTCAAACGTAAGGGAAAGGTCCACAAATAGTGAGAGCAATCATCAAGAATTACTAAATAATATTTATAGCCCGAGATGCTGACAACTGGAGATGTCCACAGGTCACAATGAATTAGATCAAAAGTTTTAACAGCGCGGGAAGAAGAGCTGGGGAACGGGAGTCTAATGTGACGACCGAGTTGGCAAGCATGACATAGCGAATCATGTGTGCTTTTATTACAAATGATAGCTGAAGAACTAGATAATCTAGATAAAGCGGCAGGACCGGGATGGCCAAGACGGCGGTGCCAGGTGGATGGAGACGCGGCAGTAGCTAGGGCGCAGGGGGTAGCAGCACACGAAGGAGAAGCAGCGTGTGACGGGGTGGGCAGGCTCAGGGTGTAGAGGGGCCCGGAGCTATTGGACCTGACGATCACGTTCCTGGTAGCAAGATCCTTCACAGAGAGGCCGAGAGGGTCAAACTCAATAGAGCAGTGATTGTCAGTAGTGAATTGACGAACAGAAAGAAGATTCTGAATAATGTCAGGAGTGCAAAGGATATTGTTAAGGTAAAAGGGGCCGGGAAGAACCGTGTCTCCTACTGAGGTGACCGGTAGAATGCACTGTTCATCAGGCAATGAGAGAAGAAGGATGCGCAGAATTAGGAGGTCGAAACAATGATATGTTACCGATGTCAGGCGTGGTGTGGTTGGAGGCGCGAGTCCGCAATCCGATTGGTGACAATGGGGGTTCACGTCATGGTGCTAAAGGAATTAGCGAGTGATCACGATCCCACTCGTCGATCGGCGTCCAGTGGGGAGGTAGCAGTCGCGCGGAAGTCTTATTCTTGATCTTTGTCCACAGGAATGCCGGCGCGGGCGCGGCGGTGTGAGCGGTGGCCCGACACATTGGACGAAGCGCCGAAGGTGGGTGCAGCCGGCAGCCAGGCTGCGATGATGATAGGGCGCTTCCGCTTTGTAGAGAGGCGTTCTTTGTTGTCCTCCGCAGACGGGCGAGCCACATGGAGATGGTGCCCGTCCATGGGTTGTAGAAAGTCGGCCGAGGCGCCACCCTTGCCGTTCCGTTTGGCGGTTTTGCGGTTGTTTTGGGCCGAGCCGCCGTTCGAGGTGTTGGGGCGGGCGGCGGCTGGTCGCAGAGGATGGAGCGGCGGGCGGCGGCGGCCGCCGTTGTCTTCTGCCACCGGGCGCAACAAAGACCGTGAGAGCCGTGGCAGCCTCCGTGGAGGCCTCGGTTCCCATGGTGATCTCCTCGAGAAGAAGATCGTTTCGGACAGAGTGGAACGTCGGGAATGGGACGTCGCGCTTGAGGAAGGACTTGAGGTGGTCGGAACGTTTGTTCAGACCCCGCAGGACGTTGAGGACGAGGGTGCGATCGGGCAAGACCTCGCCGAGGTCGCGGAGTGCGTCGGCCATGCCCTTCATCGTCCGACAGTAGTCGTTCACGTTCAGATCACCTTGAACGAACGTGCGGAAGGTGGCGTCGAGGTGGAGGGCGCGGGTCTCGCGATTCCCAAGGAACTGGTCCTCGATGGCAAGCCATGCATGGCACGCCGTGCCCCCGTGCTCGTGCACGGTGTCCTGTAGATCAACGGTGATCGTGCCGAAGATCCAGGAGAGGACGACGCTATCCATCCGCTCCCAGGACGGGGTGTCGAAGGCGACGTCGGAGAGCAAATGGTCGACGAGGGCGTAGCGCTTGAGGGTGAGAAGAATGAGGTCGCGCCAGCGTGAGTAGTGGGTGGAGAGGGGGTTCAGAACAACAGAAACGAGTGAACGTATGTTCTGGACGCCGAAGGCTTGGGGGTGAAGGTTGGTGATGACGGTGTTCTCGTAGGCGGCACTGTCGTCGTTGGGGACGATCTGCTCGTTGTCATCCTTGGAGGGTGCCACCAGCTTTTCAGCGGCGGCGACTTGGCACTCCAGGGCTTCGGCGACGGCTTTCTCCGTTTCCAACACGGCAGCGGCATCACGGACGCGGGCGCGTGCGTCGGCAGCGGCCGTCTTGGCCGCAGCGATCGCGGAAAGGAGGGCGTCGAGCTCCTTCTTTTTGGCGGTGGTTTCTTCCTCGGCACGCGCAGTGGCGGCGCGCTCCTCCTCCGTCATGGATTCTCCCGAGCCATGGTAGGCGCAGTAAAGCAAAGCGGCGAGGCGGCGCTGACCGCTGCTAACGGCGGCGAGGAGGTGAGCGGCGGCGGCGGTCGTCGAGCGCGGCGGTAATTGTTGAGCGGAAGCGATATCTCGTGATACCATGATAGAAAGATTATGCCGCAATTGATGGATTGTATTCCAGGGAAGGGGAATTACATATAGAGGGAGAATCCGATTGATTTAGGAAACAAACCGGACTCCTTCCTAGAATACAAAGATATATTCTATCTATAGCCTCCTTCCTAGAATACAAAAATATATGCTATCTATAGCCAAACCTGCCTAACAGACTAGGATATATGCTATCTATAGCCAAACCTGCCTAACAGACTAGGAGGTGACAGCAATATTCGAACATATATGAAAATCAAATAGTAAGTTATACAATATCCTAAATTTAACACGATTTATCACTTAGCTCCATGAACCTTGGAATTGACACAATAGGCTCTTAATATTGTACAAGTTTTCACAAAAAGTTGTTAATGATGTGTAACGTGACGTAACTCGGTTTCGCTGGAGATGTGTTGCCCATAGGGATGTTATATTATGCTAAGAGTAAATTTCACAAAATTACATATTTTTTTGTACAAACTATCAGGAAACTACAAATTTTAATTTCTATTTCATAAAGCTACATATTTTAGGAGAACTTGTGTCACAAAACTACATGTTTTTATTTGACTATTTCTTGTAATGAGTCTGACAGTGTGGGCTTACATGGCAGTCTCACGCGCCCTCATTTCCCGTTTCACTCGCATATGAGGCTTCTATGTGGGTTCAGACTGTCAGACCCGTTATAAGAAATGGTTAATTCTAAAATCAGTAGTTTTGTGATACAAGTTCTCTTAAAATCTGTAGTTTTGTGAAATAGAAACTAAAATCTTTAGTTTTCTGATAGTATGTATAAGAAACATGTAGTTTTGTGAAATTTACTCTTATACTAATGACGTGTAATAAAGTTTCCTTATTTTTGCGAAATCCCCCTTTTATCGTTGTACCAAACTCTCATAAAAATTGAGTCACTAATGTTGTAATATCACGTTACACATAATCAAAACCTCTCGTTTCCAATCAAACAAGTAAACTGGTTCATAGATTTTGATGAGGCATGAAAAGTTAGGGACCAAGTGACTAACAGTGCAATTTACTCAAAGATAAAAAGGATGAAACAAACTGTGGTCATTAACCAGGTTATTGTTCATAGGCAGGGCTTGGTTGAGGAAGTCATTGGTAGGCAGAGGAATGTGAAATATGAGGTCCTAGCATATTTAGTATAATAGTTTTACCTACTAAGTGCTTGTCGAGACTAGAGAATGCATACTGAGGTGCAAACCAGTGGAAATGGCTTCGAAAGGGTGCTGAAATATATCTTCAGAGAAGCTCTCGTTAGTCCTTACATGCATTTTTCCAGCCTGCTATAGTGCCACAGCTAAACATATTAGCCAACCCAGCCACTTAGCAGCAGCCTTGACCATTCCCCACAGTTGGTCCCCAGTATAGTACTGCTATTGCGTGCTATGTAAGACACTGCTTTTGATGATGTTAACCCTGAAAGAGTAATTGAAACACCTACAGCAACAAGAATAATGCGTACCAAATGGTTGTTACAACAGGGAGAATCCTGAAGCATACAATGTTACATGTGTTGATTTCCCTGGAAATGGGTACGGCATGCAGATGGTCTATAGCCTCATTAGACTGCATTTGCTATGTTTGTCAGCTGTCTGGTTATTTATATTATCTTCAAATGCTACCGAACATCATAAAAGGTCCCCATAGTTTCTGCGATGTTTGAACTATTTGGTAATGTTTTGTATCCATCTTTGTAACAAATGCGGAGTGTCAGGTCTTCTTGATGATGATCATGTACGAAAATTTTCTGAAAATAATGGAAAATGTTCCCTTTCAGATGCAGCAAGTTGGATCAGCATACCTCAAATTATGTAGAACTCTCCGTGTTGCTATTTTGCGGAATTTCATCACCAAGTGGTATGTACGAGGGACACTGGAAGATCTTTTCTGATACTATGTGCTGATGTGAGGTTATTTACCTTACTCTTACTTGAATCATCTGATGGCTAACTTCACAATTGCGCACTTCATGAAATTAGTAAACCCTTGCTGAATTTGGGGCATTCTTTAGGTGGTTTTATTTATCACGGTCAACTACTGTCATTGGCATGTGTAAAAGCAGTGTCTTGTTCATTTATTGCCCTTCCATCAACAAAATAGCATGAGAAACTTCATTTCCATTTAAACACAAGCGGCAGAACAGTGTGTTGTGTATGACGATGACAGAACATTGTGCTGTGTATGATGCTATTATAACATCTCTAAACAGAGGTTCTAGAACAACATTATATGTTTGTGCTGTGGCCCTTGTGGTATGAGGAAAGCATTTTCGTTGGAGTGCTTGTGTATAAAACGGGAAGGTAGTGCTCACTGTAGCTCCTATGTATGCTTTATTAATAGCTATTTGCTTCACAATAATATTCAGTTCCATTTGTTATATTGTCATTCTTCCTCATGTCTTATCAGGATCCTTTTACTATGTTGTGTCATGTGGTTTGATAAATACCAGAGATGACGAATAATATGACACACATTTGAACAGAAGGCAACAAGATAGCAGGTACTTCCCTTCACTTAGGGAGCATTCAGTGGAGCAATACAATTAGGGGTGGGAAAAAAAGCTCGTTAGTGGTCTCGTTGGCCTGGTTCAAAATTGCTCCAATTACAGTTGTTCATTGGTTAAAAATTGAAATGAGTCAACTTTGAATGAAATTGAATTTTGCTCTAAATCAGCTCGGCTTGGCTCGTTAGCTCAATTCTAAATATACTTTCAAACTATAAATAAAATGGTATTAAATCAAATTATGTCATTTCAAAAAAACCTCGATAAGACGAGGACTTCTTGACCTCTACCCCTAAATACAATGCCTAAGTTGTTTCTTCTTCATGGACTTCTTGCTCGGCGGGGCGGCGACGCGAGGGTCATGTACTTCCTGGCGCCCGAGGGGTTGATCCCGTTGTCTTCGGCGTCATCCGACGGCGGAAGCATCGGCGTCGGAGAAGGGTGTCTCGGGGTATCGGTGGGCGTAGACGAGGGTGGGGGTGGGGAGGCATTGGACGGGGCTGCATCGCGGGCGGGAGCGGCGAACACGGCGGCGTCGGCCGTCGGGATGGGATGGTTTGCGAATTGCGAGCGCGAGGAGGCGCCAATGCTTCCGTTTCTGGTTCCTGTGCTGTGCGTGCGAGGATGATCACACGCCAGGTGGAGCGCCTGCGCGGCCAGCTACTCTGTCCGAATCTTGTGTGATCACTCAAACCTGCATTTTGGTGAGCAGAGTTCAGGTCCAAACTCCATGGCGAGTTTCAGAGCGTATCTGACGAGGTTTTCATCCGGGCTTACCTTCTGCGTATGCAATTCTGGCCTTCTGCGCCGCGCGAAATTTGCTAGAGACTGGACAAGTTTCAACCTTGAAGACACCAAATACGATGGCTATGAATCACCGCTATTGCTTTCCTGTTTCTTAGAAGGAGATAGTCACATCGACCTTGTCCAAAACATCAGACAGAGTTCCAACATTGCGGCAATACTTGGTGATGGGGACGCAGCATCAGCCCAAAACCAGAGCTGTATATGGTTAGGGGGTTATTTGATCCAGTTTTGATATGATAGTTCATGCGTAATTCGGACGGTTCTATAGTTGACAGTGGAAATTGGACTTTAGCGATAGTTGAGGGGGGCAAAATGGATTTATTCTTTTTTTTAAAAAAAGAAAACTCCTAGGCTGCAACACTGATGTGCAACTTTCAATATAACAGTTCAACACACACCATGGTTATCACGGTGTCCCAGTGAAGCGAATCGTCTCGGGACGCCTAGAGGATAGTTAGACGACCAACTAATCCGGATTTCAAAGTCAAATATAGTTCAAATTTTCTATGTACAAAATCATAATTCAAGCTCAAATATAGCAGGAGGATCTGATTTCTTTCTAGCAAGATTCATAAAACTGACAAATAGAAAATTCGAAAAGGAAATGGTAATATATACCATGTAAATCTATCTATCTATCTACGTAATGAATACTGTTGAGATTCATGTAAAATTACCGCACCACGTCATCCAAAGAACTCCAACCATTGATTCTACTTCTACCGGTCTCCCTCTCTCGGTCTCCCCTCTCTCTCTGTCCCATGCGCCGATAACCCTCGAGACCTCGACGTGTACTCCGCAGATGTTGCAGCTTCACCCTACGCAGACTCCGCTAGTGCCCTCCCACCCGCGTCGCCTCTCCTCTTCCTCCTCTACGCGGTGGTAAACTTGGATTTGGCGGTGGGGAGGCCCGATCGAGCGAGGCGACATTGATTTAGTGACAGTGGAATCGGGATCGATTGGGACGAGCTCGATTCGGAAGCCAGGAGGCAAAGGCGGAGGGGAAAGCCGGGAGGCGGAAGGGGATTACCGGTGACGACGACGACGCAGTTGCTAGGGTTTCTCCCCCCGACCATGAGTCCTTTCGTCGCAACCCTCACACCTCGCTCCAGTCCAGCTAATCGACCGCCCAGACATCTGGCTGACGCCTAATCGACAACACGGCGACGCCAAGACATCCATGCGGCCGCCTGGCCATCTTCAGGCGAGGCGCCAGGCCATGGCGCCTCCGGCCGACCAACTGGATGCCTAGACGTCGCCTAAGCGACACCGTAATAACAGTGACACACACCAAAAAGAAAAGCTCCATCCATCGAAAAAAGGAAAAAAAAGAGGGTAAAAAAACCTCCATTCGATTTATACTCACGCCTCGGGCGTAAGATGCTTTGGCAATTGGCAGACGCATGTGTGATGCGTGTCACATGCAGTACAAAGCATAAGCAGAGAGGACTTGACATATAATCGCATGATATACGACCGCAGATATCACACCGAAGTTATGCAGTATGTTATTTATAGTCTAGGAGTAGCAGCAGCACATCATGTTTGCAGGTTGATCGTATGACAATACATTCAAACTGTCAGCAGCCATTGGTACAACCATGTAGTACTATATAGCCCATGGGAACTCACATATGAGCTTAACACACTGCCACTGGAACGCAGCCAAAGGGATCGCACCCATGTCTGGAAGAGTTCAGACCAACCTGCATTGCAATCAAACGGTGATAAGTGGAGATGAAAATATTATGAGCATGGAAATTTGAGCAGCGGGATCAATGAGGTCTTTGCAAACAATAGACAACAAAGCGAAACAGATCATGATTTCCAGACATCCTACTTGCATGAAAGATAGTTTTTCTTCAGAAACACAGAAATAGTGCAAAACAGTGAATAAATCTAGCAAAAGGGACAACTAGAAGGCACAATATTCATATCAAGGAAAACCACAAGAGAATATTACATTATCAAATTCAAGCATCAAGAATCAACCAACTAGCCAGTTTGTCTAAAATGTTCAATGATCAACTTTTCAGAATCATTCTCCAATCTGCAATTGCACTACAGATGCACTGTTCAGTGAATAAGCAGACTAGATTCAAATTTAATGACCAAACAAGCCATCCTGTCTGGTTCAAAACTAACTATGAAAAAATCCTAAGCATCTAAGTCTTCCAGCATTTTAGTCCAGAGCCCGAGGGACAGCAGGAGATTTAAATGCAAGCTTGGGAAGTGTAATTTACTGGGATATGTAGAATGCTAACCCAGCAAATAGCAAAAAACATGGACATAACATAAGGTAAATCGGCATGGCCAGAAAAAGAAGGAACACAAGACGACAAAACGATGCCATATGGCCCACACCATGTTATCAAATGATGATAATATACAGTCATACATTTCATTTAGGTATAACTTCCAACACTAGCCAAATTGACACTTCTTACTACATGAACCATTGAACAGGTCCTAATGCAGTGAGTGGTCAATCACAACTCAAAACACAGGTGAAACTATTCGAGATTACCAGGACATAACAGAACCGTATCGAGCAGTTGCTTTTACAGTAGAATCTTTCAAGTTGGCCAACCTGTACTACTGTACTTACATCTTATGCAATTCAAAAGAGCAGGTTATGTCAGCTCAGAAAGTACAATGACCAAACAGCATTTTAATAAATAAAACTGTCAACTACGTACCAGGACAACCCTAACAAGCCCTAACTCAAGCCCCAAGAGAAACTCTCAAATTAAGCTCTAATTCATAAGGAGGTAATCGTGCTTTTTCAATACAACAACAACAACAATCAAGCCATTGTCCCAAACATGCTAGGGTAGACTAGGAAACAAACCCAATCAAAGTCAATAAAACCCCTAAACCTTCGATCTTGGCATCTTGGGTCATGGTTCCGGTACGTGGATCGCTAACTTCTATACACTACTGTCCAACGCCAAATCTTTGGAAACATTCCAATCCCGCAAGTCTCTTTTAACTGCTTCTTCCCACATCAGTCTCAGTCGACCTCTACCTCTTCTTATGTTTTCGCGACAACTTAAAGTTCCACTATGCACCGGTGCTTCAGGAGGCCTCTGTTGGAGATATTCAAACCATCTAAAACGATTTTGGACAAGCTTTTCTTCAACTGATGCTACCCCAACCCTATCACATATATCATCATTGTGGATTCGATCTCATTTTGTATGACCACAAATCCACCGCAGCATCTGCATCTCTGTTACGCTCATCCTCTATACATGTTGTCTTTTTGTCGCCCAACACTCCGCTAAATACAACATCGTAGGTCTAATCGCCATCCTATAGAACTTACCGTTTAACTTTTGAGGGACTTTTCTATCACATAGGACACATGATGCTTGACGTCATTTCAACCACCCCGCTCATATCCTGTGGCTCACATCTTCATCAATCTCGCCGTCACTCTGTATCATCGATCCCAAATATAAAAAAATTCCTTCCTAGGCACTACTTTTCCATCTAGACTAACAATCGTGCTTTGCTAATAAATTGATTAAATTCAGCGAAGACATCAGATACTGCACATTGGATGGTCCTAAGTCCTAACTCCTAATGTAGCTATCATAAAAACCAAGTCCAGATTCTACCCGGAATAAGTAAAAGTTCCTGCCCTTCAGTCCACTAAGCAATCAAAAGCACAAATTCCTAAAGCATAAAACGATCAAAATATCTGTGATGTTTAGTAGGGAATGCAATAAGACCAAGGTTATCCCCAATAGTAAACAGAATGAATGGTTTTCCCCACGTATTATTAATTCGATTGAATTGTCAAATACTGAATGCAATACCAGCGAGAAAAGGTTCACGATATACTTAATCCTCTGTGTTCTTGCCCACATTTTTAAGGGTTGGCAAGAAAGCTAACAAGCTAAACCTTACCAGCTGACTTAACAAGCTTAACAAGGAAAAGTACAGGGCACCATAATTACAAAGAAAATGAACATGGCATGATTCTAGCAAGTTGCAGGAGATCATTACAGATATACTAAAAGAAGCTAGTACTATCTTGTAAAGCATATTATTTTCCCTCAGGAAAAAAGGAGTTCAATAGAAACTCAGCAATCAAACACAGTCCTCAATCTCCTAGTTGATTGAACTTCAGTTCCACATAGGCTCACAGTTCAAGAATTTGATTGTGCACAGAAACTCAAATTGGATAGCATGGTATTTTCCAAACCGCTGGAGCGTCAATTACAAAATTTGACATGGTAGGCTACCCACTCTCAGTAACTTAGCATCATCATCACTCATCAGAGATAACCAATTTGAAATTCTTTTGAATACAACGAACGATATCATATCAGATCCATAGAATGATTAGGAACTAATAAAGGCACCCCGAAATAAATCCTCCAATTTCCTCACCAGTAATCAATTAGGGATTCAACATATCCTACTATCCTGAGACCAGAAACCATAGCCTATCTTTCAGGAAGGGAAATTTGTACAGCGCCGCGCCCCCAAATTAAACCCTCCCAATTGACGGGCCCCAGTCGTCACGCAAGAACTCCGAAAGTGAAGAGGAGATTAGCAGGAGTAGAGCCACGACCTAGTTGTAGTAGAGCTCGAGGCCCATGCCGTCGTGGATCTCGTAGTCCTTGAGGGTGATGTGGTCCTTGTAGATGTTGTACCACTTCTGGATGCGGATCTTCTCGGGCCTCGTCCCCGTCTGCGCCGCGACCAGCTTCTTGAGGTCGCCGATGGTGTCGTCCTCGTTGCACTTCACCCGCACCTTCTTGCCCAGCCGGTCGTTGAGCACCACCTCGATCATCTTCTCCTCGGCTCCTCCCCACTCTCTCCCCAAAGATCAAACCCTAGCTCCCGATGAGTCCCTAACCCAGGGGAGACTACTTGCGAGGCGCAATAAAGTCGTTCTTTCTTCTTCTTTTTTTTTCATTTTTGGCCACTTGTTTCTACAGAAACGGACGGTTGCCGCTCGTTGTATCTGCATCGTGCATCCACAAATGCGCGGTTCACATTACGCCACAGCCCAAACCACCAGGTCTCTGCGTGGTTCTCGTTCCTTCATGTCGCCACGATGGGTTTAGCGCACGCCAGCGCCAAAAGACCTGTCCAAACGGGCCGCCCGGCACGGCACGGCACGGCCCGTTTAAAAATGGGCACGGCCTGTTTAGGCACGACCGTTTAGGCCCGGCCAGAATCGGCCGCGTAGCGCGCTTCCACGCGTCTTGAACCTCCGCCAGAACGCGCCGGCCAAACCAACAAGTACGGTCGGCCCAGAGTCTGCTTAGCGCCGAAAATTAGAAAAAATAGAAAAATTAGAAAAATAGATAAAATATGGTAAAAGTATGAAAAATTCGGAAAAATGGGAAAAATTAGAATAATTAGAAAAACTCGAATGATGAATAAAAACTTTTAAATATATATATAAATTAAGAAAAAGCTAAAATACAAGATAAATTCTAAAATAAGACAAATAATTTGAATTAAATAATGAGCTTTATTGATGTTTGGTCGCCTCGTTAAAAACTTTGCCAAGTAAAACTCAACACGAGAAAACCTTGGCAAAGAAAAAAAGAGTACTACTATAGCTCGGTGATACAATAAAAAGTGAAGATTACAATTATTCTTCCTCATTATCTAGATAAAGATTTTCGAACGTCTCTGCCAGCTCAGTATTTTCTGTAGTATGTTGAGCTCGTTGATTAGCTTGTTCCAATCTTTCACAGTGAGAAGTATTTCCACCATCTCACTAGTCAGACTTGTTCTTCTCTCTTCGATTATTCTTCCGGATAGACTGAAAGCAGACTCCGAAGAAACCGTGGAGACAGGAACTGCTAACACATCCGTGCTAGTATGGAAAGCACCGATATGTTATCTTGTGCTCGTGCCACCACTGCAAAATGTTGAACTCCTCTTCCTTCTCTTGGTAGTTGACAGTGTCGCTGTTGAGATAGGCAGCTAGCTCCCCACTACTTGATGTGTCCGCACTTGTCGTTGATGTAGTTGAACTCCTTGAGGAAGAGCCACCTATACCCCATATCTTTCCCCACGCGGTTTTCTTCTTACATTGTAGGTGCTTTGGTGGAGGTCGCTGCATGCGAACTCCAGCAAATTTCCGATCGTACTTATCATAAACTTCAGTTAAGTTAGCACGGACAGTTGAAAAATAACTAGAATAATCAGTACCTACCGCATCACTTAAAAGTGAGAGAATATTACCGAATCCCCGAATTTTAACTCTAGGATCTAAAATAAATGCAAATGCATATAACATAGGAATTTCTTGCCAATATTTTAAAAATTTAGTTTTCATAGCATAAACAGCTTCCCGCAATATATTATCATTTTCGTAGCTCTTTAAGTGGGTAGCAATTTCTAAAATATGATGCACAATTAAAGGAGAGGTTGAATAATAAACTCGGATAAAACAACAATGGAATCAAAAAAAGTTCTAAAATGAAAGCAAGTATTTAGCAACATACCAATGTCGCTCTGTGAGTACCGGTTGACCATCCTGTAATGACGGTGCGTGTTAATAAAAATGAAAATGTGCTCTCATATGGTATGACATTCTTAAGCATCAAGTAAGTAGAGTTCCATCTAACAGCATATCCAAACCAAACTTACGCGGACGTACATTCATTGCAATACAATAAGTTTTATATGTCTTGCTACTCGTTGATTAGAATGAATTAAGAAAGATATTGCGATGCGAAAAGGTTCAATATCTTGATTTAACCTCTTTAAATCAGATTTAACTATAAGATTAATAATATGGCAAGCACAATGATGTAATAAGAAAGATTCAACATATGAATTGAAAAGCGGAGTAAGTATGTTCATGGCGAAGTATTTGCGGAAGCATTATCTAATGTTATTGCAAAATCTTATCATTAAGTCCAAAATCTTCCACAACTTTTACAATACAATCAGCAATATTTTCACCAAGATGTGCTACATCAATTAATTTGAATCCTATGATTCTCTTTTCTAGTTGCCAATCATCGTTTACATAATGAGCAACTACACTAAGGTAATCCTCTTTAGCTCTACCACTCCATATATCGGATGTCAAAGACACGAAAAAGCACAGTACTAAATTTTTCTTTTAGCTTATTGCGATAATTATTATAATATTTAATCAAATCTCTAGTTGTTGTGCATCCTAGAAACTGCAGAAAATCTAGGATTATGAGCGGTCCTAATAAAGTTTTCAAACGCAATGACTCACCAAAGTTTAAAGGAAGATCTTGAGAAGCGATTAAGCGACAAAGAGATTCACGAGCTACCTCGAGATTGTAGTCCCGCCACGCACTGCATCAGTCGGGGTTGTACTGCAGATGCGTCGCGCTCAAAGCCATTCCCGCTTTTTCTACAATTGCCAAGATGCCTCTTCAAGTGCCCTTCCACCAAGATTTCGCGATTAATTTATGCTTGCAATATTTACAAACAAAGATACCCGATTTGGGCGTCGTTTGATATCTCAAAAATCGGTCGAAATCTTCCCGGACTCCGATGTACTACGTCTTGCTCTTTTCGCCTTGCTTGCCGACGCAGTAGCACTTGTAGAGCTGAAGATGGCACAGCTCCTGCAGCTTCTTCGGCATATGATGCAAGAAGCTCCTCGGGTGAAATCTGAAAATCGGTCGGGAACGACGGAAAATCCCTGCTCCATAAAGCAAACTACAAGAAATAATGACGCTATTAATACTAAAATATGATTGAAAATACTAACAAAATAAAATAATAAATCACAATTATCACCTTGATTTCTTGTGAGGTTTAAAGTCGAATTTGGATTTTTGACAAAACTATTTTTAATTTTGCCAAATTACCACTAAGAGCAAAAGAATTTCCACAAGAGAATGATTAGAAGAGAATGCAAGGTTGCTGGTGTAGAAATGAGGAGGGGCAGCCACCTATTTATAGGAAAAAATTCGGATTTTTCTGAATTTTTCAATTTTTATGAATTTTTAAATCGCAACGGCTATAAACGGCTATTTTTTTAAACGGGCGGACCGTGCGTGCGTCGCGTCTCGCGTCGTCGGTCGGGCCGTCTGCCGCCCGCCGTAACGGGCCGTCTTGCGTCTTGGCCCGCCGTCTGCTCCCCTCCGCCCAAGCACGGCCGCAGATGGATTAATGCGTCGCACGACGCCGCTTAGCGTTAGGCGTCGCGTGCGGCCGTGCCCACAGTAGCGGGCCTCGTGCCGGCCCATTTGGCACGGCCCGTTTGACCAGGTCTAGCGCCAATGTCCCCCTCTTTCTTTCTTTCCAAAACACGTCAGTGAAATATTGAAATGCCACCGGCAGGTTCACAAAACCGGCGAAAACCACGGCTTTCGAGCGTATCGCTACGGTTCGAGATACAAAACCGCTCGATAAATCATTTTAATTAAAAAAAATTATGCATCGAAAACCGTTGAAAAACCACGATTTTCGCTGAAAACTACTCGAAAACCGTTATTTAAGAACATTCAATCGGCCGTTGGTTTTTCGTGAAAAACCGAACGGTTTTCGATTTTTTTGAATTTTTTTCAAACTTTTTTACTTTCTTAACCCTTCAGTTTCTAACGTTTTTTTGATTGATTTTTTTGGTTTTCAAATTTTGAATTTCGAACAATTTTTCAAAATTTGGTTTTATAAACCTGGCCACCAGCTTTTGCTGATCTTCACAATGGGAGTCTTTTTACTATCCTTTGAACCAGCGGCGGAGGCAACTCTCGGGCAGGACGGAGTCTGTCCGAGCTCCGGTGATGCAGCTGTACTTCTCGCTGGCGGAGTTCGTGCGCATTGCATGGTATGGCGAGGAGTCGGTCTCGTAGGTGTTCGTGTTCGGGCAGGTCACCTGCGAGCTCTGCCTCTAGCTCGGCTTTGACCTCCTCACCTTCCAGCTACCAGGTTAGTACTAGTATTTTGTTCCTCGCCATGTTCTATTCTTGTTTCTACTCCTTTGTTTAATCAGTAAACCGTTTCCGCTTCTTCATTTGATCAACAAAGCTTCTTGTGTTTTAGAATCTAAGGTTTGATTAGCTCAAAATCAAATGGCACGTCCATATGACCTATTGTTAATTACTCTATTCAGTTCTTAACTACTATGGACCTATTGTTAATTACTCTATTCAGTTCTTAATTTGTTAGTCTCTTCGGTTCATTTGGCATAGACATAGTCCGAGTATGTCAAATGGTTTGCGACAATTTCTTATCTTGTTTTTGCTATTTATCCGGTTACACGGTGACTGTGCTTGACAGGGGCGAATCTAGAGGGTGTCAGGTATGTCCCGACACTTCAAAAAATTTAGAAAAATGCTACAAGATCATCTCTTAATAGATCAAATTTGTTGATTGAATTAGTTCCGATTTTTGTGATTTTCAATTTTTAAGACCTTAAAACTATTTATATTCTACTTTTAACAAATTTCAAATATACATGTTGAATTTATGATATTACGAAATCATTGTGCAAGACTATAAAATTGTACGTGCAAAACGTGCATCTCCGTAGAATTTTTTCTTGTTCTGTCACCGGTGCTGATATATTGAGTAAAAAATTTGCCTTAGGATATCTAAATTGCGCAATAAGATTAATGATGATTGGTTCAATTACTTGATGGTTTGCTATACTGAGCGGGAGATATTTAAATCACTTTATGTTACCATTATGTGATGGTTCTAAAGCATGAAGACTCAGAAAATGAGTTTGCCTCGTACTAGGCGTGATTAGCACATTAGTAGTATATGATGCATTAATTCAATACTTCAATGTGAATATATATTTTTATATTATATGATGCACTAATCAACATTCTTTATCTTGCAAAGTATTTTTTTGTTGTGTGGTTGAACCTTTGTTTGTGAATCCTCGAAGTGTTGATAGTATCATAGTGAGGTACTTGTCACATCTTTCTTTGTTTTCATCAATGAATGTTTATATGTGTATTGGATTATGCTTTTAGTCAAAAGAAAAACTTATTGCAGTTCTCAATTTTGCTTGTGTGATGGGTATATGAACTTGTTCGCGTTTATGGCTGTAGTTACGCTTGCCCAGACTCCCATATTTTCCTGGCTCCATCACTGCTTTGAACATACAAAGCTATTTATTGAGCTAGTACTAAAAGGTATCAAAAAATTAAAGAGTAAAGTTACTAAGAGTTTAAAAGTAATTTGTTGTGAAAGTATTGATACCTCACGGTTCCTCCTAAATACAGTAAAAATTCTCTAGCAACAAACAAACAGACATAGCTGGACATCACATCCATTTCGTAGCCCTAAATGTTTGCACTTGGCCTTCTTAACGATATCTCCAACTTCGATCTTTATATAGCTTTCCCACACATTTGGTCTTGGTGCCATTGCTTTTCTTTTCTTAATCTATTGCTGCTCCTCCTTCTTCGTCTTGCGGTCTCAATCTCGGCTATATGGATATCACGATTTCTAGTGTTTTCTTCAGGTTCTGACATCTACAAGTCGAGTAAAACACTATTTGTTAGTGATTGAAAATAAAAAAGAATCAACCAAGACAGTGGTTCAGTGAAGACACCAAGCAAACAAGCAAAACATATATTGCATGATTGTTCGGTTGCCAATGTCGATACCGAAACTGAGATCCCTTGACTCCGAACGGTCACCTAGGTCACTCGGTAGCCCAGATGCCTAGTGCTAGTGGCCGCCCTTGCCCCTCACGGACTAGCGCACTACCGCGAACGGGCGACGGTGGTTGGAGGCCCGGCGGTTAGCGCATTGGTGGATGGGTTGGCGTGATGGCATGGCAGCGGTGATTGGCGAGATGGCGCGACGAAGACTAGTGGGATGGTGGGGTGGCAGTAGCTGCTGGGATGGAACAATGGAGGTTGGCGAGATAGCGGGGCGGTGGTAGCTGGCAAGAGGGATGGCACGGTGACGGAATCTGGTGGAATGGCAAAGCAAAGGTTGGTGGGGTTAAGATTGATCTCAACACTTTACATTCACGAGACTGCTTACCATTGCACTTGGGATGAACTTGGAATATATCTTGTATGACCAAGATCATTCATTTAAGAGTCCTTCTTGAGATGATCGACTATGATATGAGTCAATCAAAAATTGAGAAATACAAATAAAAAAATAAAGTGGGTAAAGAATGCAAATAGTATTAAAATTTTGCACCCCACTATGTGAGTGAAAATCAAACATTTACATTAAAAAGATGATTGAGTACGAATGATCTTTTATGTACTTATAGCTTACTCAAAGTGTTGACTAGATTGAACTCTAGGTCATCCATTTGATCTATTGTCTGGCTATGTTTCTAGTTTGAAGATTATGCTAAATGTTGCACTTGTTGAAATCATACAAAAATGACAGTCTTATTTGTGCTTTTTAGCAAAGATATTATAATTTGTACTTAGACATGTCTTAGATTAGCATACTCTAAACTTGAGTAGCTTAGTGTCATACTTTGTCTATGTAGTCACTTGGGTAATTTTTAAAACTCTTTACATGCATTTTATGCATACAGGTTGATAAGAGGAGAAAATGCTATCTTGATGCACTTTGTTTTAATGCCTATATTGTCAAAAAGGGGAGAACATGTAGAAAAGACATCTTTAAAGATAAGAAATGTGAATGTATCTTGGTTCTTATGATCATGATGAAAAATTGCTCTTTCTTAGGATCATAAGCATAATTTAGTTTTTTTGTGAGTTTTTTTTTAAAGCTTTTGTAGAAAACTTGTTCTTTTCTTGGATTGCTTTAAATTTCTTGTCAACTTGGTTATGATATTGCTTTCTCTTTCTTTTTGAGCAAGTAGGCTCTGCAATCAAATTGATTTCTTCTTTTCTTTTTCAAACTCAAATTTGTGACTTTTCGATGTTTGTCAATATACTCATCAAGGGGGAGTTTAAAAGACCATGTTGTTGTCTATCCATGTTGCGATGAGTTATTGACTTGGTTTGAGCATATGATGTTCGAGTTTAAGTTTGATTCGAATTTTATTTTAAATTTGAAGCAATTTGAGGTGCTGTCAGTGTCGGGCGGTACTACAAGCCTTGTAGAAGCAGTAGTGCTGACTAGACGGCAGGGAGGATTTAATGATCAAAATAATCTTAGGTAACCTTCCACGTGTTCCAGCAAGCTTCTTGAGAAGCAGAATCATCATTGCCTTGCTCGGATCCTGTGCCGCGCTCGAATGTTGTGCCATCCTCGGGATTTGGTGATTTGCCCAATTTCAGGTGCTTTCGCTGTGTTTCTTGCACAACTAGATAGTATAGCGCGCTACGCTGCGCCGTGCAAATCCTAGTTTGGATTTGTTTTTACAAAAAAGGTCGAAGGACCTAAATGTAATTCTAAATCTTTCGGGTTTAAAGAACTAGCGCTCGTGTAAATTTGCGGGACCACATTTTTTTGTTTGCAAAAGAACCGGACCCGTATTGAATTTGCGGGACCACGGTTTTTTTTTGTAAAATAACCGGACCCCTAAATCTTCCTCGTTTAAAGAACCGGCGTGTGTGTTGAATTTGCGGGAACACGTTTTTTTTCAAAATAATCGGACCCAAATGTAACTCTAAATCTTCCGGGTTTAAAGAACCGGCGTCCATGTTGAATTTGCGGAATCATAGGGTCTTTTTTTGCAAAATAACCGTAGAAAGATCTGTTCGCGATTTCGAAATGTACGGGGTGTTTTTTTGCAAAATAACCAGTGGAAGGACCTATACACAATTTTGAAATTCTCAGAGTTTTTTTCACAAAAACGATGAGGTGGCATGCCTCCCTATGCTCCATTTCTTCCACGTATAATAGAGGTATTATTTGGAGGCAATTTTCTGCAAGCTTGCACAAGAACACCAGAATCTGAATAGCTAAGCAGCACAGAACAGCGGCCAGCAACGCGAAGACGTAGATGGAGGTCTTAACGCTCCGGCAGCTCCCCGCGGTGAAGGCGCCCATGAGCCCAATCATGGCCGCGCAGGTGCACAACTAGAGCGCGCAAGACCGGATCCCGTGCCGTGTCACGGTCTTGCTTATGAGCAGCATGATGACGAGGAGCGACGCGATGAACGGCGTGGTGTTGAAGTAGAAGAACACCATGAAGCGATACAAGTGGTGGCCCCGGAGCATGGGGTCGCCGGCGAGGTGGTCGTTGTCCTGGCTGCCCGGCCAGAACCGCCCCCGTGTGCTCAGCCCTGCTTGGTACGCCACCGTCGCAAAAAATGAGCAAGTATTTGTGCACGTGCTCCACACTTTCTTATGTTTTCGGCAAAGGCGGTCCTAGGAGGTGTCGGGTATGTTTGGCACCCAAAAATTTGAAAAATGTACGAGATCACTCTTTAATTGACTAAATTTGTTGAACGAATTAGTTTGAATTTTAGTGGTTTAGGATTTTTTAAGACCTTAGAACTATTTGTATTGTACTTTTAGTAAATTTTAAATATATGTGTTGAATTTATGATCTTATAAAATCATTGTACAATACTATAGAGTTGTACGTTTGAAGTGTGCATCCAACAAGAATTTTCTAGTTCCGTCACTGGTTTCCGACGCGCGTTCTTGCGGCTTACTCTCAGGGTTAAGAACACTAAGAGCAAGACATGGGCGGAGACATATGAGAACGAAGATGTACACGGATATAGCCATATCCCTGCTGTTTTCGACGACGTAGGCCTCTATGAGGCTGAACAAGTCAAGTATCATGGCAGGAGCGCGGAGCCACCAATGGCAGTGGTAGAGGGAGCGAACGAGGAGGAGGTTGACGATGATGAGGGAGGCGATGAAGCCTGTGGTGCTGCGGTAGACCTTGTACCGGCAAGGGTAGGTCAAGGCCGAAGCAAAACCACACGCGGAATCGGAGGAGCAGAGAAACATAGGCCCCCTTCGTTTCAGCTTAAATACAGCTTCTGTTTAAAATAAAAGCGGATTGTACGTCGAACAGTAGGATTCGAGACAGCTTCTCCAAAATTCAGAATCACTCTTTACACATAAAATCAGAAGCGGTGGGCTGGCTGATTCTACCGATTCATCCCGTGCGCTTCATCCCCCTCCGCCCGCCCGTGCCTCCGCGCAGGTCGTCCGCCGTCCACTCCGCCCCTCCGCGTAGCCCCTAGTCGCCGCCCGTGCCTCCGCCGGACTCACCCTCCGGTGCGCCCATTCACGGCCCGACGCCTCTCGTTAGCGCCTCGCCCGAGCTCCTCCGTCACGCACGCCTGAAGCCACGCCCCCCGACCACGGCTCCTCCGCTCACGGCTCCTCCGCCCACCGAGCTCGGCGCTGCGAGCTCCTCATGAGTTCCGATCGCAATGGCTCCTCCGCGCCGCCTCCGTCCACCGAGCTCCTTAACCCATCAGATTCTCGAATTCTTAGACGGACTGCCGAACGATCAGATTCTTCAGATAGCTACTTCTCTAGACAGCTAGCTATAATTTATAATCTGTATAATCCAAAGCAGAAACGAATGTGACATAATTTCAGGCCAACAGAGGCCAAGAAGTCATCAACTCACCTGAGGAGCAGCGTTACCTAAACCAGCAGCGGTCCTTGTGTCGAAAAAAGCAAGTCGCGTCAGGGGAAAAAAAATCGATCGGCACAGTCAGCGACAAAGATTCTATTCCTTTTTTTATTATTTCCAACTGATTTTGCTACGTGCACACACAAGAGTCTACCAGGAAACATCTAAAGATTTTTGCTTCACGTACACAAAAGTGTACCATGGTTTTTTGCGCAAGCCTTTTCTAGGTACATATGGAACCGTACGGGAAGATTTTTCAGTGCTCTCAATTTGGAGATTTCGAGTCGTCTCAATTTTATTCCTTGACTCGATTCGGTACTGAGTTTTGACACATGCCCTGGCACTGTTCTATGCCACCTCCATCAACAATCATCCATCTCAGTTGATTATCGCATGCAGAGTTTATTGCAATTTAGGCTATTGTTGCTATTATTGGCATGATCACGGCAAGATCCTCAATGTAGAGTTTAAGGTGAAGTTGTAGGCTTTCAAAATAATAAGTTAATTTAAACTACGCTTGATCAAGGAGACTTTGAAAATAAAAAATCAATGTCAGCTGAAGAGATTTTGATGACATTGATTTTTTTTTCTTTTCAAGCGATATAAGCCAAAATATCCAAAATTCTTGTACAGACTAGTCCAGTGGACTTTCGAGGTATAGGGTCTGTTGATGAAAACTTATTTTGAGAATATTTTGATATTTCAGCTACAGTAGCGAATTCATCTCCAGATAGAGATTGTTAAAGTGTGATATGAATTTTTTCGATTTCGTTTTCTACTCCTACACGGAGTCCTTTATATACACCTTTAAATATCTACCTGTAGTTTATAGGATATAGCAAGAGAAAAAGAGAGTCTCATTGTAAACATCTTCGCATATAGTAATATTCGCCTTCGTGTATCTGTATTTTTCCCACAAAAGCTTTTCACGTTAAATCAGTGTCTTCTGTTTTTCCTTTGTTTTTACCATGTGTTTTATAACACATTGATCGATTCATTGTGCCACCGTGTGGAGATGTAGTTGTAATTTATGAAACGTTTAACATTAATTTCAATTATCACCTAACGCCCACTTAGGCTGGAATTGGATCACAAGGATGTGTATGGTCCTTGAGAGGCATGTATATTGCAGAGAAATCAAATAAGGATCGAAGTGATCACATCACAATCAGTGCTATACATCTACCGTAAGTGCGAAATAATACATCACTAGCCCCGCAAATAAAGTTTTATTCTGAATGTTCGCCCATTAGCATGCATCAGGAATGCATACAACAGGAAGGTGTTTGAGCTACAATTACTTGAACAATATCAGGCGATCAATTGGGTCAGATAGCTCCTTGCATCATGACTTTAAATTCATCAAAGCTGATCATTCCATCGTCGTCTCTGTCGAATACTTGGACCATCCTTTCACTGTCCTCCTGGCTAGTGTCATGCAACCCTAAGCTTCCCATCACATTTTGCAGCTCCACGGGACTTATGAAGCCGTCACCGTCGCAGTCGAACACACTGAAAGCTTCCTCCAGTTCTTCCCAGCTTGCTTGTTTCTCCACCAGTAGCACACGAACCCCTTGTTCCAAGCAACGCTCCTTGCATTTGTGACTGCCACTCCAACCACCGATCCCAAGCGCCGCCATGACCACAGCTACATCGTCATGTGTGAGCTCTGCTCCTCCGTTCTTGGCACAAGGCTCGCATCGGCATCGGCAGCGTGTATAATGCCTGTCGCCGAGAACAAAATTCAGAGGTCGGAACAGAGGCCACAAGACCTTCGTTACAAAGTAGAGGATACTACTGGTGCACATGGCTATGGCAAAATCCCAAAACCAAAACAAGAAGAAGAATAATAATTTTACCAAATGCTTCTAACACTGCATCTGCATGCACCGAATAGTTTTTGCGTGTCGCTCAAATATATATAGTATCTGCGTCTACTGCCTGGTCTTTGATCGTTGTTTGCTTCGTGATTTTCATATTAAAAAAGAATGGGCAGAAGTAACTCTGATACTTCTGCGAATTGACCTAGAGACAACGAACGCTTGACTCCTAAGTAAACATACAGAAAAAGTAGTGCTCATTGCCATGTACTTCGTAGAGTAACTAACTGTCAAAGGAGACAGCTTAAGTTACTTGATTATAACAAGTCGGGGATATACCAGTAGACTGTACTTGAGGAGGCAGGGCCGCAGGGGCATTAGTGCTTCTTATTTGTCTTCCAAAAACCTGACACCAACACAACCAACAGGACACCACAACGTTTGCAGGACGACGTGAAATCTCGAGTCAAAAATTTACTTTTAGTGAGTTAGATCTTATGGACTATGGAGTGTGAAATCAAGGCCTGAAATTACCTTGTGCGTCCTCTTGCTCTTTTTCTTGAAGCATGCACGAAAGTTCTGTACAATCACGTACGGTCTATTCAACGAAACGTTTACTTGACCTAGATGGATGACTGAATTCACAATTTCACATGATGTTCTGTGGTATATCATTCTTAGCCTGTTCTTTTTTTCGATTTTTTGGCGGACGGCCTTTTTGATTCGAAATGATCCTCCTTATTTGTTCTCTCTTTTTTTAAAAAAAAGAAGAAGAAGAAAAAGACCTTGTGGACTCGTAAATGTGACAGGCCGAAAAAAAATGGACTCATAGTTTGTTAGAACAAGAAACAGTCAGGATGGGACATGTCAGGCCTAGTTTGCTCGGTGACCGAGTCCAGATATGGCCTTAAACAGAAAAAACTGGACCGGCTGCTAAGTTTCAAGCAAGACCATGAGGCCATGGCAATAACGCGCAACTCGCAGTTTGTTTAGGTTATCTCCCGCTGTTCCATTCTTCCATGCCGTCCGCTCCATACAGGGGGCGGAGCCACCTCCCAGTCTTGCCGGTCATGGTGGGTAACCGTCCAGATGATGAGCAGTGGAATTTTAGTATTGTTCAGTCACTACCAGATATCATAAAAGTTTTGTCTTTCTGACAAACTTTTGATCGTAGTTAGACCTGTCCAAGCTCGCAAAATTTCATATCTCCACCATTGATTGCATGTTGTCTTGGAGGAGTCTTCTTCTTGTCGAAGCAGTTGGAGCAGGAGCAGCCAAGCAAGCTTGAATACTGATGCCGATGGACAGGGCAGGGTGGAGCTAATTCAGGCCTAAGTCTCGAACTAGGCCAGCTGTTTTTGGATCGATTAGTGAGTTTAGTGATTTTTCAAAAGATTTTTTTGTAAGCTTTCTATCTTAGGCCTCGGGCCATGTCCCAGGTCGCGTGAGTTCGGGCTCCACCCCTGTGGACAGGGAGCACGACTTCGTGCAGGCCCCTTCCTCCGAGATTACTTCGCCGAGCGATGCTACCCTATCAGTCGTCGGGTGATCGCCGGCCGGGTATACAGGGGCCGGGTGGGCAGAAGAAATCCGCCTGCAGCTGCCGTTCCCGTGCCCGTGCCTGTGCACACAGAGGAGGCCTCGTACGCGCGAGGTGGGTTCGGCGCCGTCCCAGCATCGAGCATGGCCATCCTGGGCCTGCAGGAGGCGAGGGTGGCCGACACGAGCCAGGCGGAGTGCGCCGTGTGCCGGCAGGATTTCAAGGCAGACGACGAGCTGAGGACGATGCCATGCTCCCACGCCTTCCACCACCGCTGCATCTTCGACTGGCTCCGGGTCAGCCGTCTCTGCCCTCTCTGCAGACACAACTGCCCAGCGACAACAGTAGATAGTAAGATCTGGAAGAAGCAACCAGATGATCCAGCGGAAGAGTTTGTATGTTTCAGTTCACCAAGAATAGGAATCAACAGCTCGGTGGTCTGTCTGTCTCAAGAGTTCCTCAGTGTTTGCTTTTTGATGACAAATCCAGTCACACTGAGGAAGATTATGCTAAAAGATTTTAAGTACTGTTCGTCAACCATTTAGCTCTCCAACAAAATGCTGTACTTTTTTCGTGGTTCAACTGTTGGCTTCCGCCTTCCGACTCCCTGAAGTGCTATCCCGTGATAAGGTTAATCTTTGCCTCCTTGGTTTGTCCTAATGGTTACATTTGCGCGTGCGTGTGCATGATGCAGTATGCCCGGTTCACCGTTGTAATCTTATGAAGGAACTGATTTCACGGAAAACCTGCAACTGGTTCTAATGTCGAGCTGTTGATTTTCGTTTTTCTTTCTTTCTCTTGAGATGGTAAGGCCGACCTTGTCAGCCTGGCACTAAACAATTTGGACGATAAATCTGATAGGTAATCAGGCTGGCCTGTTCTCTGGCAGAGTAAACACCGGGCCACGAGACGAGAGCGTGCATGGAGACCTGGTAAGTTGGGCTTGGTCGGCCATGAGGCGGCCACATGACACTGCTGCGCAACTAGTCACTCCGTAACAGCGATAACATCATTCCGAAAGACCTTCTTTTACGTGCACTGAATTCAATATGCATGATTCACTCTTTTCAATTCAATATACCATATTAGCTAGTATATATTTAGAGAATTACTAGAAAATGCTTATTGTTACTTTGCTTTTCAATGCGATAAGATTTCACCCTCCGATCAATCCATCCCACAGCCAGATTTCAACACTGTGAAAAACCTTATCCATAGTGCCGCCACTAGTTCATGTGACTCTGTGAGGCCATCACCATGTTGCATATCTCGTCTTAATATCTCTCTTTCGCCCTCCTTCTCTCCCTCTCCTGGTGCTTGAGTGCTTGATCTAGAGCGAGGCGGGCGTCATGTGGGCGTAGTAAGCGATACTGGAGAGTAGCAAGGGCTCCTCATGCAGGATAGCAGCATCAGCCAGCCATTGTGCGGAGCAACGATGGCGACGTTTGGGAGCAACAGTGGTTGTAGGCATGGCCGGGGTGGCTTGTAGCGGTGTGGGGCTAGTGACGCAGTGGACTGACAGCACAAGAAGTCAACAGGAGTTGGGATGCTCTCCAATGCTGCCGGATCGACGTGCGCTGTAGTAAATCCTAAGCCTACTTCCGATGACACCACTAGTGCAAGGGCACACGGGAGTGCATGATTGGGAACAGTAGCCATGGGCAAGCCCAACAATCAAGGAGTAGTCAAGGGTGAGCATCGGCATCCCGATTCGCCATTAATGCCAGTAGATCTCATCGCCACAAATCGCAATCCACATATGTCTCCATCTTGGAGCCTAAATTGGCATGGTGGGAGGAGGGCGCCAGTTGTGGGATCCACCGAATCTGGTCGTCTTCCTCGTCGCCGGCAACGAGATCTGCTATGTTTTGCGACCCTCGCCTACCTCCTTATCTAGGTCACAGAGTGGTCCAACACCAACTCTGCCATGTCGCCTCGTGGCTCCACTTCGCTACCATGCGCGTCACGGGCAACTTCAAGCTTTGGCTTCACCACTTAGGTGAGTAGGGGAAGGAGGCAGTGGTGTTGGCAAGTGGCAAGGGTAGGGTGGCGGCCTCCGATGAGCATGCCGGGGATTTTTTTGCTCTTTTTGTTTTGTGTGTTTCTGATGAATTTTGTTGAAACTTGACAAAACTTTTGTAACTTTTGGGTTGAAACTCGATGAAATCTACTAAAACTTGATGAAACTTTTGGGTTGAAATTTAATGAAACTTTTTCTTCAAACTTTTTTGCATTGAAACTTGATGAAACCCGTTGAAATTTGTTGAAATCTCTCAAAACTCTTTGGTGAAGCTTGATGAAATTTAACTTGAGTTCAAAAATCTGAAACTTATTGAAACTTGGTTTTGAAACTTTCTCGTAATCTTTTAGAAATTTCTAGAAGCCTACGAAACTCATCAAAATCTAAAACTTTTTCAAACGTTTTAATGAACCTCGTGAAACTTAGTGAAAACTATTGCGATACCGTTATTTACTTGTATTTCCTAGATACCCTTAACAACTAAACTGCTAGACCAGATTTAAAATTTCTGTTCTTAGGACCCATCACGATCTGGTGTGGCGGCCACGAGTCCTCGCCGTTCTCGCACTCCCACTCCTGACAATGCGGCACCTCCTCCGCCGCCCTTCCTCCGAGGGGCGTGTTCAACATATGGACATGGTGTACAAATGCACACCCAAATTTTTTGACAAAAAATTTAGTATATAGTAAGTATATTAGATGTATATATTAGTAAATAGGCTTAAAAATACGTATTTCAACCTCTAAATCCATTTCAGCCCATCCTACTCACTCCTCTCTCAATCTCCTTACGCAACCACATCACCCAATGTCCAGTCTTCCTCTATTCCTCAAGTTCAACACCTAATTTTCTTTCTATTCCGCAATGCCCACGCTCTCTCGCTCTCTCTATGGCGGCATCCCAACAATGACAGACGAGGGCCACGGGGCAGGTGCAAGCTTGCAGGAAAGAAGGGTAGCAGACGAGCACCGAGCAACCACTGGCACTGGTGAACTGGGAGAGGCGGCATGGCAGGCGGTGGCGTGGGGCAGGGCAGCCCTGACCCTTGTGGCCGCGGCGAGCACCGACTCAGGAATGAAGGGTGCGACACCGGCGACGGCCGACAGGTCAGAGCAAAGGTATCCCGCGGGGCAGGGAGCAATACGCAGCATGCTGTAAGGCAGTCTAGTGGTTGCGGCGAGTATCGAGTTAGGGATGGGAGGTGCGACCCCAGCAACAACCAGCGGGTCAGGATGCTGACACCCTACGGGACAGGAAGTGGTGCTAAAACAACAGGCAGCAGCTAAGCATTCGGCATCGGCAATCACACATGTGAATTTCATTCTTGATTTCAAATATGAAATCTCCCATTCACAAATCTATCAACGTTATGTTGATTGTAACTATGAATCGTAATTTTTGAAATGTAGCATGTAGAGCATTTAAAAATGAAGAGGAAGGATGTAGATTTTAAATTCCCAATTCACAAATCCCTAAATTATTCTAGGTGTTGCCTATAGTAAAAATAATTTTTACTATTATGAATTTTTATATTTTACACTAAATAATATTTTTATAACTCCAAACTCCCATTTTAAAAATCCTGATCCGCTACTGCTTCTAGGGGTGAAAACGGTATCGGTAAATCCCGGAATTCCGGAAACCGTTTTCGGAATTTTTCGATCGGACGTGTCGGTATCGGTAATGTTCGGAATCGGAATCGAAATCGGAATTTTTTGTCGGAAACGATAACGATAACGGTTTTGACAAGTTCCGACCGTTTCCTTCGGTTTTCGGAAAAATCGGTAAATTCATCGGTAATTACCGAATTGCCCAACCACGATCATACTCCTTCACCACTAAAACGCCCATAACTTTTACCCGAACTCCGATTTAGGTGATTTTGGACTCTATGCGAAGCTTATCACGAGGGCTACAATCTCCACCTATTTTTATGATTTAAGCAACCATAGATATTTTTAAATATGATAAAAATAAAACTTTAATGTAGTTATTCAAGTCTAAAATCTGATTTTTTGAAATCCCTCACATAGACTTGATCAAGGGCATGACTACAAGCTCGAAAGAGTCAGTAAGATCAAATATTGAGCCATGTGATGATCAACTCATGATCAAAACAATTTTGCAAAACATATTTGCAAATTCTAATCGCATGCTCCAATATCAAATTAAGCACACCTCATTTGCAACATATATTTGCAAATAAACTAAGAACTTATGAGATCAATCCTTTCATGCCCGTCACTCGTTTAGAAGCTTATGCCTTCTATGCCCATCACTCGTTTTCATTGGTCGTATTCCTGATGCCGATGAGTGATAATAACTACTCTGTCAGTATCACATGTTTTTTTGCTTTTATTTTCGTATCTCCAATGCTTCATTATCGATTTATCGCCGTGATTATCTATATGCTCCGAGCTCCGATTATCTATGTGCATGTCTTTGTATGTCATATTTTCGGTTTGGCGCCGCAAGGGTCTAGTCGGTCTAGTAGCAAGTGACTAATAAATTTCAATCCTCGTGTGGAGAGATGTATTATTTGATATGAGATATTGAGACTATCTTATACTATGTGATGTAAAGACTCGTGTGGAGACTATCTTATGCTATGTATGCCTGTATGGAATGTGTGATATCATCAATTGTAAATGCTTATAAGGTATTGCTTTTAAGTGCTATGCGAATCTGTTGCTTAATGCTTTAATGTATGCCTGTATGTAAGTGCTATGTGATGTTGCTTAATGCTTATGCCGTTATGCGTTATAAGATATTGATTTTCTAGACTATTTATGCTATTGTATACATTTACATTGGTAATGTATGTTCATCGTAAATTTGTGAATATTTATTTATTACTAATTTCTATGTGGATGTACGATTTGTGTGAATTTTTTGAAGTCAATTGGTGGTACATGTCGTTACGATATTACCGGTCTCTTTTTCGGATTCCGATCGTTACCGATATATATTTTGTATCGAATTTTCGTTTCCGATATTTTCGAATTACCGATGCCGTTTTTGTTTCGGTAGTTATCGATTCCGATATCGTTTCCGAGGAAAAATATGAAAACAAAAATGGTTTCAGTGTTTTCCGACCGTTTCCGACCGTTTTCACCCCTAACTGCTTCCTCCCATCCCATCACCTCCTCCGCCCCCTCTCCTCCTCCTCCTCTCCGCTCCCGGCTTCCGGCTCCGACCTCCGCAAGTACGCCGGCTACACTCTCCTCCTCCTCGGCTGCGGCGCCGCCACCTACTACTCCTTCCCGCTCCCGCCCGACGCGCTCCACAAGAAGGCTGTCCCCTTCAAGTACGCGCCCCTCCCCGACGACCTCCACCTCCCCGTCTCCAACTGGAGCGCCACCCACGAGGTCCACACCCGCGTCCTCCTCCAGCCCGACTCCCTCCCCGCCTTCTGGGACGCCCTCGCCACCGCCAACAAGGAGCGCCGCAAGCTCAGGCCCCTCTGGTCGGGCCTGTCCCCCAATGGCCTCGCGCTCTCCCGGGCCGGCATGATCAATATTGCGCTCATGGACAAGGTGCTCGACGTCGACGTCAAGACTAAGATCGTCACGGCGTAGGCCGGGATACGCGTCGCCGAGCTCGTGGACGCGCTTGGAGAGCACGGGCTCACTCTGCAGAACTTCGCTTCCATTCGGGAGTAGCAGGTCGGTGGCATCATTCAGGTCTGTTCTGTTGGGGAAAATAATCACTCTCTTCATACATGCAAGGAACTGTCTTGGTGATTTTGATATTAGATTGAGAACGTGTTCTCGAAAAAAAGATAATAAAACGAGAATTGACAAGAGTATTTAGCGCAAATTGATTGAAGGTGTTCAATGAAATGCTCCACATTAGCAACAGTTACTGTAATTTTCTAATAATAACAAAAACATATCACCACATAGACCGTTTTGGGGGTTGAAACATGGCTTAATGTACCAACAAATGAGTGTTACAGGGACTGAACCGTTCCACAAGTAATGTAGTAGATTTTTTTTTGTCCTTTTCTGTATTAACAATAGGGCTTTCAGCAATAAATTGGTGACATAGAGGAACCTTTCTAATTAGCAGGCTATTTAATCATCAGAAAACGATTATCTATACTTTGGAGCTTTATAATCTTATTTGATCTTCTATTTTTAGATTTTTTAATCAGATGTCAGCATGTATGGGGAAGATGAATTTTTTTCATGTTTTCTATATGAAATATAGGCATGCTCCTATAATCCTTAATTTATATTTGCTAGCTCAAAGTTTGCCCTTCACTAGTAGTTTCTGGTATAAAAAGTAGCTCTTCTCGAATGCTTGAGAAGATAGCTTACTTAGTTTGCTTTTCTTCTTGAGGGGTATTTTCCTAAGCTTGACTTTGTGATCTATTTAATGACACTTTGTAACTCAAATTATTACCAACTAGAAATGTTTTTAGCATTCTTTTTTTGTTTTTTAACGTGTCATTTCGTGCGTATCTACTGAAAACTGCTTTTTATAAGTATTGCCCCTTTTATTTGAGAGAGAGAGAGAGAAGTATTACTCAAAGCAGCAGTAAATAAGGATGTTCATCATGCACAGCTCTCATGGCATGAAAATAATGGATAAATAAACAAACACCATACACCATACTAGCATATATGCTCTGTGGTCATAATAGCTATGTATTGCCATTTGTTTCCAATGTGCTTAGACTAGTTTCATTATCTGAAATGAATAAACCAACACTATGCACAACACTTCTGATCCTAATATTGATGGCTCTAATTGTATTCTTGGTATTCCTCTACAACTTGTACAAATGGAACTTTAACATGCAGTTCCGACCAAATGTGTTTCTGTACAGCTAATTCCAAATGTTAATTTCATGATTGAATGCAGGTTGGTGCCCATGGCACTGGTGCAAGATTGGCTCCAATTGACGAACAAGTAATTACCATGAAACTGGTTACCCCTGCCAAGGGGACACTAGATTTATCAAGGAAGAAGGATCCTGACTTATTTTACCTTGCTCGTTGTGGACTTGGAGGCCTAGGAGTCGTTGCAGAAGTTACTCTTCAATGTGTAGAAAGACACCAGCTTGTTGAACGTACTTTTGTTTCCAATGCTGATGAAGTCAAGAAAAATGGAAGTAATGTTATCTGAAGTCAAGCTTTAAGTAGATGTCTGAATTGGTTTGTCTATGCAGTTTTAGCATCCTTTACTTGAGGAGCTTCTAACGTTCTTTCTTTTTCTCCTTTTGCAGGAAATGGCTCTCTGAAAACAAACATATTAAGTACTTGTGGATTCCATACACCGATGCAGTTGTTGTTGTCCATGCAATCCTCCTTCAAGGTGGAAAACTCCAAAGTTGACATCAAAATATGGAAAGGATGAGGCTGTACAACACGTTCGTGACCTTTACCGTGAATCACTGAAGAAATACAGGCACGGACTACGAACACTTGCCATGGTTTGCTACTGCAAGTTGCAAGGCTACCATGGTTTGCTGTACGCAAATTGCATCTTAGCTCTTGTTGGGTAAATGGCAAAGTGCATTAAGAGATGCATACTTGTACTCTTGCTGCATCACACTTGGTTACTAGCAAACTTTACTAAGATATCAAACACTTGTATGGTTATTCTTTTTTACTGACTGATAAAAAATGCTCTTGCTTAGAAATTGAGCTGATAGGTGGACATATTTTTACATTGGTGACCTTTGTGTTCATTTAGACTTCAGCTTGTGCTTACACTATTTTAGGCTGAGTTTGTCCTCTCCTCCCTGAGATTTTACCCCCTTTGTTGAGCCTTGTGTAGAAAGGAAGAAGTAATGTCAGTACAAAGAGTCGTGTAGGTCACAAGTGATACAAGTCTAAGTTGGGACTTTTGTGTTTGCTAGTTGATTAATTGATTTAGAGAAAGGGAGCATTTAAGCATTCAGTTACTAACTTGAAATAATATGCAAAGCAAGTTAAAACTGTAGGTTTATGCAGTCAACTGGAATACTGAAAAGCTGTTGGAATCACTTGCAGATCTACCGAAAGGAACTAATTTTGAATTTATTCGCAGTAATTTTTCTAGATTTCCTCAGCAGTAGCATTTCTTTGGTTTCTAGCTTATGCTACCTTATAGATGTTTTTCATAACCAAAGCATAAAGTAATGATCCAGATAGATAAACTTTTGTTTACTGAATTGAGGGATCAGCTGCTTGCCCTTGATCCTCTGGATAAAGATCATGCGATCAGAATTAATAAAGCAGAAGCTGAGTATTGGAAGAAGTCAAGAGGGATATCGTGTGGATTGGAGTGATGAAATATTAGTCTTTGATTGCGGTGGGCAGCAGTGGGTACTGAAACATGCTTTCTTGTTGGAACTGTAGCAAATCCAAGTATGAAGCATTTGGATTATATAGATGAGTTGCTACAGTTGATTGAGAAGGAAGATATACCCGCACCTGCACCTATTGAGCAGCATTGGACTGCCCGCAGCAAGAGTCCCATGAGCCCAGCATCCAGCTCTGAATTAGATGACATATTTTCATGGGTAATTTGTTCTTGTACAATACCTTTTTTTGATGTATTAAACAATGTTGCTGACTTGCTGTTACCACCATCAACCTTGTTAACATCTCATACTAATTTGTTCACTGCTGTACTGCCTAACTCGGTCCAAACCATGGTGTTGGATAATTAGTTTACAAGTTGATAGATAGCAACTCTACCTACAGAAATCAGAATTTCTTGTAATCTATAGGTGGTCTTTCTGATAATTTCTGCTATAATATTTTCATGGGAAGGCCTCTCTTGCTTCATGCTACTTTGACAATTTTATGGGGAAATCTTTTCTTCAATGTATATGATATGTGGTCATGTTCTGCAGTCTTTGCTATCCATTCCCAAATTTCGTAGATATAAACTACAGTGGAACAATGTGAAATGAATACATGATACAACACTGACAGAATTTTAACTGCTTTGGAGTGCTCTGCAACTTCTGCGAAAATTATTTTTGAGATTTTTTTTACCCTGTTCTTGTAAAATCTGGTCCACTTCTTGAGATGTTGTAGTTGCTTTCCCCCCTTCTGTTCAGTGTATTCTTTCTTTGGGGGAAGATAGTCAAGATACTCAGAGTCTCAGACAAGTTCGGTTCTGTCGTTGATACTTCAAAAGCCAAAATTACTATCCTGGGCTGGTGGTGGCTTACATGATTAGACAAGCAGAGTTAATTTCCTTGTAAAACTTGTTTTGTTGGTGGAGATAGGTTTAGTGCTCCCCCTCCTGGGTCTGTACTCACTACTCAGTCAGTACTGAGGTGATGCGTTTGTTGCAGGACGCTTATTCCTTTGATCACACCTGCAACTCTGGTCTCTGCCTATCATGACACTACATGATCTGTCTTGTACCAAACAGAGTGGTGATGAACATTTGAGGTTGAAATAAAATGCGAGAAAAAAAAACAAATTGATCCTTCATCTGCAGCTGGAGAAACTAAAAGATGATCAATTTTTTATCCGATCAATACATTTGTGTTTTAGTGGTACTGAACTCTGCAAGTGAGATAATCTCGAGACATGTGAATATGTGATAGGAGGAGCGAAAACAACCAAAACGTGTAAGAGTACAAGTGTACGACATGAGCAGTGTTAGTGTAAGACTTGCTCCCCCTAGACCTAAAACCTCATAGGAAACCCTGCGGCTATGACAAGTGGCAGTATCCTTTCTAAAAGCTCTCTCGTCACGATATTTTCCATCCTTAACACTATGTTCTTATTCTCTTCCCGTTAGACTCAAAATAATTTTTGTTTTTCAAAATTCTCCTCTAAGTTTTTTTAGTAAGAATAATTTTTTAACCACCTTCAAAAGTTTTTGAATTGAAATTTTTCGAACCGAAAGTTTTTAGAGTTGAAACTTTTTAATTTGAAAATTTTCGAGTTCAAACTTTCTAATTTAAGAAATTTTTTATTTAAATTTTTTCGAGCCGAAGCTTTCTAATTTGAAAATTTTCGATTTGAAACATTTCGAGTTAAAACTTTCTAATATGAAAAATTCTAAGTTGAAACATTTTCATTTAAATTTTTTTATTTATAATTTTCAAGTTGAATTTTTTAATTGAATATTTTCGAGTTGAAATTTTCAATTTAAAATTTCTTAAAGTTAAATTGTTTCTATTTTGAATTCTTTGTGTTAAGAGGGGAATGAAAGTAGGCAAGAAAAGTGACTAGGGAAGCTTCCCTGTACTATAAAGCACAGAACAGGTGGGGGGAAGAAATCAATTAATGGATTTCATCCCCTCCCAGCAATCGTCAATCGCGATGAACTCGGCGGAGAGCACGGCCGCCTCCACCGCACCCAACGGTGCCGCCGCCGCCGCCTCTGTCCCCGCTGTCGACGACGTCCCCGAGGTCGTCGGCTGCATATCGTCGATGGTCGACCGCGGCGGCAGCGTGGAGAGTCACCGCCTGTTCCTGGCGCGCCGCACGGCGTTGGAGATGCTGCGCGACCGCGGCTACAGCGTGCCGGAGTCGGAGATCGCCCGCACCCTCCCGGAGTTCCGCGCGTGGTGGGCCGAGAAGCCCGAGATCGAACGCCTCGGCTTCTCCACCACCCTCGCCTTCGACCTCTCCCAGAAGGTGGCTTTCATATTCCTTCCCGTGATATCCTCCTTGGTTTATGCTCATGATTGAAGGCCATACGCATGGTAGAAGAAGCATTTTAAAATTGAAAAATCAAGGAGTTACAAGAAAAAAAAGGGGGGAGGATATCAGTCTTTTGTTACCATTTCTTCAATTATTCGTCTCGGGTGCATGTTGATGTTAATAGGGTTGTCTATTATGGTTTAGCAAAATTATTGTTCTTGCCGTTTCGATTGTTTAGGGTTAGCATCATTCTGCGAAAGAATGGCTCCCTTTATTATGTATCTAGTGATGTTTAATGCTTACATAACTTACGAGAAATGCTTCACGCACGATGCTCCATGTACAATTACGATGAAAAGCCTTTTGCGTGACTGCTGTATCAGCCTCGAAGCCCAAATACTTCATGACTCAAATGTCCATCCAATTATTCTTGCACTCTTCTTTGCCGTGATATACCCAATCCACCCAAACACATCCCTTTTATGTAATCTAATACAAATTCAAAAGATTATTATCTAGATTGCACACAAAAGGAGGTATGCCCAACCCCTAATTTTTCCTAAGCCTTATCTGCATACAATCGACGTTTGATTTGTCAATTTGAAGTCCTTAGGCCAAGAGGATTTGGACTTGTGTTTGGTATGGATTGAATTGATGAAGCGAGCACCTATTTTATTTTTGCATGGGCCCAAAGTTTGCATGATGCACGAGCTACTTCATCACACGATTTGCTCTGTCGTAACAAGATTGTACTACAGAAATCATATGTATATCAGAGCTCATAACATATAATACGAGTGCTTTTATCTCAATTTTTTTCATGCATAATGTTATTTCTTGTCATATCTAATTTTTCCCCTTTTTGCAAAGGAGTAATAGATACGCTCTAACTTTGCCTTAACTCAGGTGCAAATTGTATTCTGTCCACCTGAGCCTGTGAAAATCGCAACTATCCGGGAGATATATGGCCGAACCAAAGAAGAGAACTTGTCTAGACTGATTCTGATATTGCAGGGGAAAATAATGTCTAGAGCTAGAGAGTCTATCAAGGAGATCTTTAAATTTAAAGTAGAGATATTCCAGGTTAGTTGTGTTTGACTTTTAATGTCCTATTCTAAAATGGAGTCTCTTTGTGTCGTAAGTACAATGGCATTCCATGAAGTAAAGAACAGCAAGTAACTTCTGTGTACTTTTTGTGCCTTCAGTATCAATTCTGACTAGTGACTATAATGTCGTATTGGTTAGCATCTTAGTTCAGTATATATGTTTCTGCAAGTTATGCTCTTATTCTGAAATCTTTTTTTTTTACAGTTTCATGATTTTAATCATGTACAGTTGTTGTTTTACTGTTTTTTTCTACATATTCAATTTGATGTGCTCTTCCAATGGTAGATCACAGAATTACTGGTAAATATTACTAAGCATGTCCTGAAGCCCAAGCATGAAGTGTTGACTGCAGAGGAAAAGGCCAAGCTCCTGAAGGAGTACAATGTGGAGGATTCACAGGTATGTTTGTCTATAATTTGCTGACAGTACTTTAGAATTTGTTACTGATTTCTATTGTGAATTTTGTGATACTACCGTCAAAAATAAATTTATTCTAAATTATGGTAACTATCAGACAAGTATACTTAAAATGGAAGCACAGTTGTTCTTGCTTTCGATGAAATATTTGGCTCCAGCTTGTAGAGTTTAGTTTCTTATTTAGATAGATGATAAAGATCACCAGCTTTAAGACAAGATCTATTATGGAGGCAATAATTTCTAATTGGAAAAATGGTGTTGGTAAACTTTTCATAAATTCTTGTTTGGACTCTTCTTTACTTTATTTCCTTGCTTCTTGATCTTCTTCTTGGGTTAATATGGTTTATCTATATCATGAATAGAGTGAAGTTCAAACTTGGTGACTTGTATTATCATATTTTTGAATTATATGCTGGAACTCACACTAGTTCCATCAAACTAATCAACTAATACTTTGTGGCAGTGAAGTGCTTCATGCTGGAAGTATTGTTCTTTTTTTTATCATACTGACATTGAAAATCATTGTGCTATGTGAATTATCAATTATGTAGCCTTCTTCTGTTACATGTTGCTGAATGCAATTATTTCCTCCACAACACAGCCTGGTTCTGGTTGTTGCCTGTTGCTCTGGATGTTGCTTGCTAAGACACCATGATGCTGCACTTGATTTTGTTTTTAACATGTGACCATCAGGGAGACTGCAATCCCTTAGTGTGCTTGAATGCGATGATACAGATGAATGATAACATGCTACCATGCTGACCACCTGGGTCTCAGACATATTGTGCTGATAAATGAGGTCTTGAATTAAAAATATGCCCATTATATGTTTTATATTCGCTGCAGAGATACTACATTTTTCTTTATTTTGATTGTTGGAATCTTGATGTGCCTGAAATACCAAATCACATTTGCTATTATCTTTCTTGCCCTTGGAATTTTCTTTTAGTATAACTACCTCGACTTGTTATAAAGTATTTTTACACCACTTTGCTGAAATTGGTGCTTGTATCTTTCAGTTGCCTCGCATGCTAGAGACGGATGCTGTTGCTCGCTACTATGGCCTTGGCAAGGGAACTGTGGTTAAAGTTACATATGACAATGAGCTTACCGGGAACCATGTGACATACCGTTGTATTTTCTGAGGGATCCATGTGTTTCCATGGAGGAAGGCTGTAGTAAGCTGTTAGAAAAAATGGCCTCACGACTAATGTTACTAACCTACAATGTTGTTTTATGTGAGTGTTCTTTGCCAGACTCACCTGAACGTAGTAAGAAAACTTAAACTATTATTGGTAATCAGTTTCAGATGTTTCTTGGAAAATTTCGCAGAAGATGTGTTCAATGGCTCATTATACAGCAGGTATTTGGAAATTGAAATGTGTTGCGTAGTTTAGAAAATTGCTCCGTTGGATTCAAGCAGTATCCATTTACGGATTCCATTCTATTTGCAATCTAAGGGTTAACAGCTGTTTTACAAATCAGTAGGCCAAAAACGGACTAAGGGAAAGAACCAAGAAAAAAAAAAGTTTCACTGTCATATAATCAGTCTGCTGCTAACTGTGCCTTGGTCTGATTGTCTGGGGCAAAATTTCGTCGTCTGATGCCTTTCTCTTGCGACTGTTGCTGTTGCTGTTGCTTTGCAGGTGCTGTTCCTGGTGGTAGTGCTCCTTGCATCTGCTTTTCAGAATGTGGGGCTTTAGCTTGCCCATGTCTGATAGTCGTACTGGTTTTAGGAAAAACTCGTCTGCTCCTTCCTCCAGGCATCTGATTCAGAAATCAGAATATCAAAACCAAATATGTATTGAGTGTGTATTCTAAGATCATAAAGCATACATGCCATTCAGGAAACACAACTTATTCTTACTTCTTGTGCTATTTCTTTACAGTTTACTTTCTAGCCATATCTTTGGTCGTCTTTGGTCGTCGGAAGAGGTTCTTTACTTCTACTTTTAGTGCCCAACTCTTTTTACTCCCATTTGTGCAGGTAGAAATATAATACAGGGGCAAAGACAAGTGATGCTAGTGAGTTGTGTGCAACTATAACCCATTTTATAAGATACCAAAGCATGAATGATCGACGAGATTGATCTGCGTATCATTTCATATCTTTATAATTATTTTACAACAAAACCGTCGGGATAGAATATTAGGATGGTGTGAGCTGTGTGGGGCCTTTTCCTTTATTATACAACATATGATACCAAATCAATAAGTATTCGGAGAGATTTCCATATCCAATTTAGTCATAAACCTATTGATTTCTATATCTTCATGCAAATAATAAGGGGATATGCAACTATATGAAGATTTTCTTGTCTTTATACGACGATATTCTTTCTTGGAATCATTTGAGTCAGGTGTTTACTAGTAATTCTGCACAACTTTGATTTGTTCATCCAAATATCGTGACATGTAATTTAACAGAATCTAAACGATACTATAAATCCATCCATAAGAGTGCTCACCTATTGATCCTTGAAGGAATGTTCTCAGATGACATGATCACAACCGGGATGTCCCTGAGAGACGACGATTCCTGATTGAACAAACCAATTAGACATATTTAAGCACTGCTGTCTTCAGTAGATCAAATCGATGGTGGTACCAAATTTTTTTTTAGGAATGATGGTACCAAGAGTTACTAGAGCAAGAATGTAAAGTACCTTGATCTTCTTGAGCAGATCATATCCTGTCATGCCAGGCATGCAGTAGTCTGTGATGATCAGGTTCACCTCAACATCCTGGTTATCCACGCAGGAGCAAAACCAAAACCCAAATCCATCAGAAATCCTTCTTCAGAACAAAACAAGAACACGTACAACTGCACATGATTAACACATGGTAACCATCTTCTTACCAGCTGGTCCGCATGAACAGAAACTAGGCTGTCCTCGTGATCATGGAGCCCCAAGAACTCCAGAGCCTTGCTGCCAGAATCAACAGTGGTAACTGCACAAGCAAAGCCAAGCACACCAAACCTTGCATCAGATGCCAAGTTCCATAGCAACAAAAGGAAAGAAGTAAAGCTGCAAGTATTCAAGAATCTGTGGTAACACCTTGGAAGGAAGAGGTCTTGAGAAGCCTCTCGATGAGTTTCCTGTCAGGGAGGCTGTCATCCACGGCCAGGACATGGAATTGAGTCTCTGTAGCCACTGCCATGGAAGAAGTAAGAGAGCAGAATTGTATGTTTTGTATCTGGTTGTGCGTTTCTGTTTGATGAGGGAGTGGGAGACTGAGGAGAAAGCAAGAATGGTAGAGACAGGTGGTGTGTGTGCTTGGCATGAGGGCTTTGCTTTGCACTGGTGAGGCTGTGGTTGAGTCTATATATAAGCATATGAAAGGATTCCAGGATATAAAAGAGGAAAGAGGGAAAGTGGATGGAGAAAAAGAAGTGTAATGACTAAAGGAAATCCAACCTCATGGAAAGCAAGATCCTGAGCAGATTTTCTCCAAATCTTGCCAGGAATTGACTCCACGATAGAATAGAATAGACCTAGCAGCAACATCAGCCCCTCTGTATTCTACAGAAGGGCGTCGAATGGTCCACCATTTTCTATTGTTCCCTGTCTTTTCCCTATCTGCCTTTAGTTTTTCGTTTCTTGGGCTGTCCTCTTGTTGGCTGTCCTGAAAGATATGGATCATTTTGGCGATTTGGTAAAGCGAAATTCTTCTCCGGGTGTGACCTTCCAGTTTGCTACTTGCTAGTACATCGATCTGTATTTGCTAACCCAGCCACGCCTTGGTTCACAAACTAATTACCAGGCCAGTAGGACAGTAAGCAAACATAGCACTGTTGGCCCAGCTCCCCACTCACAAACAACTCACACGATGATCACTTTGATGATCTCCCTTCTCTCTTTGGGTGTACACGAGATAGAGAAAGAAGGAACTGAATACAGGCACAAACACAGGCTAGTTTTTCTATGCTGCACACCAGCACGTACCACACATTAGCCCCTCTATTATTTCTCTTCTCTGCTTATCTTAAACACAAGCTGATTACATGAATAAATAGCACACATACTGTGCCACGTTTTGCCGCACTACCCGGCCACTTACACACGTAATTAGCACCACTAACCACCTCTCTGTTCTACTAGCCATGCGAGAGCACACCACTCTTTCTCGCCGTAAGACTGGATAAAGTAACACCAACACATGCAGATCTTCACTCCATCCATAGACTCACCCACGGTCACCCCATGGCCCATGCATGCACACTGGTCCAACGACTTCGCTCGCCTTCGAAGCACATACGGCTGCACAACTCAGCCGGACACACACTAATCACATACTAAAAAGTAAAACATCAAGATTAAGTCTAACAATCACCCCCTAATCTTTGATGTATTTATTTCCTTCACCTCCACGCAGACTTCACAGCAGCGTGGGCTCGTCGTCGGTGTCCGTCATGGCGAGCTGCGCCATCGCCTTGATCACCTTCTTCGGCTGGGGACACTCATCCGCAAAGTGCCCATACTCACCACAGTTGCGGCAGTCGATCTTGGACTTGTCGAACCTGCCATGGTACTTCTTCCCGTCACCGTTCTTGTTGACGCCGCTGCCAGAGACGTCGCTGTTGCGCTTCTCTTCAACAACTATGGCCTCCCACTCGGCACGCGTGAGCCGCGGCTCGGTGTGCGCCACCAGCAGCTTTTCCTCTTCCTTGTCACGCCGTCGCCCCTTTGTAGACTCCTCGAATGCCCGCAGGCGCCCGACAACTTCCGCCACCGACATCGTCGACACATCCCCCCATTGCTCAATGGTGCTCACAATGGGTAGGAACTTGTCGGGGACGGAACGCAGGAGCTTCTCGACGACGGTTGCCTCCTCCACTTTTGTACCGAGAGTGCGTATCTCGTTCACGACAGTGGTCACCTTCAAAGCAAACTCATTAAATTTTTCAGACTCACCCATGTACATGCCATCAAGCTCCCTCTTGAGGGTTTGTACTCGGGCCTTCTTGACGCGCTCTTCACCCATGTTCATCTCCTTGAGAGCGTCCCACGCCTCCTTCGCCGTCTCCTTCTCAGATATGGCCATAACCAAGGCCTCCGGCACAGCTTGGACAATGGCGGCGAGAGCCATTTGGTCCATCTTCTCGTCGGCCGCCTTGCCATCCACGGCAGCCCACACGCCTTGTGCACGCATGAAGATTTTCATCTTCACCGCCCACACGCCGTAGTTGTTCTCCACGAGCATGGGGTAACGGAGTGTCACCCCCACCTCCTTCACTTGCTGCACCACCAGCTCATGGCCACCACGGTTGACGTCGACGTCGTCACCGCCACGAACTCTAGCAGGTGGTGGTGATTCCGATCCCGCACTTCGAGTTCGAGGCATCACCGCAAGATCAGTAGGCTCTGATACCAATTGTTGGCCCAGCTCCCCACTCACAAACAACTCACACGATGATCACTTTGATGATCTCCCTTCTCTCTTTGGGTGTACACGAGATAGAGAAAGAAGGAACTGAATACAGGCACAAACACAGGCTAGTTTTTCTATGCTGCACACCAGCACGTACCACACATTAGCCCCTCTATTATTTCTCTTCTCTGCTTATCTTAAACACAAGCTGATTACATGAATAAATAGCACACATACTGTGCCACGTTTTGCCGCACTACCCGGCCACTTACACACGTAATTAGCACCACTAACCACCTCTCCGTTCTACTAGCCATGCGAGAGCACACCACTCTTTCTGGCCGTAAGACCTGGATAAAGTAACAGCCAACACATGCAGATCTTCACTCCATCCATAGACTCACCCACGGTCACCCCCATGGCCCATGCATGCACACCTGGTCCAACGACTTCTGCGCTCGCACTGAAGCACATACGGCTGCACAACTCAGCCGGACACACACTAATCACATACTAAAAAGTAAAACATCAAGATTAAGTCTAACAAGCACAACACTATTTGTATGCGAAACGCACATCAGATGCACTCAGTGCTTCATGCAAATCTGCAAATGCCTCGTTTAAATGATCCCATGCAGTGATGAGATTCATATCTTCAAGTTAATGTAGGGACATTATGCAACTCATGCGTATAAGCTGATGAAAGAATACTTAGTAGTATATTGGCATGGCTCATACACCAATTACAATACCCATTTGCTTAGCTGCTAATGAGCCCATACATGGCTTGCTTAGCTAGCCACTGCAGCTAAGCATCACCTGCACTACATAGAAATCCTCGGATTTGGGGATCCCTAGTTTTGATTCGACGATTTTTTGGTTGCTACCAACTCTCCCCTGCCAAATCTTTGAGATTCTACTCTACTGAAAAACATGCTCCATTTCTGCAGATATGGAAGGAAGGGAAGCAACAAAGCAAGTGATTGGCGGAGCCACCCAAATCTGGGGCTCGGATTCACGCATGGCCTCGGCCTCGGTACGTCTCTGCAAATTTATATATCATCATGGTACTATATGTGTCTCGTCACCGACAGATTCACTGGTTTATATATCATGGTTTCGACGCTGGGGGTCACCTGTTGCTTCAGATGGGAATTATTTATCCATCCGGTCCTAATTGTAAATCAGGCATGCGGCTGTGCCACTCCTGCAGAGCAAGCGAAGCAGTCGCTTTCAGCGTCCAAACGATACAAGTTGCTCGAATCTTGAAACAAAACGATGTGTAAGTAATCATCGTGTATTTTTCAACTATGTTTTCTCAACTCCTAATGCGCAGGTGAGCACCCCCTTCTCGCTCCAAATTCTCCAATCTTTTCGTAATTTTTGCTGATTTTTTGGTGGTTTTTTTCTCGGTTGGTTGGGTGAAACCACGCAGGCCTCCCGGTGAGGCGTCGCTTATGAAACTTATCTGTGAAATATTGTGAAATTTAGCTGTGAATTCATAAAATCTTGGAAAACTTAAACATGAAACCTACTGAAACATAGTCGTAAAAACTATCAAATACCTGATGAAATTATAAACTTATATGTGAAACTCTACGATGAAACCTCATGAATATATAGTTTTTCTGCTTAATATATTGGTACCATCTAATACATCAAATCGATTAACAATTCACCAAAAACAGATCAGGATCATGACCCTAGATCATACATATGACATGCCTTATCTCAAAATCACTGACCAAAAAGCCATGCAGTCCATGCCTATGTTCGCCTCATTGCCTTTCAACTCCGAGTTCTTGATCGACGGAAGGGGCAGGGTGCCCTCCTTCCAGGACGAGAGCTCTGGGTTGACCCCCAAGGCCATGCCCAGCGCGCGATGCGCTTGCTTTAGCCGGGCCACCGACCCCTCCGACATCCGGCTCCCCACCTTCCTCGCCTCGGCGGCCTCCCGGCGTAGCAAGGCTAGCGACATCCGCATGGCCAGAAGCTCATGAACCCGGAGCACTATCTTCCTTGCAGCTACTGGGCAGGCCAAAGTAGACGAGTGAGCGAAAGTACAGTAGGAAAGCTAGGGTTCCTAGTATTTCCATTTTAGATAATCCTACTTCTATCTTCTTTCTCTTCTCTTTGAGCTTGCTTTGTATTTTGGAACCGGCAGTAATGTAGGGTATCACTGCCGGTTTGGCGACTCTGTATAAAAAAGTTATGATTTTTCGAAAAATAGTTGGTAGCATACTAGCATTATTATTGCCGGTTGGGAATACGAACCGCCAACCGACAGTGATACCATTATTTGGATATTTAAACTACTTCAAATGAAAAAGTTGTCAACTACAAAGTTGTAGATCTCGTCGAGAGCTACAATTTTCATATAAATTTTATCTCCATCCGACTCCGTATGGAAAATTTAAGATTTTTCAAAAAATATCAGCACGGTCGGTTCTTCTAAAAACCGGCAGTGATAGTATTACTGTCGGTTCGGACATGAACCAGCAGTAATAATGGATTTATCACTGCCGGTTCATCAGAAAAAAGCTGTTACTGCCGGTTTTCCATTCGAACCAACAGTGATAGTATTATTACTGCCGATTTTTGGTGAACCGGCAGTGATATGACGGCAAGGATAACTGATTCTGTAGTAGTGGTCCCAAAATTTGATTTTTTTACAAAATTTAACAAAAAATTGAATTTTTGGACAAAAACCAAATAAACCCACTTAAATGTAAATAGGATTAATATATTTTGGGGCCCACTGAAAGAACCGAATTTTAGCAAAATTTCGGCGAAATTCAAAACCCTTGAGAAGACAAGAACGGTAAGAGACAGGGCCAAATTTGTCCAAAAAGCAAATAATAAAGCACTTCACCGCATTGTGTTCGTTAGGACATGTTTCACTTGGGACATCAAAGTTCTCAAGGCAGGTACAATCAATATCATGCATCTCAATACTTTTTTTTTTTGAAATTATTGTATGTGCCTCAAACATAAATATCTTGGGTAAAGGTATAATTTGAGCTGGAAGGAATGTGACCACACAAATCAGAAGTACTTAAACGTCATTTCCTAATTAATGGTAAAAACACATTTAATTTGATCCCATGTATAATAATAAAACTCTATATAAAGCGGAGAGATTTTAGGAGCAGCCAGGGTGTTCACGTCAGCGTCCTCGCGAAAAAGTCCTCCAAAAAATTTAAAATCGCGTTTAGTTCCTCTAATCTGGTTTTAACAAAAGGGATCTGAAAAAACCGAAATTATGTTTAGGTCCCTCCGCGGTTTGCGTTCAAGACATCTTGACTGTTTTTAACCGAAACAAAAAACGCAGATTCGCCGATGGCTCATAGCAGTCCACAGATTCGTCAGCGAGTCCTAGCGACCCATTTTTTTTAAAAAAAAACAAGAAAACCGGGATTACACAAAGAAAAGAAAATACGTTTATTTCCTCCCAAAAACAAAAAACGCAAATTCTCCAATGGTTTATAACAGTCCACAGATTCACCGATGGGTCCTAGCGATCCATTTTTTTTAAAAAAAAACTAAAACCGGAATTACGCAAAAAAACAAAGATATGTTTAGGTCCCTCCGCGTTTTCTCAAAAAAAAACACAAGTTTCGCTGACGCCTCTTAACAGCCCATTTTTTTAAAAAAACAAGAAAACCGAATTTACATGTTATTTTTTAGAAATATCCGTCGGATCAAGTTTCGCGTGGCACAACGTCGCACGACCAAATTTCTCAAATTTTGCATGACGCAGCGTAGCGCGTGGCCCTAGCCAGTATGTATGAACCCAGAAGATCTTGTGATTTAATGGCAACCAAGAAGGTAAAGCTAAACCCAATTTCATCCTCATCGTCTGGTGGAAGTAGAAAATTTTGGTCCGTGCTATTTGACATGTCTAAGGTTAATTTTGATTTCACTGCGCTCGCACGTGTCTCATGGCTATTATTACCAGTGAAAACGACTAGCAAGTCATTAAGCTCCACCTCTAATTTTGCTATTATACGCTAATGCATACTTAGTATTTTAATTTCCTCTAGATAAGGAGTACATATACACAATGCATTCCCTACTGTTATCCTCTAATATATGCTTCTAAAAACGGTAAAGCCCAAGAAAAGGCGAAAGAACGGATCCAATCCACAAGCTCCCGTTCCTTTCCTCCACTTCGCTGATGGACTTGAATGCCTTCCGTGCAGCACCATGAACGCTCACTGCTTCCATCGTCTTCCCGTCCTCGCTCAGCCTCAGCGCTATCACCTGACGGCCAAATCGATTCAAGAACGATGTGATGCGTTGCACACGATGCGCCGGCAGCTTCAGGATCAACTTCCTTAGCCAAGGGTAAGAGATCGACCACTCGACGATCTTCCCTCTCTTGGCATGGAGACCAACCCAGAACCCTCCTCTAGGGCTCATCTTGATGTTGTCTGGGAACCCTGGTAGCTGCGCGACTTCTTCGAGAGTTGAAGCTTTCGGAGTCTTGAGCCGGTATCTCAGGATCTTGCCCGTTGTGGTCTCTGCAAGGAGTAGGTAAGAACCGTCGTTGCTGATGGCCAAGCCATTGGGGAAAGCCAAGCCATCAACCAAGACTTCAACCTTGTTGTTCTTGGGGTCGTATTTCAACAACCTGCCGGTATTGTCGCCGGATATAACTATATTCAAGAACTCCCTGCAAATGAATTTCACCCATCAGGCTGGTAATTATTTCATGAGAGAGTGCGAGAGCATTAGAAATCATCAATAGGATGCATGCCAGTAACAAATAGCTTTCAGTAGGTGAAGTACCTTCTCTGAAACCTTGTGCTGGTCTCGGTGAAGTAGATGGCCCCAGTTTCGTGGTCGATGTCGACGCCATTGGCGAAGCTGAACGGGCTCCCTGGCCACTCAGGCACGAGCGGCCTAGACACGTTATCCCCTGGGCCGACCACTCTCAGACCAAGGTATGCATCGGCGACGTAGAGCTCCCCGGTCTTGGTGTTGAACTTGAGGCCCAGTGGACGCCCACACTGGTGCTCCCGACCTGGGTCCTGAGATCCTCTGCAACTATCCAACCTAAAGTTTACATCACTGATCAGTCAAAGATCCTATCAAGGAAAAAACCATAGCATTTGTTGGCTCGTATCTCAGTATATCATTATCAGCCAAGGAAGCTAACGAGAGTAATCCTTAGCAACGGATAGAAAAATAAGCTTGGATTCTAGTAAGCTTAATTGCATCTTTAGCAACAGAGGAAAATATGACGTGACAATAGCACGCGATGATGTGAAGCCGAGTTATGCCACGCATTTTTCAGTCAGTTTCCACAGGTACGGATGGCAGACAATGTTACGCTCACCATTAATCGGACGGCTCAACTGTACTGAGCTTTGAATTGCATCTCACAAAACTTAACGGGTGGTACACTAAATTCAATATAAATTCTATATAAATTGTTTATTCTTTTCATTTTTATAGATCAATTAGCTAGAATTTATTTATACTTTTTCTGATACTAGAGTTAACAAATCAACGGCTAAATCTAATTTCTACTGCTCACTAAATACTTATAGGTATAATGAATCATAAAATCTCAAGTCTTAGAGCAGTACAAGAGAGGGATAGCAACGTGGACCAAAACACTTACAGCTCCGGCGCAGAGCACGAGTGCTCCACCCATCGCCGCTCCGGCGGCGGCAGCCACTTCAAGACCCTACCGTCCGACACGCCCGTGTACGGCCCCTCGCCGTCCTCGTCGAACACTATGCTCTCCGGCCCCACGGCGCCGTCGAGTGAGATCAGCTCAACGTTGCCGTCCCTTATCTCCAGCAGCCTCACGTCGCTGCGCGAGTCCAGCGAGAGGACCGCCGCCGCGACGGAGGCGACGAGGACGAAGATTTTGGTGGCGCTCATTGGAACTTGCGCACCGCAGCTTGCTCTGGCCGCAGGCTTAATTAGGTGAACTACTAGCAGGGTATGGGCTTGGTTTTATACTAGCATATCAATAATAATGTTGGGCTATGAATGCATGGATGGCAATCTGCTATCTACAATTTATTTGGAGGAAGATTAGCGTCCTGTCCAAGCATTGTTCCGTGTACTACGGCCATGTTTGTCTGTTTTTTTTATACGGCTTAAAAGCCAAAGTCGTGGTTTTTTATCTGATCTTTTTTAAAAGCTACAAGTCTTTATACGCCTAACAGCTAAAAGTCACCGAAAAGTTTTTTTTTACTTATTGAAGGTTGGTTTTATACTAATATCACTGAAACTAAGATAAAATTACACACATCTACCACGTATAAAAGTATACTGCTTTTAAGTTGTTTAAACCAAAGATCTAGCTTTAAGCTATAAACCTAAACAAATAGGACATCCGTGTTCATGTCTTGCAGCAAATTTGTGTCTTATATGCATTCTCATCAGATACGGCTATATGTGTACTGTGTTTACTAAACAGTACACACTGCTGGTCCTGCTCAAGTGGTGCTACTTCTTGTTGGAATATTAGACATACTAATAATGAATTTATTCCAAAAATAAGTTACGACAATAATCGAAGATAGAAAAAAGCAAACAAATAAACTAGACACAAACAATATGTCTGTTGCAATGTCTATCTCATCCATATTATTAGATAAACAGAATACAGGAGCGGTTCGCGTGTGTTACTGAGATGACGCGAAGACGTGGCCGAACCGGTAGTAGATGTCGATAAAGATCAGCATGCGATATAGTCGAAGCCGATCATCGGTAAAGAAAACAGCGAGCAGTCGCGTGAAGACGCTTCCCAAAAACGTGATTCGTCCTCTCCTGGTGCAGGATCTCAAGGACGGACGTTTCAAAAACCTGCTCTCCCAACAATCGATGCACGTCGACGAAGGGACGGGAGGCAATGTAGTACTGAAGGAAGGCAAAAAGTTCGAAAGAGATATTGATCTCTGTTCTACGTATATATAACAGAGATAAAATCGTGGATCACGATACGAGTCGGTTACAGATTCCGCGTAAAATCTGTTCCACGATTCGAGTCGATTACGGATTTTGCGTGCAGTTAATTCCGCATAACGTAATTGTGTTGACCATTTAGTCTCATGCTGCAAAAACTGCAAAAAAGAACTGCGCCTGCGCAAGCCATCGGACTCGATTTCGCTGCACCATTCACGCGCACCGCTTGGCCTGGCGAGGCGAGGCTAGGCGAGCCCATGTGTTCTCTTCTTCTCATGCTCAAGCATGATGGAGGGAATCTCCTTTATAAGGTGGTCTTCATCCACCTCTACTGGCAATATGAGGCTATTGCATTTTCACCTCTCTTCTATCTAATAAAATTTTGGGGTTTTCTAAGAATTATTTGTGAATTAATGTGCCTAACCTAGGCAATTCCAACACTTCTTAGGTCTATCAACCGGTCCTGATTTTATGGCGATGTGCTATCTGAATTTCATTCATGAACAGAAGCCCATTATTCACAGTTACACGGTTGGTAATTGGTGCTCGTCCCATAAGTCCATAATTGAATATGTTGCTTAAAAAATCAAGATGACTGGCGTATTATAAAAGAGATCAAGATCTGTAACGTTTTTATTTCTATTTGAACGAAAGATGTGTGACGTTTTTATTTCTCTTTGAACGAAGGGAAGTGACCTTGTTTGTTCTTTTTGCATGAAGGAAAACTGAACTTTTAACATCACAAGAGGTAGATTTTTTTTAGTTTTCTACTCCGTGCGTGTTATGTCCAATTATCATATATAAAGGTTAATGATCTATGATCTCAAACTAACCTAACTTTATACCGAGCTATGCATAGAAGTTATCCATTGCTATTTGCCTGACATCCTACCAAACCAAACATGCAAGTGATAGTTACTGAATAATGTTCCTGAAGCCAGCATGATCCGCTGGTTGGCTTATCTGTTTGGGTGTTCGGCTTTAGATTTAGGCTTATTACCATAAAGCTTACCTATCTAATCATAGCATGCATTAGCCAAAACAAATCCCAATATAACACATTTCAAAGAGCCTTCAAGCTCTGGTAGACGAGAACAAATAGCCAGTTTTCAGTTGGTTAATTAGCTGTGTCAAGGATTATCAAAGGTCAAACAAAAACTACACGCACGTATGCCTATAAATTAGAAGACTTTTCTGATTTTGAAACGAATATAAATTAGAAGAATCACCGGAAGGTTTGAATTATGATGTCTATTTTCACGCGTGCTTGGTGGTTGGAGTTAGAAGAATCACCAGTTTGAATTCTGATATCTATTTTCACGCGTGCCTGGTGGGTGGAGTAAACCAAACTGCCACGAATGTTGGAAAAGGAAAGGAAGCTCCGTGCGACTGTGACCGTGGGTGAAGACAAAGATGATAAACAGCGTCGTATTTGGTTGTATGCGAGTGGAGCCATCGGCCATCGCAAATTCTGCTTTTTCAGTGATTAGTGCGAGACATTAGCTAGTACTGGATAAGGTTCTCGTGTTCTACGGACAGTAAGTTAAACAGTTCTTATAGGTCAAAACTGTCCTGTCAATAAAAAAAATAGTTCGAATTTTACAACGGTGTTTTAAAAGATTTGATATATCATTTTTTTTTATCCAACAGTCCATACATAACGGTTAAAGTTGCCGTCGTTATTGTATTGGATCTCTTTCTGCTAGTACCATACTATGCAAAGGATGTATGCCAAAAACTACTGCCAAGCAACTATTTATTAAGAGACTTTTTACTCCCTCCAATCACAAATAGTAGTCTCCAAAACACAGCTTTAACCACTAATTTTTTATAATATATTTATTAAACCTAATAAAATTGTAATATTATAAAAGTACTTTTTAAGACAAATCTACATATATGAGTTTTATGTATCCAATTTAAATATTTAAAATAATATTGATAGACAAAGTTTTAAAAGTTTGACTGTACCTAATCCAAAACAACAACTATTTGTGACTACTATCTTAATATACATTTTGGTACCTCACAAGGATGATAAAAATTCTCATTTATTTACATCCTTAATAAATTAATGGTTATATCTAATTTATATAGTATACTACCGGGTGTAATGCAGCTAAAATTCTTTTATTACGTCAGTTTCCACGGTAGCACAACGGATGGTGCAGTCACATACCATTAATGAGCAGTGCTTCAATACTTTTCCTCCTAATACAAGTTGCACAAATCTTGAAGCAAGCGAAATGGTAAGTAATCTCTATCTACCCTTCATTCATGCTTTAATATTTATGCAATTGTAAAAAAGAAAAGTATTGAAACACCTCTCTTAATGAATTATTCGAAGGCGTCACTACTGTACTTAATTAGTATATCTGAATTGCATCATCCTAGTAAATGTAGCACAGAGATCAAGGAGTAGTCGTATGTAATTACAGAAAACGTACAGTTGCGGCGCGGCGGAGGAGTGCTCAACCCACCGGCGCTCCTGGGGCAGCCACTTGAGGATCCTCCCGTCCGACACGCCCGTGTACGGGCCCTCGCCGCGGGCGTCGAAGGCCACGCTCTCCGGCCCCGCCGCGCCGTCCACGGGGATCAGCTCAGCGTCGCCCTCCCTCATCTCCAGCACCCGCACGGCGCGCTGCGAGTCCAGCGACAGGAGCGCCGCCGCGACGGCGGCCGCGAGCACGAGGAGCTTGGTGTTCATGATCGGAAAAGCCCGCGGCAGGGCGAGTTCGCGTGCGCAGCAGATGGTACCGGACGCAACCGCGATGGAACAGAGGGAATATGGGGTGCTTTTGCGGCGACGAGGCGATGATGCCGGCAGGGCTATATATGGCTACTCCATGTCGTATTCCGTTCAGCGTTTGGTTTAGTTGCTGTTTGTTTGTTGGGCCCTTTTCTCCTTATTTAAAATCTAAAGAGTTAAAAGTCTAAACAAATCGATGATTTTTTAACATGATTTTTTCAAAAAAAAAAAATAAACCTCTATATAACTAAAAGTAAAAAAATTATCGGAGATGTGCTCTTTTGGTTTATTGAGAGGTAATTTTAGACTAGTATCACTGAAGTTAGGATAAAATTACTCATCTCTACCATGTATAAAAACAGATTAATTCTAAGTTGTTTAAGCAAAAAGGCCGACTTTGAACTACGAGTCAAAATACCTGACCTATAGAATTGCGAATTTAAGGGTGTCCTCGTCAAATCTTTGATGAGGCGTCCTCTTGTTGAGTAGCACCTCATCATTCCCCCAATTCCCGTCCCACAAAGGCTCTGTAGTCATGACACTTAGCGGTATGTCTTTCATCACATTTTCTTCCCTATTCCCTTCCCGTTAAACTCAAAAATTATTTTAGTTTTCAAAAAATTTCCCTAAGTTTTTTAACAACATTTTTTAAAACCATTTTCAAAAGTTTTTGAATTAAAACTTTTTGAACCGAAAGTTTTTTAAACCGAAACTTTTCAAATAGAAACTTTTTTCAAGTTAAAAGTTTCAAACTGATTTTTTAACTAAAAGTTTTTGAACCAAAAATTTTATCTCCCCACTTGATTTTTTTCTGACTTGAAATTTCTCGAATTGAATTATCTCGAGTTGAAATTTTCTTAGTTGAAAGTTCCTCGAGATGAATTTTTTTGAGTTGTAAGTTATCAAATTAAAATTTCCTGAGTTGAAAATTTCATGGTTCGATTTTTTTTAATGATTCAATTTTTCCCGAGATGAAAATTTCCATAGTTGAAATTTTGTCTAGGTATAATTTTTTTCGAGCTGAAATTTCAGGAGTCGAATTTTTTATTTAAAATTTTTTCTAAGTTGATTTTTTTTCAAGTTAAAACTTTCCATTTAAACATTTGAAAGGTAAAATTTCCTGTTTTGAAAATTTTGTGATAGAAAGGAAGGAAGGAAGGAAGGAACCGGAGAAAGTAAGTAGGGAAGGGAGGAATAAGAACGTCGAACGATGGAGGAGAAGATAATAACAACATAAAATCCTTAGATAATCTCTACTACTTCTAATTACGACTTGGTGGCGGTGGTCCGTTCTCCATACCCTCTCTTTCCTTCTATTCGCTCAGCCCGCCCCCACCCCCTTTCCTTCTGTTCGCTCAACCCGTCCCCCACCTGATCCGGATTCTCTCTATTTTATGGAAATATTACTGATCACATCTCCTTAAATAGAAAGGATTTTATTCATATCTCTTATAAATGAAAGAGTTTCCTCATCGTATCCCGCTTGGATGGAATGACATACTCACCATATCCCATAACATGAAAATCCTATTTCATTGTATCTCATTCGGATGGAAATGTAGAGATTAAAAGACAAGAATTGTATAATCAAACCACGTGCCAATCCCGGAGATCACAAGTGTCGGGGATCGGCCATCCTGACACGTGTCCGTGCCCCCCCCGGGGGCTTTAAGCTGCCCTCCTCTGAGCTCGGGGGACTATTCCCAAGCTCGGACAGACCCCGGCGACCTCCTCAATCTCGGCACCCCTGGCCCGGACTCCAATGTAAAACAGGTCTCCTCTTCTATAAATATATGACTCCTGTCCCCTGTGTGGAAACTAGGGCCTCCTACTCTTGCCCGTCCCTCTGCGCAGGGGCTAAAGGGCTATCTACCCCTGTCAGAACCCCAGCATTAGGACTAGGGTCAACCACCCCCCAACAGTTCCTGTCGGACCCCCTGCCTGGGGACTAGGACTAACTGCCCCCGTCAGCTCACATGCGACCTCCCGACGTCAGCATCGAGATCAGCACCAAAGGCCTATAAAGCGTCAAGACCGCTCCGATCGGGAAAAGAGGAGAAAAGAGGAGAACAGCAAGAACACAACGGTGGTAAGATCGCACAAGGTGACACCCCAAGAAATCTAAGAAGGTAGATACGTCTGCAGTAATACTTGTACACTTCACCGTTCACGAAGCTCCCCTCAGTGATTGCTCCCGAGCAATCCCGTGGTCGAGCTCTCCTGTAGCTCTCCCCTAGGAGCCTTTAGTCCCCTTTCGCCTACGGGCAAGATTGGAGTAGGGCTGTTACCCGACCTAGGGGGCTCGAACCAGTATAAACTTCGTGTCCCCTGTTCGACTGTCCTTTTCCCCTGTGCTACCCGCCTGCCGAGGCTCCTTCCCGGACGAACGAGGCTCTGGGCCTCGCCCCTCGTATGATCCTTCCCCCCTCTTTGCGGTCGACGGTCCCGATCGTCGACAACAAGGCACCGTATCATAGAGACTGAGCACTCACACGCCTGGCTGTCCTCTCCTCCACCTATAAAAGGCCACCTTCATCTCCATCATAGAGGACATACGAAGAGACGCAGGAAGAGACAGGAGAAAGAGAGAGAAAAGCAATACAAAAAATTCAAGATGGCGCAAGAAACGATATGAAAGGAGGTCATGGCCATGGCTCTTTCTCTCTCTTTTTTAAGATAGTTAAAGCTGTGATTAAACTATAAGGATAGAAAACAAAATTTAAAATTACAAGATGCAGAAGACTGCACTCGAGACAAAAGGAGAGAAGAAAAAAAAAGAAAAAAGATCAAATTCTTTAAAATTGCCGTTGTACTATCATGTTGAGACCTTTTAAAATTATACTAGCATGAATGATTAACTGATAATTTGAAGCACTCTTAAGTAGCTAACAAGTTCGCTTCATACATGTCTTTCTCATCAACCAACTTGAAAATTATTTTGAAAAACTTTTCTTAATAAGGTTGTGTTTTAGAATTTTCGTAGCAACGCACGGGCACTTAACTAGTTGTTTCTAATACTGAAACTTATATGCGACGTGCCACGCCGCGGGCGTCGCTCTCCACGCGAGTAAATCGAGAAAACGTGCGATCGACTCTCCACACACGAGTAAATCGAGAAAATGCGCGAAAAAGACCTAAAAAGGATTTTGAGTTTTCCGCAAAAGGGCTTAAACGTAATGCTAGAAAAACGCAACAAAGACCTAAATGTAATGTATATTTTTTCAAAAAAAAGACCTGAATGTTTTTTTTGAAAGGACCTAATCGTAATTCTGTTTTTTGGTAAAAGGACCCGAGCGTAAGCCTTAAAAACGCATAAGGACCTAGACATAATATATATTCTTTTTTCGGAAAAAAAGACCTAACTGTATTTTTTTCGAAAAAAGGATCTATATGTAATTTTTTTTTCAAAAAAAGACTCGGATGTATTTTTTTTTGGCCGGCTCGGCTCGAGCCGCGAGTCGGGCCGACTCACCCAACAGCTCAAAGCAAGGAGAGGCAAGGAATCCTTCCAGGATTAGTAGAGGGTATGATACCTTACCTTACTAAAGCACCGTAGCATGATGTTTGTCCTAATTAAGGATGCGTGCTAAGGACTAATCAAACCTGCCGGTGGCTTGAGAAAAATCATGCAGCACTTCAAATCCAAATTTGCCCGAATTCTTTCCAGATGAATAACACAGAGCCTATGTAAGAATTTATCGGTGCTCTTTCAAGAACATATCCAGATGAAGAGCACAAAACCTGTGTGTTCACTAACCGAAGTGTGTTATTTAGACAGTAATAAAACCACGCAGTTTTTTCGGTTACATTGAAATGATTTGCTGAATTGTGTGGTGTCAATGCACCGAGTCACTGACTACCCTCTTACATTTGACCAACCTTCAGCATATGACACAATCATATCTCTACTACTTCTAATTAAGAGTTGGTGGCAATGGTCCGTTCTCCTCTAGAGTATTTGATTTGTTGGATGTGACATGAACGGTTGAGATAGAAGAGGATTTAATCATATCTTAGATGGAAGGATTTTATCATATCCTTTTTTAATAAAAATATTATTTTAGCATATCCTTATTCGTATTCTTACTATAGAATGATGTTATTCATATATCTTATAAATAGAAGGATTTTCTCATCATGTCCTGCATAGATAGAAGGATATACTCACCATATCCCATAATACGAGAACTCTACCTCATCATATATGGAAATGCATAGATTAAAAGGATAGTAGAGACATACGCAGGAAGAGAAGAGAAGAGAAAGGCTGCGTGCAAGAAGCAATAAGATTTTCTACAAAAGGAAGGCAATAACTTTCTCCTTCTTCAATGGTAAGGATTGATATCTCTCTACTAATTCTAATTAAGAGTTGATGACGATCGTCCGTTCTCCTTCAGAGTACTTGATTCGTTGATCTAACATGAACGGTTGAGATGGAAGAGGATTTAACCCGATAGTCAAATCTCTTCGGAGGAACAAACTTTTCCTACTATTGAAACATAACTAAAGTTAGTGTTCTTTGCAAATAAATTTTTTATCGCAAATTGGATTTTCGTTACAACGCATGGGCACATGACTAGTTTCTTTAAATATTTTAGTTTGAGTATATATAGCCTCAAACTAACGATACCAAAAACATAACCCTAAATAAACGGGACGTCATTGCTTACATCTACTCGGCGGCTGGTTGGAACGGACGGTGCCGAGAGCGGGAGACAACTTTGTGGCGGCGCACGTAGACGTTGTTTCCCCCGAAAACGCGCAACAAGCCGTGTAACGCTGTCGTTTTCGTGCAAAGCAGGGGCAGGAACGCCGCCCGGGTCCCATGGGCTGGTTGGACTGGAAAGAGTGGCTGCTGCCGTTTGAACTTGCCCGTTTTTATCGGCCTCATTGGCTGGGACGCGTCACCTATGCCCTATTTAGGAGAGTTTTAGATCTCAACTCATCTCAGATTTAAAATTTGTAGGTTAAAATAAAGCGAATTAAGTTTATATTTTTAGTCTAAAATGTAAACAAGATGACCCATATAAATACTCTTAATGTACCCACAGATCCAGCTCTATAAATTTCTGGAGCTAGAAATACTTTGCTCTACCAACTTCACAGATTTTGATGGAAATAGAGTTGTACCAAATATGACCAAACCTACATGGGTTGATTTTGCACAAACGCCGTAACTAATATCGATCGACATAGCATGGGCGGGCTGCAAGGCTGGGCCGGCGAAGGCGAAGCAGATCACCTCGGCCTCCCACTGTGAAGCAGAATTATCTGTATAGCTTAACCGGGCCCCAATGCCGTACCAGCCATATCCACTCTGGGCGCTGAAGGGCAAATGCAACCACCCAACAAAACATCTCGCCTTTTATATATACTAATCATGTGCCCGTGTGTTGCAACGAAAATTCAATTATGACAAAAAATTTATTTGCAAATAACACTAACTTTAGTTATGTTTCAATAGTAGGAAAGACTTGTTCCTCCGAAAAGATTTGACTATTAGGTTAAATCCTTTTTCATCTCAGCCGTTTATACCAGGTCCAATGAATCAAATACTCTGGAGGAGAACGAGCAACCACCATCAACTCCTAATTAGAATTAGTAGAGATATCACCGTAGGAAACTGCTATATATATCTGTCAACAGTTTTTTTTTGTACGAAATAAGTCGTTTTCTCGACTGTCCGATATGCTTTGTGATCGGTGCCACACTCCCGTTTCCACTAACCATGAGGCATAGTCAAATCGTTGGCCACAGGAGATAGTACGTCATTTGGGAATTGGGACCGACTCGTGTCACAGGATAACATCACCCCCGATTCCATGAACGACCCATGCTCGACTTTTGGAGCATGACCAGATAGTCCTAACTTACTGTTCTTAGATCATTATTCATTATTGCAAACACATTTAGATAGGGGATTGAGGTGAAGTATTTTTTTTCTTTTCTTATTTATTTTTTATTAGGATTCACTAATTCCATTTTTCTTTGTCTATTTTAGAAAAATTATTTTTTATTTTTCTCCGCACGGGTTTCACAAATTCCATAATATTTCTGTATCTTTAAATTATTGTATTTAGACAGGTGATTGAACTGAAGTATTTTCTTATTTTCTATTAGGGTTCACCAATCTCATTTTTTTTTGTCTAGTTTAGAAAAATTATTTTTTATTTTTCTCTGCACATGTTTAAGTAGATATTCCCTTGTTTTTATTTGCGATCGTGAAGTTTAAGTAGACAATCCCATAAATGAAACTACAAACAAGTTATTTTACAGCTTATAACAAGTTAATGCACAAACAACAAATGCAAGTAATTAACAAGAGATCAAAATAACAAGGAGTATAAGTATTAAACTAGCAGTGCATATGCATGCATGCAGCTCGGTCTAGCGTTCTAGCTCGCGCTGTTGGTGGCGAAGCAGACCTTCCTGATCTCGCCGTTGGTCCCGGTGAGCACTGCGCTGTTGGAACGAAGAATAGACAATTCCGGAGATACGGTGAAAAATGTGACTAATTTGCACAATTCGAACAATAACTAGACAATCCACACACACACACACACACATATATATATATATATATATATATATATATATATATATATATATATATATATATATATATATCCTTTATAATGCACCTAAGCATTCTTTTCTACGTTCACCCTAAATAATGCACCCCACTAGAGATGGCCCAACCTTCATGCACCCAACGAAACATCCTCAGAAACTTGCCTCCATCAAAATTAACCTCTCAGATCTTTGCTCAGCTTTACTCACCCACATCCGATGGCCATTGTTTAATGTGTCTAACTCATCCCTGTGGTCCACAACAGATCTCCCTCCACCTCTAGCATCATCTCAAGGAAAAGGAAACAAATATCCTGGAATTAAGGAAAAGGAAACAAACGTTCTAGAAAAGGAAAAGATCATATATTATGTGCTGGGAAAAGAAAATCGGAAGACAGAGCACTATACTAGTATATACATACGCGCTGAAGAAGTAATAGAAAGATCTAAGACCTTCGGCGCGTTCGAACATGATGTCGTACTTAATACGCGTGTCCTAATTAATTAATACGCACGTGTGTATGTATTCGTTGTTACGGTGAGACGCACTGAATTCGCTCCACAGGATCAAACCCAGGCGAGCATTCCGCTCGACTGCAGCCATAACCACTGATCTACGGCTCAGTTCCCAGACAAAGTCTAGTCTTCACCGGTGTACTTGCGACTTTGCGAGTCTCGAGATAAATACCGCTCCTCACGCGAGTAAATCAAGAAAACACGTGAAATAGTTGAAAAGATACAAACGTAATTGCGTTTTTTTCGTATTTATTTGGCGGAACAGTCGAAAGGATATAAACGTATTTGCGTTTTTTTTGCATTTATTCGGGATCCTCTCACGAAGGATCCGCGATTTCGTTGAAACGAAAAATCCTTTTCGCAAAAAAGGTAAAAACGATCTAAACGGATTCACATTTTTTTCGTTATTTATTTGAGGTCCTACTTTTTACTAAAAATAGTTAAAAGGATCTAAATGTAATAATTTTTTTTTCTAAAAAAGACTTAAACGTAATTTTTTTTTCAGCTCAGCTCAAGCCGCGAGCCGAGCCGGCTCAAACTAGCTCAAACCGTTAGGAGACCGGGATTCCTTCCAACTTTAGGAAAGGTAGTATTCAGCATGGCCCCTCTTCCCATTTGAGTTTCATTACTAGCTAGCTAGTATTAGCCGGCTGCTGCTCAGCTCAGCTTCAGGCTTTGTTGAGCTTGGCTGCTCCTACAAAGAAAGACTAGAAGAAAAAGGGTATCTAGCTTGCTACAGATGACGGCCCGGCCAGAGGTGAGTCATGACTCATGAGCGGTGTTGACAAAGGAGGAAGAAAGGAGGGGCCGCAGCAAGCAGCAAGCAAAGGGGCAAAAGTCATGGCCTGTCTTGATGTGACATCTCCTCTGGCCGGCATACCTATCAGGTCGTCAGGCACCGTGACCGGCTGCAACCAGTAGGGTAGCTGGAAAATAATAGAATGTGGGCTTAAAAGAATTAAGCTAAATTAAGTTAAATATATTAAATAGTTTGTATTGTATTTTTTGGTTTGAGGGTTACTGATAATACTTTATTATTTAATAAATAATAGTATATTGATCTAATTTCTGTAAATCTATGAACATTTAACACCGATCAATCAAACAAATCGACTATTATCTCATTTCAATCAAATAGTTACAATCGACAAAAAAATATCATAAATCAGAAAAGAGCCTCATATTGCCTATTTGTTGTTTTGGTTAGCCCACTTAGCTGGTCAGGCAATCGTCGACTCACTCTATGTTGTCTTCCTTTCCCGCTCGCTATTGCCGTGGTGGGTTGTTCGTCGTCGCACACCCGCGCTCTTGCTGGCTCCTCAACATCCACTCTCCGCGACGTGCTTCAAGGGCCCTTGACTCATTGGGCTACCATGTCCTCGCAAAGGATAGACGTTGAGCCGCGCCCTCTCTATCGCTGTATGGTCTTTATGTGTCTAGGATTCAAGTATAGTCGTATAAGTAGCAAGCAAAGTCACTAACTATCAAATTAGGCATCCAATAATCAGCGGCCCACCAGGCCATACGATACATGAAACAACTCACCCACCTAACAAACCTTCTTCTTCCTCCAGCCACACCTGAGCCCATGTGCATTCTCTCCCGCTATGCCAAAAATTGAATACCGATGTTAAAAAGGTACTTATGGTCTAGCGGCTAGAGTGGGGCTTCAGCCTAATAGAGTCCTCCCCGTTGGCTACGCTCCTGGCTGCAACGGTTGTCGCATACTTTTTTAAAAAAAAGTTTAGTCAGGATCTCTAACATTCACTTAAGAATGAGAGAGAAATAACAGCCGATCTATACACGGCTCTCGCGAGCGCGCGGGTGGGTTGCCCACTGGCGTTCCTCACCACCCGAGCAAACCTCAGTCTGGCCGGTTGCCGCACACATATTAATTACTCCTTCGTTAAGCTTTGCAGCATTGCGAGTTTAGCAGCTCTACAGGAACACATGACGAGTGTGATCCGGATAAATGGTGTTTCCAAACTCCCAACTAGCTAGTGGATACCAAAACGAATCCTTTACATTCTCACATGAAACAGTTTAGGCCCCGTTTTTAACTTAGCCAATCAACAAACTAAGAGATGTCTCGATCGAGACGGTCGAGAACACAGCATCATGCACTGCAGCAGCAGCATGCATGCGGTCCTTTTTATGTGCTCTCCCATTCGCATGAAAATGCTTAGCCATGCATGAATGCGTATGTGTCTTATTGTTCTTTCTTTTTCTTGCTAGACGCCTTCGTGCAGTCAGGTCAAAGCAGCTTCAAAATGCCAAGAGAGTTGGAGCTAGCACTATTCCAGCATGGCACGCGGTGCTGCGTTATTCCTTTTCCTGCTTGAACAAAAAAGACATCCATCCATGCCATGCGTCCCTGTTTTGCTAAGCCCACACATAATAAAGAAAGGAAATGAAAGGAGCATTACAGACAGTGTGCCTCTATCTCCTCCATCGCAACTCACTGCTCCCTCCCAGATACCATGTATCATCAAAGATAAAATATTTCAGACAGGCCGGAAGCTGGAGGAGCTACATTCAATTGATGGGACGTTGGATCACTGTAAAGATTCTCGGCGTCGAAACAGTATGTAATACGTACTACTATAACCTGCTGCAAGATGCACACGAACAATTAAAGAAAAGAAAAAGGAAGAAACAAACAGAGATGTGCATGTGCACGCTTGCAGACTGATAACAGAAGGAATCTATGTGAAATTAAATCTCATGCATACTAATTACTCTCGTTTTCAGCTGATCCAGATCGTCTGATGTTTTGATCGGACTGTTTACGTCTATGGAAACTGCTTAAATTACAGTTCTCACTAGGACTACACCGAATCCCTCTCCAAAATAAAGATGCTATAGGGTCATGAGCAGACCTGGGAGTTGGGCATGGATTTTCTGGCCAGCCCAAGGCGTGACCAACATGGCACGGCACGACACATGGCAAGCTGTTGGGCCTACCGATTCGGCTAAAGCGGTACGGTGCGACACAGTTATTTGGGCTGTGCTTAGACCGACACAACCCGAAAATGGCATAATGGCCCAAGCAGGCACGGTGGTAGCACGCAGCGCAACGGCCCCCATAGCCGTGTGGCCGGAGAGGGGGGAGGGAGAGCGCACCTCGTTGGACGCTCTGGCACCGTCGACGTGATCCTGAACTCCAGTTTTAGACATGGCTGTGGACACCGTGGGCTCATGGCCGTCGCTCGTCATCGTCAATGGCCCATCCTCGCGCTCGAGGTGCCCATCACCCGTCATCGTTGCAGCCACCCTCTCCATGGTAGGGGACGATGGTCCAACAAGCGCTCACTGTCTCCGACGGTGAGGCGCTGCATCTTGACCGCCCACCGCCTACGTACCCCTCCGCGCGTAGCCCAACCCTGATGTGTCACACGGCTTCGATTTCTCCCTCGACCCTGACACACTCTCGATCGAGCTCTCCCAGGGCCTTCCCCACCCAGCTGCCCCTTCGTCTTTGTTGGCCGCGTTTGTTTCTGTATCCATGATAGGCTATGCTAGTGCTGGTATGCTACTTTGTGATGACTCGATGAGGATGGAGAGACCGAGAGAAGGAGGTGACCGTTGGCTTGGCCCCTTGCTATGAAATGGCAAGGAGAGGGGCTATAGAGGCAACGAGCACGTACTAGCCTGCGAGACCAGCTTTTGCAACGGAGAGACTAGAGAGCAGAGAGGCAACGGACAAAGAACAATTGCTTACCCATCCTTTTTTCAATGACATGACGGAGAGGAACAAGGCAACGGAATGGGGAGGCAGAGAGACAATGGACAAATGCATTGTTCTCCTCCTCCATAGCTGTAAAACCTGCCTCCTCTGCTCATTTCTTCGTCAGTTGTCAGTCATCACCGAAGCAGCAAGGCTCTACTCAATAATCATTGGTCCCAATATTTCTTCACCACACAAATTATGAAGCAACACAACTTCTCTCTTTCTCCCTTTGCTCTGTAGCAACACAATAGGAAAGCTCAGTAGCGGTATGCTACTAAGGAGTCACAGCATGAAGACCACAGTGGGAGCTGCCAAGCTCAGCAGCGGTATATATGCTATTGAGGAGTCGCATCACGAAGGCAGCCAGATCTAGACGTCGATGGCTACCAAGGCGGGCAAGCATGGCAGCGACGGCAACCATGGTCTGACTGTGGCAGCGGCAGCGACGACCTTGGCCATGGCCAAGCGCGGCAGCGACGGTGACTATGGCCTAGACGGCGGTGACGGCCAAGGTATGCATGGCATGCACCAGGCACCATGTGACATGCTCGTGCCGATACGGCCCGGCGATGGTCCGACATGCTAACATGCCGAGCTGTGTCGCCAGGGCCCATTGTACCCGTGCTGCAGGTCACGACCCAACTCCTGGCCACCTCTACTCATGAGCTATCTCATACCTCTGGTGCTATTGGAAGTGGAGAGAGAGAGAGAGCAATTGAAGGCCGGGAGCAAGAGGACAGGCAGGCAAACAATGGAAATCCAAACCGCAACAATCGGAGGGGAACCCACCGTGGGAGACCATGCTTTTATTGAGAAATGTTTTTAACAGTCGCGAGAGCATAGTACCGTGGGGCTCGCATGTACAGGGACGAGCGGTACGTCTACGTAGCCACAACCCACAGTGTCGCTATAGCCATCTAGCTAGCTAGCTTCATACATATATATCTGTTGGTCATATGGTAATTAACTGCGTACACTGGTGAGTCACAGCTACGATTGCCATGGCCAGGCATGACGATCTCCTTGGAATCTACTGTGCGCATGTACGTAATATGCAGTAACAAAGGGAGATACATAGATAGAAAGAGAGCAACAACATTCATATACATATAAATCCCCGACATATAGTACTGACATAAGCAATGTAGAGAGAACTGTGTTATGTACATGTAGTTTATGATTAATAAGGATAGTCACTAGCTGTTTGGACTCTACAATGTGCTCAATTACTCCTCTATTACAAGCTTTCACCTTTCAGAACATCTAATACAGCGATTGAGCCAAGAATATGGTATGATAAACAACGGCATAAATATTTAAGGGCATGCAAGCTTTAACATTACAATTTTGAAAAAGGAAAGGAACATATATGAAGCTGAGATAAAAGGATTCCATGTGCATGTGACTGGTACAGGTCCTGTTCGGTGACATATATAGTTGTATGAGTACTTGTACAGCATACATGTCATCTACAGAATTATGTTGCATTCATAATATCTAGAGACACGAGGCGATATGGAGAAGTTTCAACCACAAAAAATATGGGAATGTGCTTTATACTATTTCATTCCAAATAAAACAAATAAATATACGCGAACTTTTAAGTAGCTACAATTTGATGAGACTGCTTCTACAGTTTCACTTGGTCTCCTGTTTGATGGAATTCTTAGTACCTATTTCATTTTACAGTAAACAGTGTGGAAGTATCACTACTGCGGATCGGGCATACACAAGCGGTTCGAAACCGCTTTCAGAAGCGGTTTTAGAACCGCTTGTAAGCAACCGGGAGTGATACCCCGTCGGGTATCACAAACCGCTTGTGGTTCGACATTTCCACAAGCGGTTTGTGTTACCAACCGCTTGTGGAGAGGTTCTCTCCAAAAGCGGTTGGTGTTACGAACCGCTTGTGAAGAGGCTCTCTCCACAAGCGGTTGGAGTTACCAAGCGCTTGTGAAGAGTCTGACAGCGTAGCGTTTCGATTATATTCAATATAGAATATGTTTTCAGAGGGGTTTTTGATATAGATTTTGACAATTAAAATAAATAGAACTTCATGAGTTTTTTTTGACACACTTAAATATATATATATATATATATATATATATATATATATATATATATATATATTAGTCATGAGTATTCATTCAGATAATTACAGACTAAAAAATAAACAAGTTGATGAACACATGAAATAATAAGCCACTTTTACAAGTTTCAAAGAATAAAAGGGCGAATCGAGCTTATTTCTTGCGTCGTCGCTCTTTGTGCCCTTGGTCGACATTGATGTCGATTCACTGTCCTTATTTCAGACAATCTCTCCAACCATTTGCGTGGAACTCGCTTTGGTGGATACAATCTAAATCGACAATAAAGCCGATGAGTTGTTCTTGGATTCTTGCAACCCGGTCTTGGCGGGATCACGTCTTGCACATCGATGTTGGTGACATGCAAAGCGGAGGTAAATAAATCTCGGACATGTAATTATTAAAGTGTAAGTACTAAGAAATTGACATGTGCACACTACCTCGGCGTTGGTTGTCGGCACATCACCGTGGGTAATACTTTGCATATAGTGGCACACATAATAGCCACATAGGTTGTTTCCACCCGTCTGTTGTAGAACCTGCGATGAAATTTGAAAAGAACACGATTATTGGGATGAAAAAGCATTACGGCATATTAATATTCTTTAATACGTACTCGAGTGCTTAATTGTACATCAAATTCGTTCTCGAAATCTCCTTGTTGCTTCTTTCGAAACCGTGCGAATGTCCTGTGTGATGCGTTAGTATGAGTGGTAATTATCAGAGTTGGAATTAGCAAGGTATTTCAATATATATAATAAGGAAAACTATCGTATATATATGTGCTATATACCTGTTCGAGTGTCAATGATAAATTGATATTTTTCACCGAGTCCTTTTGAGTCTTGAACAATGATCCGTTGCTATCAAGCTTGATGACAAGAAGGATCCAGTGAAACCTATTCATGTATTGCAACATATATGTAACTAGCTAGTAGTATTATAAATGCCTTGGAAAATATAAGAGCGAGAGGTTGTATATATACGTACTCGAAGTTGAAGGCGTATATGTACGGTTTGTAGTCTTTGTCCCAAGAATGCATCGAGAATGTAATCTTCAACATCCTTTCGGTTGTATCCAAAGACGAACTCATTAACAATCTACGGGTCGATGAAGCCCACGTTGAAGATATTATCTTTTCTACATCGTTGTATCTCCATTCTACATAGAAAGGTATAAGTTTAATAGTTGCAATTTTATTGTGCGAGGAAGCACACAGTAAAGGTATGAGCTTGACACTTACAGCACCAGCGACTCATGAGAGACACGTTGATGGAGTCGGCATGGTAAATATTGTATAAGTCGTCAAATTCGAGCCATATGGTGTTGTCCTGCGATAAAAATCATCTTCTTTGATACGGAGGAACATCGTTCTTCCTTGAGCGGACTCATCATGTACCATTCGTGAAATTGCCGCATCTTGGTTGGCAGATCTTTTATCTCATTTGGGTCAATCAGCTCCCGGCCCAACTGAAATTGACATCTGACCTTTGTGGCCACTGGGATATCATCTATTAATCCAAGAGCTGCAGCTGTGGAACTGAGTCCTGCCTCCTTCATAAACCTCTCGAGGTTCTCCGATCTTAGTCTCTCTTCTTCTTCTTTGCCGCCGCCGCTTTGACCACATTTATTCTTCTGTAGCCTTAATTATTGTCCGTTCATAGTTGGGCCAGCACAGTGACGGCTGACTTTGCGGCATGTCGCGAAGTGTTCTGCGCTTTTGGATCGATTGGTACCTTTGGCTCTACCTTCTTTTTGCGAAGTGTGCACCATACGCTTTAGTGACCGCGTCACTCTCCTTCTTATTCATATCATATGCCCTCTTTGGAGGTTCCTTTACCTTGGCCGATCGGTGGACTCCGCCTTCTTGGGAGCGGTGGGGAGCCTTCATTCATATCGAGCTTCTTCCTCGGAGGAGATGGTGGAGGCGTGGTTTTCCTAGAGGGTTCTTTTTGTTTGAGATCTTTGGTGGTGGAGTAGGGCTTGCGTGGGCGGGTGGAGACACGGGAGGCTGCGGTGGTGGAGTAGGGCTTACGCTCTGTTTTATTGGTGAGGCATTGCGTGGCGGTGGCGTTGGAGGCGTGGGTTGCCGTGGTGGAGATGACGCGTCCATAGCATTGGAGATATGATGTACCGCTTTGCGCCAAAGGATGATATTGTGGAGGGCCTGTCCAAGCTTAGTCACGTCGTCGCCTCCAAAGAATATCGAGGTGAAGTTCTTCAAATCCGCTCAAGACCTCCTCCACCGCGACCTTTGAGTAACCGGGGTATCTCGTTGCGATGGAACATCCGCCCACTCCACCGGATATGCCATGCCGTATGCCACCTTGATGGAGAGGTTACGTGCATCAACGTCAGCTCACATCGGCGGCGAACCCTTATGTCATCCACATGATAACGGGATAGCAAGGTGTCCGCCGAGGGGCCGGTGGGCCAGCGACTACTTCGCAGCCGCGGAGGGTGATCACGGCGTCGGTGATTGCTCGGACCTAGTCCTTGAAGCTTCTGAGGGCAATTTGTACTTGTTGCGCAACTATGTCGCCGATGCTAGCACAGGTTGCTCGAGCTCTTGTTCCAATTGGTACACTTTACGTGATTCTCTTGATTTGCTTCTATACTGGCTCTGTGCGTATGTGCGTCCTTAGCGAAACCATACTTCCACAGCGTCGGCTTGCCCATACCTCGTGTCCGTCACAGGTGCTCGGGGTTTTCAAGGGCATGTGTTAGCTCGTCATTCTCCTATCGGCACCAATGTACTGCCGAGATCGCTCAACGGCTTGTACAATCCTTTGGCGACCTCTTGTACTCTGGTGCCATCACCAAATCTGCCGTCATCCAAAGGCTCCCCATGACCCATGAACCAATTGCGCAGCGCTGTTCCCCTGAGCGGTAGCGGTGTGGCGTCATTCGCCATTAATTCTTCTTCCCGCTTCTCCCATTTTGGTACAGCCTTGATGTAACCACCGGTGCCAAGATGGTGGTGGTATTTCTTCATCCGTGAATTGGCCTTGTTCTTGACTCGCGGCTGGCCCTCGGTGACGGCTTGAACTCCTCGAATGCTTCCCGGTGATCCGCCAACTTAGAAAATTGGTTGAAGTCGGTCTTTCTCCTTCTGACGTACTTGCGGTGAGGCGTCTTCCAAGCTGAAACATTGTTGCCATCTTCTTCAAAGTAAATTTCTTGGCCTTGTCTTGGACCCTTGAGGAAATGTGAAATTTTCCTTAATATCTTGCCGAGCGAGTCCTTGGTAGCTTGAGGAACTTGGCCCATTTTCGATGCTAATTGGGACGTGATCCTCACGTGGTAACATAGCGTTGTTATACGGCCCAATCTGCTAAAAGAGGGCAACCGCATCCCTTCGTTGTTAACATCGGTAAACACATGCTTCGTGGGCGGCTTCTTGTTAGGTCCCGATGCTTGGATTGGTTGCTCGATGCATGGGGCTTGAAATACATAAACATATGTACAAGCGTGTCGAGTGTATTATATTAATCAATTGCGATTAATTAACATGTCTCACGGGATTATATTCTTACGCTGTACCTCATCTGGCCGAAACCGGTGTTATCGGACTCGGCGGCTCCGCGTCAATGGCTTCATCACCTTCGATGGTACCCGGTAGCGATGGAGTCCAACAGAACTGCTTCTCCTCATCGAAAGTAGGGTCACCACGTCTGGTTGCGCCATCTGTACTAATTCATAAAAATATTGACATAAATATTATATTACTTTGAAACAACCATATTACAGATTACAACACAAGCATATTATTACATAAATTTCTACAGCAAGCATTAAGTACTACGGCGTGTTGGAACTAGCCCAAGGATCAAACACGAACTCGTGGACACAAGAACAAGAAATACACCAAGAACATACACACAGGGACTATGTGTCAAAAGTAAATGTGCAACATTGACCGTGTTAAATTAATATACAAATCCTAAACTAGAACTGAAATTCAAAATTAAATAAAAAACAACAAAATAATAAAAAGAAAATATGCATTGTTCTGTAATTCCATACTAAGTGAAAAATATACATTTTGGTTTAATTTAGAATTAAAATTTCAAGCAAGCACAACACTTGTGGGCATTTCACCGAACATGTGGTGGGCAGCCGGACTAGAGAGGGAGGACGACGCGTGCACTCAATACCTCGGTCCTCCTGGGTGGACGGCGGTGTGGCGGCGCTTTGGTGGCAGAGTAGGCGTCGGCGGGGTGGTAGAGAAGGCTTTGTGTAACAGCCTCAAAAATCATAAAATAAAGAAAAATGAAATAAAAATCTTTTGCGTATTATTTTCGAAATTTCTGAATTTTCTAGATTTTCTGAATATTCTTTTGGCTTTTCTTTAATGCATGAAAGTGAAACAAAGAATATGGTAAATAGAAAATGGTAAAAAGTAAAAAATGTTAATTCAACAAAAATTTACCAAAGTTTCTAAAAATATCTGAGGGCTCTCCTCAGCTTGCTTAAGTCGGTGGGTAAGCTGAATTAATAAAAATAAAAATTAATCAAAGATAATCATGAGTAAATATCTCAGGGTAAAATGGTAAAATAATTTGGTAAAAATATCTGTAAGTCATCCTGACCCAAAATTTTTATCTTGCCGACATCAAAACAGTATCAACCTTCAGTAAAAATATCAAGAATTTATTAATTAATTTTATAATTTTAAAAATTAAAAAACAGTGAATAAATAATCTGGAAAACAGTAATGTCAGAATTTATAAAATTTAAATAATAATAATTCAAGTCTGTAATTTTTACAGAAGGTGTATAATATCATTTAAAACTACCATAAAAAGTTTTGTAAAATAATCCCTTTATTTAAATCGCAAATTAAAAGAAAAACCGAATGGGCAATGCAGCAACTGTTGCAATGTCAGAATTTTATAAAAATCTGCATGCATCATAAAATAGCTAAAAGTTTACTGGAGTATGGTAATTATCTTGCCGACTGCTGGTAAATTTTTTATAAAATTTTGCCTTGTTTTGACCGTCAAAAACCCCGTTTTTATCCCGTTCGGTCGTGAGCCTTCTCCAGAGTTCTTTCTTGCCGTCGCTGACATGTGGGCCCGGGCTGTCAGCGAGCCAACTCAGCCGACAGCCACCGCCATCTGGCCCCCGCGTGGCAGCCTCTCGCCCGCGTTCTTCTTCCCCTCTCTCTGCCTCTCTCCGCGACGCCGCTCTCGGTTCTTCTTCGCGCCTGCGCCCGCACCGCCTCTCCGAGCCCCTATAAAACCCCCTCGTCTCGTCGCAGCCGACCTAGCTACCACCCCGTGCAATCCATTCCGCCGCTGCTATTGTCATCTTCTCCGACGACGGCAAAAACCGCAAAGAGGGCAAAACTTCAAATCTTCCGCCTTAGCCCATTTCACTCCAATTCCTTCAACCCGAAGCACCCTAGCACCTCCAGGAGCTCATCCCGAGCCCTAGCCGAAGCCCTTCTTCCCCGGCGAGCCGCCGCACCTCGATTCTTCTTCCGCCGACGCCTGCGCACGGTGAGAGCCTTCGTCCTTCATTCATTCTTCAAAGCGATTGATGAAAGTGGTTCCTTGAGTCGCGCAGGTGCTCATCTGAGTGAAAATGAAGTTTGGTTAGCTCTAGTTTTGCGTCGCCACCGCTCGGCCATTGCCGCCGCCGCCCTCGCCGCGGTGGCGTCATTCTGAGCCCTCGAGCCACCGCGCCGCCACCAAAGTGTGCGACGGATGCCTGAACCTCGAGTGGAACCCATTCCACCCGGAACTCGCTTCGCCGTCGGCGAAGCTCGCCAGAGTCGCCGCCGCCCTCGCCGGTGGAATCCGCTTTTAAGCCGCCTCGGACCGCCGCGCAACCGTCCCTAGGTTCGCACGGATGCGCTGATGCTCGGAGCGGAATCGATTCCGTCGCTCCGGCTCCGGTTCGCCGCCGGCGAGCTTCGGAAGCCGCAGCTCTGCTCTGGGTCACCGCCAAGCGGGCCCGGCTTGTCGGCCGCCGCGCGCCAAGCTGCATCTTCTGCCGTACCGCTCCATCTGGGCCCGGTCGGTCGATTCGTCGCGGCGCTGCGTCGTGTCGCCGACATGGACCCGCGCATGCATCGATGTCACGCGTCGCGCGACTTCATGTGAACCAGCGTAGCGTCGGCCATACCTTGTATTGGACTCGACGGTGGACCCGTCATCATCGTCGTCTCGCGCGTTCCGCTGAAAAGGAAAGCGCGTTTTCAGCGAAGCGTACTTTCCATTTTCGCGGTTTTCGATTTTTATTATTTATTCAAAACCTAGATATTCAAATAGCCATATCTTTTGAATAATTTAACCAAATTTGATGAAATAATTTTCTAAATTCATATAAAATTCAGTAGATTCAGAATATGCAAAAATATTTCAGAATTGAATTTTATTTGAATTTCGAATTTAAATTCAAAGAAAAGGTTAGAAATATGCCATTCATGAAAATTTTGCAAATAACCTCCAAATTTAGTAAAATAAATTTTATTAGAATCCTTATAATCTCAGGAACCATAATCTGTAAAAATACTTAGGGTGTGTTGTAAGAAAAATCTAAGTTATAAAATGAGTAGAAAATAATGCAATAATGGTTTAAATAGATCAAATCTTTAAATTGCAAAAGAAAACAAATAACTCCTGAAATCATTCCTGAATTGTGAAATCATTTTATTTGAATATTTCCATCTGATTTCTTTTTGGCTCTATTGAAATTTGGTATTTGTTATATGTTGCCGTACAACGTGTAGAACCCGATTTAATCCGGTACATTCGGCGACCGGGAGTTTGAAGTCGAGGATAGTCAACAAGGCAAGCAAACCCCTTTGATCATATTGATCCCAGTTTTATAAATGTTTTCATTAAATGTTTTATCGCATACTTTATTTTGTAAAGTCTGCTATATTTGAGTAATGGTAATTGTACCAGAGACTTATAGAACTTCCTTAATAAGTAGAAAATTGTGAACCTTGAAAACCCTAGAATAGCTTAGACAATATTTAATGTCAATCAGGTTACTCACATTTAGTGAAATGCTTAGCCAAAGCTAAATGAAGATAAAGCGAGAAATGATTAAAGACTTTGGATATGACATTTAAATGGGTATGACCATTTTTGTGGTTGGTATTTGGTTGGAAAATGAAAATAAAACTATGGTTTAGATGCGGGCAATTATTGGCAATAGCCGATTGTGCATGTCTTTGCTCGTAGTGTAGGGTGGAGATTATTGCCCGTGTCGGATTAAGGACCGAACTATGAGTTGTTTTCAGGCCAAGAATATTCATACAACCACAAGTGCTGGTATGGGACAGCTCTAACTTATTAAGTTGTTTAAAACTAGCTTTCCACTTGGAAGGCGGAGTAGTACGTTGTTTCTTAATGAATTGCTCGACGGGACATCCACACCGAGGTGATCATGGATTAAACGTCTACCAATATAACGGTGTATGCCATATTGTGGGTAGTTCCATCATTTCTATGCTCTGAGTTCTTACACCACAGAATGGGTTATCGTCACCGTGCTGGTGCAAAGTTAGGTTTAAATAATGTAACATTATAACATGACTCTGCGGCACACCAAAGCGCAGTGCAAATATCGATTGCTCAAAGAGTCGGTCATGTCTTGTGGGAAAGTTGTATACCTCTGCAGAGTGTAAAACTAATCGATTAGCGCGTCATGATCATGGACACTTAGTAAAGTCATCACATAGTTAGCGATTTGCTTATTTTCATAAAAAGTGGTTTCTACCACGTGTTGGTCATTTCCGCTGTGTGCGGAAGGAAATGGTTTTAAGTATGATCAGTTTACCCAAACATTCGTGATTTATTGATGCTTACATTCTATCACTTTCAATATTAAATTGCTTTTATTTAAATTCCATTTTGCAATCTATTATTTTGTATTTACATTTCAAACCAGCTTTATGCAAATTAACCTTATTAGCCTTTCATTGAAATGGCCTGCATGTATTTTAGGATTTGCATAAGTCTTGCGAGTACGTAAGTACTCAACTTGCCAACGTTGATGTTTTTAGGTGAAGAAACAGATTTCCCAGCGATTCTTACGTTGATGCAGGATACGGGGAATTTAACGATGAATTTATCTAAGGATTTTCCCTTGTCAGTTGCCTGTGGAACAATGGGTTAAAAAGGCATACTACAAGAAGTTGTCTCCACTGCAGTTTTACTTTTGGTATTGTAAAAATAATATGTAATCTTACTTCCGCTGTGTAATAAAGTTTGTGTATGACTGTGATATCAATTTGTATTTGTGCGTACTAGCTACTGATCATGGGACTAGTACTGTATGCACATGGTATCCATTTTTGGTATTTATTTATCAAAAATGGGGGCCTTACACTTTGGCGGCCGGGGTGGAGTGACGGCGGCGACGAGGGCAACTAGCTAGCGCACGCGGGTGGACTGGCGTCGGCGAGGTGGTGAGTAGGAGTCGGAGAGGTGGCGGAGGAGGCCGACAGCGTCGACGAGGACGGCGACGCAGTCTGGACGAAAGCGATGGCGCGGCGGAGAGAGACAAGAGCTGCGGCGGCGCAGGAGGAGGGGGAGTCGACGGGACTTAGAAAATTTGGTGTGAGAAAAAGGGCGGGCGTTTCAAATTTATCAGGAGCACTTCTACAAACGGTTTTAATAACCAACCGCTTGTAGCAAATCTCTACAAGCGGTTTTAGAACCAACCGCTAGTAGAGGGATGACTTCTACAAGCGGTTCGTAGAACGAACCGCTTGTAGAATATCTCTACAAGCGGATTTATATCAACCCGCTTGTTTCTACAAGCGGTTGGTGTTACTAACCGTTTCTGAATAGTCCACTCTAGAAGCGGTTCTTTTCTAAAACTGCTTCTGAATGTTGCGTTCTAGAAGCGGTTCTTATTACTAACCGTTTCTGAATGTTGCGCTCCAGAAGCGGTTCTTTTCTCAAACCGCTTCAGTTTAATTTCATAATTTTTAAAGAGTGCTTTTCGCACTATAGTTTCATTTCATAATTTTTAAAAAATGCTTTTAGCAATTTAGTTTCATTCAATATTTTTTGAAAAAACTTTTAGCACTTCAGTTTCATTTCAGAATTTTTAAAAAATGCTTTTAGCAATTTAGTTTCATTCTATATTTTTTGAAAAAACTTTTAGCACTTCAGTTTTATTTCAGAATTTTTAAAAAATGCTTTTAGCACTTCAGTTTCATTTCAGAATTTTTAAAAAATGCTTTTAGCACTTGATTTCATTTGAATTTTTAAAAAATACTTTTAGCAATTTAGTTTCATTCTATATTTTAAAAAAACTTTTAGCACTTCGTTTCATTTCTAATTTTTAAAAGCTTTTAGAACTTTACTTTCATTCCATAATTTTCACAAAATGCTTTGATCACTTTAGTTTCATTCGAATTTTGGCACTTTACATTCATTCCAAATAAACACTTCATCTTGTAAAAAGACTTACATATACATAGTTCATACGGTGAGGGGTACATCTTAAGTAATGCGTACTTTGTCTTTACAAGTGTTCCTTCATTATGATCGCGACGTATGAAAGGAGTATCCACGTCTGTGTCATTGAAGAGGCTTATGTCGACATCCACAATGAAAGGAGGGATCTCGTCGAATCGACTATACTCTTCCTCGTGCTGTGGCGTCCTCAACTCCAACAATCCTTCGTTTGCCTTGTAGAACCACATGTCGCTTTGGCTTAGTACTACAATCTTTACGCTTGTCCTTATGCTTCTTAGGTTTGCTTGACATGTCCATTACGTAGAAGACTGTCTCACATCGTTCGCGAGGACGAGCGGTTCGCGCCTATAGCCGACTTGCGTGAGGTCCACGATTGTCATACCGTGTTTGTCTACCTTCACACCGCTTGAAGTCGGTTTGACCCATTGGCACTTAAATAGAGGACCTTCAAAGGTCCATAGTCAAGCTCCATATCTCTTCTATGAAACCATAATATGTATCCACCTTGCCTTTGTTGTCTTGGCGTCTATACGGACACCGCTATTTTGGTTGGTGCTCTTGTTATCCTGCGATCCGGTGTAAAATGTGTAACCATTTATCTCGTACCCCTTGAATATCACGATTTCACTAGATGGTCCCCGAGCCAAGCGTTGCAACTGTTCATTGTTTGACCCTTTCAAAAGGATGTACTTTTGTAACCAAGCGCTTGTGCTTCAGTGTTATCCAATCCTCAGACCTCCCCGGGAAATCGCGGCGTAGAATACTCTTGTGCTCAAGGACATACAGGGCCACTATAGTTGATTGTTTCAAAACCGTGAAATGTGCTTGCTTAAATGTAAGAAGATCATTGCATGCAATTGCTTTCCTTCCTAGTGTCCCTTTGCCCCGTAGCCTCCCCTCATGGCGTGATATAGGGACGCCGATCGGGTTTAGATCATTAATGTAATCCACACAAAACTCAATCACCTCCTCTGTCCCATAACCCTCGGCAATGCATCCTTCCTGACGAGAACGGTTCTGAACATACTTCTTTAGCACACTCATGTACCTCTCGAAGGGAACATGTTGTGTAGATACAGGTCCAAGGATACCTATCTCTTTGACAAGGTGAGCAAAGTGAGATGAACCATAATATCAAAGAATGCAAGAGGAAAGATCATCTCAAGACTAACCAAACTTTGTACCACGTCATCCTGTAGCTTACTTAGTTTATCCGGGTCGATGACCTTACGTGAAATCGCGTTGAAAAAGAACACGACTTTGTGATTGTCCTCGTACCCACTCGGCAAGATGCCTCTCACGACCACTCGAGCAATCGTGTCATTAACACAAGACAGTCATGGGATTTCATGTATGCGATTTTATTCTCTTTCGTGTTTACGAGTCTCTTTACATTCGAGGAGTATCCTAAGGACCTTCACACTGTTCAGGGAACTCTATCACGCTTTTTTCTCTTCTTTGCTTAGAGTGTAGCTCGCGGGGATGTAGGTAATGTTGTCCTTTCTCTCTCTTTTTGGGATGTAGGTCGTTCCTCAGTTCCAAGAGTTTAAGGTCCTTCCGAGCTTGCAGTGTATCTTTCGATTTTCCGTACATATCTATGTAGCCTAGCAGGTTCAAGCAGACATTCTTCGTGATGTGCATGAAGTCAAGTGAGTGATTTAACCTCCATAACTTCCCAATAAGGCAAGTCCCAAAATATTGACTTCTTCTTCCACATGGGTGCATGACCATCCTCATTCTGCACAAGTTTGCTTCCAGGACCCTTTCCAAATACTACTTTCAAATCCTTTACCATAGCAAACACACGTGGCCCACTACGATGCTGAGGCCTTGCACGAAGGTCTGGTTGCCCGTTAAATTTCCTGCCTTCCTTCCGCAACGGGTGACTCGTAAGAAGAAACCTACGGTGACCCATGTACACAACCTTCCGAGAGTTTTTCAGGTACGTGCCGTCCGTTTCATCTAAGCACTGGATGCAGGCTCTATATCCTTTGATAGTTAGGCCGGACAGGTTACCGAGAGCAGGCCAGTCATTGATTGTTACAAATAACAATGCACGTAGGGTGAAATACTCCCTTTTGTACTCATCCCATACCCTTGCACCATCGTCCCACAACGTCACAAGATCTTCAACCAATGGTTTCAGGTAGACATCGATGTCATTTCCGGGTTGCTTGGGGCCTTGGATCAACAACGGCATCATGATATACTTTCGCTTCATGCACAACCATGGAGGAATGTTATAGATACATAGTGTAACGGGCGAGGTGCTATGGTGCTGCTCAATTCTCGAAAGGATTCATCCCATCGGACTCAACCCAAACCTTATGTTTCTCACCTCATCTGCGAAGTCCGAGTACGTCCGGTCGACTTTCCTCCACTGTGAGCCATCTGCAGGGTGTCTAAGCATCCCGTCGTCCTTACGCTCTTCTTTGTGCCAACGCATCATCTGGGCATGCGCTTTGTTAGCAAACATACGTTTCAATCGGGGATCACGAGGAAATACCACAACACTTTAGTTGAGGTCTCTTCTTCTTACGCTCCCCATCTATTTCACTGGATCGTCACGCTTCACCTTATACCGTGATTCTTTGCACACCGGACAAACATCCAAATCGGCATACTCATTACGATACGAGGATACAATCATTAGGACATGCGTGTATCTTACAGACTTCCAATCCCAAAGGATGCAGACGACTTGCTTGGCTTCATATGTAGATTCGGCAGCGAGTGTTATCTTACGAAGCAACTTCTTTATGAGTGATAACACCTCATCGAATCCTTATCGACACACCATTTCTAGCCTTCCATTGCATGAGTTCGGTGTGGTACGCAGCTTTTTGTGGCCCCGCCTTACAGTTTGGGTACAAAGGAGTTACGTGGTCCTCTAACATGCGCTGGAACTTCTCGAATCTTTCATCCGTAGTCTCCTCTCCGTCACGCAAATCTGGTCTAGCTCATCATCACCAAAGTCACCAAGTGTTTCTTCCACGAACAGATGTGCGTGTCGTCCGGGATCTTGTTGAATCCATCTTCCTCTTCCTCGTCTTCTTCATCGTCTTCTGGCTAATCACCTCAACCGCCATGGTTGCTCCAACAGTATAGTTTGGCATGAAACCTCTCATGATCAAGTGGTCCATAACTTGCCATCATTGGAGTGCTCCTTCTCGTTCTTGCAATCTACACACGGACAACATATGAAGTCGCTCGAGGCAAGAATGCAACGGCGCATCGAGAAAAGCACGCTGCGCCATCAATGAACTCTCTCGGCGACGGTCCGCATTGTACATCCATTGCCGATTCATCTATACCAAGTTATAATTTCATTAAAAATTATAACAAATTCAGTTAGAAAATTATAACCTAACTTAAATTTCGTAACATTTAAACCCAACAAAAAAACTCCACCTACAGTCATCCAATTAAAGACCTACCTTTCTAATTATTTTGTATCCCTTCCTACCTTTGTAATTATTTTTTATCCTTCTACATGTTTTTCTATTTTATTTCATACACCAATAATTACTTCCTTGCAATGTTGTACCTAGATCTCTCCCAATATTGTGATATTCAAGATTCTAAAGCTAACAACCACATAGATCTAAAGCTTCCAATCACCTTTACCTTGTAATGTCATATTTTGAACTAGATCTCCATCTACATCTTCATACAACAATAAAACAAGGCACGGAAAACATATTTTCGATAATGCTTAAAAAGTTCAAGATTTCTCCACATCCATTGAAAAAAATAGCAATATCTAGGTGAGAAGGATGTTCACATGATGTTACTAACTTTGAAACACTTAATTTAGAGCTAATCACCTCCAATTAAAAATTTGGACAGCACCTCCCCAAGAACAGCGCTTGGTCGGCCTTCTCTGTTCGATCGTATTCGTACCTCTGCTGGCGCATGGAGGAAGAAGGGTTTAAATGCGCTGCGCGGGAGGGCTTCCAGAAGCGGTTGGAGACACGAACCGCTTAAGGTTGCGTTCTAGAAGCGGTTCTTTTCTCAATCCGCTTCGATCGAAGCGGATTGAGAAAAGAACCGCTTCTAGAACGCAACCTTCAGAAGCGGTTCGTGTCTCCAACCGCTTCTGGAAGCCCTCTCCGGACCGTTGCCAACGAACCGCTTCTGGTGCGAAGATCACAACGGGTTCGCACCAAACCGCTTCTAATAGGCCGATTGTGATGCCCAGTTCTGTAGTAGTGTATACCCAAAAACAACATGGGAATCTCTGATAATAGGGGCTAGCTGCTTGCACCTTTCCTTTATTTTTGGGAGCCGCCGCATCCATAGATGCATGAGAATATATGATTTCGTAGTACTCGATCCTGTGCTATAAATTCTTCGATCACACACATGTAGTACTGTATGAAAGCCACAAAAATGAAACTATCAAATAATAGGTGAAATGTACACTACTACAGAAAAGCCTATATAAGACGTCTCATCACAGACGGTTTTTGCAAACCATCTGTATTAAGGCTAATCACAGACAATTTTGCACCACGACCGTCAGAAGCTACATGATGGGCTAAGAATCGTACGTAATAAGCCAATATCACAGACGGTTCTTAGATAGAACCATCTGTGATATTGGCTTAATATAGATGGTTCTTTAATATAACCGTCTGTGATAACACTCCCTTAGTATATAACTAGGTCCTTCGCACAGATCGTTCAGTTACCAACTCCAGTGCTCAAAACCCTAGCCGACGCTTCGTCCCCCGCCGCGGCGCCTCCCCCCGAGCGTCGACGCCCCTAGCTTCGGCACGTCCCTGGTAGGCATCTCCCCCCATGACCTCGACCTCCCCTCACCGGCGGCTGCACGCATCGATCGCTGTAACGACCCCTATTTTTACATAAATGCAAAAATAGAAATCTAATGTGCATTCCGTACTAGTTCCATGATCGATCAGTAGCTAGTACGCACGTACACAACAATTGGAATCACAACCATACAACAAATTATTAAGCGAAAGCTATTATGCAAAGAAAACCTTACAACTCAGAGAATATATAGCAGCAAAAGAAGCAAAGTCTTGTAGTGTGCCCATCCAACCCGCAGGCAACTGACAAGGCATACTCCCTAGAAAGGTTCGGTGAGAAAATCCTGCAACCTGCGACGATAAGAGATAACTTCGAAGCTTCGCTAACTTATCCACCTAAAAACAACATATAAGCAAGGGTGAGTACTTTCGTACTCCGCAAGACTTTAGCAAAACCTGTAATATATGCAGGCCATTTCAAAGGAAGGGCTTCTATGGTTAATTTGCATAAAGTAGAATTGATATTGTAAAACAAGTTATTTGTAAACGGAATTTGTAAGAGCAAGTTAACTGATATGAAATAAGTAATGCATAAGTAATACTCACAACCCTTCGTGAGCATCGAGAAATCCAGATAATGAAATCCAACAATGTCGGCCCGTTGACATAAAGACAGCTGCTAAACAGGTAAACACCAAAACCCATTTTTAGAAAATACAAAAAGCTAACATTGGAATGACTTCACTAAGTGTCCTTGACCGTGGACGCGGCGAATCGATTAGATTTAAACTCTGCAGAGGTGTACAACTTTACCCCAAGTCATGAATGTAACATCCCGAAAAATATAATAAAATGGAAATGAATATTTTGAATTTGAATATATTTAATTCTGAGTTTTCTTAACATTATTGGTTTTTATTTGGATTTTCCTTGGATTTATGCTTTGTATGAAAAATCCAATAAATAGAATTAATGAATGGAACATGGTAAAAAGGTAAAAATGTAAAAGTAAAAGCTAGGAAATTTACCATAGGACCTTATCTATGCTGGTAAACCATTATAATCATCAAGTAAAAATCTTATGCACAGGAATGTAAATAAATAAAGTATATAGTAACTCCTTTGACTAGAAACAGTAGAAGTCAGAATTTCTAGAAAATATTAGAAGTTTATCTGGAGTCATAAAATTATCATAACACTCCAAGAGCATAGTATACGTCTGGTAAATTTTTTAGAAATTTATGATGTCATCTAAGCCCTTTAAAAATTTAAAAACAGAGGCTTTGAAAATCTGTAAATTTGCATGTCAGAATTTTCATAAAATAAATATGTAATATTTTGATGTTAAATTTTTATTTAAGAATTCTTGATATAAATAGAACCGTTAATAAAATTTTCAAAAATAAATATTATCATTTGTGCCTTTAAATAAATCAAAACCCGAAATGAAAATTTTGGGCAGTGCACAGTTTAAGAATTAATAAAAATTCCATATAAGATATTTTGAGCTAATATTTTTACTGAGTGGTAAAAACTTCCATTAGACCTCAATAAAAAAGTTTATAAAATTTTCAACTTGAGTTGATAGCCAAATCAATGCGAGTATTGGCTGTCCGAGCTGAGGCTTATCTCCTTAACCGAGTATAGCGACTGACGTGTGGGCCCATCTTCTACCGCGTGCTGAAGTGGCGGGGAAGCTCTCTCTCTTTGCCGGTGGTCTCTGGTCCCACTCGTCAGTCCCGAGCTCTCTCTTCTTCTCTCCTTCTCCTCACCGCTGAGCGAGCCTCGTGAGACTTCGCCGCCGCCTCTCTCTGCCCTCCACAACCACTCCGCCGCCCGCTCAATCATGTGCTGCCACGGCTCATCCTCGGTCCTCCAACACCGTGCCCCGGCCATACCGGGCTGCCTTGAGTTCACAGAACCCTGCGCCACCTCGTCATGTCTGCACAGAACAAAAGCCGCAACTCTCACCTCGTGTTCAAACCCTGTGAAACCGAATTCGCCGCTTATAAATACTGCTTTTGCGTCGCAATGAGTTTCCCCTCATCTTTCTGCTTTTCTCTAGAGCCCCATGCCTCTATCGGCCTCCCTCTTTCTTGCCATTGCCGCAGAGAGCTGAGAGAGGGGAAGCGGCGAATCAAGCTCATCCGGTAGCAACTTGTGCAATCAATTCATTCTAGAGCTCCGTAGTGCCCCTTGAAACCCTGACCAACCTGTGTCTTCACTTGTTCTTAGTTGCAGCTCATCCTCTCCGCTGTCTTTCTTCTTCCCGGTCGGCGATCGTGGGTAGCCATCTTCGGCTCTTCTCCGCCTCCATTCTCAGGTGAAATGGATCATCCTCAGCTCATTCATGCTCACCCCATGCCCTTCCGGTGAAATCGTGGCCGGCGGTGAGCTTTTGCTTGCACAGCCATGGCGGCCGCCGCACCTTCACGGTGCCGACCTACCTCCCGGCCATCTCCGGTCGAGTGAGTACCACCATTAGATGCGCGTTGGTCCACTGAATCTTTTAGTACTACCCATTCCGCCGGCCCAGAGACGATTCGTCGTCGGCGAGCTGGAAACCGAAGACCCCTGTTTTGTGCCACTGACCGATGGGTCCTAGCTGTCAGTCCCCCGGTCGGTTCTAGCGTGCGCTAATATCGACGCTCGCAAGTGGGGTCAGCTTGTCAGTCAGACCGAGCCAAATTCAAAAGCCCGCGCGCCAAAAGCCGAAAGGCATTTTCCAGAAGCGAAAGCGTATTTTTGAATTTCGATGCATTTTTCAAAACCGAGCCAATTCCTTTGTCCATAATTTTTGAACTATAACTCAAAAATCTGTGAAACCAATTTCTAAAATCGTGTAAAATCCTGTAGATCCAGAATATGCAAAAATAATTTGAAGATCAATGCTGTGCAACTTTAGAAAATGCAAAGAAACAAATAGGTGTGAATAATGCCATTTAATAAAATATTTTCAAATAAAGTTAAAGTAGAATAAAATAAATTTTATGGAATCTCTGGTCTGCAAGTGTTTTGAATATGTAAAAATGTTTACATGTTACTTTGTTGTACATCAAACTCAAATGGGATGCAGTTTCAATGTAAAAAGGGATAAATAAGTTGAACTGGTGTAAATTAATATTTATGTGGGTAAAGTTTATTTTGAAGGATCATATGCTAGTATAAGCTCATTCATGAGAAAATACTTAGGGAAAAGATATGATTTGTGTTATGCTAATGGAGGAAAGTAGTTGTTATAGCAATAAATATGGGTGTAACCTATTAATGTTAAGTTCAAATAATTTAAAATATGTTTTAAAATGCTTATAAGACCTTGCCCTGATAATACAATAAAAATGAATAAAAGATGATGAATGGTCTGGTCATAATTGAAAGAAGAAGTTGACGTGTTATAGTGATGGTTTTGTCGCCATTTAGGTCTTTTCAGCATCAGATAAAATGATGTGTCTAAATGTGAAAAATTGTGGAAACAGATTTGTAATGTTCTACTCAATTTATTCTATTAGGTTCTGGTGAAAGAATGTCATTTTGCTAAGTTTTGCATTCAAATTGAGCTAGCAACTTAAGTCTAGTTGTTATGTTTTTGAAGTAATAGAATCGCTTAAGCATTTTTGGTAGCTTGTAGAATAGCTCGCCTAAGTGATAATTTTCTGATGGATAGCATAGGAATGATGTTAAAAGTATATGCTGCTAGGTTCCAGAAAAAGATCTTATTAATATGTTGTGCTTCACTTAGTTTTCGTTAGTGTAATACCCTTAAGTGTTAATGTTCAGCATGCTTAGTCCAGTTTTTATAACCTAAGTTAAAGATTCGTTTAAGCCTTTTTAGTAGTAAGTTTTATGTCTTGTCTAAACCCAAAAATTTAGGAAAACATCTTAGGAGTGCTGTCCAAAGTTTGCGCTATCGTGTTATGAAGAAATATCCTTATTTCTTCAAATTTAGCTTATAGGCCTTGTTAGTTAAACATCCTTAAGTGCTTTAGTTTCTAGTGCTAAAAATGTGAGTGAGAGAAAGAGCAGAGAGTGTCGAGTCAATTTTGCTCATGTGTATCTACCCAGTGCAGTAGTAATGAGCTAATGTTTTTGTCTATCTATTTAATCCTTGCATCTTAAATTCGAAATCTAAATAACAATAATTCATTTAAAACAACCCTTGTCTTGGTTTGAGCTTCCTTTTATCTAGCCGTTTGTTTTCTTTCCGCCTTTTGGAATTTGCTGATTCTTTTGTATTCCTCTTTTCACGACGTGTAGACACCGACGTCCCCGAGGAAGAAGACGATCCAGTTGCAGATCCAGACTTTGAGCCAGACAGCGAGCTGCAAGGCAAGCACCCCCTTGAACATGTCGAACCTGATAATTTACCTACAATATGTTGTTTTTGTCAATGTATTATGCATTCCGGTAATTCCCCATATAAATGCTATTTTGGGTAGAAGTTGTAGTTACCCCTGTACATTATGGTTTTCCTTAATTTGTATGGACATGTGAACCTTGTAAACCTAAGTATGAACTAGACATGCTTAATATCCTTTTTGGGTATAATCGTTAGCATATTCATGCTTAAGCTATCCGTTATGTGTTTTCAGTCTTTTCAACAAATGTATGGCCCTTTTTGGGAAATGGTTGCTGGTAATTTATTAAAAACCCCAAAATAAAACTATGGTTTGACGCGGGTGATTATTGGCAATAGCCAGTTGTGCAAAAGGGAAATGCACGTAGTGTAGGGTGGAGTATCGCCCGTGTCAAATTAAGGACCGAGCAATGGGATGGTAGATCCAAGATTCCGTACAACCACGAGGGCTGGTATGGAACAATCTTAGCCTATTAAGTTATTTGGATGTGGCTTTACATCTAAGGAAGGCGGGATATTGCACAGGCATTCAAATCAGGTCTGCCTGTAGGGGTTTCTACATACCAATGCAACGGTATACGTCATGCCATGAACAGAAACGTGGTATTGGGTGTGATGAAAGTGGATCTACAGCTTGGGTGAGTGTTTCTGTCTCTATGGCAAGGGTCAAACTTCCCGGGCTGGTTCAAAGCCACATCTAAATAATGTAACGGCTCTGTATGATCTCCTTGCCGACACACCAAAAGAAGTGTGTTAACTGGCCTGGCAAAAGAGGTTGATCATTCCTTGTGGGTAAAGCTGTACACCTCTGCAAAGTGTAAAATCTAATCGATAAGCCGCGCCCGCGGTCATGGGCACTTGGAGACGTTATTCCAATGTTAGAGTCTTTTGGTATTTTATGAAAAATAGGTTTGGTTTGGAAACCATTTTGCAACCAACTTTTTGTGCCAAAGGATCGACACCGGGGACCGTTGCAGTCGGGTAGACTGGGTTGAAAGACGTGGGATATTTGCTTATCGCTTTATGTCTCTCAAATGTTTATTTAAAAATGCGTTGTTGCAATCTATTATAATCATACTTTTAAATGTTTATGCAACTGCAAAATAACCTGTAGCCTGTCTTTTGCTTAGCCTGCATATTTATTTAATTGTATTTGTCAAACACTATAAGTCTTGCTGAGTACCAATATACTCAATCTTGCATCTGCTGTCTCAGAGGACAAAGACTGCGATGTGCCAGATGATTCGTATTTCCAAGCAGGGCACGGGGTTTTTGACAACGATTTCCTCTAGGTTTCGCCTAGTCAGTTGCCTGGGGGTTAGTAGGCAAACCACGAGGCTTTTGGAGTTCTTTCGACTCTTTATTTCTGCTATTCAGTTTTGTAATATGCTAAACTTTGTATAATTATTCTCTCATTAAGTATGTTTCTGGTTGCCTCTCGAGTGTGGTTGTGATATGAATGTTGTAAACATGTGAGTGCTAGCCACTGATCATAGGACTAGTACAGTGATCACATGGAGGTTCTTGTTCGCAAGAATAGGGTCTCACAATGACCTTTTCTTTTTGCCGCATGTTTCACGCACCTTTGGCGTGTGGTCAGAATGTTCATGACGAAAACCTTTACATTATCTAGGTTAACTTTGCACCAGCACTGGGACGTTAACCCATGCTATGATGGAAGAACTCAGAGCATAGAAATGTTGAAACTTTCCATAGACATGGCGTACACCGTTATATCGGCAAGCGTTGTTCCCAACACCGCAGTGAGGGCACCCCTTCGAGCAAACTTGAAAGGAGTGCTCGTACTACTTCGGCCTACCAATATGCAAAGTTAAGCTAGATAACTTAATTGGTTTAAGGTTGCCCCATCCCAACACTTGTGGTTGTACGGGTTTCTTGGATCAATAGCGTCCCATTGCTCGGTCCTTACTGTGACACGGGCGATACTCCACCCTACACTACGTGCAAATCCCTCTGCACAACCGGCTATTGCCAATAATCGCCCGCATCAAAGCCATAGTTTTATTTTGGGTTTTTTAGTCAAAATACCCATAACCAACAGAGTCATATCCAACATTTTCTATTTCTCAAGAAACAAATTTTGATCTGATCATTTACCTCAAAGGTTCTAAAGTATGGCTAAGCATGGATAATATGAAATCGAATATACCCATGATAACATTAAATAATGTCTATGCTTAATCTATGGTTATCAAGGTTCACATGTCCATACTTATCAAGGAGGTTTCATGAGACAATATGTACAACTACCAGTACCACAAATTAGCGAATTTACAGAAAATAAACGCATGCATGAAACATTTTAATAAACACAATGAAAATTAAATACTGGGATCAATATGATCAAAGGAGGGTGCTTGCCTTGCTTATTTATTGCTTACGATGAAGACGAAGCCACGACTGATGGAGGCGAAGACGGAGGAAGAGACGTCGGATTCTACACGTCGGGACTCCAAGAATGCCACACGACGCCGAGTCTCAAGCAACTCTTGCGCCAACTTCACGTAATGGCTATCTAACCTATTAGTAAACTCCACCATGACCTTTAAATTGCCATTTCCCACTCCAACGTGATCCCTATACACATTACTCCCTACCAACGGTCTCCCAGGTAGGTAGTAATGGTGAGGGCTCAAGTCGTAGCACGTCTTTGAGTCGTACTATGGCTAGGTATGCCGCTTCATTCATAGAAGCGTCTATCGACGACCCACTACCCATATAGCTCCTCTCTCCCTCACTATGGGCCGGCCTAGGAGGAATAAACACACGAGCGGCGTACTCCTTGGTCACTGGGCTCAAGTACGCCTGGAAAACCACGTATCTTGGGCACCCCTCAAACTGACAGCTCTCAAGCAACGACTGTAGCACTCCCATCATACCTGAGTGCTCGGGGACTCTCGACTCGTGGCAAGGAACAAACCGGGTCATCTACAAAATACAAGACAAGATAAGCTTATAAACATAATTAGGAAGAGCTAAGGAACTACAACAAGAAAATTAGCAGTAGGCTAAATTTCATTATTAGTAGTGGACAGAGTTTTGTTTACTTCCCAATTAAGTTTTCACACTTCTAACTAGCGACCATTTCTCCCCAAGGTTCCTACAATCGGATGGCTCGATACCATCTTTGTGAGACCCGTTCGATGAACAGGAACTCCATGTGATTACTGTGCTATTCCCTGGATCAGTAGCTAGCACTCACATGTTTACAACATTCGTACCAAAATCATACACGCAACATATAGAAGATCTTACATAACTGAAATAATTATACAGAGTTCAGTACAAATTTAAACCATTTTAACAATGAAATAAAAGCGGAAAACCAAAAGGAAACTGAAATTCCAAACAGCCTTGCGGATGCCCACTAAACCCTCAGGCACTGACTAGGCAACCTAGAAGAGGCTATCGTCAAAACCCCCGAGACCTGCCTGAAAGAACGCGTCGTCTGGCAGATCGCAGTCTTCTTCCTCTGAGACAGCAGATGCAAGATTGAGTACATTGGTACTCAGCAAGACTTATATTGGTTCACAGATGCAAATAAATAATTATGCAGGCTGAGCAATGGACAGGCTATGGTTATTTTGCAATTGCATGAAACATTAAAAAGAGTAAGCATAATAGATTGCAACATCGCATTTTAATAAAAGCAATTGAAAGACAGAATGATAAGCAAATATTCCAGATTTTCAACCCAGTCTACCCGACTGCATATAAACCTCGGTGTCGGTCCTTTGACACAAAAGATGGTTGGAAAACAGTTTCCAAAAGCCCAACCCATTTTGGAAATCACCAAAACTCTAGCATTGGGAGGATTTTCCCCAAGTGCCCATTACCGCGGGCGCGGCTAATCGATCAGATTTTTCACTCTGCAGAGGTGTACACTTTACCCACAAGGAATGATCAACCTCTTTCGCCAGGCCAGTTAACACACTTCCTTTGGTGTGTCGGCAAGGAGATCATACAAAGCCGTTACATCACCTAGACCTGGCTTTACACCAGCCCGGGACGTTAACCCTCGCCCTGAAGACAGAGACACTCACCCAAGCCGTGGATCCACATTTATCACACACAAACCACGTCTCTGTCCAGGGCAAGGCGTACATCGTTGCATTGGTATGTAGAAACCCCTACAGACAGACCTGACCGGACTGCCTGTGCAATCTCCCGCCTTCCATAGATGCAAAGCCAAATCTAGACAACTTATTAAGCTAAGACCCGCCCATACAAGCCCTTGTGGTTGCACGAAACATGGTTCTACAACATCCCATTTGCTCGGTCCTTAATCTGACACGGGCGATACTCCACCCTAGCTACGTGCAAATCCTTTTGCACAACCGGCTAGCGCCAAATAACCACCCGCGTCAAAACATAGTTTTGTTTGAGGGTTTTTAGCAAAATCATCAACCAGTTCCCAAAAGATCATATGACAGTTGAAAAGGCTGAAAATACCAACGAGAGACTTAAGCAGGAATATTATTATGCTAGCGGTTATACCCAAACATGACATTAAGTATGTCTAGCTCAATCTAAGGTTTACAAGGTTCACAAGTCTATACAGATTGAGACAAACCATAATTTACAGGATTAGCTACAGTTCTAACCCAAAATAGCAATTTTAGGGGGAATTATCCGGATGCACCGTACATAAGCAAAAACAACATATAGTAGGTGAATTATCAGGCTCAACGTGATCAAGGAGTTGCTTGCCTTGCAAATCAACATCAGAATAAAATCTGGATCTGCGAGCAGTCTTCTTCTTCTTCGATGATGTCGGTCTCTACTCGTTACAAACAAGAAGAAAAAGAGAATATCAGCAAACTCCAAATGGCAAAAAGAAAACAGACAGATAAACAGGTAAACACAATTCGAATCAAACAGGCAACTACTATTCGTGAAATATTCGAATTTAAACATCGAATTATAGATGCTAAAATTATTTGAAATGAAATGATTGTTCATTAGCTACTTTGGAAGATGCAACACTCAAAGAAACAGAGCCCTCTCTGTTTTTCTCAAAAGAACCAAGAAGAGAGCACTTTGAAAAACTATATCATATAGGGTTATAAACCTAACAAGATTGATGTGCATTAACTATAGAAATTAGAGTTTAAGTCTTGAATTAGCTAGAGCATACCTTAATTATCAAATCTAACAACTTATTTTAACTTTCAGGGTTTGGATGAAACTTGAAAACTATTGCTGAAAAGGCTTGGTTGAACTCTAGACTTAGCTACAAAACTGGCTAAGGAAAGAGGGCTAAACCATATCACTTAAGGTTATTGCACTTATGGAAACTAAGTGAACCAAAGCTCTAAAACAGAATATTTTTCTGGAATCTGGTAGAACAAACTTTGGTTATCATTTCTACACTATTCTTCCAAAAGTTCTTACTTGGATGAGTTATTTTACACATGGTTGAAAAAGCTTGATTGCTTCAATCATTCAGCAAAACATAAAAAGTAGACTCATTCGCTTAACTTGTTTTGCATACAAACCTTAACAAAATGTCATTCTCTTCCCAGAATCTACTAGATTATACTTTGTGAAGTACTTCTATACCATTTTTACATTCTTCCTTATTCATATAATCCATTTTATCATATGTTGAAAAGGGCTATATGAACATAAAAACTAACTTATAACCTTTCAATTTTTCATTTTCATTCATTACTAAACTATTCAACGTCTTTCATCCATTTTCTTCCTGAAATCAGGGCATGATTTTAAAAACATTTTAAAAGTGAATTTGAGTTATTTTGAACTTGTTCATAGCCAATTACATCTATTTTGGTTATAACTAGTATTGTTTTTCTTAATTGAACAACTATCACAAATACTTTTCCCTAAGTATTTTCACATGAGAAACTCCCCATGATACATACCTCAATAGAATGAATTTTTAAACATTCAAACTTTAATCTTATCTTTCATTTACTCAATTTCATTTTTCATGCTTAATATTCATTTTTAAGAAAACATGATATATAATAAGGTATCATGGGAACATTTTGTTTATTTGGAATGCTCATAACTCAGAGACTCAACAAAAATTTACTTTTCCTTAATTGGATCATCCCAAAAATATTTTATTCATAACACCCTATTTACACTTAAGCTTCTCTTTAATTTTTCCTAAAATCACATGTTACTCATCTACAGAAATTTTTTATATATTCAGAAACTAAAGAATTTTATACGAATTTAGAAATTAGTTTCACTCAATTTGGCCAGATGATTCAAAAGTTACAAGCGTTTGAATTTTGGCCGGTTTCTGAAAATCAACTGAAATTGCAAGGTTCAAACCCGCAGCCTCGCTGACATCTGGGTCCCATCGGCCAGTGACCCAGAGCAGGGCACTTCGGGTTTTCGCTCGCCGCCGGCGAACTAGCTCCGCCGCCGCCGAACGAGCACCGGTTCTAGCTTCACCGTGCCAAGATGAGTCTAGGGGTGGGGCTACTTCGCTGGGAGATGGCCGCCACCGTGAAGGTGCGGCGGCGCCATGGCCGCGACGGCGAAAGCTTGGCTAGAGGCTATGATTCCGGCGGCCTAGGGTTTGTCTAGCTACAGTGGAGCAAGGGGATGAAGACTCACCGGGCGACTAGGTCGGAGATGAGCTGCAATGGCCTGCCACCGCGCGCCGGCCGTGAGGAAGAAGAGCGGCGGTGCTGAGGCGCTGCAGGCAAGATGAAGCCAAAATGGCGCTTGATCAGTGAACCTGAGGTACTAAAGATGCTCCGGGAGGAATCAATTCGAAACATTAGGGGCGGATTAACCTGAATCGCTGATCCCCTTTCGGGTTCTTGCGGCAAGTTGGGGAAGAAGACGCCTTGCAAGGCTTCCAGCTCGGTGAAATGGCCAAGGAGAAGAGCAAGAAGGCTACGCGACGCGAGCAAAAGGGCTAAGCTTCGGTTTTGGCTCGAGTTGAGGTGAATGTCTCCGGTCGGTTTCTCCTGTGTCGAGCACAAACCGAGCACAAGCTCGCCTCCGAAGTGGCTCGACCACGGTCAGCCAAGCACAGGCGCAAAGGAGACCCTAGGCGAGGTGGAGGACATCGAGCTCGCGCCGGACAGGAGCAGGTGGATCCGGACGGCGAAGCACAGCGGCATCAGTGAAATAACCGATTTTAATGTGATTTGACTGAACGAGATTTCTCTAGAACTCGGATTTGTTTAAGCCCTAAAAAAATCCCAGATTTTTCCAAACTTTTTTACCAAGACTTAATGAGAGTCACACGCCTACTGGAAAATTTTGAGACAAAAAATCCTATGGGAAATTTATTAAAATTCTGACACTGTACCCTGGTTCTAAACTTTGATTTCGGTTTTTGATTTAATTACAGGTTCATTTTCTAAGATTTATTTTTGAAACTTTTTGGACAGTTTCCAATCCTTATAGTTGGAGTACTGTAAAATTTTAAAATAAAAAACACGAGCCATTATTTTATAAAAATTCTGACAATCATTTTCCTTACATTTTGGACCCACTGTATTTGAATTTTTAAGAGGATTATTTCAAATAATTTAATTATAAAAATTTTATCAGTGATGTATCATATCTCCAAGGATTTATATAAATTTTATTGGATTTTCTTGACATTAATTATTTTTCTTTCTACTTTTTGATTCACTGTTTTTAGTCAAAAGTAGATACATACTCTATTTAACTTGCCCCTAAGTTTATAAAAATTCTACTTACTGGTCAAAAATTATAACCAGATCAAATAGGACTCTTGGTAAAATTTTCTATATTTTATTTTCATCTTTTTACCTTTTTCTTTGTTTTCCCCTTTTTATTAAATCTTTTCACATAACACAAAAGTCTAAGAAATTCTAATTGTAGCAAATATCACCTAGAATTTCAGGACTATTTATATTAAAATTTAAACTGTTTGTTTTTCACTGTTCCAACCTTTCAGGTCGTTACACTTTTATGAAGAACAAAGCATGGTTTCTCTTACAGATTATCTATTCTTGGCTTACGGATTCAAGAGGCTAAAATTATGAATTCTTGCATTTATAACTTTGAATTCTAGGTGCTAAAATTATTTGGATTAAAAGGATTAAGATATTAGATCACTATGCTGAAAGCTATGAATGAGTAGTAGTTTTATATATACTAGATCTACTAAGCTTGGTTACTGGTTATATATTCGTGGTTTTTAAAAGGTTTTTGTGATACAAATACCTTAACTACAAACTTCTATATCATTACCAAGTTGCTTATTTATATTATCAAGTTCGTAAATCATAGTACTTAGGGTTATTTGGGTGACAGGATTTATATGTAGAACATGATGAAAAGAGATTATTTCTTCATAATAGGGTAGTCTATACTTTGGGTAGCAATCCTAAGCTGGTTTCATAAATTTTTTGTTTTGGACGAGACATTATATTCATTGTTGAAAAAGCTTATATGATATTAAGTTTTATGTTATAAGGAATCGGATTATTGAGGTGAAGCGTACGATTAACACTTAGGGTTATTGCACTAGTAGAATTAAGTTGAAATTCAAGTTGTTATAAGAACATTTTTCTAGATTATGGTAGTACATATCCTAAATATCATTTCTAAACTGATCTTCATAATATTTGCATTTAGACGAGATACTTTACAGGCTGTTGAAAATGCTTAAGTGTTTTTATTATTTAGAAAACATAACATTTAGGGCTATGTTACTAGATCCTTTTATATGCAAACCTTAACAAAATGATATTCTTTCTTCAGAACATAGCAGCATGCACTTTGTAGAGTATTTCTATGCTGTTCACAATTGTCTTCATTTAGATAAGTTATTTTATTTGCTGTTAAAAAGGCATAAACGACCATAAAGGTAACATCGTAACAATTCGGTTTTCATTCTAAGTTTGCGACTACACCTTATAAGATTATTTATCCATCTTTTAGGCATTAATAGGGTATGATCCTAAAAGTGTTTTAGAACTGGTTTTGCATTATTTTGATTTTGGCCTCGATAGTATTAAAGCATATGAAGATTAAAGTCTTATATAAACTAAATTCAAACTAGTTCTTTTTGCCAACTATTATGACCTTATCTTTTAAGAACATGCTAAGATTAGATTTTCATGATTCCCTCCTGAAATATATGCATTTATACATATGTGTACTACTACTAGATACTCATGCATATACATATACATATACATATATATAATTGTATCCTCTACCTTAGGATCACATTCTGTTCATGTAACATTTCAAGTCAAGATTACTTCTTAAACATTTGGCAAATTCAGGTAATATACTGTCATACTAGTATTTAGAAATCAATTTGACTTATTTTAGATTTCTTTTGCACAAACTATGCATTTTTGAATATTTATAGCATTGAGAACAACCTCTAATGGAAAATGATTCAAACAAAGTTAAAATCTAAATATGTTTATATATTTGAGTTGCTGGAAGCATAAGGATTTCATTAAAATTGGTTTCATTACATTCTAAGTTTGTTTACAACATTTTATATTTAGTATATCTTTAGGTCTTTTCTTTAAATTTTGAATTTCAAATTCACCCAAAGATCATTTCCATAATATTATTTCACATTCTAAAGGTACTTGATTTTATATGAATATAGGAATTCATTTCACTAATTTTGGAGTTATAATGCAAAAGTTACAAGTGATTGAATTATCTTGGGTATACTAAATCATGGAAAAATTAGAAAATGCGCTTTCTGTACAGAGGTGGCGTATTTTACCGATTGAACTGGCTTCATTTGCTCTGACCGACAGGCATGGCCCACGGCGTCATTGAGGGAAAACAGGGGAGGCGACTAGGGCATGGCGACGACGGCGTTCCGGCGGAGCTCCGGCGAAGGCGAGGGCCCGGTGAGCATCAGCAGGGTAGCACGCACTCAGGGGAAACCTCAATTTGATTCGGCAGTGACCGAAGCATAGGTTCCACCAGGACAGGGCGGCGGCAATGGCAGACGCTCGCTGGAGAAGAAGGAAGAGTAAGTATCGGCTCGAATGGATAACGAGGGGAGCATCAAGGGATGTTAGGGACTTCGTTTTTGCGATTTACCAGAAGAAAGAAGCTCTGAGGAGTTGTGCCACCGGTGGCCGGCCGTGGAGAAGAAGGCGCGTGCGGTGGCGGTTGATCGGCAGGAAAGAGGTAAAATTAATGAGCAAGATAGGTTCAGTGATGCTCAGAGATACTACGGTTGCGAGGAATTTGAGAATGGCTCACCGATTTTGCTTGATCTTCAACCCCTCCCCTTTTTTTGCTTTCGGCGGCAATGGCAAGGAAAGAAGCTTCCGCTGCTGGGCTTGGGATTGCCTGACCTCCTAGTGAGCTTCTGGCTCCTAGTATGTCCTCCTGAAGGCCTTCTAGCTCCTGATACTCAATCGCTAATGGCTTGGTGATTTTTGGATGTTGGCTGCATGTTGCTCATGAGAGGTTTTGGTCCTGATGCTTGAGTTCTCAAAGGCTCTGGTGCTGCATTCACTGGAATGAGGCTCGCTTAAAGAATGGGAGGGATGAATGCCTGAGGCTTTCGATGGGAGGCTCTGGATTGGGGGCGTGTCCCTTGAGCACAGGAGGCGGGAAGAGCTTCAAGACAACCCCATGCTGGGCATTAAAATGGCTATCAATCAAGTTGAACAATTGTGAAACTTTTTGACTAGAGCCTCCTGGTAGTGGTTAGCCTCCAACAAAATTTTGGGACCAAAATAACCAATAGATAATTTACATAAATTCTGACACTGCACACTGCTTAGAATTTAATTTCAGAATTTTGATTTATTTAAGGGTGTAAATCATATTATTTATTTTTTAAAACTTTTTATAAGAGTTATATTTAAGGTATTTATGCTTCAATAAAAATTTCAAATTAAAATATTGTATATTTATTTTATAAAAATTCTGACATGCTGATTTACAGATTTTCAAATCCTCTATTTTTGAATTTTTAAAAGGCTTAGATGACATGATAAATTTCTAAAATTTTTACCAAAAGTATATTATTCTCTGAGGGTGTTATTTTAATTTTTTTGTCTCCAAATAAGATCCGAATATTTTCTACTAATTTTGACTTCTACTGTTTTTAGACAAAAAGTGTTGTCATTCCACTCAATTTATTTACATTCATGTGTATAAAAATATCACTTGGTAGCTGGATGACTTACCAGCATAGCTAGGATTGCATGGTAATTTTTTCAACTTTTTACTTTTACCATTTTACCTTTTTCCTTTTCTTATTCTCTTTTTTTATATATTTCTTCAAAGCCAAAATCCAGGAAATTCCAATAAAAACAAATAATGCCAAGAAAGTTCAGAACAATCATACGAAATTTCAAAATATTCATTTTCATTTTATTGCAGTTTTCAGGATGTTACAGTCGCCCTCGAGCCCGAGGCTGTGGAGGCGATGACGACCATCCCGGCCACGAGCATCCTCCTCCCCATCGGCTACTCCTCCTCCTCCTCCTCCTCCCCGTTGGCTAGTCCTCCTCGGTGAGTACCTTGTGTCCTTGTGTTAATAGATCAATGGTTATGATTGTGAAGCATCGATATGTACCTAGCGCATGCTTGTGATTGTGAACCAGTGTCAATTGCTACACTCTTGCTCTTGAATACATGGATTCTAATCATGTTGTAGATTATAAATATCATGTTGCAGACACAATAGAAATTGAAAATATAGTGAGTTGCTATAGTTATAACAAACTCAAAGAAAGACTAGAAAGCAAAGTTAGAAGGTAGAGGTTGACTAGATCATTTTAGTTTCCACTGGAACAAAATGCAGGACTTACAAACCTCATGCTAGTATTTACCATGCAATATATATGTCCCAACAACTTATATGCAATAGAAGAAGTCTTAAATAGACAGCCAGAATGAGTGTTTTATTTGAATCATTGATAAAGCATGATCATTTGTTCATAATGAAGCATACAATAGAATTGTTCCAACGCAGAGGGCTAGGTTCCTAGTAACTACATACGCACATTAATGATATGTTCACCATCTTCAACAATCTCCTGAACAGTTGTGAGATTTTGTTATCAACTTGTGATTGTGAAGCATCAAGCACATCATGTGAGGCTATGGTGTTGCACATTCTAATTCATGTATGGATGTTATACGTTATGCACTGTAACAACCAAAATTAATAAAATGAGAAATATAATATCCAAAATGTTCATGTGAATTATTCTTGTATTTTTTGGCTTTTCCTGAATTATTGTAAATTTTTTTGGCATTTCTCTAATAAAAGAAAGTGAATTAAGGATATAGTAAAATGGTAAAAGTAAAAAGATAAAAATACCAAGTCAACAAAAATCTGAAAAAATTATAATAAAATATTAGAGCTCTCTAGAACCCAGCTTAGGGCTGTTGGAGACATGGAATCATTAAAATATAATAAAATCAAAGTAGAAGCATGTGAAAGGAAAATCAATGCAGAATGTAATAGATTTTTGTAGAACTCTCAAGAAGTTATCCTGGGTTGAAATTTTTTACCTTGCCGACATAAGAATAGTACCTACCTCTGGTAAAAATATAGAAAATTAAATAATAAAGTTTTAATTTTAAAAATTCAAAAATTGAGAAGACATAAAGTGGGAAAATAGTAATGTCAGAATTATTAAAATTTAAATATTAAGTATACAAATATGAAAATTTTACAGAAGGTGGATAGTACTAATTCAGATTCTCATAAAAAGTTTTATAAAATATTAACCTCTTTTCTGTCATCAATTAAATATCAAATAGAATAGGCAGAAATGGAAAAGCTCCATTGTCAGAATTTTAATAAAAATTTTACCTGGATTTTTTACCTGAAATTTTACAGGATGCTTACCTTTTCATTGCCGACTTAGGTGATAATTTTCAGAAATAATTTAGTCAAATGACGTTTTAAACTAGTAGAACCATCTCGGTTTGTCCAGATTTTCCCCTCTGCGCTGTCATTCTCTTTCACTGACATGTGGGCCCGAGCTACCCGGCGTCCCTTTTGCTGACCTCAATCTGCCAGCTCGCCCCCGCACATCAGCCCTCCTATTCTTCCCCTTTTCTCCTGAGCTCTCTCGCGCAGAGGCGATCGATCCCGATCCTTCACTACTATGTGTTGCGTCGAACCGCCTCTTCGGCTGTATATAAGCATCGCGCGTCGCAGCAGCAAACCCATTCATTTCCCACCCGCCTCATTTCACCGCATTTCCCCATCTTCTTCGTTTCCGGCGAACCGAGCGCAGAAAAAGAAAAACCCCGAATAACGCCCTACACCCAACCATCTTTCAAACCACCCGAGCTAGAGCTTCTTCACAATGCCAGAAGCCCTTCTCCACCTTCGGTTCGAGCCCTTCTTCTCCGACGAGCTCTCTCATCACCCAACTTCTCCCACCATCGCCATGCACGATGAGAACCTCGCCCGATGCTTCACTTCCTTGTCTGGCCCCAAAATTGGAGTCATTGTGTCTTGTAGATGCTGTTAGCGGTGAAAAAGAGCAGCGAGAACCATTGTTCATGCTTCGCCGCTGGTCGACCATGGTCTTCGCCGCACCCACACGGTGGCGCGCCGCTTCAGACCATCCCCGGCCGATCCAGCACCACCCCGTGTGCGCCATAGCATGCTGAGTCTTTGGGTGGAACCCATTCCTCCAATCCGGTGGCGAATCGTCGCCGGCGAGCCTCGACCATAGTTGCCGCCGCACCCGCACGGTGGCAACCCCCTTCCCGACCACCTCCGGCCACCACGCGACCACCCCTAGATGCGCGTTAGCCCCCTAGTGCTCACCGTGGAACCATTCGCCGTCTCCGGTGATGGTTCGCCGGCGGCGAGCTTCGGCAAAGCCTCCCATACTCCGGGTCTCTGTCGCGTGGGACCGGATGTCAGCCGCAGCCTTTCGCGCGACATGTGAGTCGCTATCGAGTGGGACCCACTAGTCAGTCGCATGTGTGTCGTCGTGTCGCTGAATGGTGGACCCCACTAGTCAGCCGCGCGTGCCGCACAGCTTGCAGGCCCGCGCGTCAGTCACACGCATCTCGCTGCCATCTGGGCCCGGTCTGTCAGCGCCTCGGCTCGGTGCTAGCCAAAAACGAAAAGCACCTTTTGATTCCGAAAGCACACTTTCCCTTTTTGGCAGTTTTTTGAATTTTCAGTATTTTTCAAACCCTATAGTATTCAATGGTTCATATCTTGCGCATTTCAAATCTAAATTTGATGAAATAAATTTATAAATTCATGATAAATCATGTAGATTCAGAATATACAAAAATATTTTGAAAATGATCTGTGGTTAAATTTTAAATCCAAATTTAAATAGAAAGACTAAAATATGCTATTCATAGAATTTTTGCAAATAAGCTCCAATTTGGTTGAAACAAATTTTGTTAGCTTCTTGGTAGTCCTAAGAACATGAATATGTAAAAATACTTAGGGTTTGTTATAATAAAATTTTTAGTTGTTAACTATGTAGTAAAGTAATTCAATAATGATCCAAATAAATTAAATCCTTTAAATTGCAAATAAGAATAAATGATCCATGCAACTATTCCCGAATTATGAAATTGTTTTATTTGAATCCTTCCATCTTATTTCTTTTTTCCCTATTAAAATTTGTTATTTGCTATGTGTTGCCGAACGACGTGTAGAACCCGACGAATCCGATATAGTCGACGACCAAGAGTTCGACGTCGAGGATAGTCAACAAGGCAAGCGCCCCCTTTGATCATATTGATCCCAGCTTTATAAATGTTTTCATTAAATGTTTTACTGCATACGTTACTTTTATTAAAGTCTGCTAATTTATAGGTATTGGTAGTTGTACCTGTAGTTTCATAGAACTTCCTTGATAAGTATGGATTTGTGAACCTTGATAACCCTAGAATAACATAGATAGTATTTGATGTCAATTTGGGTTACTCACACTTAGTGTCATTTTTAGCCATGCTTACAGCAACATAAAACTCTGACATGATTAAGATGTTGGATATGGCATTTGATGGGTATGACCTTTCTTTGTGATTGGTATTTTAATCAAAAATGAAAATAAAACTATGGTTTAGATGCGGGCAATTATTGGCAATAGCCGGAAGTGCATGTCCTTGCACGTAGTGTAGGGGGAGACTATTGCCCGTGTCGGATTAAGGATCGAACTATAGTTTGTTTTCAGGCCAAGAATTATCATATAACCACAAGTGCTGGTATAGAACAGCTCTAACTTATTAAGTTATTTAAAACTGGCTTTGCACTTGGAAGGCTGGAGTAGTACGAGTTGTTTCTTAATTGATTGCTCGAAGGGACGTCAACACCGAGGTGATCATAGAATAAACGTTTACCAATATAACGGTGTACGCCATACTGTGGAGAGTTCCATCATTTCTATGCTCTGAGTCCTTCCACCACAGAATGGGTTTATCGTCACCGTGCTGGTGCAAAGTCAGGGTTAAATAATGTAACAGTTATAACATGACTCTCTGCGGCACACCAAAGGAAGTGTGCTAATATCGATTGCACAAAGAGTCAGTCATGTCTTGTGGGGAAAGCTGTATACCTCTTCAGAGTGTAAAACTAATCGATTAGCTGCGCCCGCGGTAATGGGCACTTGGTAAAGTCATCACATAGTTAGCGGTTTCTATTTTCATAAAACTCTGGATTCTACCCGGTGTTGGTAGAGATTGGTTCGTCGATGTGGCCATGATACCCAGGTTTGTGATTTTACTTATTCGTATTTACATACTGTTATTCTACATGTGAAATTGCTTTTACATAAAATTTCGTTTGCAATCTACTATTTTGTATTTACATTTCAAACCAGCTTTATGCAAATTAACCATAATAGCCTTCCCATTGAAATGACCTGCATGTATTATATGATTTGTAAAAGTCTTGCGAGTACGTAAGTACTCAACTTGCCTATGTTGATATTTTTAGGTGAAGAATCAGACTGCCCCGAAGATTCATACGTTGATACAGGATTCGGAGAATTTAACGATGAATTCTTCTAGGGTTTACCTTGTCAGTTGCCTGTGGGATAATGGGTTAAAAAGGCATACTACAAGATATGGTCTCCACTGCAGTCCTTACTTTTGGTATTGTAAGAATATTATGTAACTTTGCTTCCGCTATGTAATAAAACTTATGTGTAGCTGTGATATCAATCTGTAATTGTGCGTACTAGCTACTGATCATGGAACTAGTACAGTATGCACATGGTACCCATTAATGGTATTTACTATCAAAAATGGGGGCCTTACATGCACTTTTATAATTTCCTTGTTTGGTAAAATAGACGACATGGAAAAGCTGTTAGAAGCTAAACAAAAACTTGAGGTGGAGACCGAACAACTAAAGGGCAAGTCTGAGTTAGCTGAAAAGATTTATGAGATGAAACAAGAATTGAAAGACATAGATGGCAAATTGCAAGATATTGAATCCCTTAACACGGCACTCATCAGTAAGGACCACAGGGCTAATGCAGAGCTGGAAGAAGCCAAAACTGAGCTTATAGAGGTAACAAAGGTTTCTAGTACTGTATTCAATGTGGTTACTGATAATATACCAACATTTCCTTTTCACAATAACATGATCGCTTTTAATTTGTAGGGATTAAGAGATATGATTGAAGATCAATCGGTTATTGGTGTCAAACAAATCGGCATTGTACTGAAGTTGTGGAACTTCAGAGAGAACCGAGAAGCCTCTATTGCGGAAGCTATGGCACATAGATAGAAGACATGAAAAAAATCCTAAGGTTTTCTTATATTGAACTATGAAATAATGTGGTTTCTCAATGTACACTTGCTGATATTTGTGGTATATATATCATATTTTGTTAATGTATTGTCACCTAAATTATAAAATATTTCGTTATCATATTTGTGGTATGGTCTTCTTGTGTTGAACTATAAAATAATGTTTTTTCCCTATCTCTCTTGGCAGAAATTCCATGATTAGTATATGTTGTTTGAATTTTTTTCTCTTTAGATATTTCCTCAACGACATTTATAAGACACAACTAATTATAGATTTTGCAATTGAATATCAAAACATCCTAGATGCATTGAGGCAATAGCTTGTCTGATGATGAGGGGTCCAACGCAAAATCCAATTCCATCAACAGTTCGTCCTGAAATAAATCAGAGCATGAACTTTCAGGATGAACTGTTGATGGAATTGAATATTGCGTTGAATCCATCAATATTAGAATAAGAAGGTGATGAAAGTGCTACAAATGTTTATATTTTAAGACTCTCCTCATCAAACAAGCTGTTGCCTCGACGAATCTAGGATGTTTTCATTTTCAATTGCAAAATCTATAACTAGTTGTGTTTTGCAAATATCGTTGCAGAAATATCTAAGAGAATAAAATTTCAAACAACATATACTAATCATGGAAGTTCTGCCAAAAAAGTTAGGGGAAAAAACATATCATAGACGGTTCTATTTAAAAACCGTCTGTGATAATCTCTTATCACAGTCGGCAATACTGATCAGAGGCATTTATGAATCCCACTAGGTTACATAATGTTGGGTTTAGTAACCCAGTGGTATCCATATAACAATTCTCCCCATCTGGTGGCCGGGATGGAATCCTCCTATACGCAACTGCCAGTTCGGGTAGGGTGTGGCGTAAACTGACAATAGCTGTATAGGCGGCTTCGTTCATAGCCATCATAAGGGAAGAACCGGGACCCTCGAAGGATAAGTCTCCTTCGCTATCCTCCGCTCTGGCAGGAATGTCCACCCTGGCTATGTATTCCACAGAGACAAAACTAACTGCTGCGTGGTATACTATATATCGTGGATTTTCAGGAAAGTGGGCAAACTCCAGCAGATGAGCAAGAAATCCCATCATGGCGGAATCCTCCCTATGAGTAGATGTATAGCATGGGGTGTATCCGCCCATCTGCACATTTAATAAGGAATTAGCACTCCTGATTAAATGTAAGACAGTAAAGCAATTTTTGGAAGAAAAGATTCTAGCAGGAATTTAAAAACAGAAAAGAGTTATTAACAAGTATACACATAGCCAAAAGAAAAGTTTCATGCATATAAAGAATAGATAGGTAAGATGTCCTAATTCAATATTTTAATCTGTTCGGATCCTAGTGTCAAGTTTTAAGTTTTATTTACTCCCAGACTACCTAAGGTCTTCCTACAGTTAGCATGGCTCTGATACCAACTTGTAAGGCCCCCATTTTTGATAAAGAATACCAATAATGGGTACCATGTGCATACAGTACTAGCCCCATGATCAGTAGCTAGTACGCACAAATACAAATTGATATCACAGTCATACACAAGCTTTATTACACAACGGAAGTAAGGTTACATAATATTCTTACAATACCAAAAGTAAACACAGCAGTGGAGACAACTTCTTCTAGTATGCCTTTTTAACCCATTGTCCCACAGGCAACTGACAAGGTAAAACCTTAAAAAAATTCATCGTTAAATTCCCCGTATCCTGTATCAACGTATGAGTCGTCGGGGTAATATGATTCTTCACCTAAAAACATTAACATAGCCAAGTTGAGTACTTACGTACTCGCAAGACTTTTGCAAATCCTATAATATATACAGGTCATTTCAATGGAAAGGCTATTGTGGTCAATTTGCAGAAAGCCAGTTTGAATGGTAAATACAGAATAATAAATTGTAATAAAATTTGCTTAAGAGCAGATTAAATAAAATGACAGTATATAAGTGTGAGTAAATAAAAATTTGAACTGGGTATAATGACCATATCAAAACCAGTTCTACTGACATACAGTAGAGTTCACCGACACACGGTAGAAACCAGATTTTATGAAAATAAACAAAACTGCTAACTATGTGATGACTTTACCAAGTGCCCATTACCGCGGGAGCGGCTAATCGATTAGTTTCACACTCTGAAGAGGTATACAGCTTTCCCCACAAGACATGACTGACTCTTTGAGCAATCGATATTTGCACACTTCCGTTGGTGTGCCGCAGAGAGTCATGTTATAACTGTTACATTATTTAATCCTGACTTTGCACCAGCACGGTGACGATAAACCCGTTCTGTGGCGGAAGAACTCAGAGCATAGAAATGATGGAACTCCCCACAGTATGGCGTACACCGTTATATTGGTAGACGTTTATTCCATGATCACCTCGGTGTGGACGTCCCGTCGAGCAATTCATTAAGAAACAGCTCGTACTACTCCAGCCTTCCAAGTGCAAAGCCAGTTTTAAATAACTTAATAAGTTTGAGTTGTCCTATACCAGCACTTATGGTTGTATGATAATTCTTGACCTGAAAACAACCCATAGTTCGCTCCTTAACTCGACACGGGCAATAATCTCCCCCTACACTACGTGCAAAAACATGCACTCCCGGCTATTGCCAATAATTGCCCGCATCTAAACCATAGTTTTATTTTCATTTTTCCATCCAAAATACCAACCATAAGAAAAGTCATACCCATTAAATGTCATATCCAACATTTTTAATCATGTCGATGTTTTACTTTTATTTAAGCATGGCTAAGCATGACACTAGATGTGAGTAACCCAAATTGATATCACATATTGTCTACGTCATTCTAGGGTTATCAAGGTTCACAATTTCCTACTTATCAAGGAAGTTCTATAAGACTACTGGTACAACTACCATTACCCGTAATATAGCAGACTTTAATAAAATAAAGTATGCAGTAAAACATTTATAAAAATGGGATCAATATGATCAAGGGAATGCTTGCCTTGATGATTCTCCTCGACGTCGTATTCCTGGTCGTCGATTATACCGGATTCGTCGGGTTCTACACGTCGTATGGCAACACATAACAATTACAAAATTTCAATAGGGCCAAAAACAAATCAGATGGAAATATTCAAATAAAATACTTTCACAATTCAGAAGTGGCTGCAAGCATCATTTGTTCTCATTTGCAATTTAAAAGATTTGATCTTCTTGAATCATTATTGCACTATTTAATTACATATTTAACTACTCAAATTTTCCTTATAATAAACCCTAAGTATTTTTTAGATATTCAGGTTCCTAAGGTCACAAGGAACCTATCAAAATTTATTTTACTAAATTTGATGGTCATTTGCAACAATTTCATGTATGCCATATTTTAAACTCTTTCTTTAAATTTGAATTCAAAATTTAAATAAAATTCAATTTTGAAATATTTTTGCATATTCTAAATCTACATGATTTTAGATGAATTTAGAAATTTATTTCATAAAAATTGGACAGTTTTTAAAAAGATATTCAAGTTTGAACATTCTAGGTTTTGCAAAATACAAAAAATTGGAAAATTGCCGAAAATGGGAAGTACGCTTTCGCGAGGAGAGTGCGCTTTCCCTTTTCGGGCGATGCCGGGTTGAGGCGCTGACAACCGGGGTCCACATGGCAGCGGCTGGCTTCATGCGCAGCGCAGCTGAGCGGCATGAGCGACTGACAAGTGGGACCCGCTTGGCAGTGACTCGGGCGCCACGCAAACACTGTGGCTGACAAGCGGGATCCTCAAGGCAGCGACTCGGCTCAGCACATGCGACTAACCAACCGGGCCCACCTGGCAGCGACACCGGGCAGGGGAACTTCAACCGAAGCTCGCCGCCGGCGAGGAAGGCCTGGAGAGGCGGAATGGGTTCCGCCATGGGCATTAGTGGACCCGCACGCACACTTGGGTGGTGGTAGTTCGGTCGGAGGTGGCCTGTAGCGGCGCGTCACCGACGAGAGGCGGCGACGGCCATGGCCGACCGTCGGCGCGGAGGAAGAAGGGTGCAGCGAGCTAAGGGAAGGCAAGGTGAGCTTCACTAAGTTCACGAGCAGCCACGAGATGCACTTTTGGCTACCGGTTACAAAGGAAAGGGGCGCGCCACCGTGTGGGTGCGGTGGTCATCACGGCCGACCGATGGCGCTACGAAACCAGGGCCATTCGAGTCTCATTTTCATCAATTAAGCAACAAGGGTTAAAGAATGACTTATTTGAGCACTTGATTCAATAGAAGAATATGCGAAAAGGGGGTCTCACCGTGCGCAGCGACGACGGAGGAAAAAGCTCGACGCGGCGGCTCGTCGGAGAAGAATTGTCCAAACTAAAGGTGGGGATGAGTTCCCGACGATGCTAAGAGGCTTCGGCTCAGCTGGTTTAGGGTGAAATTGGTTGAAGCGGAGGAATGCGGGATTTTTCTTTTCCTCGGTTTTTCGCCGGAGCAGGGAAGGACGAGCGGAAATGCGACGGAATGAGGCGACCGGGCAGGGAAGTGGCTGTCTGAGGCGACACGTGAGGCTTTTATACGGAGCTGAGTCGGTTCGGCAGGCGCGAGAGGTCGGCGGTCAAGGCGAGCTGGCGCGAGAAGATCGGGCGAAGCGGCGTCGGCGCGAGAGAACAGAGAGAGGGTGGGAAGAAGGAACGGGTGAGTCGCTGACGCGTGGGGCGAGGTGGCAGCGAGAGTCGGCGGCTTGACTGGCTGACACGCCGGGCCCACAAGTCGGTGAGAGAAGAAAAGAACTCAGGCGAAGGCTCGGGACAGAACAGGATGTTTACGGCGATTTCAATGGACAAACCGACTCAAAATTTTATAAAAATTTTACTATGAGTCGGAAAGGTGATTATAAGATTCCAGTAAAAATTTAAATTTTTTATGCTTTGTTAAGAAATTTAAATAATTCTGACAATGCAGCTGTTGCTTTTTTGCCAATTCTGTTTTTCATTTAATTTATGATCAAAATTAAGTTAAGATTTTATAAAACTTTTTATGAGAGTATTTAATGATATTTTACACCTTATGTAAAATTTTAAGGTTTTATTTATTAAAATTTAATTTTTAATAATTCTGACATTACTATTTTCCATTTTATTTCTTCACTGTTTTCGAATTTTTAAAATTATAAAATAAATCATTAAATTTTTTATATTTTTAAAATAGGTTGGAACTGAGCTTTTGTCGGCAGGGTAAAAATTTTGATGCAGGATAACTTCCTGAGAATTCTAAAAAATTCTTTTACTTTCTGCCCTGATTTTTCTTTTACAGGATTTGTTTAATTAAATTACATTTTAATTAATCTAGGTCTTCCACCGACTTAAACTGGCTGTGAAGATCCCTAAGATTGTTTTTATGACTTTTGTAGATTTTTTTTGACTTGGCATTTTTACTTTTTACTTTTACCATTTTACTATATCCTTTAATTCACTTTCTTTTATTAGAGAAAAGCCAAAAGAATTTCTAATAATTCCAGAAAATTCAGAAAATTTCATAAATAATACACAAAGATTTTCAATTCACTTTTCTTCATTTTATTAATTTTGAGGCTGTTACATGTGTCAGGCTAACCTGGTTGTTGTTCTGATTTTCAAGGACAGTCATGTGCATGCGTGGTGTAAATTGTAAACAGAAACTTCTCAAACAAAACTACAACATTGAAATATATGTAAAGATTATATAAAACATTTAAAATATTTTTTGTGCCTAAATTATAAATATGGAATTATTTTGTTTGAGAAAATATTGTATTGAAATATACACAAACTACCTATAATCCTACACAACTACACAACTATAGGTGCTAAAATACTTACTTTTAATGCAACACTGTAATACATAGAATTAAAATTTAAAAATAATGATCCAATAAAAATTACAAAGCTACAAATTTGAATTTAAATATCGTATATCTAGAGCTAAGAACCCAAAACTAAAACATTGCAATCCAAATTTGAAAAATTGAATTAAATTTACGTTTAGTATTAATACTAAAAAAAGATATTATTAAATGGTCTATGTAGCCTGTGCGGATGCACGTGTTGATGACTAGTGAATATAATATTAGTAGATTCATCATAAAAATAATTTCCTAATAACACATTCTTATAGGTATGTGCGCACCAACTTAATGTGACACAAAATTCTTGGTCAAAGTTGAATCTTGGAGTTCATACTAATTTTCAAAGCAATATATATATATATATATATATATATATATATATATATATCAATTAGAAATAGAAAAATTCAACAATATAATTTTTTTAAGAAAGATTGATCCATCAGAAAAGTTCATCATTCTTGTATTATGCCATTTAGTATTTGACATTTCATTCTATATATGTTCATCACTTGCCCAAGAAAAGTCTACTGCATTGCATTACATAAATGGACTATACATTACAAATGTATCTGGAATATTTTTTATGTGTTAATTATATGTATGACATACCCAAAAACTATATACAATAATATATAGAGGGAATACTCTAAAAAGCATTTAACAAAGCCTCATTTCTTCCCCAATTTTCTCTCTAAATTCTACTATCCTATCATTCTCTTAACTAACAGAATTTCACCCGCAATTGGCGCAGCTAGATATTGCAACATATACTATTTGTTACATGACTCTATCGCCTTTCAAAAGTATAGTTGTATCTATTGTACAAGTGCAATAGTCGTAATATCTATATATGATTAATTTGCACCGTTATAATTTGGTCTCACCAAAATAAGTAATGTAGTTCCTCTCTTTTTCTCTCGATTAATAAGAGAATTTCTAGGAATTTTTCTTTGTTTATATAAGGATTATTGTAAGATTTTTTAGACCTAAAAGCGAAGAAGGTAACTTGAATATCACCAATTATTTGTGTGTATACATATGAATGGCAGCAGTAATATAAGGTAAACTCTTCAGGAGGTATTGTGTAATAGTTATATGCATTACGATGGTTGAACTATTAACAAGGAGATCCTTAAGTTAAAAAAGAAAGGAAGATCCCTCATTTAAGCAACGAATTAATTAATAGACTATGGCTGCTAGTAGAAATTTTGCTTGCAAGGCTGAGCTAGGGCAGAATTAAGAATGGAATAACCAAGGAATAAGAAGGCAATTGAATTGAAGCACCATATATAACAGTTTTCCATGTTTGACTACCACATAATAGTCCATCGATCGTGCGTGTAACATCACTCCTACTTAGTTGTGTACTCATCGATCAGTTACTCACTCACCTGTCATGAAAAGCTCATGTTTTAACCGGGCTGTCGCCTCATATTGGACACGAGTGTTAATTGTACAGGAGTACAGTACCATGCTCTCAAAAAGTCAGTCTTAGAGAGCACTGTTGGAACAGAGCGAGATCGACCGATCCCATTAGATTAGATGTGCATCCTGCAAAGATTCCAGCCTTCTAATTATCCGGGATACATCTCTGCAGACTTTTATATTGGAAAGAAATTGTTACCGAAACAGGAGAAATGCATGAGCAATCCCTGTGGCATTCAATTCCACGCTTAGATTCGCCTTGTCGAACGCCGCTCGACCCCCATTGCCTCACCCTCACATGAGCTTTGCACCCGCTTTCCTATCGTCCAAAGCCTACTACAGTCACCAAAAGCTGCACTGCATAAAGACATGTAAAACACACCAACAGCTGCTAAATTCCCATGCCATCAACACTGCAGCTGGAGCAAGCTCCCCATTAAAAGATGAACACTGCAGACGGATTTGAACAAAGCAACAGTTGCTGCCGAATCGATCAACAATCACGCGAGGACCGAACATCCACATCAAATACCATCAAATTCTTGCTCGTGCATATATAATTCCTAGCAGCTATATACTAGCTAGCTACACCATTGATCCACAAATTAATCGTCCACAGAGCTAGAGAAATTAATATAGGGCATACTTATGGGAAGCCATTGGGGAAGTACAAGGTAGATGGGCTCTCTCGGCCGTTATTCCCTTTCCTCGCCTCGCCCGCCACCGCCACCGCCGCCGCCATTTCCTGGCCCTGGTACATGAGCGTCGAGTTCATCGTCAGGCTCACCAAGCTGTCGTCGGCGTCGCTCCTCGGGAAATGCCTGCCGTCGCTTCCTCCGGCCTCGCCACAGGCGGCCGCTCCCTCGTCGCGCGTTGTCACCATCACCGCCGACTGCACGAGCTCGAGGCACAGCCTGAGCTTGTTGGGCTCGATGTGCGTCAGCCCCGGCACCGCGCCCTTGAACAGGAACTCGGAGGTGAGGCTGCGGAGCACGTCCAGCGGGGTGACGCCGTCGAGCGTCCTGGCGTTCGGGTCCGCGTGGTGGTCGAGGAGCACGGACACCATGTCGGGAGAGACCATCTCGGCCGCCAGGTGCAGAGGGGTTTTCCCAGTCGGACCGGCGCGGGAATTAACATCCGCCGCGCCGAGCTCAAGCAGCGCCTTGACGACGTCGCGGTTGCAATGCTGGACGGCGTAGTGGACGGCGAGCGCGTCGTCAAGGTCAAGGCCCTCGCCCATGACCATCAGCTTGACGAGCTCGATGTCGGCCGCATCGAGGGCCCGCCGCATGCGCCGGATCTTGTGGTCGCGGTCGGCGGCGGAGGATGGCGCGTTGATGGGGAGGTAATGGTGGGTCAAGAACGGCGAGCGCGGCGCGTTCGCCGTGGTGAGCGGGGACTTGGCGCGAATCTCCTCAATCTTGGCGACCACATCGATCGGGAGGTGCTTGGCGAGGAGATCAGCGGAGAGGCCCGAGCGCGCGACGAGGTGGGAGCAAGTGGCCCAGAGCTCCTGCATCTCGAACTTGCGCGATGCCATCAGGACCTTCATCACGTCGTCGACGGACGCCTCCTTCACCATGCTCTCCAATTGCTTCTGCGTTGTGCCAATTAATATATATATATAGGAATTAGTTCCAGATGATACACTAATCAGACCAAAACTAATTAGCAGCATGAAATGTAGTGCTTAGTGTACTTGCTCCCACTGGCGATACGCATGTGTATCATGGTGCTCGATTAATTGTACTTGCACAATGCATGACATGTTGTACACCGAGAAGTTTTGGAAATGATGCACACGGCGGGATTGAGTTCTTGGGGACGGGTTCGATCTCCAAGAAACCCTAGCGCTACGTAAGGTGGATGCAGATGGAGGAAACAGCAATGGATGGATGTGATGTAAGAAGGGACAGACACAAACAAGGCCGTGAAAAGACCCTTCCTAGTAAAGAGGAGTCAGAAGCTCCATGACAAGTGATGACAGAAGCAGCAAGGCGAAGCAGCAGAAAAGCAAAGGAGACTATGAGAGACTAGAGACGACTCAGTCCTATCAGTACACTCCACCATCTCACCCACACTAAACACAAGAAAAATTGATAAAAAAATGTCATGAATGAAGAGGGAGCACTGGATTCTGCTGCTGCTGATACTGGGGAAGGCTCAGAGGGAACAGTGGTGCATAAATCGGAAAGGCAAAGGGGCAACCTAGGGATCTAGGCAAGCATACATGCAGATGCGGGATCAGCTGAGCAGCGGCTCAGACGTCCATGGCTTCTTCTGACTCCCACCTTAACGCCACAAAAGACGGTCCAATCATGGCAGGCCTAACTACCATCATTCTTAATCACACCGATCAAGGGTTAGCAGATCCCAAGAAGATATAGCTAGAGAGAGGAATTTTTGCTGCATCGATTGAGTTATTCCTTCGTATTCCCACCTGAACCAGCAGTGCGAGCTGCTCGACGCCGAAGGAGCGCGCGGCGGCGAGCGTGTCGAGGGCGAGGTCCACGGCGGCGCCGCACCTGGTGTGCCAGCACCCCCGTGCGCCGCACCCCGGCAGCGGCCCGCTCTTGGGCGCCGCCACCGACGCCTGCCCGCTGTACAGGAACTGCAGCACCAGCACCAGCACCTCGTACCGGATCGAGCTGACGGGGATGACCAGCTCCGGCGTGGCCGGGGCCCCGCCGCCGGTTCCACGGCCTCCGGAGACCGTCGGCCAGTTTAAAGGACGTGGCGGCGGCGGAGGCTGGTGGTTGGGGTCGAGGCCGCAGAAGAGCTTCCGGAAGAAGAGGCTCCGGGCCGCGAGCACGCAGCGGTGGGCGTGGACGAGGCGGCCCTCGACGCTGAAGGCAACGTCGCTGAAGGCCTGGCCGTTAATGAGGAGGTTGAGGTAGTCCAGGGACAAGGATTTGATCGAGTCCTCGGAGCTCATGATCTCATGTGCGGGTTAGGACGTCAGAAAGCGCGATTTGACACAGCTTTTTGGAGCAGAACTCGTGAGATAAGGTGCGGAACTGGAGAGATTTGGAGATGGAGGAGAGGGGGAGCAACTGTGTGTGGAAGAAGAGGAGGAGGAGGAGGAGGAGGAAAAAGGTTAGGGTGAAGCGAAGAGCGGACGGGAGCGGGGCATTCGCTCCTTTCAGCCCCTTTCACGCTACAGCGATGGTACCCTTCACTGCTCGATCTTTTGTGGCTTGTGGGTGGGGCCGGCCTCCTTTTTTCCTTGCAGTTCATGGTTGTATAGCTGTGTTAATCACTGTACGGGAATACGTATATCAGACGGAAACCATTCTTAACGTGCGTAAACTCTGTAAAAACCATATCTAAGGGAGGTTAGATTCTACAAACTTGTAAACCGTAAAATTTGACTATTAAATTAACTCGATTGCCAATTTTATATCTTTCAAATGCTTGTCAATTTTATATCTTTCAAATGCGCTTGACGTTTTGGTATGGCTTGTTCTTAGCTTTGGTCCGTATATAGATGGGACAGGGAAAGATAAGCTAACTTTCTAGGAAAGAGTGTCGAATCCATCAAACTAATTGCTTCTGTTGACCAGTGACCAGCTAAAAGAGAGACTAAAAAATAACCAACACGAGCTACTTCAAACGGTATATATGTAGGGAGGATCTCAACTAAATGGTTGGAGAGGCACACGGTAATTAATATACGAGTGGTGCTTCGATTCCATGTATCTTTTTATAAAAACAAAAGTTGTATAAATATTAAAACCTGAATAAAGAGTAGGTAGTGATTACTTACCTCTTCACTTGTTTTAAAATTTATGCAAATTATACTAAGAGGTGATGTATAGAAGCACCTCTAACTTATATGATTCATATTACAGAGTTATAAATAGCCATCTTACTTTGAACATCATATATTAATTGGACGAGTGAATACGACACACAGATTCTATTTAGCTTCTAATTTCTTATAGCTATTTGTGCTTCTGCAGTTGTAACAAAAATAATTTCATCTAGAACAATCACTGTTGGTCGTACGAATTGAATAGTCCCCCTCTATAACTAGGTGCTAGCTTTGTACGCATAAATGGAAAACCAGAGCATATGGATTTCACTAGCATGGTTAATTTGATTCATGCAGAATTCCTACTTTCCAAACAGGGTATGCATGTGGCCACAAACAAACACATAGCTACCAAACGCTAGCTAGAAGAAGCATAGCGTGCATGCATGTCAGGTACTTTTGATCTAGGAAATCATCGTTTTTCTAGATTTATGTGCTTTTTTTTTTTTTGTAAATTTAGTCCACTTACAAACATAATTACAAAAATAATCTTATTCTTTATTGTAAAAGCGCCAGAAGTGTCACCTTCCGCGTTCTAACATCGTGGAACCCCTTACCGCGTTCTAGAAGCACGGCAAGTCACCAAAGCCGCCGCGCTCCTAGAGTGCGATAGGTGTTAGGAGCGCGGCAAGTGTTTCGACAGTGCGGGAGCACAGAAGGTGACACATCCGACGCCTCCACGATTGAAGATGGAGCTATTTTCTGCAATTGCATTCGCAAGGATGCTAAATTTATATAAAAAAATTGCTACATAGTTAGAAAAGTGACGAAGACCTAATTTAGTATCATTTTTATCTTCTCATCTCATTTCCGTCTTTTCCTAGCAATAAAATGACTCGAAAGCTTCGATAAAACTCCACGCTAGTCTGTAACAATCATACGAAAAACAGAACAGTTTCCTTCTAGTAGATCTCCCAAACACATTATCTACATAGAGCAACAAATCATAGATCCACTCGTAGCTTATCTGCAAACAATTAATGGTCCACTGACCTACCAGGAATGGTTGACGGTGACACAACGAGGTGGAAGATGGCCATCAGGAGGAACTTGCAGAGATGCAGAGCCTTTTTGTTTGATGATAAAATTATCCTATCAAACCTTACTAAAATTACCAGGTTACCAATATTTTGGCAAAAGATTAGCGAGAACAAGAAAGTAAATTAGAAAGCCAAGGGAGAAAGGAATCTTGCCAAAAATCTGTAGCAAACTAAATGCTTGCCAAATTAGGTCAATACTATCAAAGTTTGATTTCGCAAGTATCAGGGCTAGGCCAAGCCAAGGAGCTCCCAATTGATTGGAGATTACGAGGGTGAAGGATAGGGGACATAGGCTGATCAATCGAATAACGAATTCAAACCGCAAGCTCTGCAAGGCCATCGCACCGACCCACGACAAAAGCATACCGCTGCAAAGTAGGTCGGACGCAACGCGAAGCCCACCACACGAGGGCAGAGGCAAATGTACCGAGCCTAAATGGAAACAACGCCTACAATACAGCTTGCAGCGCACGTGGAGCCGACTGATTCGCTGAAATCTACAAAATACACGGAAAGCTACTCTAACTGAATCCTTTCTACTGCGAGAAGGGGAGGACTAGCGATCGGACTTCCAATAACAAGCTCTCATCTAACACGTCGGCGCAACATCTTTAAACAATACGTACAACAATTGTAATCACTGTGTGCAACAAAATGAATAATATAACAGTGAGAATATCGACAAAAGACTAAATTGGATGAAACCATAAGTATAGAATGTAGCCAGATTTTAAAATGGTTCAAACATCGTAAACAAAAAAAGTTACAAAAACACAACACTTCAATATTTGAAAAGAATAGTTGCAACATTTTACAATTCTCATGCAACAATCGAAGAAAATGTTTGCAGCAAATCGGAATAGCCCACGCAAAAAGTTCACAAATCACCGCTGCAACATTGCGATAACATAGTTACAACATTTCAATAACCCGTTGCAACATCCAGAGCAAATTCCATCGATCTCTTACTTCAACTTACTGATATCACAGTGGGGTATTGCCACAGAGGACATCATCGGTGACTGTTGAGGAGGTTGTCGCGATCACCTTAGGTAGCGTTGCATCTAGGGGGCGCTCCTTAGAAGGGGAGAGCTCCACGTAAGCTCCGATCGCATTAGATAAGCTCCTCAAGCGCAACGGTGGTGAGCTCGGACTCCGGCCTCTATGGAAAGGAGAACCTCCATGTGAGCTGCAGCCATGGCGGATGTCCTTCGTCGAGCTCAAGCTGTGTGTGGTGTGTTCATAGAAGCTATGGTAGTAGCCCGTCGAAATGATAGCCACCCCGTGACCTCTTTGCATGCATCCACGGGGTAAGCTCCCTTGTGGATTGTGGCAGAAGGAGGTTTCGTGTCCGGATCACGGGCCATATACTGAATGTTGCCATGGTTGTTGGATGCGAAGCTTCTTATCGAGATGGACAGCGAAAGGCAGCAATGAGGAGTGAGACGTCCGATGGATCGTATGTCTGGACGGTAGTATTTCCGCTTCAAGAATGTAAATTTTTCTGGTGCTGTGCTGTACGTCGCGACGTCAGTATAAAAAGCATACGTGCCATGCATGCTTCTGCAGCTCAATCTATTTTCTCGATTTAATAGAATATACAAGAGAGAGATATGGCTAACTGATAGTATATGCTTTGACCGTAGTTCAAGTGTGCAGAAGACTGAAAACGACCAAAGCTTTTGTTGGTGTGGTTCAATTAATTCGACATTTGAGAGACCCATAACACAGTATTTGATGCCAATTATACAGACCATAGAAACAGACAAGGAGGGGTATTCTGAGGAGAGTATGGGTAGGCAGCGGCAACATGACGCTGGCCGGAGGCTTGGCCATACTACATTTATGTTAGATACTAGATAGTATAGCGCGCTACATGGCGCCACGTAAATCTCACTCCGAAGTTTTTTGTTGTAAAAATAGTAGAAGGATCTAAATGTAATTTTAAATATTTCGGGCTTAACGAATTGGCATCCGTGCAAAATTATCCGGCTAGGAGTCGTCAACGAAGTAGAGAAGCGCGCAATGCCACGCCGTGCGAAAAAATCTGATCCAATTTTTTTTCTTGAAAAAAAAGTAATTTCGTTTTCCTCAGTGGTGTTTTTTTTTTCAAATTGGCTGGGTAGGAGCCGTCGGAAAATTTGCCTAACCATATTTTTTTCTGTAAGGACCCACCCGAAATCTCTTGAGTTTAAAGAACCAGGTTAAAAATTGGCTAGATAGTCTATGTTTAAAGAACTGATGTCCGTATCGAATCTGCGGAAGCATTTTTTTTACGAAATAAATGGACCTAAACGTAATTTTGAATCTTTTGGGTCGAAAGAACCGACGTACGTGTCGAATTTGCGGAACCACGTGGTCCTTTCTGAAAAATAACAGGTGGAAGGACCTGTTCGTGTTTTTTCTACGAAATAACCGGACCCAAACATAATTTCAAATCTTTCGGATCGAAAAAACTTGCGCTCATGTTGAATTTGTGGAATTGAGGGGACTTTTTTTGCAAAATAACCGTGAAAGGACCTGTTCGCGATTTTTGAATCTTCCGGGGCGAAAGAACCGGTGACCGAATCGAATTTGCTGAATTACGGGGTCCTTTTTAAAAAATAACCGGTGAAAGGACCTGTTCGCGATTTCTGAATCTTTCGGGGCGAAAGAACCGACGGCTGAATCAAATTTGCGAAATTATGGGGTCCTTTTTAAAAAAATAACTGGTGAAAGGACCTGTTCGCGATTTCAGAATTTACGGGGTTCTTTTTGCAAAAAAAAATGGTGAAAAGGACCTTTCAGCAATTTTGGATTTTCCGAAGTGTTTTTTCGCAAAAAACGGTACCTTGTGACTTGCATGCGCTGGAATCCTTCCGTGTATAATAGAGCGATTATTACTAGTTTAGGGTTACCTTAAACTAAAATATTCAAAGATATCCTTCTAAGATGCTATGTGTAATATTTTTCATCCACAATCACTTTTTTCTCTTTCCTCTTCTCTACTCACTTTCCCACCTCCCTTCCTTTCTCTCTAACATAAAATTTTGAAATTTGAAAATTTTAGCTTTAAAAATTTTAAACAGAAATTTTCGACTCAAAAAATTTAAATCGAAAAATTTCAACTTGAAATTTTTAATCTAAAAATTCCAACTTACAGAGTTTCAACTCGAAAAGTTTCAAATAAAAAATTGTTAAAGTAGAAAGTTTCGACTCGAAAAAATTCAACTCCAGAAAATTTTATTTTAAAAACTTTTGGTTTGAAAACTTTCGAAAGTGGTTAAAAATACTTCATATTCAAAAACTTAAGAGTGAAATTTAAAAAACAAAAACCATTTGGACTTTGAGGGGAAGAGAATAGAAAATGAAGTGGATGACACTAAGTGTCACCATAAGAAAGTATTTAAGGGGGAAGTAAAGTGGGGAAGTAAGAGATACTGCCACCGGTGAGGCCGCCTTCAATTCCGTTTATGTTAGCCGCTCTAGCTAGTACCGGTGTTGAACGTGAAGCAACCACTAAGTTTTGATTCATTACTCCAACTGTCCAACACAAAGCGAGTGAAATACTACTGTACTACTACTGTACTAATATTGCTAGCTCGAGTGCTCGACCCAGTAGTGTTACATCAATGAATATTCGCTAGTATGAATGAAATGTGAAATCTTAGAAATCTGTCAAAATGACCTGCAGAAGCAAACTATAGCAGTCGTCATCGAAATCGCCGTCGCCACCTCGGCGTTGAGGACCCTGAAGTCTGAATGAGTGAGGATATATACCGTGCGCGTACGTCAGGTTTGCCTTGTTGGCAAAGAAGATCAGAGGACCACGGCCGCTGCCAAACCAAAGCTGCGACCACACTACATATAGATTCTTAACCTCACTTCGGTATGGCTATCAACAATCGCCACACGCTGTCATGTTTCTCCTCTGGAAGAAAAGTCAGAGCTCTTTTACGGTACACTAATTCTAATACAGACGTTCATTCTTTTGATCTAATAGATCATAGTAGTATTTATTTATACTTTCGTTGATAGTAGAGTAATAAAAATACCTTTACAAATTAACGACTAGATCTTATTTCTACTACTTATTATATACGATTAATACAATGTACCGTAAAAACTTTCAAAGTCACGCAGTGCTCTCTTTGCATTTGCCTTACATGCTCGACGTTTCCCATCCGACAGATGTTACTTACATGTTTTTAGTGTGTAGAACCCTAATGTTCAATGTAGTTTCTTCCTATAAAATAGGCTCATCTTTCTACCAAAAAAGGTGTCATCTAAAAAACGAAAGGTCTAATAACTGAGCCTAAAGACAGAAGGGAAACAACCCATTTACGTTCACCGGTGCCAGTTGTTTTGGGCCTTTAAAAACAAAGCATGTTTCTGGCCAGGGCAACGGGCTGTACAGTTTCCTTGTTATTTTCAGCCTATTTGAAGCTAATTAAACTCAACTTATAAGCGAAGGAGGGCTTGTTTAGAACGCAATGATTTCATAAGAAACAGCTCAATTCTGTCCAGAAATATCATCACATTATAAACAATTTTACAATGCCCAGAAGTGGCGAGGAGTGCATCAGAATTTGACAGAGAATAATGCCATGATGGTCCATCTAGCTTACACAGTTGTAATTACACAGCTATATTGCAGGTTTTAATTCTCAGCCTATAGCAGCAGAGTCCAGGAAGTTTACTTAGTATGTGGCCGACAGCAGTATGGATATTTCTTGGAAGCTTACATAAAGCTCCAAAAAGATAGTCCTCCATATATACTCCCTAGTCCAAAGAGACTAAACAACGAAGATAAAACTAGATGAGTATTGCTAATTTGAGGTTACTGTCACCAATTTTTTTGTGAGAACACATCTAGGTGTTGCTCTTCCCCTTTCTAACCCCTTCCTTCTCATTTAACACAAGAAAATTTCGATTCAAAACTTTCGGATGAATTTAACCTAAAACTTGTGGTTCAAAACTTTCAAATGAATTCAACCGAAAACTTTTGGTTCGCAAACTTTCGATTCAAAATACTTTCGGATCGAAAACTTTCGATTAAAAAAACTTTCATTTCGAAAACTTCCTATTTAAAAACTTGGATAGAAACTTGAAACCAATTTTTTGACTTTGAGGAAAAGAGAATGGACTTTTTTGAGTTTGAGGGAAAGGAACGAGGGGAGAAAGTAGTGATGAAGGGGATAGTGTCAAGTGTCGTGATAAGAGAGTGTTTAGGAGAAAGGGAAGTGAAGAAAGGAAGAATGAGTCGTCATCTGTCACAACGAGAGAGCGTCGATCACTAAAGATTTGGTAAGAGGACCCTGAAATTAGCAATTCCAAAACTTGATGCGAAGGACACAGGGAAACAAATTGGTATATTTCCACAATTGCATCAATCCAGACAATGTATCAACTTCTCTTAGTTGCCATATACAGTGGAATCCACAACTTGGCTCATGTAGTTATATGCATCCAAATCCCAATCATAAGAACCAAAACACCGTATCTTGTTCTCATCAAATCATCCATGGACCATGGCGTAGTAGATGACATCACTGGTGGATCCACTGTACGGACATGGGTGTACAACTGTACGCTCAAAAAACTTTGCAAAAAGTTGATTATATAATAGATATATTAGCTATATATATTAATAGGGAATTGCTAAGTGACACTTGAGTGTTTTTTTAGTTTGTGAGCACTCAATTTTTTTGCCTATAGAGTACTCAAATGTGATGAGATAAGACAAATTGATTCCATCAATTGGGTTTAGATCTGAAGGCTTAAAATGTTAATGCTATTTAACAAGAAAACACTTAGGTGCTCATTAGACACCCTCATATTAATAATAGGACCAAATCAGCATATATGTTTATTATCAACTAATTTCAGCCCATTTCCATTCTCATATGCTTCCCCTCCTCAACCGGCCGGCCCAGCTCATTAGTGAAAAGCCCACACCTCCCATCCCTCAACCGAGCAGAGCATATTGCACAACACAGCCAACCATAGTCAAAATTCCCTATTTTTTTGTCTATCATACTCTGAAGGACCGAAATGATGATCAAAGGGGGCGAATCCAAATATACGAAAAGTAAATTGCAAGAATTTAGATTGCGGAATTTAAAGTATAATGTAAATGCTGAAAGTAAATTCATAATAGAGAAATGAAACTTGTATTTCTTACGAGGAAGGTTTACAAAATCTAACAACAAAGTGGGCAAAGCTCAAAGGAGCATAAAAAACCTTCAAGAGAGAACCCTTCTCCTCTATTTATAGCACATTGGGAGCAACCTCCTCCTTAGATGACAACTTAACCCTCACGAAGCCTTATCAAGGGCTGAGATCCACTCCCTCACTTATACATGGGCTAAACCGCAACCCAACATCATAACGAATTTTATCCACACACACTAACTTAACCAATACTTCACCCGCGAACCCTTGATCCAACGATCCTCCTTCGTTTGAGTAGGGCTTAAATTAGCATCTCATCCATCCACTTGTCCTCTCAGCTTACAGCCACTCCTAGCCTCAATCATCCTCCGGCAACATCTTGACCATCTGGATCTCGGCTCTTCCAGCCTAGTCTCGATATCCTTCGCCTCACCATAACTTAGCTCTGAAGTCCTGCAATCATCATAGACAAGGGAAACACATCACATAGCATTGCTCAAAATAATATACAATAAGTAATCAGTTGAACAATCACACATCTAAGGATCCCACCTTAGCTCACAATCAGTCAAGTCCATGACCACTTAAAGCTCTTATCAGTCAAGGCTCCGACCAGCCAAGGCTCTGATCAGTCAAGGCTCCGACCGGCCAAGGCTCCGACCAGCAAGGCTCTGATCAGTCAAGGCCACAACCACTCACTGGTGCAATGACAATTCAACTCAAATTACTCAATCTAAAGCAAATCAACCTCAAACATGATCACCACAAGCTCAAAAACAGTCAATTATCCATCACAAACATAAGTAAACCACCACATAGTCTTTCATACTCTCTCTCTTTCTCCCCCTCCCTCCCTCCCTTGCTCGGCCTCAGGGCAGCAACCAACGTTGCACTTCGACAAGTAGGCGGTGGTGGGAGGTCGGTGAGGGGGTGTTGAAGCGGCAGCTAGGCTACTGGCCAAGCAACAACCTCACCACTGTGGGCTGCATCGCCACAAGAGCCAGTCAGGAGCTATCGACCAGAGCCTAGAGGTATTCATGTATTCTCCCGTTGAATGTTGATAAAGGGGAATCACTTGGATTAATTAGTTGATTGTGTTGATGTAAAGCTTAAGAAAAAAATGAAGAGGTAGTATGTAGATTTGAAAGCTTTGTGGGATTGATTCGGAAAGACATAGAAGCTGACTACATCTACTACCTCCACACCCAAATCAATATCTGTGAAAGCGAATTTGTTTTCGACAATTAATTTTGCGAAAGAACCAACTAAGTATAATAGATGATCACTATTGGTTTTTTTTTGCAAGTTAGTCGTGAAGCTATAATATCTCGCTTCCAAGTTATGCAGTTTCGCGAGTTAATACGTAATTTTTCTTAATTATTTTTGTAATTTTCCAATTTATTGTGTCATGTTCACTCTAATACGAATAATTTGTACTTTAGTTTTTGTTATTCTGAATCTTAAACTTTTATATTGAACAATATTTTGTTAACACACCTTACATTCATCTGAAAATTCACGGGATGACATGCATGCTTCCCTCGCCTTTAAATCCAGCAACGGAAGCAACTTGAAGTCCTGCTCCTAGTGAGATTACCCATCCAACAACAGTTGGTGCGTGAACTTACCGCATCACACAAGAAGCCATAGCCGTGAATCCTACGGAGGAAGGAGCAAAGCTCTCTAGACGGGCGCGTCGCCGCCGGGGGCTCCGCTTTGCTCGCTGCAGTATGGGTCGTGGTCGCAGGAACGTGGCACCGTCGAGCTCCTGATCTAGCAGCTCGGGCCGGCTCTGTGCGAGTGCGCGGCACACGTTGAGGCTGGGTCCATCGAGAAGGCGGCCAGCCGGTGCCTCGCGCACGTCACGGGCCTCGCCGCCGACGCCAACGGGCCTGTGCAGCGGCTAGCCTTGACCATGGCTGGACCGCTCCATCCCGCCATCGCCGATAATCTTCTCGAAAGTAATGTGCGTCAGCCGCAGTATCACACCTCTCGGTAAACAAATAGCTAGCAGATGAATTCTCGTCGCCCAACCAGCACGATATGCAGCCATGAGACGCATATATAGGTTTCCTCCTCGAACAAACTAATTAAGGCTCCGTTTAGGGGCCTATCGCTTTTCTAAAAAAAAATGCTGCTTTTTTATTTTCTAGACCAATAAACTATAAAAGTAGATTTCATCCAGTCAGCATTTGTTTGGTACATGTGGTTTGTAGTTTCTACCAAGAGAGGTCGTACAACAAGTGTATCTAGAATGTCCCTTGAAAATTCTTTAGTACACTCGTATGTAGCAAGGCAGGACTTGGGAATTTCCTGGGTACTTGTTTTCGTACACGCCTAGCACTGAAACTTCGAAACTTCTTGGTTCCTTCCGTACGTGCCTAACGATTTCAACCGAAATCGCAAAAGCAAGTTGGGAAGCACATGAAAGTTGCTCGTTTTCCGCTCTGGAGTCTGGACTCTGGACTCCACATTCACGCTGCCCAACAAGGCACAGGCACCAGAGTCAGCTAGTTTGCCTTGTACTCGATCCAAAACGGATCAGAAGCAGTCGATTCTTCGTGAGCTTGACGACGTGAGATCCAAACCGGATCACGGTAACGAATTCGGATCACACTTTACCGAGACATACCAGAAACTGCTCTCCGAGGAAGCGGAAGAACTGGACATGCCATTCCAGTTCCACGGCGTCTCGTCGGCCAGCTCGAGGCCACGGACTTCAGCGACCTGCGTACTATCCTCGAAATAAAATCCGGTGAGGCGCGCGCGATCAGCTGCACTCTGCAACTACACCGCCTCCTTGCTGCTGACGACACCGTGTATAATTTTGGCACCGGCCGTTTCAAGCAAATGGCGTGCATTGCGCCGCGCGGCTCCAGCAAATGGCATCGAGCTCATGCCCGCCCAGTATCAGAGACGACCCTTGCCAAAGCCCCGCGACGCCACTGGCTTCTGTGCTAGCAAGAAGAAATTCTTTCAATTTGTGATGCTTTAAATTGATGTAGCGTTTTCTGATTTCTTGCTTTTAAAAGAGTACACAACACACGGTTATATAGTAGTACTAACCAACCGAATTTAATAGCCAAACGGAAAAGCAAAAAAACGGCTAGAAACAATACTTGCCATGCATGCAAAAGCTACCGACTAGATAATCTTGCATGCATGCGGAACGGATGACCAGAAAACTTGCCACTACTCACGCAAATAGACATGGACACGACCTTAGCAAAAATAACATGATTAAGTCTAACAAATCACCTTCCTGATCATGTTGCTTTGCTGCCTGCTCTCGATGATACCAATTCGAGCATATAGATCATGGAACTTGATGCGCCCGAGCGGCTTAGTAAGAATATCAGCCAGCTGCTCCTCTGTACTGATGTAATCCACCATAACTTTTTCGGTGTCGACACACTCTCGGATGAAATGGTACCGGGTGTTAATATGCTTGCTTCAATCGTGAAAAACCGGATTCTTGCTGAGTGATATTACAGACTTGTTATCAACGAGGAGCGTGGCAGTGATGGGTTCTCGGTCCAATAAGTCGCCAAGCAAACGGCCGAGACAGATCCCTTGACACGCTACGGTCGTCGCAGCAATGTACTCAGCTTCGCACGAAGAGAGGGCCACTACCTTCTACTTCTGCGATTGCCAATTGATGATGCTCGGACCAAGGAAGAAAAATACACCAGTCATGCTCTTCTGGTGGTCGATGTCCACGACCATGTTTGCTTCACTGTAGCTGATCAAACGTTGAGCATCGCCGGCCTTGCTGTAGTGACACACATAGCGGCGTGTTCCAACAATGTAGCGCAACAGATGCTTCACGACGCTCATATGCTCGGTGGTTGGAGCCTCCATGAATCTGCTCACGTAACCCACTGAGTAGGTGATGTCAGGCCGAGTGTGCACTAACTAGCACAAACTCCCCACGATGCTTCTGTAGAGCTTGGCGTCGACAGGGGGATTAGTGCTTGATTTGCTCATTGTTAGATTTCTCTTGTTGATGCTAGCAAGGAAGAAATTCTTTCAATTTGTGATGCTTCAAATTGATGCACCATTTTCTAAAATTTGTGGTACCCAATAGGTATCCTGTGAAATATAGGCCCACTTAAAAAAACAAACCCTAAACTCTCCCTTTTTTTCTCTCTTCCCGGTCAAACTCTTCCTCTCCACTATCCAGACCCAGTAAAGGCATCAAACTATTCCTCTCCCCTCCCTAACCCCTCCTCGATGGCGGCCTTGTTGCACATTGTCGGCCTCGTCGACTCGGCCTTCCCTTCCCCACGTGCCAGCCCTCTTCACCCCCACCTCGACCTCCGCCGCCCCCTTCAGCCCCACTTCAACAGCTTGGCCCCCGTCGGCTCCCTCCCCTCCAGCTCCCCCTGTTCCCCTTCCAACCGCCTCCCCTCGCCCCTCTCCTTCCTAGACCCTAGCTGAACTCTTCCTCTCCCCCTCCCCTACCCCTACCTCGGCCCCTGCCTGCCTCGGCCTTCCCTTTCCCCCACACTGGTTGTCCCTCTTCACAAGCACCTCGGCCCACGCCGACTTCCTCCCCTCTGGCTCCCTCTCCATCTCTCCCTCCCGTACCCCCTCCGGCCGCCTCTTAACTCCCTTCCCTCCCCTCCCCCTCCCCCTCCAACTGGCAACGTGGTAACAGGCCGAGCTTGGCGTGGTGGCTGGGTGGGCGGTGGGTCTTCGTGGCCATGGCGCCAGTGGCGGCTACAGCTATGGCGGGCACGACGATGGCGACAGCTATGACGTGCGGGGCGCCGCGCCCTCCCCTTCCCCCTCCGGCCAAGTACGCGTGCCCCCTCCGCTTTCCCCTTCCTTTTTTGGCCACGTGCCCACCTCTGCCCATGGGTACCCATTGAGTATCGGGTACCCATCGGGTTCGAGCATAGGCACAGATCTGTGCCCATAAAGATTGGTGGGTTTAGGTGGGTGGGCATGTGTTCGGGTTTGGGTGTCAGGTCTGAGGCAATCGTACCCTTAAGTACCCACCAGGGTTTGAAATTTCGTTTTCGGTTCGCATCTCGGAGATTGGTGAAATCCAAAATTTTGGCAAAATCTCTTAATTTCAGATGAAATCTGGTCAAAATTCAAAAAGCAAATTTGAAATCCAGATTTTTTGGAACGAAATTTTGATCAAAATTGTCAAAATCTCGACAAAATTCAACCAAATGAAAAATGGTCGAAACAATGTTAGCAAATTTTGACAATTTTTGTGGATGGTCGACACATCACTAATGTCCCTATAAAAATTTCAAATGATGATCAAGCTTGACGAATTTTTTAATAATTTTGACAGTGCTATTGTCCTGATAAAAGGATGTTTGGCAAATTTCAACCGAATGAAAAATTTTCAGACGATAATCAAGCCTGAGGAATTTTCAAAAATTCGGACAGTGCTACTATCGTGATAAAAGGTTGACCGGCATACTTGAAATGAATGAAAAGCGGTCCTAACCATGTTAGAAAATTATGAAATATTTTTCTGTATGGTTCTGAAGCATCACTTATATTCCCATAAAAATTTTAGATGATGATCAAGCCTGAGAAATTTTAAAAAAATTCTAACAGTGCTGCTGTCCTAAATAAAAGCCTGACTGAGTACAGTATTGCTTCTATAGACTTGATTGAGCAACCAAAAAATGTTTAGAATGTTTGAAAATTTTAGATAAAGGTTTTGAGGTAATTCTTAAACTTTCATAAACATTTTGAATCATGATCATACTTGAGCGAATTTATAAAATTCTGACAAGGTTACTGTCTTATTATGTTCATTCTATTTTTTATTTTTTAAAGATAACACATGAAGTTCAATTATTTTGAAAAAAATTATGTATGATTCTAGACCGTTAAAGATGGTACCATAAATTTTTCGAAGCATTATCAATCTTGTACAATTTTATAAAAATCTGAGAGTCTTTCTGTTATTTTTATAAAACCTCTTAAAAATTCAGTTTTTTCAAATATTTTCATGGAAGATGACATTCTTAAGGGATATTAAACAAAATCTGGTAAAAAAAAAAGTCAAAATCCGTTCAAAATTACCAAGATTTCGGCGAAATTTCGGGAAAAAAACTGTAACAATTTAATTTTTTTTATTTGGTCAAGATTTTGAACCACGTTCCCGACCGAAATCTTCGAAATTTGGCCGAGATTTTGAACCAAGTCGAAGTTACAGCCCAAAAAGGCGCAAAAGCAAATCTGGTTAAGCCCAAACAGGATACGAGCAAAGGCAGAGTTACATCGCTGCTCCACTGCGCCTCCGTGCGATCGCCATGACTCGCCGGCCGACTGGCTAGCGGCTAGCCTTTGCGCCTCTTCCCCAGACCAAGGTGGCACGCCGCCGAGTCCTCGGAGGTTCTGCCCCCGACCCCGGTTCCCCTCGCGCGGCCACCGACCGAGCAGGACCGGCACTCCGCGCGGCCGTGTCCTTGACGCGGGGGTCGCGGCCCTCCCCGGAATAATCTGGATCACGGCTTGTTGTGGTAAATAAGTTATTCTCGCTTTGTGTCTTTCTTCTCTTAGGTTTCTTGGTTGCACTTTTGATTTGTATGGTAGAATGATGTCTAGCTGTGAATTGTTGAATCAGCAGCGGATTCTTGACCTAGGTTCGTGATATTGTGGATCTGTCGACTACGACATTAAGTCGCTTGTTCATGCCCATTTATTCAATTGAGCGAAAAATTACTAATTTTTTCTATACTAAGGATCGCCAATCGTATCCAATTAGCCAAAGTTGGTTGCGTTCAGTTACTGGTTGTGCCATTGGGATACCCTAGTGACAAATGCAGACGTGCAGTCTTATCAAAACAAAAGTGGTAATGACCAATGCATCTGCCTTAAAGATAGGATGGCCCATGGCAGCCGTGCTTGCTGGTGTTCGTAATAGGCTAGGTCAGCACCTCCCATATCAATTATTTTGGGCCTGGCCATCAGGATGTTCAGGTTTGCCGGCTTGTCAATCATGTGTCCAACCACAATATGTTGCTTAGCAACTAAAAATGCTGACGACTGCACCGAAATTCCAAAGATGATAACAATATAAGTATATAACCTGCATATGTTTTGCCATTGTAAGTACTAGGTAGATCCCATATCTCTTCTGGAAATACCGGTATACCACGGCTTCTGTTAGCACATAATCTTGGAAGATTTCTCAACGTGCAAGTCATCAATGATAGCAGCTTGCTGCAAGTTTCAAAGCATAGTCTTCCATAGTCTAATGAGATTGACCCCATGTTTGTCGGTTTCTGTCTGGTGGATATGAAGAAATCAAAGGGACAAATCCAAAGGGTACAAACTGAACATTCCTGTAGTATTCCTTCCAATACGAACATGTCAACATGCCAAACTTTGCCTTCACTGTGAATCCTTCCAAATTGCCTAATGCCATTCGATAGAGCCAAAACTCCTTATCTTGTTCATATCAGTTAATTCATGGCTTAGGTGTGCTGCTCAGGATGAGGTGTGCTGCTCAGGATGACATAGGATGGTTTTTATAGCCAGTTTAGGCGGTGGCAGTGTGAATGCTCTGGAAAATGGCGGCTACTCATGATGGAACTGGAACTCTCGGAAGATCTCACCGGCGGCTTGATCTGCAGGAGGCGAGCTTGGTTTTGTCGGCAACCAGAGAAATGGTGGTTTGGCTGCTTGCTGTGCTGGCGCTTGGGCTTGGCATCGTGGGGAAGAACAGCCTGGAGAGAATGAGCTGCTGACATGGGGGCCCAAGTGCAAAGAGAAGACAAATTCCAGTTTGTTTCCTCAGGACAGCACCGACTTGACCTTATTCATTGCACTAGCAAACGTGCTCCAACATTTTTGATACTTTTTTACTATGTCGGTAAGATAAGGTTTGATATCCAGTAAAAATTTCAGGTTAAAATGTTTTGTATAAAAATTACAGTAATTTAGATAATGCATGTTTATCAATTTCTGCATATTCTGATTTTTATTTAATTAAGTCTTAAAATCCGTTTATTATTTTATGAAACTTTTTATGAAGATCTGAAAAGGTCTTATTGACATGATATAAAATTTTCATATTTTTATAATATATATTTTAATTTTAATAATTCTGACATTGTAATTTTCAGCTTTTCTAATAGTCAGTTTTTGAATTTCTAAAAATACTAAATGATGGGATAAACTCTTGATATTTTTACCAGGCATATATAAGACAAGCATGTCGGCATGGTTAAAATTTTAACTCTGGTGAAGTTAAGATAACTTCTGAAGAAATCTTATGGGTTCAGGTTTTGATTATTTTCTCATGATTACAACATCTTTTCTTTCTTTCATGTGTTCAAATTACTTTTGACAGCATAACAAGGTCTATGAAGGTTTCTAATATTTTAATATTATTTTTGCCGATTTTTATTGCTATTGGGTTTTTATCTTTTTACTTTTACCATTTCAATTTATGAGATTTTTCTTTTAAAGTAAAAACTCAAGAAAAATCAATAATTAAGAAAACTCAAGAAATTAAAATACAAATTAAATATTACATCGCAAACTTATTTTCATATTTTGTTTGTTTTGAAAGAAATAGTTTTAGTGAAGGAAATATTCCTGTTCTTTAAGATTAGAATGCAAGAAGAGAGGTAATGATATTATTTAAAATCAAAATTTCTATTTCAATTGAAATTATTATTCAATTCCATTCTTAATTCCCAAACTTTTTATTTTTCATATTTTTGAATTTTATGGGATGTTACAGACTACCCCCCTTAACAGGAATCTCGTCTCCGAGATTCGCAGGGTCTAGGGTGTGATAAGAGGAGCACGGGATGATTCCGATGATATGATTCATCCAATCATCTTGGAATGCAAAGGGTTTTGATTTTGATTGAAATTGACAACAATCTTGATCATGAAGGAATGAATGCTCAAAATCAAAATGATTAATTGCAAGATATGAATACACAAGGGACATATTCAAAATCAAAAGGAATGATCGTAGAAATTGATTACGCAAAGGATGTGCTCAAAAATCAAAAGGAATGATTGCAAGAATTGAATACACAAAGGAAGTACTCAATTTACAAAATCAAAACGATTGATCGAAGGAACTGAGTACACAAAAGACGTACTCATTTTGCAAAGTCAAAAGGAATTATTGAAGAAATTGAATACACAAACAAGGCGTACCCAATATACAACTCAAAAAGAATGATTTTCGGAATTGAATTCGCAAAGTACGTACTCAACATCATGATAAATGGGTTAAGTGAAATCACATGAAAAAGAGGTTTATGTTCAAAGCTTGATATCGAAACAAGGGTTGTTCTAAGAACTTGACACTGAAAATAATGGTTGCCAAGCTTAGCATTGACGCGAGCATCGACAAAAGAGAGCTTTATCTTGTAGTTGCTGGCGTTTATGAAAGCATATGCAAGTTTTGAGGAGGCATCCCAGATTATCGGTAAAACCATTGAGACGGCTTGGGGATTGCTGCTGACTCCCTTGAAGTTGGTGAGATGGGGAATAATTCTTCATGGAGCAACTTGACGCCGTCGGAATTTTTTCTTCTGGGACTCCTTTTTAGTCTTTAGAAATACAAGACTATCTTGGCTTCGAAGTCATCATACAGTCGGCGAAGTGGCGAGATGAAGTGTCTTCAGGTTCATCAACATGGTTAGATGATACTTGCAGGGAGGATTGAATAGGGACTTGTTTAGAAGAGGTTTAGGTACTCTGGGGGGTCTAACACAATAATGGAGGTTGTGCTTTTAATTCTGACAAGAATGATTTCAGGAAAGATTAGGAACTAGAAGAACATACAGGTGAGAATTTCTACAAAAAGAAAAGATAAGTTATGATGTCGGCATGGTTAAAATTTTAAATTAAGGTTAAGTTAAGATGGATTCTGAAGAAATCTTGTAGGTTCAGATTTGGGTTGTCTCCTCATGATTACTTTTATCTTTTTAATTTATTTTATTGATTCAGATCAGTGCAAGTTGCATTTTCAAGATCCTGGATGGATCTGGGATCTATCTGAGATTTTTACAAATTTTATTGACTTTGGATTTTTAACTTTTTACTTTTACCATTTTACCTTTTCAATTTATGAGACTTTTCTTTTTAAAGCAAAACTCAAGAAAAATCAATAATTAAGAAGACTCATGAGATTAAAATTCAAATTAAATATCACATCTCAAGTTTATTTTTACATTTTGTTTGTCTTGAAAGAAATAGTTTTGATAAAGGAAATATTACTTTTCTTAATATTAGAATGCAAGAAAAGAGGAATTGATACCAACTGTAATGACCCCCATCTACACTAAATGCAAAAATGGAAATCTCATGTGCAAACAGTACTAGTCCCATGATCAGTGGCTAGCACGCATATATTCAACAATTGATATCACATCCATACTCTTTATTACAAATTATAATAGTAATTTATACAATAAGGTCTTACAATACAGAGTGAAATGCAGCGGAAAGGATTAAAATTCTTGTAGTGTGCCCATTCAATCCCTCAGGCAACTGACAAGGCATAATCCCTAGAAAACTTTCATCACTATCATTCCCGAATCCTGCGTCGATATGTTTCATCGGACTAATCTGATTCTTCACCTAAAAATAACAATTAAGCAAGGGTGAGTACTTTCGTACTCCGCAAGACTTTTGCAAAACCTATGATATATGCAAGCCATTTCAAGGGAAAGGCTACTACGGTTAGTTTGCATAAAACCAATTTGAAATGTAAATACAGAATAGTAGATTGCAAATTGAGATTTAAGTAAAAGTAATTTAATACTGAAATAACAATATGTAGAGTACGAAATAGTGAAATCACGAACCTGGGTATTATGAACATATCCAAGAACCATTTCCACTGTCACAGTAGAAATTATCGACACACGGTAGAATCCAGTTTTATGAAAATAAAAACCATCTAACTAGTGCTGGCGCACCAAGATTCCCATAACCGCGGGAACGGCTTTTAGAAAAGTTTCACACTCTGCAACCCTATGAATTCCATTTATGCAAAAACATTTAAATTTGAATGTATTTTGAATCAAATATTGTTGGTTTAAGACCTTAATAATATTCAAATTTCAAGTGGTTAGAATAATGTTCATATGAGCTCAAAATTAGATTAAACCAGTTTAGATGTGTTCTTGGGATTGCATAGATTATGAATAGCCAAAAATATTTAGACTTTGCTTTAGTTTAATCAATTTGCTAAATGCTCAAACCTTCAATCGGCAAAATGATCAAATGTTCATAACTCCCGCAAACGAACCTCAAATCCGACAAAATCAAATGCTATGACCTTAAAATAACATATAATAACTTGTTGTATAGAAATGGCAACATTTTGAACAATTTTGGGTTAGACCATATTTAGCCCTAAAGATCATTTAGGTGAAAAACATTACAAATGAATGCGAAATATTGCGAAACCAACTTTAAAATACTTTTAGGGATATCCCCTACTAATGTATAAAAAATGGTTAGTTTATCCCATAAGGTGCAGCTGCAATCGAAGAATGAAAACTGGACCGAAATCGCGCAATCGGCATAATTATATAAGCTTTTCGGCAACCCATAAAATATCTAGTATAAATGGAAAATAATGAGATAATAGCTCAGTAGCATCCTATAATGTTTATGCTACCATAATATGGAAAAATATTCTTATTACAACTTGCTTTGTGTCTGAATCCGAGATGTAAGAACTTAGCAAGGAGGAAAGAATAGAAATGGCTATGTTTTGCAATTATAATAACTTCTGAAAATAAATTTTGAATTTGATCCACTAATACTAACGACCATTCTAGGGTTTATCCTGCAGTCAGCATGACTCTGATACCAACTTTAAAACACTTTTAGGGATATACCCTACTAATGTCTAAAAAAATGGTTAGATTATCCCGTAAGGTGCAGCCGAAATAGAAGAATGAAATCTGGATCGAAACCGCGCAATCAGCATAATTATATAAGCTTTTCGGCAACCCATAAAATATCTAGTATAAATGGAAAATAATGAGATAATAGCTCATTAGCATCCTATAATGTTTATGCTACCATAATATGGAAAAATATTCATATTACAACTTGCTTTGTATCTGAATCCGGCTAACCCAATACCCTTAAGTAATATAGTTGTCATAACCCTTAATATCATATAAGCTCTTTCAACAAAGAATATAATGTATCGTCTAAACATTAAAATGTATGAAATCAGCTTAAGAATGTTCTTCAAAGTATAGACTATCATATTCTGAAGAAATAATCTTATTTCATCATGTTTTACATATAAATCCTAATAGCCAAATAACCTTAAATATTATGTTTTATGGACTCAATTATATGAATAAGCAAACTTTGAAATAATAAACAAATATGTAATTTGTATCACCAGAACCTTCTTAAAAACCATAAATAAATCCAGTAACCTAGCTCAATAGATCTAACATATTCAAAGTCATTTCTTGTGCCAAATCACTTAAAGAATTAAGTACTATTCGCATAACCCTTTAATTTGTGTTTTACTTCTATTAATCTAAAATAATTTTAGCATCTATAATTCAAAGTTATAAATATAAGAATTCATAATTTTAGCCTCTTGAATTCGCAATTCAAGAATAGATAATCTATCAAAGAAACCATGCTTTCTTTATCACAAGTCATTAACAATATGCTTGTATAATTATCTAAATCATAAGATCTTGAAAATCATTCAATCCAAACTCTAAAACATTCCTGTTTTCTGCAATGAGTCTTTATTTGGTTTTCTGTCTGTTTTCTTTTTACCCTTATTGAAGTTGGATATTTGTTATGTTTCCGATTTAACGACGTGTAGAATCCGACGTCGCTACTTCCGTCATTGCCTCCGTCAGTCGTGGCTTCGTCTTCATCGTAAGCAATAAATAAGCAAGGCAAGCACCCCCTTTGATCATATTGATCCTAGTTTTATAAACGTTTTCATTAAATATTTTATTGAACTAATCAAAATCATTCAAAATGAACTCCTAGTATTTTCAATTCAGAGATTAAAATGGTCAGGTTTTACCTTCTGTCTTTGGCCATGATTCAGATTACCAGCTTGGCTTAGACAAGGATGGTCCCACCTGTCATCAAGGCTTAACTAATCTTGCTTGCACCTTGGAAATGGGCCACCATCAGTGAATGCAGGGGCTCCTCAGCACAACCGAACAAAGCAAGGAGCTAGTACAGTAGGCGCCATGGCTGGGAGCTCGGTTTGCCCTTTGGTCGCCGGCTATGCAGGTGGGGAGAGAAAGAACCGAGCACAAAAATGGAACCCCGAGATCACCACGGTGCCGTAAGTGGTCTCGGTTGGAGCTGCAACAGCTTGAAGCGGCGACGCCACGGCGACGAACAACGGCGAACGATGGCTCATGTTGGTGGAACTCCACAGCGAGAGAACACCAAAACTTGGTTGGGGAAAATGTTTACAGGTGCTTGGTGATGCCTCATGTGCAAGCAAATGGCAAATATCGCTCAACTTAAGCAAATGCCACTACAGCCCGGCATCCACACTGAACTATCCACAAACACCATCCCCTCAACGTCAGATAACAAATTTACTGGTGAGTTTCATCTCTGCCATCCGTGCGCTTAAACTGAACATCATGGTGATGATGGAGCAAGATGCAAAACACAATGCCTTGTTGTTCTCTGACCGGTTCGTTGAGGCACTCAACTGCTATGCTGCCCTCTTCGACAGCCTCCATTGAGTAGCTGCAGCCAGCCCACGGAAAACCAATGAGCAAGTACGTTTAGAAAGGATTCTCCTGGGAGAAGAGATAAAAAAAAACACACTGATGTGTGAAGGAGTCCGTCGTCATGAGCCACATGAGAGGCTGAGCCAGTGGGCAACGCACATGGAGGGATCTGAGTTCGACCATGTGCCACTCAGCTTCAGTGCCATTAGGGAGGGTAAAAGAAGCTGATGAGCGCTGGATAGAAAGGATGCCAGAACAAAGAAGACAGGGGTTGCCTCCTTCTGTGCTGGGGTTAAACCCCTCTCTACTCAATCTCAGCCAAGGAACAAAATTTTGCCGAAATTCGTCGAATTTTCACCGAAATCTCAGATTTCGGGCCACCACGAAATCCAAATTACCGGCCGAATGAAAAAATTTGAAATTGCTACAGCAATTTCGTTTTTTTCGGCAAACTTTCAGGAAAATGAACCGGATTTTAAACTTATATGGCCGGATTTGGTCCAATAACCCTTAAAAAACTCATCTTCTACAAAAATTTGTTCAAAAACCGAATTTTTGAGACATTTTAAAATTTTGGCAAAAATATTGTCAGATTTTTATAAAATTATACAAGCTTGATAATAATCTAAAAAATTTATGGTACTATCCTTAGTAGTGCAGGATCATACATAAAAATTTTCAAAATAATTGAACTACATTTGTTATCTTTAAAAAATCAAAAACAGAATGAACATAATTGCGATAGTAATCTTGTCAGAATTTTATAAATTTGTTCGAGTGTGATCATGATCCAAAATTTTTATGAGAGCTTAAGAATTGCCTCAGTACCATTCTATAAAATTTTCAACTTTTTTTTTTCTCAATCAAATTTATGTAAGCATTGAACTTCATTTGTTATATTTCAAAAATCAAAAAGAGAAAGAACATAAATAGTACAGTGCTTTGTAAGAATTTTATAAATTCATAGGAGTGTGATCATGATTCAAAATTTTTATGAGATCTTAAGCATTTCTTTATCACCCTTCTGTAAACTTTTCAAAAATTCTAAATCTTTTTTGATTGCTAAAGCTTGATCATCATCTAAAAAATTCGAAAAGAGAAAGAACATAAATGATACATTCTTGAAGCTTGATCATCATCTAAAAAATTTATTGAAACAATAATAATACATCAGGACTATTTACAAATTTTTTTAAAATTTTCTAACGTGGTTTGGACCATTTTTAATTTTGTTTAAGTTTGTCGGTAAGGCTTTTAACAGGATAATAGCACTGTCCGAATTTTTAAACCCTCCAAAAAAAAATTCAAAATTTTTCTACATTGTTTGGACCATTTTTCGCTCAGTTGAAATTTGCCGAAATTTCAGCAATTTCGGGCGAAATTTCGGATTTTTTGGCCAAAATTTAATTCCGGATTTGAATTTCATCTGGATTTCGTCCGAAATAACGAGATTTCGCCGAAAATTCGGATTTCGGTCATCGGCAAAATTTCATCCAAAACGAAATTTGAATCCCTGATCTCAGCATGGAGGCCACATAAAGGTTCAACATCCGGGAGAAGAGAGCATATGCCAGTGCAGCGCCAAGTAATATGGCCAGCCCAGTTGGTTTCTCTGTTCACGGCGATTTCTTGAGCCACGGAGGAGAGGCTGTTGGTACGCTTTGCAGGATATGTTTGGCTGCTCTAACTGTTTGGTGATGTAGGACATTAGGGAACAACTTTTGGTGTGAAGCTTAAGTATGTATAGATGAAAGAACTGTAATTTCTCGCTGAAAAATTGGTACCAAATTGAATGAAAGCGGCACAGATGCTCCATTCATAATACAATCCTTGGATCAATGTCCATCGTTTCCTAGTTTACCCTCCCTTTATAAAAGACATGTTTCGGTTTTCGAGGATACATTGTTTTGGTTTATTTCTCTATATTCTTGGTACTCTTCAGTTGCACATACGAAAGAGAGCAAAATTGGTTTTTGGAATTGCATAAGTATATGCGCCTGGCAAGAGGCTGAGGAAATTCTGCGTGATGCATATTAAGATGTCATTCTCACGATGGACAAGTTTCCCTTGCAAACAGGAACATGCTGACTCCTATCCTCGTTGTCTTCTCCCAGATCAAACCTCGTCTGCAAAATAGACAAGCAGAAATAAGCATTGGAGGTCAAAAACAATTGCATGGGGTCAAATGCTAATGGGTACTCCAAGAACGTCACCTTGCAATCACCTACCGTTTTGTAAATTCAGACAAATCTGAAGTGTAGCTTCTTGTCCATCTTGTTTGGACTGTGAATGCAGACTTTGGAGCCATGTTAGCTTCATTTGAACCTCTCTGGTCGGTCATGGAAAAAACTTAATAGCTTGAGTTTTCTGTGAACCTTTTCTATTCAATAAAACCTTCGAGCTTCTCAAATATCTCTATGTATTGCGCATACGATTGCAGAAACCTGGAGCGGAGCAGAAGGAATTGATCACAAAATTGTCTGATAGCTTCTGATGCCAATGCTGAAGATAAGTTCCAACAGGACAATTCCAAGGTGCTTAGTTATTCCACCAAGATGCAGACGACATCACTTAGCTCTTGCCGCAGATGCATCCAATTCCGCTTTGTCCCTTTTGCATCCCATGACAACGCTACCACCTAGGAACGTATGAACCTTGCAACATTTGAACACTAGGGGATCATCGAACACGAACAATGCCATGGCTTGACAACCTCAGAAAGTCAGAATTGTATTCTCTATAGCAACACAGCTACGTCCCAAAAGGCCAAACAAGGACATGTTCCAGGACGACATGACGTCGTCGGCGACATCGTCGCCGGCGTCGTCGCTGTACTCGCCGTCGCCGCACGGGGCGTGGGTGCAGGAGCTGAGCCAGGGCCAGCAGAGCGTGCGGCTCGTCGGCCTGCTGTACCAGTGCGCCTCCGAGGTGGCCGCCGGCTCCTTCGACCGCGCAAACCTCTGCCTTGAGCACATCATGCAGCTCGCGTCCCTGGACGCGCCCCACACGCTGCAGCGCCTCGCCGCCGTCTTCGCGGACGCGCTCGCGCGCAAGCTGCTCAACCTCGTCCCGGGGCTCTCGCGCGCGCTCCTCTCCGCGTCCAACTCCGCCGACTCCCACCTCATCCCGGCCGCGCGGCGCCACATGTTCGACATGCTGCCGTTCCTGAAGCTCGCGTACCTCACCACCAACCACGCCATTCTTGAGGCCATGGAGGGCGAGAAGTTCGTCCACATCGTCGACTTCTCCGGCCCGGCCGCCAATCCGGTGCAGTGGATCGCGCTCTTCCACGCCTTCCGCGGTCGTCGCGAGGGCCCGCCGCACCTCCGCATCACTGCCGTCCACGACAGCAAGGACTTCCTCGCCAGCATGTCCGCCGTGCTCGCCAAGGAGGCCGAGGCGTTCGACATACCGTTCCAGTTCAACGCCGTGGAGGCGAAGCTCGACGAGATGGACTTCGATGCCTTCCGCCACAGCCTCCGAGTCAAGTCCGGCGAGGCGCTCGCTGTCAGCGTCGTGCTGCAGCTTCACCGCCTCCTCGCGGCTGACGACGCCAGGAGCAGGCAAGCCGCCGAGCTCACCCCGCTCCAGATCATCGCGAGCTCCAGCCCGAGCAGCTTCGGCGAGCTGCTGGAGAGGGAACTGAACACGCGGCTCCAGCTAAGCCCCGACGCGTCCGTGCTCTCATCCCTCTCGCCTCAGTCCCCACTGCCAGCGCATTCGAAGCCGAAGCTGGGAGGTTTCCTGTCAGCGATCAAGGCGCTATCCCCGAAGATCATGGTGGTGACGGAGCAGGAGGCGAACCACAACGGCGGCGCGTTCCACGAGCGGTTTGACGAGGCGCTGAACTACTACGCGTCGCTGTTTGACTGCCTGGAGCGGGCGGCGGCGGCTCAGCGGTGCGCGGGGGCGGCGGAGCGGGCTCGGGTGGAGCGGGTGATGCTGGGGGAGGAGATCCGGAGCATCGTGGCGTGCGAGGGGGCGGAGCGGAAGGAGCGGCACGAGCGGGCGCGGCAGTGGGCTCAGCGGATGGAAGCGGCGGGGCTAGAGCGGGTGGGGCTGAGCTACAGCGGCGTGATGGAGGCGCGGAAGCTGCTGCAAAGCTGCGGGTGGGCAGGCGGGTACGAGGTCAGGCACGACGCCGACGGTCACTGCTTCTTCTTCTGCTGGCACAAGAAGCCTCTCTACGCCGTCTCCGCGTGGAGGCCGGCCGGATACCGGCCCAGATGAGCTCGCGAATTGTGATCGATTCGCATGCAGTTGGTGTAATCTTTCTTTGTGCTGCATGGCAGCGCCAGCACGAGTTCCCTTCCCTCCCTTACGGCCCAAATTTGGCTTCAAAATAAATTTGACATAATTTTCATGAATTTCAAACAAAAACCATACTTGCACCTCAAAGATTTCCCTAAAAATCTTCGCCTTGAATTTAAAAATTTTAAATATGTCTCCTTGGCTCAAAAATTTGAATTTGCAAAATTCTAAAATTTAGCTGTGTGATGTTTAAAAATATCAAAAACCCTTGTGGGCAAAATCTTCTCAGTTTTAAAAAATTAAACTCAAATCAAAATTTAATTTGCAAATAAAAAAATTCAAACCCTTTCTTTCTCTCTCCCCTCTCAGACCGAATTTCTCCCGCAAGCCTGACCTCCTTCCCTCTCTTTTCTCACGTCGCTGGCTCGCTCTCCCTCCTTTCCCTTCTCTCCTGCGGCCCAACTGGCCCACGCCGCGCTTCCCTCTTTCTCTTCTCCCTTCCTATCTCGCTGGCTCATCTAGCTCAGCCCCATCGAGCCCCCTATCCTTTCCCTTCTCCCCTGTGCGGCCCGCGAGCGTGAGCAGTCCAACAGCAGCATCAGTCCAGCTCCCTCTTTCTCTCTCGTGCTTGGTGACATGTGGCCCCCAGCCCCACCTATCAGCCCAAGGAAAGAAGCATTGTGCTTCTTTCCCATGCCGCGTCTCTCTCCACTCTCTCTCTCTCTCTCTCTCTCTCTTCGCATCACCGAGCCAGGCACGTGAAGGAGACACGCTTGGATGCCTGCAACTATCCATCCTTAAGCCTTGTGCCGCCGCGAGGTAGTCACGTTCATGAGCCAAAGCCCGTTGTACACTACTCTCCTCAGGTGCCTGCGCCATGTCAATCCCCTGTCTCTTCTTTCTCCTTCTCCCCTCTACTTAAGCCTTGCCCGAGCACGTTAAAACCCTCGTCCACTTTTCCTCTACTTCCCCCAAGTGTTCCCCTCTTCTTCTCCTTGGGTGGAAGTGAATTGAGCCATTTTCTCCTAGTACCGCTACCGGTTTTGTCCGTCGAATTCCATTGTCCCGTGAGCTCCCGTCACTGTTATCTTGTGCATCATGGTCTCCACACTCCCTTCTTCACGATGCCCACCTCTTTGTTGCTTGTTTCCCCATAGGAAGGATGGAACGCCGCCACCGTCCCCTTCGGCTTGGTGAGCTTCGACCTTTAAGGTCATGTCCGTCGTGTTTGCCTTGATCCCTTCTTTCTAACATCCCTCTTCTTCTTCCTTGCCGAGCACCAAAAACGCCGGAACGCCCCTTCTTCCTTGTTGCCGATCACATCGACCACGCCACCACCATCGATCTACTCCCTCATTCTATCTCTCTGTTCCCACGTGTTCCTATATGTTGTAGACCGTAGTTCCTCGCCGTGCCGTCATGTACAGGCTAGCTCGCCACCCATCTTTAGCGCCAAGAGCACCCCTAGCATCGCCATAGCCTGTAGATGGTGAAGACCGCCTCAATTTGAAGTTCCTAGCCTCGTTCAGTAGATGCCCATGTGCACAATAGCACCACCACCATCCTCATTGTTGTGTCGCCGCCTCAAGCCATCTCTCAGCACACCGTCGCCACCTTCGGAGTCATTGGGACACCACATTCCAATTTTCCCATCCCAAGGGGTCGTTGAGCCTTCCCTTGCCGATGCCAAGCTCAATACGAGCCGCCCATGGCACCCTCCTTTCCTTTCTCCGTTTTGAGAGAGGAAGAAGGCGACTGTGACACCGACATGTGGGTCGCGTGCATAGAATTAGGTTAAGTAAACCGGTAGTTAGTTAATAATTAATTAGTAGTTAATGTCAGTATGACATGTGGGCCCAAAATATGAGGAAATCTAATGAAAACCTAGTTAAAGTCTGAGTGAATGACACATGGACCCTACCTGTCATTCTCTTAATAAAAATAAAAAGAAAATAAAATAAAACCCCGCTTTTGCTGGTATTTTCTTTAGGAAAAATAATTGAAAAAGGAAAATAAAACCCCGTGGACCCCACCTGTCAGGATTTTATGATTTTTTATAATTTCTTAGTTCAAACTTTGGAGGGCTCATTCTCCCTCATTTTAAATTCAAATGACTTGGTTTTTATTTCTAAATTCACTATCTTTCCATCATTACCAAAATTATAATCTTTGGACTTCATTTGAATTTATTTAAGTTTGTGTGGAATATAGATATTTGTGCATTTATAGAATTTGATGCTTCGGATGCCCCGTCACTACCCATCAAGAACCAATGCTATCCATTGTTGAGCAAGGAAAATTCTTATGAATGTTGAACTTGGTTTTCACACGCAACTAATTTTATTTTAAATACAGATTGCATGCTTAATTTTATTTATTAAATTATATATCAAATGTTGATGTTTAACTATACCATGCAACTAATATTATTATTCCCTTCTTTGATGGTCCGTATTACCTTCACTATGCCACTCTGGGATAATTATCATAATATTTCGCCCTTGGTTAACCCTTAATGAATAAAAGTTATGCCTAGAAATGATTAGTGGTTAAATCAAGGATGACATAAACATTTCCAACAAATACTTGGGACATTGTGTGATAATTGGTGTGGTAACGTAGGTTACCATTGGAAATAGAAAAATGGCTTATAAAATGGTGAAGATTTGGTCGAGTGGATAGTACAAGATCGGTGTAGGAATGTACACAAATTGGGTTTGTTGGTCGTCTTGCTCGAGTTGATTAAGTAACGAATCATGTGTCGTATTTCTGAACTAATAATCGTGCAACCACAAGTCAAAGTATGTGTGCGACCTGGCCAAATAATTGTTGAGCTCTCACATGGCTCCTGCGCATAGATGTAGGTTGGATTTCTATAATCGAGAAGGATGGTAGACTCCCTAACAACGGCGGTCCCTCGTTGAAAATGTAGCCTCTTAACGGGTGTGTTCTGAGGGTGATCCGTAACTATCATTGTCCTAGTGTTGGGGGCTTTCACCCAGGAGCGGGAAAAAGTGTCGGGGCGATGCATTAGAAAAACCTTGTTATGATCACCTTAGTTGCATACCTAAGAAAGCGTGTTACTCACTGATATTATGAGTTGATCATATCTTATGGGTAAAGTCATGCAATCTCTGCAGAGTGTATATAATCTATTCGAATAGTCATGTCACTGGTTATGAACATTATGAGAAATGCCACAGTTGATTAGTTTTTACATAATATGGTTAATGATGGATACGGTAAGCCGATTGTGAAAAGGTGGATAGGGTGTGGTGCTTACGAAGTGAATATGGATGATAATTGCGAGGAGAATTCGTTCTAATGATAATTTCAATTAAATTGGTCACTTTATTTTGAGTTACAAATGCTAAGTAGGTTTGGAAATTAACTATGCTAATTACAATAAAACTTGCTTTCTGTTAAGAGAATCTTAAAGCTAGCGTTCCTTTGTCAGGCCCAACATCTATATACTTGCATTTGGTATAAGGGCTTGCTGAGTATTTTTGTACTTATGGTTGCTTAATATATAGACTTAGATGATGGAAGTGGAGATCTGGTGTATGGATACTTCTATGCATTCAGATACAAAAGTGAAGACGATGGCTAAAACTGGATTTATTCTCAGTTGATTGGATTTGGCAAACCATAGATACCCTTTTGGTTTATTTTCCTTCCACTGCTATGCCGAAACAAACTCATTTCGCATGTCGGCCCATTTATGATTGTTTATGTAATACTAAGTACTCTTTTTACTTATGTGTATGTATAGATGTGTTATTCACCATTATTACATTGTATAAACTAGCTACTGCTGGTGGACCTAGCTTATAATACACATAGGGTATGGATGCAACCTATGATAATTCCTAGTAGATCTGTAAATAAGCCGAGCTTGAACGAGCCTAGTCTGCTAGGCTCGAGCTCGATAAAAACTCGAGCAAAGCTCGAGTTGTGGTTCGAGCTTGAACTCAGGCTCGAGTAAGCTCAAGAGCGCTAAACAATTCAATACACTATTTTTCAACAATAAAAAAATATTCAAACTTAAGTTCGGCTCGAATAAGCTCGATAAGTGTTAACATATAGTAATATTTAACAAATAATTTGTATATTTACCAAGCTCAATAACTATTTGAGCCCAGTTTGATAAAGCTCGCGAGATCGAGATCAAACTCAGTTCGACTTGTTTGGAGCTTGAATCAAATTTAAGATAAACCAAACTCGAGTAGCCGGTGAGCCTCAAGTTTTTTTATTTTAATATCCTAATTCCTAGGCGTATGTACAGCATATCCCGTGCTTCGTGAGCTTCGAGTTTTTTTTATAACTGTCCTAATTCCTGGCGTATGTACAGCGTATCTCGTGCCGTATGTGTGTTTGATAGTTTGGATTGGAATGAAAAGCTTATGTAATTTTCAATCAAAACGGTACGGTGAGTACACGATCCAAAAGCTCATCGGCAATTGCTGCACGGCTTGCATGAATGCTCAGCTAGCTGCGAGTTGTGATATATACTCTCTTTCTAAATATAAGTCATTTTAACTTTTAAATTTTATTTTTAAGTACATACCATCTTATAATTTTGAGATAATTTTTTGAAAAAATTTCCTTTACATATCTCTATAATTCATTATTTTTTGTATTATTTATTACTATGTACTATCTCTATTCATGAATACATATCATTCTAGCATTCAAATTTTGTTCCTAAATACATGCCATTCTACAATTTCAAAACAACTTTTAATTATTTTTTTTTGCATGTCTCTACCATTCATTATTCTCATATTATTTATTATTGTGGAATAAAATAACACACAGTATCGGAGACCAATAAGTGTGCTGATGAAAGGGACGATTTCATCATTTCTATATATATATATATATATATATATATATATATATATATATATATATATATATATATCTTAATCAAGTATAAAATCTAAAACACTATCTATTTACGAACGTACCATTTAAAAATAAAAGTGAGACTACAAAATAAGGACAATTTAATTATTTATATATATAGCTTAGTTGAAATATAAAATCCTAAAACATGGAGCGGCCGTAGTTGACTGATGGTATCAGTTTAACCAGCGATTCGATCGACCGTACGAAAGCTCGTGAAAAGTGAGAACCTAATGAGAAAGGCTGTTCGCCTCTGTCGCAGTCTTGTCTTCGTCACGCGTCGGCCGTACGCGCGCCTTTCCGCAGTCAAGCCCAGCACGGTCAACGAGGGAAGTTGCGTTTCAGCTCTGCCTACCCCATTACAAAAAAGTTGGAGTAGCTCTTTGAAATTACCCCGCAATTCCAAACCCTTATGTACGGTAATTTCTTTGCATTCCGGGTAGCAGTTGCGTTCTCCAATCATAGCCTCTCTCTCTCTCTCTCTCTCTCTCTCTCTCTCTCTCTCTCTCTCTCTCTCTCTCTCTCTCTCTCTCTCTCTCTCTCTCTCTCTGTGGCTCGTACATTCTGGATTGTCTAAAAATTATATGGTGGTAGTTTTTTATTATGTAAAAAATTAGATTTTAGATTTTTTAAGAAACTTTATGAGAAGCTTCTTCACAATTAGAAGTAGATTTATATATAAAATCAAAAGCTGTTAACCACCTTATTCTTAGATAATCCAGAATCTGCAAAATCAGAAGCTGTCCTAAACTGGAGGGCTTGATGGGCCTGTTGCATAGTTTTTATCTTCATTTGTAGCGTATTGTCCCACACTTTACAGAATTTAGGGGCTGTGTTTCAGCTTTGAGCCAAAAGCCCCTCCAAACAACATGGCTGCAAAACAGCTGAGAAGCTAAGCCAAGCAAAAGCACCTCCAAAGCTGTAGCCGCTAGGAAGGAGTTTTTCAGCTGTGGCTTCGCTCGACTGCCTCTCACCTTGCTCACTCCGCTTCCCTCCTCGCCGCCTCCACGTCATCTCCCTTCTCGGGAGCCATTGTGCTTCGCTCGGTTGCCCTTCCAAAAACTACAGTTACAACAACCAGTTTATCAAATGACATATCAAGAAAAACCACAGCCGTTAGTTACAGCTGATTTACAGTCCAGCAAAACAAAACAGCTTTTCAACTTATCCGCAGCCCCAAACAGTGTTCATTTACTTACCCAGGAGCCCTTCTCTTCGTAGTTGATCGGAATTTCTCTCCTGCAGCAATTCACAAGCTCACATAAACAAAGCATTGCTGCCTTGCCAAGCTACGTTGAGTAACTGTAGGTTTTGGTATGCTTAAAATGTGGGTTAATCGAGCTGTTAGGAAACCCATTTGCTTCCAGATTGGACTGGAATAGACAGACGCGGATCCGGTACAGTCTCTACGGGGACTGTTTAAGTTGTACAGACGGTTCGGTTCGGATTTGTGAGTAGTATGGTGCTACAGTAGATGCCACAGTATTTTTGCACGACAGAAAATTATAACGATGTTCTCAGAAGATTCAAACCATTGTCGTTCGATCCGACGATCCGCAGGGGACTATTTAAATTAAAGTCCCTAAAGCGAAATAGACCTACATAAGACTGTCGTATCTGTCAGGATGGTAGGCATAATCGTTTATGTGCTGCAACGACCTAGATTGTAGGATAATGATAGGTAGGATCGTGCTCAGAAATCATGATTCCAAATATACTATGATTTGGATCGCTCTTTTGTGTAAGTATCTTAATCACAATGCTTCAAAAGACACTGACAACCTTCGTCCATGGGTCTAAGCCTATTCCAATCATAGGCTGACTCTGCCAGGATAACTGATTAGTTAAGTGATCACCAGCCTCAATTTTAAGATCGGTTGGACCTAAGCTTAGGCTGGCCGGCAAAACATGCCCAGCAAGTGTGGGTTGTGGATGGGAAAGATATCTAATCCAATCCTAGTCAGAAATGCAACTTAAGCCGTTGTAAATGAACCATCACATCAAAAAACGACGGGTCAGATCTTTTGAAATACCTTAGCAAAAATACCACGCCGATTTTCTAACGTAGCAAGTTACTGTAGTAAGTCACTGTTGGATGATTCAAACAGTCCGTTGGCTCGATCGAATTGCTCTGGGAGCTAGAGACCACTTAAGTTACAGTCCTCATGTGAACTGCACAGGAACCATATTCGTTGTCTGTATATAAGGTGACTGATTTTTTTCTTAATTTTAAGTTGCATCAATTTTTAAGGTTAATTGTTGGATAAAATCAGAATTACCGACCAACACACGTCTCAAAGCTAATCTAATCGCCAAAAATCGGATTAGCTTTTTTTTAAAAAAAAAAAGGAAAAACTTGACAAGTTACAAATTGCAAAACCAAAAAACAAAAACTCAACTATGTTGGAGAATATCACGTTGGACAGTATAAGTTAATGACTTAGAAATAGCTAAAAAGAGTAATTCATTTACAAGATCAAACTCCATCGGTTGTATTTACCACCGTAGCTTCGGATCACCGGGATCGAAACAAGGCATGATTACAAGACTACGGCGAAAAAATCAAACCATGTTGACAACCTTACTGGTGACTTCTTGTGAACAAACAAGGCATGATTACAAGACGACGGCGAACAAATCAAACCATCATATACGGAGTACTGTGTGTGTAATAGAAGGACGAAGAACCCATTAATTTCCTGTGAAAATGCTAGAGGACTTGATTCCTCACATGTACGCGCGATTAACGATTGGCCCTCTCCATGGACAGATCACCGGTTCACCGGAATCAATACACACACATCGCAAACCAAGAACCGAATCAATTCACTAGTACTTCACGAGTAGTTATCGTTTTGATCATAAATAATTATAGTTTTAGATATCGAGGTAACAAAGTTTTAAAAGATTGATTTAGGATAATTATTTATGATCAGAACGAGTAGAACAAGAGTAGAACCAAAACGATGACTATTTGTGGCTCCAGAGGAGCGGAGAGTGGATGAACAACGGCAGGTAGGTACAATGCATTAATAATTAACACGTAGACCGTTATCAAGGCCCATGCATCATCATGCGCGTGAACTCGTCGAAGCAGACGAATCCGTCGCCGTCGGTGTCCACGCCGCCGATCATGCGTCGGCAGTCGTCGACGGAGCACCGCTCGTCGCCGAGAGAGGCGAGCACGGCGCGGAGCTCCTCGGCCGAGATCCTCCCGTCGCCGTTGGCGTCGAACACCGCGAACGTCTCCTTGAGCTCGCCCTCGTCCGCGGCCGTGGCCGCGACCTCCTCCAGCACGAGGCTGGGCTCCGCCTCGGCGAGCATCTCGGCCAGCTCCTCCTCGCTCGACACGACCCTCCGCAGCGCCACCTCCAGCTCCTCCCGCGTCACGGCCACCGGCTTCTTGGCCCCGGAGGCGGACGCCGACGGCGGCAGGACTGTCCTCGGCGTGGTGACGGACCCATCGGACGACGACGACGACGCGGTGGAGCCGAAGGAGCCGCTCTTGCCGTTGCTTGTCTTCGTCATCTTGTTCTCCTTCTTGGAAGACGAAGAACCGAAGAAATGCATCAGCTTCATGGCTACCTCAGGTGGTTGGGTGTGGGATCGAATTGACGAGGAGGAAGACTTGAGGAAGGAGGGAGGAAGGTGGCGAAGAATTATAGGCGAGGCAACTCAGGCAGGTGAGCTTCCGCGAAGCTTCGCGCGCGGGAAAAAAACGGCCGGCCGGTTCGCGCGGGCTGGCCTACCTTGGCTGCGATTTATTAGCCTCAGCTTTGAAGGTTTCCATCTCGTTTGCACGAGAGCGAGCTTTTAAACGACCTGACCTGGAGCACACCAGCTGCGCTTCACATCAGGAGGGGTCAAATCACTAGGGGTTTAATTAACACTTGAGCTTTCCGTCGAAAACAACCTAATAATATAATTAAAATTTCATGATGTATTACACTGATGGTACACCGTGGCTAGCAGAGATCTAAGTGTTTCTATGTATTTCCTTCTTATATAAGTTGCATAACTCTTAAAGCAAGTAATCAACACCTACTGTTTATTCATACTTTAATATTTGTGCAACTTTAAGATAGTGATGTATAGAAACACCTCTCGGCTATTAATTTATTAATGGTATTTCTACTATTCTACTACAGCAAAATATAAATAAATACCAATTAATCTGATTCATTGAATCGAATCGAAAAGAGTGAACGGTAACCGATATAAATTTGGATTTCGTTGATCACTATGTAATCCAACGGGTAAGCTAATGACACTATTCAGCTTAAACTTTTATCTCAAGAGATTGGGACTTCTTGGGTCCATCTCAACAAGTCGGCAACATCTAATAGCTAGGACCATTTCACTAGTAAATCAACATCAATATTAATATAACAAGGCACACGGGATATATACGCCAACTAAGCATGACATGTCTATGGTGTAATGCCAATCGTTTATATGTTTTATTACGTAAGATTTTTAATGATACGATATAGAGAGTATATATAGTTATTTCTTCATGAAGAGACAACTATGCAAACAACATAAAACACTAATGCATGAGTTAATTATCGCCTACAATAAACAACTTTTCATACTATAATTGAAAAGATTGTAAGATCTCGTAACGATAACCTTAAGATGCCATCCAACCGTAGAAGTTGTCAATAATTTTGTCTTTAGATGACATAGAATAATATCTCTACTACTTCTAATTAGGAGTTGGTGGCAGTGGTCTGTTCTTCTTTAGAGTATCTGATTTGTTGAATCTGACATTAACGGCTGAGATAGAAGAGGATTTAATCATATCTTAGATTTAAGGATTTTATCATATCTTTTTTTAATAGAAATATTATTTTAGCATATCTTTATTAACATGTTCTTACTATGGAAGGATGTTATTCATATATCTTATAAATAGAAGGATTTTCTCATCATGTCCTGCATGGATAGAAGGATATACTCGTCATATCCCATAATATGGGAATTCTATCTCATCATATCTGGAAATGCATAGATTAAAAGAAAGAATCACGCAACCAAATCACGTGCCAATCACGAAGATGTCGGGGAGACCTGGCTTCCATCCGCCTACGTACGCTGTCTTCTGCTTTCATCTACTCCCTATTAGAGAGCACCCACTCTCATCTTCAGGGGGACAGGCCGGTCGGTAATGGAGACACACGCAGGAAAAGAAGAGAAGAGAAAGGCTGCGTGCAAGAAGCAAGAAGATTTCCTGCAAGAGGAAGGCAATAACTTTCTCGTCCTTCAATGGTAAGGATTGATATCTCTATACTAATTCTAATTAAGAGTTGGTGGTGATCATCCGTTCTCCTTCAGAGTACTTGATTTAATTATATCTTAGATGGAAGGATTTTATCATATCTTTTTTTAATAGAAATATTATTTTAGCATATCTCTATTTACATGTTCTTACTATGGAAGGATGTTATTCATATATCTTATAAATGGAAGGATTTTATCATCATGTCCTGCATGGATAGAGAAGGATATACTAACCATATCCCATAATACAGGAATTCTATCCCATCATATCTGGAAATGCATAGATTAAAAGGGAAAAATCACGCAACCAAATCACGTGCCAATCATGAAGATGTCGGGGAGATCTGGTTTCCATCCGCCTGTGTACGCTGCCTTCTGCTTTCATCTACTCCCTATTAGAGGGCATGCACTCTCATCTCCAGGAGGACAGGCCGGTCGGTAGTGGAGACACACGCAGGAAGAGAATAGAAGAGAAAAGCTGCGTGCAAGAAGTAAGAAGATTTTCTTCAAGAGGAAGGCAATAACTTTCTCGTCTTTCAATGGTAAGGATTGATATCTCTCTATTTCAGAGTAATTGATTCGTTGGATCTAACATGAACAGTTGAGATGGAAGAGGATTTAACCTGATAGTCAAATCTCTTCGGAGAAACAAATTTTCCTACTATTGAAACATAACTAAAGTTAGTATTCTTTGCAAATAAATTTTTTTGTCGCAAATTGAGTTTTCATTGCAACGCACGGGCACATGACTAGTATAGACCTAATCATCTGATCTGTATTACTGTACATACTCCAAGTTGCATTATTAGTGGTTAAGTTTTGGTATCGTATACGACCTTCTGAAAACGTAGGCTACGTATGCATGCGTGATGGATTTGGTTGACGGAAGGTGCCAAGAAACTTACGACGCATCACTACTCACTGTCCTATGTGAACAACCTGACCTGACAGACAGCGTGACTTGCGTTCGTTCGGGAGGAATTTCGGCTGCATTACGCCTGCAGTAAGTGCCCCTAGTCCTGAAATTTCGGCTGCATTACCCACAGGATCACACCAGTTACATTACATGACCTTTATTAACCTTTCCTGAGCTTCACTTTATTTAGGCTACGCTTGTTCAGCGAGCGTTCGTGTCAATATCCTGCACTACCTGTTTATGCTATATATGCAGACAGCAGACTTACCGGTGCCATGAACTATGAACAAAATCATGGTAAGTATATGTGCATGTCATTGTGCAAACCGCCAATGTTCGCTTTCAGATTCTAAGGATCAAAAGCAAGCGACGGCGACGCTATGATCCATGTCTTTTTTTTCTTCTTCTTCTTCCTCCACAACGGGTTATCCCATATTCCATTAATTCATAACGGAATCGAAGTCTTACCTGTTGAAGTATAAGTGAATTGCCCACCTTTCCTCATCAGCTTAATCTTTTGGATGAACTGGTTGGTGCATGCAACTCAATATGGTATCGAAGCTAAGATGTCTCGAGTTCAAGACTCGGTTGGCGCAATTAAATAATTGCAGCCCACTTCTCTTTCACATCTTAAGCCTGAGGGAGCTTATACGTAAGGGGAAGTGTTGAAGTATAAGTGAATTATCCACTTTTTTTATCAACTTAAGCTTTTAGGTGAACTGGTTGATGCATACAATTCAATATTACCAAGTACTACCAACCACCCATAGCAAGAACTGAAGTCCTCCCATCCTTTTTGTAAGCAGAGCAAGAGCACCAAGCAATCTTATTCTTGCTGCTTACAAAAGAGTGGGACACAAGCAAAACGGAAACTGCTGAAACTGTTACGGCAGGCTAGAGCTACTCTTTCGTTTTCATAGAACTTCAGCACTTTTTGTCACCGTCATCCTATCCAGTTGGGTCTTCTATGCCAGCAGCAGGAACAGAATTATCCTCTTTTCTTCCAATCAGCATCCTTCTTCCAGTAGCACCCCTCTCTTTCATTAGCTTCAGCATGTTGCTGCAGAGCTTCAGCTTGGATCACTTCTGCTCCTGTGATGATTTCCCCCTTCATAGTTTCTCTGTAGAGACCTGCCCCATATTTCAGAAAGGTGCAGAAATAGCAGATGATCTCAGCAGAAGATCCAACTGTCTTGTTATCAAAACAAGTCTTATTTCGAAGATCCCAAATTGCCCAACAGACAGCTGATAAGCCCTTACATGAATTTTTTTTCCTGAAAGAAATGATTGATTTACCAAAGATATTGATCAAAGGATGAAGGACCCAATTAGCACCTATCATTTTGCCAATTAAGCTTCAAATATATTCTGCCACCATACAACCAAAGAATAAGGCCCTATTTGGATGAGTAGTAATTCTTTAGGAGATTTTGAGATTTAGTTCAAATTTGAACAAGATCTTAAAACATTTCAATGAAATACCCCTAATCCAAACACCTCCTAAGTGATTGGTTGTTTCAAGTTCGGAGCAGAAACTACAACAATTATTCCCTTGCCATTTCCTTTTCAGAAGGTTATCTGTTGTTAAAATTGCATTTCTCCGGATCAACCACATGAAGATTTTAATTTTAAGAGGGATCTTAGCTTTCCAAAGCATTTTATGAACACATGATCTAGCAGGGTTAAGTTAATATGTATATATACTGATGTAGATTGAAATTATGTATCTTATTGGATCCCACACCTTTCATTTATAATGAGAATTACAATCATAATACAATTGAAATCTATCTCTAATTTCCTAATTTATCTCTAATTCAATCGGATTTTATTTCGAATTCTATCCCAACACTCTCCTTTAAGATGGGATAAAAATATCAATCACACCCCATCTTGTTACATATTGTGACACCCTCGCTATGATCTAACTCTTTAGTAAAGCAATCAGTCAACTGCTCATTAGATTTGACATGCTACAGCTTCAGAATTCTGTCATCTAACTTCTCCTTGATAAAGAACCGATCGATTTCAACATGCTTGGTACGATCATATTATACAGGATTATTAGCAATATTGATCGTAGTTTTATTGTTACAATGCAATACCAAGGGATCACTCCTCAATACCCGAAATTTAGACAATAGTCTCTTCGTCTAGATTATCTCACTCAAGCTTTAACATCATTGCTCTATATTCTGCCTTTATAGTAGATTGAGCCACAACTTTCTGCTTCTTACTCCTCCATGACACGAGACTACCGCCCACAAAGATGCAATATCTAGATGTAGGCCTCCTATCATTTATACTGCTTGCCAAATCAGCATTCCACTCTTCAAATATCGTTGGATCCGAAAGACATTATCCATATGTCCCGTTCTAGTAGCCCAACGCCAGTAGTATTCCGATGATATAGCCCTCCCTTCCTCCTCCCTCTCCCACGCCTCCACTGCCTCCCTTCTTCATCGCCGCCGCTGTCACACTGGTCGTAGCTCTACGTGCATCTTTCCCTGTCCTCGCCTCCCCTGTGGCCAGCGGAGAGCTTGCTGCCTCGCTGTGCCGCCGACTTCCTCCCTGCCAGCTACCTCACTCAACCTAATATTCTCTCCGCCCTTGCCTTATCGTCCTGCCCTTTGCCACCGCCACCCACTGTCGGGCTGCCACCACCTCGGCCTCCCTTTATAGCCGGAGGGAGGGAGGGAAGAGGGAGGGGGAGGGGTGAACCCATCGACGGAAAGGGGGGGGTTGAACCCATTGACGGCGACGAGAGAGAGAGAGACAAACAGTGGAGCATTAGAGCGAAAGAAATATCGGGGAATAATATACCGTTGTAACGGTACACTGTTCCCTAAATTTTCTCCTTGAATAAATGCACCTTGCTGACGCTGGCTTGCCTGAATAAAACCTTCGATTATACATTGCTGATCAACGTGGAAAATATTATTGTCTGTAAGAAAATAACAGTTATTACATGCCGTGTATTACAAATGGTTTAACAATTTACGCAGTTCACTGTTAAGCATGGTGCCAGCGAGAGAGCCAGCACAAGACAGTTGACAGCCAGCACCGAGGCCAGAAACATTACGGTCATCGCTTGATTCAAGAGAACGTTATAGAGAAACCAAAAACGAACAGCACAGCAGTATTATGCGATTAACATAGGCTATTTAAATAATAGATGAAAATCATGTACTTGCACAACACTTGGATAATATACATTGAACATTACTCAGCAAACTTCAGACAGGAAAAACTAATAGAAATGCATATTCTACATGAACATCAGTTTCATGTAGAATTTCAGTAGCGTTCATAGCTCACAATTTAGCCACAGGGAGTGAGCTTCTTGTTGCCTGCACCACGAGGATTATCTTCCTTCCAGTCATCCCATGCTCTTGCTTTCTCCTCTTCAGCATCCTCGTCCTCTTGGGCCGACCTAGTGCCATCCTTGTACCAAGCAGAGTTTGCGTCTTGAATCATCTTAGCAGTTCTTTCTTGCCATTTCTCCATCATTTTCATCTCACGTAAGCCGGCTTCTTCTATGCTCATTGTCGGCAGCCTATAGTCCAATACAGGCAAAAAGGCAACATAAAAATTGAATCAGAGTCGTCTGATATGCTTCGCAAATGCTTTCATACACTGTCAGGCCCAGACAATGCAAGCTACTCTAGGGGATAAGACCTACTATTACTTTAACATTCCAGGGGAAGATCTACTGATTTATATCAGTAAATACACAATAGTATCTTCTTACTAGGGCCTTCTTGTCATAAACTATGGCTGCATCTAAGGAACACCTCTAAATCATATCTCAGCATCACAGCATTTCTAAGTGTTTACCATCAAAACAGAAGAAATAATAGAGAGCTAAAAAAAATGTTGTACTTTCAGGGAGTCATCCTTTTGACCCTTCCACGTACCAAATTTAACACAATACCATGGGATGCTTTTTCTAACACCAAAGCAAAGCATGGTCTCCAACAAAGTCTAAATCACCAATTGGTTTTGATGTCCAAAAACAGAACTAACAAGGTAGAACATATGATAGAATAAACAAGGTCCATAGAGTAACAAGGAGAAGCAAACATGACATAAAAACCAATTTCTAATTTATCAATGAATCTGCTTATTGTACAATGCTCAATGCACCAAGAGGTCAAAGCTCCTACAAATATATCAAAGTATGTATATCTAGAGTGATGCATTAAGGGTTGTGACAAATAGCGCTCAGTCCACATTCTGCCATAACACAAGGTCAACAGCCAGAATAGTACAAAAACGAAAAGCAATGCAGTGTCCTGCAGGTGCGTAACACTATTTCAAACTTCAAAGCATACCTGTAACCAGGCTGAAAAACTTGTGCTGCCATTCTTTCTCTTTCACTGGTTAGTCCCCCACCAACAAGACTTGCAGGTCCAAATATCAGGGGTTGGTGTTTGTGCTCATGAGCTTGTGAAACACTTGCTCGACTGTGAGGACCCTCCCCAAATCATTCTACCATTTAAGCATAAGCATGTCATAATCATCATTATCATTTTCAATTAGCATCATTAAGCATAAGCATTAGTAAATTAAGGAGCATCTTGCATTCATGTGTGTGTGTTTTAGCATTTGAAACCATTTCAGCAAGGCAGTTGCATGCATAATAGAAGGAAAGATCAATGTGCCCTTGGGTTGCAAGAAGAAAGCTAGGGGCAGAAAGGTAAATTCCGGTGGCAGAGAAGGGATAAGGATGCCAGCTTGTAGAGAGAGGTTGCCTCTTCTGCCATTTCGCCAGAACCCATTTCTTTGCCTCTCTTTGCTTTCCCCAAACCGAAGCCAAAGAGCAAGCAATGCTCGGTGCTTGATCCAAAGACAATCGCAGCCATTCCACTGTCCCTTTCGCATTCAATCAAGAACTAGTGAGCACAAATTAGCAGCCATTCATTCCTCTTCTACACTACAACCGAAGAGAAGCAAGGACAAGCAAGCAAGGAGGAGGCGACCATCCAGATCATCGGGAGGAGGAGTAAGCCGGCCAAGAAGTGAAGCCAAGAAGAGGAGCAGCAGGAACTGAAGATAGTGAATTGGCTACCTCTACCTCAACTCAAACCCTAGCGACAAGCAACCGAGCCGAATCACCAGGAAGCAAGTAAGTGATAACTAGTACTAGTGGTAAATGCTTAGATCCAGTGAAGTAGCAAGATGCTTAGATACCAATGGCTAGAGTAGATCAAGTGGAGGAAAAACTTAGCTTGGAAGGGATGGAGCCGTGGCTGTGATGGCGTGAGGAGGGAGAAGAGAAAGCCACCGCGGTGGAGTTGTGGTGGGAGAAGAAGCGACTCCCGCTACCGAGGAGAAACCGAGGAGGCCGGTCTTTGGAGGATGCTCGCCGGCCAGGGGAGCGCCGTAGCTTGGCGCCGGCGTGAGAGGAGGTTGGCGCTGGAGGGAGCACTCCTGTCGCCTGCCTCTGGAGCGAGGAGTTCAGCCAGAGCAAGCCAAAAAGGCTTGGCCTCTTGATGCTGGCGAACTGGGAACCAGAGAAAAGAAAGAAAAACAGAGAAGGGAAGAAAAAGAGAAAGAAGAAGAAAAGAAAAGGAAAGGAGAGAAAAAAATGAGAAAAGTGAGAAAAGTGAGAAATTCTGGAAAATGAGTAGATTTTGCATATAGATCTGCCATGAGCATCATCAGTAGCCTTAGATGATTAGTGGTTAGTTGTGACATTAGTTAGTTATGCATGCATGTACATGAAAATAGAAATAGCAGCACTCTTGTCATTAAGCAATTAGTTGGCTAAATAAAAATATGAAGCATGCATGGCATTAAAATGGACATCGAGAAGAATATATATCAAAATAGAATATTGGATTTGTTGGACAATTAACTCATACTTAATAAATTGTCAGAGATTAATAGAGTATAATTTTCAGGACTGAGCGAACTCGCCCGACAACTGGACCACTGCTTTGAGCGAGGTAGAACTTTCCGAGTTTATTCGGGCAAGCAAAACCCTCCTTGATCATGTTTTATTGAAAATGATTTCATTGTCTTATCAAGTTATTATATCTCACCGCATGGAAAACTTAATTTCAACAAAAGTATTAAAATGGATGTGTGTTGGGTGAATGGGATAAAAGAATGAGTTGTTGGGTTGAAATGGTGGTGATGGTTGGGAAAATGGAAGTGGAATGGGATTAATGTGTCTAGCTAATGGTTGGGTTGGCGTGTGTTAATAGGGTCGGTAGAGGATGCCGATGAGAAGGATGTAGGCGGAGGGTCCTCTACATGGGTTATAATATAAGTTTCAACAACCTAACACTTGGGTAATGAGCCATAAAATCAAGATCAACCATGGTGTGTGAAATCGGCCGAAAAGGTTGTCCTACAACAAGATTAGAGCTCTCCACAACTGTAAGGATAGCATGGTGCTTCAGGTAAGGCCGGTAGGCCTGAAGGTGATGCCATTAGGGGCGGTATATTTGAAGCCCGCAGGTGTACCCTGGTTGAGAGGAGTACAATCTGCACCTTGGAGTTGTGTGGCGACCGGGATTGGTGTCACAAACTCGAAGTGCGGTGGAGAACTAATACTAGAGTAGTGATAAACGTTCTGGGGCATCTCTTGTGGGTGTCACTATGGGTAAAGTGGTACAAACCTGCGCAGGGTAAAATCTTGAATTCAAGCCAGTCTCTTGGATTAGAGACTATGGTCAGCTTAGGCTATTCATATTCAGTGTTAGTAGAAATTTCTAAATATAAAATCAACCAACCCTTTTATCTAAAACTTATTTCTGTAAAAAGGATATGTTGGGAGAAGTGGTCTTGGGTGAAGTTAGATTAGGTGTAGTTATTAGGAGAAGGGGAAAAATCATTTATTGCATTCATATATTATTGCTTGCTTTGAGTACTTTGTACTCACCCTTGTTTAATCCTCCCTTGCTTAGAAGGTGAGTCATATGGACAACCTTCCGAGGACGGGGTGTGAGGATGTCTTGCAGACCGGGACCTATCGGAGGGTGACTACTACTACTATCAGGAGCAGTAGGGGTAGTAGTAGGCCATATTCCCGCTAGCGTGCCCCCTGGAGATAGGAGGTTATAATAGATGTCTAGATCTTTTCTTTGTAATTCCAATCTATGTAAATTAAAGTAATGTAAGGACAATAGCCTGCGTGGTCGATGGAATGTAATAATGAATTCCACTTGGTGTCTCTAATTATTGTTCTGCACGCAATATCAGATACAGTATAGTAACTAATAAAACATCGGAAGGCCTGATGTTTTGCTAGTTACTGTGCTGAGGTCCGTACGGTTAACCCTAGGTGACAGTCATTACCGAGGGTTAATTATACGGGTCGCCACAGCTGGTATCAGAGCAATGGTTGCGACAACCACGCTTAATTAATTAGAGTCTTGATAGAAGGTTTAGATAAAGTTAGGTGTTCTTAGCTATATGGCTTAAACTATCTATTATCTCTCGTCCTGTCATTTATCGAATGCTAATCTATTTAAGTACTTTTTGCAAATATAGATACCTTTAATTAACGAGCCTCCTTTTTGCAGGATGACCCGTTCTAGGCTTCCCGCGTCGCAGGTGCAGGGTCCTCATGTTATCACGTTGTCGCAGATAGTAGTAGAACTAGGAGGGGGGTGGATAGACTACTTTGAGGAGACATTTGATGATCTAACTACCCCTAGAGTGGGAATTGTAGTATCTGAGTTGGTGGTCCAACCCAGCTACTACGTGGAGTTCACTGCCTTGTGTCGTCATGCAGATCCTTCTCTACCTCTGCGCAGACGCCGCAGGAGGGCATCATGCATGCTCGTGGCTCGGTTTGCGAGACACCGAGAGACTCTCTTTAGCCACTTTCCTTGTGCACTCAGTATGCCTCTCGTCACCCCGCCGCTCGCACCCGTCCACCTAGCTCTAGTGGGACTTGGGACCTTCGGCCGATGGGTCACTAGCCACCATATGATAGCATCGATGCTATGTACTGCGAGGGGGTGAATGAGGTGTCAACCGCCGCTGAGGATAGGGCCACGTATTGGCGCCATCGATGGAGCTTCGAGATCGAGCGGGTGATCCTAGAGACTACACTATACCATATGGCGCATCCGCAGGTGCCCTTTGATACTCGAGATACCGAGCACCATACCTGCCAGCCTACCCTCGCGACATCTGCGCCTCAAAGACCACCTCCCACCACACCGCACCATCCCACCAAGATGTCCCTTCCAGATTATGGCCTTCCCACCACCGGACATCTTCCCTACCCATACCCTGCTCCGCCAGAGATAGGTATTCCTATCCCACAGTTCCTGATCCGACCCACTGCCACTCGTCTTGTGCTGCCGCGTAGTCGTTCCTCGCGTCGCACCAGCCGCATGAGTGTTCACCCAGGCCCCAGTATTGGTGATGCATTTCTTGGCACCTATTTAGGCCACTTGGGTCAGGGTACTAGTGGAGTCCAGAGTCAGGGGGGAGAGGAGGATCCTGAGGAGGTAGCTGATGAGTAGGTGAGGGGTTAGTTGTATTCTTATGTTTAGTGATGTAATAGGTAGCTTAGTAATCTCTATGTATGGGTGTAATATTATGATGTAATGGCAGATTAATGTACTTCTCTTTATGCATGGCAATGTATGATGGTCATGCCGTCCTCATATTTAATATCCTTGTTCTCCTTTATATATAACCTGTCTTTTGTTAATTTTATTACATATTCAATGCAATGAAGTAATGCTTTGGTATCATTATACAATTGTAGGTAGAAATGGCAAGTTCATGCATGCTTCTCTTTAATAGATTGTTGCTGCCCTGTTTTAGTAGATGGTAGTATTAAAAATCTGCATGCATATTCACATATGTGCCATTCTCTTTTAATGGGTGTTGGTAGCATGTAAATCAATTCTTAACTTGCTGTTACATTCATTTTTGAATGGTATTTTCCATGAAGTAGCTGCTGCCCTGTTGCTTAAAAGTAGAAATCAGCATGCTAAAAACATTGTTGTTCAGTAATAGTAATGGTTTATGTTCATATGCTGCACTCCCATGTTATCAAGAGTAGTATGGTGCATTCAACTTAGGTTAGATAGGCTCATGTAATTGATAATGCATGCTATACCTGTGGTAGAGACTAGATTTGTGTGTATATGGCTAAGTATATATTTAGTTAGCTGATGACAGCAATTAGGAGCTAAGGACTAAGGAATGGACCCGGACCCGTTTTTGTCCGCGGTGTGCCTGGGCGCATGGATCCATGGTGTACTCGAGCGCATAGTCTCGAGGGGCTCTTGGTGCTCACCCAACCAAGTTTGTTTTCGTTGTCTTCAATAGATATAGATGAATTTTTGGTACTCTAAAACCAATCTTGTTGTCGTTTATTTATTTGCTTCTTATGTTCTTATGGATCTCTTGTAGATAGGGCGGCCCGAATGCGTTAATCTCGGGGAGTTCCTGATGCTCTGACATCAGGTTTGTTGTTGTTTATTTCAACTGTTCTTCATGCTTCTTAATCTGAAATGATAGCTAGGTTGAGTCAAGAGTCCTGCAATGGAGTGGCGAATGAGAGTGGTGAGCTCTGTTCTTTCCTCTCTTTTTCTTAAAAATAAAACCTTTAATAGCCTCTAATCACAAGAACACTTCTTACCTTATATTAAATTGTTGTTAATAACTAAAGTTTGAGTGCCATGTTCTTCTCACAAATCAGACCCCTTGTCCTATTAATGAAATCTTGGTATGAGTAGATGTCCAACCTTCCTGATGCAATCATGTTAGCTATATATAGGAAGGGATAATAAAAGTTAATAATGTGAAAAGATGAAGCATTAGTTAAGTCATGCATCCATCATGTTTTCTTTTGCGAGATATGTCGATGAGAGAAGGGGTTGAGCGAATCTTATCCTTAGGTTAGGATCTTCTCGGATCAGCCCCAAATGCCGTAACCACTGTTGCTCCTATTCATGACCTCAACCAACCAAATCCACTGAATCCGCATGACCTACTCCCCTGGAGGAAATGGCGATCAGCTAGGACTCCAGAGCATCAAAATCCAATGGAGAGAGTCTTAGTGTTTCTAGAAAATTCCAGAAGGGAAGCTCAGGTTACCCAAAATCAGTTCATGACAAATCAGAATCAGTTTCTAGAAACTCTGCTCACCAACATAGTACCTGGAGCCCAACCTGCAGGCAGACACCGAGTCACATTGGGAGAGTTTCTTCAGACTCGTCCACCCACTTTTGCTAGAGCCACAGAGCCACTTGAGGCCGATGATTAGCTTCAAGAGATTGAAAAAAAGCTCACTACTATAGGTTGCATTGAGAAAGAAAAAGTCCAATTTGCAACCTACCAGTTATCAGGGCCCGCGGCAACATGGTGGAATAATTATTGCCGCACCCGTGCAGGTGAACAGCCTATCACTTGGGCAGAATTCACCTCCCAATTTCGCATTACCCATGTTCCATTAGGAGAGATGGACAATAAAAAGAGGGAATTTTGGGACTTAACCCAAGGGGGTAGAAAAGTGTCTGAGTACCTAAACAAATTTAATGAGCTGTCCAGATATGCTCCAGAAGAAGTAGACACTGAAGCCAAGATGATCTATAGGTTCAAGAAGGGTATGAACCCACACTTGAGAGTTCAATTAGCCCCTCTTAAGATCACAGAGTTTCAAGACCTAGCTGACAGAGCCATAATCATAGAAAGTGAGCAAGCTTTATTGAATGAAGAGAGGAGGAAGAAGGCTAGGTTTGATCCTAGACCACCCATGCAAAATCAACCAAGGCCCTTTAGACCTCCTATGTTGATCAGATATCCAGCACCTAGACCATATATGGGTGCTCCAGTTCAGCGTCCTAATGCCTTTCAGCCTAGACCTCCCCTCAAGTGTTTCAAATGTGGAGGTCCCCACCTTGCTAATAATTGCAGCCATGTAGCCATCAAGTGCTATCAATGTGGTCAAGAGGGTCACAAAAAGATTAATTGTCCAACTCTTGTTGCCCAAGCTGTCCAAAACAACCCTGGAAGACCCCAAAACCGTCCTCCAGTAGTGGGACGTGTCTATGGCAATCCCACTGCTTCATCTTCCCAAGGATCCAGTCGAGGAGTCCCAACTGCAGGGTCAGCCCGTTTAAACAATGTTTCAGTGGAGCAAGTAGAAGGAGCCACAGATGTAGTTACTGGTATGCTCCCTATTCCTCCATCTGTTGGCATCATATTATTTGATCCTGATGCAACTCATTCATTCATTGCACAAGAGTATGTGAATAAAAATAAATTAGAGTGTGTGCCATTGGAAAATCCTTTAGGAGTACACACCCCTGCTGGAGTAATTTCAGTCGCATCCATGAGAAAGAATCAAATGATTGACATACAAGGCACTGCATTCTTTGCTAACCTGCATGTCATCAATCTATCAAAGCTAGATGTCATCCTAGGGATGGATTGGTTAGCCACCAATGGTGTTACTATAGATTGTGAGTGTAAAACTGTATCTATTAGAACACCAAATGGGAACCGTATTTTGTATAGGGGACATAGAGCTAAGCAACCTTCATCAGATTCCAAGCTCAATCAAATGTCATCTTCAGAGTTGTCCCTCATTCCTGTAGTTCAGGATTTTCCTGATGTATTCCCTGAAGAGCTGCCAGGTATGCCACCTGACAGAGGTTTAGAGTTCTCTATAGATCTCATTCCAGGAGCAACCCCCATAGCAAAGAGACCTTACAGAATGAATCCACCAGAATTGGATGAACTTAAAAGCAATTGAAGGAATTAGAGGAGAAAGGGTTCATTAGAGAGAGTGTTTCTCCATGGGGAGCCCCCATCCTGTTTGTGGACAAAAAGGATGGTGGGATCAGACTCTGTACAGATTACAGAGAGCTCAATAGTGTTACAATTAAGAACAAGTACCCTCTTCCAAGAATAGATGACCTATTTGATCAACTTAGAGGTGCTTGTATCTTCTCAAAAATTGACCTACGGTCAGGATATCACCAAATCAAAGTAAGAGCAGAAGATATAGAGAAAACTGCCTTTGTCTCTAGATACGGACATTATGAGTATACAGTAGTACCCTTTGGATTGACAAATGCCCCAGGAGTGTTCATGAACTTAATGAACAAAGTTTTCATGAAGTATCTGGATAAATTCATAGTGGTATTCATAGATGACATCCTGATATACTCTAAAAGTAAAGAGGAACACAAGGAACATCTAAGAATCACTCTTCAAAACTTGAGAGAAAACGGTGTGTATGCCAAATTCAACAAGTGTGAATTTTGGCGGATCAAGTGTCTTTCCTTGGACACGTCATATCTGGAAAGGTATTGAGGTAGACCCAAGCAAGATAGAAGCTATTAAATCTTGGAAAACACCCTCAACTCAAACAGAGATCAGAAGTTTCCTTGGACTAGCTGGGTACTACCGTAAGTTCATAAAAGGATTCTCTCAAATATCAGCCCCTATCACAAAGCTTTTAAAGAAAGATAGCAAGTATGATTGGAATGACAAATGTGAAGAGAGCTTCCAGAAACTCAAACAATCTTTAACCTCCACTCCTATTCTAGCATTACCTACGGAAGGAGTTGAATATGTGGTGTACTGTGATGCCTCTAAATCAGGCCTAGGAAGTGTCCTCATGCAGAATGAGAAGGTAATTGCTTATGCTTCTAGGCAATTACGCCCTCATGAAGTCAATTACCCAACTCATGATTTAGAATTGGGAGCGGTAGTGTTTGCCTTAAAAATATGGAGACACTACCTGTATGGAGCCAAGTGCATCCTGTATAGTGACCATAAAAGCCTCAAGTATATCTTTACCCAGAAAGAACTGAACATGAGACAGCGGAGATGGTTAGAACTCATTAAAGATTATGACCTTTCAATCAACTACCATCCAGGGAAAGCTAATGTAGTAGATGCATTGAGTAGGAGAACTCAATGCAATAATCTATCTATCCAAAGATTCATGCCCGAGCTAATTAAGGATCCGCTAAAATGGAAATTAGCTTTGGCATATCTTCATCCTCTGCTATGTTATCCGCTTCTATCTATCCAATCAACTCTCTTAGATCAAATCAAAGAAAAGCAATCTGCAGATAATTTCATTCGGAAGAGACTCAAAGGATTAAGTCCGTCACCTCGAGTTTAATTTGGACAAGGATGGAAGCCTTAAATTGCATAATCGCATTTGTGTTCCAAATGACCCGTAAATCAAGCTAATCATCCTTAAGGAAGCCCATGACACATTATATTCTATTCATCCTGGTAGCACAAAAATGTATCAGGATCTGAAAGAAAATTTCTGGTGGAATGGTATGAAAAAGGAGATAGCAGAGTATGTGAGCAAGTGTGACACTTGTCAGAAGGTAAAGGCAGAACATCAACGTCCTGCAGTTTGTTGCAACCTCTCCAAATTCTGAGTGGAAGTGGGAGGATATCTCAGATGGACTTTATTACAGCCTACCTAGAACACAAACCAAAAGGATGCTATATGGGTCATAGTGGGCGGACTTACCAAGTCTGCTCACTTCATTGCTACTAATCAAAAGTATTCTCGCTCATAGGTTGGTGAGATATACATTGAAAGAATAGTCACACTTCATGGAGTTCCTAAAACAATTACATCGATAGAGGTTCCATCTTCACCTCTAGTTTTTGGGGAAGTCTGCAAACTGCCTTAGGGACCAAACTAAAGTTCAGTACTGCTTATCACCCTCAGACTGACGGACAAACTGAAAGGGTGAATCAAATTTTAGAAGATATGTTAAGAGCATGTGTGCTGAATTTTAAAGAAAGTTGGGACAAATACCTTCATCTTGCTGAGTTCGCCTACAACAATAGCTACCAATCTAGTATTCAGATGGCTCCATATGAAGCTCTATATGGTAGACGGTGTAGATCACCAATTTGTTGGTATGAAGTGGGAGAGAAATCATTAATGGGTCCAGAGTTGATCCGTCAGAATGATGAGAGGATTAGAATCATTCAAGAGAGACTGAAAACCGCCCAAAGTAGGCAAAAGAGCTACGCTGATAAGCGTAGACGTGAGTTGAAATTCCAACCGGAAGAGTATGTGTATTTAAAAGTGTCCCCAATGAAAGGAGTACACCGGTTTGGAGTAAAAGGAAAGCTCAGTCCTCGGTATGTTGGACCGTTCAAGATTCTTGAACAAAGAGGAGCTTCTGCTTATCAATTAGAGTTGCCTCCTCATTTATCTCGAATCCATAATGTTTTTCATGTCTCTCAGCTTAGAGCTTGTCTTAGAGAACCTTCTCAAGTGGTGCCCAATTTAGATATTCCTTTGCAGCCAGATTTAACCTATGAAGAACGTCCTCTGAAGATCTTAGCTACAGAAGAACGTCATTTCAGAAGAGCCACTACGAAGTTTTGCAAGGTTCAATGGAAGCATCACTCAGAAAAAGAGGCCACATGGGAGAAAGAGGAGGATTTGAGGGAATCTTACCCCCACCTGTTTAGGTGAGTCGGATTTCGGGACGAAATCCCTTTTAAGGGGGGTAGGATGTGAGGACCCTCCCCAAATCATTCCACCATTTAAGCATAAGCATGTCATAATCATCATTATCATTTTCAATTAGCATCATTAAGCATGAGCATTAGTAAATTAAGGAGCATCTTGCATTCATGTGTGTGTGTTTTAGCATTTGAAACCATTTCAAGAAGGCGATTGCATGCATAATAGAAGGAAAGACCAATGTGCCCTTGGGTTGCAAGAAGAAAGCTAGGCGAAAGGTAAATTCGGTGGCGAGAAGGGATAAGGATGCCGGCAGTAGAGAGGGCGCCTCTTACGCCATTTCGCGAACCCATTTCTTTGCCTCTCTTGCTTTCCCAAACCGGCCAAAGAGCGGCAATGCTCGGTGCTTGATCCAAAGACAATCGCAACCATTCCACTCTCCTTTCGCATTCAATCAAGAACTAGTGAGCACAAATAGCACCATTCATTCCTCTTCTACACTACAACCAAGAGAAGCAAGGACAAGCAAGCAAGAGGAGGCGACCATCCGGATCATCGGGAGGGAGGAGTAAGCGCCAAGAAGTGAAGCCAAGAAGAGAGCAATAGGAACCGTAAGATAGTGCATTCGGCTACCTCTACCTCAACTCAAACCCTAGCAAAGAAGCAACCGAGCCGAATCACCAGAAGCAAGTAAGTGATAACTAGTACTAGTGGTAAATGCTTAGATCCGATTGAAGTAGCAAGATGCTTAGATACCAATGGCTAGAGTAGATCAAGTGGAGGGAAAAACTTAGCTTCGGAAGGGATGGGCCGTGGCTGTGATGGCGTGAGGAGGAGAAGAGTCTGCCACGGTGGAGTTGTGGTGGGAGAAGAAGCGACTCGCGTGGTGGGAGGAGAAACCGAGGAGGCCGGTCTTTGGAGGATGCTCACGGCCAGGGAGCGCCGTAGCTTGGCGCCGCGTGAGAGGAGGTTGGCGCTGGAGGAGCACTCCCGCCGCTCGCCTCTGAGCGAGGAGTTCACAGAGCAAGCCAAAAAGGCTTGGCCTCTTGATGCTGGCGAACTGGGAACCAGAGAAAAGAAAGAAAAACAGAGAAGGGAAGAAAAAGAGAAAGAAGAAGAAAAGAAAAGGAAAGGAGAGAAAAAAATGAGAAAAGTGAGAAAAGTGAGAAATTATGGAAAATGAGTAGATTTTGCATATAGATCTGCCATGAGCATCATCAGTAGCCTTAGATGATTAGTGGTTAGTTGTGACATTAGTTAGTTATGCATGCATGTACATGAAAATAGAAATAGCAGCACTCTTGTCATTAAGCAATTAGTTGGCTAAATAAAAATATGAAGCATGCATGGCATTAAAATGGACATCAGTAGAAGAATATATATCAAAAATAGAATATTGACTGTTGGACAATTAACTCATACTTAATAAATTGTTTGTAGATTAATAGAGTATAATTTTCAGACGAGCAGAACACGCCTGACAACCGGACTGCTTTGAGCGAGGTAGAACTTTCCGAGTTTATTCGAGCAAGCAAAACCTCCTTGATCATGTTTTATTGAAAATGATTTCATTGTCTTATCAAGTTATTATATCTCACCGCATGGAAAACTTAATTTCAACAAAAGTATTAAAATGGATGTGTGTTGGGTGAATGGGATAAAAGAATGAGTTGTTGGGTTGAAATGGTGGTGATGGTTGGGAAAATGGAAGTGGGAATGGGATTAATGTGTCTAGCTAATGGTTGGGTTGGCGTGTGTTAATAGGGTGGTAGAGGATGCCGATGAGAAGGATGTAGGCGGAGGGTCCTCTACATGGGTTATAATATAAGTTTCAACAACCTAACACTTGGGTAATGAGCCATAAAATCAAGATCAACCATGGTGTGTGAAATCGGCGAAAAAGGTTGTCCTACAACAATGATTAGAGCTCTCCACAACCGTAAGGATAGCATGGTGCTTCCGGTAAGGCCAGAGGCCCAGGAAGGTGATGCCATTAGGCGGTATATTTGAAGCCCGAGGTGTACCCACAGTTGAGAGGAGTACAACTGCACCTTGGAGTTGTGTGGCGACTGGGATTGGTGTCACAAACTCGAAGTGCAGGTGGAGAACTAATACTAGAGTAGTGATAAACGCTCAGGGCATCTCTTGTGGGTGTCACTATGGGTAAAGTGGTACAAACTCACAGCAGGTAAAATCTTGAATTCAAGCCGCCTCTTGGATTAGAGACTATGGTCACTTAGGCTATTCATATTCAGTGTTAGTAGAAATTTCTAAATATAAAATCAACCAACCCTTTTATCTAAAACTTATTTCTGTAAAAAGGATATGTTGGGAGAAGTGGTCTTGGGTGAAGTTAGATTAGGTGTAGTTATTAGGAGAAGGGGAAAAATTATTTATTGCATTCATATATTATTGCTTGCTGAGTACTTTGTACTCACCCTTGTTTAATCCTCCCCTTGCTTAGAAGGTGAGTCATATGGACAACCTTCCGAGGACGGGGGTGAGGACTGTGCGCAGGACCAGGACCTATCGGAGGGTGACTACTACTACTATCAGGAGCAGTAGGGGTAGTAGTAGGCCATATTCCCGCTTAGCAGCCCCTGGAGATAGGAGGTTATAATAGATGTCTAGATCTTTTCTTTGTAATTCCAATCTATGTAAATTAAAGTAATGTAAGGACAATAGCCTGCGTGGTCGATGGAATGTAATAATGAATTCCACTTGGTGTCTCTAATTATTGTTCTGCGCAATACTCATATAAGATAGTAACTAATAAAACATCTAAGGCCCGATGTTTTGCTAGTTATCGTTTGAGGTCCGCATCTGATTAACCCTAGGTGACAGTCGTTACCGAGGGTTAATTATACGGGTCGCCACATCGACCTTCAATCACGTCTTGAGAAAATGTTGCGCAAGTGATTGGATCAGCTGGTTTGGATGCGCAAGTGATTGGATCAGCTGGTTTGGAATATGGTGCACGGTTGGCAGCATTATGGTGCCATGCTTCAGCCTTTTTTGTACGTTCATCAAGCAATTCGCGAGCAAATGCATCCCCGTCCTGAAACATCACAAACATGCAATTTTAACTTAACAAAGGAAACCTCAAATGTACATGCAGAGTTTATTCGAAACATACATGCAACACAAGGGAGCCAAAACAAAAACAATATATGTAACAGTTTTTTCAGGTAGAAAAATCTACTGAGTTCTATGCTGATAAAGGCACACCTTCACAAAATCTAATAGCTAAGGATTGTTCATAAATAACCACAAACTGTCCAAAACTCAAGAGACAATCAAGTAATTTATTTTATTATTTCCCAAATAAAAAAAACAGCGAGACGAAGCACTTCTGAGTTCTGATGGTACACCGTAGGAGTTGCAATCATAATCAAATTCATTTTAGGTCCACATTCAAGAAATTCCATGTAAAAGTTTGTCAAACACAACTACTGTAAACCTTCGTACATGACTACTCATGATCTACTTGGGAGCTATCGTAACTCGTAATAAGTCCATAGGAGCCTAAGGCCGGTTCCAAGTTGAACTTTCCTCATTATATAGGTAAAAACACATCCAATCCAAAATGAAAAAAAGCAGAAACTCCATAAACTCCTACATTATCAGAAGAAACAAGAAGATTCCTAAACATATGCCACTGAAAGGAATCAGCCAAAGACGCCGCTGACAAGAACCTGCCAAATTGTTTTCATTAGTTTTACCTTTGCTTGTCTTTCTTTTACAGCAAGAAGCATTTCTTTTTCCTTCTTTAGCATGTCAAGAAGATCAAAAGCCTACAGAGGGAAATAGAAATAAATCAATTTGAAGAACAAATGTTATTCTTAAAGCAAGCAAGGACTTAGAGAACAGAAAAGTACACTCCAAGAAGCATAAATGAATATGTCTTGCCACAGCAAACTAACCTTGCAGAGAGCCAATGAGATAGTAGCTAGCCAAGCCTGCAACATAGAACAAGAAATCAGAATCATAGCATAAGTTTCAACGGATTTATTGAACCAAAGTACAAGATAAGTAGATAATAGACTAGCAGTATAAGCTTCGGAGAATGGAGGCACACATAGACAAGATCCCAAAAGCTTGGATCGACAAAATCCGAAAAGATTGATGTAGTCATTTGAAAACAAGAGATGAACTAAATAGCGTAGAAAGAGCGAAAAGGATTACATAGAAGAAGACCTTATAGTGTGTGGGAGAAGTTTTATGGTGACCCTGGCACTAAACAAAAAAAACCGTGATCCTGACATGCGCAAAAATGGGGAAATTTACGGCATGTGATTGCTCCCCTATAGGTTTTCAAGAATCTAGCTAGACACATCAAATTCATCAAACTCCAGACAAGCATTAGAATTAAATAAATTAAACTATCTCCTGTAGAATTGAACAAAGCAAGTACATTAAAGCTATTTTTTAATTTGGAATATTTTGAAATATAGAAATCACGTGGCATTATGATTCGGCAAGCAATGTCAGATTCGAAGGTTTTAAATAAGTCACACACAATGCTAGATGGCTTCCAGATGTGTGATGCTAACCTCTCTTTCTTCCTCTCCATCAACCTCCAAGGCATCTTCCTCCTCAGCTTCAATAGGAGCTGATAAAGCAGCTGCTCTCAATGAACCGGGCAACCTAAGCTCAAGAATTAAGACAACAGAGTAACTTACAGAAAATAAACCGACTTAAAACAGGTTAGGAAGCCTATATGTCCAACATCTTGCAGGCTCAACAAGAGAATTATGTCCCAGATCATCATGTTTCCTTGTAGAGTGCGAATTGTTCAGTGAATCCTTAATATTTTAGGGGGGAAGCGTAATTCAGGCTCACCTTTTGCGCTCTTCGGTTTGCCATAGTATCAGGCTGCCTCTGTCTAGATAATTCAAGCTCATCCTCCGGTATAAGCTCCAACGCTTCACAGATAGAAATGAACTCCTGTCGAACCAAGCACGTGAGGTTTACATGAGAAACTGGTGATGTGATTATGGAGTACCATACGAGAAATCACAAATGTGACATGGCAGACAGCTAACCTTCAAATGATCCTGTGATGCCTTAAGAATTGGGATCCGATCCTCCTGCGCAACCTTTTCAATCATTTCCCCAAGGTAGTACGGTACCTGAAGAAACCAACCATAAAACCGCACGCTGCAAACGCAGATATGACGGGGAAATGGAGAGCAAACGCAGATGCGGGGAGGAGAAAAAGGAGAGAGGGAGGGACGAACGAGTAGGTATTTGAGGTTGGCGGTGGAGACGTCGTCCTTGATCTCGTTGGAGGAGAAGAGGGCGAGCTTGCTGACCATCTCGTCGCAGCGCCGCAGCACGTCGACCCCCTTCCGGATCCATTCCTGCCCCAAGCAAAGCAAAACCAAACCAAACCAAGCATGTAAGCGCTCGACGAAAACAACACGAGAGGGCTCATGATCAGGAGAAGGGTCGAAGGAAACCTGGTCGAGGGAGGAGTTGGAGGCGAGGGAGTGGAGGTGGGATGCCTTGTCGAAGAGGGCGGGGAGGGGGAGGTCGGCGTCCTCCTCCGGTCCCGGGTTGAGACGCATCTGCGCATGCATCTTGTTCCCGACCTCCTCCACCTCCACCATTCTCACCGGTTGCCTCGGCGAAACCAGAGACAAGAGGAGAGAGATCGCCGGAACCCTATCGGGGCGGAGCGGCAGGTAGAGACGGAGGGAGGGGGGAGGGCAGAGCAGAACGTCCGGACTCCGGACTGGTTCGTTTCGTTTCTCCTCCACCTCCACCATTCTCACCGGTTGCCTCGGCGAAACCAGAGACAAGAGGAGAGAGATCGCCGGAACCCTATCGGGGCGGAGCGGCAGGTAGAGACGGAGGGAGGGGGGAGGGCAGAGCAGAACGTCCGGACTCCGGACTGGTTCGTTTCGTTTCGTTTCGTTTCGTCCCGTCGCGTGCGCTGCTTGGCTTTTGTAGGCAGTCTGGTTCGTCTTATCTGACCCTGACGTTAGCGCGGCCGGCGTGTCGGAGGTCGCGTGCTGTGGAGACCGGAGGTTCATTGAGCGGCTGGTCTCCTCCGGCTCCGGCCGGCGTTCGAATTTGCGGCTGGATCCCTAGCCGTTCATTGATGCCTGCTCATTGGTGTTGATCAAGGCCTGGGCTGCCGGAGGCGCCGTCAGCTTGAGCCCAGAGAACCAGCGTTCTAGATAGCTAGTTAGAGCTATGCGACCCTAGATGCGATACTAAGGACTAATATTTCGCTATATTAACCATAAACACTATAGTTAGCAATAATTTTGTTATTTCATGTAGCTGGCTATTCTATATAGATACCCATGAGATCAAAATATTGACCTATTTTAAAAAATCCAAAATTATTAGAAGACTCAAATACATTTTTTATAAGCCTAAACTATGAAAGAGCGTCCTCGTAAAAGACTCCATCTCGTCTTTTTTTAATAATCCAATATTTACTGTACTCAATGATTAAATACTTGATGTTAAGAGCATTAGGATATAGTTATCATTTATGATCTCTTATGAGAACAAAATATTGACCCACTTTGGAAAATTCAAAATTACTAGAAGACTCAAATGCATTTTTTATAAGCCTAAACTATGAAAGAGCGTCCTGATAAAAGACTCCATCTCATCTTTTTTTAATAATCCAATATTTACTGTACTCAGTGATTAAATACTTGCTGTTAAGAGCATTAGGATATAGTTATCATTTATGATCTCTTATGAGATCAAAATATTGACCCATTTTGGAAAATTTAAAATTATTAGAAGACTCAAATGCATTTTTTATAAGCCTAAACTATGAAAGAGCGTCCTGATAAAAGACTCCATCTCATCTTTTTTTAATAATCCAATATTTGCTGTACTCGGTGATTAAATACTTGCTGTTAAGAGCATTAGGATATAGTTATCATTTATGATCTCTTATGAGATCAAAATATTGACCCATTTTAGAAAATTCAAAATTACTAGAAGACTCAAATGCATTTTTTATAAGCCTAAACTATGAAAGAGCGTCCTGATAAAAGACTCCATCTCATCTTTTTTTAATAATCCAATATTTACTGTACTCAGTGATTAAATACTTGCTGTTAAGAGCATTAGGATATAGTTATCATTTATGATCTCTTGGACATGTAATAATATGTTTGTTGATTAAGCAGTACTTCTGTGCTTTCTCTCTTAATATAAGTTACACAAATCTTAAAGCAAATGAATGGATAATTAATCGTCATCAACTCTTCATTTATCTATCTCTATACCCGTTTATAATACACCTAAGCATTCTTTTCTACGTCCATCCCAAATAATGCACCCCACTAGAGATGGCCTAACCTTCATGCACTCAGCGAAACGTCCCCAGAAACTTGCCTCCATCAAAATTAACCTCTCAGATCTTTCCTCAGCTTTACTCACCCACATCCGATGGCCATTGTTTAATGTGTCTAACTCATCCTCGTGGCCACAAAGATCTCCCCATCTCCAAAGATCATCTCAAGGAAAAGGAAACAAATATCCTGAAATTAAGGAAAAGGAAACAAACGTTTTAGAAAAGGAAAAGACCATATATTACGTGCTGGGAAAAAGAAACGGGAAGACATGGTACTATACTAGTGCTTTAATATTTGTGCAACTTTTAAAAAAAATAGAAGCACCTCTCTATGTTGATTAAGGATTTGACTCATATTCTTATTATAAAAATACTATGTTTTTACGACTTGTTTGGATGTGACATATTATATATATATAATTTTAAAAAATTTATATTAAAAGCGCGACGAATATGCTGCCTGGGTCCTCGTATGCTGCTTACAGGTAATAACATTGTTACACGGCCAACTATAAATAACTCAGTGTTCCAGACAAAATCTAGAAGATAACCATCTCATCCGGTCTTTCCAAGATTTCTTTCACTACTAATTCAAAAGCCATGTTTTTATTCCCTGACCATTTGGCCTGTGGTCAAATGAAAACCATTCACTATTTTCTTCCTCTGTGATCTAGCCGTCTACTTCTTTGGTCCACCTCAGCCTGGTTCCTCTGTTTGTTGTTTCTCTGCTGGAAGTATCCACCTTTGTTCCTTTTCTTGCCATATATGTTGCTTGGGTCCTGGTATCTATTATTGGATACTCCATAGAAGCTATTCCTGTTATTTTATGAATAATGGTTGTTACTTGAACTGCCCCAATTAGGCTTCACCAGAGCATCACCCGAACCAGAGCTATTTTTACTCCATTTATTGGAAGGTTCATGATTCATTCCCTGGCTCGAGCTGGATCTTGTCTCCCACTTATTGACTTCAGCTGCTTTCTACATAGATGCCCAGTTTCCAGACTGGTTCTGAGTACAATTGTTATCTGCCTCGGTCTTGCCTAATCCAGTAGCTGGGACTAACTTAGGTCCTATTTGGTAGAGCTCCAGATCACAGCTCCACCTTAGATCTGAAACTTGTAGACTAAAATAAAGTGAATTAAGTTTATATTTTTAGTCTAAAATGTAAACAAGAAAATCCACCTAAACACTCAATATACCCACAGCTCCAGTTCCACGGATCTGGTGGAGCTAGGAATAGCCAGCTTCACCAGATCCACAGATTTAGTGGAGCTGGAGCTGTGCCAAACATAGCCTTATTATCTATCTCAAATGGTTGTCTTGCCTTATTCTGCAAACAGAAACAAATAGAAAACATAAAGAGAATAATCTACTGGCTACACCGCTTAACACTACTGTACAAATTTGGAAGCCACAAGCCGATTCAGAATTTTGGATTGAGTTAGAGTATTCTGCGGGAGAAAATGAATTGATGAACAGAAGTGCATTTCAAACCTAGACTAAAAAAGGGATCTGAAGATACTTGTGGTTGCTATGTATGGATGACACCACGAGCCAAACCAAAGATATCTGTGTCAACTATAAAGTGGCAGGGTAACAAATTCAATATAGAAAGTAAAGGACAGCTGCAGTGAATCAAGTAGTTTGTGGAACCTTCTGATCAGGGTAAGTGGATTCTATAGTGTCATTCAAATTTATGCCAAGTATAGAAAACAGGAAAAAAAGAAGCAAAACAGTATAACATAGTGATATAGTAAGGTCTAAAATACACCACAACCAAATAATTTGAATTCGTAAAGAATGATAATCGGAGGAAACTAGTATGTGCCCATTCAAGATGCCTTCTAGGCAGATAAGTCTATTATTTATCTTCCGTATTTGTTATGCGGCGACGTAATAATTTTGCATTTGGGAGTTACAATGGTGATGTTTGGTCATTCTAGTTTCGTTAAGAACCCACTGAAATGTCCATTTTGGTCATGTTGTGACCAACTGACCATTTCAATTCTTAAAAAGGAATGATGTGACGATGTTATGCTAAACTCTGCATCAGTGATGCAGGCTCAGTAATGAAATTGGGGCTGGTCTTGTTGTTCTGAAAAGTGAATAAATGGTCAAATAGCAATAAATTCTTCTAAGCTTAAAAAATTCGTGAACAATCACTCGGATTACTACAAAGGTTAGTGAAACCCAACCATAATGCCAAAAATTCATGGCAACCAGGAGTTTGCAGCAACGAAGCTGGAAAGGTCAAATGCAGTACGAAAGAAGAAGATTGACAAAAAGGGCACAAGCAGCGACAACAATATAATAAGGACCTGGATCCTTCTTAATTAGGCTGCTTGTGTTAGCTTTTATAAGTTCTGAAGTGCTATGTGTCTGAGATGTTTAGAGAATACTAGGATGGGAAGCGCGCTATGCTGCGTCGGACTGATGTGCTATTTAAATTTCTATGTATTAGGACCATGGCTAATATAGAATCTGCAGATATCTAAAACCATAGCGAGAAAAGTGCAGCAATATCTATAGCCCAAACAGCACAAAGATTAGAACAATGGTATCTTTCAAGCACAATTATGCAGAAACATAAGAATTGAAATGAAATAACATAAGCAATGTACTTAGTCACCTACATGTTCTCAAATCTGAATGAAGCGCTATAATATTTGGCTGGGAATAGACTTTATAACTAGACCCAGCTGCATTCTATATAGCCATAACCTATGAGCAATATCTCCATGCCCAAATCAAATTCATTAAACAACTAACCTGGGAAAGAAAAGAACCGCATTACGGAATTGTGCAGTACAATTGGCTCACTTCTTCACTAATCTACATCAAATGGATTTAGTGTAAACAAACAATACTATCCATTAACTATAAAAGGAGCATCTGCATATATGCTTCCTATCTTTTTTTTTTCAAGGAAATAACTATACGAAATCATAGCTTTGATATTTTAGCAATATAGAAAGATTAGAAAGAGACGCATCGAATCTAGCTTCCCTATTACAGGCTTAGCATGTCTGATAAGGAAGCATTGGCTAGAATCTAAAAGAAGTCATTCGTTAGAATATGAAAGAAGTCCAACCGGTTGGTTCAGTAAGCTTAAAGCAGTTCTACCACCCTCATCAGTGACCAACAGCAATATACCATGTAACTCTGCATTTACACTGAAGCAGTAATAAATAATTAGGTAATCATCACTTCAGAACCGAATAAATTCATCTCTAATCAGGGAAAAGGCACTCACCCAAAAGAGGTGTCTCTGTTGCAGGGGCATGAAAATGGATATATCCAGGGCTACGACCACACTAATTGTATGTATGCGGTGACCCAACCAATTTCATCTTTTCGAATAGCAGCATAGAAGTGTACCCGAAAATAAAGTAGAAACCAAAAATATTAACCACTAATCAATGACAGAACAATACGGATTATAAAGTGAGGATAATCTATATTTATATGAGAAGTTGTAAATAAAGGAGCTTGTACGAAATGTTGCGAAGGCTAAAAAGACTAATAAAACTATCTCATGATTCTTATCTAACATATGGTAAGAATTGCCAAGATCCCTAAGGTGCTTATTGTAAACATAAATCTACAATAGCTAACTGCAATAAATCTAATGTCAGCAAGCCCTCACTCATGAACGCACTCATCCACCCCAAGGAAGCTGCATTCACCTCCAAGAAGCCTGGTAATCCTAAAGAGCCTGATTCCAACTTTTGCTGCTTCATCCCTTTTCTTTTTAGAGTAGGGCTGGTCTTAATTTAGTTAAGGAAGCAGTTTCTTACCAGTTCTAAAGCAGTTTCTCAGTGAGTTGTGCTCTACTATTTTGTTGACTGCGATACTGATAGTGCGGTGCCCTGAATAACAAAATGTGGTTGATTTCCACTTAGTTTAGGAATTGAAATTAGCTAGTGGTATAAAAGAAATAAAGAATTTTAGACCTTTCTAAAGTGATCCGTCTGTGCTAAATAGTTGAATATCTAACGTTATATAACTAAATAGCAAAATGTTGGTAGAAAACCATATGTAAGATCCATAATGTGCAATTTGTAGACATAAATCTACAATAGTTTACTGCAAGTTGTCATAGATTAAACTATCAAGGCCTTGTTCTAGGAGCAGAGAGCACTGGCATTCCGCTTGGCCCTCCACCTGAAGAAACTCACCATCACTCGCGATGGTGGGACTGGGAGTAGTCCCTGTATCTTTCTTTTTTTTCCTTTTTCTTTTTGTATTTAGAGCCTATGAAAATCTTGTGAACAATGAGAACTGTGAGCCAAAAAGTATTGGAATAGAACTCAAACTTTTTGAACCAAATCTTTTACCAAGCATCAGTTTGGCTTATCTACAGGAGCCAGCTTTCTAGGCTTAACTGGCATATAAGCCCACATGACACATCTGGCATAAGGTAAGGTAGAGGCAACAGGAACAGGCCTTCATACAGCACTCAAGCTAGGATTAACAAGTCATTAATTGTACAGATGGGGTTACGGTTTTCCACCTTGTTCTTATTTATGAAGATCTAGAACATGGCACGAAAAGACACCGAGCAACAATTTCCATAACACACCAAACAACAGAACCATTCGAAACTCTAGATAAAAGTGTTCAATCCTAAAAGAACAACATTCCTTCTAAAGGTAAGACAAAAGGGACAGCAAACAATAATTTTCATAACAGACTAAACAACGGAGTCATTTAAAATACGAGATAAAAGGGTTCAATTCTAAAACGACAAAGTTCCTTCTAGAGGTATGCTCCTTTGCTGCCACACAACTGCATTTTTTATGTCTATGTCATTTCTGTAACAACAATAATTAGTAAGTTGAGAAGAAATTGAACATATGTCCTCTCATAGATCATAACTTTGAGGTCCTACTACTTGAGGAAAAGATGAACATTATGGTCATACAAGAAGTAGTGGATTTCTTACGTATTGCTGAAGACATATGAGGTGAATATACCGCTTTTCTTTCTTTCTTCGTACATCTTCAGCCAGATAACTACAATATAGCTTATGCAAAGCAAAGCTCTTTTCAAAGGACTAATCCTAGCTCCTCTTCCTTGTCCTCCAATGGGTAACCTGAAGCCTTTATTTAGTGTCAATACCTAATATCATTGCCTTTTTTTTCTTTTGTGTTAGTGTGATTTGTACTAATTTGAGGGTCCTATAATTACTCTAGTTTTAGAAAATTAACTTTTATGATCATTATAGCTTAGTCCCTCCCTCCATTTCCCAGCCATGCTACATCTGGGTTCAGGTGAGTTGGAACGCCCATGCAACTACGAAAAGCGGCAGGCAGTTACCAACTTTAGATACGAAAGAGGACATCCTGATTTTGTTTCATCATTTATTTTTCTTCCTCAGGACGGGGAGAGAGTGGTCAGAAGACCATCCACCCTAAACTAGAAGTACATTAGAGCTTCCATGCTTCCGAAAAAAGACATTATTAAACTGCCATTACCTCATTAAATCTTGAATCCCTAATCTTCTCAGAACTCGGAACAGATGATAAACTGTGCAGACTGTGGCTGAAAAAAATTGGCTTACTTGGTACAAAATTTGCACATTTGCAGTTGCAGTACCCTCACAATTCAAAATAGGAATGGCTACCCCCAATTCCAATAGGTAGGGTAGTCAAACAAAACTAGCATTGTCTGGCATTTCGGTGTAACATTTTCAAATGGTAAGAACAGTGTAAAAACATGCAGGAGCTTAATGGTACAGGCTAATTTCATCAGTAACTCTGATTTTAAGCTTGAACCCACTGCATCACATATAAAACAAAACAACAGTCCACCATTTACATGAATTGTAGCATTCTTAGGATGGCGGGAAGTAAATCGATAAACAGGTCTATTTCCAGTTCACTGAAAAATCAATAGCCAACAAGAACCACGAACTAATGTCTATCACCTAAAAAGAAACAGAGAACAAGATGTGTAGATCGAAGACGTTCTGACCCGATTCTAACCTAAGAGATCACCACCTGATCTCAATCAGATCGTAAAAGCAAGGAAACGCAATCCGACCCATGAGAGTGAGAGAGAGGAGAGGGGAAGAACAATCGAGTGTCCGTACAATGATAATGAGGAGGAAGAGGTGGGTGCGAAGGGCAGCGGGAGCGGTCGCGGTGGCTCTTTGTCTGCCATGACCAATTGCAACACCCCATCGTGGGGAGGGAGGAGCAGCGGAGCACCCAACACAACCGAGTCGCCGAGCCTCAACGGCGCCAAGCTAGCCTAACAGCGTATGGCGATGGAAACTCCCCCACGAGCTAGCTCGCCATGGGCCTATAAAATGCGCTGCACCGCGAGGTTTAGGGTTGCCTGCCTGCGTGGGAGGGGTTATACTGATGGCATACAGCCGATCAGGTGGAGAGGAGCACGAGGTAAGCAAGGCAAGAAGAGCTAGCTATACAAGGCAAGGAGGAAGAAGCAGCAGCTAAAAGAGGAAGGAAAATGGGAAGTCCTTTCTTTTATTTGGCCCTTGCCTCTTTTTTCTTTTTCAAATATAGTCACTCAGCCAATGAATTTGTTTCCAACCGCGAAAGCAGCGACATCTCACACATGTTATCTGTTGCGCTCCTGTATCACAGCAAGACGTTGATAGCGCTTAGCGGCCTTTAGCTCGGCGGGTCAGGCGACCAACACAATAGGGAGGGATCCATTGGCCTGCAAGCTCCCTTGCTCGGCATTGCATCCATCAAATCACCTAATTAATTAATCACTTTCTTAATTAAATTACTTGTGCCACGACCTATCGATGAACGAGTGCTCGACAGGATCTACCGAGCTATCAGTCCACGGCACCTACTATTGAGTTCACGGTACTTGTCAGCTCGTCTGTCATGGCGTCTATGAGGTGCTGTGATATAGGAGTAGGACAGGTGACACATATAGCTTGATGCTACTTTCACATTCAGGAATGAGCCTAGTTTTTGGTTGGTGTGTAGGGGTGGGGTGGGAGGGCTCCATACTACGTGTAGCTTCATAGCTAGAGATGCCCAAGTGGGCTAGGCTAAATAGGCCTACTGAGGCACGCTATCAGGCGCGACGCCCGTGCACGGCCCGGTCCAGCGCTAATCGTGCGTGTGCGTGCGTGACGGCCCATGAGCCCGTGTCGTGCTTGGGCCGCACCACCGCACGATGGGTTTGGTGTAAGGACCCGAATCCACCGATTCAACCCACCGTGTTTACCGCGCTAGTCCTGGATCAACGCTAGTGCACACAACTCAACATCGGTACATATCACATCATACTCAACGATAATAGAATAATAGTTCATTTATTGATATAGCTAAATGTATGATCTTATGACCGACTTACATTATTAAGCCACGCAGGCAAGACCGAAATATAAGCTAATAATTAAGCAATGAAAGTAGAAAATGTAGATAGTTCATCACCACCACAGCAACCGACAAGGCTCGGACCCTAATGACTCATGTCTTCTGGACTTCCTCTTCCAACACAGTGTAGATTCTTCAACTGTTGATTATTGTTGTTTGGCAAGGGTGAGTACTTAAGCACTCAACAAGTCGTGCACAGAATGCAATTCTATGTATCTATATGCAAGGCTTATTCCAATGGATAGGCTATCATGGCTATTTTGCAATAAGCAGCATTTATGAACAAGTATAATAAATAGATTGTAAAGATCAAAACAAATAGCAGAATAAATAGATTCAAGATTACTCAAGTAAACCAAGTTTCCAATCCTAAGTCAAATTCCATCTTCCACATGGCATTCCGCCATCCCAACCAAATTGTCTATTTAATTAAGCTAACCCTTAACTGTAATTCCCGAGCATTGCTCAATACCGCGAGCACGGCTATCCGAATAGTTTCACACTCTGCAGAGGTTATGCATTTTACCCACTTGATACAACCAAACACCACCAAGGCGAGTGATTATAACAAAGCCTTTACAATGCTACCGGCTTAACCTTGCATTTACCCGCTAAGGTTTCAATCTTGGTGGATGGTTACCACATCCAGGCCCCCTCTTGCGCCATGTGAATTACTCCATAACTCGGGAACTCACACCGACCACGATAGTACCAAAATTAAGACATTGCAAATTACTCAGCTAGGCTGGCCCATACCAGACATGTGGTTGCATGATTGACTCAGGTCAAAGGCTTGCAAGATTAAGTCCTTAGAGTATCAAGGCAAGACATCCACATACCCTTTGCCCATCGGGCCCACCTTGGCCTCCTCGCCCCTTGTCACTTGCCCCAATCTAAATGATTATCACCCAGTTGATTACCAAGCACCACGTGCTATCAACAATTCAACATCGTTGCGTGACATGACTCGCCACAACAACTCAATCTCATCGTGTGATCCACATGACACACAAGTTCATAACATTGTTCCATATTCCATTAATCAAGATTAATTATCAATGATTCTGACACATGTGATGACGTGGCATGGCTAAGCAACTAATACGAACTAACCCTCCAATGTTGATTATAATTACTAACCAACTATATTGAACCAATCTAGGGTGACAATGGATCATGGCATACAATGACAAGGTAGGGTATAGATCAATCTGGTATATTAGCTAAACCCAATCTAATTTGAAACAATTGTATACTTGAAATATATGCAATAGGGTAAAACAAATATAGCAATTTTATAAACATGGGTTCAACATGATCAAAGCACAACTTGCCTTGGAATAGGTCCTGATCTGGTTCTGAATCTTGCTCTTGAGTTGCTGGATCTTCCTCCGAAGCATCGCACAATTCAACGTCTACGCGTACCGAAGGAGAAAAACAAATAAATACCAAAATAGAGAGAAAATGAACTCCAAAAATAAAATAAAATTCACCATTAAATATATCTCAATTTTACAAATTTTTAGAAATTTGAATCACTCAAATCCGAGTTACGATGCAAAAGATATAGCCTTTTGAAGTTTGAAATAAATACTGAAATTGCAAAAATCAGAAAATCAGAATTAACAGATTTATTTTTAAATCGAAAATAGATTTATGACGTCAGCGTGACCTCATGATGACGTCATCATCACAGAATTTCCAATCGGATTATTTTTCCAATTAAAAATGCAATTATGACGCAAGCATGACATCAGCGAGACCTCGAGCCAATCACAAGCTGACGCGTGTCTCGGCGTATGGACTGAGTCCACGGCGCAGCGCTGGACCACGGTGAACTCGGTCCATGACGCCTCGGCACTCGCACCCGACACGCGGCTGCGCCCAATTGGCCCAACCCTGCGGCTCGATCTGATCCGCAGAAGACAGATCGGATGGCTACGATCTAATTTGACCACACGTCCCTCATCCAACGGCTTACCCTAAGATCTGACGGTCGAACGTGAGCGCGACGAGACGACGATGGCGCAGCGGTGCCTTTCACCGGAGATGGAGAAGACGACCCACGACGCAGCGCTCCGGCGGGCTCCTGGCGACGAGACGGCAGGGATCCGACGCGGCACGGTTCGGCGAACTCGGTCCCGCAGCCCAAGCGACGGAAGACGGCAAATCGACGACGTTCTCGGCAAAAACCCGCAGCTGTTCCACGCTTCAACTTCGGCGAACTCGCGGCTGCGTTCTACGGCTGATCTCGCGAAACCTCTCCGACCAAACGATGCGGCGCCGATCATGAACCTCGGGTGCTACCCCCCTATTTATAGCCTCGGCGTCCGAGCTCTACACGGCGAAAGAAACCAGCGACGTTATGGCGGCGGACTCCGAGTCCAGAACGGAGACGACAAACGACAGCGCGACGCGTGTCCCGATCCGACGGCCAAGATGCAAGCGCACACGCGGCCTTCCCTGGACCGTTGGATCGCACGCGAACGGTCACCGATCTAGGTTTTGCCTCACGCGATTCGCGGTCGGTTTGGGCCGCACCGACGCGAAGCTTCAGCCGCCGATGTTGGGTTTCGGCCCAACACTGTTCATTGATTTTCAGAAGGATTTTCCATTTAAAATAATTCCAGAAATTCATTTTATTTATTTTAAGCGATAAAACTAATAGAAAAAATCCAAGAAAAATCTCAAAAATACTTTGAGACATTCTGGACTCAAATAAAATATTTTTGGCAAAACGTTATTTTAACTTTGCACAAGTTTAAATAGATTTGAACAAAAGGTCAATATTCTTAATTTAAAATTAATTCAAATAAATCCAGAAAAATCCAAATAAATTTCAGAAAATCATAAATGCACATTTAAGCAATAAAATAATATTTGGCAAATTTTTGGGATGTTACAGCTGGCACGACATTGTCCGTTTACGGGCAGGGCGACACAACTTGTTTGGCCCGATTAATTTGAAAAATAGTCGTTTTCTAGCTGTTGGATGCTTAAAAAATTAAAAAAAATCCTAATTTTTTTTCATATAAATAGGTGGTTGCCCCCTCCTCATTTTTACATCAGCAATCTTGCATTCTCTCATATTCATTCTCTTGTGGAAATTCTTTTGCTCTTGGTGGTAATTTGGCAAAATTCAAATTAGTTTTGCTAAAAGTCCAAAATTCGGCTTTCGACTTCTGTCAAGAAATCAAGGTAATAGTTGTGATTTAATTTTTTATTTTGTTAGTATTTTAAATGATATTAAAGTACTAATAGGGTAATTATTTCTTGTAGTTTTCTTTATGGAGCACGGCGATTTTCCATCCTTCCCAACTTCTGATTTCAGGATTTCACCCGAGAAGCTTCTTGCATCCTATGAAGCTGGAGAAGCTGCACTACCTATACCATACTTAAGCTCTACAAGTGCTACTATGTCGATAAGCACCGAGCGAAAAGATCAAGACGCAGTACATCGGGAATCTGGAAAGATTTCGAGCAGATTTTTGAGACATCAGACAGCGTTCAGAGCAGGTATTCTATTTGTAAATATTGTAAGCACAAATTAACTGCGAAATCTACAGGTGGAACGAGGCATTTGAAGAGGCATGTTGAGAGCTATAGGAGAAAAGCTGGGGTGGCTTTGAGACAAACGCAGCTGTAGTACAACCCCAACGGTACGATACGTCACTGGGACTACAATCCTGAGTTAGCTTGTGAATCTCTTTGTCGTTTAATCGCTTCTCAAGATCTTCCTTGAACTTTGGTGAGTCACATGCATTTGAAAAACTATATTAAGGAGGTTTGGTAGGGCTCCAGATCCCAGCTACACCTCAGATCTGAAGTTTGTAGGTTAAATTAAAGTGAATTAAGTTTATATTTTTAGTTTAAATTTAAACAAGATGACCCACCTAAACACTCTTAATGTACTTATTGCTCTAGCTCCATAAATTTTTAGAGCTATGAATACCTTGCTCCACCAACTCCATAGATTTTGGTGGAGCTGGAGCTATGCCAAACACCCCCTAAGACAGCTCATAATTCTAGTTTTTTTAGTTTCTAGATAGACAACAACTAGAGATTTGATTAAATACTATAATAACTATCGTAGTAAGCTAAAAAAGCAATTTAGTACATATACTTTTTCTGTGTCTTTGACATCTGACATATGGAGTGGTAGGGCTAAAGAGGATTACCTTAGTGTAGTTGCTCATTATGTAAACAATGATTGGTAACTAGAAAAGAGAATCATAAGATTCAAATTAATTGATGTAGCACACACTGGTAAAAATATTGTTGATTGTATTGTAAAAGTTGTGGAAGATTTTGGCCTTAGTGATAAGATTTTTGCAATAACATTAGATAATGCTTCAGTAAATACTTCTGCCATGAACATTCTTACTCCCCTTTTCAATTCCTATGCTAAATTTTTCTTATTACATCAACGTTGTGCTTGTCATATTATTAATCTGATAGTTAAATCTGGTTTGAAAATGTTAGATCAGTATGTTGAACCTTTTCGCACTGCAATATCTTTCTTAAATAATTCTAATCAACGAGTAGCAGCATATAAGATTTATAGTATTGCAATGAATGTGCGTCTGCGTAAGTTTAGTTTGGATATGCCTGTTAGATGGAACTCTACTTACTTGATGTTTAAGTCTCTCACACCCTATGAGATCATATTTTATGTTTTTATTAACACGCACTATCGTAGACAGGATGGTCAACCGCTACTCACAAAGCAACATTGGTATGTTGCTAAATACTTGCTGTCATTTTTAGAATTTTTTTTGATTTCACTGTTGCTTTATCTAGAGTTTATTACTCAACCTCTCTTTTAATTGTGCATCATATTTTAGAAATTGCTACCCACTTAAGGAGCCACGAAAATGATAATATTTTGCGTGAACTATTTATGCTACGAAAACTAAAATTTTAAAATGATAATATTTTTTTTCTGATTTTTTTGCTCTAACGGGCCGGTCCTACCAGAAGACCGACGGCCGTGTCTTGCTTTATTTCTGCGCCCTATTCATTTCACGCCATGGCCGCAACGCACGCAAGGCCACGATGCTGGGCCAGGCCCGGCCTGCCTCATCAAATCCACTTGTGCTCTGCTCTGCTCTTGCTAGAGGTGGCCAACGGTAAGACGGCCGGCCGACCGTTAGGCCGGCTACTAAGCGGCCGTCTTGCGTTGCGCCATCGTCTTGCGAGGTGGCGGCCAGCACGGCCCGTTAGCCTCTCGGTAGTCTTAGTCTTGGCCGGTTCTTCTTCATGGGCCTAACGGTAGGTCGGCCGAGAAGCATGTTACCGCCAAAAAATTAAAAAAAAACAGAAAAAATTAGAAAAATAGAAAAAGTATGAAAAAATGCAGAAAAATAGGAAAAATTTAGAATAATTAGAAAAACTCGAAGTATTTAGATTATTTTTGAATTTTTTAATACTCTAACGACTATAAAACGAATATTTTTAAAACTAAACGGGCCGTAATCGTGCCGTGCCGCAATGGACCGTGCCGGGGTGCCAGCCCAAGCACGGCACGGGCTCGCGGGCCATGCCGGTACGGCCGGTTTACAATCAGGCCGTGCCGTGCTTGGGCCGGGCCCACAGTTCCGTGCCGTGGGCCGGCCCATTTAGCCAGGCCCGTTTGGCCACCTCTAGCTCTTGCCATCGCTGGACAAGCGAAACGACACGACGCCAGCGCGTGTCCACTCCACGCCGCCTTCAGCTGCTTGCGCACGGCACGATGCAGCGGCCGCGTCTTCTCTAAATCCTCCGCTTCTCCGCTCCCCACTCCATGACCGCGATGCTCTCCGTCACCATGACCGCCCGCCCCGTGGGCACTGCCTGCTGCTCATGCCGCCCCCGCCTCCCAGCCCAGGCTGCTCCTTCCATTTCCTCCTCCTCTCCTGGTACGGCTGTGTCTGCGCTCGCTCGATTACTTTCTTTCGCGCCTCTACTACTGCCTCTACTGGTGCTTTATTATTATCTGTTGTTTTTCTGTAACTTGAACAGCGATTCATGGAGTAAAATCGGAAACCGCGGCAAGGTGGTCGCTCCTCCATCCGTGCCCCATGCTGCTGACATCTGTCGCGGGTAGCTTGAAGCTTATCTGTTCCATGCTTCTTCTTTTTTTGCCTGCAGTATGTTTGATGAAATGGCTCTGACATGTTGTATGTCCCGGCTGCAGTGGGGGGTCTGGTTGCTGCTGGCGCCGCAGATGCTGCCGACCTAGGGGATTCTCTGGTGAGGGAGCATTAATTTGTTCCCTTCTTATTGTTCCTTACTTCCTTAAGATTAGGAGTTGTTGCTCATGCCTGTGCCAAGTTATGATTACAGTATGCCTAAACATGTCAAGACCTCGAGTACAATATACTACCGATTGCATAAGCTGTAGCCTACAAGCTACGTATAGGGCATCTAAAAATACAAGTCATGTATGGCAAAAGAGCAATCAATCATATTCACTTTTTCAGAGTGCTCTGAAACTACCTAGGCTTTGTTTGGGCATATCGTTTCTTGCTTGCTGCATCTCTTGGTAAATCTGAAAAGGAAAATATTTCTTTGTGTGCCATTACAGTGACGTTGTGGTAATCCCTGCAAACCACTTGTTTTTTATCAGCTAGGACCACCAGGACTTTTCTTGGCTGACTTAAGCATCGGAGATTGGTTTGGAGGTTTGTTGTATTCGGCTGGGCAGCAAGCTAATGAGGCTGTTCAGGACCAATTGTCTGCTCTCAGTTTCACTAGGTCAGTTTTCTTTCTCTGCAGTTAATTTGCAGTAGACACTAACATCCCTTCTTTTTTCTGCTTCCTGTCCATATCTCTTATCTTCCTGACCTTCCTTTCTATTCTCCAGCTTGGCAGTAATTTTTGGTGCTGGACTTGTAACTAGTTTGTCTCCTTGTACACTCAGTGTTCTGCCATTGACTCTAGGATATATAGGCAAGTATAGTGGCAACCTTTTGAGATGTTTTGTTCGATTCCCCCGAGTTGGTTAAGCCCTGATGGCATTGATGTAACACATTCTTTAAAATCTTTCAGGCGCTTTTGGCTCTGGAAAAGATCGAGCTGAGGTAATTTAAGACAACTAAGCATATTCTGGTTCTGTAAGAAATTAATACTTATCTGTCATAATATGTATGTGCTAAAAGACGATCTGAACTAAGACACTTATGTGAGTAATTAGGCCCTTTTATAATGTATAATTTGAGTTGTTGTTTTTCTGTCTAGTAGGTCGTTGGAAATTCAGTTGCATTTTCATTAGGACTGGCAACAACCTTAGCCATCCTTGGTGTTGCTGCTTCTTTCGCTGGAAAGGCTTATGGACAGGTAGGACAAGGACTCCCAGTGGCTGCTTCTGGGTTAGCAATCATCATGGGATTGAACCTTCTGGAGGTAAATCACCAGCCAAAACGAAAATTCATAAACTGGATTATGTCAATCAAACTTCCTTTTTCTACCATGTTGCCTTGAGCCAAATAAATCACGAGCTGATTTAATGGTTGTTTCTCTTTTTTGTAAAAAAAAAATTATACTTGTAAAAACCTGGTCACATTGGTAATTTGTTTTGATGAAATTTGTGTCTTCTGTATTGCTCCTGTAATAGTAGATGTACGCACGTCACCCTAAACAACTTTCTTTTCTGGTTTCCTTGTATTTAACAGGTAGTTGAGTTACAACTTCCCTCATTTTTCAGTGATTATGACCCTCGAGCTGCTGCAGCTAACCTCCCTTCCAGTGATGCTTCCTGACATTATTGCTTATTTCCTACCAAAATACTATATATGGCATTATGTTTATTTTAATCATAGTCAATAATATCTTGCTTTTTCCTGATTGTATTTTATTGTCAGGTGTACAAGCATATCTTGCTGGCCTTACATTTGCATTAGCAGCATCACCTTGCAGTACACCTGTTCTTGCTACCCTTCTGGGATATGTTGCCACTTCAAGAGTATGTGTTACAGGATACTTAGTTGGGCTCAATAATTTATTATGTAGCTTAAAGTTCAAAACAGGAAAATTGTTTTATACTTTTACCATGGACATAATGTTACACTTACTTTATCATGTTTGGTTAATCTGTACACATAGCAGTCAACATGGAGTATTGGCTTGCTTTAGCTTATTTCTTTTCTGAAATGATGATAAAGTTCTGTCACTACAATGTTTTCCTGTCAGGATCCAATTGTCGGGGGAAGTTTGTTGTTGACATATACAACTGGCTACATTGCACCTCTTCTCATTGCAGCTTCTTTTGCTGGAGCATTGCAGGTATACATGTAGGAATTTGTTAAGTACAGACAAGATAGTGCCAACAGAATTGGAACTTTGAATTGCTCTAAGACTTGATTAATAGCACCAGCCCAATAGATCAGCCACACCTGCCTATTATACTTTTAATGCTTGATAAGTTAATTGCCTTCTATAGGGTTTGTTGTCATTCAGAAGATATTCCGCATGGATAAACCCGATAAGGTATGTGCTTCTTAGTTCATAAAGGATCTCGAGGGTTTCCTGTTGAGTATAATCTCTTGTTAAATATTTGTCTAAACATCAATTTGCTCCGTATATTTTCTAGTCAAGATTCTGATATCAACTCTCATATTGGTGAACTTTTGTTAGCTTTCATAGTTCCAGGAGTGCACCAAATTGTTAATTCTATAAACATTTGTGTCTGGTTCCTCGTACAACTACTGAGAATCTACTTCGTAATACTAAATTACTAAATGATTTCATTCTTGGACTACTAACTAACCATCCATATGGTATACATTCTAGCAAGGATTTAGATCACGGTTCGTGGTCCATCGTGGTGAGAGGTGTGTAAAAGCTATCGTGGTTATAGTGGGCTATCGTTGAAGCTATGCTGCACATCGCGATTTAATTTATATATAATGAGTACATGTTATGATTGTTATTAGTCGTACAATGTGTAACAAAAAATAATCTATATAATTACGTAAATCTGGGAGATGGATTTGGATTTTAATTAATTGTTGACGCCGAAAAACTTGAAGTAGGGTTTATCGGCCACAACACACCGGACGAACGCTGGGTTCCACCGATCAAGACGTGCCAACCGATTTGATCTTGTAATCGGTAAGATAAATATAAAATACGCTCAGAGCCGATCTAGCGAAACAATCGGCAAAAGGTCCAAACAGCTAAAAAGCCGATCAAATCCTAGGTAATGATAGGTCTAATTAGGCGATTAGGGCTAATCAGATGATAGAAGTAAATCTTTTCCGAAGAAGGCGATGCGCAACAAGATCGGAGAAAATCAAACCTGATTGGCGTAATCGGAGGAGATCAGCAATCGGTTATGCGCAACTTTATTGATCAAATCAGATTACAAGAGATAATCTAAATTACATAGGCTAATCCTAGTCAACATAAAGTAAATAAAAGTAATGCGAGTTGATTGATTGGATTGTGTTGTTTTTCTCGCCTGCCCTTGACCACCTTATATAGCTATTGGCCGATCGTATTCTCTTCCAACACGCTACAAAGCATGATCTGTATCGGCCTTAACTTGGACAGTTCCTCCTATTTTTTGATAAATATCGGTCATAATCCAAATTCAAACCTTTCTTTCCATATCCGACATCGGCTAAAATATCTCTTAATCCTTAGCGTGACAACTTGACCACACTTTGCCAAATCTTGGTGCAAAAACTAATATTTATTATTATTGAGTTGCATGCACCAACCAGTTCACCCAAAAGCTTAAGCTGATGAGCACTCCCCCCTCACGTGTAGGCTCCGTCGGGCCTAGGACGTGGAATAGAAGTGGACTGCAATTTTTTTTTAATTGCGTCAACCGGGTCTTGAACTCGAGACCTCTTGGCTCTGATACCATATTGAGTTGCATGTATCAACCAGTTCACCCAAAAGCTTAAGCTGATGAGGAAAGGTGGGCAATTCACTTATACTTCAACAATTATTTCTAGAAGCCAAATTAATCCAATCTAAGTATAACAAATATGAGAAAAGAAGAAGATTATGAACAAAACACAATTAATGTCTAGAAATATAAAGAGAATTGACACATGTAGTACAGTGGAGCTATCACGGCTACAAAATAGCGGAAATAGTGGTCAATATAGCAGCTATAGCAGTTGTAGCTGTGTTGGTGGAATGAAAAAGCTATAGCGAAGCTATAATGGGCTATTTACATCACTGCATTCTAGATTGATGGCCAAAAAACAGCACATGATAATTGACATATTTAAGAAATACTCCCTCTGTCCAAGTTTATAAGGCGTATTTCATCTTGGCACGTAGACGAAGAATATATTGAAAATGACTAGATTACTTCTAATTATTATCACTAAGTACTATATTTAATGCATGCATGTAGAGAATATAAAGTATATATGGATATTTATTAGGGGTATAGAGGGAACATCACATTAATTTTGCATTGGAATATGAGATACGCCTGATATTTGTGGAGAAAACTATTAACAAAATACGCCTTATAAACTTAGACGGAGGTAGTAGGTAGCCCTTTTATTTATTTGTTTTCGAAGGAGACTACTTTTTACAAACATTTAAAACGATATAAGCATATGTTGTTTTAATACAATTTCACTATCTCGCTTCAAAGGGCCATTTGCATTTATTTGGCTTGCTTTCTTAGGAAAAGACAACACATCAAATTTACCTTCTTGTCTATTAAACTATTTCTTTTGCAAAATACTGTTCTAAACTGTTAACCAAAAAAATGCCATTTGATTGGTGCCATTGCAATTTCTCATGGATGTTCTAATCAAAATCCTTTGTTTAAGGAATAATCCTCAGAAAATACCAACCATTCATTTAAAAAAATATTTTTTTTTCTTTTTTGGAGAGACCTCACTAACATTTGCTTGGCAGTGGTGCATTTCTACTGGGTGGAGGTGTTTATACCCTACTGGACAGGTTGTTTCCTGCAACATCAATGGTGATGTAGAATGTAGCGTTGTGGACCATTGCTGGACAAGAGAGCTGCGAGACGAGGATCACCATTGTTGGACTTGGACGTGCGAATATATGTCAAGAGTTGCAATGTAAACTAGCTAAACGATAAAATGCTAACGAAGTACCATCAGTTCTTTCTAGCTTATATAGGTATGTATTTTCAGGAAAGTATGTAAAGCTATTTATATAGATCTCAGCAGTCAGCACTCCATAAAAACCTAGGTAATTTGAGGTTTACCCCCAAATGCTATTTATTTTTGGATTCATTAGAAGAAAACGTTGAAATCCGTAAAAGGGCAGGGTAAAATATATGTCTGCCCACCGAGCAAACCGGTCGAGCTTTCTTTAGTTGTAATCAGCGGCTAGCAGCAGGGGCAGATCTAATAGGCGGTCAGCTGGGGCTAAGAGCCTGAGACATCACCTACCTCTGACTGAACCGTAAGTGCCTCTTAGCATCTCCTATCTTCGAATAGTTCGATTTATGTTTTGTTTATTTAGCTTATATTGGTATTGTTCTGTTAGCGCCTTCTAAATTTTAGTCTCGGTCCGTCGGTGACTAGCAGGCAATGTTAAGGGGCAGATTATTTTGGCCAAAGTGCTCGTCGGAAAGTTTGACGTAGCCTAGGAAAACACACATTCTTCAAACCTTGAAAGGTGGTTCCGATGAGGACTGAAAAAGAAACTGCCAGGCTTATGTTCTCTTGAGCGAACGTTCGCGCATTTTATGGTTGAAAGGAAGGTGACGCCAACACGCATTTCTAACATCTGCATTCTAATCATCGCAGAAGAAGCTGCTTGCTTCGTTACGCCATTAGTGAAGCAATTCATGATAGATGGCTGGGTACTTTTCAAGGATGGCAAAAACTCTCTTTGTTGTTGTAGCCTTTGAGCTTGCCCTGCCCCCTTGCGAATTTCCCTTACAAATATATTGGGCTTCCTCTTTCGCTTTGGACCTAGGGTTCGGGCAAAAATGCTCGTTAGGATTCAAATCAAAATTGCTTTGATATAGTAGTTAATGGCTTTAAAAGTTGAAATAGTAGTTAATGGGTTTAAAAGTTGAAATGAGTCCATCTCGAACGAAAAAAAGATTAATAAGGCTCAGCTTGACAATGACTCATTAGCTCGGATTTAAAATAAACACTTAAACGATACATAAAAAGATTTTTTGTCGAACTATATCAACTTCAAAGGAAGCTTGACAATACCTCGTTAAGCTCGATAGCCAGCTCAATTTGAACGTACAGCCACTGGTCGATGAGGTCGCTACTATTCCTAACTACCGGGACGGATGGTCGGGATGATCTCGTCTGGAGGTAGGCCTACTCAGCAAGTTAGCATACACAGGGGCTGTTTGGGAGAGCTGTGCTTCAGCTTTACTTTAGCTTTGGTCCAAAAGCTCCCCAAACAAAGATGGTCAAGCAAAGCAATGGGAAGCTAAACCATGCGTAAGCACCCCAAAAGTCAGAGTTCTTGAGGAGGAGCTTTTCAGCTGTGGCTTCGCTTGAACACCTCCTAACTCGCTCGCTCCGCCTTCCCGACCTTTGCCACCCCGGCTCGCTGCCTCCACGTCACCTCCTCACTCGGACGCCGCTGTACTTTGTTATGTTGCTACCTTCCATTTCGGTTGGCCCTCAAAAGCTACAGCTGCTAGTTTGCCAAACAGCATAACAAGAAAAACCACAATTGTCAGCTACAGCTGCTTTACAGCCCAGCCACAGCTCCCCAAACAGACCCATAATCTCGACCTTTTGGGGCACGCCCTTCGCATGAGTTGGCTGTGGCTGCAACGCACGAACTGAAAATGCAAAAACCTTGCAAGAGCTGCCAATCCGCTCTAACGCCATAGAACAACGTATGCTCCAACTCCAAGCCTCCGTTCAGGTCGTCCTTGCTGATGGCGAGTCGACACTTTTTTTGCAAGGATGGGTGGTTCGATGGTTCATCCATGGAAGGCCTGGCGCCGTCCCTCTCCCAAAAGGTGTCCGAGGCGTGTAAGGCCAAGAGAAGGGTGACGGAAGGTCTCCTAGAGAGACGCTGGGTACGAGATATCTCTGGGCCTTAAGATACCCCAGGCTAATCTCAGATTTCCTGAAAATCTGGGATATACTTCAGTTTGTTTTCAAAATAAAATACGGAGTTGCTGAAAATCTGTGGCCTGTTTTTTTTTCTTTGATTTCAATCACTTTTCTGTCCATTCGATCTGCATTTAGATAGGTGATTTGACTTTTCTCATTTATTTTCTATTAGGGTTCATCAATCTCATTTTTCTCTGTCTAGCTTAGAAAAATTATTTTTTTTATTTTTCTCTTCAGTATTTTTTTCTTTTCTAATTTATTTTCTATTAGGGTTCACCAATCCCATTTTTCTTTGTCTAGCTTAGAATTTTTTTCATATTCCTGAAAAATAGCTGTTAAGGAACAATGGAAAAGGCTGTTAAGAAAAATGAATCAGCCCTCGAAGTGAGACCATTAACGTTTTTCCGCCCGTTAATGTTTTTTGATTGTTTTGTAATGCTGCAACGCGTAAGAGATATGAGAAATGTGGGTTTTGATCCTATGGTCCAAAATTTGATTGATTTGCCAAAAAGAAATCAGTTAAATGCTAAATGTGGGCTTTAATCCTATGGTCCAAAATTTGATTGATTTGTCAAAAAAAATCAGTCGAATGTTAAGTAGACATTCCCAATAAAATATTACCTTGGCTCAAATGTACATTAGGTTGTATAATATTACCTTCAGTCAACACGTTACTATGGCTTAGGTTTTTAACCATGGGTGGAGCAGAATTAAATTTAGGAGAACACTTTGGGGAGAAACTAAAATAATGTGGGAACAGATGCTAAAAGAGTGTGAAGGAATTCAACTTAAGGATTGGGAAGTTAGCATTACTTGGATGCTAACTTCCAATAGTCAATTCTCTATGAAATCTTTTTATTTGGCTCTGAGAGTGAGGGGGCTGATTTCCCTCACAAATATCTTTGAAACACAAAAATCCCTCTGAAAATAAAAGTTTTTATTTGGCTGATTATGAAAAAGAGCATTTTGACCAAAGACAATCTAAAGAAAAAGAGGGTGGAATGGGTCAACCAAATGTTAATTTTGTGGTACTGAGGAAACTATAAATCATCTTTTTCTGGTATGTCCAATAGCTAGATTTATCTAGAATGTGGTAAAATGTGTTTTTGGTTTTACCAACCTTCCTAGAGACATTGATCAATTATATTTGATATTTGGATGAAAAACTTTCATTACAAACTCAAGAAGCTGATCATGATTGTTGTTTCAGCCATCTTTTGGGTTATATGAAAATTACGCAATGCAGCTTGTTCTCAAAATAAAATGCCTTCAGATCCCATCAATTTCATCTACTTAATTTATCATTGGTTGAATTTATGGGCACGGCTACAAACAAAGGAGGCAAAGCAAGAAGCTGTCAGGCAGGGGGCAAGAATTCTGCAGCTAGTAGGAATTGAGGTTTTTAAGCATAGAGGGGGTGGAGACCTGGAGTCTGAAGAATCGAGATGCAGATGCTATTTTTCTAAAGACTGTTGCTGGATCTACTACGATGGAGCATAGTTTAGAATAGTTGTAGTCTAAACTACAGCACTTTAGAACTTGTCTGTGACACAAGTCTCAGGGAGTGGAGTGTTAGAAGTAAACTCTAAACTATCTCTCCTGTTTTTAGGTTTAATTTCTGATACCACGTTATCCAATGTTTTGATTTTATCTCAGTTCTTGGAGCAGTTCAGATTGTTTCCGTGAGGCAAGACGCCCGGGATGCTTTCGTATGGAGATGCTTCGCCTCGGGTTGCCATACGGCCAAGCCGGCTCATCCAGCCTTCTTCCAGGGTTCAACTCGCTTTGCCTGCGACGAACCAGTTTGGAAATCTTGGGCTCCCCCATTGCTGCAAGTACTCCGCTTGGTTGATGGTACGCCGCCGCGCGTGGACAGCGGACAGTTCTTCCGTCTTCAAACCCAGAGGCATTGCATTTTTCACTGTTTCCAGTGCGGCCGCATAGCTCGTCTTGATGGTGTACCCTTCAATTTATATTATTTATCTCGTCTAGACGACAGACTAGTCCGCCTAATCGGTGATTATGCGCTAGCAACCACCAGTGCCTACTGCTTAGCGTCCAGTAGAAGCGTAGAACACTGGTATTTTTTTGTCGTCACCGGCAGGAATCAATCGACCATATGATGGTAGGCTGTCTATCTATGAAATAACTTAAAAAAGAAATAAATTGGTGCTAGTATTCATAGTACACACATAGATCTATCTATGAACTAACTTAAAAAAGAAATAAATTGATTAGATTCGATTGCTGACTGCATCGTGAATATCTCTACTTGCCTTACAACATAGCAAACCTACAATGAAAAGTTTGTATTACTTTCTAATCTCTTCTTTCCTTCCATAATATGGCAAGTCAATAATGGAAAGTCTTAATTACTTTCGAACAATCTCCCCCTAATCTAGACTCGGTTGCGTGAGATCTTTAACATCTAGTAGATCACGCATCTCTGCGAACTTTACTCGAGTGACTTTGCGAGGACATCCACACGTTGCTCCCCTATGCATACATGCTTGACAACAATCAGCCCTTTCTCCACGCACTCTTTTGATGAAGTGAAATCGGGTATCAAGGTGTTTGCGAGTGAGCGCGGGAGTGGGCGAACGAGCACGGTTTCTCGCTGCCGCGCACGGGTAGCGCGGAAGGCATCCTACCACGGTGGGTCACACTGCTTCCACAGTCGGCCGAGCTCTCAGGACGCCGGCCACCTTCCACGCTCCCCGGACGCGGTAAGGGACATGTGTCACCTGCTGCGTCTTCCATGATAAGGGAATCGGTCAAATTTGTAAATGCATGTGTGAGGATATATTTACCAAAAAAAACGGCTAGATAAGTGAAGATTTCAAGATCCGGCGTCACCCTTAGCTTATATTAGAAAAGGCCGTCTCGAGGAATAGGATTAGACTCGATCATTTTTAACTGGTTATGATATACTAGTTAAGAAAGACAAAACGTCCTGTTCGGTGATCATTCATTTCTCCTCACACGCATGCATGCATCGTGCATGGGTATGAGGGTAGCGTGCCTTGGTAATGTTTCACTTTGGAGTGTATTTCCAACTTAGCAGGACGACTAAGCGCTTAGTTTCAGTATCCAACCACCAGGCTGATGTTAAACACGGTGAGCACATGATATATAGGAGCAAGAAGTAGATGCGTGAATCGCTCGTACAAAGCCATTCTGTTATTTACAGCCAAAACAGGGTGACCAACTAATCATATGGAAGCATCAGGCTGAACCTGGAGAAGATTTTAGTTGCTGCAGGCTGCCCGGCCCGCCCAACCTGTTGCTAATTACCTTAAACAAAAACTTGTTGCTATTGATCATACGTCCAGATCTTTGCTAATTGCTCCAAGATTCGATGATAGATTTAGGATCGAGTTGTAAACTGATATATATATCCAGTGTCAAGCATACGCTCTTTCTCACACATATATTCCCAGGCCAACTTCCTTCGGATCAGTCTCTACCATCCAGGAAGGCCTGTCAATCCAGGTGACAGAATATGTTACCTAACATACACAATATTAGCTAAACTATCTAGGTGCTGAAATTAGGCAGAGAGGAAATCACTTGTTCATCACGAAGTTTGTTGTTCCTTGAGATGCACGCTCAAGAAGCAGTTTCCTTGCTTCAATTGCTACTCCCTCCGGCTGCATTATGAAGGAATGAGATGGTATTAGAAAGGCTAAAAGAATCTCTTCTGTCAACTATTGCATTATTTTTTCGTTCCATTGGAGCACCACTCACCTCTTCTGGAAACCAAACGCCTGGTTGTGTGTCGCCCTCGAGAACCGCTAAAGCAAATGCAGCTATCGCATAGCCCACCGATCTGAAAATCCAATTTAATATGCTTATAGACGCAATGCTAACGGGAACAGTTTTGGCCACTGCTAAAAACTGAATAGCACAACAGAACTTCTCAAACGAATCATACAGTAAGAATTGTCCCAAATTCAAGTATAAATTACTGGGATTTAGGGCTGTGTTCGAACTAGAACATCTGCTGAGATTAGTGTTGTAAGAGAAAATGAAGAAAACTATAAGGTATTGTATAAAAAGCTACATTATTTCAAGTATTAAGGACAAATGAAGAAATCTGATTAAGTAGATATTCTCTCAGCTTCAAATAAGCATGGATCTTTTTTTGTTCTTCTGAACCGTTGCAGCTTCTTGGTTTCTATTAACGGAAATCAGAGATCTTCCATTCCAAAAAGAAGGAAAGACCTTTTTACACCAAAGGAGACTCTTGAACATAGAATATAATTTTCTGAGACTGCTCTGATTGGACAAAATTAGTGTGAAGCTTTGTACGGACTACAAGTAAATAATCTAATAGTTGGTGATAAATAATGGTAATGATCAATTAGGTATTGGATTTTGAGAATGCTTAATTGCTCATGGAGAAGCCTGTACTTACACAGATAGCTTTCTATGAGTAAATAATCCAATAGTATTCTTGCCATTTGAACATTCCAAGTCTATCTGCACAGATCGATCAAACAATGGTCACTGGCAGCTCCACGTGCTACTGTTGGACACAGCTTGAGTAGAATTTAGTATGCTGTTACTCTGAGCACAATTTGAATACAACTAGTATTTCTGAAAATAGAGGTAAGTAAAATACATACTCTCATGGAGACACGTTCTCCTGCAATACCATCTATGGCTCGAACAAAAGGATCAACAAACTCAACCAACTTTAGAACCTTATTTTTATCCCTCAAAAACTCCTGAAAAATACCAAATCGAAGTCAGGTATACAATAAACACCAACTGACCAACTTCATTCGGAATATTATCCTATTTTCAAGATTCCAGCCCACTTCAAGCAAACCATATTGGTCTAACAGTAATACAAGTATTGGTTAATTACTCTAATTGCAGCAAAATAAATGCTAATAGTTGTTTGCAACTTCTATTATCTTTTAGAAACTGTAATTTAAAATGCTTGAATGAAGTAACTTCATAATGCATAATTTGAGAAATAACACATACAACAGGTAAAAATTTTGCGAAGGCCTGCATCCCCCAATTCCAGAAGTAAGGAGCAGTACCAAATCGAGCACTGACAGTTGGCACAGCTAAAATCTTATAAGCACTCTTCACTTCAGGCAAATTCCTGAAATGGTTGGCGTAATATGAAAGTTAGCTTTCTTTCTGACCACATTGGATTTCCGGTTGTCAATTATAACATATGAAAAAGTAAATAGTGCACAAAAGTACTTACAGTAAGTAAACATCTTTCTTTCTGACCCCTTTTCCAAAATCAATATTGAGAGCTCCACTGTAGGGCTTCAATTTGATTTCTTCTCCTGAATTGGTAATGAGATCAGCTTTTCCACTTCATTCAGAAATACCATAGGAGCACCAATGAAGAAGTCAAAAGTACCTTTGTTATACGCGATTACATCCTCCCCAAGAAGCAAAAAACTTGTTGTCAATATTGTTGGACCAGCACCACCAGAACCTGCAGTATAATAGAAGAATCTAAAAAAGGGATTTAGCATCAGGTGGCAATACATTGAATATGCAGGTGTTTAAAGATAACAGGATTACCAAACCTATCTATTAGGAGAAAAAAATTATCATGAGAAAGACCAATTTAACTACTGCATGCCAATACGAGGTCAGGTAGATGGGTAAAAAACCAAATCCAACCACCATTTCTGTCCTTGATGCGTATTTTGATTTTTCCTTTCCCAGGAAACAAAGAACTCCTAACCTTAGTCTTTCAGGTTCGCCAGCATTTTCACTTCTGGCAGCATGCACAAGCTCAGCAGCCATCACTGTTGCAAGGAAAGGATTTAGTACATCGGTAAGCGCTCAAAAAATTTGGATATGAAGCTCTTCTAGCTATCGACGGCTATTACTTAATTAAAGCATTGCCATCTCTGTAAAAAAATATGCAAAATTAATTATACAAAATGCTGTGGTCCACTTTGATTTGCATCACAATCTGTTGTTGCCTAATGGAAGAGGCCATGCGCAATCGAGTTCCTTCATCAGTTTGATGAGAATAAAGCTATGTAAGGCTTGAGTCCTTGACAATTAAGTAATACTTCATTGCTTAACTGACTTTCTGGTAGGTTTAAATTTCTATATATATTTCAAATTTTGGCATATTAGTACATAACACTTGATCAATTTTGTGATTTCACATACAACTCTCTCGTTTTCCTCTTTATACTAGATTGGTTTCACAAATTGTCTTTCCATTTGGAAACTATTGTAGAATATCATGTCATTTATCTAAAATATTGCTCAAGGTGATGCGGTTGTGGTCTTAATCAGAAGAACTTGGATAAACAAGGACATTCACGCAGGTACTAATGAAAGAAGACAAAGGGCGTACCATAATTACTGGAAATTAAAAAAATAGCAAGCCAAACTTAGTTCTTCTGTGATAGTAATGTGAAGTAAGGGTGTAAGACCATTGCTCACTCCAGGATATATGCCAGCAGTTGTAATAGCTGGAACACCACAAGCTTTTGCTTGTTCATTGAAACCTTTTGCTCTCCACGAATAGTCCGTATCATCACAAACATCAATATATGCTGTCTGTTCATAAAAATGTAAGCGTGCCAGTAGGGTTTTCAGGTAACATATCACCAACTTCAACAGGTGTAACGAAACTTATGCAATCGAGCCTCAAGCATAGCATGTTTTCACCTTAGTAGATATTGCTGCTTGCAAAACAGTGCACTTATCCTCCCTTTGGAAAGGTCCAGCAGCGTGAACAACTAAATCCACACCTGGGGAAACAGAACTCTCGAGTCAGTTATGTTTCTTATCAAGCAAAATTACCCGTCGATTATAGTGGTTAAACATTAGAAGTTAGCTAAGACTTGTTTAGAGCTTTGCAATGCTACCGTGGAATTGTACCATCAATACACTCCAACTTAAAGCACAGCATGAGTAGGTCGTTGCATGATTGCATCACTAACCCTGCAGTGCTTCCTCCAACATGCTTGCATTGCGAATATCAACTTCCAGAAACTCGGATTGCTCTCCAAGTTTTGAAGCCAAAGATTTACCTTTCTCCCTGTCAGAGTATCACGGCAATAAATAATAGTTGCGGCAGAATAGATGGTCATGACTGTTCTATTGCACAGGCGGAACAGAGCAATTTACAGAATACAGACCTCTAACCTCTCGGTATATAGTTACTTGATATATGTATTATCGAATATCGAGCAGATCTTAATATATTCTACAGTTGTTAAAAACTCCATGCTTTTCCTGTACAGTGTGGTTGCACAGTCGGACTCCAAAACTCCTATTCCAAATCCAAGTATATATACTAATTTGCTAACCATACTCGGTAGTTTTCATTAAGCAGTTGATGTAACCCAACAGACGGGGGCGACGACAATGGACTGGAGTGGGGAAGGTACATATGAGGTACGACCTACCGGTTCCTGCCGCCGATGAGGATGTTGAGGTCGGGGCGGAGGTTGGAGAGCGCGGTGGCCGTGGAGCCGCCGACGCGGCCGGTGCCGCCGAGCACGAGCACGCGGGCGGTGGAGGGCCTCCTCTGGGTGGCGGCGGCGGCGGCGAGGGGAGCGGCGGATGGCGCGGCCAAGCACGCTCTCGCCATGGTGGCCATACCGGCGTCGCGCGCGGTGGAGTGGTTAGAGGAACGGAGGCCTCTGATTCCGCTGCGGTGAGGCCATACGGGTCTCATCTGCACTGCGGGTACGTGGATGCTGTTTGGTTGGGTACGTGGAAGCCGCTGGGCCGTCCGTCTTTGGTGGCCGCTCATCGAGTTGGTTGGTCTCGTCATCGTGCAGTGTCGTTGGAGATGCATGTGCATCGCTGTGTATCTCATACATCTCTCTCTCCTCGTTATCTCTAGCGTTCGATTTCTTTTAAATCATGTTGCTGTTGAGGCGCAACACCGCCATCGCCTGAGCTATCGTCGACCACCGCGCCGCCCATCCCAGCATAGGGACGGCAATGCCGCATATTCCCCCATTTCCTGGTAGGAAATTCTCCGATTAGAGCGTCTACAATAATAGAGACGGCAATTGTCTATATACTTCTTTATGTCATTTAAAAACAAAACTAAAGACAACTTCTACGATGGATAACATTTTAAGTTGTCTCTGTGTGATTCTAGATCTTTTAATTTATGGCATGAAAAGTGTTTTATTATTAACAATAATTCACACATTGGAGTTTTGTGTTTTCTATATATATGGTCGTCTTTTTACGAAGCAACAGCTACACTCTCCTTTCTCTCCCACATGTCAATAAAAATTTTACGTGGCAAAGTTTTATAGATGACTGATATTTTACGTGGCAAAATTTTATAGATGACTGATATCACATCATTGTGCATGTCTATAAGGAATGAGAATAGGGAAAATTATTTCCCGTAAGGATAGAAATAGGTTAAATCAATCCCCGTCAGGATGGCAGCCCAGAGATGTTCCCCCACCCCTATAACCTTTCGCTATTGGGACCCGGTAAAGCATATGAGAGGTGGGTCTTTAGACATATATATATCATACCTATATTAAAGGCGAAGAGATCTCCGGCTCGCCAGCCGTGCCACGTCGTTCGCGTGTGCGCAGGGCCCCTCCCGGTTCTCGCTATTCGCCCTCCAATCCATCGCGCGTGGGGTTCCTTTACGCCGTCGCTGGCCTCCCATTCGTCCGCCTTCTTCTCCCACCTCACGTCGTCGTTCCACCCGTACGCCTTCTCCTACCACTTCACGCCGTCCCTGAAGCTCCGTTCGCACATTGGCGCCGGCCAGGCCCCCGACAATGGCCCTTAAAGGGCCACGATTTTGCCATTTCGTCCATCGTTGCCGGCGTCGCCGTTTGGTTCGAGAGCTCCGCCCGACGACGTTTGGTCCGGAGGTTTGCGGCCCATGCGTCTGCTTGGCCCCATTGCTTCCATCGGGTTTGTCGTCGGGGCTTCGTACGGCATGCCTGCGAGTGGTTCATCGCCATCGTTGGTTTGCCTCGGCCCGCGTGTTGTGAGATGTTTTTGTGGTCGTTGTGTTCTATTACCTTCGTTTCCCATCGCTCGCTTCGTCCCCTGCTTTGCTTCCGTCTTCCTCCGTCGACTTGCGATTCCAGGTGCCTTCGTTTTTTTGCATCTTTTGCTTCGTTTGAGTTTCACGCTGGTAGAGAGGGAGTTTCCATCGCCTGTTTCTTTGCGAGGCTTCTTTTGGTTTTCCTTGTTTCCCCATCCGATTTCGATCGCGGCCTGTCCTTATTCCACCGTGATCGGTCTTCTTTGTTTCAATCGTCTTGGTTTGAGCCATTGGCTTCCTGATTTGGGTGAACGACTCGGCAATACGCGATCGGTTGCGCCATTGAATCCCCTTCGCCTCCACCAACGCCGTCGCTCCGCCTAGAACCTCCGCCATCCGCCTGATTCTTGCCACGCGGACCTCCCGAGCTCCTCCGATTCTTGCCACGCTCGTGCTCCCGAAGGTTTTATGCTCTCCGTTGCCTCCGTACCTCCATACCTCCCTACCCTGTTACGGACAACGCCCTGTCAAGGTCGTCCGTGCCAGTCCCCTTACTGCACAGCCGCATCCCACCCGGCTCCCCTTTCCTCACTCACTTCGTAGGTCTGCCTCGCGTGTTCCGCCTAATGACTGGTTTGGTTGCTGCGTCGGCCGGCGCCGGCTCCCCTTTTGTCAGGTGATTGCTACTGTCCCGCTCCGCCCGGCTCCCCTCTCCTTAGCTCCTCTCTTTTCGTGTGCTCCGTCACTTCCATGTTGTGCTTGCTCGGAGATGTCATGTTTTCCGATGTGGGGATCCTTGGCTCACGCGTTTCGCTGGCTCGATTGCTTCCACATCGTTGTTTTCGTGTGTCTTCTCGGTTCATCCTAATCGATCTTCGTTTTTTACTGGTTCCTCACTCCCCTGTTGGTTCCTTACGATTTCGATTGCTCTTGCGTCGCGGCTCCCAGTCGTGGTTGTTCGATTCGTTTGCGTCTTGTTCCGTCTTCTCAGCTTTTTTTTGTTGTTTTCCTCCTACTGCAGATTTCTTATGTACAACAATGATTCTTCTTATATGTATTGATAGATGACTTCCTTATTTCGATGTAGCCCAGTGTTCGTCTCTGGTGTAACCTTGGACATCTGCCAGGAGGTTGCCTTTGGCGACAGCGGGAAGTGCTGGAGGTGGCTCACCGTGACTGCACTCTGTCACTCGATGGTGTATCGATGTGGCCTAGGGCCGACGGCGGCAAGTCACCGCCCTATCTTTGGATGATTCCATCGTGTCATGGTGCCTGTCCATGGAGAGCGGCAAGTTATGGTTGTCGGCGCAGGTCTACAAGACTACAACTGAGAGCTATCACCTGATGTCTACTTAATAGTAGTTCTATTATTGTAAGGCATTTAAATTAGAGCACCTTGGTAATGCTAACTAGCACTAATTATTAGACTGGTAATGTTGAATTTTTAGAAATAAGTTGTAGAGTGCTCAATAGTGTTTACGCCTTAATCTGGTTGAATGGATTTGCTTCTCCGTGTCCAGCTAACTCAATCCGTATGGGCTTATGATTTGGCTTATATATGTGGTCCTTGATTTGGCCTCTTGTCTTCTGTTAGTTTCAAACTTTCGGTTTTGTTCCATGAGGCGATCCTAAGGCTTTGTATTGGTTTTGCAGAATGGGCATGTTGAGTTCATGATATGATGCTATGATGCAGAGCTAAGCTATGATTTCCACACTGAAACGTCCCGTGCAAGGTACTTACTGCTTTCTGATTCTAGCCACTGTGGAATGTAAATTGTGGATATGTTTTGATAGTTTTGAGTCGAGCACACAGTAGCAAAATGATTCATACTTCCCAAAAATTATATCTTCGAGTTACCTATCCACCCCTTATAGTAAAAAACTTTCATGAGTTTTATGGCATACGGGATGCATATACAAAATTATATCTTCAAGTTACCTATCCGCCCCTTATAGTAAAAAACTTTCATGACTTTCATGGCATACGGGATGCGTATACACATGTGTGTACCAAAGCTATTAGAGATAATATTATGTGCTGTAAATTTCTTCATTTGCAAACATATAAGGTTTAGTCTGGCTAGAAGCCTAGAACATTTCAGAGATATGTTTGCCTTTCACAACAAGATCGGGAGGAACAAAAGTATGGATGGCGGGCTTCAAACTGGGCAAGATACAACAAGAGGTGATGACCGATGAGTGGAAATCTGCGAGAAAAACAAAGAATATTAGTGGTCACTTCAATCATCATCCGAGGTATCTATTTCCTTTTTCTTATATTTGAAGAAACATTGTATGAGTTATCTTTGATACAAAAAAGAAAGTTTGCTCCACAATGGTCCAAATGAATTTAATTGATGCTCGAACTAATTGTTCATTAAAAGGGCAACATGCGATCAATATAATCGGTGTTTACTTTTTTTTCAAGAGCACGATATAGTCCATTGTGTATTGGCATTTTACAATTGCCATCAAAGTAATGCACATCGCTTTACAGTAATCGAAACTTTCAATGTGGCGATCTATCTACAAATATTGTCTTCACAAAAGGCATCAGGCATTTTGGTTAGTTCCTGTATCCTCTCCGAAAGGATGGGATGTCGCCAGAGGGGGTGAATAGGCGAATTAAAAACTTTGTAACTTAAATGCAATGAATAAAAATATTGCAGCTAAATAAAATCTCCGAAGTTTCTGAACAATCCGGAGTGTCCGGATATTCAATCCGGATACTCGGATAGTCCGATCCCGAGGGTCCTAACCCGAGTGTCCGGTATTCAATCCGGATATCGGATTATCCGGACCGTCCGGTATTCAATCCGGATACTCGGATAGTCCAATCTCGAGGGTCCTAACCCGAGTGTCCGGTATTCAATCCGGATACTCGGATTATCCGGACCGTCCGGGTTCGTGGATTCGGATACTCGGATTGAGGACTTGAATGGAGATTTTAAATCTTTGCAATTTTTCAACAATCTACTTGAACACAAAAGATCTTAATGATGTCGGTACACGAGGGCATAGAAGATCCGGAGCCAAACACAACAAAAGAGTAGATCGGGCAATTTCAAGATTCAAAATCAAATGCTAAAGCAAGAGAAAGAAGCAAACTTGGAGACGATGATTTTTCACCCAAGTTCGGATCCTTGAGGGGATCCTACGTCTCCGCTGAGGCGGCTCGGTCACACTTGAGCCGGGTCTCTTTCAACCCTCTTCCTCCCTGTTGCACAAATGCACTCGCGGTCTTCACTCCTTTGATTCCTTCCCTTACGGAGGCGGAACCGCCTTCACAAACTTCCCACGGCCAACCACACAAAGCTCCGGTGGCTCGTGGCGACCTCCTAGCCGCCTAGGAGTCCTCAACCTCCAAGAGTAACAAATGCTCACGAAGAACAAACTTAGAGATGAAATCAAGTGCTCAATCAACTCAAATCTCACTCAACAAACTCTTCCCAACCCTTCTCACAAGGATCACTTAGATCTAAGGGTAAAAGCTCCTCAAAGCCTCCCACACACCCTCAAAATCCACTCCAAAAGCCTCACCAAAAGCTCTCTCAAAAGAGGAGGAAGGGCTATATATAGACCTCCCAAAAACTAGCCGTTGGGGCGGTGCGCACAACCGGAGTCTCGGATTTCAACCGGATACTCGGATTGACTGAAAAAGGCTAACAGAGAGACTCAATCCGAGAGTCCGGATGAATATCCGGATACTCCGGATGATCCGGATAGTCCGGACTAACTCCGGATAGTCCGAATCAAGATTGAGCAACTCGACAAAACGAGCATAACTTTTGACTCGGACTCGATTTCAGAGATTTTGGACTCTCCCGAAAGCTAAGAACGAGGGCTACACAAATAACAAGGTCTCACTACCCAAAACTCAAAGGATAACCACAGATTTCACAAAGAAATCAAGAGAGACCTACAACCCTCACTTTCCAAGACTACCAACACCACTCTCTTTCTAAGATTCACAAGGATGGATCACTTGAGCACTTGACACATCTAAAAGTCATTCGACATCGCATCCCTCTTAATAGTACGGCAATCCTTAGACTCAAATTAAATCAAAGATAATATAAGTCTAGAACTAGTCACTTGCCGTCTTCTTTCTTGATGTCGATGCATGAAGACCTTCACCATATAATTGATGACATCTTCGCCTTGTCCAACTCGACTCGATTCACCTCATGAGACTCTCGTCCTATCAACCTTGACTTGATCATCCTCTCGACGATCTCCACGCCAAGTTGCTCTTGACTTAGTCCTCGGCTCTTGGTGACACCGCCGCCTTGTTGACCTCACTTAATGATCATCCTCCAAGATACCTTGGTCATCATACACAGACGGGACCTAATTCTTTCCAAACTACTCATGAAAGACATTAGTCCCAAAAGCTCAATAGATATGAATAGAGTTGATATTTGTGAGCGTTGATTACAACAAGTGTTTCATATAAAGAAGCACAACACAAAATAGAAACACTTGACATAAGAAATGTTCTCTACTAAGTACATCATGATGAATATGTAATTGATCTATATGCACTAGAGAGATAATTGCCAATGTGATGAATCAATTAAATCATGGCAAGGATCACAGACTTTACTTAAATAAAGCACATGATAGAATATACACGAATTGTACATGTGCAAATAATATTTGGAGTAAGAGTAAATATGTGATCCAACACTAGATAAACTTCACTAAGAGAATTGCATGAGAAGATATACAAATAAAACATGCATGCACCAAGTCAATCTATAGCAAGATGAAGTTTAACTCTAGTTAATATATGCATACTAAAAACAAAGCACATAATGAACTCAAATGAATATATATGCACAAATAAATATGACATGAACCAATGTGCATATAGAACCAACATGCTACTTGGAGTTCACTATGCATTTGCACAAAAGGAATGCAATAACAAATATAGAATAGATACCAAAATTGCATACCTTATCTTTGCTTAACCTTCCTATTTGATTTTCCTCTAAATAGATGAGACTGATACTCAACTAGGCAATAACAAGTTAGTCTCATAGCAATATAATCATATTAGAGGTTTGTCATTTGCTAAGCACTAAGTTAAGCATTTACTTAATTTACATAGATTGTCATTATGAGTGTTTGTCATTAATCACCAAAATAACATTCATTAATCACCAAAATAACATAAGTGCCTAGATGCACTTTCAATCTCCCCTTTTGGTGATTTATGACAAACCTATTATCAATTGCACCAAATGACAATATTAAGATATTTAGCATTAAAACAAGCATAAAGATACAATAAGAGATCATACTTACAAATCATCCTTTTTGTCAATCGATTAGGGACAATTGATAATTCCATAAATTCTCCCCCTTTTGTCATTAATCCCAAAAAGGTGCTTAAAAGATTCTTATTGTTTATTCAATAAAATCTGTTCTCCCCCTTGATTGCACACTCAATAAAAAGATTAGGGAGAAATAAAATAAAGATAAGGAGCTAGTAATAGGACAATAATATTAAGCTCCCCCTAAATCTAGGCAAGGTATGATACCAATTATTTCCAAGATTTAGGTAATAGATTTTTCTAGTTATACCAAATTAAAGAAGTCATGATTCTTAGGATATAAGTGATGCTTAAACATGACACACGAATATGATTTCACATATTCTTTAAACATCAAGATCATATAGCAAATTTATAATTTAAGCACATGCTTATGATCAAATCAAATTCTAACAATCAAGATCATATAAAGAAGATTACACAAGAAGGAATTGCTTATATGATCACAAGATGTATACAAGATCATGAATCAAGGTTGTATAAGTAAGATGCACTTTCATGATCAAGAATTTCATAAACTTATCAAGGGCATACCTCTTTGCAATGTGTCACCCATATGTACCTTTTAGTTCTTGATAACTCCAAATGCAAGTTAGATGACACTTCAAAACAATTTAGGATTAGAGGATACCTCTTGAAAGATACCAATTAATCATATCAATTGAAAGATACAACACCATTTAGAATAACACAATTTAGCATAATGGTGTGCATGACATTATTGAATATGGTCGAAAAGAAACACGTCCCTTTGTCGATTCTTGTCCACCGCATGTTCGAATTGGTCATGATCACCGCGCCGGTCTTAGATCCTCGTACTATGGAGCTCCTCTCCATTTCCTTCATCCCACCGTCGAAGATGACCCCTTTTCCAATACCTTGAACATCAATAGACAAGCACACGATTTCTGAGAACAAATATCTTTTAATTTGACCCAAGTTAGTTTGATAATGTCTAAGTACAACATGCATGATATATATGATATACAAGACAATACTCTTTGCATGCAATTTAAAACAGTTTGAAGATATCAATTGAAGATTTTATTACACCACTTTATAATGAAAATATTTGAAACTCATTCAAATTTAATCTTGACACCCACTTGTAAAAGAGACAATGAGTAAAACACATTCAAACTCACTCTTGAGCTTACAAGGGAAATTTTCTCTTTTCCATAATAAACTCGAAGTTCTGCAAGAGAGAAAACATTTTGAGGCTAAGTTACAATTAAATCCAATTTCCAGAATAACTTAGCCAAAAGATGCACTTTCATTAGAATGAAAACTTAAATAGATATGCTCCACTTAGAAGCTTGGAGCAATGAATAAGTTCACTTAGTTTTCATCTTGAAAGGCTTGCCAAGATTCCAATTTAAAACTATTAAAGTCTCAACAGACGCAAATAGCAACACAAAATCGATTATAGCCTTTAAACCATTGCTCAAATACAAAAATCATCAACGCGGAACAGATCCGACTCGAAATCCTCTTCGAGGGCTATGAAGACTGAATATTGATTTGAGCAAGGGAGAAACCCCAAAAATAGGATGAACAAGATATTGCAAGAAAGTATAGATAGCAATTTGAATTTGGGCGAAGCGGACAACCGGATACTCGGTATTTTGATCCGGAGTGTCCGGATAATCCGGATACTCCGGATATATTACCCGGATACTCCGGGTTGTTCAGCTTCATCCCTAAAACTGAACATTTTGAATTTGGATCAAATCTTGATCAAATGAAGTCCAATAGCCATAAGATTTTGCGAAATGATCCATGAACATCCAAGAGACTTTTTCCAAAAGGATTTTCTCAAATATCACCCTCCAATAAAAAATTAGATCAAAAGAAGCATAGGAGGTTTAGTTTTGACACTAAGTCAAATAAAGTCAACAATCTCGCAAATGAGTTCAAATAAATTTGAGAATTTTTCAGATATGAACTCCATATGTGAGAGAAGGTTTTCTAACAAAGATTTTCAATAAATAAATTTTACTTTGAGAAATGTGGTGAAATTTGCATATGAAACACATAAAAGATTAAGATTTTCACCAAATCCTCAAAATAGAACCAAATGAGTTTTGAATGGTAATATGCACTTATATGGCTTCATATGATTTAGAGAGATGTTTATAAGCCTATTTGCATAATCAAATCCATTCAAATCGTAAAATCCAACTTAATGCGATAGTATGCCAAATAAGATCAAAAGAGAGAAAAAGGCATAACTATTTCAAATTAAGTTGAAATTATTTTAAATTGTGCATAAATATTCTTTAGACTCCCAAGAAACCTTTTCAAAAAGAATTTTCCAAAAAGGAGTCTCCAAAAAAGATATGCCAAATTTTGATTTGTAGGCATGATTTTTACTCAAAGAGAAGAAAAGTCAAAACTTTTTCAAATTGAGTCCAAATGGTTTGAAACTTTCCAGAAATAAACATTGGACTATTTAGAAGGTTTCCAATAAGAATTTCATTAAAAGAAATTTTCATTCAAAAGATATGACAAAATGCGCTTTGTAGGTTTGAAAAGAAATTGAATTTTCGCCAAATATTCAAAATGCATTCCGGATTGAAATTTATGGAGATTTGAACTTTCATAGCTTTGTATGAGTAAGAGATACTATTTCAATCCAAGATATACAAAGAAATCCAATTCAAATAGCGAAATCCACAAAATGCAATAACGGGTCATTTTGGGTCAAATGAAGAATTTTGGTTAAATTCAAATGGCTATAACTTTTGAACGGTTGGTCATTTGGAAAACTTTGAACTAGAGAAATGCTTAAAATGACCAACCCTATGAGTTTTGTATTGACCACTTTTTCAAACTCCAAATAGATTTTGCTTTAGAAAAATTTGAAGTTAAATGCAAAAGCAAGATCACAAAGATCCTTTTTAGGCCAAAGTTTGACTTTTAGCTTCTAGCCAAGGGTTAGATACTTGAAAACATTTGAAATGCATTTGAAAACATTTTTAGAAGACTATTTTCATAAGATTTTGCATTTCAAACAAATATTTTGCTTTTAACCCTTTTTTGAAGCAAGTTAAAATAGGTAATAGTTTTTCATAAAAAGCCTCAAAATACAACTCAATTTGGATTTCATGCAATTTCAATTTCCATGGCTTAGAATAGATTATCAAGATGGTTTCTAGCCAACATTTATAATGAAATCCAACTTGAATGCTAAGATTTGAGCAAAATGCTTGAATAAGCTATTTTAGTTCAAACCAAAAACTTTTCGGGCTAAAATTGATTTCAATATAGAATTTTCATTTTGAAAGCTTGTAAAACATTTGAAATACATATTAGAATACTTTTACAAAGCTTTTCACAATTTTGGGCCTTTTAGACATAAGATTTGACTTTTGACCAAAATGGTCCTTTTGAAATAGCTATTTGTAAAACAAAGTCAAATATTTCAACACAAGATTCAAATGAAGAATAAGATGAGATATAGAGATTTGAATTTTATGTATGAGTCTTAAATATCATTTTGAACTAAGATACTACACAAGATCTAGTCCAAATGAAGAAACTCAAAAAGTGCAATAGTATGACCATTTTGGGTCAAGTATAGTTTTAAGTAGTTTCAAAATCAAATAACTTTTGATTAGTTGGTCTTTTGAAAATCTTTTGAACACGAAAGTTGTTAAGAATGACCAACACTAGCTTTTTCCTTTTGGAATTATTTTCAAAATCCTTTTACATTTAATTCTATGAAAATTATAAGTTTAAATCCAAAACAAGATACTACTATCTAGATTTTGATCATGAAACTCATTTTCTTTTCAAAATAGATTTTGTGAAGCCAAAACCTTTGAAAAACATTTCAAATATATTTGTATACATTTTGCAACTAGTTTTTCACAAGAATACTAATGGTATACAAAATTTTGACTTTTGGCTAAATGGCTTGATTTTGAAAATATATATTTGCACTTATATAAATATGGGCACATGTAGGGATGTAATATACATGGTTATGATTTAGCACTCCCCCTTAATGTGCCACTATCCCAAACTTACTCAAGATTGCAATCAAAACAACTAATAAGCATGAGCAAGCATATAATCAAGCAATCTAAATTGATTTTCATGAATAATGCAATATAACCTACACAAGGCTATAAGCTATAAGAATCAATTTAAATACTTGTTACCCGAGATGGCATTGGTTTATGATTGAAGTGAATGTCTTCAAGTTTGGCTTCTTTTTTTCATATGATGAAATCATCCTCTTGATTGAGCCAAAGCTTCCAATGCATCTCCAAGCACCTACAATTCTTTTAGGCGCTTTTTGGTACCCAATTTTTGTTGGGTCCAACAATGTTAGTCACAATAGATTTTGGAACCCAAATGGTCCTAATTTGGATATTATTGAATTGACTAACATAATTAGAAATAGGTTTGCAATAATTATTCCTCCTAGGCAAATGATTTACATTTTTATGAAAAGGCTTAGGAGGGCAATGATATTTTGCAAAACCATTTCTAGTTTGATCTCTTCTAAGCATATGATAATTGAAATTATGCATTGGCTTAGAGGATCTAGTAAATCTAGCAAATGGTTTGCTATTGTTATTTTCCTAAGCTCATGATCAACATGATTTTCTTGGTCTTAGGAAGTCTAGCATTTTGAGCAAACACATTTCTAGATTCATTTCTCCTAAGCAATTGAATATCATAATTTTGCAAATACTTGGGAGAATCGACAAACTTGGCAAACACATTGCCATTTTTGTCCTTCCTAAGCAAATAATGATCATTGACAATAATAGGCTTAGGAGTAATACCTTTGGGACAATCCTTACCGATGTGTCCCTTTCTCCGACAATTGTAGCAAGTAGGCTTTGAGCGTCTCTTCTTCTTCTTGACTTGCTCTTTGTCGGTTTGCCTCATTGTTGATGATTGTGGCTTGATCTCCACTTTATTAGGGCACACGGAGGCGAGGTGTCCCTTCTTGTTGCAAGCAAAGCACTTGATGATCTTCGAATATCTTTCGTTGTGCCTTGTCTTGCTAGTCTCCCTCTTGGAGATGTAGCCGAGTCCTCGCTTATCTTGAGGCGCCCTTGGCTTGCTCAAGATCTCATCGAGAACGGCTTTTCCCTTTACGCACTTCTTTAAGTCATTTTCTAATCTAATGACTTGGGCCTTGAGCTCCTTGTTTTCCTCTACAAGATTAGTCTCAATATGCATAGAAGAAGTGGAAACATTCGAATTAGAGCAACAAGGTAAATCATTGCAAGAGGTGGATGTGTCAAATTTTGATGAAATATTAGGATTAACATTTAAGCAAGACATTTCATCAATTAAATCACATGAGATTCCTATATCCACCTTAGGCTTATGAATTTCTTTGAGAAGGAGGGATTCATGATTTTCTTGAAGCATATTATAATCATTTTGAAGTGATTCATGTTCAAGCTTCAAAATTTTATATTTCTTTTTCTCCTTTCCAAGACATTTATTGAGCTCCTCAAGCAAATTCATAAGTTCATCATAAGTGAGCTCATCATCATCATCGTCACTTACCTCATTCTTACCTTTCGCCATGAAGCAGCGGATTTGTGATGGAAGAGCATCTTCATCGTCACTTGAGGCGGAGGTTGAGGTTGATGGAGATGTCGGTTCTTCATCACTTGAGCTTGAGGTGGAGCTTGATTTTCATCTCCGACATCTCTTCCTTAGTGCAATCCTCAATAGAAGTGGATGATTCAAATAGTTCTTGAAGCTTTATCCACATTTCATGAGCGCTCTTGAGATTGCATATTCTATCAAAAATTTCATCGCTCACAACACAAAATAAAACATTAGTAGCTTGAGCGTCGAGATGTAGGCATTTCCTTTCTCCTTCAGTTGGAGCAACTTCATTCAATGGAGAGGAAAAGCCGACATCTACGATCCACCATATTTGGGGCTCATGGATTTAAAATGAGAAGTCATAATTAATTTCCATGAAGCATAATTTGTGCCATCTAGCACAAGTGGATTATGTGAGTGTTCTAATCCTCTAGTCGACATCCTTTACTCTCTAGACGGTTAAGTCTAATAAAAGAGAGACCTTGCTCGATACCAATTGAAAGGATGGGGATGTCGCCTAGAGGGTGAATAGGCTAATTAAAAACTTTGTAACTTAAATGCAATGAATAAAAATATTGCAGCTAAATAAAATCTCCCGAGTTTCCTGAACAATCCGGAGTGTCCGGATATTCAATCCGGATACTCCGGATAGTCCGATCCCGAGGGTCCTAACCCGGAGTGTCCGGGGTATTCAATCCGGATACTCCGGATTATCCGGACTGTCCGGGGTATTCAATCCGGATACTCCGGATAGTCCAATCCCGAGGGTCCTAACCCGGAGTGTCCGGGGTATTCAATCCGGATACTCCGGATTATCCGGACTGTCCGGGTTCAGGGATTCGGATACTCCGGATTGAGGACTTCGAATGGAGATTTTAAATCTTTGCAATTTTTCAACAATCTACTTGAACACAAAAGATCTTAATGATGTCAGGTACCTGAGGGCATAGAAGATCTGGAGCCAAACACAACAAAAGAGTAGATCGGGCAATTTCAAGATTCAAAATCAAATGCTAAAGCAAGAGAAAGAAGCAAACTTGGAGACGATGATTTTTCACCCGAAGTTCGGATCCTTGAGGGGATCCTACGTCTCCGTTGAGGCGGCTCGGTCACACTTGAGCCGGGTCTCTTTCAACCCTCTTCCTCCGGTGTTGCACAAATGCACTCGCGGTCTTCACTCCTTTGATTCCTTCCCTTACGGAGGCGGAACCGGCCTTCACAAACTTCCCACGGCCAACCACACAAAGCTCCGGTGGCTCGTAGGCGACCTCCTAGCCGTCTAGGAGTCCTCAACCTCCAAGAGTAACAAATGCTCACGAAGAACAAACTTAGAGATGAAATCAAGTGCTCAATCAACTCAAATCTCACTCAACAAACTCTTCCCAACCCTTCTCACAAGGGGATCACTTAGATCTAAGGGTAAAAGCTCCCTCAAAGCCTCCCACACAGCCCCTCAAAAATCCACTCCAAAAGCCTCACCAAAAAGCTCTCTCAAAAAGAGGGAGGAAGGGCTATATATAGACCTCCCCAAAAACTAGCCGTTGGGGGCAGGCTGCGCACAATCGAGAGTCTCGGTTTCAATCGGATACTCGGATTGACTGAGAAAGGCTAACAGAGACTCAATCCGGAGAGTCCGGATGAATATCCGGATACTCGGATGATCCGGATAGTCCGGACTAACTCCGGATAGTCCGAATCAGCATTGAGCAGCTCGACAAAACGAGCATAACTTTTGACTCGGACTCGATTTCAGAGATTTTGGACTCTCCGAAAGCTAAGAACGAGGGCTACACAAATAACAAGGTCTCACTACCCAAAACTCAAAGGATAACCACAGATTTCACAAAGAAATCAAGAGAGACCTACAACCCTCACTTTCCTAAGACTACCAACACCACTCTCTTTCTAAGATTCACAAGGATGGATCACTTGAGCACTTGACACATCTAAAAGTCATTCGACATCGCATCCCTCTTAATAGTACGGCAATCCTTAGACTCAAATTAAATCAAAGATAATATAAGTCTAGAACTAGTCACTTGCCGTCTTCTTTCTTGATGTCGATGCATGAAGACCTTCACCATATAATTGATGACATCTTCGCCTTGTCCAACTCGACTCGATTCACCTCATGAGACTCTCGTCCTATCAACCTTGACTTGATCATCCTCTCTCGACGATCTCCACGCCAAGTTGCTCTTGACTTAGTCCTCGGCTCTTGGTGACACCGCGTCTTGTTGACCTCGACTTAATGATCATCCTCCAAGATACCTTGGTCATCATACACAGACGGGACCTAATTCTTTCCAAACTACTCATGAAAGACATTAGTCCCAAAAGCTCAATAGATATGAATAGAGTTGATATTTGTGAGCAGTTGATTACAACAAGTGTTTCATATAAAGAAGCACAACACAAAATAGAAACACTTGACATAAGAAATGTTCTCTACTAAGTACATCATGATGAATATGTAATTGATCTATATGCACTAGAGAGATAATTGCCAATGTGATGAATCAATTAAATCATGGCAAGGATCACAGACTTTACTTAAATAAAGCACATGATAGAATATACACGAATTGTACATGTGCAAATAATATTTGGAGTAAGAGTAAATATGTGATCCAACACTAGATAAACTTCACTAAGAGAATTGCATGAGAAGATATACAAATAAAACATGCATGCACCAAGTCAATCTATAGCAAGATGAAGTTTAACTCTAGTTAATATATGCATACTAAAAACAAAGCACATAATGAACTCAAATGAATATATATGCACAAATAAATATGACATGAACCAATGTGCATATAGAACCAACATGCTACTTGGAGTTCACTATGCATTTGCACAAAAGGAATGCAATAACAAATATAGAATAGATACCAAAATTGCATACCTTATCTTTGCTTAACCTTCCTATTTGATTTTCCTCTAAATAGATGAGACTGATACTCAACTAGGCAATAACAAGTTAGTCTCATAGCAATATAATCATATTAGAGGTTTGTCATTTGCTAAGCACTAAGTTAAGCATTTACTTAATTTACATAGATTGTCATTATGAGTGTTTGTCATTAATCACCAAAATAACATTCATTAATCACCAAAATAACATAAGTGCCTAGATGCACTTTCACTCTCTCTGGTTAGTTCCCATGTATCCTCTCTCTCTCTTCCAGTGTATCCTCTCTCTCTCTATCTCTCTCTCGCAATTGATCATTTCCTTTACTAATTATGGTACATTTATCTGACCTGCAACTAGGGTCAGAAGAAAATTCATCCAATAGGCAAAGCTTAAATCAATTTGGTAGGAATTCAAGCGCCGACGAGCAAGTGATGAATATCATGGGAAAGACCTTGACTTTATTAACTACTTTGGCTTTGGGAATGGTATGGCAGTGTTCCTCCTTACAATCTTAGCAACTTTTATCAAATGCTTTAATGTGTAGATCACAAGTGGAACTGGCTTATTTGTTTTCGGAGTCAAAGTGTGATAAAGTTGTCTTTAGCTTCTATCCTGATGAGTTGCCATGCAAAGATTATCAGGAAACTGTTGAATAGTACAAAGATATTGTTCCACATGTGAAAATTAGCAGGTATTTTGTACTTCTTTCGGCATCATGTTCCCGCTTCTGATCATCTGTATATTGATTTCTCCCTCATCATTTGTTCATAGAACCAAAGTGCTTTGCTACAATAATAGAAATGGCCATTAACATCACACAGAAGAGTGGTTGCTTCTTTCATATCTTACTAATAATTGCAGATGGAGATAGTCAGGTTAGTATTATTTGGTAGCTCTGTCTCCATATGGCTGCATGGTTTATACACCGTTTAATTCTGCTACAAATATGAAGTACTAACCGGACAATAAAATGTGTGCTTAAAGTAAACCCTTTATTGTTAAACTTTACAGAATTACCAGAACTTTGTAAATGGTGATGGAATTATAGAATTGCAAACATAGCTACTGCTAATTTACGTTTATTTGATATTGATCTGATTATATCTTATATCCTATATGCTATTTCTTTTAGAGTGGCATTGGTGATCAAAATTTTTGCGTAGTCTTAAGACTTTATGGTTGTTAAGACTACTATCTGGAACAATAAGCTTTCTAAGTGAGGCTGCCGCTTGCCAGCGAAACGCCTTTTAAGTTGTCTGTTGTCCTTGCCTCCATGGTGAGTATCGGAGATCTTCAGCTTTTTAGTATTTGTTGAGTGATCAAGAGAACATAAGTCCAAAACAATTTTGCGCTGCCTTCCATGATTCTAATGGCCTATTCATGTCACTGAAGGCAACCAACGAGAACCTCCTACCAGATGTCTTTAGGTAATTAGCTAAAGAACTGAAGAATCTTGATGAGCCACCTCCACAAGGGATTAAAGTTATCGTTAATGATGATGACTTCGCCAATATTTTTGTTGATATTGAGGGCGCTGATAAGATTCTATCAAGATATGTTGCTATATGCTTTCCATTGCTTTTGGGATTTGCAATAATAATATGCATGGTAATGCTGATCGTGCTTTGGTGCTTGCTTAATGGTTTTTTGGGGGCATTCTGTCTTTTATAGATTATTTGTTTAGAGTTAAGTATTCATGAAGCCCTTTCCTTCAAGCTATTACGAACACTAGTGTTTATTATTTTTTCTATTGCACTATGTTCTAATATTATGTTCTTCAAATCTTAATCTGACATGGTTCACTAGAGCTCCATGAGACTTAAGAGTATTTCGGATGGAGCTATTATTATCACACAATTTCCTCACCTCCTCCGTAAGGTACCTCTTGAATTTTTTAGGAATTTTCACACTTGGTTTATTTCTTCAAGTTAAGCTTTTAGTTCAAAGTGTGTGTGCTTATTTGATTGGCGTGGTATTTCTTGACGAATTTGTCAGTTTAGAAAACAAAATGTAGCGGTTATGGTTTAGTAAGATGGTTGGGAACATAGATTGTCTTAAAAATCAGAGCAAAGAAATCATAATGAAGTGAACAGTCTATACTAAACAGTAAAGGCGAGCATCTTACCTAAATGGTAAGGGCGAGAGGCTTATTGGAATTCTATCATCGTACTTTTCTCTGATATCATTAACTTAAATCTGCCTCCTCTCTGTAATAGTGACAAAAACAGATAAGAACCCACCATTCTCATGTTCTTTTCATTTATATATATATATATATATATATATATATATATATATATATATATATATATATATATATATATATATATACACACACACACACACACACTACTTATGCCGAAAAGAATCGGTCCCTCCACCGTCTCGTTTGCAAGAAAGCCCTCACGGTTCGGGAAATTCCAATCCAAACCTGAACCGAGCCCTTCTGAAAAAAAATGGTCACGAAACTCCCACAATATAGCTCAATGATTTCCTAAAATCTTGTTCTCATTCTTCGTTTATGCGGAATGACCCACATCGATTCTAAAATTTTGCTTATTTTGGTTTCCCTTTAATTTTTTACGGTTTCGTCAACGGAAAAATGGCTTCCACTATTTCGCTCGACGCAACGTAGTGCGCAACTCTGTCTAGTAGCTTATATGCCTCCCTCACAACCCCTTATCTTGGCACTATGTGATAGTATTGTATTTTTATTTACTCTTTGTAATGAGTTTTTATATAATTTTTTTACTAATTTAATCATCGTACCATTGTTGATTATGAATAGTTTTCAACTTTTGTACTTACCCTTTATCAGTCATCAGGGCCCCATATCCCTGTCTCGGGGGAAGGGGGCAGAGAACGGAAGAAACTTCTTATCATTTTATTCACATATCTCGAGAAAAGAATGGACTGTGAGGATGTTACATGCAGATCTATGTCCATGTGGTTTTAATTTATCAGAATTGCTAATTTGATGGTACACTTACCAAATATTTGGTGAAGTCATCCTCTCGTTGTGACGCATAGTATCACCTCCTTTTTCCTTCACTTCCCTTCTCCCTCGAATGCTTAATAGTCACGACACTTGGCGGCATCCTCTTTATCTATCTTTCCTTTCCTGTTCCATTTCTCTTGAATTCAAAAGGTTTTTTGTTTTAAATTTCCACTGAAGTTTTTGAATAGGTAGTATTTTGTAACAATTTTTGAATTGAAAGTTTTGGGCCGAAATTTTTCGGTTGAATTCATCTCAGTTTCGAATCGAAAGTTTTTGAAAAGAAAAATTTTAAACCGAAGTTTTTGAATAGGTAGTTTTTTCTAACCATTTTAAAAAAAAATTGAATTGAAAGTTTCGAACTGAAAGTTTTCGGTTGAATTCATCTCAATTTCGAACCTAAAGTTTTTTTAAATAGAAAGTTTTCGAACAAGAAATTTTTAAACCGAATGTTTCCGATTGAATGCATCCGGAAGTTTCGAATCAATTTTTTTTTGTTAGCAGAGAAGGAAGACGTGAGAAAGAGGGAGAGGGGAATGAAAGGAGAGACACTACGTGACAGCACCAGAATGTATCATCGATAAAGAGAATCGAGTTGTACAACCTCGAACCAGCGATACCCTTATTATTTTATTATTGTCCACGTCATGCACGAGGAAGGAACGGAATTCCCCGGCGCTCAAACAAAACGCGTGAGCGGTGAATCGTGTTGGACCCTGCTTTGCCAATCCTTGAGCGCTAAGAGCCTGCCCCCCCGCTGAATTCGTCGTCGTCCGCGGTTTCGCAGGCTCCGTCCGTTCGATTCAAGCCGTTGGGATTTCCTTTCCGACGTCATAAAACCAAACCGAACCAAACCCAACCCAACCCAACCCCGTCCTGCTCCCATCTGTCCATTCGAAGCACAAAAAAGTCCCAATTCCCCAAAGCTCGCACCACCTACCTCGCCGCGGCCCCGAACCCCCCCATGGCCGGCTACCCGCCACCCCCCGGTTCCGGCTACCCCTACGGCGGCGCCGGAGGCTACGGAGCCCCACCTCCCTACGGCTCCTCCGCCGCCCCCTCGGCTCCGCCCTACGGCGAGAAGCCCCCCAAGGAAGGCAAGACCTCCACCCCCTACTACGGCGCCCCACCCTCCACCCAGCCCTACGGCGAGAAGCCCCCCAAGGAAGGCAAGACCTCCACCCCCTACTACGGCGCCCCACCCTCCACCCAGCCCTACGGCGGCGCCCCACCCTCCTCCCAGCCCTACGGCGGCTACGGGGCCACACCCGCCAGCCAGCCTTACGGCGCCCCCTACGGTGCCCCACCTCCGGGGGCAGCGCCGTACGGCGCCCCGCCTCCGGGGCCAGCGCCTTACGGAACGGGCGGTTACGGGAGCCCGTTCGCCGCGCTGGTGCCGTCGGCGTTCCCGCCGGGCACGGACCCGAACGTGGTGGCGTGCTTCCAGGCGGCGGACCGCGACGGCAGCGGGATGATCGACGACAAGGAGCTGCAGTCCGCGCTGTCCGGGTACAACCAGAGCTTCAGCCTTCGCACCGTCCACCTCCTCATGTACCTCTTCACAAACACCAACGTCCGCAAGATCGGTAAGCCCCTTCCTTCCTGCTGATATTCCTGCGTCGCCTCTCTCAAGTAGGATTGTTCAAGGATGGGGATCGGGGGCGCGAGTCAGCGCCGTAGGGGCTATCGTGCGCGTCGTCCTGGTCAGCGGCGCCCGTCATGGTACTTGTGCTTCGGGTGTTGTCTTCTGCACGCGGGGCAGCCCGTGCCTGTCCTCGATTTCACCGAGCTGCCCCACGGTGTTGTGGCTTTGAGCCAGGGCTGCCCTAGATCCGTCCATTAGACACTGACATGCACATTGAGCGGTCAGGTTTCTGGCCTACAGCACGCAGCGAGGTCCTGACGCTGTCGAGGAAGATTATGTGGCGTGAGAGCATGTAGCGGCAAATTGTTTAAGCTTGAGTTTCCTTTTGGTGTTCGAATGAGTTTTTACTAAACTCGTCGAAGTGGATCCATTTTGAGCTTATCTTGACTGGGTTTCTGGCTGTGGCCTCTACTGTTAGATGCGATGCGAGCACATACCAAGTAGCATGAGCTTCCTGTTGGAAAAGACAATCAATGAAACCTTAGCACTTTGGTAAGCTTTCCACAGGAAAACCACAAGTTTTTGTTTTGTTAATTTGGTATGTACATCACAGCACTAGCCAGTAGGTGATTGTTGTATTTTTCGGATTTTTCATAGGGTGACATAAGGTGATTTTCACTAGATGGGAAAATATAGGGTGCTTTCTCAGAACTGCATTTCCTAAAATAAGCTTTGTAAATTCTCAACTTTCAGTTTAACCTGGTTCACTAGAGAAATGTTATTTAACAACATCATAAAGCACAACTCTACATACAAGATATCAAGCTAGCATCACAAGGTTGATTTTGGATGCAACATACAATAAGTAGAGTAATTCTCACTCAGAAGTTGAAATAGATTTTCTTATGAGAGGCCCTGTTTCTAGTTGTAATACCAAGGAGTTTGTGGCCACTCTGGTGTAAAATTTGCCCAAAACTCCACACAACGTAAGTTATGGTGTTTACAAATTTTACCAGCATGCAATTGAAGAACTGAATATTATTTAGTCACCACCAGATATTACTTTTCTGATGCCACTAGAAACAGTATGAGTTGCATATTATGGGTCCAGAGGCTAAGAAACGGAAAATGATTATACCCTTCAACAAAAAAACAAGAGGAATCTTGGAAATGAAAGTGTATGCTGTTTAGCAGCTGAGTAAATAATTTATTTGAAGTTTAATACAAGCTTGGACTTGCTTTCAAGTTAGAACTGAGCAAAGGTTGGTATTTGTGAAAGCTTGGCTATATTTGTAACCACCCCCACCAAAACCTACCAGAGGTGGTTTCTATTGTGATAAAAACTTGGGTTTGCTGACAATTATTTGCAGGATGAACCCAATGAGTATGTAAGTTCTTTAGGTTTGTGATACATCATATTTGAAGAAACTTGTGGTTTATGCGAGTAAGAATTTTACTTAATGCATGAAGTGATCTTACTTTGGCACATAGTTCGGTACCTTTTTGCTATTATCCTTAGTTTTTTGGTAGTCCGTTTTCTTCAGATTCCTTTAAAGTTGAAAAACTAGATCTTTGCGATTTAATGATTTTCAATGGTCCTTGATATATTTTTTGTGTTTTCCTTTTCTATGTGGAGATTGAATCATGAGCTTTGAATTACTTGATTGGTCTTAAGGTCTGAATTCTGCGCTGTGTTTCAGTTACTGAACTGTTATCTACAATCTTGTTTCCAATGTGTGAAATATACCTGCTTCGACACATTGGTGGATCGCTAGATACTACTTTTTAATTTCAGAATTTCGCTTTTATCTTCTGTATCTTTTTCTGTAAACATCTTGTTTTTGAATTTGTGTCTTCAATTCTTTCAGGGCCCAAGGAATTTACTTCTGTGTTTTACAGTCTTCAGAATTGGAGGGTGAGATGCTACAGCTTTATGTTTCCTTTACTTATGTGTGGTGGAACCAATCAGATAACCTGATGAAGTCATGCTTAACATTGCATGTTTATATTTCCTACTTTTATTGCGCAGGCCATATTTGAGAGGTTTGACCGTGACCGAAGTGGTAAAATTGATCCATCAGAGCTGCGTGATGCTCTTCTCAGTCTGGGATATTCAGTTTCTCCAATTGTGCTGGACTTGCTTGTGTCTAAATTTGACAAGACTGGGGGCAAGAACAAAGCGATCGAATATGATAACTTTATCGAGTAAGATAAACCCTTCAATTTAATTTGGCCGATTGTGCCATATCCAATCTACTAAAACTTAGATTAAAGTTTTTATAGTTCCCAGATTATGTAGTATTTCAGATCGAAATTGGTGAAGTACTCCTGTTCATTTTCTTAAACAAAGTTTAATCCAATTTGATAATTTTCAAGAATCTCGGTTTCTATTGTTAATAGAAAATTATACTTATGGATCAATATGGTGCTTTGGACATGGTCAACTGTCCATAGCTCGTTGCTATTTCTATTATATCATTAACGAGAAAAGTTGAATCGGTTCCTTCCATATTCTGAATTTGGTCATCTGGTGAAAGATGAAACGGAAAAAAATGGTTGTTCATCAATTGTAATCTTTATTTTCCGCTCTTGTTTTATATAAAACTAATACCATGGTTAATACAGTTTAATTCTTTTAGAGGACTTTGAATACTATTTGAATTTTCTAGTTTATTCCAATTTGGCCTACATTGCAATCCTAACTTCTTTTTATTTGCATCTGCAGATGTTGCCTTACAGTTAAGGTAATTCTACCACCATACTGCACAAACAGACACAGTAGTGTTCCATATTGTACTGTGCTCATTTGTTTTGAACTACTTTTGCAGGGTCTGACTGAGAAGTTTAAGGAGAAGGACACATCATATTCTGGGTCTGCAACTTTTAATTACGAGGCGTTCATGTTGACCGTACTCCCTTTTCTCATTGCATGATGGGCTGATGGCAGAGTACTTCAGACCTGAGCTTTTAGCCTATCATGTCATTTGTATCGAAATGGTTCTGCTTATAGCGTTAGTTTTCAACTGAGCTGTAATTCTGGGGATCTAAGTGATATTACTGCTTTGCTTGGAGACGGATATATTTTAGAGCTTATGGATGATATGAATGGATAGCTCTGAAAATGCCGTAATATCTGTTTGATCTCTTTGTGCGTTAAAAATTATACAGCGTCATTACCTCTATAGAATTGGATTGGAATATCATTATACTTTTGCTGCTGCTCTAAGTCCTTTCCCCTTTCTTTCTTTTTTTTAAGAAAAAAAAAAGTTCATATAACACCTTAAATTTTGCTCGAAATTTTATCCGGCATCTTGACTATGAAACTAGACATTTGATTCTTATGAACTTTGTGATTTGGTTTAAATAGTACACTCGGTTTTATAGTGGTATTGGTCGTGTGGTATGAGTGAGCTGTTTTTGCTATGTAGGATGATACAATAGGTAAGTTTAGATGAATGCGAGTTGGGAGTTTAGAGTAGCTCTTCTTTCAAATCGAAAGAGAGAGAGAGAGAGCTACTAGGGCCGATATCTATATAAGCATGATTGGGAACATGGCGGAGGAGAATTTCTTGTGGATCTCATTTATATAGCAAAAATGTCTACTTATTACGCAACGCGGATAATATCACTATATAAAATTGGATAGTTTGTTATTTAAATCGGATTATAAAGTTTGGAAGGTTAAAATATCTAATTTTATAGTTTGTAACGCCGACCGACTTTTGACCAAAGGTTGTTTTATGTGTACTTCCTTTGTTTTGTTTTTGTTTTTGTTTCTTGCTTCTTGAACTCTGCACCCAGCTGAGATCGGAAGCTTTGAGAAAACAAATTAAATTCAGTATTTCTGATATTTTACATCAGCTGATAACAAATTAAATTCAGTATTTCTGATATTTTACATCAGCTGATAACAAATTAAATTCAGTATTTCTGATATTTTACATCAGCGATCATTGATCAAGAACAGTGATTGTAGATTTGTAGTTTATAATTGGAAGAGGATGGTGGACCTAAAAGACTAAAAAGTCAAGAATCGTTGTGTCATAGATACGTGAACTAAAAAATACAGCATCCCTTTTTTTGGATCTTTCATTTGGAAGCAACACCTTCAGCCTCCCTTCCAGGCTTTCTTTCATACATGGCCGACTCATTACAGACCGAAAATAGAATGTCAGATGAACTTTACATCAGCGATGCACAGGCGGGTGAACCGGTTGACGGCCAGTCGTCCAAAAAAACACGGGGAAAAGCTCACCGTGCCGTAGCCTTCGCCATTATTTGGTGGAAGTAAAAACTTGGAGCTTGAGCTGAAATCAAGAAAAACACGGGGAAGCTCACCGCTCGAGGGCATCGTCTGCTTCGCCGACGTCTACAGCAGCGCCCCGGCGACGCTGACGAAGAAGTTCAAGGATTTTTGCCACTGGTACTTCTTCTGCGTTAACAAGTGGAAGGGGAGCAATGCCCGGGTCCGGGTGAGACGCTGCGTCGTGGGGGCCGGCACCTATCACAATACGGGCAAGCGGAGGCCCGTCGGCGAGGACGGACGGGTGCTTCCGGCTGACCTTCCAGTACCGTGACGCGGGCGACAAGAAGACGGGATGGCTCATGGAGGAGTTCGTGAGCAATCTGGAAGAGGCCACCGACGGCGAGGGCGTCAAGGTGATCTGCAAGGTCTACCACTCGTGAGGGCGACGCCGGCGCCGGACGAGGAGGGACGCCATGAAACCAAGGTCGTCGGGGCCAAGATGCCGCCCTGGCGCCGGTGCCGGACAAGGAGGAACGCCATGAAACCATGGTCGTCGGGGTCAAGAGGCCCGCGCTGCACCGGAAGAACGGGTTCGGGAGGCCGCCGTGAGTAACGTGGCGCGGTCACCGGCCGAGACTCCTGGGGGCGCGGCCGAGGTCGGGTGCTCCAATGCCGGCACGTCTCAAGCTGCCCCGACGGCCTGGAATGATGCAACCCATATTGGAAAGTATGAGCAAGCCCATCTACTACTGCGGCTACGGCGGCGTTGCTATCAAGAGAGAGCCAGAGCTGCCTATGCCATTGGCAATGGCGAGTGGAAATGGGGAGGCGCTGCAATTCGACCGAACGGATGGCCTCGGGGTTGCCGTCGATGAGAAGAGAGGAGGTCTCGCCGGAAAAATGGTTGGATCGTATTCTCAGCTTCAACGACGGCGAGAGAGAAGTCGACGATCGTGTGGGGGATACAGCCACGGCCATTAGATCAAGTGTCGAGATCCAAGAGCGTGAAGTTTTGCAGACAATTCATTACCCTAACCAGCTAACCTGTTTAATGATTCTATTACTGTAATCTTTCTGTCATGAAGTTTTGTAGAATGTTCAGTTCTACGCCAGAATCGTTAATGACACCTAGTTTTTTTTTTATGTACGCTGTTAGTCAATTAAGTTCTGCTTTTGACTGAATATCTTCAAGCCGGCTCATATCAGCTTCGCATGGCATCGCGAGATTTGAAGTGTGGCGCTACTCAAATCACAGTAACTTATAGCACTTACAGTGATACTCATCAACCGTCATCATATGAATCCAGTTATAGAATTTCTAGTCCACAATCTTGTAGCAAGTTTTCCACACAAATTAATGCAACACAACTGGGAGAAACACAGCAAGTAAACTTGAAATGCATGAATCTGTTGGAACCTTCCATGATGTTACAGTTTCAGATCGTGTAGTGCCCAGTTTCACGACAAATTACAGAACAATTTAGCAAAATTGAACCAAAACGGTGGCGGGTTAATGTAGTACTCCCAAACAGAACTGACCGTTTCTTCAGTTATATGTCATCAGGACCATTGGAAAGTGGTCTGTAACCATTTGGACTTGCAGAAATTTCACCTGATTCAACTGGTAGGCACTTCAAGATAGCACCAATAATCAAGCTGATGGATCCTAGACCAACGCTTACCAACCAAAGCTGCCAATTGAGTGGAACAGTGCTGGCAAAAGTGCCAAGGAACTCTATGATCACGACTTGAAATGCTACCGTCACAGTTATGACTGCGATGAAGATCCAATTGCTGATGATACCACCGAAAACGTTAATCTTCTGCATCTCCCTGCTGTTTATTTCATTGAATACCTGGTGGAAACAACATTGACAAAACATTATCATTAGTACAAGAAGTTCGGCTATTGATACGATGATGGCGATGGCCAAAAAAAGTCAAAAATTAAACTGTTAGGCTGCTAGCACAACAAACAGTACACTCTACACCTATAGTGTGTGCTGGTTCAGGATGCTGAAGCGTGAGGTTAGAAATGTAAGCTGGGACGAAACACATAATATGGTGGCATTTCGAATGACCTCAGCTTCACCATAGGCCTTTAAGGCCGAAAGTCTCCAGCTTTCTGGAGGGGGATTTGGCAGAAGTAGCACAGATACAGCATCCCATAATGCACTCACCTGGCAAAACACGAAGGAGTTGAATATGAGTGTATTGATAACAGATTTAGAATCTGCACCCTTGATGTTCAGAAGTCTTTCCCCAGCGAACATGAGAGCCCCAAGGACAACCAACTGATATAAACTTTGCCCAATGATATTTCTCCACATGACCTTGGTAATGAAACTTTCCCCTCGCCTAACAGGTGGCCTCTTCATCATTTCATCATTTGGGGGCTCTGTTGCTAGAGCTAAAGCTCCCAATGTATCCATAATCATATTGACCCACAACAGCTGCACAGCAGTGAGAGGAGCGCTCCCTGTGATGCAAGAGTGAAAACATTGTTACTTGCATGGAGAATATAAATAACCAATTAATGGAAAAACATAGCATCACATGAATACTATAATGTTGCCTGCACCTGTGATGCATGCTGAGACAAAGTTGATGATTAAAGCAACAATATTGACAGTCAACTGAAACTGCACAAACTTCTGGATGTTTATGTAAACCGCACGACCCCACCTTGCGACATTTATTATAGTCGCAAAATTGTCATCGAGTACTATGACATCGGCACTCTCCTTGGCAACCTGCCCAAATGCAAAATGTTGCCATTAACTTCCAAAGATGAAGGAGAGTTGCTGAAAATAAGCTTTTGTAAGTCACAGTTCCAACAGAAGCAATAATTTACAGGATCCAGTCCGCAACAGATTAGTGCAGTGAGAACAGGGGAAATGAATATGCTGATGGATTGTCAGGCCACAGCAACAAATTACTCCAAGCACAGAAATGAAAGAGAAAATACAGGATAACTAAATACGTTATCAGTGCCAACTTAGTTCAGCCAGGATTAACAGAGGATCTACAGTTCAGCTTAAACAGCTGACTTTGGCAGTTTCTACTAATGCTACATCCATAAGATTCGAATTGTGCTAAGAAAATAGCACCTCTGTGCCTGCAATGCCCATAGCAAGCCCAATATCTGCTTCGTGTAATGCCGGAGCATCATTTGTACCATCACCTGTCACCGCAACCACCTCATGAAACATACCTCTCAAGTTTGTCACAAGTGTATGTTTGTCCAATGGTAAAGAACGCGCCATGACCTGCCAAATGTTGACAAATATAAGAAATTGCTCCTAGATTTTAGTACATGCATAGACAGAGGAAAGTGTAACGAACCTGAATCTTAGGTATCAAGTCCCTCATCTCTTCCGGGCTCTTGCTACGGAATTCTGGCCCTTCTATTGCTATACCTTCATCGGTCAATATTCCACACTCTTTGGCTATAGCTTTAGCCGTGTATATATTATCTCCAGTCACCATTCGCACAGTTATACCAGCAGACATACAGGTCTTAACAGCTTCCTTGACTCCAGGGCGAACAGGATCCTTGATACCAAAAATAGCTACTAGAGTAAAACCACTTGTGGGACTATCTGCTTCATCATCAAGATTATCCACTTCCTTATATGCCAGGCACAATGTCCTTAAAGCATCCGAAGCAAAAGAGTTGATAATATCCAATATGTTCTTTCTCCGAGCTTCCAATAAGGGAATACTATTTCCGTCACCATCAATCATCATGTCACACATCTGCAAAATAATTTCTGATGCACCTTTGCTGAACCAACGGAATGTGCCACTGGGTAATGAAACCAATACTGCCATCTTCTTCTTGACCGAATTGAAAGGCTCAACCTTAACCTTGGTGCACGTCCTGTTCTCAGCATCACGAACTCCTTCCAATCTCAAGCCAAATTCTAATATCGCTCTTTCTGTCGGAGTTCCTAAAACAGTCTGCTTACCATCCTTTTCTTTGACCACCTCCGCACTAGTGTTCTCAAAAATACCCTGCAAAAGTAAACTCAATGTGCTTGAAGAAATCACAGGATTCAGATCTTCAGAACTATTGTTACCGGTGACTGACTTTGAAACCTCAGCTATCCATATTTTGTCAACCACCATATGATTAGTAGTTAAAGTTCCTGTTTTATCTGTGCAGATGGTACCAGCAGATCCCATTGTTTCACATGCTGAGAGATGTCTAACAAGTGCTTTATCATTCATTAACTTTTTCATTGCAAATGCAAGACTCAAAGTAACAGCCAATGGCAACCCTTCAGGAACAGCAACAACAATAATAGTGACAGCTGTTGCGAAGTAGTTTACTATAGTCAATGCATCAGTAGAATACCATCTGAACAAACCAACTGTTAAACCTTTTTCAATAAGGAATCTAACCAGCAGGACTACAAATGTTAATGCAGCAAAGACCAGGCCAATCTTCCCTATAATGGTTGCAACTCCATTTAGCTTAACCTGTAATGGTGTCTCATCCTCTCCTCCCTCACTCAACGTGCTCATCAACCTTCCCCATTCAGTGTGCATTCCAACAGCAGTTACTATCATCTTAGCAGATCCGTCTTGCACTTTAGTTCCTGCCAGGATGAATGGCTTTTCTTGAGAAATATACACTGGATCACTCTCACCCGATAAGCTGGATTCATCAATCAAAAGGCAGTATCCATGTATAAATAGTCCATCAGCAGGTACTTGATCTCCAATTGATAGATGCACGATATCCCCAACTACTAAGTCATATATAGAGATCTTTTGTCGACAGCCATCTCTAGTAACATGGATAAATATCTTTTTCTTTTCATTGTCTAGCTCCTTAAACTGGAGTGACTGCTTATAGTCACTGACAGCAGTAACTATCACAACTAAGAAAATGCTGAGTATTATTCCCAAGCCATCATACATGCCCTTTGGCCAACCTTCAGATGCCAGACCAACTACAGCAGATAACAAAGCACATACCATAAGAATGATAAGGGTCATGTCCTGCAATGCATCCCAAACAAACATCCAGAAACTTCTTGAAGGTTTTTCTGCATAACGATTGACACCATATATATTCTGTCTTGTATCTAAGTCACTAGCACATATGCCACGGTCAAATGTTGAACGGATTTTTTTGGATATCCCATCTACCCCACCATGCATCTTCAAAGCTTTGACATCATGCTTGCTTGTGATTGATGCCAGTTCATCTGGATTGATGGAAAATCCAGCTTTGATAATATCATCTGTTAGCTGGTACTCTCTTTTTTTGGCACCTTTAAAATCAAAACGTAAGCAAGTTAAATGGAGTTGGTGATGCGACAAGAGGAACAGTGACATGAAAAGTTATCTCATACCATCGATGAAATTAAGTGCAGCCTGCTGCACATAGAGGGTGACCCGAATTTTTTCCTGGTAAAGGATACACAAGGAAGGGAAACATTTTTACTGCATACGTATAAGATTGTTAGTTATTTTCTTGTAATTGTATTGCAATGCAGTAACAGGTAAATAATATCAATACTAGTTATTGAGCCCATTCCAATGAATTTATATTTGTAAATCCAGTCCTTTGGATAGCAACAGTAATATCAGCACGGTGAACAAAAAAATCTGGGCTACACATGAAAGTTTTTTCAAAATATGGTGGTACAAGCTGTTTCCCCGAGATTGACTACTTACAATCAATATGTTTTTGTGCTTTATCACAATTTCTTTTTTCCTACATCTGACGTTACGTTGAAGTCTGTACTTTATGTTGCCACAGATACCTATATCATCCTGAGTCGTTCTCTTTTTAATAAAAACACCTTCCCTACTTTCGAATATATGTTACAAATGAATTCAAAGAGAAGAGTCAGAGAACTAGCTGTCATTTGCCTGGTTTGAGAAGGAACTTTTTTCGGTCTAGAAGAAAGTGGACCAACCAATTGATTGAAACACGATGCCCACAAACTTTTCCCACCATGATTGTGAAAAACAAATTAGTTAACTTCTTAAGCATAAAGGAACTACTGTTAGACAACGAATTAGTTAACTTCTTAAGCATAAAGGAACTACTGTTAGACAGTATCCTATATTGTCTTCTATAGAGATTGCTAGTATCATGTATTGCGTTGTATAGAGATTGCTAGTATCCTGTATTGCCTTGTACAGATATTGCCTTATATAGGTTTTTCCTTTTGTATTCTCATGTACACGTATATATTCTAGCCTGTTGGCCTCATGATCAATACAAGTGTTATTCATAACATGGTATCAGAACAAGGTTAGAATTAGGGTTTTCACCAGCGTTACACTTGCGCCATCCACCACCTCCTTGTAGACAAGCCACCGCTGCTCTTTTTGTTGTTCTTCTTGCTGCCAACCGCCGTTCCCGTCTAATGATTCTAGCAGCACATCGCCTTCCCCTATGCTCCAGCTCCTTACAGGTCTAGGCATATTTTGATGCTACCTAGGCTAGTGATCACTCTGACAATCGGTCTCTGTCTGCCTATTGTGTTTTTCTTGATGGTTCTCTCCAAGGTTCAAAATCCTGGCAAAATTTCAGTCGACATTTTGGATTTCGGCTGCAGACGAGACTACAAATCCCGGTTGAATAAAAAAAAGTGAAAAAAAAAATCAAATTGCTACAGTAATTTCAGAAGAAATTTCAATTTTTTTGGCTAGATTTTAACTTTTTTGGACCGGATTTGGGACAATACCTCTTAAGAAGTCTTGTTCCATGAAATGTTTTGAAAACCTAATTTTTTGAGACGTTTTATAAAAATAACACAAACACTGTCAGATTTTTTAAAAAATGTACAAGCTTGATCATGCCCTGAAAAATTTATGGTACCATCTCTACTAGTCTAGGATCATACATAAATTTTTTCAAAAGAATTGAACTTCATTTGTTATCTTTGAAAAATCAAAAACAGAAGGAACATAAATAAGACAGTAACCGTGAGCGAATTTTATAAATTCGCTCAAGTGTGATCATGATCCAAAAGTTTATGAGAGCTTAACCATTGTCTCAGCATCCTTCTTTAAAATTTTCAAAAATTCTAAACGTGTTTTGGTTGCTCAATCAAATCTATAAAAGCAATACATGTACTAAACCTTTTATCAAGGCAGTAGCACTACTAGAATTTTTAAAAATTCCTCAGGCTTGATCATCGTATGAAAATTTTATGAGAACATTAGTGATGCGTCAGGACAATCCACAAAAATTTTCTAATGTTGTTTGAACCATTTTTTGTTCGTTTGAAATTTACCGAGATTTTGGCAATTTCGGCCGAAATCTCAGAAATCCCGGTTCAAAAAATTCCGGATTTGAATTTTGCCTTTTGGATTTCATCTAGATTTTGTCCGAAATTTTGTGATCTCGCCGAAATTTCGGATTTTGGTCACCTCTGAGATATAATCTAAAACCAAAATTTGAAACCTTGGTTCTCTCATTACATAGAAGATTAAGAAGCAGACAGCAGTTTCTCATTCAAGGATGAGGCTGCCTTGCGAGCTATGACACTTTTAATAGCAAAGGTTACTTGGTTACAATGGTTACTTGAGAATATTCGTGTTTCTGTTTCTACACCAACTCCTCTTTTATCTAACAGTACATCTGCTATTAGCATTACTCGAGACCCCGTGAAGTATGAGCTCACCAAGCATATCGGTGTAGATGCTTCCTACATGCAGTCACAGGTGTAGGATCAGGTCGTGGCTTTTCAGTATGTGCTTTCAGAGCTTCAGTTGGTATATTCCTTCACAAAGATACAGATTAGAGCTCAGCATAACTTTTATCTCTCCAAACTCAATGTTGTTAATCCACCATGAGTTTGAGGGGGTGTTAGACAGTATCATATATTGTCTTGTATAGAAATTGCTAGTATCTTGTATTGCCTTGTATAAAGATTACTAGTATCATGTATTACTATGTATAGATATTATCTTATATAGACTTTTCTTTTGTATCCTCTTATATATATATATATATATATATATATATATATATATATATATATATATATATATATATATATATATATAGGAAGTGAAATGGGGCACCATGGTGCTGCACTATGATTTTAAATGCATAAATTCAAGCCATATTCGAGTATAATTTTCAAAAATTCAGTTTTAGGGTATATACCCATCTATAACAATTCAAATGAAACACATACTTTTGAAAAAATATACTAATTCAAAGATTTTGAACGAGTTTGGATCACATGCTTTGCTGATTTATAAATAAAATCAAGACATACCTACAACCAAACTATCATAAAAAGGGAAACTATAGTTTGAATTTCAGTTTGAACTAGTTAGTAAATTGGTTAAACTCAGCATCCTAAAAATTTCAAAAAAAATCGCATGAAAATACATAGGAAAAATATCCTTTTTAGATCATGGTGCTCAGCACCATGGTATCCCAAGTAATTATACTATATATATATATATATATATATATATATATATATATATATATATATATATATATATATATATATATATATATATATATATTTTTCCTTGACCTATTAGCCTCATACTATTCCTAACAATTACATCCACGTCAGGACTATTGGCGTCTAAGACAACTATTTGTCAAAGCATCTATAAGAAGAATTCAACGAATAACAGCCCATCAAACTAGTTGGCAGGCTGGTTGGTTTTAAGAACGTCTTTCAAGACTTTAATGGCCAACCAAACTAGTCGTCTTTCAAGACTTTAATGGCCAACCAAACTAGTCTTAGAAAAAAGTAGCTTACAGATTCTCTACTTCGAAAAGTATTTATTGGGTAAAAGATTCTCTACTCTAGAGACTACCTAGTGACTAAAAAGATTCTCTAATGTGGGTCATCGAACTTCTAGAGTTGGTTCAACTGGGTTACGATACTTTGAAAGTGCAGTTTGGTAGTGCTCTAGATTCCGGTTCTATCTCAAATCTGAATCTTATAGACTAAAATAAATAGAATTAAATTTATATTTTTAGTCTAAAATTAAATTAAATAACTTACCTAAACACTCTTAATATACTCACAGATCCAACTTTACAGATCTATGAAGCTATAAATACCCAACTTCATAAATCTAGTGAAGTTGAAGCCGTACCAAACAAGCCCTTTGATCCCTAGAGTGCATTAAATGGTTCATCAAGAGATCATAGGGTGCTTCTCTCTCTCGTGCGTTCGACGCCGCAGCTTCCCTCTACTTGCACAGTTGCCGCGTTGCGCCCTCGCCTTCACTGGTGAGCGAGCTCCGCCGCCTGTGCTGCCCACTCCTCCTCTCTCTCCCCCTCTCGCGCTCCAGCACCGACGCCTAACGGTGACATTCCGGCGATGAAAACCTTCGGTTGAGGGAGCACGACCTGTTCCTGAGGACTAAGAACCCATTTTGGGCGGAGAGAGGACGACGGCCGCGCGCGGGGATTCCGGCGAATTCTCGACCGGAGCATGTGCGCACGAGCACGGCGTTGATGAGGGGAGCCAATCCATGGAGGCGGTTTGGGTGGAGATGCCCTAAGGAAAGCTAGCTTTGGCGGTCCCCATGGTGCCATGTGGCATCCGCCGGGGGCGACCTCAGACGATGAGGCGGCTTGGGAGAGGGTTATGAGAGCTTCAGGGCGAAGGCGCGGAGATTGCGACGTGGTTGGCTCGGACTAAGGTGCACCGAGACGGCTGATCGGCAAGCGGCGCCGCTCACTGACGGGGAGTTCCGGCGATAAGGAAGGAGGAGGGGAGCAACATGTTCGCAAGGAAGTAGAGGAGGAAAGGGAAGTATCGATTTTGGAAGAGATTGGACGAAGACGACGAATTTTGAGGTTGGGCGAAAAAAAGAGCTGCGACACTGGAGCTTGCCGAGACAGAAATGGCCGTGGTGAAGACGAGCTCGGCAGCCACCGATGAATACTGATGGTAATCCTCGTCGAATGATTCCATTGATAGGAGAGTGAATATATGGAAAACAAGGATCAGCCATAACGCTGATTACATGCCAAACTTATATCGATTACATACCAAAACTAATAGTCCTGAATATGGAAGGTAACCTCCTGTGGCCGACGTGATGTCCGGAGTTGCATGGTGCGGACGGCATGGACGTGATTTCCGGAGGCATGCAAATCCTGTGCATGGCGCGGTCCTGATCCGTTAACACCCCGCCGCAGTTGGAACGGGAGCGGGGTGGACGTTCAAGCTGGAACAAAACTCCTTAAACAGTGCAGTTGGAAGGCCCTTTGTGAAGATGTCGGCGTATTGTGAGGTCGTCGGAATATGAAGAACACGAACCTCCCCAAGAGCAACACGCTCGCGAACAAAATGAAGATCAATCTCGACATGCTTTGTCCGTTGATGTTGGACAGGGTTAGTCGAGAGATAAACGGCGCTGATGTTATCACAAAACACCACTGTAGCCTGCTGAAGAGGTCGATGCAGCTCCCCAAGAAGTTGACGGCCAGCGATTCAAAACGAAGATTGGCAACGCACGGTATTCGCCTTAGCGCCGAACGAGATCGCTTCGGTGGCGCTTGGAAGACCATGAAATGAGGTTGTCGCCGAGAAAAACACCATACCCGGAGGTGGATTTACGGTGTCGGGCAACCACCGGTCGGCATCGGTGTCTGTTGTAAGCATACTTGGTGAAGTCCGATGGAGCCGCAAGCCATAGTTAAGGTACCCTTGAGATAGCGAAGACACGCTTGAGGAGATTAGCGTGCGGCTCGCGCGGATCATGCATATGAAGGCAGGCTCGCCTGCGGCGTAGGCAATATCCGTCGATCAACGTCGCATTGGAGGGCACCGCGATGCTCCTGTAGTCGGTGGCATTGGCGACCGTGCGCCCGATGGCGGAAGCTTGGCATCGGTGTCGATCGGCGTCTCGCAAGGTTTGCAGTTCGTCATGCCCGCTCGGGCCAGGATGTCCTCAGTGTACTTGCGCTGTGAGAGGAAGAAGCCAGTTTCAGTGCGCTAGACAGAGATGCTGAGGAAGAAGTGCAGGTCGCCGAGATCTTTGAGGGAGAACTCTTGATGAAGCGATGTGATCACTTGGCGAAGCAGGGCCGACGAAGATGCGGTGAGGACGATGTCGTCGACATAGAGCAGAAGGTAGACGGTGTCCACATCCCGTTTGTAGATGAACAACGATGTGTCAGCCTTGGAAGCAGAAAACCCGAGTGACAAAAGGTACGTCGCAAAGCGACTGAACCACGCCCGGGGTGCTTGCTTGAGATCGTACAATGACCTGTTGAGGCGGCAAACATGCGAGCTGCGAGTAGGGTTGACTAACCCTGAAGGTTGTTGATGATGAGATCGCCTCGGCAAGTGTACCATTGAGGAAGGCGTTGTTGACGCCGAGTTGATGAACCGCCACCGTTAACGGCGTAATAATGAGGGACGGTGCGCGACGGTGGCGGTTTGATGACCGGCCAACGTCTCATCGAAGTCAATACCAAGGCGCTGAGAGAAGCCCCGGAGTACCCAGCGCGCCTTATATCGATCCAAGGAGCCATCAGGCTTCAACTTGTGTCGATAAATCCATTTTCCTGTAACAACATTAGCACCAGGAGGGCGTGGAACAAGCTCCCACGTGTTGTTAGAGCACAAAGCATCAAACTCACGCTGCATGGCAAGACGCCAATTTTCATCATTGAGTGCCGCGCGGTAGGTACGCGAATCGGCGAGGAACGACCACATGAAGGTTGAGTCGATCCGGGAAGCCGAAGCCGCGTTGCCACGAGTGGTCATGTTATGAGTATTGATGACTCGGGGAACCGATTCGGTGAGGTCAAGCGGTGTCATAGCGATGATGTCTGGTGCAGTCTCGGAGCGGACGCATGCACAGGTGTATGCACGGGCAGGGATGGCACATCCGAGTGGTGGGCCGGTGCATTAGCCAGCATGGGCGCCGGTACTGGGGTGGGTGCATGAGGTGGTCTAGTGAGAGCTGACGCATGAGCCTGCACCCTAGAAGCTGTGGGCGGAGCAATGGGACTTGGGGTATATGTGGCTACTGAAAAGAAATCAAAATCGGAGGACACCGGAGGGTTGGGCTGGTCAGCAAAAGGAAAACAAGACTCATCAAAGATGACATGGCGGGAGATGATAACACGATTTGTGGAGAGATCAAGACAGCGGTACCCTCGGTGGTGAGTGGGATAACCAAGAAAAACACAAGAAGTGGAACGTGGTGCAAGTTTGTTCGTGGCGGTGGCGGATAGGTTGGGGTAACACCTACAACCGAACACACGAAGATGGGAATAGTCGGGAGGTGAACCATAGAGAGCTAGGTAGGGAATGCCAAAATTTAGAGCTTTGCTGGGATGACGGTTAAGGAGGTATGTGGCGGTATAAAGAGCCTCAACCCAGAACAACGGCGGCATGCTAGCTTGAAATAGGAGAGAGCGAAGAATATCGTTAGTGGAGCGAATAATACGTTCCGCCTTGCCATTTTGCTATGATGTGTGTGGACATGACATGCGTAGGGCGATGCCATGGGAGAGGAGATGGAGGCGCATGGTAGTATTGTCAAATTCGCTACCAGTATCACACTGAATGGCGCAAACAGAAGAGGAAAATTGAGTGTTGACGTAAGCAAAGAAACTGCGGAGTGTGGTGAAAACATCGGATTTAAAACGAAGAGGAAACGTCCATAGGTAGTGAGTAAAATCATCGAGGACAACCAGGTAGTACTTGTAGCCAGAGACACTAAGGATAGGAGAGGTCCAAAGATCACAATGAATGAGCTCAAAAGCTTTAGTAGTGCGAGTAGTAGAAGGATAAAATAGGAGCCGCACGTGGCGACCCAATTGACATGCATGGCAAAGAGAATCGTTCTTAACTTTATTACATGAAATATAGGATGCACTAGCAAGATGAGATAGGGCTTGGGAGCCGATGTGTCCAAGACGACGATGCCAGACAGTGGAGGATGGGGTGGTGATGGAGAGGGCGCGTGGAGCTGTTGGCGGCCATTGAAAGGGGTAGAGGTTACCACGACTATTGCACCTGATGATCTCGGTCTTGGTTCGGAGATCCTTCACAGAAATGCCATATGGGTCAAATTCAACAGAACAATTATTGTCTATGGTGAATTGACGAACGGAAATAAGGTTTTTAATAAGAGACGGAGTGACAAGAACATTGTTTAACTGAAAGGAATGAGTGGGGAAATTGAGAGACGCTGTGCTGGTGTGGGTAATAGGAAGATGAGACCCATTGTCGACAATGGCGTAAGGTGATGCAGCGGTAGTTGGACGGGAAAGAGAGGTGAGATTACCATAGTCAGGTGTCATATGAGTGGATGCTCCGGAGTCCATGTACCACTCGAAAGATGGCGGGGTCAGCGTCATAGTGTTGAATGTCTGCATCAGCTGGCCCTAATCCCAAGAGGCGCGAAGCGGTCTTTGTTATTCTTTGGAACGCCGGTGATTGACCCGACCAGTGGGTGCCGTAGGGCGGTGCAGGTGCTGGAACCGTGGCGACGAAGGCACCGGGCGGGCGTGGCCCGAGTAGACCCTGCTGGTTGGGCCGCGGGCCAGGCCACATCTGGATGGAGCCAGCCCACGAGTTGTGGAACGACGGCCATGGAGTAGAGCCCGAGCCACCGCCACCGCTGCCTTTGCCCCGGTAGTTGTTGTTGCGACGGCGGTTATTGTTGGAGTAGTTGCCGCTGCCACGGCCACCACCATATCTGCCACCGCTGTTTCCCCCCAAGCCTCCGTTGTGGCCACCGCCACCATGGTTGCTGCTGCCACCATTGCCGCTGTAGTCATAGTTGCGGTTGGAGTGACCGACGCGAGGTTGCCCACCACCATTAGTGCCTCCGCTGTTACCGCCAGAGGTGCTACCGGAGGAGCCCCCTTTGGAGGTGTTGGAGGAGCCATTGGCGGAGGCGACGAAAACCGAAGGCGCCGTGGAGTCAGGCTCCATTGTGAGCTCCTCAAGCATGAGGGCGGAGCGTGTCTCAAGGAAGGATGGCATGGGCGGCGCGCCGACAACGAGTGCGCGATGTATGCGGCGTGGGCTCAATCCACGCAGGGTGTTGAGGACGAGGCTCTTGTCGGTGATCGGATTGCCCACGGCGGTGAGCTCATCGGCGAGAGTCTTTTGTTTGCGGCAGCAATCAGCCACTGTCATGGACCCTTGCATGAGGCTGTAGAATTCTTGTTCAAGGTATATGGCGCGCGTCTCAGCGTTGTCGCGGTAGAGAGCTTCGATGCGCGTCCAGATCGCACGGGCGGACGCTGAGGAATCCATCACTATTGCGAGGAGCTCAAGGGAGATGGCTGTGTACAGCCAGGAACGGACGAGAGCGTCGAGACGCAGCCATTGTGCACGGGTGAGGAAGATGATGAGTCAGAGATGTGGTCGTCGAGAGCATACTTCAAGAGGGCGACCTCGAACAGGCCGCGCCATTGGGCATAGTTGCCTGCCTGGAGGTCGAGGGTGAGGGGCACGAGGAGCTTGACGCTGGAGACGGCGACAGCCTGTGACCAAAGCGCAGACTTAGCTTCCAGATCCGCTTTAGCCAGAGCGGCGACGGCGAGCTCGGCCTGAGCAGCGGCAGGGTCGGCGACAATACCCGTCATGGCAAAAAGGAAGGAGGAAGGAGGTCAGAATCGTAACGCTCTGATACCATGAATACTGATGGTAATCCTCGTCGAATGATTCCATTGATAGAAGAGTGAATATATGGAAAACAAGGATCAGCCATAACGCTGATTACATGCCAAACTTATATCGATTACATACCAAAACTAATAGTCCTGAATATGGAAGGTAACCTCCTGTGGCCGACGTGATGTCCGGAGCTGCATGGTGCGGATGGCATGGACGTGATTTCCGGAGGCATGCAAATCCCGTGCATGGCGTGGTCCTGATCCGTTAACAGTTGTCGGGTGCCACCGTCATTCTCCACTGTCTCCGCCGTTCCCTCCATCCCCGCCGTCCACCCGACGCCATGGCTGCCTCCTTCCTCTTGCTAGAGACGATGCGGAGAAGAGGAAGGGGTTAATGCATAAAAAAGAAGAAGAGAGAGCTCGGTGGGCATGCCAGATCAGCATATGTTGCCACGTGGAGTGCCACGTCAGCACAAGTCTCCGGTGTATGCGGTTGTGAATGTGATCTCGCGAACCACTTAATGTACTTTAGCCACTCAACTAAACAACCCTTCAAATCCAATGCAATTTACTCTAGACAATGTAGTCAAAATATTCTCTGCTTTGAAAAGTACTTTTTGTAAAATATTCTCTACTCTACTCTAGAAACTACCATGTGAATAAAAAGATTCTCTAATGTGCAGACTTGGTTTTAGAATGGTTGTACTTGTGTCGTGCCCATTGTGTAAAGCAATCCAACAAAGGAGTAATTATGTATTATTACATAAGTCCTCCGTCTTTTGTGCGATTCCTTCTTTCAATTCTACCTATCAAATGTCTCTCCTTTCAAATATGTCTTAGTCAAGTTTCCTCCATCAGCTAATTCCAAATGGCTCTTATTTAGCAGCCACATAGTGCATAACAAAATGTTCAAAACAAAAGAAAGGCAATGGAAGAGAAATAAAAAAATAAAAATACGACAAAGCAAGAAAGGTATAAAAAAATATTGCAAAATATATAAAACTTTAGAAAACCTATGAGAATATATAAAAATTTAATCCCCACGTTTATGCATAACATCAGTGACATTTTTCATTTTTTTTCCCATTCCCTTTAAATGATCTTTATTTGATATGTTAGTGTTGTTCTGCCCTCTTGAATTATTTTATCAGTACTTGTCTATCTGTGAAGTTTTGGTCTAGTACATACTTCCGTAAAGTCCTTTGCTCTTTTCACGTTTTTCCTCCACCTTTTCCAGATATTTCCCCTTGACTACTTTTTATTTATTTATCGATTTTCATGTACCGCCACATCCTAGGCTTTAAGGTGCCACCAAAGCTTGCCATGTACTATCTAATTGCAAATTAGCTAGACTGGGATTGATTTTGGATTATAAAAAAGAGGCAATTAAGTGCTTGAAACATACAACGCTAGATGCCACACGTCTTAGACATATAATCTAACTATATTATATTATATATATAATCTTGGAGATGTACTGCAGTCTGGATGCCACCCTGCCACACGACGCCAAACACTGCAGTTTTTCTACAATGCTAAGCTACGGTAGCTATAGTATTTTATTATTTTTTTAAAAATGTTTTATTTATTATTTTTAAAGAATATTTTAATAAACTTAATATTTTATTTTTTTAATCTCACTATCCGGATGCATCATTAAATTTTTTATTTTTTAAAAAAATAATTTGTTTGAAAAATAAAGTAAAATTTTTACAAATTTTTTTAAAAAAATTAGTACTTTTTGTTTTTAGGTTTTTCTAAAAAAAATTCTCTTTCTATTAAAATCTTTACTTGTCTCGGCACTTCTTTTTATCTACAGTACTCATGGGATCCGTGTCCACAGTAACTTTATTTCAACTGCACAAGATCGGTGTCCAACAAAACCAATGTGATAAGGTGATGTATTTGTCCGGTACAAACTTTTTGAACTCTTGCGAGGTTGCTTCGTGGAAGCTTCCTCGAGAGTCGCAGTCAGCGTAGCCCAGATAATTGAGATAACTGGTCACTCTCCCAGGAATTGAGATCCAGAACTGGCTGTAGCATCTTCTCTATAGCAAGACGTACATTGTTAGATAATCCAATTTGGATTGGTTTGATCGGATGATATTGACCGACGCAGTTACTGCCAACTTGGATGCTTTCGCTCTCCCAGTCTCCCTCCATGGACGAACGGACTGTGTACGGTCAAGCCAACATGCATGATACGGACGCGCTGTACCCAACGCTGAGACAACAGCACGAACACTCTGATTTCCTCAAATGTTAGGTTGCAACGAGCCAATAGGCGTTAGAAAACTAAATTGGGAATTGGGATGGTGTCCGTGCTACGATCTGATGGCTGGACAATACCAGAGGTTACTACTACTGCACATGAAGTTGGACGAAAACACGAATTAAAGCAATAATCAACAACTGTTTCTTCAGACACATCATTAATCAGTTATCACGCCCACAGGAGATTACTGACAATAAAGTTAAGTGGACATGAAAAGGTAGTGATAAAATTCCGGATGGCGAAATCTTTAAAGTGGCTGTTAAAGATGAGGTGCGGTAGAGAAAGACGAGAGCGTGGAGCCATGGAGTGAACCATGCATGAAGGGGAGGGGAGCAGTGAACGACTGGAGGGGAGGGTGGTTGGTGCAGATACGTACTTGCATGGAGCGGCGCTTGGCGTGGTCCTGGTGGCGGCGGTCGAGGTCAGGCACCATGCGGAAGCGGCGGCGGTGGTTCTTGACGACGGTTCCCACGGCGGAGCGCCATCGCCGCTGCGCCTCCTCGGAGGGGTGCTTGGGCGGCAGGTCGAAGTGCTCCTGCAGGTAACTGTCCAGCCTCTCCATCTCCGTCCGATCTCTCCCTCCCTCGCGGGCACACAGATGCACTAGGCGTAGTACTGGTACTACTCAGGCCGGCCGGAGAGGAGGCAAAAGGGAAAGGAGCTTCTTTTACAAGGCTGCGTGCAGCAAGTTGATGAAGAAGATCACTTGCCTCCGCCGTCCGCCTGCCGGCATGGGGTTCGGCGTATAATTAAAGAAAGGAGGTAGTGGGCGGTATTTTAGTGCAGGCCAGGGCAGGCGATCACCGTTTTGTACTCCATATTCTCTCGGTTGGAACGAGGCTGCTACGCGATGTTTTTCTTGGTCTTGGATCGATCCGCGTGGACTTCCAAAGTTCCAATGGCATGCGTGGCAAATGGCCAGGGTCGGCAGGCAGCTGCTTCAATTCGTTGTGCCCGTCCGATCGGACGGTGGTTGCCGTTGCACCGTCCGACGACCTGTGTGAACTGTGAATTGCCGTACACATGATCTCCTTGTCGGTCGCGAGACTCGCCATCCATCTGGCTCCCTCCGGACCGATTGTGTGAATATATAACCGTCCCTACCAGTGATTTCTCACATGGAAACCTCCCTATCTCCAACCTCCCACTTGCATCTCTTGCCCTCTTCATCGTCGCCTCTTATCTTCGCATCTTAGTATTTTTTTTTTCAATCTTTTTTCAGAACTATTGTTTCTCCGTCATCAGTGACGAGGAAATAGGCGTGAACCGACCTTCACGTCACTAGAGACAAATTGGTTAAATTTGATTGAAAATGTGACTAAAAAAATGAAACTCAAGTACGTTACTTCTAGAATTCATGCATTTATATAAAATTTCTGTTAATTACATCTCTTTGCGAGAAAACCCCTGTCATGCAAGATTGTACCAAATTAAAACATATGTCAATTACAAAAATATAAAAAGGAAAGTCTTCAATCTTAGCGTCACCGACGGATGCTCACTCGGGAGTATTTTAATTGTTTGTTTGCATTAATTATTTTTTTATTTGTGGGGTATAGTATTCATTTTTGGAGAATCTATACACATATCATAATAGGAGTTTGATCTATTTTGTCCTTATTTATTTATTTTTATTTCGCCTTGTTTCATTTATTTTCACTCCGCTTTGAATTACTACTAGCATTGCATAGTGCTCATAAATATTGAGTGCTTGCATGTAGTGTAACCGAAGCGAAGGTTGTTTTTTTATGTCTGCATTACTACTAGCGTGACATAAATTTTATGCACGTAATGTAACGGAGATATATATTTTATTTATTTTATTATGTCCGTATTATCGTCCGCGACATAAATTATTTATTTGTTTATTTTATTTTTATCTAGACTATTATTCAAGCATGGTACTCGTTTTAATATGGAGCCATGTACAGAATATAATTGGATAAAATTTTATTATTTGTTTATTTCTTTTATGTTTATATTACTATTCATATCCATGTTCAGAGCGTAAGAAAGATAAAAAATATATTCATTTCTTTATTTTATCTTTACCCGGCCTACTAAATTACGATATGATAGTCGTTGGTACAGAGACCATGTTCATAAGCGTGAATTGAGTCATCTAATGATGTACATATTGCCATGTACATCACTAGATCTTTATTTGTGACTGTATGAGTTCACGAATTTCCATCACAACCCACTTTCTTTGGTCAGTGATGCTGGCCCGGTCACTGATGCTGCACATGCCTGCATGCAAGTCAAGCAAGCCTGGTCACTGATGAGTGATGCTGCACAATTGCACGTGCATGCATGCAAGTCAAGCAAGCCATGCACCGAGGCTGGCCACACAGTGAAGACCCCATGTGTTCTTTTGGCTGCCAGGTGGGCCATGATTTGTTAGAGAAGTGATTTATTCCTTCGTGCATGCAGCAGCTTACTTTGCTAGTGGATCATTATCATTTCTTGTTAATCAATTAATGGAGACATTAATTAGTACATGCAATAATTAATGGAAACATTAATGACGGATGATGGGGTTTCTTTTTATTTTAATTTATTTTTTACTTTCTTTCTTTACTTTGATCCACTAATTGAGTATTTAGCTCATGCTGAGGTGGGCAGTCGGGCCGTGCCTTTGTGGGCAGGCCCGAGGCACGGTAGTGCGGCCCGATCCAAAGCATGGCCCGGCATGTCACTGTTCTTCAGACCTTGCCGGGTCGAGAAACTGGCACGGTGGGTAGCACGGCCCGGCATGACAACGGCACGCAGGGCACGTGTCACGCCTGGCACGGTCGCATTGCCGCTGGCCTGCGGCAGGGCACGTCGGCGGGCCGTGGTAGGGATGTGGGAGAGGGGGGATAGGGGTTACCTAGGGAGCCGCCGTGTCACCGGGGTGCCGCGTCGCCGTCATGCTGTCGAGCCACCGGGGCGCCACACCGGGCCTCGAGCCACCGTGCCAGCCGTGCCATCTAGCCTCGCTGTGTGGCACCGAGCCCCGAGCCGCCCGTGGCCGCAACCACTCCGCCTCCGCCGCGGCCGCTACGCCTCCCTCCTCCCGCACGGCCGCTCACCTCCCTCCTCCCACACGGCGCTTTGCCTCTCGAGCGGCCACTCCTCCCGTGCGGCGCTCCACCTCCCGCGCCACGGTCGTCTTGCCTCTCTGTCTGCTCACCTCCCGCAGCTAGGGATGGCAACGGAGAAAATCCCCTCGGGGAGCACCCTCCCATCCCCGATAAGCAAAATTTCCCCGTCCCCGACCCCGTACACGGGGCTTCATTCTCTTCCGTCCCCGATCCCCGACGGGTTTGCGGGCCCCCGACGGGGACTAATCCCCGAAAATGCTATATAAAAGATCACATGCTACATGAATAAATCACTAGATTAATAGTGCATGTGTGATTAAGTGTGAGTGAATCACGAGAGTAATTCATATTTAGCATGTTTATTAATAATGACCTCACATATATTCTTTTTCTTTTGAGAATAATCATTTGCTCCCACCTAGTAGTGATAACGCGGGGCGGGGACGGGGAACGGTGGAACGTCCCCATCCACGCGATCCCCGACGAGGGCAACATTTTCCCTGAAAAACCCCCCGCGGGGCAAGATTCCCCCGTCCCCGTCCCCTAATAGGGGAATTCCCTGTGGGGAAACGGGGATCGGGGTCCCATTGCCATCCCTACCAGCGGCGTGTCCGCCTGCCATGTCCACGCTGGAGAGGGGGAAGGGGACGGTGCAACACCGCCCGTCCGCCCGCCGTGGCCTCGCATCGCTTGTCGAGGCCATGCTCTCGCCCGTCGAGGCCGCGTTCGCCCGCCAAGGCCACGCTCCCGCCTGTCGAGGCCTCGCCCTGTGGCCTCCGTGATGGGGAGGGGAGGCCGATCGAGCCAGAGGGGAGGCAGATTAGTGCGGAGGGGAGGCCAATCGGTGCGGACTGCAGAAGGGAAGCCGAGCGGGCGTGCGGGGAAAAAGTGGGAGACAAGTGGGAAAGAGAGAGTGGGGGAGACCGGGTAAAAGAGAGAGAGGGCCAGAGGGGAAAAAGGAGGGGACGCGGGCCACGGTAAAAAAAAGAGGGAGAGAGGGAAAAGTGAGGGGGAAAACAGGGAAAGGAAAAAAAAGGAAAAGTGAAAAATAGGTGAAAAAAGAGGAAAAGGGGAAGGAGAAAGCCAATGCATATCGGAGCAAAAGGCAGAACGGGCATTGATATGATCCTGTCTTGTATGACTGGGGTTCCCGATGATTTGACTTTACACAGATGACAAACCTGACTAACTTGGGCTATGCTTGAGCCAGTTCGGCATAGAAAAACTCATTTCAGATATAAACCTAACCCATTAAATATAATAACCAAGCCATATATCTTCCTCCTACTTATCTTCACCTCTCCCACGCCAATGTCGTCAACCCCCTCTTATGTGCCCATACCACCATCTCCATAGACGTCGTCCACTGCCATCGATGGTGCTCCCTCTTTCGCGCCCACGCTATTGTCTCCACTAACACTGTCTTCACCTCTCACGCGCCCCGCACCGTCAACCCCTCTTCCGCGTCCACGCTGTTGTCTCCACTACCGCTGTCGACGCCACTAATGATGTGTCCTTCTTCCGTGCCCTTACTGTCGTTTCCACTGATGACATCTTCACCTCTCCCACACCCCCGTGCTACCGACCCCTCTTTCGGGCCCGCGCCGCCGTCGATGCCGCGTCCCTCTTTCGCGCATGCGTCGTCTTCACTTCTCCCACACCTACTTCGTCGACTCCTATTTCGCGTCCGCGCCTCTGTCGCCACCATTACCGTCCGCCATCGTCTATAACTCCCTCATTGACGGGCCATGCTCATGCCAACCCAGCACGAAGACGGCCTTGCGTGCCATGAGGCTGTGCCTCGACCTCGCCGGTGACTAGTGGTGCCGACAATATTTGTGTCTATTGCCTCAGCTCTGTGCATCTCTGGGTCCTTTCCTCTCGTCGTAATAGTGTAAATAGGCCGGGCCGACCTGGCACGGTTCAAGCTCAAAACACGATAGACCCGTGCCAGGCCAGCTCGGTACGGCACGACGCCCACCTCTACTCATGCATGCATGCACACGACCACTGGATGGTGCATGGATGTGGGCTAGTATAGCCAGTATATTTCTTCTTCTCTTTTTTTTTGGTTTGGTCCGTGCTACTATTCATGACATGATATTCACAAATGTGGAACCCATGTGTGAGCGTAACCGCGATAAAGTTTGGTTATTTACCGATTTCCCCGGTGCATCTTTTTTTTAGTATGTACCCGCTCATGATTCGTATCCGCTTTAAGGAAACGAACCTAAGAAACGGGTCTTCATCCCTCTCACCCTTGGTCCGTATCCATGCGTAGGGACTGAAACTAAGAGGTGAGGCTTTGAGCACTCGTTCTTGATTCATATCCGCTAACGGGACCGAACTAGGAAATGAGGCCTTGAGTCTTCTCACCCTTGATCCGTATCCATGCGTAGTGACCGAAACTAAGAAACGAGTCTTTGAGCACTCGTTCTTGATTTGTTTCCGTTAACAGGACCAAACTAGGAAATGAGGCCCTGATGGAGAATGCTCATTGATTCATACCGCGATGGCTAAACCTAAGAGCGGAGAGGGATAGGAGAAAGCTCCTTGACTTGTATCACTTGACCAAGCCTAAGGGCTAAAGAGAAACATGATTCTCACCTTCTATCCTTCTCCCCAAACACTTGCTTGTTTGCTCTCCTTTTTATTTGGTTTCCTCTCAAGTGTTTGCCTTCCCAAAAGTTCTCCCAACAGCCCTTCCTTTTTTTTTGTCTATGGGCTTCATCCCTATTTATAGAGAAAGACGAGAGCAGTTTCATGGAGGGAGATACAGTAAGGGTGTGTTTGGTTGGTGGGATGAGGTTGAATGAAATAAGATGGGATAGTCCTGTACCATTTGGTTCCATTGTTTTGGGTGAATAGAATGGTTCAGCATCTATATGGAATATTCCTCAAATTTGTATCCCATCATTCAGGACAGGATGGTTACATTCAAGCAGCCAAACACATGAATGACTTTTTTCTTAAATCATCTCATACATATACCACTTAGTACAAGCAACCAAACACACCCTAACTCCTCTCTTTAATTTGGGCTAGCAGTTTTGCAGTTGAACGTGCACCTCAAGTGCTAATCAGCCGCTCAAATCTCGAACGTGCATCATTTGACCAAGTATCACCGGCATGCATGGATGCGGTAAGTCTCCCTCCTGCACATATGCTTGTGGCTGAAGTTAATTAATGGAGAAAATGATTACTGCTTTAACCTCCCTTCTGTATGTGTGTGCACGTATGCATGTGCTGAATTAGTTAATGGAGAAATTGATTTGTACATGAAAACCTTGTCAATGCATGCACCACTCCTCTATGACGTGGGATAGTGAGGTTTTTTTTTCCTTTCGTAAATTTCTTGTTGGATAAAACACCTATTAATTTGGCCATATTCCGTCCCTAATTTAATTAATTACTTAAGCGATCAAGAAAATTCTTGGTCTCTACATGTAGCGCTCCCATTGTACTGTCATGGCGGTTGTTATATATTTAAATATGATTCACAGCCTTTAATTATTTTTTTGTATGTTTTAACGGATTTTAGCTGTCAGTGCATTTTATTATTATTTTTAATATTATAATTGTTTACATTATTATTTGTATTTTAATTTGAGGACAAAATCGTTATCATCAGTCACCTGTATATAAAAGTTCTTAAAAATATCTCAATATTCTTACCGTTTGATTTGCACTGCGATGGGTGCAATTCATGGAGCCTATACCTTATAATTTACACGGCTTAACAGCCCCCAAGATGGGTTGGGGACAAGGAGATGGGTTGCGGGCAACGAGGGGAAGCATTTGGTGATAGTGATGAGGATGAGTAGAGATTGAGTAAAGTCGTTTTCGAGCATGTGGTTGGCAGTGGTGAAATGAGAGATAACCTGGAGGCAATTGACGAGGGGAATTTAGGACGCGTTTGGTTTGGCCTCTTTTGGACGTAATCCAATTACAGAGGTAACTGATTCCATTAAAAGTGGTTTGTTTCAGCTGGGCGGCGATATATATATATATCAAGTAGCGCGCAATGGGATTCGATCAGGTCTGTGGAATTAAAGCTGAATACGCTCCCAAGTCCCAAGTCCCAACCGAGCGCGATCGGATACCGATACAATGTACGTCTTCTCCTCCACTCGACATCTCACGATCGGATATATACCTCGCACGCGTCGGCGCCATCAACGAAAGCGGGAGAGTAGCTTGCAGGGATGGTGCTTGAGCTAGCTGAACTCGGCGAGCGCGCGCGGCGACGTACGTAATCCCATACCATTCCCTCGTGGAACGTACCAAGCAGAGTGAGTAATCATCCATTACACCGTCAATTCCCTTGTAATCCCGTTCGCTTTACATTTTTTACATTGCCGTTTGTTTGTGAAAGTAAAAGGGCAAAAAGATATATTTCATTCCTTTTGCGTTGAATATACAAATTAAATTACATGCTTTGGAAGGAATTCATCTTCTGCCTTTCGCGTCGACTATATATGCTTAAGGAGGATATCTGACTGGAGATTACGTAGTTCTTGAGTCCAGACGTTTTTACATGGTGTCCAGTTAATTACATTTGTAGTACAAATCTACAGAATACCTGCCTACAGAATACCTCGGATTAAGTTGCGCTTGTGGTCGTTTATATTGCTCGTCTATATGCAAGTATGGTTGATGTACATGTAGATGGTGAGGATACGGATGGTGCGGATGTAATGCGGGTTGCCTTGTTTTGCCAATGCCTTGTCCTACCGTTGTGTTGGTTCGCGTATAGGATATGTCGATGAAAATGATGACTTTCATCTCGTCGCTGCTAGTCACGTGTACGCATGTCTTCATCGGATGTGCATGTGTGTGTTGCCTTTGTCTCATTGGTGCTCGGCAATAGAGTGTGTCTGGTTATGTCCGTTTAGGACATGTCGATAGGGTAGTGACCTTTACCTTGTCGGCACTAGACCATAATTTCGTCTAGCCTCGTCGGTCATAAACGGAAGGTAATAGTTATAGTCTCGCTTTGGCGTAGACGAATGACGGTAAAGTGGTCTTTTTCCTTGTTGGCATCTGGCCATGGTGTCAATGCATGTAGATTATGTGGATTGCACCCCTTAGCCTTGCGGTCGACGATATGCATATAATGCAATGGACAACGCTCGCTTTGAAACTTTAAAAAATACTATTGCCCCATGCTAGTTGCAAAGCAACATAAATATGATATTCTCCTGTACCAAGAGAAGTATTGATTTGCATCAGTTTTCGACCATATCGAACAGGTTGTTTTTATAGGCAGAGGCAGAGAGTGGGTAGAGGCAGCTTCGCGAAAAGATTTTGATGCGTATTCTGTTTTAAACCGGCGAGGACTCGTATCTTCAGATCCGTGCGGCATTTTAATTGCTGCTGCAATATTCTAGTAAATTACTACGGAAAAACTATTTTGCGGTCGCTCTCAGTCTCACCGAGCATTCGGTCACTTCTCTGATTTCTCCCGAGCGTGAGCTAGCGCGCATACGGGCCTTGACTTGCACCAAGTCCCGGGTGAAATGCATGTGCATGTGCATGTGCATGTGCATGTTGCATGCCCCGGGTGAAATGCATGTGCACGACGTGAAATGTATGAATCCATGCATGCATGTGCGGTCCATGCATGTGTAAGCGGTGAAATTTTTCCATTTGAAATTTCCTCGTTGAAAGTCCTCAATTTGAATTTTTTGTGTTGAAAGTTTTCCGATTGAAAGTTTCTCGAGTTAAAACTTTTCTAATTTGAAAATTTTTATTTAAAACTTTTCGTGTTGAAACTTTCCGAGTTGAAACTTTTTGATTTGAAATTTTTTGATTTAAAACTTTTCATGTTGAAACTTTTCGACTTAAAACTTTCTAATTTGAAATTTTTTGAATTAAAATTTTTCAACTAGAAACTTTCTAATTTGAAACATTTCGAGTTAAAATTTTTTTATTTAAATTTTTCTGAGCTGAAAATTTTGAGTCAATTTTTTTTAGTTGAACTTGTCTGTAATTTTTTTCTTCAAATACAAGATGCAAACAATTGTTCGCGTCTGACCGTCAAATTAGTCATGCACATGCGCCATGAGTTGCTACAGGAACCTTCAAAACTTTACGTGCTAGCGGCACGTAAATTGAGTATCAAATCAGTCTAAGCAAACTAGGTTACCTAACAATTGCCGACTAAATTACGTGCTAGCGGCAAATTATGTCTGACCTGCTGGTGGAGCTCCACGTGGCGCGTAGCTGGTGAGAGCACATGGTCGACCGTAAATTAGTCATTCCCAAATTACTAGACGTACACGACAAATATACCATCAGAGAAGTCCCTATCCATACCATGTGGGTCTAATCTTGTTTTATCATGCACTCTGAGTGTATTGTTATGAATTCATGTGCACATGATTTCCTAGCCCACCACCAAACCTATCAGCGAGGTGCGGTCACGCAAGCCGACGTGACGATTAAGTTAAGGCCTGATCTTTAGGAGCTAATATCTAATCTATTAAAGCGGAAGAAAATATTGTGAGGGGGAGAAAGCCGTTCGTCAATTTTGCGAAAAAACTATCAATAATTCTAAAATTGTGTTTAGATCCTTTCACCGCTATTTTACAAAAGAAAACTCGTGGTTACGCAAATACGCATCCGGCTCTGACAGTTCTCTTTTGAAAAAAGACCTCACGATTCCGAAAAAATGCATCCAGATTCGAACCACGCCATTTCGCAATAAAAGATATCGTGGTTCCGGAAAAATGCGTTTGGCGGCCTGCTCATCTTGGCCTTCAAGTTTCTGTCCTCTCTCCCGGGGAGGGGCCAATGGCTTTTATATATAGCTTGAGCAGTTGGATTCGGATCAGCATGCAGAGAGGTGTTCCAAATCACGTACGTCTCTATCTAAAGAAACAACCGGTGGATGCTCGATTTTCGTGGCTACCAACCATGCAGCCATCTGATTTGCATGCGTATAAGGTACGATTAACTCTTTTTGTTGTACTTGTTTGACCACAAACTTCTGGAGACCATATCTTTTAGACCAAACGACGCATTTAGGATCTCCGTGCTTTCTGTGACAAACCTTTCCAAATGAGCCTATATGCGTGGAAAAATATCTGACAACACGCGGGGCCGTATGTCATAGTCTTGTTTCAGGGAATTTTGTATGATGTATATCAATAATTTTTACTGACACGTGGGCCACTGCCTCTTTGTTTTATTCTTATGTTTAATGAATTTTACATACAAAAATTCATCACACAAAGATTTCATGTAACAACATTTGCATTAAACACAACCATAGTTGACATACATTTTTGTACCACTGCCCTTGCCAAATTATCTAATATGATATTGCACTGCTGTGGACCAGTACATGTCTAAGAACACTATCGCTTATTCAGATTTTCTTCAACATATATTCAAACATACATCAAGTGCAATAGACCCAGATCAACCAAAGTTGTGCCATTATAGAATATCAAGTGCACCTAGCTAGATAAGAAGGAATGTTTGACATTGGCATCCTGATATAAACAATTATTTTTAAGTATCACAAAGCTCCACAGGGCTGCTTCCTGCAAAGGTTCTTGTAAACCCCTTTTCATCCTATTTAACACAAATGTATCACTGTGAGTAACTGATTGGAAAATTTACACCATAAATTAAGGAATAAAAGTTGTGTGTAAGATACTACTTGCAAGGTCAAAGACAAAATCACAGAAAAAAAATGTTAACTCCTAGTTAATAGATAGATGGACATAAAATCTTATGACAGGAAGAAAGACCCAATGCTGTCCACTTTAGCTAGTTAAACTACCTTTATTACTAGGTCTCGATTGAAACAGAAGTAATAAAATCAAAAACGAAGAAAGGCCTCAAGAATTGACGTGTTTCTAAATTACTCCCTCCGTTTATAAATATAAGGCGTATTTTGACTTTGCACAAAGATTAAGATTGCGGTGAAATTGAGAAAGGTGTCAGAGAAAATGACTTAGATACCCCGATTTAATTGTCTTGAAAGATTAGAAATAATACTTTGTGTGGTGGTAATGAATAAATGCATATGGTTGAGAGAGAATAAATAAGGGTATAGTAGGAAAAGCATCATTAAATCTACATACAAGCCTTATATTTTTAAACAAGATCATTCAAACTATAGGTCTTATATTTCTGAACGGAGGGAGTAGTCTGCACCATTGTATGACGATGAATGAAAAATATGTCCATACATTTCTCTACAATAGCAATGGTGGAGAGAAGAGCCATGTTCCTTCATTGAAGAACCTTCATCCAATTATTCATCGTGAGACTTTTGTCAGCAATGCTCAAAACGATTACAGTCAAACAAGATTAGTGCCCTTAGAGGGACTAGTATAGTGCCATGTCTTCCGGTTTTCTTTTCCCAGCACGTAATATATGGTCTTTTTCTTTTCTAGAATGTTTGTTTCCTTTTTCTTAATTCCAGGATATTTGTTTCCTTTACCTTGAGATGATGCTGGAGGTGGGGGAGATCTGTTGTGGGCCACAGGGATGAGTTAGACACATTAAACAATGGCCATCGGATGTGGGTGAGTAAAGCTGAGGAAAGATCTGAGAGGTTAATTTTGATGGATGCAAGTTTCTGGGGACGTTTCGCTGGATGCATGAAGGTTGTGCCATCTCTAGTGGGATGCATTATTTGAGGTGGACGTAGAAAAGAATGCTTAGGTGCATTATAAAGGGGTATAGATGTTGTGCCAGTGAGGCTGCACACAGCTTCTCAGTGGCCGTATGTTTGTCAGCAAGACTGCACTTTTTTGCCATACAACCAGTTTTGACACCAGGACCGCATAATAGCCTTTAAATTATGATTTCAGGTAAGACAAGGGTGGTAGCAAAATGCTTTGCCAGTAACTTTCTACAGGAGAGAGCTTGATCCCTTCACTTGATCTCTAAAAACTTGCCTAGTTTTGCACTGCCTCGACCGTTTATTCCAGAAACATTCTACACAAGTAGCAGGTTCACAATCTCCACTGCATCAAGTAAACATCAACAACCACTCAGTTGACTGATTATTCGTTTCATCCTTCAATAAAATTCCATATGTGATCTGCGCACGGTGTTAATTTGGGAGCCATATTGGTTTTTTGCGTCCTGAACAATCCGGAAAGTATTTGATAAATTGATCAATCATTCCGACGATTTGCCTAACTGTGGTAGCATGCTAGCACTCAAATCCGAACATGACACAACAAGTAATGCAAAATCTTGACAGAATTGGAAATATAAGTACACTAAATTCAAAGGTTGAGACAACAGAGCTAGTTCATTTGCTAAAGCATGTATGTATATCCATTAGTTCATGGCATGTAGTGACAAGTTATCTAGTCCCAATGCAACACCATTTAGCCTTGGAGATCTAGGGATGTAGGGGCAAAACTCGTACCTTAATGTTGGGAGCACCGATTGGCTCGATGAGGGGAGGAGGAGGATGGCGAAGGTCATAGGATGCGGGGCAACGACGGAGGCGTGCGTGAGGCGGACAGCGGTGCTGGGTGACGAGATGACGGAGATGTGGGGAGGACAGAGGCGTAGGGGAGGATACCGACGTTTGAAGATGGGAGCGGCGCTCAGAAGCGCATGTGAGGCAGACGGTGACGCCGGGTGAGGGTACAACAGAGGCGCGGGCGAGGACGGAGCCGAGGGAGAGGACACCGGCGCACGGAGATGGAAGGGCGGAGGTGCAGGGAGGACGCCGGTGCACGGAGGTGGAAGGTGCCCCATGATTTGCCCTGTTTTTCTAGTGCGCTCGATGATTTGCCCCCATGTTGCACATGTCAGTGAGGCAAATCATCGAGTGCACTAAAAAAAGGGTCAAAATGATCAAATCCCCCTCGAGAAATATAGAAAAACGAAGTTTTTTTACTTGTATATATGAATGGTATTGATGGGTAATTTCGACGAAGTTCAATGGCAAATGACTATTTCCAACCGGCAAAAGAAAAAAATCACCATTTGATTGGCTTATGGTGTTTAGTTATACGAGGCTCTAGCTTTTTAAAAAAGTTCGGCCAAAAAGTCACCCGTTTATTTTAGCTTAGAATTTTTTTATTTTTGAATTAGTGAAAAAGCCGAAACGGCCTAAGTTGTGACTTGCGACCGCACCAGCTTCTGGCCTGAAAGTACGTGTGTACCGGAATTCATTGGAAAAATTGATAATTTGCTCATTTTTCCTTTACCATTGATCGGGTTCATATGTCGGTGAGCATATCATGGGGCAAATAATCAATTTCATTCGAAAAAATGGAGCAAATGATCAAATCTCCCCTCGCAAGCCTCTACCACCCCAGCGTGATGTTCTTGCGGCGCCTGAGCACGACCGCTTCTATCGCGCTCCGCCGCGGCACGAACGACAGTGGTGTTTTGGTCGCGCTACGCGCAGAGATCGCTCATGTGCTCTCCTCCTCCCCCTCCTCTGAGTCCTCCCCTCTTCCCTCCATTCCCTGGTACCCCCACCTCATCCTCCCGCCATCTAACCCCAGCCCCAATCTGACACCACTCATGCCTCTCTTTCGCAAGGGAGACTAGATGTGCTCCTGCAAGGGAGGGAAGGGAGGAGCAGTGGTCGGAGGAGAGGGGTTTAGAATTGGTGGTGGCTATGGAAGAGGAAATGGATGGAGTGGGAGACCGCGCAGAGGTTAAGGGGTAGATTGCGTGCGCGGGGTGGAGGGGGAAGGGGAGAACATGCAAAGGTGGAGGAGGAGGAGGGGACGTGCGCAGGATGGAGGGGAAGATAACGTGACATGCCGCGTAGCCAGGGAAGGAGAGGGGTTAGATCTGCTTTTTTTGAGAAGGTGGGCGCATTCGTTTTTTTTCTTTGAACGTGAGCACGTAAGAAGCGCGTGAGGAGGTGGAGAACGGACGTACCACCACCAACTCATAATTAGAAGTAGTAAATATAAGTTCAAGGTAGGTTGCTCATGGTGCATCGATGTATGCGTGAGCAAGGTACTTTAATATCATATAAACTACTAAGATAATTTACCTCACACATAATCAATATATTTCTTGAGATTAAATAGAGGTATCCGTGCATGTATATATTTTAGAAAAGAATAACTATGGAGGAAGAATATGGGCATGCATAATGATGAAGAGTGGTTAGGTGTCTAAGAACCCAAATTATTTATTATGTTCAATGATTTTCTTCATAAAAACTCACACTTCAATTGTGTTTCTTAAGTTGTACTTTCTTTGAAGCTTCTGTTGCCATTTCGATTTTTTTATGACGTCTTAAAGTCTAAATACCCTACAATATGCGTAAATATATCCTTAATCATCTAAGTTATATTAATTGACCCTTAATCATCTAAGTTATATTAATTGATACCGCAAACTTTGAGACAAATCGAATCCTGCAAATATGCCAGTTTTGATGGAAAGAATAGATAAGATCACGAAAGGACATTTCGGTAATAATTTATCTTCGTCGATGCCCTAAGCATAAGCAGTGCACGTCACTGTCGGTGCAACAGTGCACAGTTTTGATTACGATTATGACTCATCCATCATCCATTCCATGTCCGCGATGGGATAAGAACGTCCCCCCGCCGAAGGGATAAGATCACGTTGTTCGTTCGTCTCCGACTACGATTCGAAGGCGCCGCCACCGACTCCGTCGCCGAACCCGCAAATCTAGCCCACCGACTTCACGGGCTCTGTAAATACCTTCCGATCCCCCCCCCAAATTGTTCTTCATCGTGGATGATTTGATTTCCCCCCCCCCCCCCTCTCTCTCTCTCTCTCTCTCCTGGTGATTGGTAAGTCGCAGGTAAGGAGGAGTTGTTTTCGATCTCACGCTTCTTCGTTCCTCTTTATTTGATTGGCCAGGTGCGCGAGCTATCCAAATCGCTTGCTCGTTCTTTGTGTTGTGGGTGCTTGATCCGTTCGATTCGAGGTCTAGGTCCGGTGATCTCCCCTGTTCCGTGGCGTTCGTGTTCTTGACCTTGCTGCTTCAATCTAGTAGGGTGGTGGCTGATTGCAGTTCTGTTGTTCTGTTAACATAGCTACGTTTGAGCGGTTCGTTTGCTTCGACTTCTGTTCCTTACGGCGGATTGGTCATGTCAGTTTAGTTGGTTCGCATGGAGATTTTGGACATGATCGGAATGAGATAAATTGAAGGTTGTGGTTTGGATTGGTTGTTGGTCCATAAGATGATTGGTCTGTTCCATTCAAGGTTGTCGATTCACTACTTATGTCTTGCTTAGGATGCTACCTTTTGTGGTGAAAAATATTACGTGATGCTTGCTATTGGAGTGGAGACAATCCGGCTGCTCGGAGTTCCGCAGTTTTTGCATGATCCTGTTCCTTTATGATTTAGTCAGACTCAGAAGATTTAGACATGATCGGAAATGGTTTTCTTAGGCCTATCCGGAATTTTCGCAGCACTTTGATGTTAATTTGTTTTCTCCCAGCAAGCTGTATTGGTCAGATTACCTGAAGGTGGTTGTGTGGTATCTAGTGGGGCCATCTCCTAAAGTTTCTGTGGTAAAGATAAAGATGCTTTCTTCAAATTTGTGTAATTTGTAACTGTTGCCATGCTCATTGAGGTGATTTTGCAGTGGTGCTCTTTTGTGGTCACTTTTAATCAGTTTAATTTGAAGATTTTTTTCAAGAATTTTGAAGGGCCTGGTGTTGTGTGCCATATCTGAGGAGTAATTTGATGCTAGTTGATGATACCCAAGTGTGCCTTTGAAGCGATTTGTTTGAAGGTTCTTTGGAGTAGAAATCCTTGCTTCATGAGCTGCGAAGGAGTTCTCTGAGTTGTCTGCTTTACTAATTTGCTTCTACTGTTTGTTTCTCTGGTGGTTTGTTAAGGTCTTCTGTCAGATTTTGGTATAATGATCTGGTCCAATTTTCATGATCCTCCGGTGACAATCTTCACTAGTTGACGGGTTATGAATTTTGGCTTTATGGATGCCAATGGTTTTGGCTTCTGCTAGATTGTGTGCTCATTCTATTGTCGGGCCAGTGTTTAACTTGTTGGTTCAATACTTCAATGTGTTGTCATGTAATTTATGTTGTACAGTGTTGATAGTTAAGCATCTTTTCTGATGTTGCAAACTGTGCTTGTTAAATGATATATGGATGTCCTGATTTAGTCCGGAAAGATTTGTTGTAACCTCTCTGAATTATTGGCATAGTCCTATTTATTATGAACTACAAATAATATGATATGTGGAAAAGTGTCATTAAAACTTAAACCTGTCATTGTTTTGTCTCATTTTACTGGCTCACAAGACATGTTGAATTTTACAACCTCATTCAAGTACTTGGGTTTTCTGGTAAATTTAAGAGGGGCTTGAAAGTCCTGCTTATTATGAACTACAAGTATTGTTGTATATGTTGCATGTCTATTCCATTACCCTGGTAGAGGACTAAATTTTACAGTGGCTCAGTATTTGTTTGCTTGGGTGCATAAAAGCGAGAAATGTGCATAAGTTAAATATACTGGAATTGAAGGAATTGTCGTAAATGACTTCTTATATCCAAGCCCTTTGAATTGAGGTGCATCTCTTAATTTCCTACTCATTGTGAGGCAAAATATTTTAGAGCATGTCATTCCTTTTAACTGCGTATGTTTTATGAAATCTTTCTGCCGAGTTTGTCTTCAAAGTTGTTTCCCATGATATAATATTCTCGCTGTCTCAGTACTGTAGAAATTGCCGCTTCATTCTGTATATGGGAATATTTCTTGTTCTCTGTTGAGTAGTACTTATTGTAGCACATTGCATTTTATTCCCTTGGATATGAAAGGACATTCTGTAGCAGGGCATTCCCCTATTTAGTTGCTGGTTATCACCTAAATATCTAAGAGATACTATCTGACTTGTGCAAGTTGTGTCTGTAACAACATAGCAACTGAATTTGTATATCTTTTGGTGTTTTTTATTGCCTGCATGGGTGCACTTAAAATGCCAGCTTTCGTTTTCCCCAAATAAGATACCAAAAAAAACACTTTTTTTTATTGAACTGCGAATGTATATTGTATAGTTCCATCAATGTTTAATTTTAGGGTGAATCTATATGCAAGTTTATCAACTTTGTTAGGGTATTATGCTTGTTTAGTTTCATTATTGTTATCTTTTAATGGCAGACAAATTTAACTTGATTTAGAGTACATTTGATCTAAACATTTTTTTGTCTATATTTGCATGTGCAGAACATTGCTCTATTTTCAGTGTGGCCCACAGAAATTCTCGGCTGTAGGGTTAGCATACTTGTTAATTTCTGAGGTTTCTCTATTTCAGCTTCACCTCTTTCTTTTCGTATTTGAATAATGTAATTTATGAATTAAGTTATGGTGCTTATATCTGTTTTTGTTGTGTTTATTTTTTTCTTGTTGTCCTGAGTCTTGATTGAAGTCTTGTACAAGATCTCTTTTTATGTGTCTGGTCTGGTGGTTCATTGTTATGAGCATTAAGAGTTTCAGTTCGTATAACTTTGATGTTATCTATTGAAATTCTGGTATCTTAATCATCTTATCCTATCATCGGTCTTTATGTGAAGCTTTGGATGCTCAATAATAAGCTTAAGGTAATGTTGTGAGATAAGTAGATGTTATTTTGTTTTGAGTTTTATGCTTGTATTGTTTATAATACAATCTTTTAGAAATTCTCACTTGAATACTAATCCATTATAACTCGGCTCAATAGCAATATATGACTATTTTCTGTTCTCCATCAAATGTGCACAACTGTAAAAAATTTACTTGAGAGTAGTCTTAATTTGTTGACCTTGGTGATCTGGTGAATAGCTTGAGTGCTTCAGGTATTGTATTAGTTTAATTTGTTTCTAATAATTTTATTTTCTGATTTAAAACTTTATGCTACCCATCCACTATAGAGCAGAGCCAGAGGTGCATCGGTAGTGCTTAATATCCAACTAAGGTTGCATCCCAAGTCCAAACATTTTCTTTCTTCCTGCTATGTATTTATTCGTAGCTTGCTTTTTTCCCTTTCTGATTGATCATTAATAGCAGAAGTTTATTCTGCCATTTGATCATATGATTATAGTTCCTTCACCATTTTGTACTGTATTTTCCATTGCTTTGTTCTTGTAAGAAAACCTTGGATCCTTCTTGAGTATTTATTCTGTTGTATATTTAGTAAAAGTTTCATGTCCCTATTTCATTGTTTTGTATTTGAACCCCGTTAGATACAAAGGGGCAGCATTTACAAGTTTGCATTTTAACCCTATTAACATAGTTGGTTGCTGTTCCGTAGGTTAGAAATTTCATGATTCCTATCCATTGTTTTGATGTGAAGGGGTATCTCTTATGACTAATTATGCTTGTGTGACAATAATCCACAGAAATTAGTGCTGTAACATTATGGGATTATGGTTCCTTCGTTGAATTAGTTTGCTGAGCTAGTAATTTTCCTAGTTGCACTTTGCATTGCTATAATTAATGTCCCAAACTCTCAATGGTCATTGTAGTTTATTGAATGTCTCGTCAAGTTTTATGTTCTAGGTATAGTTTGACTTGAGATATTTTTTAACTTCTACAAGAATTTTTTTTGATAACTTAAATTGTGTTACCTTTCATGTGGGTCAACTCTCTCTCTCTCTCTCTCTCTCTCTCTCAATGTGGTATACTTTCATAGCCTATTTACTGTGAGTTGACTCCTAACCAGAACCTTCCTTCTGAACTACGTATTCTTCGTTAGATTAATTATTTTTCTTGTTTTGTGCTACCATTGTGAATAAGTTTGTTAAATTGGCATATGTCAGTAAAGAGTCTTCCATAATTATTTTGGTGCATACAGTTGCAAATCAATACAGCTCAATTCAGCACTAGCGCATCATTTCTTGAGTAGCTTTGATAGACTCATTAATACCATGTTAAACCTGGAATTAAATTAAGTTTTCACCTAAGTTCTTACAACTCTTTTCTGTATTTTTTTTATCTTATAAGGCATATAAAATTGTTCGAGTTTTGGTTATTTGTTATGCCCATATCATCTAATTTTTATCCATTTGTTATATTGTGTTGGTTTTGTACTTTTTGCTTTTTAGTTCACATTAATTCTTAAAACTGGATGTGTCAACTTGGGAGAACGATTCTAAATTCTAATGTGAATATGCACATGAGCATATATATATACAATGTTGTTTGTTTCCAGCTTTTTTTAATGGTTTTCCAGCAGACTTTATATGTCAAGTATCCAGTAAGCTTCATTTTGAAGATATGTTTGCATTTCAGTTGGTTGAAAGCATAGCTGTTTTCCCTTGCCTGAGCTATTTGTTACTCATTTTGCTCAAGAATATTGGGGTCCGGTTGCAGTGTTGAGGATTTAGTGGGCACGGTCATTTACATGACATAATTGTGTGCTATTTGATTACAGTTGCAACTTTTAGTCCATGATGATTGCAGGCTCAAAAAGTGGTGATTTCAGGATTGGATTAGGGTGTTTGCTAATTTATTGGCAGTCTCATTTCTTTGTTCTATTAGAAACTTTAGCATTAGTTTTCAGTTAGATATTGCTAATTGCTTTGATGTTGTATAACTGATTGATTTTTCTCTCTTAAAATGGTGGCAGTTTCTGATTATAGAATTGATTGATCTCCAAGAGGGATAATTATGTTGGTGTTAACAAGAAAACTTAGGAATGCTAATGTTGCCTTAAAAGAGCTTTTGTGATTGTTTGCTGTATTGTAGTATCTTACTTGGATCGAATATGCGATATTTCGATTGTTGATCTGTGTCATCTGTCATATATTTCTCTTGCATGTATTTGTCTGCCAACTGACCTTCAAGAAGAATCCTGTACGTCATTATCACCTTTCATCTAAGATTTGCATGAACGGTTGAATTGGAATGCCCGATTATTAAGTTGGTGCATGTTTTGGAGTGTCAGGAGGTAGACGAGCAATGTGCTTAGGTCAAATTGCTTAATTTACTGATTTGATTTGCTTTTGGTATATCTTTGCTTGTTAATGGTTGTTCTTGTTTTGATTTTAGTGAGCTCTTCCAAATTCCCATCGGGTGTCCGTCGGTCATATTATTATTTGCCTGCTGGCAAACTTAAATTCTTGTCATTACATGGCATCTGCATATTTTATGTGTGATTTGTTTTCCTTTGACATAAAAGATGGTACTTTATGTTCTCCTGATGGTTGCATTAGCTGTTTAGTTCCCTCTGCTTGACATACAAGATTGTTGCTTGTAAGCCTTGTTTTCCTGTGTTAGATGCATTTGCATTAGCAGTTTATGATTCCCTGTGTTTGATATACAAGATAGTTGTGCTTCATTTTCCTGCCATGGTTGTATATTCATTAGCAGTTATTTAGTGATCACTAATTTGACTATTCACTATAGTTTCTTTGTCCTTTTTCCTTCTTTTCTCTTTGTTACTTTATTTTTTTTGTGGGGGGGGGGGTTGCGTGTGGGGTGGGGTGCCTAACACTGCCTACGCCGGTCCCAAGCCCGGATAAAAGTGGAGGGGGCATGGATAATGGATTAACGGAAATATGTGACAACATTATCATAGCCTATTGTGGGTTAACTGTGTGTGGTATACTCGTATTTTCTTTGAAAAAGTGAAATCTGAGCTAGTACTGTATTTTGACCCAAAATAAGTAACAACATTTGTTGAAAGTTGCTCTAGTGTGCACAGTGGTACATCAGAAGAGGAAGGCCCAAGTTGAAGCTGAATATATCTACAAGTACTGTGGTGACCCTATAATTAGCCCAGGGTAATGACAGTCGCACTGTCATCACTATGAGATAAGTACGCGGATCTCGGCATACCAACTAATCAAAACATCGAGCGCACTCGATATTTTATCAGTTAGTATACCGTGTTCAGAGTGTTGCAACAGAACAATAATTAGAGACTGAATGAAAATATATTCAAACCAAGCCACGTAGGGCTATATGTCCATTACATAATTATACTTCTGATCTCTTTACAACAAAAGGACATAATATAGATACTATTACACCAAAAGACCGATGAAGCCCTTGCACAGCTACTCCTCCCCTCTATTCCTCCTGGTAGAACTCTGCTGCCTCGTCCACCCAATCATCTGCTTGAACACCGGAGCAAAACTCTAGAAAAGAGGGATTTAGCAAGAGTGAGTACAATAGTACTCAGCAAGCATTATAACAAATGCAGATATGAAATTTTCCTCTCAAATCCAGCCATTCTCACCTTCTCTCCAAATCTCTTTTTACATAATATAGATTTTTGGTTTTCTTTAAGGGTTGGATATTTTAAAATATGAAAACAGCTATTGCACTCGTATATGAGGCAAACTTAGCTTCTGTAGCCTCCAATCCAGGAGACAGGCTTGAATTCAAGATTTTAACCCTGCGCAGGTTCGTATCACTTTACCCATAACGGCCTCCACCACAGAGGCTCCAGAACGTTTATCGCTAATCCAGCATTAGATCTCCAACCCTGGTAGCCGACGAGTAGTGGTGCCTCGATCGCTCCCCACATACCCTCGGCGTCCCGCTTGTACCATACTACCGCAGCAGAAGATTTGTACTCAACCATAGGCTTTAAATATAGCGCTCGACCAACGCGGTGGTATCGTGCCCTCACTGGCCTCCCAATACCCACTTCACACCCTAGTTATCTACTATTTTCCAATGTGGAGATCATAATACCTTCATAGGACAACCTTTTCTGACAGCGATTTATCTCGCTATGGTTGATACTGGAATACGGCTCATTGCCCAAGTACAATTGGTTGACCTTATATTATAGCATATGTAGAGGACCCCGCCGGCCAAACACCTTCTCATCGGCGCCCTCTACCCACCATAATATTTCTAATACAAATCCACGACTCCATTCGTGGACGCTAAACACCACTCAACCATTTCCAAAACCACATCACAAATCCATCATTTCATTCTTTTCTCAAAACCACATCCCACTTCCATCATTCACCTCCAATTCAACACTTCAATTGGAAAGTAATTTTTTGATGCAATGCTAATATGATTATTATACGAAAGCATTGAAAATTATTTAATAAAAGATGATCAAAGAATCTTGCCTGGGATAAAAGCAGAAGGATCGTCCTCGCCCGAAGATTGATTTTGATTGGCTGGGATGCTCAGGTCTGACCTTGAAAGCATACAACATTATCCAGGGCAATTAAGGTGAAAAGATTATTCTGGCGTCCAACCAGCTCTTCTGTTATGTTGTACAATTTTATCTTAGCACTTATTTAATTAATACCAGTTGTCGATTTTTACGCGATCCGCAATTTGATTACAGGAATCAACGCGGTCCGCGACACATTATTTTTTCTACCCCTTTTCCCCTCACTTTTCTCTCTTTTCTTTTCTCTCTTCCCTTTCTTTCTTTCTTCCTTTCCCTTTCTTTCTCTTTTTCTTTCCTTCCCTGGCCAACTCCCTTCTCTTGGTTCTGTTGCCCCTGCCCTGCTACTCCTGGCCGAAGCCTCTCGGCTGCGCCTCCCTCATCTCTCCTCCCTACCTCTTCTCCACTCCCGGCCGACCTCACCTGCGCCTCCTCCAGCCTCTCAGCGCTGGCCTCTCCTCGGCTCCCGCACGCTCGCGCAGCTCCCCACGGCGCCGCCTCTCCTCCCCTACCGTTGGCGCCTTCTCCTCACGCGCAGTTCGGCATCGACCGGGCTTCCACCCCTCGACCTCCTCCTGCTCGGCGTCGGCCTAGCCTCGCCTGCACCGCTCGGCCGACGCTGCGCCTTGGCTTGGCGGCCCCTTCCCGCAGACGACTCGGCCCGGCCGGCTTCTGTGGCTACTCCCTCCGGTCGGTTCTTGCTCGCCGACCTCGGACCGCCCCCTGGTCACAGATTGCTCGGCCTCCCCTCCTCACCGAGCTCACCTCTTCTCCTCTCTGGATGCTAAGCTAGGGTTTCTACCCCCACATTTTATTCTTGCATTTTTACTTTGCTTTATTGATCTTTACTTCGAATCATGGGGGTCTATGATGATCGTTGGGAGGGCTTGATCTATCCAAGAAAGAACAGATACTACACTAGAGCTTCCGAACCTACTAAGACCACGGGGAAGACCCGATCTACCTTTACTCTACCGGAGAATGCACCTGGGGTTTGATCGGTTGGAGCAATGCACTGGGGTTGAGGAAGGCGATGAAGAGGTTGCAGACGCTTGTCTCCCTCTTGGCCAAGCTAGCTTCTGGTCCCCTCTTCCTCTTCTGGCTTCTGGATGATCTCCACCTCTTCTGGTTGCTTCCTCCTCCTCTGGATGCTGTCGCCTCCTCTTGCTTCGGCTTGGATGCTTTGCTCTTGGCTCTTGTTGCCTCTCGGTTTGGAGTGAAGGATGAATGAGAATGAGCTGGTTATTGGCTGGGCATGGGTTGGCTTGAGGCTGGCGAAAGCTGGCTCACTCGGCTGGCAAAAGGCTGGCTTTATTGAATTGGGAAAATGGCAAATGAACATTTTGCCCTTGGGTTTTTACTGGAGGCTATTGGCTTTAAGGGCTTTACGGTCATTTCTCACTCAAAACTCTAACGGTACCCGCAATCGTACCAGGTAAGCTACTAAACGCCGAATGATGAACCCGAAACTAGCGAGAGGGGCCAATCTGGATCCCGGACAGATTGGGTACCTCGATGAGCGATACCTTTCACTGCGGGACTGACGGCGCTCTCTAATCCTTATATTTTTATTTTTTTTGCCTAAATATGTTTTTATTGTTTAATTAATCATTTAATTAAACTGATAACCCCGGGTTATCACAAGTACCTAGTCATTGTGGGTTCGATCCTTCTCCGAATGAAAGCTTGCCCTTGAGTGAAGGGCTAGCAGTGTCGGGACATTGGTAAAAACTTGTCATTTGTTCTTGTTAGATTTATTGATTTTTCTCGGAAGGTCTTGTTTCTTCCTGAGACCCTGTGGTTATCCAGTATCATGCCCAATAGGTTAAGATATCACATAGGTGCCGAGGCCACTTGGAGCTGAAACTTTTACAGCTCAATGTGATGATGGGTGCAGAATGATGCGGAACTGCTGATGTTGTGAGGAGTCACGTCGTCTAAAAGGTAGAGATTGTTGAGTCTGATACGAATTCGTTTTCTACTCTATTTTAAATTTACTTCTATACGAAGTCCATTATTTACCGTTATAAATACGTTCCTGTAGTCTATAGGAAAAACAAGAGTTTCATTGTAAATATCTCCTTATATAGTAATATTGCTTTTATACACCTGTGGTTTTTCCGGTAGAGGTTTTCTACATAAAAATTTGCCTCATGTTTTCTATTTTTCTATGCATTATTTGCAACAGTGTGAATGTGTGATGTTTTGAATAATACGGATTTAGGTATTTGAGCTTGTGTGCCTGCAATAATGTGGTTGTGTACTTTTTAGGTAAACCAGGGGCGGATCCAGAAAAGTAAGTTATTGAGGTCATTGGGATCATCACACGTTAACCTTAAGAGTTTGTAAAATAACCCCTTGTATATGTAATGTGCTACCGTAAATTATGCATAACGTCATCGGGGTCATCGTGACCCCAGCCAATACACTTGATCCGGCCCTGAGGTAATCTATTTGTTGTAATGGAAAGGTGTGATTCTACTTATGTAGTGGTATTTAACAATTTCAAAGTCAATTTTGGCTGCTTCATCACCGGTTGACTATTGTAAATCTCAATATGTGTCGTAATTGAAATCAACAAGTCTGAAAGAAAAAAAAATGTGATTTGACAATTGAATGGTATAATATAACCATCACTCCATCAGGAAGCATCTTTCATGACAATCGCTAAATATTACTACAGAATTGCTAGCAGTCGGACGTCTGATTTTTTCAGACGCTCTGCAACATTTTTTTCTACGTGTGAAACATTTTTTTCTTACGCGTGAAATATTTTCCTTCGATAACAGTAAAAATGTGCGCGTGGAAAAAAATGTTGTACACAATTGAAAACAATGTTGCACACGTTAGAAAAAAATGTTGCACTGAGCGTCCGATGAAACATTATCAGATCGGACGTCCGGCTCCTAGTAAACGCCATATTACTAGCATCCACGATGCAGAACATGAATAAAGAGATGTCCATGGCAAGAAGAACAGCTGAAGAGGCAAAGCTTACACAACACCAGCAAGACATCAACGTTGCTTGTACACTTCACAGTCTACATGTTTTCTTTTGAGCCAAGACGGTCAGGTCAACACGAGTGTGGGTAGGAACATTAAAACATATGCTCTTACAGCAAATAGGCCAGACGTAAAGTTTGTGAAATTCACAAAAGCAGAAAATGTTAACCAGTTTCAATTGTTGAAAGCAAAGAGAAACTAAATAATGAATAAGCATATGCTAAATGATCTAATTAGTCTTATTTTTCATATGTTAACAGTGGCATAGTTGCAGAAGATAAATCATTAACAATTGTTCTAACAATTGTGAGCTTTGTCAATACCTTTCGAAAAAAAGCTACTTTGTACGATAATTTTTTTAGAAAAAAGGACATATCAACATGCTATTTCTAGGACACCAAACCCAGACTGTTGAAGTAATACTTACAACACTATTCGGACAAATCACTTACTCTTCAGAAACTTTATGCTCATGTTCAGGGTTTCAAAAAACCGACAGTTTTCGACATTACTGTTGCGGTCCGAGATTCAAAACCGATCGGTAAACCGGTCTAATTAAAAAAATAAAATAAAAAATTCAAAAAATTTGTGCGACGTAAACCGCTCAAAAACCGTTGAAAACCGTTTTTAAAAAATATTCAATTGGTTGGTTGGTTTTCGGTGAAAACTAAAGGGTTTCTCGTTGAAAACCGAACGGTTTTCGACTTTTTTTTCCAATTTTTTTAATTTCTTAACCCTTCGGTATCTGACGGTTTTCGACTTGGTTTTTCTGATTTTCGAATTTCGAGTGGTTTTTCGAAAAACGGTTGTTGAAACCCTGCTCATGTTAACCTCGCAGCGATCTTACAGTTGTGTGATACGTTGTGCGAGACATTTCATTGTGGATTTGAAACTTGCGTTTATTTCTCATCTAAGATGTTTAGATATGTATATTATGATTTATAAGTATTCGTCACATTTGAAATATAAGACTTTTTACCATCTTCGGAAGGTACTAAAATAGGATGAAAGTACAAGAGTTCAAGGGTAATTCGATGAAACCTCCCGCAGATAGTAAAAACTCTATTGTAATATAATTTGGTAAGATGTCATAACTTCAAGTACTTAACAGTTGACGAAGTAAAGCAAAATGCTTTGTGCAAAACACTTAGGGGGTGTTTGGGACAGCTCCAGCTCCACCAAAATCCGTGGAGTTGGTGGAGCAGGGTATTCCTAGCTCCAGAAATTTATGGAGCTGGAGCTGTGGGTACATTAAGAGTGTTTAGATGTATCATCTTTTTTACATTTTAGACTAAAAATATAAACTTAATTCACTTTATTTTAGCCTACAAACTTCAGCTCTGAGGTGGAGCTGGGATCTGGAGCTATACCAAACAGGGCCTTAGTAAGATGCTTACAACAAATAAAATCCTGAAAGCAAGGGTTCCGCTGGAAATACAACGAGTGAAAACGTATCAAATGTGAATATACGTTTAAGAGATCAATAGAAGCAGGGAAAATTGGTGATATCATGTATATTTACCATATACAAATGATGAACGTATCCAGTCTACCATTGCTCAACTAGTATAGTGTTTTGTCTTTTGATTTCCTCTTTTCAGCACGTAATATATGATCTTTTTCTTTTCTAGAACGTTTGTTTCCTTTTCCTTAATTCCAGGATATTTGTTTCCTTTTCCTTGAGATGATGCTGGAGGTGGGGGGAGATCTGTTGTGGGTCACAGGGATGAGTTAGACACATTAAACAATGGTCATCGGATGTGGGTGAGTAAAGCTGAGGAAAGATCTGAGAGGTTAATTTTGATGGAGGCAAGTTTTTGAGGACGTTTCGTTACGTGCATGAAGGTTGGGCTATCTCTAGTGGGGTGCATTATTTGGCATAGACGTAGAAAAGAATGCTTAGGTGCATTATAAAGGGTATAGACTAAGTAAGTAGCGATAATCTACTAACAGGTAGTAATAAAAAAAATCAGGTGTAATAACTACGAAATTACAACGCAGTCCAGTCCTAAAGGCAACAGGATGACAAGGATTACAGGGGAATCATCCATCCTTAGGTTTACCTGATGTGGGGAGTGGACTGCCAACGTCGCCGGCGGCGGATGTATCGCGGGACGCGGGCGGCCGATTTCTATAGCAGTAGCGGGGGGCGTCGGCCGGAGCGACGGCTAGCCCTAGCTAGCAGCACTCGTCGTGGAGCAGCACAGCGCGGCAAGCGGCCTCGACCGCAGCAAAACCAGAAGATTCCAGAACGGTGGGAAGGAGCTGCGCTACTGAAGGAGACGAGAGCCACGCCACGCCTCGGCCACGCTCAGGGTTCAGAATCTGGGCGAGATTTCGGATTTCTGGCCGGGGGCTAGATTTCAAATCTCAGGATAAATAAAAAAAATTAGGTTTTGATAATTTCACCAAGCTTTCGATCTTTTTTTTTTACCGGTTTTCATGTTTTTGACTGAATTTCACACCTATCTTTTTGTACAAAATGTAATGCCTTTTACAAGAATACACGTGAAAAGTTTGCAAAAAAATACATATACAAATTATGTAACCCTAGTCCTAAACCCTAATTTGAATTTCGATCTTAAATTGTATTTCGACCTTAAATGATGTATTTCAGCATAAACGCTTAACTTGGATTTCGGCCTTAAATGATGTATTTTAGCCTAAACCTAACTTGGGAATTTTATGTGAAAATACTTAGCATTTTGCATTCAATCACATAGGAGATGTAGATAAATGCTTGCATGATTTTTTCATATTTCTTCCTATTTTTTCTAGTCTCGAAAGACCATTCCACAAGGGATGAAAATCATCAAAATTTTGGTCGATTTCGCCAAAATTTCAGTTTAGGGTTCTAAAAATTCCGGATTTGAAATTCGATTTTTAGCCAAAATTTTGGATTTTGGCCACCCCGAGATGTGATCCGAAAACGAAATTTGAAACCTTGGCCACGTTGTTAGAGCAGGAGAGACTAACCTGTGAAGGCAGCGCTTTTCTAGCCTGACAATTATTTTTCAAGTTTGGCCCTTTTCTAAATATAATCGCAAAATAGTCTTCTTCTCAAACATAGAAACATCGGCAGACGACATGTGTCACCTACCACCCTTCCGTACCATACCATGAGTTTCTGCGCAACAGGACATCAACACACAAAGGTACCAAGCAGTAGCTCAACATGAGCAACATAACAGCAATGCTACCACTCGGTAGGATTTAATTAAGAAAGTCATAATCAATTTATTAATTAATTAAAGTGTATACTTAATAGATTTGACCGGCACATTTCATACCGAGAAAGAGGAGCTCGTCAAAAACCTTGCCACCACTCAGCAGCACAGAAAGGAAAGTAGATATGCCAAAGAAAAAGCTAGAAAAGTAATAGCTTCATAACCTGCATATATATAGCTGGCTAGAGCTCAGCGGGATTAACAATATCGTTTCGATCTCGGTTCTTGAAAATCGGTTACAGGTTGAAAAATTGGAGAGAAAAATGTAAAAAATGAGAAAAGTTGCAAAAATGTTGTAAAATTCTAAACTTCATTTAAAAAAAAAACACTAGAGGTCATAAAGCTATTAATACTAATTTTAGGGAACTTTTGATAATTTTTTTTCAAATTTCCCGAATCTTTTGAATTTGAACTTGAACGGTAAACTGAACGAAAAGCTTTTCCGAACCGGCGTGGTACGTGTGAAATTCGCAAAATTGGAGTGGTTTTCGACGAAGAGTGAAACCCTGAGCTAACCCTGAGCTCACCGCTTCTTGCTTACTCTCTCTGTAAAATTACAAATAGTAGTCTAGTTTAGTAGTTTTTCTATTGAAGGCCCAATCACAAATGGACTAGTTGATTACTGGATGAACAAATGGCGTAAGCGCACCATGATTGTTCATTCATTCTTGATTTTCTTCTTGAGTCGATTCATTCTTGAAACTCGACGAGATACGATTACAGACATAACGAGTACTAGTGGGTACGCACTAGTAACAAATCGACAATAGTAAACTGATTTCCCAGCATTAGCTGTTACTGCGACGAAAATAGACCTTCTTCCAAGTGCTTAGCAAATAGCAATCACAGCTGCAATAAGATCAGTACGGACGGTGCCGGCCCTTGCTGCGACTGCTACTGTTGCTATCTCCTCTCTGCCGCCTTCCACCGGACCTGCTGGATCCACCACTGCCACTGCCGCCATGACGTCCACCTTGCTGTGCCTGTGGTGAAGGAGAAGCAAACCCTGTTGCCCTGCAGGCTGCTGTCTGCCCAACACAAGGAAACTAGGTAAAGTGACAGCGCGCGAAACGGTTGAAATGATATAAACGTATTTGCGTTTTTTCGTATTTATTCGAGATCCTCTTACGAAAGATCTACGATTTCACGTAAACGAAATGTCCTTTTCGTAAAAATCGGCAAAAATGATCTAAACACAATTAAACCTTTTTTATCTATATGGGGCCCTGCTTTTTGTAAAAAAATGGTTAGAATGACAATACTTTTTTTAAAGGATCTAAATGTAATTTTTTTTTAAAAAGGATCTAAACGTATTTTTTTTGTCGACTCGGCTTGAGCCGGCTCAAACCAACGCCAGCACGGGAAGTCTTCCAAATATAATAGAGGTATGATATATGATCCATCAGCAATTGAAATATCAACACAAGGCTCAGCACATCAGTAAAGATCTTCAGATTAACAAATGAGGAATCTAAGCTAAACAGGTGCACATCGATTCAACTATTTCTTGTCTGTACAAATCAGTGTTGTGAAAAACGGTATACGCTTGACGACAGGGTTTTACTTTTTGTCGAAAACCGCTCGAATTTCGCTCGTACCGTGCCAGTTTAGAAAATGTTTTCGTTCGGTTTACTGCTCAAGTTCAAATTCAAAAAATCGGGAAATTTGAAAAAAAAATCCAAAAGTTCCCTAAAATTAGTATTAATAGCTTTATGACCTCTGGTGTGAATATTTATTTTGAAAAAATAAATTTTAGAATTTTACAACATTTTTTGCAATTTTCCTGATTTTTTTCTAATTTTTCAACCTGTCGCCTATTTTCGAGAAAACCGCTCGAAATTCGTCGGTTTTAGAGCGGATTTTGACCTTTTCGTTCGAATTTCGCTCTGCTGTTTGACCAGATTTTTAATTAGTTTGACTTTCCAAACCATTCGGTTTTTCGCGAATTTCATTCGGTTTTTGCGAATTTCAGTACTGCCGGCTCTTCGAAAACCGAGGTCGAAACAATATTGTTAACCCTGCTTGATGGACGAACGTGGTACTACTAACCGATTAATCACAATATGGCTGATTATTCAGAATTTTACGGACGATTATGTGTTCTTATTAATATATTTATTTATATTTAGAATTAATTAGAAATATCTTATTTACCTAAAGTTTTCGTAAATTATCACTCTACAAAATATGTTTTACATTTTAGTGTTCATACTTTATCCAAAAGGTACGTACCACGAACACTATGACACAATATTATAAACCAATTTATTGCACTTAGTGAATAAGATAAGCTATTTTTATGATTAAATAGGAAAAACAGATGATTAATCGGAAAACGGCTGATTAATCGGATTCTGCGGTCAATTAATCGTTCGACCACGTTAATTACGCTCCGATTAAACTATTCGTGACGGTTTAGTCACCGTCACTGATTAATCGGCCGACCAATCGGTCGAGTCGGCCGTTTTTTCACAACACTGGTACAAATGTATTCGTGAAAAAATAGATGGTAGTACTTACAGAACATATCCATTGTTGCGCCTGGAGGAGCTCCTGGAGCATATAACATAGGCTGCAAAAATGCCAAGATATACAACATTTAGCAGGACATCATCCTTTTGTATATGTATGACCACATGGAATGGATAATGGAAGCTGTGATATACCTGCGCAATACCAGCAGAAATTACACCATAAGCACCTGGAACCGGCATGATACCATATCCAAGTGGAGCATAGCTTGGGAGCAATGGACTTCCTTTTGCATTAGGTACTGGTACTGTACCATCCTTCTTATCAGCAGGAGGTTTTGCAAGTGAGCAATCCAGGAGCTGACCTATTGGAGAAATATTTGTGAGCTTGAACGCACCGAACAAAACAAACAAGCTATGGTATGACACTTCGCTCCAAGAGGAAAAGCTCACCATCAATCTCATCTCTCTGTGTTCTTCAGAGCCTCCATAGCCATGGGTCGGTCCTTAAAGTGAACAAAACCATATCTATTTTCATGACCAGCTTTTGCAGAAGGAAGAACAACTTTTGTAATTTCTCCATGGTGCTCAAACAACTTTTTCAGCTGCTCTTGAGTAACATTCTTGGGCAAGTTTTTGACATATAGAGATTTAACCTGAAAGAACAAAAGTGCAAGTTCAAATAAAATATCATGATATAAGAAATCCAAAAAAAGGTAACATTTGTCCATCTGATGCTTGAAAGAACCTGTGCAGTAGAGGCAGAGTCACCATTCTTGGGATCTGCCCAGCTGATAGTAGGACTGTAGGAGCATTTGTATCTAGTTTGAATTTTGGGATGGACATCTTCTGCCTTGCATACTCTGTGCATGCATGGTTGTAGTATTCAGCGAAACCATAACCATGATTGTGATTTGTATGCGGGTCCTATAACAAGAGAGATTATTTCAGGGTAAAAAGGAGACTGTGAGGGTGCACAATAAAGTGGTTGAACTATCCTAGTATTGGTAATTGAAATCTGTACCTTCATGAGACCAACTTCTAATACTCCAGGACCAACTTCTTCCACTGCCTTTTCCAAATCATCATGTGTCCAACTGCGGGGTACATTTCCAATGAATAGCTTGTTCTTAGCCTGGGAGGAAGAAGCTCTTATCAGTTCAGTTAGATCAAAAGTCAAGATAAACCAGTCGTCAGCTATTACTAGGAACCAGGAAGTACTACTACGCATGTATGTTCTAAGGGTGGCAATACTATATTTCGCATTATATGGAGTCTCAAAATATCAGTAGAAACATAAGCTATCACCATCCACAAATCTGAAAATATAATTCAACAAGAGTTTGCAATTAGTAACAAGGTTCAATAGTTTAAACTTTATACTTGATGTTGTAACTTGTAAGTAACAAAACCCCAAGAAAGTAGGCAGTACTCACTTCCACGACTTCTCCAAATGGCTCACATAGTTTCTTGAGATCTTCAGAAGATGCGTCACTGGAGATGCCTCCAACATATACTTCAGATCAATGAGGAAGAGCAAGAAGCTCAGCCTGATTCTTTTTTTCATTCCCATCTTTGGCACCATCCTGCTGATGAACACCTTCCATTTCACTGTCATGTCTAGCATCAACTTCATGATAAACTTCAGTTTCTTCAGGTACCTCCTCCTCGTCTACCTCCTCAACTTCCTCTACAACATCTTTATCCTCCTCCTCAATTTCTTCATACTCAACTTCTTCCTCTTCTACCTCCTCGTGATCATCAAACTACAAGCATTCTTCTGGTTTGGCTGGTTCAACTGGTTTGGCAGAAGCAGTGTTTTCTGTCCTCCTTGGCATCTTGCAAAGCTCAAAGTTCCGAGGCAACTTTGGAAAGAGCACAGGAGCCAACAATATTGGGAGAGCAAAGTGATGACATATGGATAGGAAGAAAAACAACAAAAACAACCAGAAAAATTGGTATGCAATAATCTCATACTGGATGCAGCCATGGGTGTCCAAACTGGATAGCAAGGAATTGCTTAAGGAACAAATTTACAAATTGCAGTATGCTCAGAATGATATGGGGAGGTTCTCAAGAATAGATCCCCAACGAGCACGGAGACAACAAGAGTATGAAAACGAGGACAAGCACAGAAGATGCAATCTGAACTATAACCAACAAGCTGATGATGTTGTTGAAAGATACAATATTCCATGAAATGAATGGAAGGAAAAGAAAAGGGGCAGAAAATAAGCACAATGAGAAGTAGAAAGCAATGTAGATAATATGTGCATCTAAAGTAAAGCCAAAACCCAAGTAAAAAAGCATGGGGGTAGTTGAGACTTGAGAAACTGACTAATAACCAAAATTTAAGAAAATTATTGTTCTACAGAGACTAATTCTTGCTTAAAAAAAAGGTTGGACACAAAGCATGTCAGGCATACTAAAGCTGGAACAATTTTCAGACTTATACAACTAACTATATTGTCAGTTATAGTAAAATTTCCATGACTGATATATGTTGCTTTCCCCCTTCCCCTTTTGCTTCTGATGTTGAGAGACACGTACTTTTCTAGCACTATCGTCTCGTTTTTTTCAAATCTGGCACCTCTATAAAATTATTTGCAGATTTGACTCCCTTCTCATCACAGAAGGTGCTCCCGTGTCTAGAGAGCACGGGAGCAGTAGCTCCCGTGCATGGGCAATGTGGGAAGGACAGTTAGTGCCACGGTGAAGAGCGCGGCAACCAGGCTGCAACGACTGGGGAACACGGGAGGCGACTGAGGAGTTAAGGACTACGGACGAAGAGTGCGGGAGGCTGCTTTCGTGGTCAGGAATAAAGCTAATTTTGCAAATATATTTATGATAGAACCAAATTTACAAAAGAGAGAGAGCTGGAAAAGATACGACTTTACGAGACGAGGGCGCCACATTTAATACGAAATTTGCAGTCCAGCCCCTTGGTCTTTTCCTTGGTCGCAGTATCATTCCTGAAGCTTCCTAGGCCGTCCGATCCTGCTCTGATCGAGCCATGACCGTTGATATGTGGGCCTTGCTCTGTTTTGTTTGGGAAGAAGAAAACATTTTGGCCAAGCCCCCGAGCGCGCCTCCTGCCGGTGCGCCGTCAGGTCGTACCACTGCCATCCCAAAAGGTGCGTGCAGAGAAGTAAACAGCGCAGTCCGAAGCCGCTTAGTAAGCTACTGTACTCTCTCCGATCATAAATATAAGATCTATATTTTAAATAGAAATATAAGACTGGCCAATAGATTTCACCAGAAATTTTCTACTATATTTCTATTTATTTTGTCTTAATCATATATATTTATTTATTACTACTCACACAAAAGTAGTATCTTTCATCTTTCAAGATAATTAAGTGGGGTATCTATATTATTCTCTCACACCTTTCCCAATATCACCGTAACTCTAATTCTTTTACAAGATCAAAATAGGCGTTACATTTCTGAACCGTGAGTACTCAACATCCAAAGGTTCTCTATCTTGCAGAAGAAAAGACCAAGAGAGGTTTTTCAAACAGCAAATATGTTCTATCGTATCATGATGTTTGAATTACATACGGATTTTGTAGCTTACCATGCACCATCTAAGTGCCTGCATGGCCGATCGTTTGAATCATCCTGACTATACTCCCGAGCGTAAACACCTGAATTGTATCCTGTTGATCAGAATTGATTGGTATTCCTGAGCTGTCATATAGCTCTTACAGAGTGGCAACTTGCTTGAATTGGGAATGGAAATATCCATACAAATTGATGGAGCTCGACCGTGCGGTTTGTAGGCCATTAATTCTTGGATTCTTCTCGGGTGAGCTTTGAGTGAACCTAAAGAAATTAGTTGAGTGAACAGTGCATTTAGAGCATATATTAGTACGAACTATTGGAACGGATCGAGATCCAATGTAGTCCCGTTGTGACTGCAACTTGAGTAGTTGGACATAGTCTATTAATTGGATCAAAAAGCGACGTTCAGATTTTCCGAAAATATTATTCAAAACACTATGACGTTTTTCACAGTAGCAACATATTGTTAGGCGATCTGGTCCGTTCTTTGACTCGATCGAACGACGTTGCGGACCAAAGATTGCTTAAGTTGCAGTCCCATTGCAACTCACGCTTTCCGAACCACTGACGCTACTATATATCTATCTAACAACCTGACCTACTCGATGCACCCCCTCACTGTAACACTTTGCGTACGTCCTTTTCTTGCTGCACTTTGAGTAAAACTAAAGATTCTTGGCAGCCAGTGGATTATATATGAAGCTTTGTGGCTTATTGCATAAACATAACTAGCATTTTCATGTCAAAGCATCCAAATCATTCATAAATGATGTACTAGTTCTCGTTAACCAATACTCCAATAGTACATCACTTCCTGAATCACATGCATGGTCATGTCAGTAGAGGAATATATGCTGCATAATCAGCAAACGAATGATGATTAATTATGAAGTTGAAAGGTCATGGCAGAGGGTGAGTAGTCCTGGAGAAAAGTTCACAAATTGAGTGCAGCACATTTCAAATCACGACATGGAACCTGCAATTTAGCATGCATTCATTCACTAGAGAATATCCTTGCAAATCACTGATCACTTGTTTTTCCTGTAACGAATGAAGAAGTGTAACATAAATAACTTTAGTTTGATCGCGAATTAACTCTCAGTTACAGAGACATCCTGTAGCTGAATAGATGTGGTAGTACAATGAAGTAGTATTCCCTTCATTAATCAAGCATCGCGTGTTCAATTCTTCTGTTCACCGCCATCCTTGTCCGGCAACAGCCGTGCACCGGCCTCCGGATCATCCTCCCTCGTCGCCGTCATCGACGCCGCCTTCCTCTCGGCCTCCTTGGCCTTGAGCCCCTGCAGCTTGGCATGGTTGTAGTACGCGACACCGAGGAAGGCAATGCCGTAGCCGACAAGGTTGACGGGCGTGACGGTGTCCTTGATCACCGTCCAGGAGAAGGCGATGAGCAGCCAGTCCTTGACCACCCCGGCGACGTTCATGGTCAGCGCCGACGTCTTCCCCACCAGCAGGAACACCGCCAGGTTCAGCGCGAACGCGCACAGGGAGTTGGTCCCGAACACAAACACGTCGGGCCGGCCGAGCCCCGCCGCCGCCGCGGCGCGCAGCTTCGGCAGCTCGACGAAGTACCAGGGCACGGTGAGGAACAGCAGGCAGCAGGGCGCGATGTAGTAGAGCGAGGTGATGGGGTTGAGGGACATGCCCTTGGAGGTGAGCAGTATCTGGATGAGCACGAGCCGCGTGGCCTCGGCGGCGACGGCGGCGAGCTGGAGCAGGACGCCGAACGCGTCGAAGCGGGCCTCTCCGTAGGCGGCGACGGCGACGCCGGCGGAGATGCCGAGCATGTTGAGCATGGAGGCCCTGCGGAAAGAGTCGGTGCGGAAGGCGACGGCGAGGGTGTAGACAGCGACGGGCATGAGCGCCTTGAGCATCTGGATGAAGGAGACGGAGAGGTAGATGTAGGCGGAGTTGGAGAACCAGAGGGAGAGCGCGTAGAGCGCGCCGATGGGCAGGACGGAGTCGGCGTAGAGGCGCGGCGTCATGGGCGGCGAGGAGGGGACGTCGACGACGCGGAGGATGCGGACGAGGGCGGCGGCGAGGGAGGCGCAGAAGGCCATGTGGATCATGGTGAGGGAGACGGGGAAGGGCCAGTTGTACATCTTGGGGTCCAGGATGAACTTGTTGTACACGATCACCGAGAAGCTCAGGCAGATCCACACGCTCACGTACGCGTACGAGAGCAGCACGGACCTGACCACCGACTGCTGCTGCGGCGCCGACGACACGACGCCCATGGCGGCCTTGGCATTGCCGGCGCCGGCTGCCGGGGGCGTGGCGTCCTCGTCGCCGGCGCCCATTGGGATGACTTAGGTGCGGAGGCTTTGCGGAGAGGGAGAGTGCAGGCGTGGAGCTAGCGAAGCTGCTGCGGCAGAGAGCTACCGCTACTAGCATAGGACTATATATATATTAGTCATGTGCCGGTACGTTGCAACGAAAACTCAACTTGCGACAAAAAATTTATTTGCAAAGAACACTAATTTTACTTATGTTTCAATAGTAGGAAAAGTTTGTTTCTCCGAAGAGATTTGACTATCGGGTTAAATTCTCTTCCATTTCAACCGTTCATGTTAAATCCAACGAATCAAGTACTCTGAAGGAGAACGGACGATCGCCACCAACTCTTAATTAGAATTAGACCCTATTTGGTATAGCTCTAGATTCCAGCTCCACCTTAGAGCTGAAGCTTGTAGGCTAAAATAAAGTGAATTAAGTTTATATTTTTAGTCTAAAATATAAACAAGATGACCCACCTAAACACTCTTAATGTACCCACAGCTCCAGCTCCATAAATTTCTGGAGCTAGGAATATCCTGCTCCACCAACTCCACGGATTTTGGTGGAGCTGGAGCTATCCCAAACACCCCCTTGGTAGAGAGATATCAATCCTTACCATTGAAGGAGGAGAAAGTTATTGCCTTCCTCTTGCAGGAAATCTTCTTGCTTCTTGCACGCAGCCTTTCTCTTCTTTTCCCTCACTGCGTGTGTCTTCCTCAAACCCGTTGACCCTTGCAATGGCACCACAACAATTAGCTTTTGTGCGATAGCAAACGTGCAAACCCAAAAACCCTCGGATTATTAAAGCGATAAGACGAGGCTCACCACTTTTTTTTACTAACAAAACGTTTAAGGCGCGCACGAGGCAACGTCATACACACATCTTAACCTATATAGCAATATAATTGAGAGCACTGATCAGTAGTTAGCAGCACACCAACACACAATCTTCAATCGGTATTTCTCCTCAATCCTCTATATATATATATATATATATATATATATATATATATGAATATATCCCTATTCAGTCATTTTTTCTCAGTCAGTCAGTCTTCAATCCTTATCGTCATACTGCATACAAGGGAAGGCAGAGCAGTTGCAACAGAGGCAAAAAGGAGGGGGAGACCGCAGGGGAGACGAGAGGAGAGGACTAGAGGAGAAAGGCCGATTTGGATTCTGGAGTTGAGGTGGAGGCCAAAGGGGGAGACGAGGAGAAGGGAAAGAAGAGGAGAAAGGCCGGTGGCGGGGGAACCATCCTTGGCCTTCAGAGCATAGGCGGCGGTGTCGGTGCAGAGAAACCATGCTCCCATATAAAAACGATTGTACTGCTACAAAGAGAAGCTTCTCTGCTAGATTGGTACTCTAGTGAATTGATTGATAGATCGGTACTCTGAACTGGAGTCAAATGCAGATTTTAGCACTGCATACAGTTCCTTAGGATGAAGAAGAAATGCGCACTGGCATGTAGTATGACTGACGCTGAAGCAGATATTTGCAAAACATGGACAAAAACTCTCACACGTAGAGGCTCCAGTGTTGCCATTCGATCCAGGAGTCCGGCTGGACAATCAAGTTGACTCCAAGCCGCTTGCCCTCCGGCGTTGTAAGTGGTGAGCTCTTTTAGTTACACAAAATATAATATCGTTCTTCTCGATTCAATTAATTAGATTAGCTAGTATTCTTTTCGATCATAAATAGTTGTTGTTTTAAACATAGGTGAAGTAATTTTCGAAACTTTAACTATCAATATCTATTTAAATATTTAAATTGGATACATCAAAATCATACGTGTAGATTTATCTCGAAAAGTACTTTTATAATATTATAATATTATTGGGTTTTATAAATACATTATAGTAGAAATTAATAGTCAAGATTGTGTTTTGGAGACCGTATCGATGTCTAAAACGACAACTATTTATGATCGAAAGAAGTATTTATTTATAATTCTTTCAGTGGTAGAGTAGTAGAAATACTCTTAACAAATTAATGGCTAGATCTAATTTCTACTAACTATCATGTACTACTAGTATAATTCGCTGTAAAATTCTGGTAAGTAGTAGTAACTGAGGCTGGCTCCCACCTAAAGATGGCAATCTTACCCGATTACTCGCGTACCCGCGGGTAAAAATCTTAATAGAGGTGAGTATGTTCCTCTTTTGGTACCCGCGGGCATATTTACAGGGTCAAACTTTACTCGATGGGCAAATGGGTACGAGTATGGGGGGAGCTCTATCCGTATCTGTTCCGCCTGATTACCCGCTACCTTCTACTGACATATGGACTAGAACAGGTGCCCAGTTGACCTTTTAATCCCCAATTTGTGGTACCTCATATTAGTAATTGTTGAACTTGAGCATCTGTGTGTTATTTGTCTGCATGCGTTATTTTAATTCTTATTCACATGTACATTTGAAATTTTAAATCATTGATAATTATTCTTCAATCCACATAATATAACTGATTCCCATAATTTCATTAAAAGAATTGTATTAGCGCTATAACTCATTAGCTCCTAATGCTATTTGGTTGAAAGGATCGTTGAGGTGACGGGTAAACGGGTATACCCGCGAGCGACCTATAAGGGAGACTTCAGCTAGCAGGTATAGATATGAACGAGTAATATCTATACCCGTTGCACTCGATTGCCACCCCTACTCTCACACTTAGGTATCGTTAAATGGGCCGGAATACCGTCCCAATTTACGAACCGAGCCATTTTTGACGGCCCACTTAGAGGAGCGTTCCGGCCCATTTGACGTCCTTAGCCTCTTTTTCACGGTCACCTCTCGCGCGAGCGCCGCCGCCTCCCTCGCCATCTCCACTCTCGCCTCGCCGGCCAAGCCCTGAGGGAAACCCAAGAGCGCGGAATAGAGGAGGGAGCTCGATTCTCGAAGCAAGAATGGGGTGGAAAGCTGCGGAGAAGCTCATCAGGCACTGGAGGATCCTTCGCGGTGACAACGTAATCCGTTTCTCCATCACCCCCATTCCTCTTCGTCCTCTCCTTGTTCTTTCCGGATCTCCAATTCTCTCTCTCCCTCTCTCTCTACGGCCAGGTGATGATCATAAGAGGCAAGGACAAGGGGGAGAGCGGGCTCATCAAGCGGGTCATCCGGTCGCAGAATCGCGTCATAGTCGAGGGCAAGAACTTGGTAATCTATAGCTATACACTCTTCCCTAGTTTGTTTTCTCAAATATCGCCTCGGATTTGAGTTGACTGATTGCCAGATTTCATGGCTATGTGCCATCAATTTAACTGGTTTTGATATCTCTAGTCTGTTCTTTAGCGTGAGCGTGCACTGCTGAACCGTAATTGTTTAATGAGACAGATGAGTGAAGCTGCGTACGGTATCCTGCGTCGGGTGGTTTCAGCGGACTCACACATTTGCGTGAATAATTAGCAGTTTAGTTTGTTACGACTCGCGGTCTACGATTCGATCCTTTGCTCTGAATGTTGCACTCAAGGTGCTTGTCGAAATTCCTGAGTCCTTCAAAGTGAAAGGGGTCCTTGGCTGTGTTAAATTTGTGTGCTATTTTTTCAGAGTCCAGACTAGTGTTGGAGCTGCTGTGCTGCACAGTGCATACATGGTTTGTGACTACTGCAACATATGTTTTTTTTCCTTAATTTTGTGAGCGGTGAGATGAAGCCCGACCAGTTTTCCGACTGGAGTGTTTTGATACAGTTTGCATGAATTTGAACCTGTAAACAGTAAATAACACAATCTAATTCTTCCCACCACGTACCGTGCAATGTGTATCCATCATTCCATCGTGGTGTAAGGGTAGCATTTATGCATATGTATGGAGGGTGCACATGTTAGTAGGAACTGGATACTCGTGTGCATGCATCTTACTTCATATCTATAAATTGAGGTCAGCCTTATGCTCAAAACTTGGTTAGAAGTCAAGCAATATCAATGGCAATCCAAGGGGAACAACAACCCCACCAATGTTTATCGCAGTGTTGTTCATATATTTGTGTGAGTGATTAGCATAGAACAATTTTGATATGTTGTGTTCCAAATCGTCATTGTGCTGTACATACTGCAATGTCCCTGACCTTGACATTCTTTACTTTTTGGGCATGCTTGCCAACCATGTGAGCAGTTACAAACTGACAATAAGACCATGCATTTTGTTTTGCTGGATTTGTATATGCCATAAGCCCATAGCAAATAATAAATGTTCAATAACTCAATTAGCTGATACAAGTTTGATTTGTATGTGTTGAGGAATAGACTATAGTGGATATCGAACAGGAATGATGAATTGTACAATCCTTGTCTTTCTATATTTACTGTAACATGTTGCATACTCGCATATTTATGGCGGATACTGGGTAACTGCAACCAGCAAACGGGGACATCTTTTTTCATTGTAGTGTGTACATGTTCTCTTGTACATAAGAAATTACTTAAATAATTGTGTGTTAACACCATTTCAGGTTAAGAAACATATTAAGCAAGGGGAAGGACATACAGGTGGGATTTTCTCAATTGAAGCTCCACTTCATGTTTCAAACGTCCAAGTACTTGACCCAGTCACTGGGTATGATACTTGACCATCTTTGAGTACCTCTAGTGTCTAGACTTCCACATTTTACTGAATAAAAAATAGTTATCAACACGACTGCAGGAAACCATGTAAGATTGGATACAAGTATTTGGAAGATGGGACTAAAGTCAGGGTCGCAAGAGGAATGAATGCATCTGGTGCCGTGATACCTCGTCCAGAAATTTTGAAAGAGAGAAGAAAACCGAGACCCACATCACGTATGTCTCATGAACACTTCTTTTGTGATCATTATATGTTGTATTTCAAGTGCATAAATTATTCCACTTAAAAGAGTTAAACTAAACTGGGAATTATTATGCTGCAATTGTTTGTGTACGTGTGAAATGGCTCATGGTGTTCCAATAAAGGATTGGAAATTGAAGTAACACTTATTTGATCTTGAACTGAAATCACGATAATAAATACAGATAAAAGCAAACAACTGTTTATACATCACATTTTCATAATTTCCCCCTCCTATTGCTGGAAATTTTTGGTGCTGGACCACTATGTTTTATGTATCTTAGATTACTGATTCCGCCACAGTAATGCTACTGTAGGTGCTTCTGCTGCTGATATTTGCCGCATGCTATATTTTTTAAGTAACTTGTTCTTCACAGGCATGAGAATATTAGACATTAGTTGAAAAGTAGTAAGGAGTGAAAATGAACTCTGATGCTGCTCTGTCCTTGACAGTGATTGGACTGAGAGCAATGGGCAAGCTCCACTGATGATATCACATCCATAAAAAATGAATTAGTAGATCAAATGAATAGCAAAAAAAATTTACCATATACTTCTAGCATCCACCCTGTAGTTGACATGCTAGCAAATACATTTTATTACTATTTGAGTATTACTCTGTGTTTATTACTTGTCTGTTTTGTAATGGGGCTATTCTCTTTCCCTCGCACAGCTGGCCCAAAAGATACACCAATTGAGCTTGCGCTGGAGAAGACATATGATGACAAAGCTGGAATTGGTATGCCTGATCTATAGAGGAGACGTCCGTTGCTGAGAGAGAAAGAGGAGGAGTTCAGTATTATGTGACCCATGCTAGTTAAGATATTAGGAAGTGGCTGACTGCAATTCTGCAGTTATGGCAGGTTGCACTAAAAATAATCCTGTATTAACGATTAAAACTAGCATGTCTGTTGTCTTGGCCTTGTTAGAATTTCCGGTGTTCCAGAGCGCGTTCCTGAAGATTGGGAAAAAAAATTAATCAGATATTCATTTTACAAAAAGAGGTGAAAATCGAACCAGCTCCTGATTAACCAGAGTTCTTGAGTTTCATGGTAACAATAGTCATGAACTCGTGGTTTCATTATATTTCGGCAACAGTGATCAAGCCCCCTAAGCAAATTGAACATACACAAATAGTAAAACCACGTGATGAACACAAGGACAGATGGAGAATTTTGCAGTCACTTTCACAAAATCCTAAACATAAATTCGTTCAGATCCCAGCTAGTAGAAGAGAGCTTTGTTCGGGGTGATGTAGCTTTTCTGAAAAACTGTTTTTTTTATTTTCTGAACTGAAAAGCCAAAAAACAGTTGTAGCTTCTTTTTTTTTATATAAGAGATCGTTTAATAAATAGCTAATTTCTCTCAGCAATAAGCTGCAAAAGCAGGTTCAGTCCAGTTTTTGGTTTTTGTTAGTTATATATGGTTTTTGGTATATGTCGAAAACCATTTAAAAGCTGAGCTGTTTAGAGGACTTACTGGCTTTTGAGAAGCTGAAGCTAACTATAAGCTCCCAAACAGCTCAACTTTTAAGTGACTTTTGGCATAATCTAGAAGTCATATATAAAAGCTGAAAGCTGATTTAGACTTGTTTTTATAGCTTATTGCTAAAGGACATTAACTATTTATTAAACGATTTATTATAAAAAAAGTAGAACTTTTCAGGCCAAAAAGTAAAAAAAAAATATAGTTTTTTAAAAAGAGCTATAGCTCTCCGAAAGAGACCCGTAGTCTTTCAGCATCATGGTGAGGCAAGCATCATCGATCTGATCATCACAAGTCATGGAGCGCATCAAACGACTGCTGATTTCTGCAGCATCAAGTAGTCTTCCACTTGCAGTGAGCTTGAAGCGTTTCCCTACTCCTCTGCCCAATCAAGCATGTCCTCCAACGAGCTCCCAAACTGGTCCATGTCGTCGCCAGCTTCGGCTGCTGGACCATTCTGACTAGTGACGCCCTCCTCGATCGGCATTTCGTCCCCTACGGTGCCTCGAGGACGCCCTCCAGGAAGTTGGCGAAGTCGTCCTCATCTTCAGCCGGCGCAGAGGCCTCCGTGGATTAATTGGGGAGGAGCGGCAACCCCAGGTCTGCAAGGGTTCGTGACACGGACTGCACCAGCTTGCTTGCCGGTTGCATCTCATCGCCCACTTACGGAGGTCCCTGCCGCGGCTGAAGATGACGACGGCTTCGCAAACTTCCTGGAAAGCATCGTCGAAGCAGAGGACGAAATGCCGATCGCGGAGGGCTTCGCTATAGTCAGAATTGTCCAGCAGCTGAAGCTGACCACGACATGGACCAGTTTGCGAGCTCGTTGGAGGACATGCTTGATGGGACAGAGGAGGGATCGCCTCCAACTGGCCAGCAGAACCCTGCAGCCGAAGCTGGCGACGACATGGACCAGTTTGCGAGCTCACTGGAAGAAGACCTGATGCTTGCTCAGACAGAAGAAGCGGCAGAGGAGCAAACGGCAGAAGGTGCAGTCGTGCAGAGGGATCAGCCGCAGCGCCGGAAGCAGAGGAGAAGGCCCCTAGTGATGAGCCTGCCACCACGCTGCGGGGCTTCCTGGCGAGGTACGGAGAGACGGAGAGCGAGGCGGCAGCCGCTAACGAGCTTGCAGAAGGCGTTTGATGCGCTGAATGACTTCGACGATGATCAGATCGACGATGCTTTCCTCACGGCGCCCCTGAAAGACTATAACGATCAGCTTTTCTACTAGCTAGGATCTCAGCAATTGTAAACTCTATGCTGTAAATCTTGTGAAAGTGAATTCAAAATTCTTTATCTGCCCTTGTATTCATCACGGGGTGTAAATATTTATGCATGTTCAATTTGCTTCAGAGACTTGTTCGCTTCTGAGTTCATCACAGTTGTTACCGTGGAACACATTCAAGTACTGTTCTTGTCATCGCTGGAAGCCTGGAACCTTGTGATCTTCGGGTCCACTTCATCCCAATTCCCAAGCATTGAAATCTCGTTTTCGCTCGAAATCTTGGAGTTGGCTGGAGAACGAAATTTTGGCGAGGTTTCAAAATTTCGGATAAATTCCGGACGAAACACAAATACGGAATTTCAAATCCAGTTTTTTTTTCAACCGGTAAAACCGAGATTTCGGCCAGTTTTACCGAGATCTCGGCCAAATTAGACAGAGCGAAATCCGTCGAAACGTAGTAAAAAATTTTTGAATTTTTTCTGGAGGTTCTTGACATATTGATGATGTTGACATAAAAATTTCAGATAATTATGAAGCTTTTGGAATTTTAAAAAAATCAAACATGGGACAATATTGAACATAATGAAAAATGGGACAAACCACGTTAGAAATTTTTAAACTTTTTTGTGCATGATTCTGACATATTACTAATCTTTCCATAAAATTTTTAGGTGATGATGAAGCTCGAGAGATTTTAAAAAATTCAGAAAGTGATGGTGTTCGGATGAAAAATGCTTGAAAGTAAGTTAGAAAACTTTGAAATTTTGATTGGATGGTCGTGATGCATCATTAATCTTACCATAAAATTTTTAGATGATTATCAATCCATGAAGTTAGAAATTTAGGTAGCATTTCGACTAAAATTCGGATTTTTTGAGTCACAATTGGAAACAATCAATGTATATTTACATGACAATTAATAGGCATAAAATAAAATTGATACATATGACAATTTATCACATATTTGCATCACGTACCTACGAGTAGTAGTACGTCTGTGGTGCAAACTCCACCTCCTCGTTATCGACAATGACCTCGTAATACCTCCTCTCGTGCAGTTGCTTGTTTTCTTCCTAGGTCATGTCTCGCGGTAGGTAGACAAACTTCTAATGTTCGTAATGAGTCATCCAGTCGTTGTAATGAAGGTACCTGACAGATGTATGTCGTGCGTACGGATCGACATATGGATAAGTGTAGTCAAATGGTAAAGAGATGCTCGATCCGTCATAACTCTATCTGTAACCGTACCCACCCTGATCCCATCCATAGGGCATCGAACCGTACCCACTATGCTCAGTTTGGAAGCCCAAATGGCTGAAAGACTGACTGCTACACCACGAGTCTGTGTCATCCTGTGGCTGTGCTGCCTGCCGCCCACCCTCACCACTCGACGAGCTCTTCCTCGTACTACGGGTCTGTCTCTATGAGCACCGCCTCAGGGTGCTACCCCTGTTGCGATCCTACCGACGATTATGGCTGTGAACGGAGGTGCACAAAATACCAGGTAGTCTTGAAGCATCCATAATGTTCTCATAAAATTTTTAGATCATGATAAAACCTAACGTATTCTAAAAAAATGTGGCAGTGCTGCTTCACACTTTTCGGACTTTAGAGCACGTGCTGGTAGAGATTACAATTTTTCATTGACCAACCAAAATAGATTTAATTTTTTTGAAATTTTTAGACAAGGGTTCTGAAGAAATTCTTAAGCTCTCTTAAAAATTTTAGGTCATGATCAAACTGGAAAAAATTTATAAAATTATAACACGGTTACTACCTCATTTGTGTTCTTTTTATTTTTTTTAAATATAACAAATCAACTTAAAATATTTTAGAAATTTTTATGTGTGATCCTACACTTGTTAGGATGGTACCATAAATTTTCATAGCATGATAAAGATTGTACAATTTAATAAAAATCTAAAAGTGTTTCTACCGAAATTTTAAGATATCTCAAAAAATGGGTTTTCAACAAATTCTCTTGAAAGATCACTTTTTCAGGGTTTTGACCTAAATCCGGTCATCAAACTTGAATTTCCGGCTCAAAAAATGATATTATGGGACAAAAAGAGTGAGAGCTCGACGAGAAAAACGAGATTACTATAGCAATACAATTTTTTTTTGAATTTCTCATTTCAACTGGCATTTCTACAATTCGTCCAGATCCAAAAACCTAGATCTCGTAAAATCTCACCGAGATTTCTAACCATGCTCCAGCCCAACCCCATTCACAGAACAAACTGCTACCATGACGCGCGAGTAACAAATGCACAACGCAATACTCCTGAATCCTGAATGATGGTGCATACACGTTCCGACAAGTTTAAGCCAATGGTAAGGCAACATCTCTCAGATGGCAGTGCAACAGAGGGTGGTATTTAGACCTTAATTCACGCCTTAAAGTTGCCAAAGCCCAACAACAAAAGTAAGCACATTAGGATGTCCATATTTGCTTCGAATGATATTGTATTTATCAATGTCTTATAAGACGTATATTTTAAATAGTATCGTGTACAAATACAGGGTATATTTCATATTTTAATATAAAATTAATGTGATGTTCTCTCTGTGCCCCTAATAAATATCTAACTTTACTTTGTATTCTCTACATTAATACATTGAATATTATGCTTACAGATAATAATTAGATATAGTATAATCATTATCGATATCTCTTTGATTTATGTGCCAGGAGAAAATACGCGACAGAGGGAGTATCACACGTACCTTCTGATTTGTTGCATTTACGAATTTCTAGAGGTCACACTGTGACATGGAATACACAGTGACAATGCCAAACGACCCTGAATTACTAGGTACAGAACAGTCATCCAACCACCCCCACACACACATATAAACTAGCAAAATATACCTATAAAACAAGAGAAAGTTAGGTCAGCATTACACTGCAAACAAATAGAAATATACTGTGCAAATGGTAGAATCCAGCTACGTTTTTTGAGTTTGGAATCACTCTGCAAACTAGTGCCTGGAACTGATTACGCAGGTTTTCCCCCAGGTAAGTTATGATGGAGAACTGCCGTCAGCATGGCTTTTCTTCTTCTGGAACATTCCTGTGATGCTAGGCAGCATAAACCCCTTTCTCTACCTCGCTTAGCAGTTCCTTTGATGCACATCACTCATTTAGAAAGCAGCGAGAGAATCATCTCTCTGAAAAGAAGAAGAAGCAGCAGCAGCAGAAGCAGTGAGAGAATATATAGGCCTGATAGAACAGTAGGCGCGCGTGTCTCGCTCTACAGACATAGGCTCTAATTATCGGTGCTACAAAAAATGTTGATCCATTCGTTAAAGTTTATAATGTTGTACTAGCTCCGGTCACTTATTGTTGTTAACTTGTTATGTCGTATTGGATATCGATATGGTCTTTAAAATACAGTTTTAACTACTAATTTTTATTATAATATATTTACAAAACCTAATAAAATTATAATATTATGAAAGTACATTTCAAGACAAATATAAATGCATATGATTTTTATGTTTCCAATTTAAATATTTAAAAAGATATTGATAGTTAAAGTTTCAATAGTTTGATTGTACCTGTATCCAAAACGATAACTATTTATAACGGTAGGGAGTATTAGATAAAATCCTATCTACCTCATTCATATAGTCATCTTACATAGGAGTAGTACTACGTATTACTCACTCCGTCCAAGTTTATAAAGTGTATTTTTTTTGTGCATAGAACAAAAAGATATTAAAATAATTAAATTACCCCTAATTATTATCACTAAGTATTATATTCAATGCATGCATGATCATAAATACTTGTCGTTTTGGACATCGACATGATTCCCAAAACATAACTTTGACCGCTAATCTTTACTATTATATATTTATAAAACCAATAATAATATAATATTATGAAAGTACTTTTTGAGATAAATCTACACGTACGATTTTTATGTATTCAAATTAAATATTTAAGAAGATATTGACAGTCAAAATTTCAAATGTTTGACTGCATCTATGTCTAAAACAATAACTGTTCATGACTGAGAGTATTAGGTGAAAACCTCCGTTGATCCATTCCCCCAAAGCTTCCAATGTCATATTAGATGAAAACCTGCCTTCCTCATCGATATAGTCATCTTCCATAGGAGTAGTACTACGTATTACAAATTTACAATAATCGATCTCGAACAACCTAGATCTGTTACTTTTCGAACGAAGCAAGTAAATTAGAGAAAAACCTCTGTTTCCAACACCTCTGCCTCTTTGATGCTAGTACGCTCTTACGCGGCAGTAGCACTGACTACTTCTACTTACCTAAAGATATATATAATAGTCTATCTTATAAGATCCTCTAAAAATTTTAACTCACATAGAGACAACACTAAAGATAACATCTTCAGTAGTTCTTCTCTAAAATCATTCCTGCGTTGGTTTATATGATGAGGTTGTCTCTTATATAAGAGACAGCACATTCTCTTTTCTCACCTCTTCTCTCCTCCATGTAAGATTTTATTGATATGATATAGCTAAGAGATAGCTAAAATAGTACTATTAGAGATATACTAAGAGCTAAAGGTGAATGCCAACGTCTATTAATATTAATTGTATGCGTGCTAACCTTACGCCCTTGGTGAAGCATGTGCAGTGCTTAATATCTACCGTGTAAAAATGCATCCGTGTTGAAGTGAAAATGAATGGCTTCCCCGAGAAAAACCAGATCCTAAATCGCCCGATTATGTCGTAAATTGATACATCCTCCGTTGCTCAACAGATAAAAGATCACGTTACTTCTTTTATTAGCTTACTTATTGTTCTTAATAAGTATGTTTTACTCTAGACTATAGCAGTAATTGATTTTCTGAGCAATGAATGAGAGGTGTACGTAAACAAAAAAGGTACAAATTTATCTTGAAATAGTAGAGTGGTATATATCTCCGAACAACATTTAGAATCTAGAATGATAATATTCAGCAACGGAAGGAGTACTGCCTACAAAACCCAGCCACCGCTTCTCCACTCCGGTTGAACAAACTAATTTTCATTCATTTTCTCGAACAAATCGATCGAACGGTAGCATTTGCTCCGTCGAAGCCAAGCTCACCGCCGACCAAACGTCGCTTGGTGACAAGACAACCAAGTGTTGCATCCTCCCTGTGTACAGCAACGTGCTCATCCATCCAAATGCCCAGCTACTGGCTGCGCCATTGAGATTGGGTTGGGTGCATGGTGCACACGACGCAGACATGTGCCGTCGCGCATGCGCAGCGAGGGGCGTGGCGAGTCCGGCGATCCGCGACGGCACCGGCGAGTCGCGGCGCACAGCCTACTGACTTGCTGCTCCCACCCTCCACCGTATTCATGCACACTCGCATGGGCCAGTCAAGAAGAAGTTGAAGCTTTTGATTTTTTCTGCCCCTGGTTCCATTTTTTTTAAACTCGGTTTTTTATAAACGAAATTGCAAATCTAATCCTTTCTCAACCGCGAAAATCACCTACACCTACCATGCTTCCATACCGTGGTAGGTGCAGATGACACATGTTGCCTTTCGATCCTTTCACGATCGAGAAATGAGCTAGATTTGCAATTTTGTTCAGACGAGGGATAAACTTGCACAAAAATTAGGCTAAGGGGGAAAAAACTACAAGAAGCTGGGTTTCATGGGCTGGATCTTGTTGAGATTCCTATCTTTTTTGCAGTTTGCAGTTTGGCATCGCCTAGGCAACAAATTTCACTGGTCATTCACCTGTGCACACCTAGCTCTGGCTAGCTGAACTGAAGCTTGTGAACGAGACAACCACAGCTAGCTGCTGCCATGAGAGCCTTGTTTCGTCACATCACTCTGATTTCTAGTGGTATCCTTCATGCGTCTATGATTGAGAAGATGATGGCTTGGGTCAAATGTTACTTCAGACTTGCTTGATTGGCTAGTCATGTCATGATGTCAAGATCCTTAATTTGCTAAGCTGTGGAGGCACACCAGATTTCAAGCAGGGAAATCGTGAAAGTGGCCAGTACGTGCAAGATTTTGCTAGTGCGAAAAAATGGTCGTCGAAAGAAAGATTCAGCTGTCAGAAACACACCCGAGGGAATGGAGAGATATGACGGTGACTTCATTTATTTTCTGTAACATCGATCTCCAAAGTCCAAAGGGAGTTTTCATCATCAGCTTAGCATGTCACGGTACAAGAATTTTTGGAAAAGAATCCAAGCTGTAACCTGGAATTACTTGCTACTTACAGCTAAAGCCAAAGCTATATTTTAGATAATTGAAGAGTGATTTTTTAAATAATACATTTTTACATAATTTTACAAAAAATAATATCCGAAAAATTATAAAAATACACCGTCGTCGCTAAATAAATTGGCGACATGCCTTCTGTCGCCAATTCGTTTGGCGACGGAAGCCTATAAGTTAAAGCAGCCCGTCGACCAAATGATTTGGAAACTCTGTCGCCAAATGAATTGATGACAGATATGTATTTTTGTAAAAAAAATCAGAATATTATTTTTATAAAATTATTTAAATAATCGCTGAAGAGAGCGAAGTCTCGTCGTTCTCACCGAGCCACCTAACAGACCATGGCGAATCGGGTCACCAACCTCGGGCCCACCCAGGGTTTCAAAAACCGACAAAAACCACGGTTTTCAACCATATCGCTGCGGTTCGAGATTCAAAATCGGTCGGTAAACCGGTGCAGTTAAAAAAAATAAAAAAAAATTATGCGACGTAAACCGGTCGAAAATCGGTGAAAACCGCTCGATTTTCAAAGAAACCGAGCGAAAATCACTCAAAACATTTTTTTTTCAACATTTTTCATTTCTTAACTCTACAGGACGATTTTCAACTCAGTATTTCCAATTTTTGAATTTCAAACGGTTTTTTTAAAAACGGTTTTGTGAACCTTGGGCCACCGCAGAACATGGAGCTTGCACAACGTGGGTACGTTCTTAAGGCCGACGCCGGCGGTGGCTGCAAGGAAGGGCGGCGTTTGTTCAGTAACAGCTAGCTTCGGCATGTATTTCGTGCTCGTCAGCCGTCAGTCAGTTGGCGATGCTACGCATTTAGGCTCCTCGCGTTTCTGATCGAGTTGTTTGCTCTGGACTCTTGAGTGCCATTATCTGTGTTAGGGCTTTGATACCATCTGTTAGGATTAGAAGCACGGTAAAATAATTAAAGATGAGATTTAACGTAGAAAAACCTTTGTGAAAAAAAATCATGAGAAACAAACCACTATAATGCTCCATTTCAATGTTTACACGTATAGGGGGTTGGCTTATATAGCTCTAATACCATTTGTTAGGCTCTGATACCACTTGTTAGGGTTAGAAGCATGACAAAATAATTGGAGACAAGATTTAACGTGAAAAAACAACGGGAAACAATCCACTATAATATTCCGTTTCAATGTTTACATATACGGGAGGTTAGCTTATATGGCTAAAAGAGTTCTAGTTGTAGAAAACTTAGACTAACAACTTATTTGGATAAAATCATAAGATACGATAAGTTGAAATATTTGAGTTATCTCTAATAACCTGCGTGGTTAATCAGCTTCTCGTGGCCATGTTGTTTGTAAGTAGACACTGGAAAACTCCATGAATCACCAACTTCAGAAGTAGCTTAGCCGCAGCATTCGCATGCCAATCTTTGTGAGGACTATCGGCAAATGTTAAACTTGTCGACTGTCGAGAAGCTTATCAATTTATTAAAAAAACCATGAAAATCTCTAAAAAAAAAACCCAGAATAAAATTTAGATGTTCAGCTTTATGTGGCCTCTGAATTCTGATATCAAGGAGTGCTAGGCTTAGTCGCTTAGAACCTAGAGAATAAGACAATGGAAATAATAAACTCCCAAATGTATGGCCTAGTTTCTAATAAGAAATATATTATATATGAGCATAGGTTTAGCCGAACCAATGACTATTGATTCTTTGCTCATCGTGCAACCACCGCCTGTTTAGGAGAGCTGCAGTTTTTTTCTTCTAAAAAGTTGTTTTTTGGTTTTCTGAACTGAAAAGCGATTATAGCTTTTTATAAGAGATCATATCACAAATAGCTAATTTCTCTCAACAATAAGCTCAAAAGCAAGTCCAACCTAGCTTTCAACTTTTTACTTTTGCTAGTTATATACAGCTTCCAACTTATGTCAAAATACACTTAAAAGATGGGCTATTTGAGAGGGCTTACTGGTTTTTCAGAAGCTGAAGCTGCCTTAAAATCCCCCCAAACACAGCCTTCATCATGCAGCACTCGAGGAGTGGAATAGGACCGCGTTGCGAGTAGTGTTTCTATGTATATCCTTTTAATATAAGTTATACAAATTTTAAAGCAAGTAAAAAAGATAAATAATCACCGTATATTCTTTATTTATGTTTTACTATTAATATAACTTTCAAATTATTATTATTTAGATTAAAAGGACATCAAGACCTAATGCCCTAGTTTCATTAATGAAACAACGATAGCAACATCACACATTTAACCCATAAAACCGTTGACATAGCAGGACAATTAAGCACTTATCACCCAAGAAACAACATTATATTTTGCCATCCACCAGGTTACTAACATAAGCTGCCAAGGCCCTTAATTCTTCCAGAATGCATTCTTCTTCTTGAGCTTCACCCATCAGATGATCTTTTACTATTATATTGTTCCATGGCCCAAAAGGAGCGGTGTTCGGAGCCTGATCTCCAAAAATCTGCAGAACTGCTCCATCTTGCTCACCATTTCCTTCCTATGGATTGGCCTCCAATCCTTCAAAGCTAACATAATTCTTCTCCAAACTATTTTTACACTTACCCAACACTGATAATGAAAAATCATGTCATTTCTATTTTTCCACAAGTTCCAAAAGGCAGCATCACAAATAGTATTCAAAGTAGCTTATTGCTAAGCCAAAAACGAGCCACGGATTCAAAACTATGCCCAATATTCAAATAAAAAAATTCACCAATCAAGCCCCAAATTATTTTGGCAACCACACAGTCAAAGAAAAGATGAACGACAGATTCAACCTCATTACATAAACAACAATAAACCTCTCTATCCATCCCCTTTTTAGCAAATTATCTCTAGTCATTAACTTGTTATGTGAGACAAGCCAAAGAAAAAACTGAATTTTGGGGGAACAACCAAGCTCCAAACCGCAGAGATAAAAACTGGAAACACACCTCTAAAATTTATAATGGCGTAAAGAGAGTCAACCGAGTAAATACCATTACTATTATACTGCCAAACTAGGGCATCATCATCATTAGAGAGCCTAACACTCTTCACCACTTCCACCAACTCAAACCACCTGATCATCATATTATCAGAGAAAGTTCTCCTAAAAGTACATTTAACATTAGAACCATCCCAAAACCTCGGCAATCGTGGAACCTTTTTCATTAACTAACAAATAAAGGTCCCAAAATTGATTAGCTAAACAACAGGGAAAAAACCAAATATCCTCCCAAAATCTAATTTTAGTACTATTACCTACATACCATCTGTACCCGAACTTGGTAGCTTGCATAGCCCAGATAATTCCTTTCCAGAAAAAGGAGACATGATCGGGGTCACACAGAAAAATATTTGACTTATTAGTATTGTATTTATACCTAATCAGGTCTCCACAACTTGTTCCCATTAGCACGGCCTCGCAATGAAAGTCTGATTTCAAGCCCGACCCCTCGTGCACGGGGAAGCCACACAGCAAAAAACACATTTGATTTCACTCTCTCTGGGGCGCTCGAAGGGCTCGGTGAGGGAGGTGGGTGGAGGCGACCTACGGCGGCGCGGCGGCGGTGCCAAGGAGTCCGAGGCCTCGAGGTCGGGAGGGGAGGTAGCGAAGCGGAGCGGGGCGAGCTCGCCCTGTTCCGTTCTCCTATAGTGGCGGCGAGTGGAGATGGCGCCGCCGACCCGGCGGTGGCACGGCGGCGGTGGGATCTCACGAATAAAGGGGCCGGGAGCATTCCAATGGTGAAAGAGGCTGTGGAAATGTCCACCGATGAAGAATCAGATGGTGCCATTATATGCCCGCCAAATGAAAACACTGGTGATTGAGAGGAGGTTATTAGTAGCAGCCATCATGATGGTTCTCCAGAAGGCCAAGTTGTTGATTGTTGATCCAAATTCAGAGAGAAGGCTAAACTTCTGCCGGAGCGTAGCGGAGGCCTATCACCGGTAGGTCACCGCCGCCTATATATATCTCCTCTTGTAAGCCGCACGGGCGATTCATCCCCTGCGTTTGTAACTCTCTAGAAAAATAGTGAATTTCTGCCGCCGGCGCCCGTGGTTTTTTCCCGAAAGGGTTTTCCACGTTAAATCCCGTGTCTCTTGTTCTCTTTGTGGTTTGATTTTCTTCATATTTTGTTCGTCGTTGTTATAACACAAGTAACTTGTGTTAAAGACTGAGATATGGACGGTGTCACGGTGACACCCAGGAAGACAAGTGCGTAAACCGAGATTCACTGAAGTTGATCGATCAGGAGGATCATGCTCCACCCAAGTCACCAACAAAATCCAGTATTTCTGGGTCGGAGAGATCTAAACGTACTGTTCCTCAACCATTTGCCCTTTCAACTCAGAGAAGGTCTTCTGAAGGAGGAAATAGTGGTGTGGTTCATCCATCCAGCAATGGAGAAATATCTGGTGATTACTTTCAAATTATAACGAATAGAACGACCTTCCCCGCGTTGCAAGCTTGGAAAAGTAACGTAACAGTCAGCATGCGGTAGCTGTAGTCCGTTGGGATCACACAACGGCAGGGAGAAGAAGACAACAGGTCGAACTCGAGTCACGTTCCATGACCATGAATGAGCCCATTACCTGACAACGCCGTGTAGTGTTTTCTTCCGAAAATACTCTCTCTCTCTCTGTGCGCAAGTTTATACGGCGTATTTTCATTTGACATATAAACTAAGGGGATATTGAAAATAACTAGACTACTCTTAATTATTATCTCTAAGCACTATATTTAATACATATATTAGAGAATATTGAGTAAATCTCAATATTTATTAGGATATAAAAAAATACCATGTTAATTTCTATTGAAACATAAAATACCTCTTATATTTATGGACAACTAGGGTTTCAAATATCGGTGAAAATCGTGATTTTCGACCGTATCGAGCCGGTTCAATAAACTATATTGGTCGATAAACCGGTCCAATTCAATAAATTTGGAAAATTTTATGCGACATAAATCGCTCGAAAATCGCCCAAAAATAGGTTTTTGAATTGTTTCGCTTAGTTTGCTGATTTTCGAAGACAATCGGCGAAAATCGCTCGAAAATTGACAAAACTAATTGATTTTCGAATTTTTTCGATTTCTTTTTACCGCCGAGTTTAAAGAGTTTGACGTCAAAACAGTGTTCGGTTTCTACCGATTTTTGATGAAAATAGGAGTGGTGGGCGATTTTCGAGCCTGAAACAACATTGTAATATCTGTGGACAACCTTGTTCGAAAAATAGTTTAGATCGAAGGAGTAGTTCATAAGACAAATACAGCACGAATTTCAGCATCGGCATGGTACAATCACCTAGGCTACACTCTACACTATTGCATAGATAAAATTTGTACTGGAATCAAGTTTGCAAATTCTGGATAACAAGATGACAAAATGCAGCATCAAATCAATTGTTGAACAGACAATCACGCAATGGCACGATGTTACTTGGCATCGCATCAATACAATCCACCTAACAGAAATGCCACTAGACTGTGGGACCCAGATGGTCAGCACTCGACGCCGGCGAAGGCGGCCCGACGGAACCCGAGCGGAAGATCCGGCGCGCGGCTCCACTTGCCGCCGACGATGTCGTACACCAGCACCATCCCTTCCAACGCGCCTGCCGCCGCATTGTGACCCCTCACGGCCGCGGCGCTCACTACGGCCATCACCCTCTCGCACCCCACACCCGCCATCGCCACCCGCACCGCCATGCCCAGCCCCACCGATCCCCTCGGCATGGGTGGCGCCCGAGCGCCACCCACCCACCAACGCCCCTGCTGTCACGGCTCGCCGCGCCGCCACACCACCTCCAGAAGGTGAGCTCCACGGCGTGGCTGGCCACCACGTACAGATGCTCCCCGATGCCGCACGCGCCCACGACGCAGCCGCCGCCGGGCAGCGCCCGCGGGCGCGCCCACGCGCCGGACGCGACGTGCAGCGCGTCCACTGACCCGGCGCACACGTGCGCCTGGAGCGTCTGCGCGCCGTCGCCGGATACCGCGACCCCGCCGGCGACGTAGAACACGCCGCCGGCTCCGGCCCCAACGCACCCGTACCTCCGTCGCCGCGCCTCGGCCACCACGCGCCACGCGTCAGCAACGGGGTCGTACTCCTCGACCGCCGCGGTGCGAGCAGACCCGCCGGCGACGTAGATCCGCCCGCCCACGGCGGCGGCCGCGAACTTCTTCCGCGGGAACAGCGTGGGGCGCACGCGCGCGCGGCGCCAGTGAGCGCGTCGACGCGCAGCGTGGCGCCGCGGCCTATGAGGAAGACCTCGCGGCCCAGCACCACCGCCCGCGCGTGCGCGAACACGGAGGAGCTGCTGCAATGCAGCAGATGCAGGGGCAAGGGCAGCGCGGCAACCTCGAGCTTGGGCCGGGACGCATGGAACTGGAGCAGCGCTTGAGCGAAGGCGCCGTGGTGGGAGACGGAGATGGCGAGGAGGGAGTGGTGGAGCTGGCCGTGGGCGCGGCGGAGGCTGAGGAAGGCCTGGGAGCTGAGGAGGGAGTCGAAGCGGCGGCAGACGGCTGGGAGCGGCGGGAGGGAGGCGCGGGGGACGCGGGCGAGGCACTCGAGGAGGAGGTCGTCGGGCAGGGCGGCGATGGGGGGCGGCTCCTCATCAGAGGGTGGTTGGGTGGGGCAGAGGTTGGTGGTATAAGCAGGAGCAGAGATGGGGATGGGGACGGAGATGTGGCGGTCGGGGTCGACGGGGATGCAGGACTTGACGAGCCACGAGAGGCTGCGGGAGTGGCAGCTCTCCGCCGCCATGGCAGAGCAGATCGGGAGCTCAGCTCACCGGAGGGGATGCACACCCTTGCTGCATTTCTCAGTCATCCATGGGTGTCGAATCTGGGCGTCGCGTTGATTTGCTCTGCTTTGCTTTCTGTGCGATTTAAGTTTACGAGTTGGGCCCGCCCCCACCCGAGCCGCAGGGAAGGGGATGATGGGTGGTTCGAAATTCAAACGAGGGTTTTGATACAAATTTCGAAGAAATTGAGCCGCCTTTTGCAAAATTTCCCGTGAATTTTTTTAGTTCCAATCATATGCACTACCTGGGTTTCGGTATTCCAATTGGGTGTGCTTGGGCTTTAGCTATTAGCCTCCGAATTTATATATACTCCCCTGCCCAAATTTATAAGATATATTTCGTGTTAACACGTAGACCACCGTTTGCCTAATTTCCATGAAATTTTTATGTTCCAATCGGATGCACTACCTGGGTGATGGTATTCCAATTGGGCGGGCTCGGGCTTTTGCTGTTAGCTTAGCCTAAAGGGTCTATAAATATATATTTATACCTTCTGTTCATATTTATAAGGTATAATTCTCTTATTATGTAGACTAAAGAGATATTAAATATGAATAAACTATAATTAATTGTTATCTATAAGCACTTATTTGAACGTGAAATACGTAATATATTTTTATAAACAAGATTGTTAAAAAAATACGGCATATATATTTTTTTGACTGAGGAAGTACTTGCTAGTTATTTGATTCTCTATAATTTATTGGTGGAGGCAGATTTTTTTAAAAAAATAATTAGTCAATAGCTCTTGCATTCACTATAGAAGAAAGAACAACGGCCAGACTACAAACGCGCACACACCAACACATGCACTCACACACACGCGCTACACAACCCTCATGCCCACGCGTGTCAGGCTCAAGCCTCAAACACGAGCGTGCGGCTGGAGGCAGATTATTTGATTCTACATTGCATATACCAACCACATCATAGAAAGGAACATATCAACAAAAAATGTTAAGCACCCCAGGAGGCATGTATGAATGTTAAACGAGTGGTAGAAACTGGCATCGTTGACCAAATGTTGAACTTTGCTCCTTACTCAACAAAGATCCTAATGACTAAGAGGCTAAGAGCATCTCCGGCCCGTTCTATTTTAGAGATAGCGATTTCCCCCATAACCCGTTAGTATAGTGCCTTGTCTTCCGGTTTTCTTTTTCCAGCACGTAATATATGGTCTTTTCCTTTTCTAGAACGTTTGTTTCCTTTTCCTTAATTTCAGGATATTTGTTTCCTTTTCCTTGAGATGATGCTGGAGGTGGGGGGAGATCTGTTGTGGGCAACAGGGATGAGTTAGACACATTAAACAATGACCATCGGATGTGGGTGAGTAAAGCTGAGGAAAGATCTGAGAGATTAATTTTGATGGAGGCAAGTTTCTGGGGACATTTCGCTGGGTGCATGAAGGTTAGGTCATCTCTAGTGGGGTGCATTATTTGGGGTGGACGTAGAAAAGAATGCTTAGATGCATTATAAAGGGGTATAGATACAGAAAAACTAACGTACGGTATACCGTACAAACGGTATAATTTTTTTGCGCGATGAAACCTCTGAAACCTGCTATGAAACCTGCTTCTGAAATCTGGCTCTGAAACCTATGAAACCTCTGAAACCTGCTCTGAAACCTGCTATACCGTTGGAATCAATTCCAACGGTATAGGGTTCAGTAGTAGCTCTCTAACCCATAACCCCTTGTCTTTTGCATGGTCCATAGACATAGATAGTTCTTCGGTGCATTTCAATTCATGTCTTAGGCTAGTCTTAGCCCCTTGTTCTGTGTGAAGAACACACCGTTACTCTTCTTCCTCCGCGGTACCTAAAATTTGAGAAATTATCATTTTTCTAGCTTCTCTTTCTTTTTTTTTCTCTTTCACATTTAACTTTCTCACGAAAGCATTTACAGAATTAGCCTTGTTCCCGACCGTGGAAGAGCCGAAAGATGACAAGTGTCACCTTCTGTGCTCCCCTACCGCAGAAGGAGTCTCCCACGCTCCCCGTTTGCGGCAGCCCATCTCCTACGCTCTCCGACCGAGGTAGCCCAATTGCCATGCTCCCCTACCATGGAAGGAGTCTCCCTCACTCCTCATGCGCAGCAGCCCACCTCCCGCGCTAGCTGGCCTGCTCCCGTAACTCGCCTCGCCTGCTACCACGCTCCTAGGGTGCAGGAGCATCTTCCGCAACGAAAAAGGGGCAAAATCTGCTAATTATCTCACAAAGATGTTAGATTTTTTTTTTTAAAAAAGAGACGATGGAAACTTAAAAAAAAGGGACGATTTTAAATTTGACGTGGTAAGGATTAGACATAGAAGATGTGTACTTTTTTTTCGTGGGGAGCCCTAATTGGCTTCATTCTACCTTTGCTTGTACCATCGTGTGAATGCTGACAAATTTGGTCACTCAAAGTTAGACAAGCAAATCCTGTTATTGCTTTTGTAGATATAAAAGTGAGCACAAAGCTGTATGCGGCACTCTCGCTAAGTTGGTGGTTGATACTGCAGTAGCCCAGTCACGGAAAGAATGCTACGAGCGAATAACTTGCTCTTCAACGTTAGGCTTGTTTAGTTTGATGATAAATTTATCATACTAACTCTGTAAAAAATTATCATTACCAAAATTTGGTTATCAAATTAGCTACCAATGTTTTGGCTAAAGATTGTAAGAAAATAAATTAGAGAACTAAGGGAGAAAAGAATCTTATCATAATGTTTATCAATTTTAGTCAATATCACCAAAATTTGATAACACAATATTAGTAACTATTGGAAGCGCCCTTAACACCTGAACTAAGCATAAAACGCGGCGTAACGAGGACAAAACCTATTCCTCTCCACACAACGTAAAAAGGGAGGATTCAAACCCTGGTTTGCTAATCCACCACCCGTGCTACTAACTAGCTGACCCCGAGACACTCCTCATGCCTGAACTAAGCATGAATTAAACTTTGTTATGCTTTTACCTTAGATCAATTTCTGTCTTAAAATAACTTGTACCGTTGTTAGTCAGTGTAAAAGCCGTGTCTTTTCGAACAAACTTTTAGCTATAGTTAGACTTGTTCATGCTCTCAAAATTTTCCAGCTCCGCGGCACCGATTTATTTCATTCATGCTTCGCACAAAGTATATATAACAGTGTCGTGACGCTACTTGCTACTGCGGTTGTTGCAATAATCTTGGGTGACTTGGTGCGCGAGCAAAACGTGGTTTCTTTGTTCAGATTTCAGACTGCGTCGCCATCCTTGTGATAATAATAACAAGACTTGGTTCAGACTTTGCTCAAAGATGCAAAGTCGTTAGCCTGTCCTGGCGGCATCTTTGGAAATTTTTACTCTTGTAGCTGGGTTATAAATTTTTATTTCGGAATTAGCCTCCGATCGAAAAAAATTACAAAAATAGCCTCTGCGCTTTAATCCAATGATTCTGCGTACAGTATTTTTTAAAAAATTTCAATAAATCCAATGGACGCCGTCCACTGAAATTTTTTATTAAAAATCTCATGAACCAAGTTCCAGCGGTTCCAAACCGCTGGAACTCGAAGGGCCAGTGGTGGGGGGGTGGAGTGCGGGTGGGGTGGGTGCTTGTGACGAAAAAAATATTTATAGGACAGAACGACTTTGAAAAATTATGAAATTTTTGTGGAGGTTTTGACACATCAGTGATATTTTCATAAAAATTTGAGAAGATTATCACATATGAGAATTTTAAAAATTCAAAATTACAATGTCTTAATAAAACATCGACGATAAGTTTGAAGCGAACGAAAAATGAAACAAACCACCTTCATAAATTCTGAAATTTTTTGTGCAGGTTTTTGACACATCAATTATATTTCATAAAAATTTGAAGAGATTATCACGTATTAGAAATTTTTAAAAATTCAAATATTACAACTGTCTTTATGAAACACTGACCAGTAAGTTTCAAATGAACAAAAAATAAAACAAACCACCTTGATAACTTCTAAATATTTTTGTGCAGGTTTTTGACACATCAATTATATTTTTATAAAAATTTGAGGAGATTATCGCGTATGAGGAATTTTTGAAAATTTAAGCATTACAAATGTTTTTATGAAACACTGACCAGTAAGTTTGAAGCGAACGAAAAATGAAACAAACCACCTTGATAAAAACCTGCAAATTTTTTTTTAGAATTTATCAAGGTGGTTTGTTTAATTTTTCGTTCGCTTCAAACTTACTGGTCAGTGTTTCATAAAGACAGTTGTAATGTTTGAATTTTCAAAAATTCCTCATACGTGATAATCTCCTCAAATTTTTATAGAAATATAATTGATGTGTCAAAAAACTGCACAAAAAAGTTCAGAATTTATCAAGGTGGTTTTTTTCATTTTTGTTCGCTAAACTTATCGGTGGTGTTTCATAAAAACAATTGTCTTTGTTTGAATTTTTAAAAATTTCTTATACGTGATAATCTCCTCAAATTTTTATGGAAATATAATTGATGTGTCAAAACCTGCAAAACAAATTTCAGAATTTATCAAGATGGTTTGTTTCATTTTTGTTCACTTCAAACTTACTAGTCGTTGTTTCATAAAGACAGTTGTAATGTTTGAATTTTTAAAATTCTCATATGTGATAATCTCTCAAATTTTTATGGAAATATAATTGATGTGTAAAAACCTGCACAAAAATTTCAGAATTTATTAAGGTGGTTTGTTTCATTTTTCATTCGCTTCAAATTTCTTCGGTCGTTGTTTTATTAAGACAGTTGTAATTTTTGAATTTTTAAAAATTCCTCATATGTGATAATCTTCTCAAATTTTTATGAAAATATCACTGATGTGTCAAAAACCTCCACAAAAAATTTCATAATTTTTCAAAGTCACATCTGATCTATAAATATTTTTTTACTGTCACAGACCCACCCCACCCCACCCCACCCCACCCGCACCCACCCCACCCCAGCCCTGGGCCCACCCCGAGTTCCAGCGGTTTGGAACCGCTGGAACTCGGTTCCGTACGGGATTTTTTAATAAAAAAATTTCCGGCGGACGCCGTCCGCTGGATTCGGCTGGAAAAAAAATTAAAAAAAAATACCGCGCTGCAGAACCGCTGGATTAAACTGTGCAGAGGCTATTTTTGCAATTTTTTTCGATCGGAGGCTAATCGCGAAATAAAAATTTATAACCGAGCTACAAGAGTAAAAATTTCGCATCTTTGTATCAACTGGGCGGCTTCCTGGAAGCTGCTGCGATTCACCCCTGCCGGCTGGAGAGACACCATCAGGTATCCTCCGATCCCTCTCGGCTGCGGCTAGCAGAGTTGCAGGTGCCACCACGACCAATTGAGCTATGTCGCCCACACCGTCGCACGGCGACGGCGAGCAGTTCACGGAGGTGGTGGTGGTTCGGCACGGGGAGACGGCGTGGAACGCCTCCCGCATCGTTCAGGTCGGTCCTCCCTTTTGGTTCTTCGATTCTCCCTCCTCGTACTTCTCTACTGTTTGCCAACAAGAGACGTTTACCGAATACCGAGGACAGCTTACCGATTCTAGCGTGTACTCGACATTCAATCTTACTTGGCTGAAGCTACAGGATGATACCATGCCTTTTGCCTTTACCAGCTATGTGCTAAACAGTGTTGCTCCAACACTCGTGTCCAAATTTTTTTGCCACATCAGACATCCTGAATTCGAATCGGATTCGTTATCCGTGTCCAATTCGGGTATTTCTCGTATCTAAATTTTTTTGCTGAATTGAACACCCTAAATCCGAGTTGGATCGCGACTCCGTGTCCATGTTCAAGCAGCACTTGTGCTAATATCTCTAGCTATACGTTTTAGATTTGGGAGCTCAAGCATCTGTTACTGGAGACTCCTCATGACCATTCTTCCATTAGCAGTCCTTATTTGGAATTTCTCTCTCTCATAATGATAGAACATTGAAATCCTTCAACAGGGACAAACGGATCCAGAACTAAATGAGATTGGTAGACAGCAAGCTGTTGTGGTATGGTTCACTTGCCCCAAATTGTGACGCAGAACTAGTGAATATTCCATTAGGACCTCCATTGTCAGCATTGACATTTTTGTGTAAATCTGATGCAAACTCGTCAGGTAGCCCGTCGTCTGTCAAGAGAAACCAAGCCAGCTGCTATATACTCCTCTGATTTGAAGCGTGCTGTTGAAACTGCACAAACCATAGCAAAAGCTTGTGACGTCTCAAATGTAAGTAAATTCTGTATATGCTCACTCTCCCGCTATTTTGAGATTCTAAGAGTCATGCCGCTTGGTGCTTACAGGCTACAGCCTCCCACCGCTTGGAAATATAAAATCCTGTAATTGAAGCTTAATGGAACTAACCTTTTTGCTATTTATGAGCATTTCGTATCTCACTAGTAATTTGTTTCAGCTGGTGTTGAATGAAGCACTGAGAGAAAGGCACATGGGATATCTCCAAGGTTTGAAGTGGGACGATGCTTTTATTAAAAATCCAGGGGTTTTCAAAGGTTTTGATATTTTTGAAGATAAAAAAGGTTTGGATTTCGACGACAGAAACCAAGAAATTCCAGTAAGTACAACCCTCCAGGAAAATTTATATCTTTGCCTTGTTTATGGATGCATAAATGGCTTTGTCCCTTTTTCATTTACAATGACTGTATGCTTGGTAAGAACTTCAATTGACTTAAGCCATGCGACAAACTATACCAAATTACCAATGTTCCCCACCATCGGTTGTTAGTTATAACTGATAAAATGTTCACAAGTTTACCCTGAACAACTTGTACCAGTACTACAGCCATGCAATTCTATACTTCACTTTGAAGAGCTTATCAACATTTCCACACTTCCACTCACGTTCAGGGTGGTGGAGAGAGCCTTAATCAGTTATCTGAGCGGTGTGTGTCCTACCTGAATAAAATAGCCCGAGAACACATCGGTAAGCAGCTAACCTCACTCTTAGAATTTTTTTTTCATCTCCCCATTTCCTGTGTGGTTAACACTACAATAAAGTTTGTGAAGCAGGCCAACAAATCAGATTCCTCTATGTTACATTGCACTGCTCCTGAGCAGCTGTCTGACCACTGGCAATTCTGAACCCTGATGAAGTGTTTGCCAATGCTGCTTCTGCATTTACAGGGGAGCGGGTGATTGTGGTCTCCCATGGTGCAGCCATACAGGAGCTCTGTCGGCATACCGATCCCCCCAACAGCTCAGTTCGCAGGAACATCCCCAACACTTCGCTGAATGTTTTCCGTATATCCGGCGTCACCGGCCGGTGGATCCTTGAGAAGCTTGGAGATGTTAGCCATCTCGACAAAAATGGCTTTCTGGAGGATTCATTTGGAGGCGATGGGGCCTCTGCGTAACACCGGCCTGCAGCGATTCATTTCCCGTCGATACATTCAGTGATTCAGACGTGCACAATCGAAGCATGTCCCGTTCTTCTATTGCTATTTTATTCGCACTTCGCAGTGTAGTAACAAGGGCTTTGCTAGTGTTCGGATCGTACGGTCCACCAGATAGCGCAACAATTTCATACCATATCTATAACAATTTTTGCACACTAAAAGACTACGTGAATGTCTATCCATGTTTATGACGAGTTATAAACAGTATTTGAGTATATGATGCTCAGGTTTGAGTTTGTTTTGAATTCCACTTCGAATTTGAAGTAATTTGATGTGCTGTCAAGTCAGAGCGGCACTACTGACGGTAGTGCCGACCTGTCGGAGCAACCGACTTTGGGAGCAATAGTCTTTTTTTAGAGGTGTTTTCTCTGGGGTTAGACATAGGCGGCACTACCGGCCATCTAGGAGTGGTAGTACCGAGGCTGTGATACTACCGGCCTCCAGTGACAGTAGTTATTTTTCAGAGAGATGTCTTTCGGGGTTGATCAGTGCGAGCCATAGTATCAGGGTGCGGTACTAACGACCCTGGGTGGCGGTAATGACAACCTTACTGCGACTTGAGCTTAATATTTGCATTAATTGTTGATTAATGCATATATTTGTGAACAGTGTTATGTGATGTGTTTCTTGTCTGTGTTGGTTGTAAGACTTCGAAGCTAGATCATGGTAAGACGAAGGCGAGACCGGGGCTAAGGTAGGAGAGCTGAGGACCAGAACGGTTAAGAGATGCTGAAAGATGATTGAAGTCAGAAAGTGGTTGCAAGTCAGGAAGATAAGAAACCAGAGCGTGATGCATTGGTGATGGACCTGGCGGCCAACGACATAGATTGGGACTAGGCTCAAGGAGGAGTTGATGTTCAGAACGGTCAAGGAAGCCGATGCCGTCATGGTGAAGGGGAAAATGATACGTGACGAGCAAATGACTTAGGCTCGTTTGCAAGCTAGGACGGTTCGGGAGAGTCTGGTTGCGTGAAAGGCTTGGCGGCAGTCATTGGGGCCACGTGGAAAGCGCAAAGCAGGGTGATGCTTCGAGGAGAAGGAAGACCGGTCATTGGAGTATATTGGTAATTTGTCCAATACCGACGGTCGGGGTGGTTTGGAAAACTGCAGCGGTGACCTAAGTGATTTAGGTCACGTCAAAGTGGAGTTGGACACAAATTCGGGCTCGCGGAATGGATTTGGCGTCTATGTGTTGACTACTTTGAGAAGCATGTTTGTGTTAATGAAAAACCCGTTAAGAGCGTTGGGTTTCGATGAGGCTGTTGTTCTAGGATGCTAGCAACTGAATTAGCAACTTATTCCCAGGACGGTTGGATGCGGTTTGAGGATATATAATTATGGTTATCGAGTTTCTTTCAAAATTGACATAGTTTAACATAATATTATTTTACTTATCATTTACGTGGTTATTCCAAATTCGAAATAACGTGTCGCTATCGAGAGAGCATAGTCTTATTAATCTTTTTTATTTTGAGCTTTTTTTTCCGCTCGAAATGAATTCATTTTAATTTAAGCTCGTTAGCTACCGTAATCACAGCCAGGGTTAGAAATCTCGGTGAGATTTCGCGAGATCTCGTTCTCCGGAGTTAGACGAAATTATGTGAGCTGGCCGAATTAAAAAATTCAAAAAATCCATATTGCTACAGTAATCTCGGATTTTCTCGGGGAGATTTTGCCTTTACTGGCCGATATCTCACTATTTTTGACCGGAATTTGATGTTTACCACCGGATTTGACCGAAAATTGACCAATAACCCTTAAGAAAATCTTCTATGTAAATTTGTTGAAAAACCGAATTGTTGAGATATTTTTTAAAAACTTCAGAAACACTGTCATATTTTTATAAAATTTTAAGTGCTTTATCTTGATCTTAAAAATTTATGGTACCATTATAAGAAGTTTGGGATCATACATAAAAATTTTAAAAATAATTTAAATTCATTTGTTATCTTTAAAAAATAAAAAATAGAATGAATATAATTGGGACAGTAACATTGTCAGAATTTTATAAATTTTCTCGAGTATGATCATGACCCAAAATTTTTATGAGAGCTTAATAATTGACTCAGTACCATTATATAAATTTTTTAAAAATTGTGAACTTTTTTTTGCTCAATCAAATCTATGTATGTATTGAACTTCATGTGTTATATTTCAAAAATCAAAAATAGAAAGAACATAAATGGTACACTGTGCTTGTAAGAATTTTATAAATTCACTAGAGCGTGATCATGATTCAAAATTTTTATGATATCTTAATATAACCCTTATGCAAAAAATTTAAATATTTTTTGGTTTCTAAAGCAAATCTATGTATTGATCATTAGGTTGTTACGAGGACGTAGCACTCTTAGAATTTTTGGAACTCCTTGAAGCTTGATCATCAGATGAAATTTTTATAGAAACATTGATGATAAATCAGGACCATCTACAAAAATTTTCAAAATGTTCTAACGTGGTTTGTACCATTTTTCATTTGGTTGAAATTTGCCGGTAAAGCTTTTATCAGCACAGTAGCACTGTCCGCATTTTTAAAAATTCATGAAGTTTGATCATCATCTAAAACTTTTATGGGAATATTAGTGGTGCGTCACAACCATGCACAAAAAATTTCAAAATTTTCTAACGTGGTTTGTTTCTTTTTTCATTCGGTTCAAACTTGTCGGTCAGTGTTTTATCAGGATAGTAGCAATGTTTAAATTTTTAAAAATTCTCTGATCTGATAATCATATGATATTTTTTTATGGGAACATCAATGATGTGTTAGGATCCTACAAAAAAATTGAAAAAATTTCGACGTCGTTTGATCTATTTTTCGCCTGGTGTAATTTTGCCGAGATCTCGGCAAAACCGACCGAAATTTCGGTTTTCTCGGTAGAAAAAAAACCAAATTTGAATTTTTGTTTTTGTATTTCATCTTAAATTTATTCAAAATTTTTAAATCTCGCCGAGATTTTATTCTCCCGGCCGCGAAAGAAATTTGGAGCGAAACCGAGATTTTGAAAAACCCCCCATCACAGCAATTGTGATTCCAGCCAGTAATCACGAATCCACGATGCAGTAAAGAGTTGCGGCTGGTCTCTGTAAGGGCGGCCCATCAGCTGTTGCCGCGCCGCTGCATTGCCTCCACCCTTCTTCCGCCGCCGCCGCCGCTGCCTCAGCGTTTGATGTCCAGACCCAGACTCCTGCCCCGCATCACCCCACTCCCGCGCCGCCGCAGCAGCAACCCACACCCACCGATCTCTCCCGCCCTCGCGGCGTCACTCGCGCACGTCCTCGCCACCCGCTCCTCCAACCCCACCTGGGCCAGAAACCTCGCCGCCCTCCTCCCCTCCCCGCTCTCCGACGCCCTCCTCGCCGTCGCCGTCTCCTCCCTCCCGGACCCTGACCTCGCCCTCGCGCTCCTCTCCTGGTCCCAAACCCACCACCACCACCATGCCCTCCCCACCCCTCTCGCCCACTCCGCCCTGCTCCGCCTCCTCGCCCGCTCCCGCCGCTTCGACGCCGTGGACGCCACGCTCCAGTCCATGTCCCTCGTGGGCGCCGCGCCCACGCGGGCCTGCCTCGGCACGCTCGTCGCCGCCTACGCCGACGCCGGGATGGATGGGAAGGCCACCGAGATGTTCGAGCGCGTCAGGGAGCAGTACGGCTCGCTCCCGGAGGTGACCCGCTGCAACCGCCTTCTCAGGCTCCTCGTGGAGCGGCGCCGCTGGGACGACGCCCGCAAGCTGTATGACGAAATGCTTGCCGAGGAGGGTGGCGCGGATAGTTACAGTACTTGCGTGCTGGTCCGTGGGCTGTGCTTGGAAGGGCGGGTGGAGGAGGGTAGGAAGTTGATTGAGGCGAGGTGGGGAGTGGGGTGCGTTCCGCATGTCGTGTTCTATAATGTCTTGATCGATGGGTATTGTCGGCGAGGGGACATGGGTAGGGGATTGTTGCTCTTGGGTGAGATGGAGATGAAGGGGTTCCTGCCGACTGTGGTAACATATGGAGCTATTATAAACTGGCTGGGGAGGAAGGGTGACGCAGAGAAGATTCGGAGCTTGCTTTCGGAGATGAGGGAAAGGGGATTGTCCCCCAATGTGCAGATATATAACATCATCGTGGATGCTTTGTGCAAATACCAGTCTGCATCACAGGCATTGGCGGTTTTGAAACAGATGTTTGCAAGTGGATGCGATCCGGATGTTGTCACATTTAATACTTTGATTTCTGGGTTTTGCCGGGAAGGGCGTGTTCAAGATGCTGAGCCTCTTTTGAGAGAGGCCATTAGGAGGGAATTGAACCCAAATCAATTTAGCTATACTCCTTTGATTCATGGCTTCTGCCTCAGAGGAGAAGTGACGGTTGCATCAGATCTGCTTATGGAAATGACGGAAAGAGGGCATACTCCTGATGTGGTCGCATTTGGAGCATTGATTCATGGTCTTGTTGTTGCTGGACATGTCAGTGAGGCCTTGGTTGTCCGGGAGAAGATGACAGAGAGACAGGTGCTCCCTGATGTTAACATATATAATGTATTGATTAGTGGTCTATGCAAGAAACAGATGCTTCCTGCAGCTAGGACCCTCCTTGCAGAGATGCTCGAGCAAAATGTCCACCCTGATGAATTTGTTTACACAACATTAGTTGATGGGTTCATTAGGAGTGAGAATCTTGGTGAGGCAAGGAAAATATTTGAATTCATGGAACAAAAGGGTGTTCGCCCTAACATTGTTGGCTACAATACTATGATAAAAGGGTATTGTCAGTTTGGAATGATGAATGAAGCAATTTTATGCATGACCAGCATGAGAAAAGTTGGGTGTATCCCTGATGAGTTTACATATACTACACTTATCAGTGGCTATGCTAAACAAGGTAACATAAGTGGAGCACTAAGGTCATTATGCGATATGATGAAGCAGAGATGCAATCCAAATGTTGTTACGTACTCATCATTAATAAATGGGTACTGCAAGATAGGTGATACAGACACTGCAGAAGATTTATTTGCAAATATGCGATCTGAAGGTCTGGTTCCCAATGTGATACCCTATACCATTCTGATCGGTAGTCTGTTTAAAAAAGACAAAGTAACGAGAGCTGCTGTGTACTTTGAATGCATGTTGCTTAACCAGTGTTTTCCTAATGATGTCACATTGCATTATTTAGTTAATGGGCTCACTAACAGTATGGCCTGCATCATCAACTCAAACTGCAGTAGCACTGTTAAACATGACAGGGGTGCCCTTTTAGACATATTCAAGGGATTGGTTTGTGAAAGATGGGACCCAAGGATTTCAGCATACAATGCTATTATCTTCAGCCTGTGCAGACATAATATGCTTGAGAAGGCATTGGACTTGAAAAATAAGATGGCTAACAAAGGCTACTCACCAGACACTATCACTTTCCTATCACTTCTTTATGGCTTTTGTTCTGTTGGAAAATCAAGGGACTGGGGGAGAATTCTTCCTGATGAATTTCAGCGAGATGAACTCGAGATAGCCTTTAGGTACAAAATGTTATTTGACCAATATGTAACAAAGTCAGTTAATTGTGAAGTCTGTAGTGTTTTACTGATGTATCTTGAAGAGTGTAGATCCTTAAAACAAATGGAGCATAAATGTACTGGTTCTTGACTCATGGTGTGCCTGGCATTTGCAAATGAGGGATAACATTTATTTGGTTTTCGACTCCAGCAAGTGGAGATTGAAAAAACAGGATGGTTCATAATACCATACTAACATGAAATTTCCTGCAGCACTCAAACTTGGGTGGTGCTAGCATGACAAAATCTCCAGTAGATATGATCTCTCCTGAAGGTAATAATCTTGATATTTATATTCATATATGAGTTTAGACAATGCTTGAATCTCTTATGGCAAATTCCTTCTGAATTACCAAATATCCCCTGATAACCATTTAAAATTTTTAATCTTGGACATGCAAAACTGCTAAAGTTCCTTTGTGAGAACTCTTTGTAAACTTGCCAAAAAAATGCTTTGCGTACTTTGAGTGTATTATTTCTACCATTTACATGTTAGGCAAAACATCCTTTCTTTCACATTATACCACCTAAACAGGGTAGGGAGAAGTTGAACTTCTACAGCAATGCCTTCAGGTCAAGGTTTTGGATGGCATTTTGCCTTCCCGTCAGCTCAAGGAGATGCTGACTTCACACTGACGTCCAATAGGGGGGTGGAATTTGATCTCTCTATAACAATCACTATTTCATTGCTTTTGATCAAGAAAAAGACTTTGTAGAATCATCTGAATGTCTGCTAAGGTGGATTCTCATTATGTTTCCTTGCAGTTTGATAGGTGGACTGTGCATCAAGCGGTAGTAACAGCATGGAAGCACCTCTCTATTTATTGATATTGGAAGGAGCTTTTTGAAACTGCTTTGGCTGTTGGAATTTTGGTGGATTTTAATACACAGGCACTTGATAGCAGTATGAGTGACCATATTAGGATGCTGATTGATCTGAAAATACTATTGCGAATGGGATTGGTTTTGTTAGGTTGGTTTTAATTAGAGGATGGGGATCTTTCTCATCAGCCTACTGAGTTTCAAGATGGAATTCGGATTTCTACTAATGAACAAAAGAAGGTTGCGAATACTACCAAGGAGCAGGAAACTTATTCTGGGAAAGAAAGGGAGACTAAGGCAGCTACTTCAACTGAAAGTTTTAAGGGTGCCGGATGTGTTTCTGATTTGGTAAGGTCTAGTGCTCTTTCTAGCCTTGAGGGGTAAAGGAAAAGCTTCTAAATTTGACTGAAGGGGTCACTGGAAATCTGATGGCACATGTAGGATATCTAGTAATTGGTCACCTAGACGGTGTGTTCAGCACTTGAGCATACTGATGGCCGTAACAAGAAGGGCCTAGCTCTGGACAAGTTATCTCAGGCAGAGAAGATAGTACAGGCTATCAGTTAACACACTGAGCAGGTAACAATGAATGACACACTGTTTGAATGTTGTATCATCACTAGCGATTAGTGGTAGCCCAACATCTCAAAGGATTTCTTATGTGTTTTCTGTAAAAAATTGCAAGTGTTGTATCATTACCGCTGTGCAGTATTCGTTTGCCATAAAGAACTCCGTAAAAGACGGTTAAACAGGTTTATTCATTTGTGACCAAGATGTGTTTAATCTTTGCAATATCTGTACTGTTGTGTTGTTCTTCGCATTGCTGTCAACTTATCAAAAATGTTAATGGATCATTCATTTCATTGATGAAGTAGCATCTGCTAAGTCCAAACTGAAGCATGTTTATTCTAGTCCATTAGCAAACGGAAAATTAACAACAGAACCAAATTACAAACGTTACTGCTAATCCCAAAGAAGAGCAAAACTTCAAACCCACGGCTCTGATAATTCAGAACCAACCCCTAAGCTTCCAGCTTTCTCCTCCTTGGCGACCTCGACCGCAAGCTCGCAACGATGGACTTCATCTGCGCGTACGCCGTCTCCTTCCTTCCCGAGGCGCATCCTCGGGCCCGCATGGAACACCGTACCGGAACGGGCTCTCCGGCTGGAACACGCCGTCCTCACCGAGCCACCGCTCCGGCCGGCTTGTACTCCGTGCAGCCCTTGCCCCATGGCGTAGGCGCTGTACGTGACGGACCAGCCCGCGCCTGCCCACGTGCGTGCCGCCGGGGAGCGTGTCGTCCGCCGCGCACGACCGCGAGTCGATCGGCGGCGCCGGGTGCAGCCGCATCGACTCGGTGAGCTCGGTGTGCAGGTACTGCATGTCCCGGAGCGCGTCGAACCCGAACGGGTCGCCTGGGCTGGGCGGGTGCCCGTCGACGCACGGACAGACCGGACCTCGTCCGCGACGCGCGCCACCACCACGTCCGGCCGGGATGATACGATCCAGAAGAACCACGTCAGCGCCGAAGACGTCGTTTCGCGCCGGCGATCACGAAGGTGAGGACAATGTCCCGGCAGAGGGACTTCGTCGCTGTGCCAGGAACCTTGCTTTGCTTCCAAACCGACCAACAACCCGGCCGCAAGCTGCACTATTGAGTTACATGCACTAACTAGTTCACCTAAAAGCTCTTATACTTCAACACTCTCCCTCAAAGCTAGGACGTGAAATATAAGTGGGTTACAATTATTTTTTTAATTGCGCCAACCGGATTTTGAACTTAAGATTTCTTGGCTTTGATACTATATTGAGTTGCATGCACCAATCAGTTCACCTAGAAGCGTGGAATAGAAGTGGGCTGCAATTTTTTTAATTACGCCAACTGGGTCTTGAACTCAAGACTTCTTGGCTCTGATACTATATTGAGTTGCATGCACCAATCAATTCACTCAAAAACTTAAGCTGATGAGAAAATGTGGCCAATTCACTTATATTTCAAAATGCAAGCCATGGTTTTCTCATCTGGGAATGAGTGTCAACTGATCGGTGATCTCTAGGAAGTTCTTCCGTGGAGACTGTCTCCGCATGATCGAGGACTGTTCTTATCGCCGTACCGTACGATGGTGAAAGTTTTCTTCCCGATCTCTTGCCGCAGCTGGCTTTGTTTCTTTCTTTTTTTAGAAATCTCGCCGGCAGTAAGCCAACAACCCGAGACGAGCGGGCGGCTCGAAAGCAAATTAAACCTAAAATCTGAGGTTTGCACAAGCGAGAGTTGTTACCTTACCATTGTTAAAGAGGTACAAGCTATCGGTTGAGCTAGCTAGCACCAATAAGTATTAAGAGGTACTAACATTTCAAAGGTGTAAACATTAACAAAAGTTTATGAGTACCTCGTAGAGATCATACAAAACTAAAAGAAGTGTTTTCATACTTTTCTTTTCAAAAGTTATATAGATATTAAAGTATGAATGAATGAATGAATGGACGGATGGACGGACGGTAGATAGCGATTACTTCATTCATTTACGTTAAGATTTACGTATGCAATTTATATTGAGAGGTAATGCATAAAATCACGGCTCAAAAGCTAATCTCTTGTGCAATTAACCAGATCTAGCTGAAGCGGAAGGGAAGACGTGATGGATGGACAAGCCCAATCAGATTCTGCCGGTCGGCCACCGTCTCCGCTCTCCAGGGTACGTTCAGATTACATCCGATCAGAACAGTCTTCGTGCATCTCGCTCGCACACATTCTTGACCTCCTCCGCGGTTCTACTTGATATATCTGTGCAACGTACGTAGTAGGTATTCTTGTCCCCCGTACAAGACCTGCACGTACGTACGCTTGCCTATGCAGAGCCAAAATACCATGCAGCCCGGCCTTGACTTTCTCCAACGACTGACGTACCGTACGTCTCTAGCTATATAGTCCCTGCTTCCTACCTAGACGCCTAGTCAACACTCGAGCCGTCAGGTGACATCCCTTCTGTTCATCCGCTCACCATTTCTGTGGAGAATTCAAACATCTACAAGACCGATACATCCACAGACGATGCACGCTTGCATGGATTGACACCTAGCTACTCAAAACGGTTGCCGTATATGCGCACCAATTAAAGACCGGAGACTTCCCGTCATCTTCGAATATACTAAAATTTAAGTACCAAGAGTTACAAAAAAATTTAAAAGGTGGATGTCCCTAGCTCAACAGATGGTAAAAAGTCTTATACGTCTCGAGAAGTACCAAGAGGTACAAAAAGTTTTAGTATCTATTGGTACTAGCTCATGTAAATTTTGATGCCTCATAGATATGGTAAAACAACCTTGTAAGCACTATATATATATACCATCGATCGGCACGATCATATGCACACAAACGTAAGAGAGACGCAAAACATGGCGATGCCGAGTATGGACGTGCAAGTGCAACGATCCTTCATCGTACCTGCCGCTACGGTGGCGCACGGAGCCGCAGCTGCGCCATCGGAAGAGGTGCCGCTCACCGTGTTCGACCTCGTCGCGCCGACCTACCACGTCACCGTCCTCTTCGCCTTCTCCCCGCCCAACCCGACCAACCAAGCCCTCGTCGCCGCCCTGTCGGCCACCCTGCCGCATTTCCCGCTCCTCACCGCCCGCCGCGTCGAACGCGGCATCCCCGATGGTCGACCGTTCTTCGTCACGGGCAAAGGTGGCGCGGGCCGGAGCTTGCGCTCCTCCACCCGCCGGTCACCAGGGGGGCACGCAGCACACACTACTACAGAATGGTACATCACTATCGCTTCATCTGTGTCGGTTCTTAAGTTTTTAGGAAAAAATGATTGTGATAGATGACTTAGGAGAGGCATTAATCATAATCACTATCGGTTCTCAGGTTAGAAGTGATAGTGATGTAGCACTGGGAACATCACAATCGGTTCTTATGCGAGAAGTGATAGTGATGTGCATTATCATCACTATCGGTCTTCATATAAAAAGCGATAGTGATGAGCCCGTACACATCACTATCGGTTCTTATCGAAGAAGCGATAGTGATGATAATCACTATCGCTTCTCGCAAAAGAACCGATGGTGATAACACGTTGTTATCACCATCGGTTCTTTTCGCGAAGCGATAGTGATGTGATTATCATCACTATCGCTTCTTCGATAAGAACCGATAGTGATGTGTACGGCTCATCACTATCGCTTCTGTGTGAACCGATTGTGATGACTATGATAATCACTATCGCCATTTATAAGAACCGATCATGATGTGCATGATCACATCACTATCGCTTTTATATGAGAACCGATAGTGATGTGCCCGTTAGGTTATTTATACCAGTCGAGCTGAACTCTTCTCTGTTATTGATCCAGAGGAGGTTTCTCCGCCGCCACCAGAAAAAATAGCTCATATTCTGTGGTTGAAAGCAATACTTGGGTGAGAAAATTTGAAATCCTCAAAGGTGGGTGTTAAGAGGATTAATTTGAAGCCCTAACTTGAGGAGATTTCCCCTCATTTTGCATAATTTGTGGTTTTCTTCAAAATGTGAGCATTCTTTCAAACCCCTTTAATTTTGCACTATGTAATTTTGATATGTCGCGAAGAAAGTCTAGATTGCACTGGTATTGTGTATGTCCTATCAGATTTCACACCCTTTATTTCACAAGCATGTACACACATGTATTTAATTATCTTAATTTGTAGTGCTTTGATGTTAATATGGAATTATTATTGTTGTCACCTGATGAATGCTAGAGTTTAGGGTGCGGAACCTACGTCTCCCGTTCGAGGATGCTTGTTTATAAATATGCCGAACGAAATGGCATATTTATAAGCAAGCAGTCTCGAATTGTCCACGTTCTTTAGACAGTTCGAGGATATGTGCTTCGGGCAAGTTCCTAAGCTGTGTTGTACAACTGCAGAGTAGAGATTTCGGTAGCGTCTCCCTGGTATTCTCCAGATACACACCTCTCTTGACCTGTTGTCGAGACGTGTATATGGAGAATAGCGGGGAGATACTGCCGAAATTTTCTCTGGAGTTGTAAAACGGCTTAGGAACTTGTCGGAACCACATATCCTCGAATGGGATTAGGACCAAACCTATTTAGAGATTAGGAGTCATCGTTGGTACCCTTGTTTTGTTTCGTTGTAGTCAAAAGATCTGTAGGCTACTGCACTATATAATTAGATTGTTTGATATCATTGTACGTTGATGTTAAAAATGTATGTCTCCTATCTAGGGAATTGGAAGCTCTAAACCAGAGAAGAATCTAGGTATCGATTGGGAGAACACATTTTATATATCTTGCAGGAACTTGCAGTCCTCTATTTTGCAAAGGTAATATTAAATGAAATGATATCTCAATATTTCAAATAACTAGCTAGCTTGCTGTCGCTCCAGTTCTTCCTTAATTTATTGTGTGAATTTTAATTGCAGATGGACCGTAAGGAATGGATGTATGACAAAAGTCGTGTGAGTGCTGAATTTCAGAGGGGTGTTAAGGAGTTCAAAAAAATTGCCGAACAGGACAGGGTGAGGAGGGGTGTAAACTTCATATACTGTCCTTGCATTGATTGCACCAATCTGAGAAGATTTAACAACTCAGCTCAAATCGAGGACCACCTGATTCGACGTGGCTTCGTGAGGAATTACACGTGTTGGATCCATCACGGGGAGACAGGTAGTACCCTTCCGGTATGCAACGAAGACACGGTGGAACCAGATGATGAGTTGCAGCCTGATATGTTTGAGGAGGAGAATTTAGAGCAAATGTTGCGGGATGTGGAGGGTAATTACACGGAAAGAGAGTTTGAAAAGTTTAAAAGCTTGATGGAAGACGATGCCAAACCGCTGTTCACAGGTTGCAAAGCAGAATACACCAAGTTGGGTTCGGTCCTTGCATTGTTCGAATTGAAGGCAAAACACCGTTGGACAGATACAAGTTTCAATGCACTTCTAGTTCTTCCATCGGATCTGCTTCCGGAGGGAAACGAGTTGCCAACAAGCATTTATGAAGCGAAGAAGCTACTATGTCCCATGGGAATGGAAATAGAAAGGATACATGCATGTCCGAATGATTGCATCTTGTACCGTAACGCACATCAGGAGCTGCACGTGTGTCCAGTTTGCGGTGTGCCCCGGTACAAACAAACGGAGAAGTGTAACGACAAGAAGCGTAAGAGTCGGGGCAACGACGGTGAAGAGGTCACTACAGGTACACCGGCCAAGGTATTGTGGTACTTGCCCATCATTCCCCGTCTGGAGCGGTTGTTTGCAAATCCCAGAGAGGCAAAATTATTGCATTGGCATTATGAGTCTCGGAAGGAAGATGGCAAGCTGAGACACCCTGCTGATTCGGCTCAATGGAGAAACATCGATTGGAAACATGAGGAGTTTGGTGCCGAAATGAGGAATATAAGATTTGGGTTGAGTACCGACGGAATGAATCCATTTGGTAACATGAGCTGTCGTCACAACACTGCCGCTTCATTGTGCATCTACAACCTCCCTCCTTGGTTATGTATGAAGCGGAAGTATATCATGATGTCATTACTAATCTCGGGACCCAAACAGCCGGGAAATGATATTGATGTATACCTTGCACCACTGATCGAGGACTTGGTAAAATTGTGGAATGAGGGGGTCGTGGTGTGGGATGCGTACAAAGAGAGCATTTCACCCTACGGGCTATGGTATTTTGCACCATAAATGATTTCCGGCCCTTGGTAATTTGGCGGGTTCTGAGACAAAAGGAGCCAAAGCGTGTCCTATTTGTGAAGAGGAGACCGAGAGTCTATGGTCTGCGAATTCTAAGAAAACTGTATATGGGTCACCGTGGGTTTCTACCTCAAGTCATCGATACCGTAAGATGGATGACAAGTTTGATGGGAAGAGGAAGTCCGCTCGCACCGCAACCTATGAGTGGAAGGCAAGTATATTCACGTGTAGAGGATATCGATGTTCAATATGGAAAGAGCCAGAAAATCTGTTCGTCTAAGGACAATTTGGAAGAAGAGATCAATATTTTGGGACTTACCGCATCGGAAGGAGTTAGATGTCCGACATTGTATTGATGTCATGCATGTTGAGAAGAATGTCTGCGATAATTTGGTTGGCATCTGCTTGAACATACCAGGAAGACCAAGGATGGTGTAAATGCTCGTCATGACATGGCCTACATGGGAATCGAGGCCAAGCCTTGCGGTGATAGAGGAGGATGGAAAAGGTCCGTACATCCTGTTTGCATGCTACACCCTCGTCCAAGAAGGAGAAAGAAGATCTCTGCAAATGTCTCCAAGGTATTAAAGTTCCATCTGGCTACTCCGCAAACATTAAGAAGCTTGTGTCCATGGATGATTTGAAGTTGTTGGGCATGAAGTCCCACGACTGCCATGTCTTGATGACCCAAATGCTCCCAGTTGCAATCCGAAATATTCTGCCAGAGGATGTCAGGTTGGCAATCACGAAGCTGTGTTTTTTCTTCAATGCGATCTCCTGCAAAGTTATTGACCCCGATGTGCTAGACAACTTACAGAGTGAGGTGGTGCAGACTCTGTGTCAGCTTGAGATGCATTTCCCACCGTCGTTCTTCGACGTAATGGTCCACCTTATTGTTCACCTTGTCAGAGAGATTAAGATATGTGGACCTCCTTTCCTACGTTACATGTATCCGTTCGAGAGGTACATGGGTATTTTAAAGTCCTACGTGAGGAATCGGTCAAAGCCTGAGGGTAGTATTATTGAAGGTTATAGGACTGAAGAGGTCATTGAGTTCTGTGTGGACTACCTAGGTAGAAGACAAGCAATTGGCGTTCCTGTATCTCGTCATGAGGGCAGACTTGCTGGCAAAGGAACTGTTGGGTCCAAACTAATGAGTCCGAGGTTTGAGATGTATTGCAAGGCACATTTGACATCTTGCGTAGCAGCAGGTTCGCCCATACATCGAGCAAAGATAAGTTGATATTACAGAAGAGAATCCACAAATGGATGAGCTTTCCATCGCACAAGAACACAATGATCGATTCCTCACATGGTTCAAAGAAAAAGCGGAGGTCTCCTTTAGTGAGAATGTAAAATGGTTGGCTGACGGACCAAGATTTAATGTACAGATATGGCAGGGATACGATATTAATGGTTACACCTTTTACACTGAGAGTCAAGATGCTAAGAGTACTGTCCAAAATAGTGGTGTGAGCATAAATGCTTTCTCCGATTATCATCACTCGCAAAGAGTCTCCCCAACAACAATGAACTCCTACTATGGGTTAATCGAAGAAATTTGGGAGCTCGATTACGGAATATACCAAGTTCCCTTGTTCCGATGTAAGTGGGTAGGACTTTCACATGGAGTGAAGGTCGACAAGAGAGGCTTTACTATTGTAGATCTCAGTAGACTTGCCTACAAAGATGACCCGTTCGTCCTTGCGAAGCAAACAACTCAAGTCTTCTACGTGCGTGATCCGTCCAATCCGAGGTGGCACGTTGTTCTTCATGGCAAGAGACGGATCGTAGGAGTTGAAGATGTTGTAGATGAAGAAGTTAATCTCAGTGTTGTGTTATGTACGTGAAATAGTTTGCATTGCTTTAAAAGTAAAAATCCATTGTGAGTTGCTGTTGGATGCTTTGATGGAAATGCAATTTCTATGTATGCATGCACTTTGTGCCACATATGTTGTGAAAGAAAATTCCATTTGACGATGTCTAGTCTTGTTGTGATGTACAATCTATATAATTCTGAGACACAGAAATGAGGCTAAGCTATATGAAATCATTTTTGGAAATTTTCAAAAACTTGGACTTCATTTGAGAAAGTTTTGAGTTTTCAACTATTTCAGGAAAATTCATGCGTAGAAAGTGAATTTTGGCATCTTTTTCCAATGCTAACTCTTTTTTGCAAAATTCTTTTTGAAAAAGATTTGTAGTATCTCAAAGTATATTTCTAGAAAATTTCAAATAATTCGAATGATATTTGCAAAAGTTTTTCACTCTGTGATCTAATTACGAAAATTTGACTTCATGGTTTGTCCGGACGCATAACAAGGCAATGAACTACATCCGTGTCGGTTTTTATCGAGAACCGATTGGGATAATGATCTATCGAATCGCTTTTCTTTAAAAAGCGATACGGATATTGAAGCATCGATGTCGGTTTTTATATGAAGCGATACTAATGACTAACATCGATTGTCGGTTTTTTATGTGAAGCGATACTAATGACTAACATCGATGTCGGTTTTTACAAAAACCGATATAGATATTGAGAATCGATGTCGCTTTTATTGAAACGCGATAGGGATATGAAAATATCCGTGTCGGTTTTGATGTAAACCGATACTAATAACTTACATCGATGTCGGTTTTTTTATGTAAAGCGATACTAATGACTACCATCAGTGTTGGTTTTTTTAGGTGAAGCGATATTGATGAATACCATCCGTGTCAGTTTTTTATGTGAAGCGATACTAATAATTAGACATCAGTGTCGGTTTTTTATGTGAAATGACACTGATGACTAATAATAGTATCGGTTTTACGGGAAAAAAGCGATACTAATACTCCGTCCCCATTTTATTCCCGCAAGCACCCGATCGATTCGCGCAGCCCATCTTTAGTTAACCCTAGCCCCGCCCGCCCACCCCAGCCGTCGCGACGCCCTCCGCCACGCCCGCCCGCCCCGCGCCGCCCTCCGCCCGCCCGTCGCTCGACCTCCCGCCCCCCCCAGCCCCGTCGCGACACCCCTCCGCCACGCCCGTCCGCCCGCCTGCCGCTCCGCCACGCCCGCCGCTCGACCTCCCGCCGCCCACCCCAACGCCCCATCGCCCGCGCGGCGCACCTCCGCCCATCGCCCGCCCGACGCCCGCCCCTCCTCGCCCCGCCGCCCCACCTCGCCCCGACGCCCCTCCTCGCCCCGCCGCCCCACCTCGCATACGTCCTGCTGCTGCTCGGCTGCGGCTTCCTCCTCCTCGCGATGCTAGCGCCGGCCAAACCTAAGGCGATCTGATCGATTCTGAATAGCTCCACGGCTGACGGTAATAGCTTTCCCATGTCTTGTGCGTCCTGCTTTCAGTTTGAGGTTGTCATCAGGGTATCTCGATAAATTTTGTGCGAGCGTCTTAGGTTAGGTTCTTGAGAGTCCTGCATTTCTGGATAGAATTTGGAAAGTTTCCTTCCTTCCATATGTCAACGGGGTGTATTGTAATACTATTTTGTACTCTTAGAACATATGTGGTGCTTAATTACAAGTTTGTTCATCCCCGTTGAGGTTTTAATTTGCATCGATGGGAGGAAATTGTGATGTTTACCTCTGTAAGTACTCCATGTTTACAGAGTTGCATTCCTCGTCTTCCAATTTTGGAGCACTTAGTGGTTAGTAGGGAGTACACACATTGGTTATACTGATTGTTGCTACTTAGCGTCATGGCTTCACACAATAATCAAGACTCAGTCTATTTAGCGTCATGGCTTCACAAAAGGAACAAGCAAAATTGCAGAGAGGAGGTAAGCCAGCGGAAAGAGCAGGGGACCTTCGAGAGCCAAGGGTCGAAGGATATCCTGTCGTCTGCGATCGGGAAGCCCGATCATAAGGGCCGGATGCTCGACGCAGGGTCGGGGCATACGAAGAAGTCCTACTTCCAAGATGACGTTTCGAGTGCTAGATCAAGATCATGGGAGGCACGCGCGGAGCGCCTCAAGGAGACGCTCAGGGAGCAGCTGAGGGAGGAGATCAAGGATGAGATGAGGGGGGAGATGATGGCACGTGAAGATGAGATAAGGGCTGAGATGATGGCACGTGAGGAGCGCCTGAGGTCTGAGATGATGGCGATGATCTCCCAGAGTCAGAGCCAGAATCCCTCACCTCTTGTAGAGAAGCCTGTGCCCCGACCTAGCAGCTGTGGTTCCAAAAATGATAAGACCGATCCCCATCTGAAGGTAATAATTAATTTTTCCTAAATTAAATCTACAAGTGTAACTCCCACAATGTTTCTCCTCAAGTTGCGTACATCTTGCGTGCCCTCGCTAAGTGCCACCACCACCACCGACGGAGGATGGATTTCTGTCGAGGTCGCACGCGGGTTGCATTTCCGTGCAAGGAGACCGACACTGTGCATGGTCAGCCTTTGGGAAGGGCTACATGAGGGTGCAGGTGGACTACGTCCACGAACACTTCTTATCACATGTGCTCGAGTTCCCCCAACGAAGATATCGGCACTCTCGGGCAAGCACGCATGTCGCTCATCATGGCCCACGACGGTGTCGTCTTCGGTCAAGGTAAAAATCCCGCGTCTTCTCTACCATTCCAGAGTACCGCAATAAGTTAAATATGCGCGTGCTTTGTAGGTTCCTACCGCACTGCAGCTTACTCGTGCTCCTGATTCTGTTCCCACCACCGTGATGAGTCCTACACGGAGTGCAGAGCTCACGTGTAAAAGGACAAGCACGACACCAACAGTAACCACAAGAGGCCTCTGAGACTCCTTCCGCCAAGAAGGCAAAGTCGATAAAGGCCGAAAGCCCTTGAGGTACTTGAAAAGCCAACTACCCTCACCTCAAGACTCCTTCGCCCGAAAGAAAAGTCAAGACAGCCACGACATCCCTTATGATTTTAAGGCCTACGTACATGGAAAGCCCCTGCTTGCATCCAACGAACTAAATGGTCTACGCAGGTGGACTCGCAAGCTCCATGGATGGTATATTGATAAGGTGAATGAGGAAGAGCGTCGAGTTGACTTCAATGTGATGTATAAAATGGTACATTTCCACCGTGACGAGAATGGGATATTCCCTGTCAGTTTTGAGGATCTGTTTCTTGTGTACCAATTAAAAGCCGTCGATATTTCTACTTTACGATCTTGGACGCTGTGAGTATCGCACCATACAACATGAGCTGACGACTTTTATAGGATTTTGCATTATGTTTTCTAATATCAACACGAGTTGCAGGGCAATGAGACAGCGAGCCGTGACGAATCTAAACCAAGTTGGGTTCGTCGACCCCGAGCTAGTGTCTGCGACCACGGCTAGGATACATCCGGTGTTTGTTGCTGGCTACGTCAAGAGGGTATTGCATACTGAGTCGACGAAGGACTTCGTTGTAATACCGTACCACGAGGAGTAAGTAGTACAAACCCTTCAATTACTTGTACGCACTTAAACCGTATGCGAACTTATTTCCTTGCACTACATTCCATTTAATAAGCAACCATTGGGTTCTACTCGTCCTCGTTCCGAGTGAAAACACAGTCTATATTTTTAACTCAATCAAGAAGAGACCGATGGCCTACGCGATCAAGTGTCCTTTGCAGAAGTAAGTACATTACCGTAACTTAACACTTTCAGAATTTAACTATATTTTTTTACTCAATGGCATCTCTCCAATATATGTAGGGTTTCTCGGACTATGTCGATGAAGGAGGGTCACACAATAACAAAAAGGGCAAGATTGGAGTATAAGAAATTCACGTACAAGTGCCTAGCATATATACGCTTAATTTTTTGACATCTAATCTTCGTGTGTTAATTTCTTTTCTCTCTTCACGTGTCATCAACAGGCAGCGATGACTGTGGCTTCTATGTCATGCAACACATGTTGGTTGTGGTCATGGCTCACACCTTTTTCCTAAGGTATATGTACATGCATACTTAGCCTTTCACATACAAATTTTGAAACTTAAATTCATGCACTCATTTATGTTTTGCGATGATCAATATCCCGAGAAGAGCTTAGACAAAGAAAGCACTCAACAATTTACTGAGATCACTTATGCCAATGGTATCTGGTTAGAAGTTATATCGGAGGACGGTAGGTTTAGAGATCCCAAGCGCCCTACTAGTCCATATGGAAACAATATTAATTGTATATGTCAATGTGATATATATGCACGTGTACTGATTGTTAAGCATGTTTGTGTTTGTATGTTGTGAACGAATGGGCTATATGTATTGCAATTTACGTATTCATGTTCTGTGAATGTGATATGTGCATTCTGTGTTATGTATTGTCAATGTGATATATATATGCCCAATGTTAATATGTGTGTTATTTTGGATAATATGCAAAATTGAAACACCCCCATGAGGGTCATCAGAATCGGTTCTTATGAGGAACTCGACAGTGATGACCTCTCATCAGAATCGGTTCTTTTAAGAAAGCGATTGTGATGACCACATTAGTAGAATCGGTTCTTTTACGGAAGCGATAGTGATAACCATATCATTACAATCGGTTCTTGGAATAAAGCGATTGTGATGATACATTATCAGAATCGGTTCTTTAAAGGAAGCGATTCTGATGACCCCCTCATTAGAATCGGTTCTTTTTCGGAACCGATTCTGATAACGTGGTTATCAGAATCGGTTCTACAAAAGAACCGATTCTAATGAGGGAGTCATCAGAACCAATTCTAATGATGAGGTCATCAGAATCGCTTCCTTTAAAGAACCGATTCTGATGACCCTTTATCAGAATCGGTTATTAGAAAAAACCGATTGTGATAATGTGTTCATCAGAATCGGTTTGATCTAAGAATCGATTCTAATGAGGATTTATCACAATCGGGGTAAAACCGACTGTGATAACTCCACCTCATCACTATCCAAAGACTTCGTATCGCCACTTGGACCGACTGTAATGACAAAAAAGAACCGATTCTGATGTACAATTCTGTAGTAGTGACATGCTCCAGCTCCAGATAAACCGCTTCGCGTGCGGCGGCCTCGTGATCGCCTCGTCCGCGCACCACCAGGCCGCCGACGGCTACTCCATGACCACCTTCTTCCACGCGTGGACCGACGCCGTCCGCGGCGATGGCGTGCCGCCGCTCGACCGTCCTGTGCCGTACGGCCCGGACGCCCTCGTGCCGCGCCGCCCGCCGCGCTGCGAGTTCGAGCACCGCGGCGCCGACTTCTTGCCGTTGTCGCCGCACAAGGACGGTAACAGCAGTAGGCAAGCTGCAGTTCACGTCGAACCTTCCGAGATCACCAACATGCTGCTGCATTACACGAGCGAGTTCGTGGCCGAGCTCAAGCGCCGCGCGCAGAACAAGTACACCACCTTCGAGACCGTGTCGGCCCACGTCTGGAGGAAGATCACCGCCGCGCGCGGTCTCGACGGCGCCGCGCGCACGTCAATGAACGTAGCGGTGAACGGCCGCGGGCGGCTCGGGACCGATGCCATGCCCACGGGGTTCTTCGGAAACGTCGTCCTCACGGCGAGATCGGGGGCTTGCGCGAGAGACCTTGCCAGCGGCAGCCTCGCCGACGCGGCGGCGCTGGTCCGTGCGGGGATCCATGCCGTCGACCGGCGATACTTCCAGTCGTTCATCGACTTCGGGGCGCTTCACGGCGACGAGGAGCTGGAGCCGGCCACCGTGGACGAGGACAACGTGCTGTTGCCGGACGTGTGGTCCGACAGCTGGCTGCACCTGGACCTGCACCGGCTGGACTTCGGGTCCGGCGGGCGCCTGGCCGGGGTCCTGCCGGCGAAGATCCCGCAGGACGGTGTGGTGGTGTTGATGCACAGCCTGCGGAAATGGGGAGGGGTGGAGGTGTTCGTGGCGTTGGGCGAGAAGAATGCAAAGGAGCTCACGAGCATTGCTTACACCATGGATTGAATTGAAGCATAAAACATGTTGGCTGTAGCAACCTAATTACTGCATGAATGCATGCATAAATAAAGCTTCAAGTAATTATTCACACTGGATGAGTTGATCCTCTTGCCTTCTGGATAAATGTTCAAACAGATTAAGTTTACCTTCTGGTCAGGACATGAATTGAGCCTGAAGCCTGGATGGAAATCAAACCCAATTTTCTGGAAACTTAAATTTGCCATCTCCCGGATCACATCAATACATTATATTTGTAACACCCTAAAACTTGTAAAAATGGAGTAAAGTGACTTGGAATAACCTTTAGTGCATTTTTGAATTTTTACTGGAATTCCTTGTTTTAGGTATTTAATTGCCTTATTTAAATCCATTAACCTCAAGTTTGAGCATTTAAAAGAAACCTATAAAAATCCCAAATAACCCAACCTGATAAATAATTTTATAAAATACTAAAATAATTTATATTAATAAATATAATTTTTTCACAATATTTAAGTGCCTTAAAAATTCAAATACGGTTCAAAAACATTAAAGTTTCAGGAATTATAATTTTAAAAAAAAACTACAAAAGGTACATGAATGAAACCAAGGAAAATGGAAACTAGAATTATTGAGATACCTCCACAAAATTTTCCAGAATTTTTCAATTCGGCTTGAACCACTTCAAACACTAAACCGATTTCTGTTTATTTTAAAATCGCTACAGTGCCCGCCAGACATGTTTGACCGAATGCCTGAGCCGCTTCCATTGTCACTGGGCCACACTGGCCAGTCTCTCCCTCACCCCTTCGTTGCCTAACCTCTGCCGCGACAGGACGCGACAATTGCCACGCACTGCTGCGGCAGAGCTCGCGCGTCGTGCGTCCTCGCCCCGCTACTTCGCCGCTGCTAGTGGGCCGCACCGGCCGGGGGACCCCATGGGTCAGCCTCTCACGCCGTCGCTTCCCTCTCCTCTCTCCCTCCACCATGCCACCACGTGGCCGCGGCATTTTGTGCCTCACCGACTCCGCCTACCCATCACATGCTTCGCTAGCTTTGCCCACACCACGCATAAAAGCCATTGAAGCCTCACGAGCCGCCTTAGCTCACCCGCACTTCGCCCCATTCGCCGAAGCATACAATGAGCCCAGGGACGAAGCGGCGAGCACACCTCCGTATGATTTGTCAACGGGTGAGCTCGCCGACTCAATCGCTCTCGCCTACGGCTCCCTTACGGTCCCCTAAGTCTATTACGTATATTGGTTGCAGCTTTCGCTGGCCGAGCCATTGCCAAGACCTCCCCTTCTTCTCCGCTTCCGACCGCACGCCACCAGCCCAAACCGCAGCTTCACCGCCTCCCCGGGTAATTATTTCGACTCCTCCTAGCCCCCTCGTGCTTTCCCCTCTCCGAGCCGAGCTTAAGACAACTTCTTCCTCACTACTGGTCGAGACCACCATCGAGCTCCGCTCCTCTCCACCGCCAGCATGCCTCACCGCCGCACAGCCATCGCCGGATGGTGCCCTGGGGTCCCCACGGCTCCCTCTTGCTCACCGAGCCGTCCACCGGGCTCCGTCGCCAGCGGCTTCACCTGAGCCGCGCTCTGTTTTCGAACTCTAACACGCGGGCCCGGCCTATCAGTCTCACGTGCGCTCGCTCTCTCTCTACCGCTGACATGCGGGCCCGAGCCGTTAGCCACACACGCTTCCTCCCCTCACGCGGTCGCTGACAGCGGGCCCCAGTTGTCAGGAGGCAAAGCTGATTTGAAAGTTTGCTGAAAAGGGAAAGCCGCTTTCCTACGGAAAGCATAGTTTCCGTTTTCGAAATTTTTCAATTTTCCAATGATTTTGTAAACCTTAGATTATTCAAATGCTTATAACTTTTGCTAGAAAACTCCAAATTTAGTGATTTTTTAATAAATTTGTGTAAATTCATGTAGAATCTGAATACGCAAAAATATTTTTGTTTTGGTCCCTGTGAAGTAAATGAGCTCAAATAAATTCTTTAGGCCAAAAATGTGCATACTATAAAACTTTCACAAATCAATTTTGAAAATGGTGAAACAAATTTTACCATGTTACATAAATCACAAGCTCTCCAAATATATAAAAATATTTAGATTTTAACTTAGTTTGTGTCAAATGAATAAATGGACAAATTTCAATGTATACAAAAATTCAAATGCTTGTAACTTGTACAAATGAATCCCAAATTCAATGAAACCAAGTTCTGAATTCATGATGAGCCATGTAGTTCTAGAATATGCAAAAACTTTTCCAAGTGACAACTTGGTAAAATATAAAGTTTAAAAGTAAAGTAAAGGTTTTGAATGTGCCATATACTAGAATTTTTGCAAATGAGCTCGAAATAGATTGAAACCAGTTTTGTTGGAACCCTTAGGTCACAAGCAACCCAAATATGCAAAAATATTTGAGTTTTAACTCGTTTTAGACCTTTCTCCAATAAAAGTTAGTCCCAATAGGTTGAATGTTCAAATAGTCATAACCTATGCAGTAGAGCTCTAAAATTGAGTATAATCAATTTATATATACCTTTAGGCCTTGTTTGGGAGACCCATTCCCGGCCGGGATCCCTGTGGATGGGCCGGGATTTTAGGCTAAAATCCCGGCCCATCCACAGGGATCCCAGCCGAAAATGGGCTTCCCAAACAAGGCCTTAAATCAATAAATTACCTAGAGATGCAAAATACTTAGGGTAAATTACGGAGTTTATACATGTTATATCATATAGGAGTTAAATAGTTTAATAGTAATCCAAAATAATTTTAGCCTCTTGAATTCGTAAATACTCACACACATACACATAATTTTAGCCTCTTGAATTCGAAAGATAAAAACAACATATCTATAAGAATCGAGGAGTCGTGTCTTAGAATGAGCTCAAAAGTTTCATCTTACGACTGAATATCATGCACGGGCCTAACGATGATCATAGGGTTAAAGTGACCGTTATACATAAAACAATAACTTCATAATCCTAAAGACACCCTAAACTCTTTTAATGGATTTCAATTTGGTTTTACGTCTGATTTTTTTTTGCCCTTAATGACAACTTGTTGTTTGCTATTTGCCGTGCTTCTTATTGAATACGAGTAGACACCGACGATTCGAAAATTGCCGACGATGACAACACCTACGACCCAGATTATGTACCAGACGACGATCAGCAAGGCAAGCACCCTTCTTTGATCATGTTGATCCCACTATTTTACGGAGTTTATGTTATTTTATCAAATGATATATGCATGCGTGTATGTTCATGTTAAACTTGCTATGTTGTGGGTACCAGTAGATACTTTCTATTTGTATGCATTACCCCTGCCCTGACACTTGATTACCGCTGTTGTAACCTTAGTTTTATGGTTTAGACATTAGTTAATATCACTATAGGTGTTGATTACGAGATACATTATGTATATGCTTAGCCACACTTACTTAGAACGTAATTTAAATGTTGAGCTGCACCCTTATTTAGAATTGAGCAAATTTTTAAAAGGTACGGAGCCGAGTTATGGTCTTCGTGTATTTTGATAAAAACCCAACCCAAAAACTTATGATTTAGACGTGGGCGAGTTACTATTTAAACCTGAGGCGTGAGGAGGGACCTCGCGCGTAGTTAGGGGGAGATTCTAGCCCGGGTCAATTAAGGACCGAACTTGACGCTATCACCTAAGTGAAATAGTGCAACCACATGTGCTAGTATAGGATAGCCTTAGCTTAGTAGATTGGCTAGGGCTTAGCCTTACATTTTGGTAGGCCAAAGTAGTAAGGGCATACCGGAGTATGGTATCGCTCGTAGGTGCTCCCTTCACCGAGGTGTTAGGGTTAAAGCATTCCAATATAACAGTGTATGCCTTACTATGGGGGAAAGGATACGATGGGGCATAAACCATCATTAGTACTGTGTGTACGGAACTGGATTTACAGCGCCATAGCAAGGGTTTGTCATCACCAGGCTGGTGTAAGGTTACGCTCTAGCTAGTTGAACGGTTTAGTCACAATCTAGCAAATCGAGTACTATAGGTATCACAAGGCATGGTTGAATGATTGCTGGAATGTGTCATATAGGTAAAGTGTACAATCTCTACAGAGATTTAAATCTAATTAATTAGTCATGCTCGCGGTCATGAGCAACTCAGGGAAGTAATGTCAAGTATAGTTTTGTGTTTGCGAAAGTTTTGGAAAATGGGTTGTGATGGATTGGTGTATTTGCGAGCCAAGGTTGGCTGAAATTCTCTCGTTATTCATGGCCATGGAGGGCTGTGATATGATGGTATTGAATTTTACTTACTGTTATTAGTTTCATATTAAGTGCTCTTTTCAATTTCGTTACCGTTTGATAAACTACTCTCTCGCAAATAAAATTTGCTTTATGCTAAAAATGAAACTTAGTGTAGTGGCTTGATATCCTTGGACTGACCTTGCATGTATTTTATTTTCATACACTAAAGTCTTGCGAGTACATACGTGTACTCACCGTTGCTTAATTCACAATATATAGTCGAAGTTACAGAAGATATCCCCGATGATTCGTACTTCGCACCGGGGTACGACGACTACTTGGATGGATAAACTAGGGCTCTTCTTAGTCGATTGCCTCTGGGTTGTGGATGGGCATATCGCTGTCATACTTTTGTTTTATGCTTAATTTTCATTGCGATCTACTTTTGTGTGTAATATTTGGTCGATCGACCGCATACTGTAATATTAAGTAGTTGTAATAGCTTTCTAGTCTATATTTATGCTTTATCAAATGCTTAGACATGTTTGTATGTATAATGTTACATCTTGAATGCGGGATATGTGGGCGCTAGGCGTTGATCTTGGGAACCAGCGCTGGTCACATATCCGGGTACCCGGAATTGCTCTCAACTGTCTAACGCTTGGACTCGTGCGACCGTCATTCCTTGTCTATTGCGATGCACACCCCTCGGTGGGTGTGGGCGATACCAAGGTTTTAAGATGGTCGGCGTGTGTTACGCCCGGAAGGGTTGGTTTCAATCTTGATATGGTTATTCGAAAAATAATCGGAACTCTCTTGTTTGCGTAAGTGAGTACAGTGCAACTAGGTGGCTCATATTTGTTTAAGTGAGAGCCATCTGGTTAATATTATGTGTACGGGACTATTGGTGGCAGTGAGCATACACTTAAGTGAAGTATAGGTGTCACTTCTAGTCCAACACACGAGTAAGGTTTGATTCATATTTTCAGGTGCCCACAATATTGTTATTTATGAGGGAAATCCTATTATGTTACAACTAGCCAGCAAGCCATCGTGATATTCCTCATGCCATCATTCATTTGTAAACTTGCAGAAATATCCTAGAATTAATACAGTTCCTTTTCTTACGATCATTCACTTTTACTTACTATTATTATATACAGGTAAAGAATATGACCCTATCATTCACTATTAGGGAGGTCAATCTTATCCGATTACCTGTGTATCTGTGGGTAAAAACCCTAATAGATGTCGAGACCCTCCTTTTTGGTGTGAAATACCAAGAAGGTCTCATATGCATAATGTACTAGTTTTATGGTCAGTAGCTAGTACGCACATTCACAACACAGTTATCACATCTATACACAAGTCCATAATACATTAACATAACATAGTTCTTATAATGTGTCCTAAAGACCGAATTTAAATACAGCGGAAGTTACAAAATCCAACAGTTGGGGAAAGAAAGTGGCCAAAGACATGGGATAAAAGCGAATTGAAACTGCACTGCAAGCCGAGCTGGATCCGTTATCTCATCTGGTTCTGTCGTGAACTAGAGCACCACATGAGATGCTCTTCTTGTTCTCTAATCTCAAAAGCATGTCAACCTTTGAGGCATGTGGTGGTGAGGAGGTACTGTTGAGGAGAAGGCTTTGTTGTGCTGAAGGTTTTTGTTTAGAATGGGAAACGCTGGCTCAGGTTCACGTGACGGATGGCCGATGTCCGGGATTAAATCATAGGAAATCCACAAATAACCCACCTTACGTTTTGTTCAAGGGACTCCAATAATGTCTGAGTTGGCCTACATTAATTTAAGAAAAAGGTAGCAAACGCCCGACTGATACTATTCCAATGGAATACATCTCCATCATTCGATAGACGTCGCCACTACACTAGCCTGTTCTCCTAGCCAGTAATCAACATCTACCTTATCCAAATACTGCGAACTAGACTCCCTCATTTCTCTCCCTCTCTCTCTCAGAACCAAACTTCTTCATCTCTCATTCCTTTTTCTATGTGCACTTGCGCTGGGTGAGCTAAAGCGATTGGGGTGGAGGTCATGGCGGTGTTCTGTCACCAGTGGCAATGGCCAAGCACATGGCTATTGAGGGCTGTGGCTGGAGAGGGGTGGGCGGTGAGAGGGACCACAATGGTGCATCCATATCACACTAGGTCTGGCGCCGTGATCGGAGAGGGGCAGGTTGGAGTGGCGACTAGATAAGGGTGTGGCTGGATAGGGGTGGGAGGCAAGGGGGGAACACGACGGCGCAGCCAAAGAAGGGTGGGTGGAGCGCGACTGGAGAGGGACACGGTTGGACGGGAGCGATGATATGAACCACCTACACCATCCGCAGCAACGACGGGTCATTGCACATCCCCAACGTCTTTGACTGTCTCTGTCACCCTCCTCTCCATGTCCCATCCCCGTGCAGTGCTGGCCAAGGTGGGCACAAACACTACTGCTGTCGTAGCCACGGTGAGATCATCGAAATTCACCGAAACCTTTTAGTAAATTTTGAAACATTTTGGTTGAAACTTGTCGAAACTCATCAAGTTTGCTGAAATTTCTTGAAACTTTTGGGTTGAAACTTGATGAAGCCTGTTGAAACCTGCTGAAACTTCTTGAAAGTTTGGGTTGAAACTTGCTAAAAATTCTCGAAACTCTTTAGCAGAAAATTCTTGAAACTTGAGTTTGAAAATCTGAAACATATTGAATTTTATTGAAATCTTCTAGAAACACGTGAAACTCACTAAAACCTAGAGCTTTTTCAAGTACTTTAATGGGACTTTTTAAAACTTGATGAAACCTATTGTTATACCGTTGTAATGGTGTATCGTTCTCTAGCCACTTTCTTAATTTAAAGTTTGCACTGCGATGGGTAAACATGCTTGCCCGAGACTTGCACTGGCATGCTTCAGGTTGCTTCTGTGTGATACCGAGCCTGTCTCCAAGAAACAAGACTTCAAAGCAATTCCTACTGGTTTTGAGCTGGACTTCATCATAGGACCCTTTAATGTTTTGTTTGCAAGCTCTTTTATAGTATACTAAATTCAATATGAATTGTTCATACTTTTCCATTCAATGGATCAGATTAGCTAGAATTTATTTATACTTTTTCTGGTAGTAGAGTAGTAGAAATACATTTAACAAATCAATGGCTAGATCTGATTTCTACTACCCATTATATACTACCAGTATAATGCACTGTAAAATTTCTATTTGTTTGCATTCTGCATACTATACTGGAAGCAGCTGGAACGGGGAGGAGCCGAGGCACCCGGTGGAACGCAAACCACGACTGGTGTGGAGCGAACCGAGGGCGCACAGGGCTTGCGTCGCGTGAGGGGGAGGGCGCCGTCGACATGGACCACGGTGTTGGGCCGGAAACCTTCGGGGTTTAATATACTGAGTATTCCTTACTTTCCAGCGTTTGCAATCATGGTGGGCAATCCTGTGATCATCTTTGTATTCTTCCGATGTAACAAAACTTGTATTATGGGTATTATGGTCTCGATATATTGCATATAATTTTCATGTTCTTTTTTGTATATTGTGTACCTTGTTGTCCAATTTTGTAGAGAGAACGCCATCAAAGGGAACGTGAAGTCCTGCATGCCAAGGGTTCTCTAGAAAATGCAAAATAAACTTTACTAGGTAAGAGCATGCTTTCCCATTCCTGTGTTTCTCAGTACTCATCCTATGGCGTCCAAAGAATGCTTTCTGGTGAAATAATTAGTCTCTTAGGCCTGATTAGCTAGGGAGGCGAGGTACTCTTCCCGACGAACAAGAGGCTCTGATCTTTAGCCAACCGGTTAGGGACTACTAGTTAAGTGCTGTGCGTTGCTACGAAAATTTTTAAACACAACTTTATTAAGAAAAGTTTTTTCAAAGCAATAGCCAAGTTGGTTGATGAGAAAGACATACATGAAGCGAATTAACTTGTTAGCTACTTAAGAGTGTTTTAAATTATCAGTTAATCATTCATGCTAGTATAATTTTAAAAAACCTCAACATGATAGTACAACGACAACTTTAAAGAATTTGATCTTTTTTTCTTTTTTTTCTCCTCCCCTTTTGTCTCGAGTGCAGTCTTCTGCACCTTGTAACTTTAAACTTTATTTTCTATTCTCATAATTTAATCACGGCATTAGTTGTCTTAAAAAAAGAGAGAAAGAGCCATGGCCATGGCCTCCTTCCATATCATTTCTTGCGCCCCTTTTGAATCTTTTGTATTGCTTCTTTCTCTCTTTCTCCTGTGTGTATAAGCCTTCCTCTCCTCTGTCCTTTCCTGCGTCTCTTCGTATATCCTCTATGATGGAGATAAAGGTGGCCTTTTATAAGTGGAGGAGAGGGCAGCCAGGCGTGTGAGTGCTCAACCTCTATTATACGGTGTCTTGTGATCTCCGGGATTGACACGTGATTTGATTATGAAATTCTTGCCTTTTAATCTCTGCATTTCCATCCCGAATGAGATACAATGAAATAGGATTCTCATGTCATGGGATATGGTGAGTATGTCATTCCATCCAAGCAGGATATGATGAGGAAACTCTTTCATTTATAAGAGATATGAATAAAATCCTTCCATTTTAATGAGATGTAATCAGTAATATTCCCATAAAATAGAGGGAATCCGAATCGGGTGGGGGACGGGCTGAGCGAACAGAAGGAAAGGCTGAGCGAGAAGGAAAGACTGAGCGAACAGAAGGAAAGGGGGTGGGGACGGGCTGAGCGAATAGAAGGAAAGAGAGGGTATGGAGAACGAACCGCTGCCACCAAGTCGTAATTAGAAGTAGTAGAGAAACTTTGTTTAATTCTTCCTTAATAATAAGGAATACCATGCTATCCTTTTATATGGATGGCTTGACTGGACCCCTAAGAAATATACCTCTAATATTAAGAAATAGATGATCCTAACAATCCATCTAGTAAAGGATAAGATATGCAACTAACGAGAAATGGAAATAAAGATAACGACTTCTGAACTTAAGGGATAGACGGGGGTTCCTTGTTGCTGTGTTACAGTACCCGTGGTACACTAACGAATATGAACAGGAGTGCCGCGGGATCTTAGACCATAACAAGAATATTGTTTTCGGCATGTATAATGTGGTTTCATCAAGTGGCTTTCTTTAGTATGAAATATTCCTTGTAAAATCTGTTTGATAGACGCGGGGAATGGGGAATGGGGAAGATTCCATACCTTGCAATAAACTTGAGATACATTTTAAGCAGTGTAATGACTAGTGACCTCGCTTTCAATTGACACCATATCTTATTTCAATCTATGCAGGTATTTTTGCTTACATTGTTAGTTTTACCACACCCTGCATTCTTCATTTAGTTGGGGTGGAGAAAGTTTGATGAGGAAGGGAGGTGGTGATGCTTTTCAGTATCAGTAGATCATTAGATCTTGTTGCACGATGCTCCCTCAAATGTTTCCGTTCCTTGTAGACAAACGGGTGAAACAAAATGTAGTGAAATTGTTTCTTGAAACTACACTGTTGTGAATCTGTTGTCAAGTTCTCGTATGCCTCTGGCTATAACATAAGCAAATCAAATCATCTATTTGGTTCAGACCTTTTGTACTGATCCAGTAACTTTGTTTTTACGGTTGGGTGGTAGGAGTATTTGTTTCACAACTGAGCCCAGAGTGCCTCAATATATACTTAGTCATAAAATTTTGGTGTAAGACCAATCATCTTCATTCATCTTGTCTTCCCTCTATGGTTCTTCTCCCTCAACCACATCAGTATTCAGTACATGACTAGAACACGCAGAAAGGGAGACAAATCCATCTTCCCCAATTCACAGGTATCTGTGTGGATTCCAATCCAAATTAGGCTGCCCCCCAGCAACCAGTAAGGACATTGTACAAGTCCATCCATGAATTGGGCTCAACGTGAGAAACATTTGCAAAGAGAATTCCTTTGTATACATCGAACTGGTGGTAAGTGCACATCTGTTTGTTATAGCTGCGCGCCAGTGTATGATCCTGTGCGCTACCCTGCTGTACACCGTCTGTTTGACTACAGGACTAGGTCTCGCCTCTTCTTCGGGTTCGATGGCTCGGCACCGCCTGTTCCTTTCTTCATCATGGCCACGAACTCTGAATAATCTATCCTCCCATCCTACATGTGCAAAAATACTATCAGTTTCTTTTTGATGCTGGTTACTAAAATGAATGCATCAGCAATGGAAAGAACAGCTAATCCTATTTCCGTATAACTTTTTCTCATTAAGATGAACCTGTGCTGTGCTATGTGAACCAAACTTACTTCCTGTATATCATCGGAAAAAAACGCAACGAAATTTATTCCTTACATTGTCGGAGTCGGCATCTGAGATGACCTCCTTGATTTCCTTTTCGTTGTATAACCCTTGCTCCTTCAAGGCTTGCTCTAGCTCTTCTTTTGTAATGTACCTGCAACATACATGGAATAAATTTGCGGCCTTGTATAATTTGAAGTCCAGAATCCAGGTACCTCAGCTGTGCTGATTTTGATGCTTAAACCTACCCACTATTGTCCTTGTCGAAGTACTGGAATGCCGTGTAAAGGTGCTCCTCTCTATCCATTTTGTTCATGTGCACCGTTGCGGTGACGAACTCCTCGTAGTCGATCAATCCATTGCCATCAGCATCAGCCTGAAATTACATGGAAGGTTTCGAAAGGAATCTTGTCAATTTAACTTTTCATCTTGAACCGAACCATGTTCTTAATTTACCCTGAAGACTCACTGCTTCCATCAGTTGCTCAATCTCGTTGTCTGAAAACTTGGTGCCCTGCTTTGCTAGCCCGTTCTTGAGCTCTTCGAGCGTAATGGTTCCGCTGTTGTCCTTGTCAATGTTCTTGAACATCTCCTTGAGCCCCTTGATCTCCTCCTCTGATAGGCACCCGGCTATAATCTACAATTGAGTCCAGGACCTAAGATTGGCTGACGATCGAACTTTTCGTTCAATTCAACAGTTAGATGTGAAAAAATATGTACCCTCAGTGCAGCTTTCTTGAACTGGTTCATGGCCCTGAACTGCTTGAGCCTGTTGAGAACAACATTGTCAAGTGGTGTATCAGGTGCATCGCCATCTTCTTTGATCCATGGGTGATCTGCAAGTTCAAATCCACACATTCATGTCATCGTCTTCTTCGATCATACCAATGAACAATATGATAGGAAGCAGTGGATCCAAATTGAACATCTAGCCTGAGATTTTGTGCTTACTGAGGACTTGAAACGCCGTAAGCCTCTCCTTGGGGTTAATGTTGAGCATCTTCCTGACAAGATCCTTTGCACCAGAAGAAATGTTCGGCCATGGATCGCTCGCGAGGTCAATCTGCCCGCGCAGGATGGCGGTGAAGATGTCATTCTCAGACTCTGCCCAGAAGGGAGGGACACCGGCGAGGAAGATGTAGAGCATGACGCCGATGCTCCAGATGTCAGCCTCCGGGCCGTACTTCCTCTTGAGCACCTCCGGCGCGATGTAGTAGGCGCTGCCGACGATGTCCCTGAACACCTCGCCTTCCTTGAAGAAGACGGAGAGGCCGAAGTCGGTGGCCTTGAGCGGCGCGTCCTCGTCCTTGCTGAGCAGGAGGAAGTTCTCCGGCTTGAGGTCGCGGTGCATCACCCCCATGGAGTGGCAGGTGTGCACGATGCCCACGATGGTGCGCAGCAGCGACGCCGCCGCGCGCTCCGTGTAGTGGCCCCTGGCGATGATCCGGTCGAAGAGCTCGCCGCCGGCGCAGAGCTCCATGACGAGGTGCACGTTGTGCTTGTCCTCGTAGGCGCCCTTGAGGTCCACGACGTTGGGCTGGCCCGAGAGGTGGTACATGATCTGCACCTCGCGCCGGACGTCCTCCGCGTCCTCCTTGTTCGCCAGCTTCCGCTTCGCGATCGTCTTGCACGCCAGCCTCTCGCCTGTCGCCTTGTGGGTGCACAGGTGGGTGACGCCGAACTGGCCCCGCCCGAGCTCCTTGCCGATGGAGTAGGTCGCGCGCACGTCCTCCATGGGCCGGCCGAGCACCGTGCCGACGGGGGCCGGGGGCTTGGCCGCCTTGGCGGGCGAGGCGGGCTTCGCGGTGGGCGCAGCCGGTGGGCCATTGTTCGGTGACGCGGCGCGACGCGGCGTCTCCGCCTTTGTGGGCGCCGGTGGCTCCGTGTTGGCGTCGTCGGCGGCGGCCTGCCGGACACCCTTGGGCTTGGAGCAGCAATGGCCCATGGCTGCGGGGAATGCGTGCTGCCCGCTCCGAGAGAGGAGAGGCAGACACAGACATGAATCAAGAGCACTTGGACGGCGAAAGACAAAATTTTTGCTTTAGTTGGGCGATGCTTTTCGCTAGTTTTGCTAAAAAAGTGGTTTTGGAGGTTGGAAGGTAGGGAGGGAATGGCGGTAAGGAGGAGTGGTAGTTATTTCGGTTGGGGTGTCTTGTCAAAGAGAAGGAAGGGGTGAGCAGAAATGAAATGACAATGGTGCGGTTGCTATGGCTCTTCTGGTTTCAGTTTTTCTTTTTTTGGTAACCTAAGCTTAGGAAAACTATAGGTTGCCTGCTCGCAATTCTTGATTGCTAGTTGTTGGTTTTTATGAAATTTGTTTCCATAACTGAAGTGGTTTTGGGAGCATTCTCAGAGCAAGCTTAGAAAGGCAGAGATCGCCTTTAATTTTCGGGATGACAAGATTGAAAAGTAGTACTCCATTGCTTCTCTAGGAAGAGAATTGAATAGATCATAAATATCCACAGTTATCAATGGACACAAACCAGCCAGTCAATCAGCACTTCATTGCTTTAAAATTGTACAGGTTTTCTTTTGGAGACCATAGAACACCCTTGATACATTGACCTTGATTATGATGGTTCAGCTACAGCATCCAAAAGTCGGCTAACGATTTGATTTCACCTCTGTTAGTTCATGACAAAGTAAGCAAAAAACCACAGGGTTGACAACATAACTGTACCAAAGTTCAACCCCTTGCGCAAACATTTGAGGTTGAACAACACCTCCAATCTGTTATCATGTTGAACTAACGCATAGGATGCATTTGTAACCGAACATACGGGGATTCTATTTTAGAAAGAAGGAATAGTTGGTCATTACATGCATCTAATCCCAAACGGGTCGACTGCATCGCTGGCTGGCCGGACTTTTAGAATATAGATGTCAACAACACAACCTTAAGGATTTGCAAACATTAGGAGTCAAACAGGGCTTCTTCTGCGACAGCTAGTACAGTGCTTCTTCTTCGTGGATTACGAAATCAGAAGTTCCCGTCCTTATCTGAAGCTTTTTTCCAGGCTGAACTTCATCTGAACTGCTTCCCATGCTTATCTTCATTGTTTGAATCTCTACAATGTTAGACTTAGGTTTTAATAAAACATGAACATTAACTAGTCTAAATCATGATCACCAAAACATAATGCGGAAATAAATCATTAGATACTAACCCGGTGAAGAAGATGCCATTAGGGTTGTTGTCGGAGTAGTTGATTTGGTCGTGAAGAACAGCGACGTAGATGCGTGAGGAATCTGATGTGCGATGAAGAAACCGGGAGCACCGTGATCTTCACGGTGAACCTTTTGATCGGATGAATTTCGGGGATAGAGGCTAAACTTGAGAGCAAAAATCTCATCTAACAAGTGCCGGCCTCTCCCCTATTTAAAATATGGCGCAGGCTATCGAGACCGAACCAAAAATTCAATTCATCGGTGGCTCCCGATCAGAGCGCATGAGTGGTGGGACTAGCCCCAAAAATCTCGGTCTGGTAGTTAAGCCGAAGATCACAACCAACATACAGATGATGTCCATCTCATGTTGCAAGAAATTCTGATAGGACCGATGAGCGACATGTTAATGCCTATTGGCCTCGTGGCATTATATAGCTGCAGGAAAGCTTAGAAGGCATTGCAGAGGCATGGCAAGCATCATGTGCTCCTTATGTTGCCTTCTGTTATGGAAAAGCAAAGGCCTATGATGAGAAGATAAAAGGGGGCTTTCAATAATTCTTATGTAGCTGGATATTATGGACTGAGAATTTTGAGGACATACTTAGTAATCTGTTGATTTAATCCTGCAGTAGTATGTGACTGCATAATTTAAGCCAGCCAGATCATTGTGTAAGTTGCTCCACTGTCAGCAAAGTGAAAGCTTCTTCTGAAATCTCTAGTGCTGCACGTAATTTGTCCTCCTCAAGAACCACATTGGAAAATGTTCTCTTGTAGCTGTTTACAGCATCCTCTGGATGCCCTTTTGCTAGCGATGCCTGCAATTTCATTGAAAATAAAAAGTAAAACACCTGTCCCAACTCACAGGACCAAACTAGAAGGACACTATCCATTCTCTAAGCTTCATAAAGAACTACATAAAACAGATTTATATTGCTAGATCGGTTCTGAATTAAATTCCAGTTCATGTGAAGTAAGTGATATGAACAATCTATACATACCAAATGCATTTCATCAAGCTTGAAAAGCCAGAACCTCCGGTTCCTAGACTGTTCTCCATCAATGTAGATAGAGATGCTAGTCCAGTGAACATGGTGGAATTCCAAACAGTGCAACCCAAATCTAACCCCAGCACCTATAGCTTTAACAAATGCTTTTTTAAGACACCAGTACCTATAAAAGAAACAGAACAATTTGCCACAACATATTAAATTTTACGTTACTCTGAAAATCACACAGAGCACCGAAATGATTTTAACTTCTAAACATAATCACTACCCTACAGTTCTTCCAAAACAAGAATTGCATCATGATCAGGGTTTGAAGCGCACATTTTCAGAATAACAAAGCTATACATTTTACTAAACAAACAAGAAAGTATATACTTTTTTCCTTCAACTTTTCCAATGAAATTCAGCAAACTGAAAGTAAATAAAAAACAAAGATTTGTTATGCTGAATTGTAATGCTCAAGCTTGAGGCAGCTCAATTGGTTGCTAAAGACAGCAGCATCTGTCAACTTTCATGTAGTCATGACGTATTTTTGGACATCAGACAGAGTACAGGTACTTGGTGAGTATAGATGTCTGGTGATGCTTTCAAGGCTCCAGCGGAACCTAACAATTCAGGTTGCTGATTAGCTTTAGCAAGAAACTACAGTGTGTGTACAGTCTCCCTTGCCCTATCTAATCTTGGTTATTCTAGAACAAGATCTTAGTCCCTAGCAGCTAAAAGAGGGTATCCTGAGCAATTACAAGAATGGGGTTCATTGATATTCCTGTTATAGTAGATGCTATCACACATACAGTGTTTTTCCATTCAAATATACCCATAAAAACACATTGATGCAAAATATCACAACTGAAATGCTGATTCTGAGTATATTGATCCCCTATTGACAATGTCTAAAACGTTATACCTGTAGAACTCTGTCAACATTTCATCTGGAGTGCCAGCATGAACAATGAAGTTCCACTCATGAATTGTGAGGTATGAAGAGAAGTTCTTGATGAACTCCATGGTAGTTTCTCCATGAGGCTTGGAGATGGACACAACGTCGAGGCCAACAAGGCAAAGTGGTTCAGATGCTATCCCAACGGAGTCTCCCTGGTGCGACGTGTTAAAGTTGAAGTTTGGGAAGGACACATTCTTGTTCTGCTGCAAGATAACAACAGGGTACAAATTAATCAAAGAGTGATCGATTGTCGGGCGTAATTGAAAGAGATGGATGATTGCACGAGTGACAGAATGGAACTGAACAAGTGGAAATTCAGTACCAGGTATGGTTTCCCTTCAACTGTGCGGCATATGTTAATCTGCTGAAATGGGATGGCGAGAACATGGTGCACAAGCGAGTACTGGAGCAGCCGACTGACGAGTGCTCGCTTCCTGTCATCGTCCTTGACAAACCTGCACTAGTGAGTTGAAAGTTCCATGTAAGATCTCTACAGGGCATACATAACTAGGTGTTTAATTTGCACCCAAGCCTGGCTATTTCAATTCTTTTTTTCCTCATCCAACCTAATAGACTAATAGTAGCAATTCACGCATTGAGGGGTGCCAGCGGGCGACGTCGACGGGCCACCTCCGCCGCACCCCGCTGCTGTCCTCCACCATCGTGACTCCTCCCACGCAGCCGCAGGGGTCAGGGCGGCGAGGTCGTGACCACTTCACCACCGCTCCAGGAAGAAGACGACCTCGACGGGTTATGGGACTGATAGAGCGGCCCATCCCCCACGGCGTCCAACTCCAAACAGCAAATTCCATTCTTGCTAAGGCTCGCTGCCGAGGTTAACCAAACTTTTTTTTTCTCGATAAAGGACCTAAATAAAATTTTATTTTTCCTAAAAAGGGCCTAAACATAACGATAAAAAAATACAAAAAAGATCTAAACGTAGCATATATTCTTTTCCACAAAAAGCACCTAAACGTATTTTTTTCCGAAAAAAGATCTAAACGTAATTTTGATTTTCCGAAAAAGAACCCGAGCGCAATTCCTAAAAACGCATAAAGGACCTAAACGTAACATATATTCTTTTTTAAAAAATGACCTAATCGTAACATTTTTTTCGAAAAAAGACCTAAACGTAATTTTTTTTCTCGGCTTGGCTCGCGTCGCGAGCCGGTTCAAACGCCTCTGGTGGCCGCGATTCTTCCACCTTTAGTAGAGGTAGGATTATGGAGCTTCGTTTAAAATTGACCCAATTCGACTTAAAATTATTTCTCATAAAATCATTTTCTCATTTATTTATTATTTAAGTGATTATTTTAAATTTGAGCTAATGAGTTAAGGCTCGTTACTTTTTTCATTTAAATTGGACTCATTTCAATTTAAACCCATTAACTATAGTAATCAAGCAATTTTGATTCGAGCTATTTTTTTTATCAACCCTAACTCGTGCGGAAGTAGGCTGATCCGACTCAGAGTCCACAGTTAGGATGCTGATTCCTCCCTAGTACATACTGCATGTCTACCAGTTTTTTTTTCTTTCCTTTCTTACTTTTGTTTTCACCTAGGGTTGCATTCCTCCCTATATGCCACATCCATCCAAGCACATAGTGTAGAACCAATCGAATTCCCCGTGCACACAGGGGATGACTTCGTAGCGCTTTTTGTGCGCTGTGTGGATCAGAGTTAGAATCGTCTAGACACCTCCTTCTATGCCCTTTCGCAAAACAGGTTTGGAGGAAGGTGCTCCTCTACATGAACATAAATCATAGTGTTCCAGAATCTGCGTTGGTTGACTTAGGAGCCACTGTTTGGTGGCGGTCAATCCGCTGTTCAACTGCCAAGCAACATCGCAAGGAGGTGGATGGCATTCTCATCAGTGGCGAATCTAGGATTTAAACCTAGGTATGCCTATCAAATAATAATTCGGTAAACGATTTAAAATTTGTTGAGCAATTCGGTATACAAGTAAAAAAATAATTAAAAACAAGATAATATATTTAAAAGAAGCTTATATACCTATAATATTACTTCTTCTTGTTCGGTCTACGCCTTCTAATGGCCATAAAACTCTTGATTATATTATCTTCTTTCACTTTGAAGAAAATATCTCACTCAATGTTACAGTTTGTGACGGGGAGGAGGTGAAGCAGCAGCAGACTTCTTTGCTGCATGTTTCCGAAAAAGAGATGCAATGTCTCCGTTCCTCTTCATAATTTAAAAACCTTGCAAATAAAATACGTCCATTGAGTGGTTAAAATACTAACTAAGATAAGCAATAAATAAAGATATAACTATGTCAGCTATAGTAGGAGTCGAATAAAGTATATGTGTAGGATCGAAATATACTAAACTAGCAATCAGAGGGGGTGAATGATTGCGCGGAAGCTAAAATCAAATTTTTTATCTACAAAAAATTCACCCCAATTCAGACTCAAATAATTGCTTCGTATTCGACAAAACAGAGTAGATGTGTTTAGTAAATCACGAATTCTCAGAGATCCAACCGTTGGATTGACTTGAAATTTGAAAAGAATAAACTAGATTCCAATACACATCTAACTAAAAAAGAATTAGCACGATCGGACCTATGGATCAAAAGCTATAAATCCTGCAAGGTTACTGTGACAGATTATGATGAGAATCATGTATGGGTTAGACCAAATCTACAGGGTATGCCACGGCCCACCTGGTATACCCTGTAGATCCGCCCCTGATTCTCATGTATGCCATGTGGAATCTTTGGAAGGAAAGGAACAACATGATTTTCAATAACTTGTATTGAATCATACAGCTGGTGACTAATACCATCGTTGATGACGTGCATAACCGAAGAAACTCAAACGCTTCCGAATTTCGGTAGTACTGCATGAATTTTCTTGAAAGAGGTTTAGTCTTCTAAAAGTCGATGATGCCATGGTCGAGACATGGTCACGGCTAGGGTTATTCCTCGGTTCGTGTCGTACTTTCTCGTTTCAAAAGTATTCAGGATGTATCTAAATCAAATGCTCTGCTGTATTCCTGACACTCTTCATTAATGCATGGCAGAGTTCTTACTGTTTCTTTCAACAACAACAAAAAAAAAAAGAACCAATCGAATTTCCCGTGCGGCTAGATGCTATGTAACTCTAAAGCTTATGACTGAAAATGAATAGAGTTGTAATTCTCATATAGTTGTATTAGAGCTAATATATGTTTGCACTGTTATAATTTTGAAAAGCAAAAAAAATAAGCTACGTAGATCTCTCTTTCTTCTCACTGATTAATGTTGAAATTTCAAACCTCTTGAAACTAAACATGGAGGCGGAGGCTAGGTAGAGTAGGTCATTTTCGTTAATCAATCAATCAATCAGTAGCAAGCAGCAGAACGTCGTCAGACTCTACTTCTGCCACTAGTTGGTTTCAAAACGAGATACTAAGCTACTGCTCTTTCTTGTTACTGCTTACTAACAGAACAGGACCAGACATGCATGGAAGTCATCCCTCCTCCCCTCCTCCTCCTCCTCCTCCTCCTCTTCCTCCTCCTTGCAAATTTAGCCCTGACCTTATTTCTCGTGATGGAAACGCTAAATGCTGACATGTTTCACTTTCGGTGCTCCTCTATTGTTAAAGGAGCCTCCAGTGCCCCCGTTTGAGCCTCTCGAGGTCCCCGGCCGCCTCCCACGCTCACCCGCCGTAGCAGCTCAAGTCATTCCTACGCTGCTCATGTGCGGGAGCTGCTACTCCCGTGGTAGCTCGCTTGGTCCCGCGACTCGTCAGTTGTCGTGCTTCTTGGGTGCGAAAGCATCTTCTGCGGTGAAAATGGAGTTAAATTTGCAATTGATTTCACAGAGATGCTAGATTTATAAAAAAATAAACTGAGAGAGAATCAGAAAAAGAACGATTTCACACGCATACACTACAACACGAAAAGGATTTGGACACGGCTACTGCATCACGAGAGTTCAATATTTCCATCTGCTCCTCTCATGATCGAGCAACCACTTGTTATCAGTTACGACCTACTCTTAATACTGGACAAGTATTGTTTTGACAGGACACGTGAGACTAGCACGATGCCAAGTACGTAACAGAATACGATGCACATACCGGTAATTGTTCTGTCTGCAGGTTGAATAGTAGGTTGTGTTGCACAAGTTTAGATACTCAAGGTTGAATAGTAGGTTGTGTTGTACAAGTTGAAGCGAACCACCATGTAATTGTTCTGTTTGCAGGTTGTGGGACACTAAACAGCAGAACTCACAACTGCTGAGGACCGAGATAGGATGCCGGCGGTGAGGCTGAGGCCGCAGCTGCGCCGTTGCCGGAGGAGAAGGTGGTGTACTGTTGATTGTTGATCCAAATTCAAGAGAAGGTCAAACTTCTGACGGAGCGTAGCGGTGACCTGTCTAAAACCCTCGTTGAAACCCTAGATATTACTTCATTTCGATGCAAGCAGAATACCGAAACCAAAAACAATGCTCGCCGGAGAACAAATACTCACTGACGCACAATCTAGGGCAAAGCATGGTTATTAGTACATTGAAATCCACTCGTCCATAAGCTAATGCTACCAAAAACACCGAACTTTCGGTCTCAAGTCACCTGAAAAAGGGGAAACTAGGGCCAAACAGAGCAGCCATAATACACACAAATCCACCTTGCAAACCTAAAATTTCAACTCAAATCAATGAGAGAATTACACTAATCCGCAAAGCACCCAACCAACTCCACCCGATTCACTAGAATCATCACAATTCTAATCCAAGCTGACGTCCCCTCGAACTCCTCCCCCACGGCGGCTACCATGGCGGCGAAGCGGCTGATCAGGTGGAGTGGGGTGAGGCTGGGGCTTGGAGCTAGGGTTTTGGAGGCGACGGAGGCGATCGAGGAGGGGGAGAGGAAGGAAGTGATGGAGATCGATCCGGAGACGTGGATGCGGATGCGGGAGAGGAAAGCTACCGTGAAACATACGAGCAACTGATTTGGAGACCTCAAGTGAGGTCCAAGGGGGGAGCACACCGAGGAGATGAGGTAGCCGCCGCCGACGGAGAGGGGAGGAGGAAGCGCGCGCCGACAGAGCACCTAGGGTTTGGTCGCCGGGCGCAGGGGGCAGAGGCACGCGTGTGGTGGCGTCGGCAGAGGCATGGGTGAGACTCGAAGCCTAAATCGGTATATATGCTCATCACAGTCATCACAGACAGTTTTTGGCTATAATCGTCTGTGATGTGTCCCTCATCACATACGGTTTTAGCCAAAACCGTCTGTGATGTTCTTCCCCTCATCACAGACAGTTTTAGCTAAAAACCGTCTGTGATGTGCCCGAGACTTATTGCGAACGGTTTTTATAAAAAAACCGTCAGTGATGACGTGTCTAATATAACCTCTTTTGTAGTAGTGGATGCTAGCCAGAGCAGAGCCGAGGGCATGAGCAAAACATGCCCACTAGCGCCAACTCAAAATGGTGGGGTGATATGTTTTTTTTTATCTATAGCAAAGTACGAGCATTGAACTAGCAGTAGTAAATATTACATCAATTCTTAAAAATAATTTTGTTGTGAGTACCCTTAGAACCTAAATTTATATTCAACATGCTTGGAACTTTTGGTCATTGTCGAGTTTTCTTGCACTGATTTGGACATTGAAGCCATTTCTAGCCGTGCATGAGCAATTTTCTTCAAATTAGTGCATTGTGAGGTTAAGGGTGAAATTAACGAGTAATCACGCATCTTGGACTAAGTCCGTGTTTGGTATGACCGTAGTTTTTCTGAAAAGTAACTTTGGATTGGGTTATATGATTGAACAGCTGGGTTAAAGAGATTTGATATTTAGCAGCCTGGATTTTAAGTGTAAGGGATGTGGTCGAGTATAGAGTTGAGAGAGGTGGGGTTTGAGATTTTATACTTGGAAGGTAGGGTAATTTTCTTCAATTCTAGTGATAAAGTCAGAACCCAACCCACTGAGTAGTTTCCCTATTCCAGCTTTCAGCTTTCAGCTTATTATAAATAAACTATCGGCTTTCAGCTACAAGAAGCGAGCCATTTGGGACTGCTTTCAGAATAGAGAAACTAAAGCTGAAGTCCTAACAAGATCTAAGACTGTGGCATATATACGTACACGCGTAGAAAATGCTCGAAATCTTTTCCGGGTAGCTTCCCTTCCTTCACGTCCACGCATCAACGCATGCATCATCTAATGAGCTAAGCAAGCTTTGTCGTGCTCGATCGATCCATGGGATAATGTATCTGTCACGTACGCTTGCGACCGGTGGCCATTGTCACTCTCATCTCTGTGTGTGCTGTAACCTGTAAACAATCAACAATGAAGCAGCGATGGCCCGGGGGAATGTTAGACGTCTGCTGAGAATAATACTGGGCTACTCTCTTCGGTAATCGGTAGTTGTCGTTTTGGACATAGGTATGATTAAAATTTTGGAAACTTTGACTGTCACTAGTTTTTTAAATATTTTAATTGGATACATGAAAACCATAAATAATGTAGATTTGCCTCGAAAAGCACTTTTATGATATTATGACTTTATTACATTTTATAAATATATTGTAATAGAAATTAGTAGTCCAAACTATGATCGGGAATCCGTGCCGATGTCAAAAAAAAAAAACAACAACAACTAGTATTCTAAGTGTATAAGTGGCGAGTACGCAACTTCTGTATACGCATGCAAGCCACTAAACGACAGATCAAGCGGTCGTTGACTGGTGCAGAAAACACTAAACTGAACATTTCGGCGAAGGAAGGAAGGATCATTGCACTTGGTCTTTGCTTAATTAACCGACAAGAAGACGAAGAAATGGAGATGCATGATCACTTGGCGTTTGCGTTTGGCTCTTGGCCGAATGCTGATGCCGAATCAGAGTGGTTGCAGCAGTCCATTCCCGGCCGTAGAAAAAATATCAACCATCGCATCGACCTCACTGATCTTGCAGAGCCAAAAGATATTGGCAAATAAATATAAATAAATGAATATATACGCTGATCGAGTTGATGATGTGAGAGTTATGGAGAGCAACAACGTACCCGGCCACGCGGCCTGACGCAGGAGCTGATGCCATGCATTATAGTTGGGATCAGCTGCACGGCGCATGCTTTTGACCTTGATTCTTAAATTTGGCTCTCGTCAGAACTAATAAATTATAAATCTAGTCTTTTCTTGGCCACGGAAGAATCACAATGCCACATATGTACGGAAACAAGGTAGGTCTACGTGCTGCAATAGGAAAGTACGGTAAATGTCTATCACTGCTTCCGTGGTCGGAAAATGTACAGATTTACAATTTCATTCGAAAGATGACTAAAATTGCAAAAAAAAAGAAAAAAAAAGAAAATGATCAAGAGAAGAAAAAAAAAGGCAGATTCGATGATTGCTAGCTACACACCCCTACGTTATTTGCTGGCTTTAATTTCGACACGAAATCTTGCGACCATTGGATGTTTGTTCTACATCGTAAGACTGAAATAAGTTCACATATAATCTTTAAGCGGCGAAGAAGGAAACGCTTAATCGGTGCTACTACAAGCTGCCGCATACACACACGTGTCTGCGCTGCGGATCGGATCTATTAGTTAATTAATTAAGAGGAGGTGGCCGAATTGTTTTGGTAGCTGGGCATTCATGCATACTAGCTAGGTAGCTGGTCGATCTCAACTTCTCTTGCAGTTTCCTCTGATCAGCATCCACCCCAAGCGCGTGCCCGTTGTTGGGCTCTGTCACTGCGTATATATGTAGTCCTTCCTTCTCTCTGATTGCTTGGTAATTAACCTGGTAGATATATATCTTTGTATGCTCGAGTGGGAATTCATGGTGATCGATCGTAGCATGCTGTGGCTCTGATCTTTGAAGGGGGAGGGGAGTGATCGATCTGTCGAAGCGAAGATACGTAAGGGATCAGCTGGGATCGAGCTCGACAGCAAGCTGCAGCGGCTCGCTATATAGCTGGTAGGTGATGGCGGGGGGCGAGGGACGACAGCGGCAGGCGGCGGCGGAGCAGTCAGCGCCGTTGCTGGACAAGGCCTCCGGCCGCGGCGACAATGCCATCTACGTGGAGGGTTGCCCCGGTTGCGCCGTCGGGCGGAAGAAGGCGGAGAACCCGGGCATCCCCTACGGCAGCTTCCTCTACGTCTGGATCGTCACCCTCTGCACAGGTACCACATCCACCTTCTCATCGACATCGATCCATATCGAGATAATTGCTTAAATTTCTTTTGCTGTCCGTCGCCGCTGCTATTTGCATGCTTATTCTCTATTAATTTGCATATGTTAATCTGTACATCATTAGCCATCTTTTTTTCCCCCTTTTTGAAAAGGATGTATATCATTAGCTAGCTTGTCCTCAGCTTCCTAAATCCTAACTACTCTACTACCTTCCATCTCTGACCCATTAACATAAGCTAGCTAGTAATTATTAATATATAGTCAGCTAGCTGCAGCTTGTACTTCAGAATATAGACGCAGTCAATCAGGATTCAGAACAGATTAATGCATGTTGCAACTAATTAAGCTATATATAGACACAAGTTACAGCTTATTAGGTAGTTACTAACTAAAGTAGGAGGTCGAGTTAATTAAGTAAGGGCCTTGATGCTATCTGTACGTACAAGTTGATTCAACTGCTAGTATTCATCGATGCGTTCGATCTCCTCGTCAATTTGCAATTGGGGTAATAACTGGGGACAAATTCTACGGTATATTATACTGGTACTATACGATGGATAATAAAAATTAGATCTAACTATTACTATTAATTTGTTGATGATATTCTTACCAGGGTATAAATAAATATATATAACTAATCTCTCTTTTGGATCCAAAAGAATAAACAATATACATTGAATTTAGTGTATAAGTTGGATCGATCGAATATTTCAGACAATTAGTAACTGAAATCCTATACATACAAGGTCAATTAGCATAAATAATTGCACTGATATATTGATGTACTAGCTAGCTACTCTCACACGTTTTCCATCGGATCATTGTGGCACGCATGGACAAGGTTAATCACTCCATTCTAAGTTCTTGAGTACGTAATAAGCATTAGATTTGGACCCGTCCCGCCTTCATTAACAAGGCCTAAAATCCCGGATTCAAAGTTTAGACATAAATTAATCGGACAAGTTGCATTGATATATGGTAGAGCAACATGGACCCGGCTCTCGATTGAATTGGATTGAATGAAGGTGTACCTAGCTAGCTGCCTAGCTACTTACTCTGGTGTCGATCGATGGATGGATGAGCCTCATTCTGCAGCCAAACAACTGATGTCATGAATTAGCACGTGGAGAACTGAAGACAGGACCAGCAAGTCGATCGTGGCCATTTCCCAACTAGCCTGTCAGGATCTGCTTGCCCAAAGCTCCTTGCATCTTGCCCATCGAGATGGTGAGACCTTGCTGGATAGCTGCAATATAATTTGCCCATGCTGCGTGTCAAACTTGAGCTGCGCTATCTGAATTGTTTTGTGATGGATTTTTTTTTAAGAGGTACAAATCGAACGCATGAAACCTACTTATACCATACTTACGCACCATGCACACAAGCACACACGTCCGCTACGCACGTTGAGAAAATGATTGGAGGCTCTATAACCTCTATAGGATGAAAACATGGTGTCTCATTGAACACGTAATACATGGGAGTTCAACGACTCCCGTGATAACTGAGCCTTAAGCTTGGTCCTCGTTTTGTGCTGGTTATATGCGTGTAAATATGTATGTACACACGCAGGAAGGGGTTAGAATTGATGTTGATCGATTTGTTTGTTGGAACAATTGTGTAGTGTATGTACTAGCGCTTTTAAATATTTACTTCAGCCTTTTTCCAGAGGACTTCATCCTTATTTCAGAGTGGCGGGCAAGTCACGTTCTTCGTTGTTCCATGCACACTAGCTTGATAGAGACACGGCCTCTGATCCGATGTAGCTAGATGTATCATTCTAAGATGCACTCAGTCAAAATTTTAAAAAATTTAGCATGTCACACGGAAATGATATTATATAGTTGACTTTAGCCAAACAGACTTCCATATTATTATAGTTTTTTGATAATTTATACTAACACATACTTAAAAAACTAACGATTAAACGTATGTATCGGAAACCATGCTGTTAATATCTGACATGGATGACAAATAAAAAGAATGGAGATAGTGTAATACACCTGTCGACCTAAAACATTGATGCCATACGATTAAATTGATGGTGATAAGTGAGGACCGGCCTGTCGGCCAACGAATATATATGGAATTCAGTTTATTGTTACTCTCCAAGAGTCCTAGCTACCCAGTAGTCCAATGCCAGCCAGTATCAGATTCATCATCGTTACAAGTGACCCCCTCTCCTCCGCCCATTTAATCCAGTCTTATTCGGTTTTGTTAGGTCGAACTTTCTCGGATCATAAATAGTTGTCTTTTTATATCAGTATGGTTTTTAAAACACAGGTTTTACTAGTAATTTCTATTATAATATATTTATAAAACCTAATCAAAATTTAATGTTATAAAAGTATTTTCGAGACAAATCTACACATATAATTTTTATGTATCCAACCAAACGCCACCTAAATGATGATGGCAACGTGGTGTGACTTAGCTGACGGTAAATATTTATCGACACAGCTTCCATTGAGTTTTAATAGGCGTACTTGCCACGTATTTTAAGAGTCGGACTTTGTCTTTTACCAATAATTACTCTGACAAACACGTAGGTTTTCGTGATACGAAAGGGTAAAAAAAGATAGATTCGTACTTCCATATAAACATATTTTTGTGACATAAAATCAAACCGCGTATTATATTTTTCAACCGGGCAAGTGCTTCTGTGACTCGATGATGAAAATATACTGGAGGTGATTCTATGTTTTTCTTAAATTTTTTTTATATAAATATTAAAATATAAATGAAAAGTAAATGATGGTTGTTGACACTTTCATTTACTTCAAGATCTGTACAATTTATATTGGGAGAAAAATGATAGAAGCACCGCTCAAAATATGTCTGTACCATATGCAAATTGAGACAAATGAGCCGGAAAACATATATGATCTAATGGAAAAAAATCAGAAATACAGCAGTAGTATTTTGCATATGAGGCGACGCAATTTCATTTTGAGGGTCACCCGCTGACCACCTGGACCCACATATACGCATCTGGTCTGGTGGTCCCAGTAAAATATACTCCTCCATCTCCTCGGCCGCGACCGATGTCTCCAGCAGCTCGTTTTCCCTAAAAAATTCCCTGGCCACCATCCATTCTTGATTTATTCTCCGGGGAGATGTTGCAATGCGTGGCGACGACAACGTGACGCAGTTCGTTTTGGCTTCCTCCTCCTCTTCCTGGCTGTCTCGGCGCGGTTCAGGTGGGAAGGAATGCTATAGACGGCACTCGCATTGGCTCCCCGTCTGGGCGGTTGGAGCGCGAAAGGAGCCATCTTTGGTGGTTTCGGTGGCCCTCGGAGCCTGCGCTCGCAGCGGAAGAGGAGGCCATTTCGGGTTCCTCGTGTTCTTTCTGGTTGGGTTGACAGTACGGAGCTTTTGCTTTGGCGTTTCTTGATTCGGTTCTTGGGGACCACGATAAGGCAACCTGACCGAGGAAAGGTGGCCTTGAGCGTTCCCTGGTCTCATTTCTCGCTTGGAGATCCTTTCATTGTGTTGGGCTTGGAGGGGGTGGGGAATTCGTTGGTTACCTGCCAACAATGGGGGATGAGGGGGCTTCGCTGTTGCTGAAGAAGGAGTACCACCCGGGATGCCCTGGCTGCGCCCACGACCGGAAGAAGGATCTCCAGAGGGGAATGCCTTACATGGAGTTCTTGTATGTCTGGATGATCTGTCTCACTGCCGGTACTGAATTCTCTTCTTGCAACCTTATCTCTTCAGATTCTGGGAAAGGTTCTGCTTTAGCTCATAAGTTTTTAGCAATTTTGGTGATCAGATGTACGAATAGCAGGTCACCATAGTTCTTGCAGTTGCCAATCTAGGGAGGTGTCCTGGAAGAAGAATAACAGAACTTTTCTTAGAATTGGTTCGATCTCAATGTCACGTGTTCCATAATGTGGTTCTTGTGGGTGGGTCGATGGTTCTTTATGTCGAATACAGCATTTATGCTCTGGGATTGTCACTGTACCATGAAAACATATGCCTGCTACTATATCGTAGGGGGAATAGCCCACACTCAACTACCTTGGCAAGGTCACCAAATGTGGGGCTATTGCCTGTGGTGGTGCTGATTTGGCTGTTCTTTTGTTGTGTCTTACAATGCTACCTTACCTCATGGGCTAATTGTTTCGTGTTGCTAGCATTATAGTCTTCATATCACTCTTCTGAAAGTTAGCTGATCCGTGTGTGAAGATGTTCTGCTCGGGAGATTTATTTGATAGCATACACTTTGTAATGGAATATTGATTTGTGAAAAAGGTTGCATAACCGAATTTCCTTAATCATGTCATGTTTGTTTACCCAAGCCTTTTTTAACGAAATTACCCAAGCTATTGATATCACTGCAATTGAGCAGCGGTTCAGACATAAGAACTTCAGTGATAATGTGTACCTGTTCCCCACTTCCCCACATGTCCTAATCTGTAATCACGAAAGTGCCTGCTAGATCTTTATTAGGGTTGAATTTTTCATATTCCCTTTGTCGTCATCTTACTCAATAATTCTTTTTTCATTTACAAGAGTGGACATCCCTTTCTATTTTGTGTCAAGGATATTACTAACTATCTGGTTTTCTGGAGAATATTATTTTGAAAAATTGTGCATGCAACAGTTGAAACCTAAGTAACTTACACCCCAGATGAAGCTAATACTTCAAATATGCTTAATTTGAACTGAAAGGGTGCTATAATATTTTTTTTACTATTCATGTTTTTTCCCAGCATATTCTAATTGTTGTTAGAAAATTTTTGCTGAGTATTCAATATCTATCAAGTGGTCCCCAGTTAGCATTACTCTTCTAAACGGACATATGTTGACATCAGCACTTGTGGATTTGACATTAGCGCTTGTGGATTTGACATCAGCACGTGTGGATCTACAAAACATGTTGGCAATTTTTAATGTTATTAATCTTACCATGTATCGCATTATATTATTTTTTGCATAAATATTTTCCATTGCATATTTAACATTTCTATTTTTTCTCTCGGCCTTTCCAGCTTTACCAATATCATCGCTGTTCCCCTTCTTGTATTTCATGGTAAGTATTATCATCTGATTCTCTTTTTCTGGTAATTCAGGATATTGTGTTACATACTTACATGACCAATATCTGGACAGTAATAGCAATGCTCATTTTTGTATATTTCGGTCTGTCTCAGTTATTTTTCATATCTGTGCACACATGCATCTCTGAAGTACCTTTAGTCTTTAGCTAATAAGTCTTTGTATTATTTCTTACTCCTCCACAGATAAGAGACTTGGATGTTGCAAAAAGAACAGAAGATATCGGGTTCTATGCTGGCTTTGTAGGTTAGTTTCTTACAATTTGCTTATTCAAATTTGCAATGAGTTCAATGTTTATAAATGGTGAACACTTTGTGATTGTCTCATATGACCAATTACAAATTTACTGGATGTTTCTAGGTGCTTCATTTATGTTTGGTAGATGCTTGACTTCAACTATTTGGGGAATAGCAGCAGACCGTATTGGTAGGAAGCCAGTTGTTGTGTTTGGCATTTTCTCAGTGTTAGTAACATTTTGCCTTCTTTTTATATTACACCAGTGTAGGTTAAACTGTGGCTTTGTTTACTTCTGTACTTCAAATCCTTTTATTTTATTAGGTGAGTCTCTAACTTAATTTCTTGCAAATATCTCAGGGTGATCTTTAATACTTTGTTTGGGCTAAGTGTCAACTATTGGATGGCAATAGCTACAAGATTTCTCCTTGGTGCTTTAAATGGTTTACTTGGACCAATAAAGGTATGGCGAATTTCATAGCTCTTTTTTTGAAATCTCTTTTATGTTAGATTATGTATATTTGATGACTTTGTGCCTGACTTTTGCAGGCTTATGCTATTGAAGTTTGCCGACCTGAACATGAAGCTCTAGCATTATCACTTGTAAGATATTTGTCATAAGAATGCACTATTAGTTTCTTTAGTCTCAATGAGTTTGATTTCGACATTCACTTTCTTGCAATTTTAGGTCAGCACAGCATGGGGAATAGGTCTCATCATTGGTCCTGCTCTTGGAGGCTACCTTGCAATGGTATGGCAGAGGAAATTTCACAATGTTATGCTATACTTAATTGTCAATGCTAACCTGGTTCTTTTTATTGCAGCCTGCAGAAAAATTTCCAAATGTCTTTTCACCTGACTCATTCTTCGGAAGGTATCGTTTCGTGTTGCCAAACTAAATTACCTTAGATAATTGTTTTACAGAAGACTTACTTTTGATTCAAACTTGCCAGGTTCCCATATTTCTTACCTTGCTTATGCACTTCAGTTTTTGCTGCTGTTGTTCTCATAAGCTGCATATGGATGCCGGTATGTGATATTGCCAGTTTTTGCACACTTTTGATTGTGCAGTCAGTGTAATTGCGAGTCCATAATTGCATTTGCTACTACTTTTTTTTTTGTCATTTTGTGTACCCTGTGGGAAACCTTATGATGTGGGCTTGAACACAAAGTTGCTATATTGTATATTCATAAATATGTCCTGCTGAACCTCTTAACAATTTTTTTTCTAGGCAATCTTAAAAGCAGTTTTTTCAGACATACTGTTCAGAGTTCATAATTGATCTTCAACATTTTCTGAATATGGTTCAATAACTAAATCCATGACTCTTATACTGTAGATAATTAAAATTCTATCCTAATATGGTTGTTTCAGCATTTGAACCTCCTTTGTGGAAGAGGAACAAACTATATATTTTTTACATCACAGAAAATACTTTTTTATTTTTTTTCCCGAGTAACTAGTGGCAGGAGTAAAAGGTTCATCGATATCTGGCATGAATCAGTGAGAAAAGATTATGATTTAAATCATTCCATCCACATTGATTGACTTTTGTACTTGTATGTTGATTCTTCCTCGGCTCATTATAAAATATCTCAAAATGTATTTTAGGAGACGTTACACAAGCATAAAATCAGTGAAAATGGAAATCTAAGTGTTGAAGCTTTGGAGGCCCATCTGATTGATCCGAAAGAGAAGGTTGAACAAAGTGGTAGTTCGGATAGCAAGAAGAGCTTATTCAAGAATTGGCCATTGATGTCATCCATAATTGTTTATTGTGTCTTCTCCTTTCATGACATGGCTTATACAGAGGTATTGTTTTATTGTTATTCATGTGTTTGTGGTATTCAAGAAAACCTGATGGCTAATTGTGCTTTAAATAAACTTATGGCGAATGGTAAAAATAAAAAATATTATTAATGTCAGAATTGATGCATTTTATATTTTTATGAACCTACATATCAGAGATCTGAAGGTACTTGGTGATCTGAGAATGTGCTTGCTATGGTATTGCCTATGGATGGTTGCTATCACTGTGAATGTAAATTGTTAACTGTTGGTGGTTTTACACTTAACTGAGCTGTAAAACCATTTTGTGTTTCAGGAGACATAATATTTGATGTTTTAACACATCTTTTCAGTGGAATATGCACCATAGCTACGAGCTCATAATAACAATGAGATGTACTGTCACAACAGGATAATACAATATTGATTGCAGTTACAGATGTCCTAACCCAACTTGTTTTGAGACAAAAGGTTTGGTTGTTGTTGTTGTTACAGATGTCCTAACATAGAACAGTGACTTGCAGTAAATTAACTTGTTACTGCAAAATGAGTGCACCGTCAAGAGTTCAGCTTACAGTGCCAACATAAATGACTTAGATTTGTCATGTTTATCATATATTCATTAACAATCACAAGTCTCTCTGGATCTCTTCTAGCTATTGCACTGCCTGCCTAACACAAACTTTAGCTTGTTTTTGAGCTAAGGCTATTTGAAATCAACTCAGGTGTTCTCTCTATGGGCTGAAAGTGACAAGAAATATGGTGGACTGAGTTTATCATCCGAAGACGTAGGTCAAGTTCTTGCAATTACAGGTAAATTTTTTCTTGTGTGTGCTTTCGCCAGTGTTGCTAGTGTATTTATCATGTAGAAAAGGACCTCTGTAGTTTGCTAGTGTAGTTCATGTATCAACCATTATGTTGCTAGGGAACAGTCGGTGTTCTACTCATATTTCCAGAACATCAACGACAGTGCTACTATAGAATTTAAACAATTGTAGCCGGTTGTGACCTGTATGGTTGAAAATAATTGTTAACCATAGTTAACATACCCCAGAAGCTGGACAGACTCTGCAAATTATGTCCTTAATCCAGCTCCATTGTTGTGGCTCTTAGTGCTTTGTACACCCAACTTTCTGTTATTTGTGGCATAACAACACTGAGATTATCTTACCTCTTCCATTCCAGGTGCCAGTCTTCTTGTGTATCAACTCTTTATATACCCATCTATCAATAAAGTTCTTGGACCTATCAAGTCTTCTCGAATTGCAGCTGTGAGTAAAGGCTGCTATTATTTTTCCCCCTCTTCTGACTGCATATCCTAACTATTGTGATTGACCTTGCAGATTCTGTGCATACCTATTCTCTTTGCCTATCCCTATATGACACACCTGTCAGAACCTGGATTATCAGTCATTCTGAATATTGCATCAGTGATAAAAAATAATCTTGCTGTGAGTACCTATTTTCATCCCATTTTAAAATCCTTGTTACCTGAATTTTCAGTATCAACTCAGTAGATGGATGGCAGTAGAGCAGTTACTGGCTCCCATATACTTGGCCACCACTTAGGAGTTGTACATTTTTTCCTTTCTTTTGAATAAATTATATTATAGATGTTATTTGTTTTTCGCTGTAACTAAAGTTTATCTCATGTCATTTATTATCAACTGTGATTACTATATCAGGTTACCATCATTACGGGCACTTTCATCCTTCAAAATAATTCTGTGGTACGTAACCCACAAATTCAGCTCAATTTCAACACATTTTATAAAAGATCTCTGCTGCAAGTCTGCAACTGACTGATGACCATGCAACTACTAACAGCCTCAGGACCAAAGAGGAGCTGCAAATGGATTGTCCATGACAGGAATGTCCTTTTTCAAGGCTGTCGCTCCGGCAGGGGCAGGCATTGTGTGAGCATACTTTGTTCCTCGTATCTTCTGAGAAATACTTTATGAGTTACAAGTTAAAATGAACTTACATCTCACATACTTTGATAACTATATCGAAATGCAATGTGCTTGAAGCGTTCCAAAAGTAGGGAGCGTGACATGTGTGCTATACATTGGATTTAGTACTGCTGCACTGCGGGTAAATCTAATGGAGAGTACCTGGTCCATGCCAAGCATGAACTTTTCCTGGATTCAACGTCTTGTAATCACTAATCAACATCAATCATTATATTGTTAGTATTATCCTATAGTCCTTGAGTGCCATGGAATGTCAGTTTTGCTCACAGCCGCATGTGAGTTTCATGGGATGATCTAGCTAATCAGCCTCCATAGAAGATACTTCCAAAAAATGTTCATAGTTAAGCTATTAGGCGTTTGTTGTTGTCCTCACCCCACATTTTCCCCCCATAAATGCAGGTTCTCGTGGGCACAGAAACGCCAGCATGCTTTCTTCTTTCCAGGTAGAATTTGCTTATTTTAGAAAATACCGCATAGCATACCTTTTTTTTTTCTTTTTGGCAAAACAATGCTGTGAAAATCTGAATGGAGGACTCCTACGTACTGGGCATATATGTCAAACTCACTCCATATATATATATATACTTGCTAACATGTCAAGTTTTCAACTTTTAGAGATCTTGTGATATTTTACTGTTGTGTAATTTTCCTCCACATTCCACTCATACAGGCGATCAGATGGTGTTCTTTCTGTTGAATGTCTTCGAGCTACTTGGACTTATCCTCACATTCAAACCCTTCCTGGCTGTGCCAGAGCAATATGATACGAAGTAGATTTTCAGTTATTATGCTATAATTTTGGATTATTCAGAGGGTAAATCATGAGTACTGCACCCGTGAGGCAAAGGGCTTAAGCGCACCATTACACCAGATGGGTCTACGAGGAATGGAAGAAGCGAGAGTTGGTCAACTGTATTTGTATGTGACATGTAATAGCAGCATTTCAGTAAAGGAAATATATATAGTTGGGTAAATGGTGGTCAAATTGATTGTTTGCCTTTTGATTGGGCAGGCATGTACACCGAGTTGCTACATTGTAGTGGTATTGTAAGAGAGCAACTCGGAATAATTTGCTGGAAATGAAATTAGTATATCCCATTCTACTTCGGGGGAGATTTGTCTTTCTTTTGTTTACTGGAAGCTCATCCTTTGTTGATGCCGAAAGCACTATCAGAGTCCTACAAACATATGACATTCTGAAACTCGTGAAGCAAAATTGGGGTCCAATTTTTTTTAAAGCAAGATTAGAGGTCTAGTTTAACACCAGAACAATAGGAAATTGAACCGACAACTAAACAAGCATCTGTTTGCAGAGCAGGAGCAGGAGGCTGCTGAGCCTGCTTGGAAGCTCTGGATGGCCTACCATGCATGAGCTCAATTATCAGGCGACCGTAGGAATAGCACGAGCACGGAAGGACATGAAAAGGACAAGAAGTGGTATCAAAGTGTAAGAAGAATACAACCAGCTTGTGTTGTTGGACACTAGCTGCTAGTATTAAGGCCATGTTTGGGGTAGCTTTTTGTCGGCTTTAGCTTTCAAAAAGTTAATAATCCCCTCTAAATAGTTTAGCTTTTTAAACGATTTTTTGTAAGCTAGAAACTATATATAACTAGCAATAGTTAAAAGTTAGACTGGATCTATTTTTACAGTTTATTAATGAGGAAAATTAGCTATTTACTAAACGGTTTTTAATAAAAAGTTACGATCGCTTTTCGACCTAGAAAGTAAAAAAAAATAAAAAATTACCGTCGCTTTTCAACCTAAAAAGTAAAAATAAAGAATATTTTTAGAAAAGCTACTCCCAGTCTTCCAACCTCCAGCTCGGTACCATACGCGCGCAAGGCTGAAGCATTTAGTTAGGTAGATTACATAGCTGAGTCAAGCCGAAAGAAGCAGAAGATGTATCGATCAAAATGGGCGGCGAGGAAGCGCCGCTGCTAGTGCCTGCGGCGGCTGAAGGCCGGAAGCTGGCGGTGTAACCAGGAGGAGGGATGCCCCGGATGCGCGCAGGAGCGGAGAAGGAGAGCTGTAGAGGGAGGATCCCCTACAAGGAGCTCTTCTTCGTCGCCGCCACTTGGTATAAAGACAAGCAAATAGAGGGAAAGTATGAAGATAGCCAAGTCCTCATACTCGTATATGAATATGCCCTGCACTTGGTATCACTATTCCAATGAATTGTAACAGTATAGTTGTCCTGTCTGGAATCGAACCAAATTGAAGACCAACTACTGGTTCAGTCAAAAGCTTGGTAGCTGACGAAAACGACTGATTAGACAAGGACAGCATGGTGTGCAGTAGCATATATCTTGCATCCAAATGATTAGGTTGCTCAAGTCCTGGACCGCACCTTTGTAAAAGCCATCTTTAGGATTGCATGGTCCTCAAAATTCATGGATAATTTTTTTGCAAAGTGCAAGGTGCAAGCAAGGATGCAACAATCTCTGTCCTTGCGAATGGACAACTAGGCTTTCACTAACCACTGTAACAGCATATTGCTTGGATTTGGTGTTGTTACCATGCGATGGACTAGTTTTCATCGATCATCGAAATGGAGGCTGCCATGCGTGGCGTTGGCATCAGCTCAGCTCATCAACGAGATTCGGCGGTCTCTTGTCACAGCTTGACTGATCGGAGAGGGAGCCTCGTCTGTTTTGAGCTCCCCGTCTTACTACTTTCCCGATCCCAGCTGGGCGCGCTGAGACTTGAGACAGACTCCCAGTGGTGGCAGCATAAGAGTGTGCAGCTCTGGATCTGCACATAATAAGAGGGGTTAGAAACATCTTTATCAAAGAGAGCAAAATTGCTTTCATACCGATGCTTCGGCAAAATTACCATCATACGACATTGAAATGGTATTACCATTAGACTTGTTCATTGCAAACGTGCAGTGCCAGTAGGCCGAAATCTCGGCCATTGTCTGTCTGAGCCGTGGGCCGCGGCCGTGGGACTAGCACATTACTTAGGAGGGGGCTTCTCCTTCTATGATATTTGGGCCTACTACAGCATTTTTTTTTATTATTGAATTGTATGCACGAACCAATTCACCGATAAGCTTAAGTTGATGAGGAAAGACAAGATCTTTTTGACTCTAATACCATATTGAGTTGCATGCACCAATCATTTCATCCAAAAGTTTTACTTATTAGCTTAAGCTTAACCAGTTCACCGAGAAGCTTAAGTTGACGAGGAAAGGCAAAATCTTTTGGCTCTAATATCATATTGAGTTGCATGCATCAATCAGTTCATCCAAAAGTTTTACTTATCAGTTTAAACTTTTAGGTGAACTGATTGGACTTCTAGGTGAACTGATTGGTGCATACAACTCAATACTTATGATTCTTGGAGATGCCCAAAGCAGGGCATTGATTCACCGTTTCCTCTCCAAACAATACAAACCAGCCTTGATTCATGCATAATGTTCTAAATAACGGTAAATGATTAACGAATAGTCACCTCATCTTTTTAGTATTTATACGGTAAGCGGCCTTGTAAATAGCATTGTAAACGGTTTTACTATTTAAAATTCAGATAAATATATACATGTGTTTGTAGTAACAAAAGAAGCATATAATTCATCTTTTTCATGCATACAAAATACAATTACCAAGCTATCAACAATTGTCGGCAATGGTGACATGAAGAAAAAAGATGACATGATGTGAATGTAATTAAAGAATCATAATTGAATGAATGAACAGCTCAAATAGCAATGAAAACTAAGGCTAGCATTTATCTCATATATGTTATAATGTTCCATGTTATATGATAATTTTGTAACTTTACCCAAAAGGATGACTAAATTTTACCCAAAAGGGCGACTAAAACCTTACCCATAGTGCTACATGCTAGTACTATGTGTGTACCATATAACAAAAAGCGGCAACGGTGCATCTGAAAAGGTTAGCGACTCAGTGTCTTATCAGTTGTCACTGAACCCTCCATAAAAACTAAGAGCTATAAGTTATAATTTAGAGTAAGCATTGACACCTAGTGTGCAGCTAGCTAGCTTAGTACTAAGCACCAAAACAATAAAACTTATAGATGTCAACTTGTTAACTTCTATTAGTTCTAATAAGTGCTAACACCATATGAAGCATCATTATCAAGCATCATGTCTTCCTCTTCCTCTTCATTTCCGTCGGAGTCGAACTCAGTCTCATCTAGATCAGTTGTCACTGAACCCTTCATAAAAACTAAGAGCTATAAGTTATAATTTAGAGTAAGCATTGACACCTAGTGTGCAGCTAGCTAGCTTAGTACTAAGCACCAAAACAATAAAACTTATAGATGTCAACTTGTTAACTTCTATTAGTTCTAATAAGTGCTAACACCATATGAAGCATCATTATCAAGCATCATGTCTTCCTCTTCCTCTTCATTTCCGTCGGAGTCGAACTCAGTCTCATCTAGGGCTTTCACTGTCTAAGAAGATCTTGTTCCCATATTTGGAGTGCGTTTGGTACTTCTCCTTTGTTATAAAGCCTCTTATGCTCCTATGGTCATATCAACTAAACCCTAAAATGACGAGATTGTGCTTTTATGGGGGTCACAGCTACATGGAATAGGGTAAGCCTTTTTTCTATTAGTTAAGCTAACCCATGATAAAACAGACCTATTAAACGTTAATGACCGTTAAGACGAATAAACAGCTCGATAAAACGAACAAATCTTAAAATGTCCATAAACGTAATAGGTAAGACATATTTACTTTTTTAACGCCGTTTTTTAGAATAGTGGTCAGGATATAGTCACAGCAGTGTCACCTTGCTAGAATGCTTGTTTGATCACGCACGACGCTTCACCGCTTCCTCTCTCTCTGGCTTGTTGCTCCATTTGCTTGGCCGCTGGTAGCCATGGCTTGCACAGCAACGCTGCATCGTCACGTCAGGTGGCCACCATAGTCGCAGCACGCCATCGGTTACTCTGTTGTTGTCATCGTCTGTCTGTGGAAGAGAGATGTAACGGCCAGGGCACAAGAAGCTGCATCCATCCATCAGTGCCTTTAACCACTTGCAGTTGTAGAGAGACCACAGTTTAATCTCTTGGCAACTTCTTCCTTGCCTTGAAGTGCAGGAACCGGCGTCGCAGGAGCACAGGAGCAGATGAGCGTTGTAGACAGTGGGCGAGTGTGGGGCAGCACGCTGTCACGGTAGCCTTGCACGGGAGGTGGGCGAGCGTGGTGCGGGGGTCTCCCGTGGTAGGGGAGTGCAGAAAGCAGGTTTCACGGTGGAGAGGAGGCTACGGGCGTGCCATCGTCTTGCCTCGCCCACTCCAGAGAGGGCCAAAAGGGTCGTCCGGCACGACATGACCCGATTAAAAAATGGTACAGCCTATTTCGGCCCGGCTACTAAACGGGTTGTGCCGTGTCGGCCCACGTGCCGTGGCGGCCTAAGCACGGCCTGCAAGGCTAACGGGCCATGCCGTGTCGACACGGGTCTGACGGGTTGAAACGGGCCAGGTCGGCCCGTTAGCCCGTTAGCGTAAAAAAAATCAAAAAAATTAAAAAAAATTTAGAAAAAGTATGAAACAAATGCAGAAAAAGTATAAAAAATTCAAAAATAGGAGAAATTTAGAGTAATTAGAAAAACTCGAAGGATGTAATTTTTTATAAATATATATAAATTTAAAAAAAAAGCTCAAATATAAGATAAATTCTAAAATAAGACAGATAATTTGAATTAAATAATGAGCTTTATTGATGTTTGGCTGCCTCGTTAAAATCTTTGCCAAGTAAAAACTCAACACGAGAAAACCTTGGCAAAGAAAAAAGGGTACAGTTTATAGCTCAGTGATACAGGAAAAAAGTGAATATTACAATTATTCTTCCTCATTATCTAGATAAAGATTTTCGAACGTCTTCACCAACTCAGCATTTTCTACAGTATGTTGAGCCCGTTGATCAGTTTGTTCCCAATCTTTCACAGTGAGAAGTATTTCTACCATCTCACTTGTCAGATTTGTTCTTCTCTCCTCGATTATTCTTCCGGATAGACTGAAAGCAGGCTCCGGAGAAATCGTGGAGACAGGAACTGTTAACACATCCCGTGCTAATATGGAAAGCACTGGATATGTTATCTTATGCTCGTGCCACCACTGCAAAATGCTGAAGTCCTCCTCTTGCTGCTCTTGGTAGTTGACAGTGTCACTATTGAGATAGACAGTTAGCTCCCCACCACTTTATGTGTCCGCACTTGTCGTTGATGTAGCCGAACTCCTTATGGAAGAGTCAGCTGCACCCCATATATTTCCCTACGCGATTTTCTTCTTGCATATTGTGGGTGCTAGTGGAGGTCGCTGCATACAAATTTCAGCAAACTTCCGATTAGGGATGAAAACGGATCGGATAGTTTCCGACCGATCCGGATATTTTCGGATACGGATTCTGTCGGATCGGATATTTGTCGGATAGTATCGGATCGGATACGGATACGGATTTTTTTTGTCGGATACGGATACGAATTCGGTAGCTCACTATCCGTCGGATACAGATACGGATACGGATTCGGATAATTCGGATATTGATGGATCGGATATCCGGATATACATATGGGCTGGGCCAAAACTACTCTTCTGGCCCAAAAATGTTTCTTAATTTCAGAATTGTTTTCTAATTTAATTAATCCATAAAGTAAGTTTCAATTATTAAAATTAGCATACGAACTCCAAAAATTACGAATTTTTTTTGAGAAAGTTCCAGAAATAATCTAACATTTTAAAAATTATTTTCAAGATTTTATCAGATTTTAAATTTTCTCAAAAATTCAAATATTCCTATTCTTAATAAGAAAATATTTAAATAAGTACCTAAAAATCATAAAAACTCATAAATACATAATTTATTATTTTTAACATAATTCAACAAAGAATATAAATCTTGGATCATTACATATAAGTGTTATATACTTTTTCTAGAGACGTGATATTTAAGTATTATCAAACTTTTAGTGTGTTATGTGTTTGCCTCCATTTGTATCTTTGAGTAAAGATTACCTTCATTTTTGTGTTTTGATCTACGTGCATAATGAACTAATTGTATGTGTGTGATAAACTAAGTCTTATATATAATGAACTAATTGTATGTGTGAGATAAACTAAGTCTTATATAATTTTATTCGCGACATGGTATCTACTTATTGTCTAAGTGAATGAAAATGCTTATATTTGTTCAATCTTTAATAACATTTTCATCAAATCAACTAGTTATGTGTTTTCGTTGACTTTTTATATACAATCTAAGGGGTTATCATGTTTCGATAAAATATTCGAAACCGTATCCGATTCAATTCGTATTCGATCCGTATCTGTATTCGATATTATCCGTATTCGTATTCGTATCCGGATTATCCGTATCCTCATCCGAGAAAAAATATGAAAACAAATATGGTAGAGCTATTATCCGTCCGTATCCGATCCGTTTTCACCCCTATACTTATCATAAACTTGAGATAAGTTAGCACGAACATTTGAAAAATAATAGAATAATCAGTACCTACCGTATCACTTAGAAGTGAGAGAACATTAGAGAATCCTCGAACTTTAGCTCTAGGATCTAAAATAAATGCAAATGCATATAACATAGAAATTTCTTTCCAATATTTTAAAATTTTAGTTTTCATAGCATAAACAACTTCACGCAAGATATTGTCATTTTTGTGGCTCTTTAAGTGGGTAGCAATTTCTAAAATATGATGCACAATTAAAGGAGAGGTTGCGTAATAAACTCCAGATAAAGCAACAGTAGATTCAAAAAAAGTTCTAAAAATGACAGCAAGTATTTAGCAATATACCAATGTTGCTCTTTGACTAGCGGTTGACCATCCCGTGTACGACAATACGTGTTAAAAAAACAGAAAATGTGTTCTCATATGGTACGAGATTCTTAAGCATCAAGTAAGTAGAGTTCCATCTAACAGTCATATCCAAACCAAACTTACGCGGATGCACATTCATTGCAATACAATAAGTCTTAAATGCTGCTACTCGTTGATTAGAATAATTTAAGTAAGATATTGCAGTGTGAAAAGTTTCAAAATACTTATCTAACCTCTTTAAACCAGATTTAACTATAAGATTAATAATATGGCAAGCACAACGCTAATGTAATAAAAAAGATTCAGAATTGAAAAACGGAGTAAGAATGTTCATGGCAGAAGTATTTGCAGAAGCATTATCTAATGTTATTGCAAAAATCTTATCACTAAGATCAAAGTCTTTCACAACTTTTACAATACAATCAACAATATTTTCACCGGTGTGTGCTACATCAATTAATTTGAATCTTATAATTCTCTTTTCTAGTTGCCAATCATCGTTTACATAATGAGCAACTACACTAAGATAATCCTCTTTAGCTCTACCACTCCATATATCAGATGTCAAAGACACAGAAAAGGTACAAATACTAAAATTTTCTTTTAGTTTATTGTGATAATTATTATAATATTTAATCAAATCTCTAGTTGTTGTCTGTCTAAAAACTGCAAAAAAATCTAGGATTATAAGCTGTCATAATATAGCTTTCAAAAGCAGCTGACTCACTAAAGTTTAAAGGAAGATCTTGAGAAGCTATTAAACGATAAAGAGATTCACGAGCTACCTCAGGATTGTAGTCCCAGTTACGTACCATACCGTCGAGATTGTACTGCAGCTACATCTGTCTCAAAGCTATCCCCGCTTTTTTCTATAGCTCTCAGTATGCCTCTTCAAGTGCCCCGTTCTACCTGAAAATTTCGCAGTTAATTTATACTTACATTATTTACAAACAGCATAACTGCTCTGAATGTCGTTTGATGTCTCAAAAATTTGCTCGAAATCTTCTCAGACTCCTGATGTACTGCGTCTTATTCTTTTCGTCCTAGTGCTTGCCGACGCAGTAGCACTTATAGAGCCTGAGGATAGCACAGCTCCTGCAGCTTCCTAGGTTTCACATGATAAAAGAAGCTCCTCGGGTGAAATCCTGAAATCAGAAGCTGGAAACGACAGAAAATCTCCGGGCTTCATAAAGCAAACTACAAGAAATAATTACGCTACTAATGCTAAAATATGATTTAAAATACTAACAAAACAAAAAATAAATCACAATTATCACCTTGATTTCTTGACAGAAGCCGGAAGCCAATTTTTGGATTTTTTGCAAAACAATTTTGAATTTTGCTAAATTACCACAAAGAGTAAAAGAATTTCCACGAGAGAATAAGTAGAAGAGAATGCAAGATTGCTGGTGTGAAAATGGGGGTTGCCACCTCTTTATAGGAAAATATTCAGAATTTTTTTAATTTTTTTTCGAATTTTTTAATTCTCCAACGACTATAAAACAGCTATTTTACAAATTAAACGGGTCGTACCGTGCCTAACCGTGTCGGGCTGTGCTGTACCAGGCCTGTTCGTAAATGGGTCGTGCCGTGCCGGCCCGCCGTACCAACCCAAGCACGGCACAGACGAGTGGGCCGTATCGGCACGATCCATTTAGGGCTAGATCATGCTGTGCTCGGATCGAGCCTACAGTATCGTGCCTCGGTCAGGCCGTTTGGCATCTCTAGCCCACTTCGCCCGTGGTTCGCGCCCCGAGGCGTCGTTGTTTCCCGCGTTTCCCTGGTTCGCTTATAGGTCGCGCCGTTGCGGGAGGCCCGCACATGCCGTCGTCTTGCCTCGCCCGCTCCTCCTGTGTTTTGCGGAATTTTATACCTTTTTGGTCTCGTTCCTTGTATTTTTCGGAATTAGCCCCATGCATGAATCTATTTCAAAAATAGCCTCGTAACAGTATATTCAAGCGACCGTGTAGCGCGTGAATTTTTTTTTCGCCTTTTCCAGCGGTCACCGGCCGCATGAATTTTTTTTAATTTTTTCATGTTTCCGTGGTCGTGACCGCTTAAATTTTTTTTTCGAATTTTTTCTCGTGCGGGGAAAAAATTATTTTCTCGCCTGCGTCGGTACGTGAATCGCCATGAGAGCCAGCGTGGCGGTGGGGAGGTGGGGGCTGGGCCGATCACCGGAGGCGGCGTGGCGTGGCGGAGGAGGCCGAAGCGCTGGGTCCGGATGTTGGAGGCGGTCGACCGTGCGACGCGTGGAGGAAAAAAAAGAACCCGATCGACGCGCGGGCAGGGAAAAAATCGATACGAAATACTTCCACAAAAATTAAATTTCCTCCTTAAAAAATATTGTGCATTAAGTCCGATTAATTTCCGAAATTTCATGAAGACCATATTTTCGATTATGGCTAATACGCTAAAAAATTAGATTTTTTTTACTGTTCTAGCCCGGCGCGTATAATTTTTCCCACGATTAGACGTTCATCGGATAAAAAAACGCCTTCAAACAGTACAATCCAGCGGATCGCGGAATTTTTATTTTGCAATTTCCAGCGGTTCAGATCCCCGAAAATTATACGTGACGTGCTAGAACAGTGAAAATTCTAAAAAATTGTAGTCCATTATAAAATATTTTTTATTTTTTTCTTCATAAGTACATACAAAAAAATATGAGCCGCATCCTCCGAAAAAATGGAAAAAATAAAAATCGTCGCAGCTGTTTTTCCTCCACACGTCGCGCCGTCGCCCGCGCCCCCCCCTTCGCCGCCTGCCACGTGGGCCCGTGGCCTATTCACGCGCCGGCGCGACGCGGGAAAATAATTTTTTTCCCGCCGCGCGACAAAAAAAATCCCGAATAATTTTTTTTAAGCGGTCGTTGACCGCCGGAAATATGAACAATTTTTTTTAAAAAATTCGTGCTGTCGGTGACCGCTGAAAAGGAGAAAAAATATAAAAAAAAAGTTCACGCGCTGCACGGCCGCTCGAATATACTATTACGGGGCTATTTTTGAAATTGATTCGTGGGACTAATTCTGAGAAGAAAAAAATACAAGGGACGAGGCCAAAAAGGTAAAAAATTCTGTTCTGCGCCCCGAGGCGTCGTTGTTTCTTGCATTTCCCCGGTACTGCATTTCCCTGGTTCGCTTGTTTCTTGCGTTTCCCAGGTGCTGCGTTTCCCCGGTTCGCTTACAGGGGAAGAAATCTCCGTCCCGCGGTGTCGGTGCCCCTCCGTTCCCCATTTGGTTTCTGGTCGGCAGATTGTGCCTGCTCGATCGATTTTTCCTGGTTTGTCTGGTTTCTGGTCACCAGACCGTGCCTGCTCGATCGATTTTTCCTGTTTGTTGGTTCGTCTTCGTTGGTTCCGGCTCGTGGTTACTCGGTCCGATTTGGGTTGTTCCCCATCCTGATGACTTTGTGGTCGTTCTTGGTGTTCCGATTTCTTCATTCTTCGCTTCCGTGCCCTGCATCGCCCGAAGCCTTTGCTCGTTCTGCGTTGGCCTGGGTTGTTTCGGCGTCGGTTCTTTTGTGTTTTTGTTTGCTCTTTCGCTGTTTCGTCGTTGTTTTATTTATACTATCATCTCCTTGTGTGTAGGGATGTTCCTGTGTTCGTGACCGATTTTCTTGTTTATGTACGTGCTGCTGTTTCCCAGTTGAGCGGACTACGTCGTCTGGCGGGAGACGCTGTTGTCCGGCTGGGCAGGGTCCGCCGTCTGTCGGGAGGCCAATCTCCTTCGCCGTGGCCCGAAGGTGATACTCCCTCGTGCTTATACTTGTTTTGCTATGTTAGACTAGATGGTCATTTCATTATGTGTATTGATCTTTTGTTTATGTCTATTTATTTTACCCTACCCTGTTTGTGGTTGCATGCTCTAAGATTGCTGTTCGGTAGATGCTTGCGCGATCTTTTGTTCATGTCTATTTATTTTACCCTACCCTGTTTGTGGTTTTTCGGTGTCGGGGTCCGGGAGGTACCTATTGCATGCAGGGTCCCCTACTAAAGCGATCTCAGAGGTGTCGTCGTCATCTCCTACTCCGCGTACGTTTTCTTTCCCCCTTTCTTCTTGCATTTCGATTGTCTGGTCTTCGTCCAGATTATTGCTGATTTTGTGTTGTTCTTGTTTCGCTTCATCTTGATCAGGTGTCTAACACGATGGCGGTGGTCATTCCGTATGTCAGCAATTGTAGAGTGCTGCTCACCGTCGGGACCAAAGCTGGAAGCCTTGCTACAAAAACATCAGGTGAGCATCCTCAATGTGAGAGCTTGCAGATTAAGAACTTCATGATGTGTGTACCTTTGCGAGAACTTCCAGGACGTCCTGGTTGTTTGATCAAGTGAACAGCTTAAGTTCTTGACTAACACATGCCTTCTTCTGACTTCTGCTGTTGCAGATGGATCGAGGGTCACGCACTTGATTTACCTTTCACAGACTGCTACTTTGATGGTATTACGATTGGTTATGAATTGCACAATGTGGTTGACAGATACAAAGCCATGTAAGAGATTTTTAGGGTACTAAAACCAGGTTGGGTACAGGTTTCAAGTTTCGTTGTAGTTCAGCGCATTTACAGTTCGCCTTAAATTTTCAGATCTTCGTTTTACCAGACTGCAGGATCAAGAGCATCTATTCAAGATTTTAACAAGAGCTTATCAATTTTCAGGGCATCATTCCAGGTAAAATGTCATCCTATCTTGGATATATTGTACAGATGAATTTGGTATCTGTTCTATTTCCGTGACAAAGATTAGTTCTTCATTATTCCCCCATGACAACGGACATTGATTTCTATATTTTACCAGTTATGCTCCCTATAGAATTTCTTGCCACATATTGCTAATGTTCTAGCTAAAATTCTGCTGTGAAGTTAATTTACAAGTTTTCGCTTTCTTTTTGTGGGTTAGAGCAAGATAATGACTGAAGGGATACAAAACTTAGATGCATGCACATGGTAGTGAGGCTGCTGTTCCTACCAAAGTCACGTCTTCTTTTGGTGTATTTCCAGATAGTATAGAGTTTTGTTGTTGACCATTTCTCTTATTCTGGTTTTTCTTTATAGATGTGTTCAGTGTACCTTTCAGGCAAGAGACCTCTGGTTTTTTGCTTACTGCTCTTCGGTAACCTCTGGTTCTTAAAGAGCAATTTGGACCTACTCCTTACTAGGAAGGTGTAGGTAGCCAAAGTTGGTGTCATGTTGTTCCAATTTGTGAGGCATGCTATCTTAGATCTTTTTTCTATGGTTGTAGCTAATGAAATCATTTCCTTTTTCCTGTTCCCTGTGTATGTTTTTGTATTTGGAACTCAGCGTCGGCGCCGACCACTGAGCCAGGAGGAGAGTGCCTGCATGCCGTTAGTTCGCCCCTAGAAGTGTCCGCCGCTGTGGCCTTAGGCGAAAGCGGAGGCAGTCGTAGGCCCAACCTTTTCCCTGTGTCGGCGTCGCCATCTCCAACAGCCGTGTCTTCGTTCGCATAAGCAGCGAAGCCTACAGCTTCACCGAGGAAATCCCCTAGGACCCCTCCTACTCCGATCATGTCAAGGCGAGGACCGCCTGGGTGTGTGCGCAAGCTGGGATCTACTATCAAGAGGGATTACGTCATCTCGCCCTCTGTCTTTGATTGAATCAGGCAAGCAGTCATCCAGTCACCACCTTGGCTAATTTATTTTTCTTTTTGTTTGAAATTGATTTCTTCTATTTTCAGTCTATTTTAGGACACAGTGGTTGGTTGGAAGGATACCAAAAATCAAGGAGGAATATGTACCTGTTTTCTGCAATCTGCACAAGCAAAGCTACAGGTATTCCTTTTTTTATTTATCTTTCCTAACAGTTCTATAGATTTCCTGGTTTTGCACTGTGTGGTTCACTAGAGATTAGCTGCTTCATATAGGTGACATGCTTGATCACCACTTATTGTTTACTGTGTCGTGAACTGAAATGTGCTTTTGTATCTCCGTTACAGGCAGAGACAGCAATAGAACATTTAGGTTGGCACCTTCTTTGGTTTGCAAGTTGCCGATATTTATACCTTGCGGGATGTTGTGTCAATAGCACAGACTAGGATAACTCAGTATAGATTATTGTTTGATAGATATGGTTGCACACACTTCCACTATGATTACAGCAATCGTACTGCCGATGGTGCCATGAATCATTGACTTTATCTTTTGTTTTAGACAATATTTCTTGGAATGATCTTGACAGTGTTATGGTAGGCGTGGGCCTTGCTATAATAGTGTGCTTTTTCCTTCTTTGTTGTCAGCTTTGTGCTTATGTATATTAATGAACATAATTAAATTTAGCTACACCTCATTTGCATATTAATAGTCTTTGGTAATTCTAGGCAGTCTAAATGAGTTTCGGTTGATTCAGTTCCAAAGCTGAAATTGTTTAGTACATCTTGACATCTTGTAAGCTTCTGGACATGACTGTTTCTTTATGTTTTTCTTAGCTTCTTACAAAGATTGGTTTGTCGAATACCTGTAGTACCATTTTGCGAAGAGTCAGGGGGCAAGTCAATCGATAGCACTGATGTTCCGACAAGATGAATTATTGTAATAGTTTTTTTGCAAATAAACCACTGTCATTCTTATGTAAAAATATTTTAGAAATAATCTACCCTCGTGGACCTGGTGGGGGGAGTTGAACCCTTTATATTCAGCTATGTGTGCAACATGCGACTCGGATGAGGCCCGTAGGATGGGGAAGGGACAGGTTTAGAAAGTTAACTCCGGTTGTTCTCGTCATATGACCAGAGACTCGAGATGGTTCTCTTCTTTAGTCCGAGCTCCCGATGACGAGTTGATCACTTTTGGGAATGTTTCATCAGGTAGAGTCATTACAAAAGGTACCGTCTGCATTAATAATAATTTCTTTCTTAAAGACGTTGCCTTAGTGACTAAGCTGCAATACAATTTGCTTTCTGTTTCTCAGCTTATCGATTACTCTTTCGAGGTAAGCTTTAAGAGTAGTGCCTATAGAATCCTTAATTCATCTTAGTTTACGGAATTTCTAGATTTGGGAGTCCGCCGTACTGATTTTTCTGTCTCTTTTGGAGACTCTCTTCGTTGTTTAATTGCTTCTGAGTCCCGTGATCTCTCCTTCTGATATAAGAGATTAGATTACATCGGCTTCGACTATTTAACCCGAGTTAACAACCACGATCTCATTCGTTTTCTGTCTAAACTCAAGATAGTTAAAACTTAGTTTGCTCTCTTTGCCGACATGGCAAGATAATTACCGCTTCTTACCCTCCCGTTACTGTTGAGATAACTGATGCATCAGGATAGCTTTTACATATGAACACTGTTGCTTCAGCTAGAGTGCAGTCAACAAGTGGAAAGTGGTATGTTCTTGTTATTGTTTATAATTTTTTGAGATATTCCTAAATGTTTTTCATAGCCTCGAAGGATGAGTCTTTTACCCATTTTCAAAGGTTTGGTTAGTAGGTTGTTTATTAAGCTTCTTAGTGTCTTACGAGTTATACGCAGTAACAATGGCACGAAGTTCTACTTTAAGAGTTTTTGTGTGGAGTTTGGTTTAGAGCATAAGTTTCTTCTCCCTACGTCACTCAGTAAAATGACGTAGTGGAAAGGAAGAACATGACTCTAGTTGAGATGGCCAAGATGATACTAGACGAGTACAATACTCTTAGGAAGTTTTGGGCTGAGGTTATAGTTACTGCTTGTCATGTTTCTAATCGAGTATTCTTGTGAGTATTTGCATCGCATTTCTTATAAGTTGAGGTATGGACGAAAAATCCAGTGTTTCTCATTTTCGTGTGTTTAGTTGCAAATGCTTTGTTTTGAAGTCTGGTAACCTAGATAAGTTTGAGTCTCGCTCTTCTGATAGTATTTTTCTGGGTTACTCGACTTTTTCTCGTAGATATAGGGTCTAGAGTTGTGATGTGAATATGATTATATAGACTTATGAGGTAACTTTTGATGAGGCTAGCCTAGGAGCTAGACTCGATATTTCAGGCTCTTTCTCTCTCTTCGAGACCATTTTTGTAGAGGATGAGGATAATGGAGATGATGGTGTTTCATCTGATCCAGTCCCCTCTACACCTGAAGTGTCTCCAATTTCTATTTTTGCACCTCAGGGATACCAGCCCTTACCTTTAGATTCTCCTTCAGCGAGTGGCTCTGTTTCTGCTTCTTTTGTGCATGAGGTAGAGGCCACTCCTATTTTTGGACCTCTCCGTCATATTCAGAGACGTTATCCACCTGATTAGATCATTAGCGACCTGTTTGAGTGAGTCACTCACTCGAAATCAGGTTTATCCAGTTTCTACCTTTACTCTGCTTTTGTTGCCTCCTTTGAGCCGAAGAATATTTTTCATGCATTATCTGATGAGTCATTGATTAATGCTATGCATTAGGAACTTGAAAACTTCGAGAGAAACAAGTTATGCTAGCTTGTCGAGCCCTCATCTGGTTATAATATCATTTGGACCAAATGGATGTTCAAGAACAAGCAGAGTGAGGATGAGATTGTTATTAGAAACAAGGCTAGGCTAGTTGCACATTGCTTTTCTCGGGTTGAGGGTCTTGACTTTGAGGAGACCTTTGCCCCTTTAGCTAAACTAGAGACTATTAGGATCCTGCTTGCATTCTCGACATATAAGGACTTAAAGTTTTATCAAATGAATGTGAAGAGTGCATTCTTTAATGGGTATATTGAGGAAGAGGTGTATGTTAGGCAGCCTCCAGGATTCGAGAACCCCAAATACCCAAATCACGTCTTCAAGCTTTCCAAAGCTTTATATGGACTTAAGCAGTCCCTTAGAGCTTGGTATGAGAGGCTTAAGTCCTATCTTCTTAGTCATGGTTTTAAGATTGGTATAGTAGACAAGACTGTGTTCATCAGACACCAGGATGTTCATTTTCTCCTCGTCCAGGTTTATGTGGTGGCTCTTCGCACTCTCTTGTGTTTTAGTTTTTAGTTGTGATGAACACAGAGTTCGAGATGAGCATGATGGTCGAGTTAAGCTACTTCATCGGCTTCCAGATTAAGCAGACTCGGGAGGGCACTTTCTTGTATCAAAGCAAGTACACTCGAGGCCTTCTGAAGTGATTCGACATTTCTGACGGGAAAACGATGATGACTCTTATGGTCACTACTGTTGTCCTCGAGTCTGATGAGGATGGTGAGTCAGTTAATCAGAAGGAGTTCAGGAGCATGATCGGCTCCCTCCTGTATCTCACTGCTTTGAGGTCGGACATATACTTTACTGTGTGTCTGTGCACTCGATTTCAAGCTTCTTCTCGTGCCTCTCACCGTCAAGCGGTGAATTGTATCTTCAGGTGCCTTCGAGCTACCATTGATTATGGTATTTGGTACTCTTCTTCGTTTTGTCTGTCCCTTAGAGCTTTTTCTGATGTAGACTTTGCTGTCTATAGGATATATTGGAAGAACACTTCTGGTATTTGCCAATTCATTGGCACTTTTCTTGTTTCTTAGTCATCTAAGAAGAAATCTGGAGTTGCACAGTCCACCGCTGAGGCCGAGTATGTCGCTGCAGCTAGCTGCTGTAGTCAAGTGCTCTGGATGAGATCGACCTTGCGAGATAGAGAGTATTCAACTTTTCTGTGACTAACACTTCTGCTATTTGTATTGCTAAGAACCCAGTGCAGCATTCTAGGATCAAGCATATTGATATTAGATATCACTTCCTTAGAGACCATGTGAAGAAAGGAGATATAGTGCTTCAATTTGTGGAGAGTGACCACCAGCTTGCTGACATTTTTACTAAGCCATTGGATAGCTCTAGGCTTGTGACTTTGAGAGGAGAGCTTGGAGTTGTGTGCCCTTATGGCATCTCTTGAGGGGGAGCTGGTTCTGTATATTATGTATTATATATGTTTTCCTTCAATTGCATCTTCTGGGTGTTATCGAGTTTATTTCTAGAGTTCTGAGTTCAATTCACTTAAACTTCTGGCATGCTTTGTATGAACCTCTCATCTTATGCTATAAGTTACTATCATGCACAATTAGCTATTATCTCTTCTCTCTAGGTTGAGTTCCCTCACAGCTTATAAGTCTAGCAGATGCTAGGCCTCTTGGATAGACAGGATCTATGTGCACTCCTTAGCTTGGGATTTAGAGTCAGTTTTCCTATGTTAGTTATTAGGGAAGATGAGAGTGAGTCTAAGCCATAATATTCTCTACTATCTTTTCTATACTCTATAGTCACCCAATTTGCAGTTTCTCGACTTTTTCTCCTCTTTCTGTGTTTCTGATTTTGATTGAGTTCATTTGGACCTTTCTTGAGCTTAATTATGCTAATAACTCAACTTGAACCAGATTTGTGCTTTAAATTGATTCACTTGTTAAAGTGGAGTTTGAGAATTTGCTTCATGTATTGCATATAGACTTCATTTTCTATTTAATGAGCTGTCTATTATGCAAATGAGCAATTATTCATGCTATGCACCATGCACTTTTATGAAGAAAAATGCTAGCTTAGATATGTCCAAGTTCATTTTGTCTTGCTAAGCTTATTAAAATTTGAAAATTAAAGCTTGAAATGAAGACTTGATGAAACATGTTGCTTTTATTTGCTATGTTTCTTCCCTAGGTGCATATATCGTTATTTGAAAAAAATTTGGATTTCTACTGGAGTCCATATAGCAACTTGGGTGAAGTTAGATAGATCCATACTCGAGTCTTTCACTTGCTCATAAATCTACGTGCTAAAATAGAAATAAGAAATTGACTCTTTTTGCAAATTGATCTTAACATTTTACATTCACATGATAGCCTCCCATTGCACTTGAGATGAACTTAGAATGTATCGTATATAAACAAGACCATCCTCTTAAGAGTTCTTCTTAAGATGGTCGATTATGGCTTAAGTTAATTACATGTGAAAAATATGAATAAAAAAACATAAGTGGGTAAAGAATGCAAATAATGTTACACATTTGCACCCCACTATGTCATTTGAAGTTTTAAAGCAAAAAATTGCATTAAGGATGTTTGAGCTCGAAGGACATTGTATGCACATCTAGCTTTCTCAAAATGTTAAGTAGGTTGAACTCTAGGTTTTTTCATTTGCTCCATTGTATGGCTTTGCCCCTAGTTTAGAAACTATGCGAAGTGTTGCAATTGTAAAATCAAGCAAAAATGACATTGTCTTACTTATACTTGATAGCAAACTTGACGTTTGCACTTGGACATGTCTTAGTTTAGTATAATCTAAACTTGAGTGTGGTCATTTGGATAAATTCTCAAAGCTCGGTTAGGATGCATTTCAATTTTACATATTCTAAAAATGGGAAGAAAATGATGAAGATGCCTTCTTGATCTTCTTTTATTGAAATTTTATTATTTGATATATATGTAATGTGCTTCTTTTAAAATTTTTGGATATTTTTAATTTAACATCTTTTATTTAATGCACGATAGTTTAGGTTGATCTATCTACCGGATTTTAATTAAGTAAATTTAGTCTAGATAACTTATGGATTTTAGATGAATTTGAATTTTTTCTTCTCTCTCTTCTTTCCTTTTCTTTCTTCTCTTTTCTTTCTCCTCTCTCCCCCTTTTCTTTTTCTTTCTCTTTTCTTCTTTTTCTGCTAGCCGCACATAGGGGTGCAATCGGCTCGGATTCGGTCGGATATCGCTCTTTCCATATCCTAAACCATATTTTTTGTTGGATTCGGAATCGGATTCGAATAGTACCGGATACGAATACGGTGCGGATAATATCGGTAGCGGATTCGAATCGAATACGGAGTGGAATCGATACGGTATCGAATAATTTTTGTCGGATAACACGCGAAAACAAACACCGCATAAAGCACACATATAGTACTGATTAACCAACCGTATGAGTTCAACATGCAACAAGACTATCACAGTCTAACAAGTTATTTTATCAGGCAATGCAACAAAGTTGCAAAAGTACATTAAATTTGAACGGTACGCATATGACATGTTTCGAAACATAGAATGATACGTAAATAATATTACGATAAGTCGATAACATGACCATGAGGTCCATAACTCCATGTTTTCATGAAAGAGACAAAACGACAAGTAGAAAATATTTAGATTACTTCATATAGAATAAAGATAGAAGACTCAACAATGACAATACTATATAAGAGTTCGAAGACCGAAGTGGCTAAGTTAGGCTGGAAACATCTCAAGTGACAACGAGTGCATGATGATGGTTACTTGTCCTCGACAAGCACTCAATCATTATCAGTCGCCACCATAGTCTCATCCTACAAAACAAAAGGTAACAAGAGTGCATGAAATGTTTAGCATTAATAAAAAAATGTTGTTTTACTATTTTATACTGCTACGAAGCAAATTTTAGGCCATAATCTGGTCAAACTGAGTATAAGACTGTGCTTAACTGAATACAAACTTAGCAAAACCTACTTTTACTCTGAAAACCGAAAGTTACAAGATTTAATCTAACAGGATTAATAACCTAAAAAGGACTACTCACTATCAGGCACTAACAAGAAAGTAAGAGATGCTTCAGCTAAATGCTCAGCCATGGACTATAGTGCTACCTCCCTTCTGATTCTGAAATGAATGAAGAAAAAGCTGTTAATGAACCAAGTGCTTCCATACTTGAACAAGGATAACACGTAGAACATTATCCAGCACTCTAATTCGTGCAATTCCAGAACATAACCAACATTCAATCAGAACTTTAACTGGTCTATCAAGAGAGACGGGGACAAAACAACCCTTTTAGTCTACAAATTTCATTGACAACCACTATGTTCCACAGCGTGCCGAATCATCTTAATTTCATTGACAACCACTATGTTCCACAGCACTGTCAGACTCCATCACAAAACAACAACTGGTTTGAACACAAAAAGACACAATCATTACAACATAGCAGCAGTGGTGCCATTAGTGATAAAGGTTAAGTGCTGGATGTCCCACTGACCTTAAATGCGAGAGTGGAAGAAAGAAAAACAGCAATAGACAACTACTGGAAGTTCAAGTGTCCTGCAGAAAAATCTGACCAATAAGAAAAGATGAGACATTTAGTAATTGGTTCTTCTCCTCATTTGTTTGATATGAGACACGTAAGTACAGTATTTCTCATTTGGAGACATGTATAAATATGAACAAAAAATCCTGCACATCATATCAAGAAACATTTGACCTTTAATCAAACTTCCAATGCGCATCTTATTTCCAGTCTATTGGTTATTAGTCCTAGGCATCATAAGGTAAACTGGCTGTACAGGTGGGTATTTGCAAAAAAATCAACAGTATAGGAATGTCCGAAGCAGTTCCCTACAATTTTTGTCAGTTGGTGAACCACTCCGTAGTGTGACAGTTTATTAGTCTGTGATTGATTCAACTGCAAGATGGGCAACAAAACCTAGCAAACAAAACTAATACTATGTTGTGCCAGCCAGTTTACCTGTGCTAGTACTTCATAATTGGATAAAAAGATCTATTTGATATTAGCCGATCAAATACATAAGTCATTAATGCATTATACTAATCTTCTGCAAAACTTTCTTCATTTCTGTTTACTCAGTCAAATTACATTTCAAGATATTCCAACTAATTTCACCACCTTTGTTCCGTTTTGGGATCTTTCTATTTCTGACATTTCTCTCCACAAGTCAACAGACATATCACAAAATACATCCAAAGATATCAGTTTCCTTCATTCAAAGAGCTCATCTTTGACAACATCAGAGTATAAGAATTGAATAGCATGATGTTGATTACCAAGTTGTGGCCGGCAGGAGGGATGGCGGCGGCTTGCTGGTCGGAGAGCGGCGGGAGGGTGGCGGTGGGGATGGTGGCGACTGGAGGAGAAAGGCGATGGCGGCAGGAGGGAGGGTGGCGACTTGGTATGATTGGTGAAGGGCGGCACCGCCGCGGGACTCGGGTGGAAGGCGCTTGGAGGCCAGGCCCAGGCGGGCGGAGGGCGTCGGGGGCCCAGGAGGCCGGCGGCGTCGGGAGGCCTTGGCGGCGCGCTGGGACTGGGTCGGGAGTCGGGGCGCCGCGAGATGGATTGGGGACTGGGGAGGATTGGAGAGTGGAGACTGGGAGAGAGTAGAGACCGAGAGAGTAGATCTCGAGCCGTAGAGCGGACGGGTGGGCACGATCGCACCGCGTACGGAACGGATGTCCGGTTACTCGATTAGGGTTTAGAAGGTATCGGATATCCGATTGGATTTGTACCGGATATATCCGGAAAAAAATTCGTAATATCCCGATCCGACGGATAGTATTATCCCGAATCCGAATCCGACATAAAGTATCCGAATCCGATACTGAATCCGAAAACTATCCGAAAAAAATATCCGAATCCGATCCGAACACATCCGGTCGGTCGGTCGGTCGGAAATTATCCGATCCGATTGCAACCCTAGCCGCACATGCTCCCTGGCTCCTCTCTCTCTTTTCCTCTTTCTCCTTCCTTGTCTTCTTCTTCCTCTTTTATCCTTCTCCCCTCTCTCCTTCTTTCTCTGGCTTTGGCTCCGTGTTGCCCATGTCCTCTCCCCATCAGCCACTGACCACAACTTCTGGCCTCCCCCCTTCTCTTGGCCCTGTGCCGCACCCTCCTGGGCCACGCGCTCGGCCTACCTCCCCCGTCCCGAGCCGCCTCGTGGGCGCACGCCCGAGCCATCCGCTCAAGCAGCCTGGCCCTCTCCCAGCTGCTACCGCCACCCTTCTTGCGCCACTCAAGCCCGGCCTCGGCTCGGCATGGTGCCAGCCTCGGTTCGGCCCCTTGCCGTTGAGCTTCAGCTCCGTTCGCCGACCACTGGCCTGCCTCCCTTCTAGCCTCGACCTGACGCCTCCTGGCCTTCCATCGGCTGTGGCCTCTCCCTCGAGCTTCCCCTCTGTGATGCACCTATACTCCCATTTTTCCCTTATGTGATGTTTATATGATTTAGCATGTTGAGTGTTGTGATTTGGTTGATGATGATGATCTGGGTTGCATTTGAGTCGGTGGTGCTGCGACGATACCTACTGAGCCCTTGTACGCCGGGGAGTACATTGGCTCGGTGGGCACGCACCGCGCTGCCCCTACTGTGATCTATCTGAAACCTAGCTTGTTTTATCTTTTCTAGCAACTGCCTTAGATCTCTATACTAATTCTATACCTTTGCGATTGAATAATAGAATGCTTGTGTGGCCTTTCCTGGTGAATGGAGTACTGAGAGGTGCTTGTGCTAAAAATGGGTTGGCAGAGTGGTTCCGTGATCTTGCTCTCTAGATGGTGGAAGGTTGAGGGCCTTGAGGCTTGGCCTCCTGGTACTTGGTCTCCTCCTTGGCTTTGTCTCTTGTTTGCTCCCTGGTGATTTGGCCTTTGGCTATGGTGGATTTGGGGAAAAGTTGGATGTGGGGAATGCTGGCTTGTGGTTGGTTTTCTCCCGAGGTTACGAGGGCTTGGGGATGGATTATCCGGGGAAGGCTTCTCACCTTTTTAACCATGCCATCCCTTACCTTTTTACCATATGACTGTCTACTATTTTACTACATGATATTTTTGGCACTATTCGAGTATGATTATGGTTATATGATATTTACAGGTTTGTATATGCCGAATGATGAACCCTAAATTAGTGAGAGGTGCCAATTGACCCCGTACGGTCAGGTATCTCGATGAGCGTCCCTAGCCATATTTGGGTCCGACAGCAATTTAGTTTCTAATTCTCTATTTACTTGTATATGTGTATATGGTTGTATTTGTTGCTATGGTTTCAGGTGATTGAAGCTACATGTCACTGTAGGTCGTTGTAATTAATCATCTTCTTTTTTTTAGGTCGTTGTAATTAATCTTCTTTTTTTTGTGTGTATTTCAATTGTTGCATTTGATTTTGATTTATAAATTTTGTATGATATCATGGTTAATGAATTATAATGATGATTAGAATTGTTGATTGTTTTAATTATATGCACTATTAATCTGTTGATAATCTCTTTTGCCCGATTTAATTTTCTGGGTTATTTCAATGAATTAGTAGCACATCGTAGAATTAGTAGTACATCGATCGTGGTGCTTGTGGTTGACTGCAGACTGAAGACACTAGCAGTCGCATGCAATTAAATATTGCAGTCGTTTTCAGTGTTGTTGTTCAAGTTGTGGTGGCCCTGTGACGTATCTATCACCTACGTAATCAAGCTATGACTTGGGTAATTAATTGCAGTGCTGGGATTAATACTCCAATGATTTGCTAGTTGTTGACCTATGTAACGTAAGCAACTGAATAGGAGGAGATCTAACTCTTGAGTCTCTGAGAACAGATCAGACAATGGGTGAAGAATTTGACAACAGAAGTCAAAAAGGAATCGATTTGCGCAGGATTGGCATCGTGGCACTCGCTAAACGATTTACTACATATATTGCAATGGATTTGATCATTTGGAATAGGCCTAAGCCCCAGCAACGCAGTCAGGATCATCAGCTCATGGAACACGAATCAGATTAGCACGATTCGATGGAACTGTGGAGCAATTAATCCGTCGTGGAGTCGGGTGGACACCACGGCGGGCGGCTTCAGTAAGGACCGGCGCCACCACCGGCCACCGCCAACGCGGGCATATGCCGGCGCGAGCGCCGCCGATGATGTCGTCTCATCTTGGGTGCGTCAGTGCAGGGGGACCAGTTAAAAAAGGTCAAATGATCAATTCTTCCGATTTTAATCGTGATCTGCATCGAAAACTTACGTGGGCCGTCGGATCTAACCGCGTGCTCGCTTTACAAATGGGAGCTTGCATAGTTGACTTAGTCAATTCAAGGCCAGGCTTCGTGCCTTGTTTCTTATTTTTCACAACCCGAATCACCGCGAAAAATTTAATTTAGAGAAAATCGTGAGAGGCTACAGGAAATACAGCGGTTCAACTCTATACAAAATTTCAAACTCGGATATGCTCGAAATCGGAAATGGAAATTCATATAAATAATATAGCTTCAATCTAACTCTTTTTTCCACACAAACCTGCTTTTTTTAAAAAAAAAAAGAAAGAAAAAAATACTTATGCACGTACGGGAGGATGTCGTGCGAGGTCGAACGAACGGGACAAGCCAACCACCGCACGATCTACCGTGCTATAGCGGGTTTTTTTCGCTGGCTTTTGACTTGAGTTTTATGACTGAAAAATTGTGCAATATATTCTAATAACATGCTTAATTTGTTGCAAGCGTAATGCAAACATATAGCTGACGAGTTATGCAGTTGCATGCTTAATTGTCACTCTCTCTTTTTGCACTGTAACAGAAGAGCTTTATCCATTAATTAGCCATGAAAGTGAAGTAGATCACTACAAAGCAGGGTTTCAAAAATCGATATAAAAAAAACCGCTTAAAAATCGAAATTCAAAAATCGGCAACATCGAGTCGAAAATCGGTCAAAAACCGAAGAGTTCTGAAATCAAAGTTTTTGAAAATTAAAAATAAAAAATTTCGAAAATCGATCGGTTTTCACCGAAAACCGTTGATCGACCAATTGAATTTTTTTGGTGACCGATTTTTTGAGTGATTTTCATCGAAAATCGACAGATTTTCACCTATTTTCAACCGGTTTATATTGCATAATTTTTTTTTTGAATTGGACCGATTTCTAGTGTCAATCCGACTTGATACGGCCAAAAATCACGATTTTCGTCTATTTTTTAAACCCTACTGCAAAGTATTGGCCTCATAGAGCCAGGGGCAAGCCCGGCACAGCCTACCACGTATACTCGTTGCACCTACGTTGCAGTACTAATTTAGAACAGTAAGCAGATATCAATATTATCAAAAAAAAAACATTCACGCGACTTCGCAAGTGCTCTCTCGAGTGATGAATGCTAAAGCTACTAGCCTACTTTTTTTAAAAAAAACATACCAGTACACGTCTCCTATAAAAGAAAAGGCATCAGTACACATCTAATAAAAAGAGCAGTATAAGTACATCAACATCGAGCTGGAGGCCGCGACTTGTTTAGTTAGTTGTTTTAGGTTTCGTTCTGGAATACGGAAAATTTTTTGGATTCATTAAACAAATAACTATGGATCAAACTATATTTACTATGACATTCCCTGTGAGATCTTTTTACATCAAATCAAATGTATAATATCGTAATATATATACATCATAGGTGACGATGGAGTTGCATGTACTCCGGGGAGGAGGAGAGGAGGGCTCTCGCCCCCTCATGATATCTTAAAATTTCTATTGAAGTTCATTGATCTTCAGTGAATTTCATTTGCACTTGTACCTTTTCGCTCCCCTCATCAAATAGCATTACATTTTACAGCTTACTTGGCTTCACGCAATCGAAATTCCAGGCTCCGCCTCTGCATCAGCAGGATTAAGTAAAAGCTCTAGCTAGCTAGCTGCTCCTGCCGGCCGCTCAGCCTTAGCTAGCTAGCTGTTCCTCTTATTTTTCTTACAGAACTGACCTTTCATTCTGGAAGAAGCGATTGATCGAGATGGCTTAAACAGATCAGGGAAGAGAACGGGGTGCAAGCATGGGCGCGAGCGGCACACTTCACGTTGTTGATGTGTACGCCGTATATACATATATATATATATATAATTAAGTGGCCTATCTGGCTCTAACTCGATGCATCAGCGCTGACATCTTATGATCTATTGCCACCATCATTCTTCACGTAGGTACGTGTCGCCGAGCAATACTTGGTTGGCATCTGTACGCCTCAAGTTTTTTTCTCTTCCCTGATGTAAAATGGCTAGCTTGGCTCATGCATAGCTCAGCTAGCTTGTTGGGTGTTCTTAGTTATGTATCTCCTGTGTTCTTGATATATTATACATTATTTTAGTTTACTGTGCGTTTTACAACAGGCCAGGTAGACTGCATGCACGCATGTCCGCTTCAGTGATCTCATGTCAATCACTGTGTGGCATGCGTAAGAAATTCGTACTGATCGAGAATATCCATGTATCCCACTGAAACGGCAAACTTGTTGCTGCCCATGGGACAGGCTAGCCGGCTACGACATGTACATGCATGCATGTAGCTAGATTAGATGCATGGCTATATAGCATCGACAGATGTTTCATCCGGCTTTATAAGCTTTGTGTAGATCGAGTGGTGGCAGCTGCCTACTGTCACTGCCATTTCCTTCCCAAAGCGTACGTAGTAAGCCCCCTAGCTAAGAGAGCGCACAACTAATGGGTGAGGAAGCGCCACCATCGCCGGCGGCGAGGGTGTGGTACGACGGCTGCCCCGGCTGCGCCATGGAGAGGAAGAAGGAGAACAATAGAGGGATCCCGTACAAGGAGTTCTTCTTCGTTGGGATCACCACCCTTGCCTCATGTACGATCTTAATTCGTGTGTATATCTATATATATATATATATATATATATATATATATATATACCATGCATTTAGTTATTTTCCTTAACCTTATTATGCATGCAGAAACACACAAACAGGTATTGTATGCCCCCCTGGTTTCAGAGATCGATCCTGTTTTCTTCCTGTGATCGATCTCGCGACGATGTTTCCTAATGATTGGCACTGTCTTCTTTTCAGCTTTACCAATATCATCTCTGTTTCCCTTCTTGTATTTCATGGTACGTTGATCTCACCTTAATTTGCTGTAGTCATGTATATATACTTTTTCACAAGCCAACAAAAATAAGACTTTTGCTGGCAAGCACATGTCTTGCTCTTCGTAATATATTGGTTCATACGGTATTTAATCAAAACTATTTACACACATGACAATCGATTAATTTTACATACAATATCTTAATGCAAACATCTGTGGACTACTTCATCATCGTCGGACGGCTCCTACAACAAACGGTGCACAACAATCAGTCACCTTTAATTGACCTGAAACATACACGTGTACGTAAGACCTAGTCACCAGCGTATTGACTGTTGAGCAGCCCATGCACGTTGCATGGATCTCATAACACGCACTACAACACTCCAGTGATGTGCCGATCAAGTGCACAATATGTTTATCTCTCGGGTCAGGCGAGGAGTCTCTCCCGCAGTTCATTTTCTCAAAAGATAGTTAAGATATGGCTTCATGCATGGAAGTATTCTCTTTTTTATCCCCAGACAAACTTTTTATATATATAAATCTGGCCCCTCTCAAATAAACTTGCAAAAAAGGCATCCTCATTAACCGTGGAAGGTGTGACAGGTGACACGTGGACCTCTGTAGAGTTTCAGGCCCGTGCTAGCTAACCACGATAGCAGGCTAGGCCCACCTCAGTGCTGCGCTCCCCCGGCTCGGTAGCAGGCCTATCGAGATCCCCATGCTCGATAGCAATCCTATACTGAGCTCCTCATGCTTAGCAGCTCCGTTCACTGGCCTACCGCGAGCTCGGAAGCCTACCGGGTTGCAATAGGTGACAAGAAGACCAGATTTACAAAAATAAGTTCGTTAGAGACCTAAAGAGGCGAATGCTTTGGCTCCATGCGAGTCACAGAAGTTGAAGTAATACACTTCCCTTGATATATACCTTCCCATGAAGCGGTCGCCGTCGGTCCTCACCTAGATGCGTTACTATCTATCTATATCTATACCAATTAGGCAATCTGAGGAAACTCCCACGTTAAACACAAATATCTAGCCGTCTATCTGCCGGGTCCGAGTTATAATAGCTTAGATTAAAAGAAAACTAGAAAGATCTGGCCGTACGTCTACTACTGGTCCGAGTTATAATGGCTTGGATTGAAAGAAAGAATCCATGTCAAGTAAAATCTAAATTAACTAAAATTTCGAATAAAAAACAAGAAAAATTAGCAATTTGGCTTCCATACGATTTCTAAAGTAAATCCATAAATAACTAAAATTTAGAATAAAAATTACAAATTTTAAAAAAGAGTACATGTCAATTATAAGCCAAATTAACTGAAATTTGAAATAAAAAATAGTCGAGTTATAACGGCTTAGGTTAAAAGAAAGAGTCCATATCAAGTACACTTTAAATTAACTGAAATTTGAAACAATTAAGGAAAACTAGCAAATTGGTTTCCATATGATTTCCAAAGTAAATCCATAAATAAATAAAATTAAGAATAATAATTAAATAAAAATTACCTATACTAATTAGGCACTTGAGGAAGCTACCATGTTAACCAGAAAGATTTAGCCATCTATCTACCAATTTATAACAGCTTAGATTAAAAGAAAACCAGAAAGATCTGGACATCTATCAGTCAAGCCCGAGTTATATATAACGGCTTATATTAAAATAAAGATACATCTCATGTCAAGTACAATCTAAATTAAATGAAATCTAGAATAAAAAATAAGGAAAATTAGCAATTTAACATCCATATGATTTCTAAAGTAAATTTACAAATAAGCAAATTTTAGAATATAATTAAATAAAAAATTAGCAAATTAAAACAAAGAGTCCATGTCAATTATAGGCCAAATTAACTAAAATTCGGAATAACAAAATACCCGAGTTATAATGGCTTCTATTAAAAGAAAGTGTCAATGTCAAGTAAAATCTAAATTAACTGAAATTCAGAATAAATAATTAAGTAAAATTTGCGAATTGACCTCCATACGATTCCCAAAGTAAATCCATAAATATGTAAAATTTAGAATACTAATTAAAATAAAAAATCAATATCAAGTATAAGCTAAATTAACTGAAATTCAGAATAAAAAATTAACAAAAATTAGAATAAAAAAATACCCGAGTTATAATGGCTTAATTTAAAACAAAGAGTGCATGCCAATTACAATCTAAATTAACTGAAATTCAGAATAAAAAATTAATGAAAATTAGAAATTTGACTTCCATACAATTTCCAAAGTAAATCCATAAATAACTAAAATTTAAAATAATAACTAAATTAAAATTATCAAATTAAAATAAAGAGCCTATGTTTCATAAGAATTTCAAAGTAAACTCTATAAATAAAATTCAAAATAATAATAAATAAAAATATAAATTTTCTTATGAATTCCAGCATGAAACTGAAAAATCCACCCCAAGTATGGTAAAAAACATGAAAATTTGGAATAAAAATTATTAAGGTGATTAGAGATTTGATTTATACGACCTCCAAAGTAGCATCCATAAATAAAAAAAGCTCAGAATAATAGTTAATCAATCCAAGTTTGTAGAGAGTATTTTCTCTTTATGCGTATACCAAGGTGATATTGAAAATAACTAGAATATCCCTAATTATTGTCTATAAACAGTATACAATGCATGCATATAGAGGATATAAAAAGTAAAACTAGATATTTGTTAGGCGCATTTTCTCTTGGCACATAGACCAATGTGATATTGACACACTAATTTTTATTGGAATATAAAATAGGCCTACATTTATGAACAAGACCATTAAAAAATATACACCATATGTTTTGACGGAGTGAGTTTTTGTCAAGTACAAGCCAAATTAATTAAAATTTAGAAAAAAAATAAAAATAGCAATTTGATTTCCATACGAATTCAATAGTAAACCCTAAAAATAAAATTTGGAATAATAATAAATGAAATAAAAAATAGATTTTTATATGAAGTCCAACCTAAAAATGAAATAAAAAAATCCTCCCAAAGTAAGATCCAAAAATATGTTAATTTAGGGATAAATTAAAGGGTGATTAGATATTTGACTTGTATGCGAATTAAAATGCTAAATTCCAAAAATATTAACATTCATAACAAGATCTATTACCTGCACTAATTATAAACTATAAAAAAATTCACATTAATCGAGAAAAGAAAAGATTTAACGTCCATCCAACAGAATCATGTTATAGGCTATCACGTACAAACCAAATTAACGGACACAAGTAACTTTATCTAAGAAGCTAATCAGTAGGAATGCACGGATTGATGATTTATTTATTTAATGCATAGCCTGAAACTGCATGGATCATTTGTATGATTTGGGTTAGCGCTCAATGATACTTTAGAGGGTTTCTTCAGCTCTCTCTCAATGAAGCAGAGTTGGAGGAAACACCTACAAAGTGCCACCCGCTCTTCCTTTGCCTAGCAGCAGCTCACTAAATCATATGTAATCTTTGTTTTGCTAACATTAGATAGAAGATCTGCATGTGGCAAAAAAGGAGCAAGATATTGGATTATATGCTGGTTTTCTTGGTAAGAAAGTTACAGCTCATCGAATCATGGAAATGTAACAAACTCAGATATATTCCTGAAGTTCTTGTTTCAGCAAATATACTCGCCAAGAATTAAAATATGGTATTGTAATGTATATGTTCTACAGGTGCATCATACATGATTGGTAGATGTTTTGCCTCGCTCTTTTGGGGTGTGGTGGCAGATCGTATTGGGAGAAAACCTATCATCGCATTTTCCGTTTTCTCAGTGTGAGCAAACTTTCGTGTTGTATATATCAAATATACTCGATCACTTTGACATGGCAACTTTGTTAAGCTCAGTAATGATCCTCTTTTAGGGTCATATTTAACACTCTATTTGGACTAAGTGTGAAGTATTGGATGGCGATTTCCACAAGATTGCTTCTTGGTGCTCTAAATGGCATGCTTGCCCCGATAAAGGTATCCAAGCATGCATAATCCCACATCAATTATATGTTATAGCTAGCGACTAATTTCGTGTTATAGGATTACACGTTCATGATGATTCTCAACTTTTTTGCAGGCTTATTCAATTGAAGTTTGTCGACCTGAACATCAAGCCCTGGGATTATCTATTGTAATTAATAAATATATATATATCATATTTTTCATCCTTTTTTTGTGTGCGCATCACAGCAACTAGTTCCCTTCACCATTTCCTAGTTGACCTTATTAATTGAATATAGGTAAGCACTGCTTGGGGCATAGGTCTTGTTGTCGGTCCAGCCATTGGAGGCTACTTTGCGCAAGTAACTATTTATTCTGAATGCTTCTTTTCGAAGCATATAATGCTATTTTAACTAACTTTTTTGTTCTCTCTTGCCTGTCAGCCTGCAAAGCAATATCCAAACCTATTTTCCGACAAGTCAGTTTTTGGGAGGTATACTTGTTGTGTACCTAAGGTTTACTTTTGATCAAATTCAATGAGCTAACTCCTTGAAATTAACTGTATTTGCATTTTCCTAGGTTCCCATATTTCTTGCCATGCCTTTGTATTTCACTTTTTGCTGTTGCTGTTCTAATAAGCTGCATATGGCTACCGGTATGTGATATTCCTATTACTATTTATTTTTCAATAATAAGTTTGCTTCAATTAAAAGAAAGTGCCCCTTTTTGGTCCCTCTGCTTGAAGATATACGGAAGATGAGCAAACTAATCTTTGTTGATTGTAGAGCTGGACTTCTGCATAACTACTGTTCATCAATTATTCCTTGTTTATTTAAGTCTAGTTTTCTGGTAAGTTAAAACACTAAGATATGACTGAAACAAACCGCATTTCCCAATATTGGTTACTAGGAGACACTTCATATGCACAAAAACTTAGAAAGGGAAGTAGAAATGGTTCAGCATTCAGGAACTCCACAGAGAGAAGATGCACATCCAGGCAGCAATCTATATAAGAACTGGCCATTGATGTCTTCTATCATTGCATATTGTGTTTTCACCCTTCATGATACTGCGTACAGTGAGGTAGTGATTTCAACCCGTGTTCATTTTCCCCTTAAAATGTACAATTGAATGAATGGCAAGAAGTATGTCGAATAATAGCTTTTCACATGAAGAACTATATGTTACTTTTTTATCAGATATTTTCCTTGTGGGCTATAAGTGACAAAAAGTATGGTGGACTAAGCTTTTCATCTAAGGAAGTTGGCCAAGTTCTTGCAGTTGCAGGTATAAGTGTATAAACCCACAAGTTACGTATCTTATTAGGACCATTTGCACATTACTGATGAACCTTTTAATTTATCTAGTTGAGTGACTATGCTCTAAAATCCTAAGACAAATATTTGTTTACTAACAATGCTACTCTACTAAAAGTTGATGATATGCTTCTTCTTGGGCATCAAATTAACACGCAGAATATCAAGATTACATAATTCTATACATGCTGTCATGTATTGGTGCCATATAAAACCAAAAAATTCCCCCTGTAACTAAACCTGGTTATACTACTACATGTTGCCCATTCTGAACCATTATACCTCAATTATAGAGGTTACATAATTTATTATTGTAACTCCCAGATTATACTGATTACCAGAAACTTTTGAGTATTAATCTCCCGTTCCATTCTAGGTGGTGGTCTTCTTGTGTATCAACTATTCATTTATAGATCTGTTCATAAATTTCTTGGATCTGTCAGTTCATCCCGTGCTGCATCTGTGAGTAACTTTAGTCATTACTGAACGACCTTCTCATAAAGCACACATCGTTCTTATCCATATATATACCCATTTTCCGTACCTCCACATTTACATTGCAGGCACTATCTATACCGATTATTGCTGCATATCCCTTCATGACGCACCTATCAGGGATTAAACTCGGGCTAGCTCTTTATCTCGCTACCATAGTAAAAGGAGTTCTTTCTGTAAGTTTCAATACTTGATCTCCCAACTCCAATAACATGATTTGTCAAAAAGAAAACCAGACATGATGCTTTCATCATGAAAAATGAGATTATATATATCATGAAAGATTTATATTATAGTCCCATGAATATAAGTTAACTGTGTTCAAATATTTTATTTGTTTGTTGTGAAAACAATTGCACTAATTCTGTCGATAGTATATATTTTCTTAATTGTGATATTAACTAAGTATGATCGATGCATCAACCCATTCATTGATCCTTTAGTTATTTTCTTCAAAGTTCAAAGTTATTACAAAATCAACCATTAAAAAGGGATACCATAATGAAAAATATTTTAATCTTGTACGTTACTCTACCATTCTTTCTAACTTTACCTTTGACAAATTTGTGCAGATGACTATCATAACAGGCACATCCCTTCTGCAAAATAATGCTGTGGCAAGTATCAAGTCAATTTACTTGATTTTTATATTCTCAAATGCTGCTAAGCTAGCTAATTGAATTTACTCCAAACAATAGTCACAAAGCCAAAGAGGTGCTGCAAATGGCATATCTACAACTGCAATGTCCTTCTTCAAGGCAATTGCTCCAGTAGGAGCAGGTGCTTTGTGAGTATCCCCGTCACTTATTCAAATATTCTCTAAATACAAAGTAATGTGTTAACTGTATGTTTTTTTATAATATGTCAAGCCTACGTACTGATTGGATTATTGGAATACTACCTTTCCTAATCCTTGCAGAGTTCCTTGCCTCTCATTGATTTGAGCCGGTGGGTGAGCCGGCTTGGCTCGAGCCGAGCCGGGAAAAACATTTCACGTTTTGGTCCTTTTTCAAAAAAAATTTTGTGATTAGGTCCTTTTCTGGAAAAAAATTACGATTAGGTCTTTTTATTTTAAAAAAAGTATATTACGTCTAGGTCCTTTATGCGTTTTTAAGCAATGCGCTCGGGTCCTTTTACTGAAAATCAAAATTACGAATAGATCCTTTTATGTGAAAAAAAATACGTTCAGGTTCTTTTTCTTTGGAAAAAAATACATTGCATTTAGGTCCTTTTTCATTTTTCTAGCATTACTTTTAAGCCCTTTTGCGGAAAACACAAAAAAAAATTTAGGTCCTTTTCGCGTTTTTCCTCGGTTTGCTCTTGTAGAGAGCGGCACTCGCACGTTTTCTCGATTTACTCGCGTGAGGAGCGGCGCCCGCGGCGTGTCACGACGCGTTTGGTTGTCTAGTATTCTTCAAGAGCTGGGTCTCCTATAAGACTGAACACATATTTGACCTATAAAATTTAGAAAACATGCATGGGCTATAATAAGAATGCTAAGTCCACAATTATAATTACATGAACAAAGTTTATGCACAATTAAACTCGTAAGTAGTAGTACTTTGTTTCTATACCACGAGCTGGTACTAGATTCACATGCAAGCGGTGTATGCATGTGTTAATATCTTATTCAAGAATTTCTAAATGTAGGTTCTCGTGGGCCCAAAAGCGCCAAAATGCTGCCTTCTTTCCAGGTATGTAATATTGATTTATAAGTTAACAATTCTGCTTTTAGCAATCCTATGTTTTTTAATATTTTCCTTGACTTGTATACTACAATTGTAATATTTGTATGTGTTCTAACAAATGCTAACAGAAGATTTTTCATTAATCATGCAGGGGATCAGATGATATTCCTTATTTTGAACTTGGTCGAATTAGTTGGGCTTGTGCTAACCTTCAAGCCGTTCCTAGCATTACCAGAAAAAAATATGATTTGAAGTAGCTGCTAGAATCCCGAGCAATGGAATAATGGTGGATGAGCAAAACCAACAAATATAGCTTGCTAAATCCATATTTGAGTGTTGTCAATGAGCATTATGTAACACCGAAAGTTTATATACTCCAAAAAAAATAGCTACAAAAAATCTTATATTCTATATTAATCCAGTCTCATGTTATGCAGAGGTTATTGTTGGAAAAAAAAACACAAAACGTGTTTTGGTGCCGCATAAACAAAATGCGACTTTTCTGATTTCTTGCTTTCAAACAAACATACAACTCCTGCTTATATAGTAGAACTAGCACCTGAATCCAACATCGGAAAGGACGCATCAAAAAAACAGCTAGAAAAGAGACTTGCTGTTCATGCAAACTACCGATTCGGATGACTAGATTAACTTGCTATGCATACGTTCGCGCGACTGACTCCACTACAGATTCGGACTCAAAACTAACCAAAACTTTCCTAGTACAAACTTCAACTGAAAAACTAACTTAAAATATCAAAACTCTATCCTGAGTTTAACTAATCTTATCTGCATGCTAACCTTGTCAAGATTATATCTAACAGTTATCAATGGTACATAATATGCATCTTTAATAACCCACAATGTGAGATGATCATTTGTGTGAAATTTTCCCATATAGACCATGCTATTTTATTTATCTTCCATACCTACCCTTTCTGCTCTGTTTTTTCTTTCCCTCACTCAACTCCAATCCCAGCATTTTGCCTGCAAGCTAGACAGTTGGACCCCAAAATCCACCTGTTGGATTAATTTCTGTGAAGTTGTGGTAACCGGTAAGCATGAAAAAACAAAAACGCAGCATACAATTAATTGTATCCACGTAATAAACATCCTATATGTCATCAAAATGGGTTGGCAATATATATAGTTTAGGAAACATGTGTTTTCTTTGATCTTCAGTTTCAAAATCATAATACCTCGATTCATTAATGAATGAATAGTCAAATCAAAAGAGTTGTACCTGAACATTTGAAGAGATCATGCGTGTGTCCACCACCATCCGGATCCCGGCAGCGATGGCAGGGCATGGCATTGGCGCCTAGGGAGAAGCTTCTGCTTCTTGTTGTAGATGATGAGGAACGATGATGGTGAGAATACGGCCTAGGAGGGTCAAGAAGCCGGCCTATATATCCCACCGCCATGGCGGTACGGCACAGGAGGCGAGGTGGCCACGACTGTGGGAGGGGAGGGGATGCATCATGCGCCGCCCGGAGGCTGCCGACGTCGGAGAGACTGGGGGACAGTGACGGAGACGGCGGTGCTGACTGGGGGACATTGGTTTCTGGCTCAATGATTTGAGACGACACTTGACTTGATCAGCTTGCTTCGTGTGTTTTCTAGCTTTATTAGACCTGAAAAGGCCTCACCCTTTTTGTGCCCATGCTTAGTTTAATTAATTGGACGGCTTAGCTTAGCTAGCTCAGGAAAGGATTCGGCGCCACTTCCACTGGTCAACCTCTACTAAACTTAATTCACTTCTGAAAGAAAAAAATTTGCTAAACTTCACTAGGATGTATTTACGCGGTACATAGCATTAAGTGAAGTACCCGTGCGATGCAACGAAAACACATTTTTAACTAAATAATTAAATTATACCATGTGTTTACAAAAAATAAAATTGCACTCTTGAGTTACCACGGGAAGAGAGAAGTGGGTAATAGCTTAGTCAGAGGAGCGGGTGTAGATGGAAAAAGTGAGATGTGATTGGTTTCCTTTACATCTCGCGGTCTATGTATTGATGTGTTATTTTTCTTAGAGAGGAGGAGAGGAAAGACAGATAACCGGCATCAACTCGTACCATTCTCCTAAATCTTGTGATCATCTTAAACTTGGGGGTGCACGTGTGGTTGCGTTGTAGTAGTGCACGCCATCGATCGCTTAATTATCAGGAGAATAATTAATTTCCTTTAATTGCGTGGTACAAACCCATACGTACGTACATACATATATAGATGTATGCATGCATATATATTATGCGGACTGGTTGCAAGAAACTAGTAGAAATGTAGGCGTGGAAGCAAGGACGATCCAACTGGCCGGCCGGTGCGCCAGATATGTATGGTTCATCTGTAGCTATCAGCTTAATCCGGATCGATGTTAATTAATTACAAGATGCGTATATATAAGCTTAAAACGAACAATGGAGTACTATATAATAGATGCGTTTAGGAAACTGGCTGGAGGCTTAGGGCCTGTTTGGAGGAGCTGTGGTTGGACTGAAAAGCTGTTTTTGATTTGCTGGGTTGTAAAGCAGCTGTAGTTGGCGGATGTGGCTTTTCTTGTTATGTTGTTTGGCAAATTAGCTGCTGCAGCTGTAGCTTTTGAGGGCTTACCAAAATGGAAGGTAGCAACATAGCGAAATACAGCGGCGTCCGAGTGAGGAGGTGACGTGGAAGTGGTGAGGCGGGGTGGTAAAGGTCGGAAAGGCGGAGCGAGCGAGTTAGGAAAAATTCAAACGAAGCCACAGCTGAAAAGCTCCTCCTCAGCAGCTGCAGCTTTTGAAAATGCTTCTGCTATGGCTTAACTTCCCAGCTGCTTTGTAACTATGTTGTTTCCCTTTAAGCTGCTAGCTAGCTATCGCATCCGATTAATGGATGATCTTAGTGGAATTAAAGTTGCTAGTGTACGCGCGTATGTGATGTTTGTCTAGCGAGAACCGTAAATACGAAGGTTATATTAGTTGGGTACACTTGAAGGCAGGACCAACTAATTAAGCTAGCTAGCTAGCTAATTAGTTCCCACATTTCTTGCACGCAAGCTCTGGCTAAGCTAGCTCTCTCCCTCACTTCAAAGGAATGACGACGAGAGCAACCTGCAGTGACCTTACCTGAATTATGCCACAATCATTTTGGTGTCTAGCGTGCACTCCTAGCTCTGTCACAAATAGTTGTCGTTTTGAATATAGTTGTAGTTAAACTTTTAAAATTTTGACTATCAATATTTTTTTAACATTTAAATTGGATACATGAAAATCATATGTGTAGATTTGTCTCGAAAAGTATTTAATAATATTATAATTTTGTTGGATTTTGTAAATATGTCATAATAGACTGTGTTTTAGACCGTATTGATGTCCAAAACGATACCTATTTTTGACCAGAGGGAGTAAAAATATGGTAGCTTAAGTAGTTCTCCAAATGGTCAACTCAATGGGCCAGCTAGGATAAAGAGGTTAATTTGTACTACATCCTTAGTACAGCTACTTTTGCTCACCATTCATAAATTTTACAACACGTCTTAATTACCTTGTTCGTATGATCGCTCGATGATATATTGATCTGTCTGAAAACTGAAATAGCTAGCAGGGTTTGAACCGGCCGGACAAGTGGTCATTACAACTATATCTAGGAACGGACAGATCGAAATTGTTTGCTTAACTCAAACACAAATGTTTCTAGCTTGCACCCATAAGCAATAATAAACAGCCCATCTATATAAGGGCGTCGTCAGAAACTTTGGTACATGTACAAGAAGCTAGCTGCTGATCTGTTCATTCATCAAGCTAATTACACACATATATACAGGCACGAGAGGTTAGACAGAGGTAACAACATGGAGGGGAAGAAGAAGAAGTTGGCCACGTTGGTCGGCTGCAACTACGCAGGCACGCCCAACCAGCTGCAAGGCTGCATCAACGACGTCCTCGCCATGCGCGACGCCCTCGTCAACCGCCTCGGCTTCGCGCTCGTCGACGTCACCGTGCTCACGGACGAGCGCGGCTCACCGGTGCCCCCGACGGGGGTCAACATCAAGCGCGCGCTGGCTGACATGGTCGCCCGCGCGGCGGCCGGGGACGTGCTCTTCTTCCACTACAGCGGCCACGGCACGCTCATCCCGCCCGTCAAGCCGCACCACGGCCACAGCACGCGCGACGAGGCCATCGTGCCATGCGACTTCAACCTCATCACGGACGTGGATTTTCGGCAGCTCGTGGACCGGGTGCCGCAGGGCGCGAGCTTCACCATGGTGTCGGACTCGTGCCACAGCGGCGGCCTCATCGACCATGAGAAGGAGCAGATCGGCCCCTCCGTCCTCTCCGGCGGTGCACCAGCTTCCGCGCCGGCCGTGCGTACCACCCGGTTCCTACCGTACACCGCCCTACTCGATCACCTCTCCGGCGTCTCGGGACTCGATGCTTCCCAGCACGTCGCCGACCACCTTCTCCCGCTCTTCGGCGCCGACGCCAGCGCCAAGTTCCACCACCACAACGGCAGCGCTATGCCGTCGCGCCCCGACGAGGGCATCCTGCTGAGCGGTTGCCAGACGGACGAGACGTCCGCGGACGTGGCGGAGGACGACGAGGCGGCGGCGGCGGGGGGCAAGGCGTGCGGGGCGTTCAGCAACGCGATACAGACCGTGCTGGCGTCGCACCCGGCACCGCTGAGCAACCGGGAGCTGGTGGCGAGGGCCAGGGAGGTGCTGCGCGAGCAGGGGTTCGAGCAGCACCCGTGCCTCTACTGCAGCGACGCCAACGCCGAGGCGCCCTTCCTGTGGCAGGAGGAGGGGGAGCTCGCGGCAGAGCAGCCCATGTCGGCGCTGTGATTTGCATCGTCGGTCAATTGCTTTGTGAGCGCGCGCTTGTGTGGATGAATAATGAACTTTGCGTGGATGGATTCACACGTGTAGATCGACTAAAATCTCGGTCCATTCATGTGGATGTCGACTGAGAATAGACCTTCTAATTAAGATCTTATATATGAGACAGAGCCATTTAATATTGGAATGCGTTCATGCGCTGAATCTAAGAGCCAGACAACGTGACGCAATACCGAATATTACAACGAGAAAGTTGATATTAATAACTTATTTCAATCACTTGGAGTGATATTGTCGAAAATTTCATCTGTCGTCAAAATGAAGTCACATGTTCATTATTATTGAACAACAAGCTCTTAATGAAATGGAAAAAATCACAAAATACTATATCATCACCTCTAAAGGAACACCGACTTTTTATTTTCTCTTATGGTTGGATGGTTTGGATGAGGATCATCATAATCCTTTGTAGTAATTGCTTTATTGGATGCTGATTCATCAAGAAGTCCTGGTTGAGTGCTTACCTTGGACTGGTAGCTGTCTTCTTTTGGGCTCATCCTATGTTCTTCGGAATGACTTGAGATCGGGACGCTGCAACATTTTTTCCTACGCATACAATATTTTCCTTCGATAACAGTAGAAATATGTGCGTGAAAAAAAATATTGCAGAAGTTAAAAAAAATGCTGCAGACGTTGAAAAAAAATGTTGCGTCGACACGTCCGAGAAAAAAAACCCAGATCGGACGTCCGGCCGCTAGTATCGCCCTATGTTCTTGGTAGATTATCCCTGCAAAAGTTTCGTTGGAAACAACTATTTAACAAGATACCTTATAAAGCTAGAAAGTAATTACCCTAAAATATTTTCCTAATATACAATGTATATTCTATAACATGGATCTACTTGATCATAGAACCACACTATTGGTCCTTTAAAAAGTGTAACATAAATGCAATGCGAAAATATATATACTCACTCGTTTTAGCAAGTGTTATAACAAAAAATATCAAATAAAGTTATAAGGGAGGTGTCTTTTTTCATGTAGATTCAACTCCAATTGTAAATATTACTCGCTCCATCTAAAATGATAAAATGAAAAGAAACACATAAACCAAATGCTTCAAAATAATACAAAATACCTTCATAAAATTCATTATGCCGATCAGCTAACAAATGGTGGGAAAATGACAGTATAACTACAATAGCGAAAATTATGTAGCTCAAGACTCTCCTCATATTAATTAATTAATGTATATATAGAAGCTTGGTTTGCAGATACGGGAAGATTGATCTAGTCAAGCCAGACCAAACTTTATTTATAGCACAGAGCTGGGAACGTAATAAATACACCCTTTTAAATGACATATATTTGCTGATTTGGACTGGATGGACAGAGATCATGTGCACAGGAACATGTCCAATCTGGATATGTCCATGATTCACTGAGTTAGTATGACATTTATTAGGTCAGTGCTTTGTCTTCCGGTTTTCTTTTCCCAGCACGTAATATATGGTATTTTTTTTTCTAGACCGATTGTTTCCTTTTCCTTAATTCCAGGATATTTATTTTCTTTTCCTTGAGATGATGCTGGAGATGGTGGGAGGTCTGTTGTGGACCACAGGGATGAGTTAGACACATTAAACAATGGCTATTGAATGTGGGTGAGTAAAGCTGAGGAAAGATCTGAGAGGTTAATTTTGATGGAGACAAGTTTCTGTGGACGTTTCGCTGGGTGCATGAAGGTTGCGCCATCTCTAGTGGGGTACATTATTTGGGGTGGACATAGAAAAGAATGCTTAGATGCATTATAAAGGGGTATAGATATGGTAATATCTATTGAAGGATTTATTTATTTAGTTTTTTTATATTTCATTAGTTTATATTTAGTCCTCAAATAAATATGTTAAGTTGGTATTAACGATGGGATTCATTTGCTTTGTGTGGCATTCATTATGTGATATGACATGGCTATTTTGAGGATTTGCTTATCTGGCGTAGAATTCAATAGGAGATGTGGTGTTGAGGATTTTGCTATGGAGTATGATATATTATTGGGTGCGTAGCCCCTATATTTATTTAAAAATATAGGTGTCGTCAATACCAGTTCGAACATTGAATTTTTAGGCACTCTTGGTCAGATATCTCGCCTACCGAGGATGCTACGGGGAAGAATCAATGGGATTCGCACACGAATGTATCTATACATCTTTATAATGCACCTAAGCATTCTTTTCTACGTCCATCCCAAATAATGCATCCCACTAGAGATGACATAACCTTCATGCACCCAGCGAAACGTCTCCAGAAACTTGCATCCATCAAAATTAACCTCTCAGATCTTTCCTCAGCTTTACTCACCCACATCTGATGGCCATTGTTTAATGTGTCTGACTCATCTCTGTGGCCCACAACAGATCTCCCCCCACCTCCAGCATCATCTCAAGGAAAAGGAAACAAATATTCTGGAATTAAGGAAAAGGAAACAAACGTTCTAGAAAAGGAAAAGATCATATATTACGTGCTGGGAAAAGGAAACCGGAAGACAGGGCACTATACTAGTTGCATATAGGTGGTGAGTTAGAAGTGGCCTCCCCCTCCAAGTTTACACAAGTCCTATTTATTGAGTGGGAGGGATAGATACGTGAAGTGAAGTTACATCGTTGCCCTTAGGGTTTAGCTCACACTAGAGATGGCAATGGGCTCTGATCCTCGTTACCCCGCGAGGAATTCTCCTAATAGGGAACGGGGACAGGGAAATCTCCCCCCGCGAAGGGTTTATTGGGGAAAATATTGCCCTCGTCGGGGATCGCGGGGCCGAGGACGTTCCACCGTTCTCCGTCCTCGATCCCCGCCCCCGCATTATCACTAATAGGTGTGAGTAAATGATCATTCTCAAAAGAAAAAATATATATGTGAGGTTATTATTAATAAACATGCTAAATATGAATTACTCAAGTGATTCACTCATTAATCTAGTGATTCACTCACACATACACCATTACTCTAGTGATTCACTCATGTAGCATGTGGTCTTTCATGTAGTATTTTCGGGGATTAGTCTCCGTCGGGGATCGGGGACGGGGGAATTAAGTCCCGTGTGCGAGGACGAGGACATGGACGATGAATCTTTTGTTATCGAGGATCAGAGATGAGAGGGTCCTCCCCGTGGATATTTTCCCGTTACCACCTCTAGCTTACACCGAAGGGTAGTTTTTGTCTGTCATGTTGTGCAGGTCTCACCACATCTAGGATGCATGACCTCATTGACCTTCCTCACGCGTGGACGTCGACCGTGCCTTATCGAGTGATTGCTCTGCACTCGGTACGGGGTGGGCTACCTCCGACCCAATCTAGGTGGACCCCGTCCGGGACGAACTTGTTTGACAATTAACTTAATTATATTATAATGTATTTATAAAACCCAATAAAATTATCATATGATGAAAGTACTTTTCAAGGCAAATCAACACATATGATATTCATGTATCTAATTTAAATATTTTAAAAAATATTGACAACCAAATTTTCGAAAGTTTGACTATATCTATGTTTAAAACGATAACTATTCTGTGACCGAAGGAAGTAATAGGTTTATCGCAAAAACAGTTAGTTGGCATTTCATTAGGTCTTTCTCTTTTGGATTTTGTAGCATCAACACTCATACCGCATTCAAAGCGTTTTGTGTTAGCTTGTCGCGTTAGTGACCAAATAGTTCAACAATATTTTAGTCACTATATGAACCACTAGACCAAGATGAATTCACGAAGGAAAAAGTCCGTAAAACACTCATAAATTTTACTTGAAAGTCCGTTCAACATCTCGAACCGTGAAATCAGACATTTGATACCCTTTCTCCTCGAACTTTGCAATCCGGTTCAAATAACACTCTGATTTAGTTTTGTATAGTGGTATTGCCAATGTGACGTGATGAGTGGGGGCCAACAGCCATGAAAGCATGATTGGGAGCTTAATGAAGGAGAAGCTTATACTACAGACTTTCAGTTAAAGTTCGAAGTGTTACATGTACTTCTTCTAATCAAGAATATTGACGCAAGAGAGAGAGATTCTTAGGCCAATTCTCTATAATTAGATGTTCGGGTGAAGACACGTAGCCTACCGAATGGTGCACACGCTGAGTCTCTTGGCTCGGCCCACCTTCTCGCATCTTGGGGATCATCAAATAAACCCTGAGGTAGCACGTATAGATAGGGTGTAATCGGATCAGATAGAAATCGATCGGCCGAATCTGTCCGACTCGAATTGGGCTAGTCATATCAGATAGTTTCAGATTTGGCATCGATTTCAGATAGTTAGTTTTGGATTCGGTATCAGATTTGAGGGATCACTATCCATCGAATCGAGATATTCTGATTATATTCCCAGATAATTTAAAAAAACTCTATTCAAATATCCAAAAATTTACCACCCATATTCTAAGAGCTTCCATTTGGCCTAATCCAATTGTCTAAGTGTCCACCGACTGATATATATATATAGTTATATGACTGCTTTTCTAAATTTCTAGTGGAGAGAGAAAGCCGTATCGAAATGGTACTTTTGCAGTTTTGTTGGACTACCTGATAAAATAATTTTTAAATTGCGATAATCCTGTTGCACGTTGAACTTGTAAGATTGATTAATCATTGTGACATATGTACTATATACGGTATCTATTTTTACGCGATATTTGAATAAAAATATTCGATACCATACCCCATTTTGCTTCATTGTCGCTTTGAATTGTAACCATTTTGTTTTTGATGTCTCGTCATATTCGTATTCGACTGCGAGGCGGACCAAAAAAATATAATTAGAATTAAAAAATAGCGATGTCGGAGTCGGACCGAAGTCGATTCTGTTGAGAAACCCTAAAGCCCATCGCAGGCCCATGTGGTCCCTTATGCCGAAATCCTAGAGAGTGCTATAAAAGGAGGAGGGGGGTCCCCCCATGTACAAGAAGAATTCATTAGCAATAAAGAATTTCCGCTTTCGCTCTCCCTAAACACGTGTGTCTCTCTCTTTCTGTTCTCCACTTCAGATCTGTTCGGGAACCCCGGACTATTCGATAGCGAGGTTCCTCAACACGTTATCAGCACGAATTGCTCTACGGAGATCAGATTGAAAAGGTGAGAAAAGGTGGGATTAGCGTTTGAATCTAATCGTTCTTTTCTATGCATGCATCTATCCTACGTGGCACGAAGCTACATGAAAAACGCTCGAAGCGTCTCGGCACGAAGCCGCAGTACATGAATTCACTGTTCATACAAAAGAAAAAGAAAATCACAGAAGACGCGGTATGCGCGCTTGAAGCGCTATTCATCGTCGGCCGTCACGTAGACGCCGTCACTACCGCCTGTGCTGTCGCAGCGCCCAGCTCAGCCTCTGAAGCGCCGCTGCCGCTGCCTCGGTCCGCGCGTGTCAACCTCCGGCACGAAGCCACGACGCTAGGTTGTCGCCGCGTGCGCACCGTCCGGCCCCCAAACCACCGCACGGCCGGTCGTCGCCACCATCGCGCATGAAGCGCCACGCCCGGCGTCGCGCCGCGCCGCTTCACCGCCATCGCATCGTCGCCGTCGGCTGTAGAGCCGCCGCTGCTCGCGCCCGCCGCCGCCGGCCGCCATCGCCACAGATCTGTCGCCGAGGCCGCGCTCGGCACCGACCACCGCGCCAGTGGCGCCAAGCGCCGTGCTGAAGCCGCCGCCTCGGTTCTGCCGCCGTGTGCATGTCGCCCGTTTTCGGCCGGCAAGAAGTCGCGCCTCGACCGCCGCCACCACCGGCCACCCCGCGTCGCCGCCTCGGCTTGCGGCCGTCGCGCCTCGTCGCCTTGGACCGCCGCCTCGCGCGCGCGCGCCTCGCATGTGCTCGCGCAAAGACATCACCACGCGATCGCTCCGCCATGCGCTGCGTCGCGTGGCGGCTCGCGTTACGCCCGTGGTACCCATTGCCGCGCCCGACTCGGCCGCACGAAGCGCCGCCACCGGAAGCGCCGCCTCCGCCTCCCGGCCGCACGGCCGGCCGCCCAGCGCTGCGGCGCCTCGTTCGGCCGCTTCGTGTCGCCGCTCGCTCGCAGCCACCACGCCACCACCGGCCTCGCCTCCACTGCGCTAACGCTGGCCGGCCGCGGCCGTGCGCGCGCGCTTGTCGCCGGCAGCTCGACGCAACGGCGCCGGCGCCTCCGGCCTCGGCTTGCGGCCATCCGTCGCCACCGGCCTCGGCCGGCGCCGCCCCTCTGCGCTCTCGCCGCCGCGCCGCATGAAGCCGCCCGCCACCGGCCTCGACCGGCGCCACCTCCGCGCCCGCAGCCGCCGCTTTACCTCGGCCGTGTGCCGCTTTGGCACTGGCGTCCTCGGCTCGCAGCTGTCGCCCTCGGCCCACAGCGCTTCGCCTCGGCCGCCGCCACCGCCGCCATGACTGGGACCCGCGCTGAAGTCGCCGGCCACCGGGCGCGGTCGCCACCGTTCGACCAGCGCCACCACGCGTCACCTCGGCCATGCCGCACTAAACGCAGTAAAGCCAAGGAAAAATGAAGCGGCGTGAGGCGGGCGACGCAGACGAGACGAGGGCAAAGCATCGCGAGTGGAAAGAAGGGCGTGGGCGCGGCGCAAGACAACGGCACCGCATGCGCGGCAATGAAAAGCAAGGAGGCGTGGTGTGGCGGCTAGGGTGGGAACCCTAGCCGCCGATGCTTAAATGGGCCAAAGCGGAGGCCCAAAGCAGGTGCTCAACCGAAAAAAAAGGAGAAAAGAAAAAGAAAAGGAAAGGAAAGAAAGAAGAAAAAAATGCGAGAAAAATTGCGAAAATTTTAAAAATTGCGGAAAATCAAGAAGATTTATTTGGCTCTGCTTTTAATTTTTTCTTGCTTTATTTCTCTATTTTATGAATTTTCTTTATGAATTTGAATCTCTTGCTTTATTTTATATAATGCAATGCACATGGATTTATTTTTCTGCACTTTATGCTTTTTGCAACCATTTTTTATCAGATTACACGCAGTAATCTAAACCAGAATTTTGAAATCATGAATCGTGAATCGTGAGTTTGAAGAACTGACCCCGCATGATCAGAACTACCTCACTTGGGCATCGGACATGAAGATAGTTCTTGAGGGCAAGAAGCTCCGTGCTGCGATTGGTCTAGGGTCCTCGCAGGACGTGAAACCTACCGTCGAGCAGAACAATCAAACCATGCACTGCCGTTTAAATGCATGAATCGCATTTTCTTTTAGATTATGGTTGTTAGCATTTTTTTTGAATAATGAATAGTAAGTTCTAGAAGAGCATACTTCTTTCATGAATAAATACGCAATTTATTCTTTATTCCAGTATTCTTCTTTCATTTACAAGCAATATTTGAATTATTTTGCCTCTGTTTGATTGGAATTATATTTCTTTTATCTAGAAATCGTGTAGCGCCCAAATGGAAGAGATATGCATTGTTGATAGTGGCACAACAAATACCATCTTAAGAGAGTCTAAGTATTTCCAGTCGATCACGAAGAACGCTGGAAAGATTACTACGATCGCAGGAAGCGACTCATATGTAATCGGCTCAGGAAGAGCCACTATTATATTGCCTATGGGTACAACTTTGGTAATTGAAGAAGCCCTTTGTACCTCGAATCAACGCGCACTCTCTTAAGCTTTAAAGACATCCGCGCCAATGGTTTTCACGTAGAAACCAATGAAGAAAATGGCAAAGAATATTTGTGCATTGTGAAGCACGCGGTATGTGGAAAAATGGTATTAGAAAAATGTCCTCATATGAATCTGGGTTGTACTACACGAATATTCATGCACCAAGTGTATACTTCCTTGAAAACTGCTTTTAGAAGCTCAATTATTTTCTTTATGGCATAGTAGATTAGGTCATCCCGGTCTTAGAATGATGAGAAATATAGTGAACAACTCACGTGGTCATGGCATAAATGTTAAAAATTTCCCGAATCATGAAGATTTTGTGTGCCTGCATGTGCCACGGAAATTAATAACTAGACCCTCTGTCATGAAAGTGCAAAGTGAAATCCTGCATTCTGGAACGCATCCAGGGGATATTTGCGGTCCGATTCAGCCCTGTCGGGCCGCTTCGATACTTTATGGTGCTCATCGATGCTTCCTCGAAATGGTCGCATGTATGCTTGTTGTCAACAAGAAACCATGCTTTTGCAAAGTCGATCTCGCAGATCATAAGAATTAAGAATGCTTTCCCGATCATCGCGTGAAGTCCATCGAATGGACAATGCCGAGAATTTACTTCAAAGGCATTTGATGATTATTGCACAACGAACAGGATAGCGATTGAGCACTCCGTCCGCACGTCCATACGCAGAATGGACTAGCGAAGCACTAATAAAGAGGATTAAGTTCATTGCGGACCACTTTTGCGAGTTGTAACTTGCCCAACACTTGTTGGGGACACGCGATCCGCACGCAATGACTCTTATCAATTTTAGACCGTCGGCCTACAACATCCATTCTCCTATGCACTTGTGCACGGATTATCCCAAGATCTCCCATCTTAGAAAATTTGGGTGTATGGTATATGTACCTATACCACCCCCTCAGCGGACTGCAATGGGCCCTCTCCGCAAGTCTGGGATATACGTTGGTTATGAAAGTGCATCCATAATCAGGTATTTGGAACCCATGACTGGAGATTTGCATACAGCCCGGTTCGCTGATTGCATCTTTGACGAGGATCGTTTCCCGTCATTAGGGGGAGGAAATCAACCTTTGGATGAAAAATGCCGGAAATCATATGGCATTCCACCGATCCCGCACATGACCCCGCACTAATGAAGCAAATCAAGAAGTCCGAAGATAATTGATTTGCGAATTTAGCAAATGAACTGCTGATCATTTTGTGATCCAAGGCGTGGTTAAGTCGCATGTACCCGCAAGAAATGCACCGAGAGGGTGGAAATACCAAAGAAAATAGAAGGTATCCTCAACCTGCTCGAGGCCTCAAAGAAAAAGAGCGTAATCTGCTCCTCAAACCCAAAGTACCGGAGACGTCCGGAGAAAATCAAGCAGAGGACTTACCACAACCAATCACGAAAATGCCCCAAGGAAAGAAGGGGAGCCAGTTGAGACTGCACCGGAAAGAAGCCAACAGAAAGGCAATTCCAGACTTGAATCTTCCACTGCAGAAGCCGCCAGTAAATAATGTGTGCGCACACATAGGCGATGAAAGCTAAAGGAACTTGCTCTGCGATAGGGAAAAGCGAGAGAAGAGCAAGTAGAAGTGCATGAAGCACCCCATGAAGAAATGGCCATAAACTTTGTAATAACAGGAGAATCCTCGAATAGAGCAACGACCAACGTTGATGCATACTTCATAAAGAAGATTGCCTCGATCATTGATCATGATCCCGAGCCCGCATCTCTAGCGAGTGCAAGAAAAGGCTAGATTGGGAAGAATGGAAAAAGGCAATCACTGCGAGTTAGTCTCTCCGAACAAGAGAGAGGTGTTTGGGCAGTATGCCGCACACCTCCCCATATAAACCCCGCAGTCACAAATGGGTCTTTGTTCTAAGAGAAATGAAAACAACGGTTGTAAGGTACAAAGCTAGGCTTGTAGCTCAAGGTTTCACTCAACGTCCCGGAGTTGATTATGAAGAAACCTATTCTGCGGTCATGGGAGGAATTACCTTTAGATATTTGATCTCAATGGCGATCAACTTGAAGTTGAGAATGAAGCTAATGGATGTTGTCACAAAGATACCTATATGGAAACTTGGATTCGGAGATACACATGAAAGTACCTAAGGAATTCCTATCCCGAACCAAGATGGAGCAAATAGAAACCTGCATAAAGTGAAATTGGAGAAATCACCGTATGGATCAAGCGATCGGAAGAATGTGGTACAATCGCTGAGTGATTTTCTCTGCAAGAAAGGCTACACAAACAAATGAAGATTGTCCATGTGTGTTTATACAATGATCCCGAATGGATTACAGATAATCTCCGTCTATGTAGATGACTTGAACATCATTGGGACGGATGAAGAAATTGAAGAGGCATGCTCATACTTGAAGTCCGAGTTTGAAATGAAAGATTTGGGTAAAACCAAGTTTTGTTTAGGCTTGCGGCTTGAACATGTCCAAGGAGGAATCTTGGTACATCAATCAACCTACACACGTAAAGTGTTGGAAAGGTTTGGTTTTGAAAAATCATATCCTGCAAAGATTCCAATGGTTGGAAGGTCACTCCAAGCGCACCTAGATCCATCTGAGACCTAGAGAAGAGGGAGGAAGTCCTGCGAGCGAAATTCCCATATCCGAGTGCAATTGGAGCGCTCATGTACTTTGCAAATAGCACTAGGCGGACATTGCATTCACTGTGAATTTGCTAGCTCGATGCAAAGGCGAACCCACCAAAAGGCATTGGAAAGGGATCAAGGACATCTTCCGTTACCTCCAAGGAAGCAAAGACCTCGATGCTTTTTCGTAAGAAACAATGAATTGAATTTGGTTGGCTACGCCGATGTTTGGGTACCTATCGGACCCACATACGGCAAGTCCCAAACGGCTATGTTTTCCTATGTGGAGGAACAACAATTTCTTGGAAGTCGTCTAAGCGGACTCTTGTCTCGACGTCGACAAACCACTCGAAATCATCGCTTTGTATGAAGCATCTCGTGAATGTGCATGGCTCGGAAGAATGGTTCACCACATCCGTAAGTCATGTGGTTTGAACATTGAGCAAACTCCTACAATAATTTATGAAGATAATGCGACTTGTGTTGCCCAAGCACGATGGGATATGTGAAGAGCAATCTCACGAAGCATATCAACCCCAAGTTCTTCTATGCTCATGAATTGCATAAGATGAACGAGATCAAGATATTGCATACTAAGTCATGTGAAAATCTTGCAGATTTGTTCACTAAATCACTCCCAAAGATCTACCTTTGAAAGGTGCGTGAAAGGAATTGGGATGATGAGACTTAGAGAAGTGCAGATTTCGGGGAGATATGTCACATACTCCCACATGAATCCCGAGCATGAATTATGAATACCCAACATGAATCTCAAGATTAGCAATTGAAGTTGGGAGAATTGTACTCTTTTTCTTAGCAAGTTTTTCATTAAGTTTTCTTGCGTAAGGTTTTAACGAGGCAATTCGTGCAACATAGTAAGCGTATGCTATGTACTCTTTCTCCAAGTATTTTTCCCACCGGGTTTTTCTCGAGTTTTAATGAGGCATATGCATCTCATGGCAAAGGCCCAAGGGGAGTGTTGAGAAACCCTAAAGTCCATCGCAGCCCATGTAGTCCCTTACGCCAAACCTTAGAGAGCGCTATAAAGGAGGAGGGTCCCCATGTACAAGAAGAATTCATTAGCAATAAAGAATTTCCGCTTTCGCTCTCCCTAAACACGTGTGTCTCTCTCTTTCTGTTCTCCACTTCAGATCTGTTCGGGAACCCCGGACTATTCGATAGCGAGGTTCCTCAACAGATTCCATTGCACCCAGTAACAGCAGATGCTTGGCAGCCGCCAATCGCAAAACCCCTCCTCTCCTCCCCTTCCTCCGTCCACCGCCTGAACCACCGGCTCCGGCCGCCCACCTTCGCACCGTCTATTCCGCCAAACCCTTCGCCTCGCCTCGCCTCGCCGCGCCGCGCCCTTCTCTTCCTTCACAGAAACAGTTGATGGGTCGCACCATCAAGAGGGCCAAGAAGGCCAAATCCAAGACCAAGACCAAGGTACGCGGTTATATATCAAATTGCGTTGAGATCTCAATTGCGTTTGACATGTATCTTTGTCTCTGCTGCAAGTTTTGAGCTTTGCTTGCTTCTAATTTTGCTATTTTCTTGGTTTCAAGAAAGGTGAAGCTTCTTCGTCCTCTACTCCTGCAGTGGCTTCAGGCCCAGCTAAGGTGAGGGATAAATAACACATCCTTATAAACAGATGCTTGCACCAATCAATCTTTTCTTCAAAGTTTTGGTTTTTAATCTCTTCTATTGGTAAGAAGACGCGGATTGATGCTACGTGTGAATTACGCTCAACTAGTGGTTCTTTTTAGGTATGGCAACCGGGTGTAGATGCACTAGAAGAGGGGGAGGAACACCAGTTTGATCCTGAGGCTTACAATTATCTCCGAGGATTTAGCATTGGCTGGCCTTGCTTGAGGTAAAGTTTCCGCAAGGGGCATTCTTCGTATCTTAATTTGAATCCAAGATATTGTGGTCTATTCTCAACGATTTACCCTTCCATTGTAGCTTTGATGTTGTGCGTGATCAACTTGGGCTTGTCCGGTCAGAGTTCCCACATACATTATATGGCGTTGCTGGAACTCAGGTTGCGTTTCTCTTTACCCCTTTGTAGAATCTAGACATCGAAAATTCTCACCTCCATGTGGTACAACTGATGGTGCCTGTCACCAACAAAACTTGGATTACTCTTCTTTTCTGCCACATAAGGGCTCTTTGGTATTCTAAATCATAACATGTACGGGTATATTTAAGTTTCCAGGTTGGTAGACAATCATGTATGTTTTGAGTCTTACTTGTTCGGAAACTCATGGGAGAGTGCTGCCATGTTGCCTATTTGTAACAAAATGCTATTGCTTAACTTTAAAGACAGAAAAACCATGTCATAAACGTATGATAATGCTTCCTGCCACTTATAGCATAATGTTGCCATGGTGTTTCATGATTATTCCTGTTACTGGTTGAACATCTACTTGCCCATAGGAGGCTCCATGAAATTATGATGGTAAGCAAATGAGCTCCAACGTGGTTTGTTAAAACATAAGCATGGCATTTAACTTTAATGAATTGACCTCACACTGGGTTTTTGAGCTTGAAGTAATGACATGATATCGATGGAATTTCATGTAATTGTGTCATTGACTCATGAAAAAGAAACTTTTGATCCTTGCTTACCTGCTCTGTTTATTTTTTTCAATAAATATTTTTGTCCACTCCAGTGCTCTGCAACCCAAATAATCAATCTTTTGTGAACATAGTTTGTCTCTTTATAGTTTATACTTTATACTAAGAACTAGACTTACTGTACTTTCAGGCTGAGAAGGCTTCATGGAATTATGTTGGTATTGTCGAGCTTTCGAACATAAATGGGAAGAAAAGGGAACCTGTACCAGCTTCAGCAGTTGATGACGATATGGACAGTTGATGACGATATGGATAGTGACAGCAGCAGTGATGAAGATGATGAAGAAATCAAAGAAGATACAAAGCCCATTGTACAGGCATGTTCTTTCTCGAAGTGCAAAACTCCAAATTTTTACATGGAAGCAGGGTTTTGGTTACCGGGGAAAAAATAAAGTCAGTGAAATACCACCCAAAATTGTGGCTTGACTTTGAATTTTGAATTGTAAAACTAAGATATAAAATGAATTTGCAACCATGAGTTGTACACACCACTTCGGTAGTGCGGTGGTAACAGCCATAGAGACAGGAGTCTCAAATCGTGGGTTCGAATCCAAGTTGGGCCAATGTTTCTTTCTTTTTTCATTTTTCCTTGTGAAATAAGTTGTGCTTAAAGCAAAATAAAAAGTAAGCTTTGTTCAGATTCAAACCCAGGACGTCCCACACGCGTGCCAATGTGCTAACCACTGGGCTACATCATTGTTCTGAGTGCTATGCGTTGTGGCTTTTATTTATACCGAACGTCAACATTAAAAATTCAAATCAAAGCGGAATTTTTTAGCAGGTTTGCTGGGTAACCGGAGGTCACCGAGAATTCCAATTACCGGACGGTAACCAAAACCATGCATGGAAGTAATTGAGTCAGTATTCGGCATGGGCCTTTGATAGCTTATAATTTGTTCTGTTGTACCAGCTAAAAAAGGTGGCTCACGCAGGGTGTGTAAATCGGATACGTTCAATGACTCAACAACCACATCTATGTGCTACATGGGGAGACAAAGGTCATATTCAGGTATATTTTGCCCCTCTCACGTTTCTCTTTTATTCACTGTAATGGTTGGCCCACTCAACTTGGTACATCAATCCTGAGTCTTCAACCCCCTGTCCTATTTGCCTAGGAACAGAACGTATACTCGTATAGTATAATCATAGTATTTCCTTTTGAAAAACTTGCCCAAGAACAGAATGTACTGCACTGACTACTTCTTTGTGTATAATTATTAACTGTCCATTCCATTGCTACATATGCAGGTGTGGGACTTCAAATCCTTAAATCATTAGTAGACTCTCAGGAACAGTTGCACACAAAGAAGACGACAAAATCCATAATCATGTACCTGTGAAAATATTCGGTGGGCATAAAGATGAAGGCTATGCAATTGATTGGAGTCCAGTTGTCCCTGGAAGACTTGTTTCTGGTGCGTATTAGACCATATCCATGTTACAATTTTTGTCATGTACTGCAGTGTTTAAAATGTTACCATGTCAGTGTATCATGTGTATCTCTTTGTCCTGTGTTCATAAATCAGCAGTATCATATAATTTGGTATATAGACATTAACGTAGACCAATTTAATGATGTCTTTGCAGGCGATTGCAACAAGTGCATTCACCTGTGGGAGCCGACTTCGAACAATTGAAACGTAGATACAAAACCATTTTTTGGACACTCTGAAAGTGTCGAAGATCTACAGGCATGCCATTGAATCATGTATCTACTCCTATGTGCTCTAGAAAATTTGATTATCTCAACGATTATAATTATATCCTTGCAATGGAATCCCGTAGAAGCTGACATATTTGCCTCTTGTTCAGTGGATGGAACAATATCTATATGGGACATACGGACAGGGAAGAAACCATGGATTAATGGCTCACAATGCTGATGTGAATGTTATCCCATGGAATCGGTATATCTAGTGAAAAATTTATTATCTTCATGAGCTCTATTATTTCTTCTGCATAATATTTTATGCGTATTTTGACTTTCATTATCAGGCTTGCTAGCTGTATGATAACCTCAGGATGTGATGATGGCAGTTTCTCAATTCGTGATCTTAGACTAATCAAGGTACTCTTGTATTAATAAAGCACAATTTTCTATGCTTGTCATTTTCAGACAACCGGCGTTTTTCACTATCTCTGTTTCATGATTTATTTTTTAGTTGGGCTTCTGTTTGCTTCTGTCTATGTATTTAATATTCAGAAATAAAAATACAAGTGACTGGGTCTTTTGAAGATAATACAAGATCAGTAAACCTTCTCATGGATGAAAATATGGCATGTTGTTGTTACTAGATTTGTCAGGTTAGATATATGCTGGTAGTATTTATATAGTATATACATTGTGCACTCTTGTGCAAAAATCACTGCAGCTAGACTACTACTTAGTAGTATGTTATATTACCCTTTTTCTTAATGTATTTGGATATATATACAACTAATAATAATATCTTTTGTTTGTCATTTTATTTGCTGTTGCTTGTAAATATATTCACATCAAATCTTTTTCTCTTGTGCTTTCTGTTACTGGTAGGGTGACTCCGTGATAGTGCATTTTGAGTACCACAAGTACCCGATTACATCTGTGGAATGGAGTCCACATGAAGCATCAACATTGGCTGTATCATCTGCTGACCATCAACTGAGGTAATTCTCCCTCCCCTCCTCTCATTTGTGTTTTAAGAGGCCAAATTGCCCAAATGTTTTGCCTACTATTCTCTGATGTTCCGAGTTGCTTTGCTATAACATCCTGAAATTTTTGTGTCTTCAGAATTTGAGATCTTTCATTGGAAAGGGATGCTGAAGAGGAAGCCGAATTCAAAGCAAAAATGAAAGAGCTCCTGAAAATTTGCCCCCTAAAGGAAAGTTTGGCGTCTAAAGAGCTAAAGCATGAATGTGTTGGGGACGATCTACTGGCTTTGTCAGGGTATTTCAAGGATGTAATTGATAGGAAGTGGTAATCTGGTGCTCCCATCTTGCTAGTGTTGCTAGTGTTGTCATCTGGGCTACATTTTTTATTGCTGGGAACTTGTATGATCTGAGTCTTGCTAGGAATTTGTATGAACAAAGTCTTACTACCAGTTTCAGTAATGGAACTGGGGCATCAGGTTTGATGCCCTTTTGATAAAAAAAAAATTGCCCCCTCAACTTCTCTTTGTTCATCAGGTACTATTATCACATTTCTTCCGACAATTTTATTCTTTTATTTTGCTCACTTTCTTATCAAAATATTAGAACATCACCAGTTTGTGGCCCCATTGAGATTGCTATTCCTTTTCTTTTTGTCATCTTTTTGGCTGAAGTATTTACCCTAAACAACATTGTTGCTTGTAAAGAAACAAATATAAGACGTACATTGTTTTTATGTACAGGGCCAGAAAGATTTGAAACAATTTCACTGGCACCCACAGATACCTGGGATGATCGTGTCGACAGCAGCTGATGGCTTCAATGCGTTGATGCCTAGTAACATTGATACAACCATCCCATCAGCTGGGGCATCGGTACCTATGGAAGCACCATTGAGCTAGTTTCAGGGTTATGAATTCATAACTTAAATTCCGAACTAGGCAATGAGTATGTGATACTGCGAGTATTGGTCTTGCAGCAAAAGTAAGTCGGCCAAACATCTTCTGTCCAGCAAAACTGTTTGCTTCTTGAGAAGCTAGCATGTTAGTTGGTGTTGGTGCTGAGCTGAAAAGTGCATTTTTAGTCTATTATTTTGAGCTCCTTCATGCATTGCACATGCATCTTAGCTTAGGTATGGCACTTTTGCACCTGGTAGCCAATTGTGAGCTGCTAGTCAGAAAAGTTTGTGAGAATAGGAATCAGAATTTTTGCAGTTGTAGCAGCTGTTAGATAGTATCTTTGTTACCTTATATACGAGATTGCTAATTGTCTTGTATAGAGATTATTTGCCTTGTATAGTTATTGCCTTATATAGTCTTTCCTTCTATATCCTCTTGTACGTGTATATATACTGGCCCTTTGGCCTCATATTGAATACAAGTGCTATTCATAACATGGTATCAGAGCCAAGTTAGGGTTAGGGTTTTCTTACGGGCGTTGCACTTGCGCTCTCCCGACCTCTCCTCTCCGGCTTTCCTTCGCTGGCTTTTCTTCACCAGTTCGTCACCCTCGGTTGACCTCGGCTGCCATCCGACGCTCGACTGCGCACCTCGCCGGCTTTTCCGCCTGGCTCTTCCGCCGGCCTTCACACTGCGTCGGACATCCCACCGCCATCTCCTGAGTGGAGCCGCGCCTCTCGCCGGATCTACGACCGTCGCGCGCCATCCTCCATCCGGCCCGAGCTTGAGGTCGGCCTTTGCTCCGCCCGGCGCTACTCCATTGCCGTCGGCGTCGTCGCCGACCGACCGCCGCCACCGTGACGCCGTCGACCGACCAGGCCGCCGTCACCCGTGACGTCTCCTCAACCGCAGAGCCTGAGGTTGGCCTTTGCTCCGCCCGGCGCTACTCTCGGACGCCGCCGACGCTGTCGCCGCCACCCGTGATGCCGTCGCCGATAAGGCCGCCGTCACCCGTGACGTCTCCAGGCCTCCTCTGCTCGGTTCTTCTCAGGTGCGATTGGATCGGACTTTAAATCAGCTTAAGTCCGGTCCGGTCAAAAAAAAAAATGTCGCCATCTGCAGGTTCTTCTTCGGGCACCGTATCTGTTCCTCGTTGCCCGGTTATCTTTGATGGTCTCAATTATCGTGATTGGGTTCTTCATATGCGCCTTCACATGCGAGGGAAGCGTCTGTGGGAGTTTCTTACTGGCGAGCTATCATGTCCGCCTCGTCCTGCTCCCCCCGACATGCCTGTTATTCCTAAAGAGGCTGATACTGCTGCTCAACAGAAGGCCTCCGATGAGTATGCTGATGCTGTGGAGTCTTTTCAGACTCAATTTACTGCATACAAGATATGGCTTGATGAAGATGCTCGTGCTTCGCTATTCAGTTGCTAGTATGGAGGTGCATCTCACCGGTGATATTGTTGGTTTGTCTTATTTCGATCGATGTGGGCGCATCTTCGCGATCGCTATGAGCCTCATGAGGGATTCTTTGTACCTTCTTTGTACGACAGAGGAGGCGATCGTTCTGAGGGGTGATTCTCATCAACGAGTTTTATGCTCAACTCGTCCGCGGTATGGCGTCGACTTGATTCTCTCGGACCGGAGGTTTGTCGCGACTGTCGATCTTTGCCAAAGTCAACACTCTCACTTGGAGCTTCGCCGTATCTACGACTTTCTGACACGCCTTCGGGCTGAATTTGAGCAGATTCGTGCTCAGCTGCTTGCTCGTCATCCCCGTGTGACCTTGTTGGAGGCTCTTGCAGCTATTCGTACTGAGGAGACTCGTCTTCGTGGTGCGGGCCTACTAGTATCTCCTTCAGTCCTGGCAGTACCTCGTGCTATTCCTCCATCAGTGGCGCCTCCTCCTTCAGTATCGACTACCAAGGGTGCAGGGCTTCACTATACCTACTGCAACAAGGATGGGCATGTGGAGCAGTTTTGCTATCGGAAGAAAAAGGATCTTGCTCGTCGCAGTGGGCGTCCTCCTAAGGGCACTGGGCTTCTTGGTGCCTCTCCTCAACAGGCTTCTGCTGGTTCGAACCCCACTCAGGAGATTCTGATGCTGCTACGTCGCATGGCTACTTCTGCACCGTCAGGTTCTGCTGGCTCTGCTACTCAGTCTTCCAATGAGAGACCATCTTCCTTCTCATCAGGTATCACACCATGGATTCTTGACTCTGGAGCTTCTTTTCATATGACATCTGATCCAACAAGTCTCCATTCCATTAGTCCTCTTGCTGCTCCTATCACCATGCATCGCAGATGGTACCCTCTTTCATTGCGGGGCGAGGCACTCTTTTGTCTTCCTCTTTTCATATTCCTGCTGTTTCTCATGTTCCTAAACTCACCATGCAGCTTATATCCGCTGGCCAGCTTACTGATCATGGCTGTCGTGTTATCCTTGACTCTGACTCTTGTTGTGTTCAGGATCGCAGGACGGGGTCTCTGGTTGGTATTGGCCCTCGCCGTCGTGACTCTCAGCGCCTTTGGGAGCTTGACTGGCTTCGTCTTCCTTCCGCTGCCTCTGCCAGTCTCTCAGTCTCCTCCATTGCTTTTGCCTCCGTTGCATCGTCTACTGGGTCTTTTGCTCAGTGGCATCACCGTTTAGGGCATCTTTGTGGGTCACGTCTGTCTTCTTTAATTCGTCGTGATCTTTTAGGATCTGTGTCTGGTGATACCTCTTTAGATTGTGCGGGTTGTAAGCTTGGTAAACAGCTACAACTCCCCTATCCTTCTAGCGAGTCTGTATCCCAACGTCCTTTTGATCTTGTTCATTCTGATGTGTGGGGTCCGGCTCCTTTTGTTTCAAAAGGGGGTCATAAATATTATATTCTTTTTATAGATGATTTCTCTCGCCACACTTGGATATACTTTATGTCTTCTCGTAGCGAGGCCTTGTCCATCTATAAGAATTTTGCCACTATGATCCGTACTCAGTTTGATTCTCCCATTCGAGTTCTTCGTCTTGACTCGTGAGGGAATATCTGTCCGTGCCCTTCAGTACTTTTCTTGCTACGCAGGCACTCTTTCTCGCTTTTCTGTCTCGGTGCTCATGCTCGAATGGTGTGGTGAGCGCAAGCATCGCCATCTTCTTGAGACACTCGTGCCCTTTACGTGCTTCCATTGCTCCACCTCATTTCGGCCGAGGTTTGTTTCCACTGCCACTTACTTGATTAATATTCAGCCTTCTTCTGCTCTTAAGGGTGGGATTCCGGTGGAACGTCTTTGTGGCATGCTTCCTGATTACTCTAGTCTTCGCCTTTTTGGGTGTGTGTGCTATGTCCTCCTTGCACCTCGTGAACGCACCAAGCTGACCGCTCAGTCTGTTGAGTGCGTTTTTCTAGGCTATAGTGCTGAGCATAAGGGATATCGTTGTTGGGATCCTGTTGACCGACGAATGCGAATTTCTCGGGATGTTACTTTTGATGAGTCTCGTCCCTTCTACCCTCGTCCTTCTTCCACTCCAGCATCTCTTGTCGAGCCACTTTCTTTTCTTACTTTTCCTGATACTCCTGTTGCCACTTTTCCTTCTCCACAGTTGGCGTCTCCTTCTTCGCCAGCCTTTCCACACGAGTCTTCACATTCCGTACCTCCTCCAGAAGTTTCTTCTGACATTGTTCCTTCGTATCCTCTCTACTACACTCGTCGTCCGCGAGTTGAGGATTCTTCTGATGTCTCTTCTTCTCCTGTTGAGTCATTTTCTTCTGGGCCTCCTCGCTACGCTCTTCGTGATCGTCAGTCTATTCGGCCTCCTAAGCGCCTTGGCTTTGCTGGTGCTGTTCTTGCCGAGCCGACTTCTTACCGTGATGCTGTTGTTCATCATGAATGGCAGCTTGCGATGGCAGAGGAGATTGCTGCCCTTGAGCGCACTGGCACGTGGGATCTTGTGCCCCTTCCTCCACGTGTCCGTCCCATTACATGCAAGTGGGTCTATAAGGTTAAGACTCGCTCTGATGGTTCTCTTGAGCGCTACAAGGCTCGTCTCGTAGCACGTGGTTTTCAGCAGGAGCATGGTCGTGATTATGACGAGACTTTTGCTCCGGTGGCTCATATGACCACTGTTCGCACTCTTCTTGCGATGGCGTCTGCTCGCGTCGCTGGTCTATCTCTCGCCTTGATGTCAAGAATGCCTTTCTTAACGGTGAGCTACGTGAGGAGGTTTTATGCACCACCACCGGGTATTCTGCTCTGAGGGCATGGTTTGTCGCCTTCGCCGCTCTCTTTATGGCCTCAAGCAAGCCCCTCGTGCCTGGTTTGAGCGTTTTTCTTCTGTGGTCATTGCTGCTGGCTTTTCTGCTAGTACTCATGATCCTGCGCTCTTTGTTCACACTTCACCTCGTGGACGGACTCTTCTTCTTCTCTATGTTGATGACATGATCATTACTGGCGATGATACTCAGTATATTGCCTTTGTGAAGGCACGTCTCAATGAGCAGTTTCTCATGTCTGATCTAGGTTCTCTTTGTTACTTTCTGGGGATTGAGGTCTCTTCTACACCCGAGGGTTTCTTTCTATCCCAAGAGAAGTATATTCAGGATCTTCTTGATCGTGCTTCTCTCATCGATCAACAGATCGCCGAGACTCCTATGGAGCTCAATGTTCAGCTTCGACCTACTGACGATGAACCTCTTGATGATCCTACTCGCTATCGTCATCTTGTTGGGAGTCTTGTTTATCTTGGTGTCACTCGTCCTAACATTTCCTATCCAGTTCATATCTTGAGTCAGTTCGTTTCTGCTCCCACCCAGCTTCACTATAGTCATCTTCTTCGTGTTCTACGATATCTTTGTGGAACTATCTCTCGCCGTCTTTTCTTTCCTCGATCCAGCTCCCTCCAGCTTCAGACATACTCCGATGCTACTTGGGCTAGTGATCCCTCTGATCGCCGGTCTCTTTCTGCTTATTGTGTTTTTCTTGGTGGTTCTCTCATTACTTGGAAGACTAAGAAGGCATGCAGCTTTCTCCGTTCTTGAGGTGAGTTGCGGCGATGGCTCTTTTGATGAGAGGTTACTTGGCTCTGATGGCTACTTGAGGATTTTGGTGTTTCTGTTTCTACACCAACTCCTCTTTTATCTGACAGTACAGGTGCTATTAGCATTGCTCGAGATCCAGTGAAGCATGAGCTCACCAAGCATATTGGCGTTGATGCTTCCTACATGAGGACACAGGTACAGGATCAGGTTGTGGCTCTTCAGTATGTGCCTTCAGAGCTTCAATTAGCAGATTTCTTCACGAAGACACAGACTAGAGCTCAGCACAGCTTTTATCTCTCCAAACTCAGTGTTGTTGATCCACCATGAGTTTGAGGGGGGGTGTTAGATAGTATCTTTGTTACCTTATATACGAGATTGCTAGTTGCCTTGTATAGAGATTATTTGCCTTGTATAGTTATTGCCTTATATAGGCTTTCCTTCTATATCCTCTTGTACGTATATATATACTGGCCCTTTGGTCTCATATTGAATAAGTGCTATTCATAACAGCAGCATCTTTTCTGCTGTGATTTTGGCTCATTGACTGGCACTAGTACAGCTCGCAGTCTGAACACAAGTCTTTCACTGTAAAGCGTAGTCGGTGGTGCTAACTTTATTCGTCTGGGAAAATTTGGCAGCCACATATAGTAATATGCAGCAATGTATGCTTGGTTTGGAGAAAAGCATATCTTGTTGGTATTCCATGGTAACTAAGTTGCTCGTTTACATGGAAAACTCGTGGTGATTGTTCATAATCTTGTCCTTGGTGTCTTGTTGATGTTTTTAGATAAAGAGAGGTATTGTGTTAGAGGCTGCTTCTGCTTGAGTGCAAAACTATTCCATTTGACAACTGTTCTTCTCTGTCAGAGGGTAAGCGCGTTGCAGAACAGACGCATCTTGTTGTTTTCTAGCACACGTATTGCTTCCTGAATTTGATTTCAAGCGATTCTACCTGATTAAAAAGTGCGAGCGTGACAGCCTTACGAAACAAGAGACTAGAAATTTGGAGCAGCATGCTCTGCAGAAGTCCAACGCTTTTTTTAAGCCTTTGACACATTTTTTTAATCTAGCTTCGTGTGAATGTAATTATAAAAATAACCTTCTACGCAACATTTTTCCTGCACGGCAACGGGAGGTTAGCAGCAGAGCTACCACCATGTGGCCTGAGCTCGGCAAGGCTACCTGTCAAGCTCTTATACATCAGTATGTGTTAGGTGAGCTAATTAATTAAATAGGTGTGTTAATTATACAGTCAATCAAATAAATTGATTACTTAGTGAATTTTGATCGACAACAATGTGCGATGAAGAAGAGCTTGGTAGGAATTTTGCCACGATGCACTTGTCGAGAAGGAGGTTATTTTTATAAATTTATCTAGAAAGTGACCAGATTTACGGGAAAAAAAAGGGTATGTTTGGGGGCTAGAAAAAAAGAAAGCTTCTGCCATGCTGTAACCCTAGTTGAAGGGAAATGAAGCCGCCCTGACATGTTAATTTGCATTGCATGCTCCTGAAACGTATGCACAGTAAAGATTCCTTGCTATAGCCTCCTCCAGGCTGCAGTGCTGCAATCTCCAAAGAACAAGAACGTACAAAATATACAATCTAGGGGCGGAATTCTTTCGTCTCAATTGATCGAGAATACATTCGTAGTTGAGCATTGAATGGATTAGATGTCCAAGGAGCAGATCGACGAGTTCCGGGAGGCCTTCAGCCTCTTCGACAAAGATGGAGACGGTAGTACCAACCTTCATTTCATTGCCATTGCAATTGCATCAGTTCATTGATTTCGCGCGCTTAATTCGATATGCAGGGACGATCACGACCAAGGAGCTCGGTACGGTGATGCGGTCGCTGGGCCAGAACCCGACGGAGGCGGAGCTGCACGACATGATCGACGAGGTCGACGCCGACGGCAGCGGCACCATCGACTTCCCCGAGTTCCTCAACCTCCTCGCCCGCACCATGCGCGACGCCGGCGCCGGCGCCGAGGAAGAGCTCCGCGAAGCCTTCCGCGTCTTCGACAAGGACCAGAACGGTTTCATCTCCCTCGACGAGCTCCGCCACGTCATGAACAACCTCGGCGAAAGGCTCACCGACGACGAGCTCAAAGAGATGCTCGGCGAGGCCGACGTCGACGGCGACGGCCAGATCAACTACACTGAGTTCGCGAAGGTCATGATGGCAAAGTGAGTCTCATCTCTCCTTTGCATGCCGATTTCTTGCATTGCATTGCATTCTTCTCATGTAGATCATTAGCGTTCTAGGATTGGTATGTCGATCGATTGTTTCTACCTAATCAATCAGGCTTGAATTGGCGTCAGCAAAACTTCATCAAAAACAATGATTTGCATCTGAATATCTGACAATGATATATATTGTTCATGCGCATATGTATATGCAGACGACGGCACAATATGATGGAAGAAGAGAGGATTGGTGCTCACCAGTCGGATCACTCCCACCGGAGCATCGGCTGCTGCGGCTCCTCATCATGTACCATCCTCTGAAAACTCACACTAATTGGTGTACATATATACAATTCAGGGTTTCCTCTTTCCTGTTACCTTTCTAGCTTGATTTACAACTCAAAAAATGTACTAACAACAAGCAAAACAAGCAACTCCATGATTCACAATGTAAATGAGAATGAAATGATGACCATTATGAGCTTGACTGGCCGGATTATTCTTGAAAACAGACCGGCTTAAGCTTTTCTGGCTCAATATTGGACTATGGAGCAAGGTGGCAACAGCATATTTAGCAATATTTTGCAAATTCAGATTACATTGTTCCAAAAAGACTCGGTACGATTTATAAGGTACCCACAAAACCTGTTCAATGAACTTCACTTGAATTGTGCTAAACAGTCTCTCAAAATGCAGCATTTTAACAGTGGTGGGGGAAAAGCACATCTTACAGAGCCACCCACTAGTACTTAGAAATGCAATGAACAAGTTTTGCTCATCCAGCCTCTGAAAATGGAATCAACTTTGGAAGAATGGGATGCTAATAGTTTACTCATCCTTCCTCTCCCAAGCTGCTGCTACGAAGCAGATTGGCTTTCCAGATCGTCGGATTTCCAGACAACGTCCTTTAAGGTGTTGGAAAGGTTCTTGTAGAACTGCAGCACATTAAAATTTACGTGTTTCAGTATAAACTATTCAAGGTTTAGGTGACAAAATAACAACATAAATTACAATTCCGGTAACTCAGTGAATTCAAATTACTGAGATTGGAGAATCATAAAGCTAAGAATTGATGCGCATCTCAAATGACAGACTCAACTTTGATTCCAATGATAATCTATGAATATCAGCTTTTTAATTGGCATGATCTTGACAATATGATATTTACCTTATGAAATTCCAGAGTGTCGCCTTTTGCTTTGCGAACTTCAACCATATGAAGAGAAGGTGCAACTTGCAGTATCTGAATGACAATGCACGATAAAGTCAGACTGAAGAAGTTAACATAAAGCAGATTTCAGTTCAGCATTTCTTCATATTACCTCGGTAGCAACATTGAGGTTTCCCTTCCTCCCTGCTTTTACCTTTTCTAGCCTCAACTGGTCAAACAATAAAAAGGACTTTAACATGCAGAAAAGCTGAAAAGAGCTATTTAAACTTCATATACATTATCTGGAAAAATACTCATGCAGACTGTTACTAAACCAAGCTTTGGGTAGCAGACCTTGTAATTTTTCTTCTGAACATCAAATCCTAGAGGCTTTGCAGCTTCCTCAATCTTGCGAATGATTTCTTTTGGCGGACATTTTGATGTGAACCTTGTTTCTCTTTTAAATTCCTGTCGATAGAGTGATTAAAAATTAAAGTAGAGGGTGTACAAGAATGAAGCTGCAAAATCACAACAAAAGATGAACAGAAATTCTAATTGAGAAAAATATTGCCAAATTTTCTGAACCAATGTTATATTTACATAGGCATATAGAACTGCTAGCTTGTATCGTGCAGTATAATTGAGTAATTGACTTGCAGCAGATTTTTTTTTTTAAAAAAAAGATTCAAGTGCATATGTCAGTCATGATTTAGGTGATATCATTGAAACTTAGAAAATCAAGGTAATTTAAGTTATTATACATCACAATTTTCAAAGTTTTGGGTGACTAAGGAATTAGCGAGATCTCGTACCTGCTCTGAGTCAAATAAGTTTCCAAGATTGAGGCCTGCTGACATTGAAATCAGTTCGAATGCATTCAGGGCTGCTGGTTCTTCTTCTTTCTTTTCTGTCACGTGGTGCTCCTGGATTAGGTCAAACCACAGTAGCAAAACTAGTTAGTAGGTGGAATCCATGAGAGAATTTCTACATGAGGGAGAAAATAGAAATGCAAGAGTGCATATAGCCATCCACTCACTTCCGAATTATTGAAGACAGCATCAACATCATCCAACGTTGTATCATATTTTTCGTCAAACTCTGGGCGCTTGTATCCTTTTCTGAACCACTCATCCTCTAATATTTCTGGAATTGTTATTCTCTGCCAGAGTTTCTCAAGACGTTAGCTTCATGTTATGGTGCAAGATGGGATTATTAGTGGATGGGTGCACACCAGCTCTTTAAGTGCTTATTAGTAAGAACAGAAGAATTAGGAATATTAATTGGCTGATGAATGGTACTGCCATCTTATGATCTACTAGCCTACTAGAGGATACATTGCATGAGAACCAGGGATCCATTCTACTTAATTATCTCAGGAAATTCTCTTATTTTAGTATTGTTTCAAGCAGCTCTTGTGTTTTAGCATACCGTCATTGGATTTGGATCAAGGATTCTTGTTAACAACCTCTTGGCAGGAAAAGATGTCCAAGGTGGAAACGTAAATTCCGCATTTGATATCTGCCAGGAGGTTAAGGGGGAATCAAATAAGCATGAACAAGCAAGACAACAGGAGTGCTCTAAAATAAGTGCAATGCTCACTTTCTTATACAACGTCATAAGATTAGAGTCCTCAAAAGGCAAATACCCTGCTAGCAGAACGAACAGGATAACTCCACATGACCACAAATCTGCTATTGCACCATCATAGCCTTGATCTTCAAGGACCTATTGCAAAGGTGGTTGAAATACTAAGATTATTAATGATTCCTGGTTAAACAATAATGTCAACAAAAGTATTTGAGGGGTTCAGTTTCTACAATTTTGTGACATTACCTCTGGAGCAACATAGTTCGGAGTCCCGCAGGTCGTGTGCAACAATCCATCATCCTGAGCAACAGAAAAGAATAAAATAGTTGAAAATATGTTGAGGGATATGACAACTTTCAAACATCAAAGAGACATGATTATCTGTTAATGCACAAAAGTGTGAACTTTGGAACCTGTCAGTAGTAGTAACTTAGAGGGCATAAAACAATGCCCCTTACCTTGATTTGCTGAGATAGTGCACTCAGCCCAAAATCAGAGACCTTCAGATTTCCATATGAATCAAGTAGTAAATTTTCTGGCTGCAGATATTGTAGTTTAGAATCTGAAGTAGATTTCTTATTGAACAGAGAAAGGGCAGCAGAGAAAAAGGGAGATGAACTCACTTTTAAATCCCGGTGGTACACGCCCCTGCTATGACAATAATCAACAGCATTAATTAACTGTTGGAAGTATCTCCTTGCCTCATCTTCCCTCATTCGACCATGGTTAACCTTCATGATGAAGAAGCGAATAACCGTCGGTGCAAAATTAACAATGGTAACTTTTAACTTGATGTGTGTTGAAAACAAGCACATTGCATAGATTGGAAATGGAGAATGCAGCATATCACTTACAATTGTGTCAAAGAGCTCGCCACCGGTAACATACTCTAAAACAATGTAGATCTTTGTTTTGCTTCCCATAACCTGAAAATTAAAAAGAACATTAATTTGAATAAGATTAGAAGTTCCCCTAACGAAAAGAAAATAGGGAGGACTGAGCATGGCTCAGGGGTGTGGGGCGCAGGAGGTCGCCTAGCCGACGCGGGTTCGAGTCTTGAACCCAGCGTTTCTCGTAGAGACGAGTGTAGAAGCGGGTGTGCGTGTGTATGGAGGTGTATGTGTGCGTATGTAACTTGTCTGATGTTCTTTCTTCTATAATGAATGCCAGTGCTCCTGGTCATTTTTTTAAAAAAAAAGAAAGAAAAAGAAAATAGGCATGCCAAATAATTGCATACGGAATTTCTGGCAACAAAATCATGATTTAAGTACATGATTGGTATTATAGATGCTTTGAGGTTCCTAGCATAGACCATAGACAAGGTATACAAAACCTTGTCCCTTCCTAGCTTTTTTTCTGATCAACAAAAACCTAAGATTAACTGGACTGTCAACGACAAAAAGAATTTTAAGTTTTGTAATTACCTCACAGATGCGAACAACATTAGGATGCTTAATCAACTTCATTGTTGAAATTTCCCGCTTAATCTGCATTTCAACACGGAGTTACTTATCAGCACCAGAAATTAGCTGTTCCATCAACAGCTACTGAACTCTGAACAAAATTGCCAAGTTCATTCGTACTGAAAAAAAAAATGAAGGATACTGAGGGAGCGGGAAATCCAAAGGACAGGACCACAATCTACTAGATGTGAAATATCACCAAACACGCAATAATTCAGACTGTAAACATAATTATGAGGTGGCATTTGACAGTGACCTGCTCAACCATCTTGTGCTTGAGAACCTTCTCCTTGTCTAAGATCTTGATGGCTACAGGGTCGCCGGTCTCGGTGTCCCTGGCGAACTTGACCTTTGCGAACGTGCCCTCTCCAATGGTGCGGCCTAGCTCATACTTCCCCACACGTCTCTTCACCTTGGTTGTACTCATTCCCTGCCTTATCCCCCCTTGGGAATCTCAGGTAGTTTCCACGCACTGTCAAATGGTCTCACTACCCTGTGTGGAAAATTTACTCTGTTACAGTTCATACAGGGAAAAGATCAAAAGATGGCAGGCAGATATTTTTCTGTCTGAATAAACTTCATTTGGAGTGTACTGAGTCGTCCCAGTCTTGTCTAGCATGGGAGTTCGCATTTACATCTCATTTCTTTTCTCAGATCACACATGAACAAATGAACTAACCCTTTAAGAAGTTTCCAGCCGATTGGAAAGGTTACACAAAGAATCAACAGCTCAGCTCATAATAAGCAGTCCAGAAGCTGGGGATATGCATTGATGCGAATCCTCAAGAGCAAAAAGCAAGGGAAACAGGAGGAAAGAATAGGAGTAGCTCTAAGAGAGGTGCTCAGCACAACACAAGCCAAATTTGAGCTTCTGGCTCGCACAGAACACCAAAGAATCTTAACTGAAAAGGAACAAACAAACACAGCACATACAAATTTCAGATAAGAGGAGAGGAGAGGCGACAGAACTTACAGCTCGCTTTGTGATCGAACCTGCAACGCAAAGTCGATGCTCCTCTTCCGGCGATGACAAATAAATATCCCAAGAGACGGCTGTTGGAGTCAGGAAGAGCTCAAGGGGCGTACAGGAGAGCTCGTGTCTGTGTTTCTCCGAAGTTTTTGCGATGTCTAGCTAAATAGTGGCAGCAATAGCAGGTAGCTAGGCGAAAGAAAATTACAGCGAGAGGTAGGGGATGAAGGAGACGTTGGAATGATCCAGCTCCACATGGAGCTGACGACGGACAAGTTTCAACTTCCAAGCTGCCTGCCAGAGCAGGAGCCTTTAAAAATGGAAAGGTTGTCAGAGGGAGGGGCCACGGCACAGACAGCGGGTGCAGGCCACACCAGCGCACCATGATTGATTCCGGTTTCCCGATCGAGATCGCCGGCCTGACGTCTCCCTCGCTCGTTTCACCCATGGCTGCAGCCCTGCACACTGATTGCGGCAGTACGGATCCTCTGTGCGGGCACATGCGTGCGTGCGTGCGTGCGTGCTCCATTGCTGATACCCGGCCGTACCATGGGTGGCATCACGGCGACGAACCGGAGATCACCGGCTGGTGCGCTTACGTGGGCTGGATATGGATGCAAGTATGCGACGCATTGACAAAGAGAACTTTGCACATGCATTCATGTTGGAGTGGCGAGGAATCTCCTCAACGACATTGATCTCCAGCAAAACAAGCTTGCGCAAGTCCTAACATTCTTTAAAAAATCTACATTGCTCGCCTCTTAGAAGTGAAAGTTGTCGACTACCTGAATTTTAAAATGACATTGGGACACAATGGCACTGATCCGTGCCTCCCTGGTAGGTGGTCCCACCGGTCAGGAGAGAGTTATTTGGAACATCGACGTAGTCCTCGAAATACTCATTTAACCACTTGTTTCTATTGTAATATATCTATAAAAACTAACAAAGTTATGGTATTATGAAAGCATTTTTAATGACAGGTTTACATGTATCATTTTTATCTGTCCAATCTAAAGTCCTGTTTGTTTCGGCTTAGGTTTTTGGGTTTTTGGCTTAAAACTAGCTTTTTGGCTTATCAAGCTTTTAAGCCATCTGCTTTTAAGCCAAGGCATGATGTTTGGTATCCTGGCTTTTTGATGGGTTGGATGGTGTAGCCAGGGTTCACAAAACCGGCAAAAACTGCGATTTTTGAGTGTACCACTGTGGTTCGATATCCAAAATCGCTCGGTAAACCATTTTAATTTAAAATTAAAAAAATCAAAAATTTTGAAAAATTTTATGCGTTGAAAACCGCTCGAAAACCGTTGAAAAACCGTAATTTTCGCTCGAAAACCATTTCTTAAAAACCGAGCGGTCTCGCGAAAAACCGAATGGTTTTCGATTTTTTTTAATTTTTATCAATTTTTTTTATTTCTTAACCCTTCGGTTTCTGACGGTTTTCGAGCGATTTTTGCGGTTTTTGAATTTTGAACGATTTTTCGAAATTCGGTTTTGTGAACCCTGGGTGTAGCTTATTGCTAGAAAGTTTGAAATACCCTTTAAGGTTGTAAGGACTTTTCTTATGTACTGATTTATCTAATACAAATGTCTTATACTTTTTTCATTGAATGTCGTATTGAAAAATATAGATTAATCTTGAGATCAAACTTCATTCTGAGCATAATTATTTATCGACTTCATCCGAGTCGGTAGAGGAGAAAGGAGGCTGAGGACGACGGAGGAGGGAGGAGGTCGAGGATGGCAGAGATCGGAGCGGCGGAGGGAGAAGGCATGTCGCACAGGGGAGCGAGAGAAGATGAGGAGAAATGAGGAGATGGGAGAAGGATTCTTGAGTTTATATATGATAGCATTTGGTGGGTAATTTTGAAGACTTCCAGTGGCAAATGGTTATTTCATCCCAAAAAAAACCCAAAAAAACACCTCTCACTTGGCTTTTGGCTTATAGTTATATGGAGGCTTTTGGCTTTTTTTAAGTTTGGCTTAAAAGTCAGTCTTTTGTTTCGGCTTTGATTTTTCTGTTTTTAAGTCAGTGAAAAATCCGAAACAAATAGGACCTAAATGATAAAAAAAATTGATGACCAAATTTATTATGTTTGACTACACGCAATCTAAAATGATTTCTTTTTATGACCCGAAGAGCATGTCCTTACTACGATGTCATTAATGGCAGTACAAATTAATAGTACTGAACTGGTAATTAAGTACCACATGTCCCATCGGTGTAGAAATCAGCGTGAAGATTAACTTTCGATTTTGGTGGTAGTTCAGTAATATATTTGCTGTTAGTGTAATTAAACATTACTCCTGCTCTGGCATAAAGTAATTAATTAATTAACCACGCCTCTACTTAAAAAAAATTAGAATGCTGCACATTCCTTCGAAAAAACTTTAATTATATATGGGCATGCACATTCCTCCTCGATCTTTTTCTTTCTTTACTCTATTTCTCCTCCTATATATCACGCATTTGGCGCAAATTCTTAATTTATATGCACGTCCACATCACATCATTTTCCCAATGTTCTTATTAGCAGTTATATTCGACAGTGGGATCCTCATTTTTATTTTTTTGGAGGTGTGGCACATGTGCATATGGCATAAAGAAGTTCAGTATATTCATCAACTATTTGACTCAAAGAGCTCAATGGTAACCAGTTGTTCGTCTCCACTTCAATGTAAATGTTAGTACTTATATATTTTTAATCTTGTGCTATTATTAATATAAGCCATACGATTTTTTTTAAAAAAAAAGAAAAACAACGATGCTCTTGGAATTATGAGGTTTTGTTTCGTCTTGCCATGGGAATTAATCACCATCAGTGCTGATCACATCAATGCCCAATGCCATTAGCTAGATTTAACCTACGAAATTAAATTTGATTATATTGTGTTGATTAAAGAAAGGAAAAAAGTTCATTTTTCCGTCTGAACTTTTGTCGAAGTCTAGAAATCAACCCTGAACTATAAAATCAAGGATTTGACCCCCTAATGTATCAATACCATTCAAATCATCCTCTCGCTATAAATCTGTAATACCCTGTCCCATTAATATGTGCCCCATGAGGACATGTAGAATTGTTGTGGAATTAGTCACATATTGCTTGTCTAAAGTAAGTTGCAATAATATATTATGTTTGTTGGGTTCAAACATAGCACTTCTATGTTAATGCTTTGTTGCGAGCCGAAAATATGACGAAGGATTTGATTAGCTCAAACACACGCAAACAAGAGGTTCGAGGCTTGCCAACTGATTTGATCCTGCAATCGGCAAGAAAATTATTATCTAAACAGCTATATCAGCCAATTAGGTTTTCAATGGAGACCTAATCTAAACTGCTATTTAGCTGATTAAATCACACGTAACAATAAGTCTAAACAGCTTGTCGAAGCTGATTAGATGGTTTTGATAAAGACAGATTTTCCCGAAAAAGACGATGCGTAACGAGATCGGAGAAAAGCAAACCTGAGTAGATTGGCGTAATCGAAGATGATTAACAACTGACAATGTGCAACTTTATTGATCAAGAACAGATTACAATGTCTATATTATAAGAGCTACTCCTAGTTGATGGAAAATAAATAAAAGTAGATGCGAGTTGTTTGATTGATTGTTGGATGATTTCTTCTGCTCGCCTCTGTTCCCTTTTATAGTATATAAGCCGATCGTATCCTTCTCCAATCCGTCACAAACCATAAACTGTATCGGCCTTTATTTCTTGCGGACAAAATTTCATCTCTGAATCAATATCGGCTAGAATTCCAATTTTAACTTAACTTTTTTCTTTTTAACTGATATTGGTCAGAAATATCCAATTTCATCCTTAGCCTGACAAATTGGTTAACCTTGCCAAATTCTGGTGCTAACACCCTTTTACATGAAACGAGAACAAAAGTCTAAGCAGTGTGCTATGCGTGTGTGGGTAAGCACCTATGGGTGGGCTAGACTTTTAGCAAATTTTGGACCAAGATGTTACAAAATCGTCTCTAGTTTTTGCTGATATTTTAACATAAAAACGATGTTTGGTATGTATGTTGCACGTGCATGTGTGCTTCACAGTGTTTAAAAAGAGGTTGAAATAATATAGTTGCAATATATTGTTTCATCTAGTAAGTTAAAAATATAATATAGTTACGTTGCAATATATCGTTTCATAATGTTTGTTCATCTAGTAAGTTAAAAGTATAGTTATTGTAATATTTTTATTATCTATCTTTTTTAATGTTGTAAAAGAACTGATAGTTGCAATATGACATTTAAATAGATGTTTTACGGTTCTTAACTGTTTATTACTCTCTTCGGTCATAGATAGTTGTCATTTTGGATATCGACATAGTTTACAAGAACTAGCTTTGACCACTAATTTCTATTATAATATATTTGTAAAACCTAATAAAAATTTAATATTATGAAAGTATTTTTGAGACAAATCTGCACATATAATTTTCATGTATCCAATTTAAATGTTTTAAAAAAGTGATAGTCAAAGTTTTAAAAGTTTGACTACATCTATGTCTAAAATGACAACTATTTATGACCAGAGGGAGTAGATTTTATGCTTTTTAGTTCATGTGCATGGTTGACTTGGACAAATACTCACAAAATGTCTTTTTAGAACCAATCACAAAATGTTGAGTAGTACATACGGCGTCAAAAACTTGATGTAGGGTTTATTGACCACAACACACCAGACGAACATCAGGTTCGAGTTGGTTCGTGGCGTGCCAACATATTTGATCCTGCAATCGGTAAGAAAAATATGAAATACGTGCAAAGCCGATCCTGTGGAGCAATCGGCTTAGATCTAACAAGCTAAAAGCCAATCAAATCAAAGGTAAGGGTAAATCTAATTAGTTGATTAGGGCTAATTAGAGGATAAGGACATATCGATTCTGAAAAAGGCGATGCGCAACAAAATCAGAGAAAATTGAACCTGATTGGTGTAACAAAAGATGATCAATAATCGGCGATGCGCAACTTTATTGATTAAATCGAGTTACAGAAGAATCTAGATTACAAAACTACTCCAGTCGACGAAAAAGTAGATAAAAGTACAATGCAGGCTGATTGATTTGATTGTGTTTTTTATTCGTTTGCCCACGTCTCTTTTATACTATCAGCCGATCGAGTCTTACTACAACACGTTGCAGAACGCGATCTTCCGGACGGTCTTTCCTCAAAAATCTATTCAGATTTTTAACCTTTCCAAGTCAAATATCAGTTATATCTTGCTGACTCAAATCTGCCGATTTTGACCATAGCTGCTAAATCTTGGTGCAAACAATACCATAAGCTAAATTAATTAAGCATTCCTTGAAAAATTAAGCATTCACACAAGCTGGTTTTGCTAGATCGAGTATTTAACTAAAACTAAGGTGGCCCGTTTTGCGTTTTGGATCCAACTAGCTAACTAATTAATTAGCGGCCGGGCATATCTTTTATCCAACCATTGTTCAAATCTTCCATGAGGAGTAACGGCCGTTGACTGACTTGTAGCAAATTAATTTTTTGTCTGACACTCGGACGAGTAGCAGTTAAATTTTTAAAATTTGAATGTCAATATTTTTAAAATATTTAAATTAGATACATAAAAATCATATGTGTAGATTTGTATTGAAAAGTTCATGATGTCACAATTTTATTGGGTTTTATAAATATATTATAATAGAAATTAGTGGTCAAATCTGTGGTTTAAAGACCGTATTGATACCCACGACCTTAACTATTTATGACTAGAAGGAGTACATAGCGTCCAATGTGAACACATGGCTTGGACAAGCGGCTCGTTGTTCATCATGGCCACAGGGACCTCGTTTTGCAAATCTAGCCCTCCCCTACATATATATTTGTAAATTTAGCTCCCTCCCTCACTGCGGAAGGCGTGGCAGGGCAACATGTAACATCCCAAAATTTGGCTTAATTAAGTTTTTGTTGTTTAAAAGTGCATTTGTGATTTTCTGGAATTTATTTGGATTTTTCTGGATTTATTTGAATTAAATGTTATTTTGGGTTTATTGCTTTTTATTCAAAAGTATTTAAATCTGTGCAAAGTCAAAATAAAGTTTTGTCAAAAATATTTTATTTAAGTCCGAATGTCTCAAAGTATTTTGAGATTTTTCTTGAATTTTCCTGATTATTTTATTGCCTAAAACAAATTAAAGGAATTTTGGAATTAGTTTAATTGGAAAACTGTTAAAAATCTTTTGAACAGTGTTGGGCCGAGCCCAACACTGTCTTGGCTATAAACCAGCGTCGGTGCGGCCCGGTCACCATGCCGGTTGCCGCGAGGAAACCCTAGATCGGCGATCGCTCATCGCGATCCACGGCCCGCAGAGGGCGCGTGTGTGTGCGCGTTTAGCCGTCGGATCTGGACACGCGTCGCAACGCCGCTTGTCGTCTCCGATCCGACTCGGAGTTCATCGCCGTGACGCCGCGGACTCTTTCGCCGTGTGGAGCGCGGACGCCGAGGCTATAAAGGAGGGTAGCGCCGAGGTTCGCAAGCCGCCCGCATCTTTTGGGTGGAAAGTTTCGCGAGCAACCAGAGAACGCCGCCGCAAGCTCGCGGAGTTGAAGTCCGCACCGCGAAGTTTTTGCTCAAGCACGTCGCCGGTTCGTCGGTTTTCGCCGTGTGGACTCGAGATCCGACTCACCGGCGCGCCGCGTCGACTACTCTACCTCACCTCGCGGACGCCACCAAACGCCGCCGCCTTGGTCTTCGTCTTCAAGTCCGGTAAGACCTCACCGTCGCGCCGCCATCGCTGGACCAGAGCTCGGAAGCCGCTCGGATCTAGATTGATGGTCGATGCGTTGCCACGCCGCCGCGATTGATGACCGTCCGATCGGGTTTCGTCGGATCGATCGAACACTGGTTGAGCTAATCGCAGACGGCCACGCGTCGGCGCTGGTGCCGAGGCGTCGTGGCCGAGAGTCACCGTAAGCCAAAGACGAGTTCGTAGACTCAGTCCATGCGCCGAGGACACGTGTCGGCGTGGGATTGGCCGAGACCAGTGCTGACGTCATGCTTGCGTCATAATTACATTTTTCAATTGGAAAAATATTCCGATTGGAAATTCCGTGATGATGACGTCATCATGAGGTCACGCTGACGTCATAAATCGATTTTTCAGTATAAAAATAAATCTGTTAATTCGTATTTTCTGATTTTCTGATTTCAGTATTTATTTCAAACTTCAAAAGGCTATATCTTTTGCATCGTAACTCGGATTTGAGTGATTCCAGTTTCTAAAAATTTGTAAAATTGAGATCTATTTAATGGTGAATTTTAATTGATTTTTGGAGTTCAATTGCTCTCTGTTTTGGCATTTATTTGCTTTTCTCTTTCTGACGCAGCGTGAGACGTTGAATTGTGCGACGCTTGGAGGAAGATCAAGCAACCCAAGAGCAAGCTTCAGATCAAGATCAGGACCTATTCCAAGGCAAGTTGTGCTTTGATCATGTTGAACCCATGTTTATAAAATTGCTATGTTTGTTTTACAATATTGCATATATTTCAAATATACAATTGTTTCAAATTAGATTGGGTTTAGCTAAAATACCAGATTGATCTATACCCTACCTTGTCATTATATGCCATGAACCATTGTCACCCTAGATTGGTTTAATATAGTTGATTAATAATTATGATCAACATTGGAGGTTAGACCGTATTAGTTGCTTAGCCATGCCACGTCATCACATGTGTCGAATCATTGTTAATTAATCTTGATTAACGGAATATGGAACAATGTTATGAACTTGTGTGTCATGTGGGATCACACGACGAGATTGAGTTGTTGTGGCGAGTCATGTCACGCAACGATGTTGAATTGTTGATGGCACGTGGTGCTTGGTAATCAACGGGTGATGATAACTTAGATTGGGGCAAGTGGCAAGGCGCGAGGAGGCCAAGGTGGGCCCGATGGGCGATGGTATGTGGAAGTCTTGCCTTGATCACACTAAGGACTTAACCTTGCAAGCCTTTGACTGAGTCAATCATGCAACCACATGTCCGTATGGGCCACCTTAGTGAGTAATTTGCAAAGTCTTAATTTTGATACTATCGTGGTCGGTGTGAGTTCCCGGTCGGTGTAATTCACATGGCGCAAGAGGGGGCCCGGATGTGGTTTCTGCACCGCCATGTTGAAACCTTAGCGGGTAGTATCGGGTTAAGATAGAGCATTGTAAAGGCTTTGTTATAATCACTCGCCTTGGTGGTGTTTGGTTGTATCATCGTGGGTAAAGTGCATAACCTCTGCAGAGTGTGAAACTATTCGGATAGCCGTGCTCATGGTATTGAGCAATGCTCGGAATTACAGCTTAAGGGTTAGCTTAATTAATTGGACAACTTGGTTGGGATGGCGGAATGCCATGTGGAAGATGGAATTTAACTTAGGATTGGAAACTTGGTTTACTTGAGAAATATCTTGAATTTATTTATTATCGTTATTTGTTTTACATCCTTTACAATCTATATATCAGTATTCGTTCATAAATGTCGCTTATTGCAAAATAGCCATGATAGCCTATCCATTGGAATAAGCCTTGCATATAGATACATGGAATTGCATTCATGCACAACTTGTTGAGTGCTTTAAGTACTCACCCTTGCCAAACAACATTAATCAACAGTTGAAGAATCTACACTGTGTTGGAAGATGAAGTCCAAGAAGACACGAGTCATTAGGGTCCGAGCCTTGTCGGTTGCTGTGGTGACCGATGAGCTACCTACGCTTTCTACTTTCCACGCTTAATTATTAGTTTATATTTTCGGTCTTGCCTGCGTGGCTTAATAATGTAAGTTGGTCATAAGATCATACATTTAGTTATATCAATAAATGAACTATTATTCTATTATCGTTGTGTATGATGTGATATGTACCAATGTTAAGTCGTGTGCACTAGCGTTGATCCCGGAATAGTGCAAGAACACAGTGGGTTCAATCGAGTGGATTCGGGTCCTTACAGAGGTGGTATCGAGCATACCGACCGTAGGTCTTGGCCCTAGATAGTTTGGAGGTGTCTTGAGTGTGTCCAAAATTATTTTCTAAAAAGAAAATCTAAGCTTGACTAATAAAACCCCTCGACTCATCTCATTCTCTACTTCTCGCTTTGCTAAATTTACCCGCTTTACTTGCCGTTTGGGTGGAGAACTTATTCCAAAGTTCTTGTGGAGCGGATGCCGATCGTTCGACCTTTGAGGAGATACCGCGGCTACGCCATGGAGCCGTGGAGAGTACTTGACGCTTGAGGTTTCTATCGCCCACTTTACCGAGGAGGCAATGGTCGCTGAATGGTGTACACCGAGGATTTATTTGCAAGTTGATCATCTACGCCGGAGAACGAGGAAGCTAGCAGCCAATCAACATCTCCGCGAGAAGATTCTCGCACGAGGTTGCAATTCAGAGGTCGCCGACTTGCTCTTCGCCGTGTCGCCGCGACTCGCCGACGAGCTTCACGACTCGGTGTTCCGACTTCACCCGACGCTCAAGCATGCCAAGACGACGGATCGAGGAGCGAGTGTGCTACAACGACGCACCTTGCGAGTTCGCCTTGCCCAGAGGATCATATGAGAGAGACTACCCAGAGCCGAGACGTATACGAGGCACTCGAGTAGCAGAGCAGAGCTCGAGGTGACCCGTGCTTCACCATCGGGATGATCACCGAGCCGGGAGAGGCCCCGAGGCGCTTGAGGACGAGCCGGAGCGCGTGACTCGAGAGTTCAGAGCCACCGAGGAGTCCGAGGAGGATCCAGAGGAGCGAGAGTGGGAGCGAGGGGAGTGCAGACCCGTTGTTGCAGAGGACCCAGAATAGGTCATCGGGATAGGTTTGCTCGATGCCACCACCCGCCGGTGTATGCGCCGGATCGGTCCTCACCAGTGGTGGTGGATGAGTGAGTGTCGACCTTGAGCCGTGTTGAGACTCGAGTGTGAGTCGCGTCTTTAAGTTAGTCTTTACCTTTCTAGTGGACGTTAAGGTTGCGTGTTTAGTTTGCTTCTTTGTATTGCTTGAGTGTGCGGTATGTGTTGCGAGCTTGTAGGCTTAAATAAGCGACCATACCAAGTTAAATAAAGAATTGTTCATTTGGGTATAACCTATCTCCCGCTTTAGAAATTCTTACTTCTCATCTATGCTACATCTACCTTTCCTAACCTAAGAGGCAATCATCGATGGTGAATACTGAGGAAACAACGGTGCTTCAGAAGTGGATCACGTCGAATGACAATCCCAATGATGGAGGCACCCTCAACCACCGCCAAAGGACATGCAGAATCTGGGAGCATTCCTTGCGGACAGACTCAATCGATGCGGATAATGATGCAAAGAGATGCGGCGAGATGACCAATGCAAGAAGAAACCACAACAATCCCGCAACTCGTAACAATCATGGTGGACCTCGACCTATGTCCAAGCTATCGGATTTTATGAGGACTAGGCCACCAACTTTCTCTGAAACGTGAACCCTTTGGAAGCCGATGATTGGCTTAGGACCATTGAGAAGAAGTCGCACATCACTCGGTGTGAGGGCAATGAGAAGGTGCTCTACGCCTCATCAACTTGAAGGAACCGCCGCAGAATGGTGGGAGAATTATCGTGCGCTCATGGAGCCCCGCAAGAGATAACACGGGAGGAGTTCACTAATGCTTTCCGCGATAGATCATGTCCCGCAGGGAATGATGGATCTTAAGAAGGAGGAGTTCGAGCTTTGAAGCAAGGAGGCCAACCAAAGGGCGAATACGAATAAATTCACTCGATTAGCTCGTTATGCCCCGAGGACGTAGCGACGGATAAAGCTAGGCGCCTCGCTTTCATGAAGGGATGAATTCAGATCGCAGTGGACCGATTACCCACAATTTTCCGGATTTTCGTGAGCCGTAAATAAGGCTTTAATCCTAGAGGACAAGCGCAAAGAGCTAGGTGAAACCGTAAGCGCTTGATGAACAATCGTGGTGGACGCCAAACCATCTACGCTTGAGGATATCACCCCAAAGAATTTGCTAGATTTCAACCACCACCGGGAACAAGACATCAACCCCTACACTCGCCCGCCAATCGAATTTCCAGACTCAACGCAAGGCAACAATGCACCAGGAGGAAATCAGCAGTCTGCAGTGAAGAGATGCTATACTTGCAATGAGCCAGGCACTTTTCAAATAGGTGTCCACGAAGGGAGGCATCACACCGCGTTTCAACCTGGAACAACACCCGCTAAAGCACCAACATCGAGGAAATCGTGCACCAAGCCAAGCCGAGCAACGCCGCAATCAACAACGGCGTGGAAGAATCAACCACATCACCGCCGATGGAGCTCGTGAAGCTACGACGTCGTCTTGGGTAAGTTCTTGGTCAACTCAAGACCGCTCTGCTTTGTTTGATTCGAGCTTCGATTCGCTTGTTTCTCAAAGTTTTGCAACCAAGAATGGATTTAAAGTGGTGAATCTTAAGTGTGTGCTTTAGTCCAAGCCCCGTGATCCGAGCTTAGATCTAGCCTTGGGTGTTTGGGAGCTAAGTTGTTTATGGATGGGATAGAATTTCTCGAATCTTATCTTGATAGATGCGCAATCCCTAGACGCCATCCTTGGAATGGATTGGCTGTCCAAGCATAAGGTCGTTTTAGATTGTGGCCAAAGGATCGTGACCTTGGAAGGCCCTAGTGGCAAGAAAGTGGAGTTTCAAGCGACCGCATTCGACGGGCGCTTAACGGTCAACAGCAGAAAGCCATCAAGATGGAAGATGTGCCAGTAGCCAGAGAATACCCGGAGGTATTTCCAGAAGATTTGCCAGGATTGCCACCAGATCGTGATATCGAGTTTGTCATCGAGTTAGCACCAGGTACAGCACCGATATCAAAGAGACCATATCGGATGCCTACCGACGAGTTAGTAGAAATGAAGAAGCAGATTGAGGAACTGCAAGAGAAAGGTTTCATTAGACCAAGTTCATCGCCGTGGGGAGCCCCGGTTTTGTTTGTTCGCAAGAAGGATGGAAGTCTTAGAATGTGCATCGACTACCGTGCACTTAATGAAGTAACGATCAAGAATAAGTATCCATTGCCCAGGATCGACGACTTATTTGATCGCTTAAGAGGAGCCGGAGTTTTCCAAGATAGATCTTCGCTCGTGATACCATCGCTTGAAGATCCGAGCGGAGGATGTACCTAAGACTGCGTTTTCTACGCGATATGGACATTACGAGTTCACAATCATGTCATTCGGATTGACTAATGCCCCAAAGATATTTCATGAACATGATGAATAAAGTCTTCATGGATTACTTGGACAAGTTTGTTGTAGTCTTCATAGACGATATCTTGGTTTACTCAAGACAGAGGAAGAGCATGCGAACATCCGAGAATGGTTTTAGACAGTGCGAGAGCATCAACTATATGCTAAGTTTAGCAAGTGTGAATTTTGGAAGGAGAAAGTTGAATTTCTCGGTCATGTAATGACTACCAAAGGAGTCGCATTGATCCCAAAGTGGACGCAGTGTTGCATTGGGAGCCACCAAGTCATTACTCGATTCGTAGTTTTCGGGAATGGCGGATATTACCGCTTGGTTCATAGAAGGATTCTCGACAATTGCTAAACCCCTTACGCAGCTTGTTAAAGAAAGAGAAGAAGTTTGCATGGACGCCGAGTGCGAAAAGTTTCATGGAATTAAAGAAGCGTTTAACAACACCCGTATTAGTGTTGCGGATGTGCGTAATGGATTTGACATTTATCGCGATGCTTGAAGCGTGGCTTGGGATGCGTGTTAATGCAAGAAGGCAAAGTCGTTGCTTATGCGCCGAGACGCTTAAGACCACATGAAGTGAATTACCCAACGATGATTTGGAGTTAGCTGCAGAGTGCATGCTTTAAAGATATGGCGTCATTATCTCATAGGAAATAGATGTGAGATATATACGGACCATAAGAGTCAAATACATATTCACTCAATCGACTGAATATGAGACAATAAGATGGCTTGAGCTAATTAAGGATTATAATGTGGGAATCCATTATCATCTTGGAAAAGCCAATGTGGTGGCGGATGCCCCGAGTCGAAAAAGCCATAGCGCAAATGCATTGTCAATGGAGGATCAACCGAATTATGCAAGGAATTTCAGAGGTTAAGATTGGAGGTCGTTCAAAGGAATGATAGCTGCGCTAGAAGTAAAACCAACATTAGAGGATCGATTAGAGAAGGTCAACAAGATGACGATAAAATTTCAAAAATCAAGGCTAAAAGGAAGAAGGCCTAGCCATAGATTTCACTGACGAACAAGGAACTATGTTCTTCAAAGGCCGAATTTGTGTGCTTGGATAAAAGGAATTAAAACAATTGATTCTTGAGGAAGCGCATGATTCAAAGTACTCAATTCATCCAGAAGTGCTAAAATGTACCAGATTTGAAGGAGAGATTCGTGGCCAAAAATGAAGCGTGAAGTGGCCGAGCATGTTGCATTATGCGACGTGTGTCGAGAGTAAAGGCTATGCACCAAAGACCATTTGGTTGTTGCAACCGCTGAAAATTCGAATGGAAGTGGGAGGAAATCGGGATGGATTTTATCACCGGTTTACCTAAGACTCGTAAAGGTTACGATTCCATTTGGGTTATCGTGGATCGCCTAACCAAGGTCGCCATTTCATCCCAAAGAAAGACCACTTACTCCGAGATCGCTTGGCGTAACTGCATGTCAAGGATTGTATGTTTGCATGGAGTGCCAAAGAAGATTGTGTCGAATGAGGTACCCAATTTACCTCAAGGTTTTGGAATAAGTTGCATGAAGCAATGGGAACCCGTCTGAATTTCAGTACAGCATATCACCCGCAGACAGATGGTCAGACTGAAAGAGTAAATCAGATCTTAGAGGATATGTTGAGAGCTTGTGCCTTAGCTTACGCTACGACATGGGATAAATGTTTGCCATATGCGAGTTCAGTTACAATAATAGTTATCAAGCTAGCCTACAAATGTCACCGTTCGAGGCATTGTATGGACGTGCTTGTCGTACTCCATTGAATTGGAACGAGACAGGAGAACGTTTGGTGTTTGGGCCAGATATCCTCGAAGAGGCGTAAAGTCAAGTAGCAATGATCGAGAGAGATTAAAGATAGCACACCAAGACAGAAAGCTACGCCGATAATCGTCGTCGAGATTTGAGTTTTGAACCGTAAGATCATGTGTACCTCGTGGTTACCCTCTTAAGGGCGTTAAGAGATTTCACGTTAAAGGGAAGCTTGCACCAAGATATGTCGGTCCGCTCAAGATTCGAGCCGTCGAGGAGAGGTAGCTTATCGCTTAGAGTTGCCTCACCATTGGCGGAGTGCATGATGTATTCCATGTATCGCAGCCTTAAGAAGTGTCTCAGAGTGCCAACAGAGCAAGCCCGTTGGAGGCAATAGAGTCGCAAGAAGATTTGACTTATAAAGAGCAACCAATGTAATTTTGGATGTTGTGGAGCGCAAGACCGTAAACAAGTCTATTCGCTTTGCGAGTTCAAGGAGCAATCATTCGAAAGTGAAGCCACTTGGGAGCGAGAAGAAGAATTGAAGTCGAATTCCTAACCTATTCTCTAGTTAGCCCCAATCTCTGCCGAGATTCTCATTAAGGGGGAGGTTTGTAACATCCCAAAATTTGGCTTAATTAAGTTTTTGTTGTTTAAAAGTGCATTTGTGATTTTCTGAATTTATTTGGATTTTTCTCGATTTATTTGAATTAAATGTTATTTTGGGTTTATTGCTTTTTATTCAAAAGTATTTAAATATGTGCAAAGTCAAAATAAAGTTTTGTCAAAAATATTTTATTTAAGTCCGAATGTCTCAAAGTATTTTTGAGATTTTTCTTGGAATTTTCCGATTATTTTATTGCCTAAAACAAATTAAAGGAATTTTGGAATTAGTTTAATTGGAAAACTGTTAAAAATCTTTTGAATGTTGTTGGGCCGAGCCCAACATCGTGGCGCTATAAACCAGCGTCGGTGCGGCCCGGTCGGCCACCGCTGCCGTCGCGAGAAACCCTAGATCGGCGACCGCTCATCGCGATCCAATGGCCGAGCAGAGGCCGCGTGTGTGCGCTGCGTTTAGCCGTCGGATCCGACACGCGCCGCAACGCCGCTTGTCGTCTCCGATCCGACTCGGAGTTCATCGCCGTGACGCCGCGGACTCTTTCGCCGTGTGGAGCGCGGACGCCGAGGCTATAAAAGGAGGGTAGCGCCCGAGGTTCGCAAGCCGCCGCATCTTTTGGGTGGAAAGTTTCGCGAGAGCAATCAGAGAACGTCGCCGCAAGCTCGCGGAGTTGAAGTCTGCAGCCGCCGGTTTTTGCTCAAGCACGCCGCCGGTTCGTCGGTTTTCGCCGTGTGGACTCGAGATCCGACTCACCGGCGCCGCGCGCCGACTACTCTACCTCACCTCGCGGAGACGCGCCAAACGCCGCCGCCTTGGTCTTCGTCTTCAAGTCCGGTAAGACTCACCGTCGCGCCGCCATCGCTGACCAGAGCTCGGCCGCTTGGATCTAGATTGATGGTCGATGCGTTGCCACGCCGCCGCGATTGATGACCGTCCGACGGTTTCGTCGGATCGATCGAACCACTGGGTTGAGCCAATCGCAGACGGCCACGTGTTTGCTACTGGTGCCGAGGCGCCGTGAGCCGAGTCTACCGTAAGCCAAGACGAGTTCGTGAGACTCGACCCATGCGCCGAGGACACGTGTCGGCGTGGGATTGGCCGAGACCGATCGACGCCATGCTTGCGTCATAATTACATTTTTCAATTGGAAAAATATTCGATTGGAAATTCCGTGATGATGACGTCATCATGAGGTCACGCTGACGTCATAAATCGATTTTTCAGTATAAAAATAAATCTGTTAATTCGTATTTTCTGATTTTCTGATTTCAGTATTTATTTCAAACTTCAAAAGGCTATATCTTTTGCATCGTAACTCGGATTTGAGTGATTCCAGTTTCTAAAAATTTGTAAAATTGAGATCTATTTAATGGTGAATTTTAATTGATTTTTGGAGTTCAATTGCTCTCTGTTTTGGCATTTATTTGCTTTTCTCTTTCTGATGCACGCTGAGACGTTGAATTGTGCGACGCTTGGAGGAAGATCAAGCAACCCAAGAGCAAGCTTCAGATCAAGATCAGGACCTATTCCAAGGCAAGTTGTGCTTTGATCATGTTGAACCCATGTTTATAAAATTGCTATGTTTGTTTTACAATATTGCATATATTTCAAATATACAATTGTTTCAAATTAGATTGGGTTTAGCTAAAATACCAGATTGATCTATACCCTACCTTGTCATTATATGCCATGAACCATTGTCACCCTAGATTGGTTTAATATAGTTGATTAATAATTATGATCAACATTGGAGGTTAGACCGTATTAGTTGCTTAGCCATGCCACGTCATCACATGTGTCGTAATCATTGTTAATTAATCTTGATTAACGGAATATGGAACAATGTTATGAACTTGTGTGTCATGTGGGATCACACGACGAGATTGAGTTGTTGTGGCGAGTCATGTCACGCAACGATGTTGAATTGTTGATGGCACGTGGTGCTTGGTAATCAATCGGGTGATGATAACTTAGATTGGGGCAAGTGGCAAGGGCGAGGAGGCCAAGGTGGGCCGATGGGCGATGGTATGTGGAAGTCTTGCCTTGATCACACTAAGGACTTAACCTTGCAAGCCTTTGACTGAGTCAATCATGCAACCACATGTCCGTATGGGCCACCTAGCCGAGTAATTTGCAAAGTCTTAATTTTGATACTATCGTGGTCGGTGTGAGTTCCCTGTCGGTGTAATTCACATGGCGCAAGAGGGGGCCCCGGATGTGGTTTACAGACCCGCCAAAGGTTGAAACCTTAGCGGTAGTATCGGGTTAAGATAGAGCATTGTAAAGGCTTTGTTATAATCACTCGCCTTGGTGGTGTTTGGTTGTATCATCGTGGGTAAAGTGCATAACCTCTGCAGAGTGTGAAACTATTCGGATAGCCGTGCTCGCGGTATTGAGCAATGCTCGGAATTACAGATTAAGGGTTAGCTTAATTAATTGGACAACTTGGTTGGGATGGCGGAATGCCATGTGGAAGATGGAATTTAACTTAGGATTGGAAACTTGGTTTACTTGAGAAATATCAATTTATTTATTATCGTTATTTGTTTTACATCCTTTACAATCTATATATCAGATTCGTTCATAAATGCCGCTTATTGCAAAATAGCCATGATAGCCTATCCATTGGAATAAGCCTTGCATATAGATACATGGAATTGCATTCATGCACAACTTGTTGAGTGCTTTAAGTACTCACCCTTGCCAAACAACATTAATCAACAGTTGAAGAATCTACACTGTGTTGGAAGATGAAGTCCAAGAAGACACGAGTCATTAGGGTCCGAGCCTTGTCGGTTGCTGTGGTGACCGATGAGCTACCTCGTTTCTACTTTCCACGCTTAATTATTAGTTTATATTTTCGGTCTTGCCCTGCGTGGCTTAATAATGTAAGTTGGTCATAAGATCATACATTTAGTTATATCAATAAATGAACTATTATTCTATTATCGTTGTGTATGATGTGATATGTACCAATGTTAAGCTGTGTGCACTAGCGTTGATCCTGGGAATAGTGCAGTAAACACAGTGGGTTCGAATCAGTGGATTCGGGTCCTTACACAACACGTGTCCTCTGCAACAACTGAGGAGCGTGGAAGCCGGCGAAGCTCTACTAACCGCAGGAACAGTGTGGCCCACCGCGGCAAGTTAGCTTCCGCGCTACCCGTGTGCGACAGTGAGCTCTTACCACACTCGCACCCGCTCTCGTCGCCCTGCCGCAGTGCCGACCGATCTGCTTTTGTGCTCACCGTACGCTGCAGGGGACAAGTGTCTTCTGACGCGCCTTCCGTGGCGAGGAAGGATGCTAAATTTACAAATGTACATATAGAGGCTAAAAAAAAGTTACGAGATTCTAGATAAGCAATGTGTTCTGGACACGCTACCTAGTTGTACTTTCATGCATCTCGATCGATCCTGCCCCAGGTACAGCTTGCTGGAGTTCACCCGTTGATAAAGCCATATTTGAGAAAACTAGTGCACCACAATTGTCGAGCGAGATTGCAACCATGGTCTTTAGCCGTAAGACACGGATGTTACATACGGGTTAGACTAACCACCAGTTGTACATGAATCACATGATACGTTGTTTTTTAAGGTATGTAGCGTCTGTGTATATATCAATTGTGTTAGCGTGGAAAGAGAATTTTTTTTAATAATATATTTTTTTATTCAAATTGCAAAAATATACTTTGATCTTAAAAAATTGCAAAAATATACATCTGTTACCTTTTGAGAAGGCGAGGGAAAATATCGACCGTTCAAAGGGTAACAGAGCCACATGTCGCCTCTTGAACGGGCGACTAACCGCCACACCAACGTAACTTTTTCATATGATTTCGGATGGAGATGAAATTTATATGAAAATTATAGCTCTCAACGAAATCTACAATTTTGTTATATTTTTTTCATTTGAATCCATTTAGATGGCGAAAAACTGGGTAGAAAGTTCAGATCTGATTTTTAGATCTGAACATTCTATCCTGTTTTTTGCCATCTAAATTGATTTAAATGAAAATAATTTGTATACCAAAGTTGTAGATCTCGTCGAGAGCTATAATTTTCATATAAAGTTCATCTCCATCCGAGATCATATGAAAAAGTTATGATTTTATTTAGAAACTGACTACAGGATAAGGAACCTGTCGCCATACCAAAGGGCGACAGGCGACAGATGCCTCATCGCTCTTTGAACGGGTGACACCCTTTGAACGGGCGAAATTTCCCTCTCGCCTTCTAAAAAGACGACAGAGGTATATTTTTGCAATTTTTTGAGATCGAAGTATATTTTTGCAATTTAAATAAAAAAATGTATTATTTAAAAAAATTCGTGGAAAGGCACGTGAGAAGTTACAAAATGAACATAAATTTTACCTCAAATATTCAAACCCAAGCGGTGTAATTTTGAATATACCCACACATACTCCAGGTCATGCCCATCTAAATCTCTACTGTATGCTATCAGGATTCGTCGATGCAAAATATTAGGTCACAGATATATACCACCTACATTCTAGTACCACAAGAGTATTTTTTTTTCCTTCCTTCACTTCGAGAAGCGATTATTTTTCTAGCCATCATTATTTTTTATTTTTTTTCTAAATCTAGTCTCCTCCCAAGCGAATTGCAAATCTACCCCCCTCTCTCCCACCATAAAAAGTGCGACAGGCGACACCTGTCACTTGCTGCACCCGAGGTGCACAACAATTGGCAAGGAGCACAAGAGTGACTCCGAGGCAGCACGAGAGAGGTGACCTGCCATGGTCAATAAGCGCTGAAGGGGTTTGCCACAGCCGGCGAGTGCGAGAGACGGTCTCCCCTGACCGGGGAGCCCGAGGCACATTCGGTAGTGTGGTGCTAGGTGAAAAGTGATCACTTCTCACTCCAGTATTGTCCTTCATTTTGATCTCCGATAATCATGCTCGTGCAAATTCTAATGTATACATGCATGTCTCCATGATCTTGACTTTTTTTTTCTTCGATGTTAACGTACAGCAGCAGTTGTATATGTATTCCTGATCAGGGTTAACAATTTCGAAACTTCGAAAATCGCACGAAATTTGACATTCGAAAATCAAAAAAATCGAGCCAAAAATCGTCAAGAATCGTAGAGTTTCAAAATCAAATTTTTTGAAAAAAAATTCAAAAATCGACGATTGACTTTCGCGGAAAATCAATGAACTAGCTTAACTTTTTTTGGCAATCGACCGGTTTACATCGCATAAATTTTCCGAATTTTTGAATTTTTTTAATTGGATCGGTTTATCGAGCGGTTTTATAAGCCGGGCAGTGACGATAAGAGCGAAAATCGACTGATTTTCGTGGATAATGTGAACCCTGATCTTGATAGGAACAAATCTTCTTCATTCAACAAACATGCTACCGGCAGGATGATTACAAACCATATTTACAGGAACTGCTTGATTTCTAGCTAGCTACTTGATTGGCTAGCTATATTAATTCTAGTATGTCATACACTCATCTTTGTACATGTAACTAGCTAGCCCAAAAAAATTAAATTCGGCCATGCATGATACAAATATATACCCTGACAAAAATCGATCGATCTCCAAAAATGGTGCCCTATAACTTGGAATTCTCGTTTTACATGTACATAGTTATGCATGCCAACTTTTTAGTTTTGGTCCATTTTTATTTAAGAAGTTTTTTTTATGTGACATCGATCGTCAACATATATATATGATGGAAATAATTCTCATCCATTAATGATCAGTACGTGGTCGCGAGAAAGGAATTATCATCCGTTAATTTGCTTGCTAATTCTAGTGGATTGATCGATCATAAGAAGCTTTCATTGGTAGAAAATGTTAGAAACTAAATAGAATTCGAGGGTAAAAAAACACTGTCCTCAAATCCTCAATCTCATGGACTCCATATAAAAAAAGATCGAGAGAGAATATATAATTGCGTCGTTGGTTTTGTTTCGAGTGGAAGGACCGCAGTGGATCTTAGGCAGGATCACTTGTGCCTTGTGATAGCACTGATCTTGCTCTTTTCAATGCCAGTACTCAGTTAACTCTTGGAGATGGTAGGATTGCAAGGTTCTGGGATTCCAACTGGCTTCTTGGGTCTGCCCAAGAGCTTTAGCACCGGCCTGTTACCAACTCTATAGGAGGAGGGGACGCACAATCCATCAGGAGCTATCAGGTGAAAATTGGCTTAGACCGCTTCGGCGAATCACATCGGAGGTGCAGCTAGATGACTTTGTTCGCCTATGGAGTGTGATCCAACAGATTCATTTGCAACTAGATGTACATGATGACATCACATGGAAATGGACGAACAACGGCGAATATTCGTCCAAATCGGCTTATAGGATCCAATTTTCTGGGTCCGTCTCGGATCTCGACTACACCAAAATCTGGAAAGCGAACGCCCAAGGAAGATGCAAATTCTTTGCATGGTTGTTTATACAGCAAAGGATTCTTACAGCAGATAAACTTGCGGCTAGGGGCTGGCCACACCCTGCGTCTTGTGTGCTATGTGGAGCACAACCTGAATCGACGATCCATTTGCTTCTTCTTTGCCCTTTCGCGCAGCAGGTCTGGCGTCAGGTGTTCCTCTCCTTCCAGATTAATCATCAACCTCCTCAAATCTCAACTCTTCATCGCGGAGTTGATGATCGGTGGCAGCATGTCAGGATCTCTTTGGATAGACGTTGACAGAAGGAAGTGGATGGAATTGTTTTGTATGTCCTCTGGAACCTCTGGAAGGAAAGAAATAACAGGATCTTCAATGCCACTTCCTGTTCTCCCACGCAATTGTCTAGCATTTTTGTCCAGGATGTCTACAATCCCAAGTTGGCATTTCAATGTGCAGTTGCGTTGCCTTGATTGCTTTCGTCATTTTGACTCTTTCAAGTAGTACTTCTATTGTCCTCCTGTAATCTTTTCTTTACTTTTCCTACCTTTCTATTTTGTCTATCTCGTTGCAGCTAGCTCTCAGTTGGTCGAACTTCCTATGATATTATGTACTCTTTGCTCCCCTATCTTAATGCATGGCAGAGCACCTACCCTTCCATTTAAAAAAAGAATATATAATTGCGTCTGTGGTGCCCGTGATTTTTTGTTATTATTTTAGGATGTCAAGAGCTTTCATTCATCGACGGAGGAGAATTGAAGCTATATAATTCCTCTGTTCGTAAGCCGTGAATTAACAAGCAAGGAATGAATAAATAGCAAACTCGACCGAGTTAACTAGCTAGAAGCTAGGACGCAAAAGCATATATATAGTATACGCATGGCATATGTATGTCCCCGTGAATCGATACAAATATACTTAGTGGTTCTATGTATCATTCTTTTAATATAATTTGTATAAATCATGAAGTAACTGAAATGTAAGTAATCAACATCTACTATTCATTCATATTTTAATATATATATAACTTTTAAATAGGAATATATAGAAAGCACCTCACATCTATCTATCTATATACCTTTACTAATTTGAGGCTCTATAAGAGCCCCATATAAATCCTAGGAGGATTAAAAATTAGAAATTCCTGTATTAATCCGAGAAAAAAGAAAAATAGCTAGAAATTCCCTCGTCTATCTATCTATATTTTACTAATTTGAGGCTCCTACAGGAGCTCCCAAATAAATCCTAGGAGAGTTAAAAATTAGAAACTCGTGTATTAATACGAGAAAAAAATAGCTAAAATTCCACATCAATAGGAGAAAAAGAAAACATTTACATCTATCTTACAATAAGCTGATTAGTATGGCAGCTGTCATACTACAAATCCTACCATACAACAATCCTATCTCATTAATCCAAATTGCCTCCTGATTCATATGTAGAAGTAACACGTGCAAATCCTTCCGAAGTATGTTTGTCCCAATTAGTGGTGGGAGGGTTGTCAAATTTATAAATGTATACGCGGACGCTAGATTTGAAAAACAAACAAACAAAGGTATAGAAAGCTAAATAAGCAATGATTTTAGCAAACTCTTTGATGGAAACCGATTGCGCCATGCATGTGTGCAACCAAATAGATCAGATTGGTGCGGTGCATGTGACCCAGTGTCAAACATCCTTAATTTATCTATTAGATCCTAATCCCTCACAAACAAAGCTACTGGATATATACTGAATATCTAAAAAGAAATCATCCAAATATTATCAAGAGACAAAAAGTTAAAGTCTTCTTCTAGAAATTTAAACAATAACCAGAAAAAGCTTCTTCCTAGAAATTTCCATAAAATTAATTTTAGAATGTATATAAATTAAAATTAGTAGCTAAAATTAAATTTAGAAGTGAAGTAAAATTTGCAACATATGTAAAATAGCTTCAAATTTTAATTTTGGAAAATATAATATAAAATTCCATACTACGCCTAACAACACAGATCCATACGAAGCCCACAAGGCCCCACCAAGGCTTAACAAGTAATATCACAGATCCAATCTAAGTATCCAACCTACGTTCTCTAAAAATCCACAAATCCAATGGATTGATCGAACAAGAGTAGAGAGCTGAGAGCGTACCTAGCGGGCGGCGACACAGCGTGACGAGGAGAAGCCAGGCCGAAGCGCGGGTGCGTGCGTGGCTGACGGGCCGACGGAGAAAGGGGGAATGGGGGCCGGGGTGGTCGGGCGGTACGTTTGCGTGATCACATGAGGAGAAGAGAAGCATAGCGTCGTCGCCAAGGGGCCACTCACCACTGGCTCCGCCGAGAAGCCGAGGCCTGGGTTACTACCGACAACGAGGGAGATTTGGGAGGGAGCCAGGGAGGAGGAGGAGGTGCAACGAGGAGCCGACCGGCCGAGCCGCCACGGAGAGGGGCTTTGGGCGCCTTCGTGGAGGGGTCAGTCGTCATCGAGGAGCCGAGGCCTGGGTTGCTGGGGTAAGCCGTCGGCAGCCGAGGGAAATCTGGGAGTGGGAGTGGGAGGGAGGAGGAGGCGAGGAGGAGAGCTGAGCAAGCGAGTGAGGAGAGGACAGGTTACTGATGAGCGATGCGAGCGATCGACTGAAGAGCGAAGACTTAAACCGACTTGCCGAGTACTATGCTGCCGATGGAGGGAGGGAGGGAGTGAGGGGCTACTGTGCTGGTGTCGCACTTATGCTGCCTTCTGGTATTTACTATTTAGGTTTTATAATTTACAATATAGTTTGCAATATGATTATAGTTTACATTTTACAATATAGTTTTTGAAGTGCTCAATAGTGATATGCTAGATTAGATTATTTCAAGCTCAATAGTGATGTGCTCAATTGTAAGTCTTTAATATTTACTATTTAGGTTCTATAGTAGTAATATAATTGTATTATTTGCTGGTAGATTTGTAATAATGGAGAAACGAACTTTGCGTAATTATTTCACAAGCAATTCAAATAATATCCCTCTAACCGATCAGATCACAACTTAACCAAAGAGGCTTTGACTAGAATTTAATGCTAATGAAATTGTCGTCGATCCAGCACATCGCATGCCAATAGAAGATTATGCTAATGAAATTAGAGATCAAGTGAGGAATGCGTATTTGTCTAATGGTCCAACTCGACTAATTGGCACGCCTTTCTTGTAAAGAAGTCAGCTTCAAACCTTCATTCTCAATATTAGAATAAGTGAGAATTTTCATGGATATCGTGGTATTTCAAAACTTGCTCAAATAATGGTCGAAACCAAAAAAGATATAACTTTTCTATTGGTATATCGCCTCATTGACTTGATGTTGATCCTTCTGGTGGCAACGACATCTGTTAAGAGAATATTTTCGGTAATGAATATTATCAAAACAGATTTGCACAACAAGATAGCGGATGAGTGGCTTAATAACTTGATTGTATGCTACACCGAGCGAGTGATATATATTTACCAATATTGATGATGCTAGAATCATAAAACACTTCCAAGGCATGAAAACTCGTAGAATGAATTTGCCTCGTGATTCAATCTAGCTCCTTAATTAGTAGTATGTTTCTTTTATTTTGAATGTTCATAATCATTTACAATTTAGTATTATATTACTAATTTTGTAAATTTTGACATACCACCGATCGTTTTGGATTGGATACTTATTCATGTGTTTTTCGGATATATTTCTATTACCGAGGTACCTTTATTGTATTTTTGCTTTCTTGCTATGCTTCTTTTTTATTAATATATGAATTTCAATTATACGATGCTATATTTGCTATATTTATCATAATTTAGCTTAGTCCTTTGAGACTTTGAGCTTCTTTTAAGGCTTTGAATCCACCCTTTATTCTTATTCTGACTACACCCGCAGAATGGTAGCATTTAATTAGGACAGGGATTAAATGCAGTATGAATGGAGACATGCAGTCCCCATTCAACACAGCCGTCCGATCCTAAAATCAATCGTCTTAAAAAAAAACTTGCTACAGCACTTAAGAAAATCTTGGATACCGATTTTTCATCGGACATTGAACGGGGACTGCATTCCCCATTCACACTGCATGTGAGCTCTGTCCCTTTAATTACTACTTTACTGGAGCTAGCATCATTCTCGATCGCCAAATCATTGCATGCAGCGTCGACATCATAGCTAGGTCAGTGTCACTCTTGTTTATCTTCACGCAAACAGACTAGCTACGTGTAGATCTCAATCTCTCTTATATTATAATTATCTGGGACGCTAAGAGTGCCTAGGCACCATAATTCAAAAGGAGTATTTACTCTATGTATTTGTATGTGAAATTTTTTGAAAATTTTAAGATATTGAGTTTAACCAATTTATTAACTAGTTCAAACAAGTTTGAATTGAAATTCAAACCAGAGTATACACTAGATCCATACGTGTACGAACTGCAAGATGGACCAGTAGTATTATATATCATATGGATATATATACACATGTGTTATCATATTTATATAGATATATAGAGGGGTATCCAATGCTACCTCCTCTGTGTGTAAACTCACATGAACCATACATGCAAAAGACCTCTAAGATTAATCTAGGGTCGATCGATTGGATAGTGCAGAGATAAGCTAGCTAGTTTTGTTCATCATGAACAGACATGTGGATCTGATCGAATCGATCGGAGTGCATGGGTGGACAATACAGTAAGCTAGTCAATATCTTAGGAGGTTACAACACGTATTATAGTCGTACACATGTTGTGTTACGTTGCTATCGAACCGTACGTACGTACAAATGTTATGTTTATTGAAAGGTCAGGTCCACGAATGAGGCTAGCTAGCTTAGGACCAAACAAGCCTATCAGAATATAATAATAGAAGGTGCTTCTATGCGTCACTATTTAAAAGTTGTACAAGTATTAAAACATAAATAAAGAGTAGACGGTGATTACTTATCATTTTATTTGTTTTAAAATTTGTATAACTTATACGAAGGTGATGTGTACGTAGAAACACTGCTCGTAATAATATTATTTGGAAATCCTAATTTGCGGTCGCCCTTAGACAGCTTGCGACGCGCTCACCATCGGAACACAGACACGCGTCTCTTTTCTCGATCTCCTCGTCACAATACGCACAACGACAAGAACGACAGAAGAATTCGAATCCGGTTGCTTTTCTCCTCGTCACGATGCCTCCAAATCGAGTAGATTTTTTGTGAGTTCAATTTTTTTATTTGAGTTTAAATTTTTTGAGTTGAATTTTTGGACCAATTTGAAAATTTCTGAGTTGAAATTTCCCGACTTGAAATTTTATAGTCAAAACTTTTCAAACCGAAACTTTTTTAGTTGAAACTTGTGACATCCCGAATCTGATGAAAATAAAAATACAAATGTTTGAATTAATCTCTAAGTTTCATTTGGATTTGTTTGCCATTCTCGAATTTCAGGATTTTATTGATTTTACCAAAAGGCATTTCAAGTAACTCAATACCGGTTATAAAAAAAAACTCAAACCCAAAATCTCCAACTACAACAAACTCTGGAATAAACTAAATGCTCTCATATTCATCTCTGAGGGGTTTCATAAAAACTTTAACTCAATTATTATTTATTAGATAATTAAAACCAGCAATTGAATTTTATAACAGAATCAGTGTCAGAATTTTATAAAAATAATTAAGGTATAAATTGACCTGAAAATTTTTCATAATCATCCTCAGATCTCCAGAATAAATCTTTAAAATTTTCAGAATATTTTGATATAATTTGTACCCTTAGAAAATCAAAAACAGAGGGGCCAATATCCAATGAGTATCACTGTCAGAATTTTGAAACATTTCCTCAAGCCAAATATGAAGCTAAAATTTTTATAGCAGCACCAGTATCTCATCAGGTTCCACCTCAAAAAGTTCCAAAAATATCCACCTTTGTTTGAAGGCCCAATAAAATCAGGAACCGACCTGCAGCCAAAATTCAGCAATTTCTTTTTTCCTTTTTCTCTGTGGGCCCCATTTAGTCAGCCTCGGCATCCCTCTAACCCCTCTGGCCCGCTGGCAGCCACCGCAAAGCCGGCCCCACCTGTCAGTGGCCTCCCTCTCCTCTTCCCTTGCCCCGCGCATGCTTGCCCGAGGTCGCTGCCCGAACCCCGCCGCGACAGCTTTTCCACTGAAGTTTCCACATATGGCGGCTACTGGTGACGACCTTTCTCGGCCGCCAAGAAGCCACCACCCCCTCTGCCCAATCCTCGCCATGGCAGCCTTTCTCAGCTGAAATCCCACCCCGGCAGCCCTTCAACGCCAACTTCTGAGAATCGCCGTGGCAGCCAAGTCTTGCGCTACCTCTCGCCGTGGCAGGACTTTGGCAACCCCGCGTCAGTGCTCCACCGCCCATCTCCATCTCTACCAATCCATTGCTGTGACCAGCCGGCAGCACCCCTCCTTCGCCACGGCGCAGTCACATCACCGCGGAACTTGAGCCGACCGACCGCCGCCCTCGCCTGCACACGCCAAGCCGTGTCTCTAGCGCCCATCACGACTGTCAATCTTTCTGCCTGGACCTGTACTCACGTAACCCACCGAGTTCCCAGGCGCCACGCCCATGCCACCTCTGTCGGCTACGTCAACCCAGGTATGATCTCGCGGGGCCTTCATCAACTCCCTACTCCCGACTATAAAAACCTTACCTGGCGTCGCCCATTGCCTTTGCCCTCTCCTTTAGCTCCACCCGCAATTGGCCAAGGCTCATGCACAGCCACGATCGCCATTGCCAGTGAAGCTCCAGAGAAGGGGCCGACGCCCAATTCTGGCGAAAAGGTGAACCCCCATTCAATACTTTTGGACCAAAGCTTCATTGCGATGCCCTGAACACCTCTCCATATTTGGATTGCAGACATGATCACCGGAGCACCGCCGCCCGTCCGCTCTTCTTCCCCACTGCCGGCCATGGTTGGCAAGCTTACCCGGAGCTCCTCCTCCTAGGTGAGATACCAAAATGGAGTCCCCTAACCTCGGTGATGCTCTCCCCCACCTTCCCCGAAACCGAGCTCCACTCTTTCACCACCGCTGGCTAGCCGCCATGGTTGCTGTCGCCCCCTCACGGTGGCGTGCTGACTCCGGCCACCCTCGGCCACACCAACACCACCCCTAGATGCGCAATCACGAGCTGAAGCTTATTCCGCTACCCATTCCTCCTCCCCGGCCCTCCCTCGCCGCCGGCAAGCTCCGCCATGGTTCCTCTGTCTCGGTGAGACTGGCGAGCAGGCCCAACCTGTCGGCCTCACGCCCTCTCCGAGCTGCTGCCGACCCGGTCCCACCTGTCGGCGTAATTACTTAGGCTCAATCCGAAATCGGAAAGCGCATTTCCTTTGCGAAAAGCGTACCTTCTCGAAATGGAAAATTCCTTTTTCACAGTATTTTACAACCCTAACTCATTCATTTGCCCATATCTTTTGCACCTTACCTCCAAATTTAGTCAAATAAGTTTCTAAATTCGTATAAAATCATTGTATATCTAAATATCAAAAAATATTTTAATTTGAACCTCATTTAAACTGGACTTTAAATAAGTTTAGCCTTTTATGTAGTCAATAATCAAAATTCAATAACTTGTGCAAACAAACTCAAAAATTAATGAAACCAGTGCGTAAAATTCACTAAAATCATGATCTTATGTATCTTTAAATTTGAATAAAAACAAAGAAGTTTTCCATCTAATGAACAATAAGTAAAATGGATGCTCTAAATAGAAACTTAAATAAAAGCTCCGCTCATTTAAATAAACTTTAAGAATTATGAACATACAAATAAAAACTCAGTATAAAATCAGAGTTTATGTTTCTGAAATCTTTATTTGGAGTTGATGTTATTTTATTTCTTTGCTTCTTATGGTTCCAACGCAACGAACTACGTATAGACACCGACGTCCCCGACACTGCCACCCACCGTTGACTCCGGCTTCACCACTGAACCCAGCGAGCAAGGCAAGCACCCCCTTGAACACGTTGATCCCACTATTTCAATTAATTTACTTTTCTTTTGTCAAACCTATTATGCATGCGTGTAATTTCTTTAAACATGCTAGTTTGTGGGTATTATTAGATATACATGTAATGTCATGGAACTTCCTTGATAAGTACGGACATGTGAACCTTGATAACCATACAATAAGTGTAGGCAATGCATAATGTCAACTGGGGAATATGCGATTACATAGTAGTTGTGCTTAGTCATGCTTTAGCTAGAAATAATTAAATTAAAATTGTTTCTCGAGGATTTAAAGTGTGGGATGCCATACTCAAGTGTGTTGGTATTTGCTGTAAAAACTTGAAATAAAACTATGTTTTGACACGGGCGATTATGGCAATAGCCGGAGGTGCAAGTGGCTTGCACGTAGTGTAGGGGGAGATTGTCGCCCGTGTTGGGTTAAGGACTGAACTAATATGTTGTTTATAAGCCAAGAATTTAGTGCAACCACAAGTGCTGGTATGGGACAGTCTTGAACCAATTAAGTTATCTAGTTTAACTTTGCATATTGGAAAGGCTGAAGTAGTACGGGCTGTTCCATTATGAATTGCTCGAAGGGGTGCCATACCACGGTGATGAAACTTGCCGATACAAAGGTGTACGCCATGCTATGTGGAGTTCCATCATATTTATGCTCTGAGTTCTGCTGCCATAGTATGGGTTTGTCGTCACCAGGCTGGTGCAAAGTTAACCTAGGTAATGTAAAGGTTTTCGTCATGAACATTCTGGCCACTACGCCAAAGGTGCATGAAATATGCGGCAAAAAGAAAAGGGCATGACTTGTGGGTAAAGTTGTACACCTCTGCAGAGTGAAAAGCTTTTCGAAAAGCCGCGCCCGCGGTCATGGGCACTTGGTAAAGTCTTCACATAGTTAGTTGTTTTATCATTTTTTTAAAAGGAAATGCATGTTTTGGTAAGCTTACCCCGCATGTGATACAATACTATACCAGGTGTTGGCAAGTATTGGTATCAGCTGTACGCCGTGTGTTGGCAATAATTGGATTGTGCTATGTGTTGGCAATGGTCGACTCGTTGCTCACGTAATAGAGGACTGTGAGTTGTTATTATATTCTTTACTTACTTTATTTCCATATTACTCAATCTCGCATTTATAAATTCCGTTTTGCAAATTACTACTTGATATTCATGTTCACCTTTGCTCACTGCAAAATAACCGTAGAAGCTTTCCTGTTGATATAGCCTGTATTTTATGATATATGCATTTGCCATACACTATAAGTCTTGCTGAGTACAAATGTACTCAATCTTGCTTAAATTGTTGGTTCAGTGGACGAGGAAAGTGAAGTTCCCGAGGACATATATCATGCTGCAGGTTACGGGGACTATACCGACGAGCTTTTCTAGGACCTACTCCTTGTCAGTTGCCTATGGTACTTTGGGCAAAGGCATATTGCTAGGCCTTGTATCTTACGCTGCAATTTAATTCGGCCCATAGGCCATGTTGTAAGAACTATGTGCTACTATTGTATTATGGACCTATGTATGGATATGATACCAATGTTGTGATATGTGCGTACTAACTACTGATCGTGAGACTAGTACATTATGCACATGAGACCTCCTTGGCATTCTATGCCAAAAAGGAGGGTCTCTACAAAACTTTTTGAAACAAATGTTTTTTGAATCGAAAGTTGTCTAAGTTGAAACTTTTCGATTTGAAACTTTCTGATTTGAAATTTTTTGAGTTTTAAATTTTGAGTTAAATTTTTTTCAAGTTAAAACTTCCTATTTAAAATTTTTAAAGTTTAAATGTTCTAATTTAAAAAATTTGTACTAGAGAGGGAAGAAATGGCGAGAGAAGTGAGTAGAAAAAAAGAGAAGAGAGAGGTGGATAAAAAAGATAACATATGTCATCTTAGAAAAGATATCATTAAATTTATTAGTTTAAGGCTAATCTCAGAGTAGTCGTACCAACATTTGCCCGGTCATGCATAGCTGGGATAGGGTCGTGGATCCTTAATTACCACGTGTTGCATGCGCGACGAAAATTATATACGCCGACCGACCGAGATTGGGGACGACAGAGTGAACATGCTGACCGGGAAGCAAATTATTCAATGATCGATTTGCATCTCTGTTACAGATCGATCGATCGATCGATCGAGCTAATTAACGTATATATGAACTAGCCTTGGAAAAAAAAATGATGATAACAGCTTCAACCTAGCTCAGTTGTTAGATCAAATCTGAACGGTGCAGATAGAAGTGGATCGATCGCCCATATCAGTCCAAGTACAAATGCCTCAAAAGTTCAGTTATATGTCGGAGTAATTAATTGGAAGGGACATTTTCAAAAGTGTCAATGGCTTTTAGCTGTCGATGGATGAGACCCAAATCGTTTTTCAATCTAATGGTTATCCTAGCTATTTCAACAAGAAGCGTAGATTAGATTAGATTAGACTAGTACATTGTCCTGTCTTCCGGTTTTCTTTTCCCAACACGTAATATATGGTATTTTCCTTTTCTAGAATGTTTGTTTCCTTTTCCTTAATTCCAGGATATTTGTTTCCTTTTTATTGAGATGATACTGGAGGTGGAGGGAGATCTGTTGTGGGCCATAGGGATGAGTTAGACACATTAAACAATGGCCATCAGATGTGGGTGAGTAAAGCTGAGAAAAGATCTGAGAGGTTAATTTTGATGGAGGCAAGTTTCTTGGGACGTTTCACTGGGTGCATGAAGGTTAGACCATCTCTAGTGGGGTGTATTATTTGAAGCGGACGTAGAAAAGAATGTTTAGGTGCATTATAAAGTGGTATAGATTAGATTAGGTACGCGCGCAAGCAATGCATATATATTGGCAATTAATGAATGCCTCAGGCAGAGGCGGATATAGGCCCACGGCAGTCTGGGCTGCAGCCCAGGACATAAGATTTTTACCAGTACAAAGCCTATTTAACCTAGGGTGCAACCTAAGTCCAGTAATAATCATACGAGGGGCTAGCGGTAGCTCGTTTTCCATCCGGCCTGATATTAAGGATGGAATTATTTATATATATTTAGAAAGTCGAAATAGGACATTATAGTGTCTGGACACCATGATTTCAAATACATGAATTCAAGTTATATTCGAGTATATTTTTCAAAAAATTTAGTTTTAGGGCATATACTAATCTATAACAATTCAATTGTTTCCGAATTCAAAGATTTTTAACGAGTTTGGATCACATGCTTTGCTGATTTATATATAAAATCAGCACATACCTACAACCAAACTATCATCAAAAATGGAAACTCTAGTTTGAATTTTAGTTCAAACTTGTTTGAACTAGTTAGTAAACTAGTTAAACTCAACATCCTAAAAATTTCAAAAAATATAGCATGAAAATATATAGGGGAAATACCTATTTTGGATCATGGTACCCCAGGTAATTGTAATATACTAGTATAGTGCCCGTGCTAACGCTACGACGGCAATACACCCACTTATCAATTAAATAAGAAGATAAGTATGAATATAACACTTAATAATAAATAATCACAGTGCCCGTATGCGAGTACAAAAATGAAGATATAACACTCAATAATATTTTCGCTAAACGTTTCCCGTATGCTCTTAAGACTTGTTCTTATGTCTTGAGGGATGTTTTCTGCGCACTCATTCCACTTGTATTTTAGTATTTCAATTAAGAAACACTTCCTGAGGATAGGTGAACAATGTAAGTACATTGTAGAGAATTATCAGTATAGATCTGCTTTACAACCTTATAAAAAGTGATTAATAAAATAGAGAGTACCGACTATGCAGATCCGTACATTAAACTGTTGACCATTCCAGATGTGCATGAAGTTCATGACCAAATAACCTGTCAAGTTCCTTCACAATATTGGCACATATCGATCATCAGTTCATGAGCTAGCAAGCACTTGAGGCTAAGTTGGACTTAGACAGTTCTGTATGTACCTTTGTCCAGGCATGAATGAGCCGACGTCGCCGGTTGCCGTCACCATCGTCGCACGCCTGCGTATGTATGTACGTCGACGTCGCCGGCCGCTGTTGCCGCACGTAAAAGCCTCGCGGCCTCGCCGAACGGCTGGAGGTATGGCACCTCCGTCCTGGCGTTTGGGCGTTCTTTAGTTAGGAATTCCCGGGACCTGCGTAAGGAACACGGGAAAGGAAGGCATGGATTAAGTTTATGTTTTTTTAAGACGATTATGTTGCATATGAGATTACGCAAGGAAGAAAGGATGCGAAGATACGAGTGCCTTTTTACCTGCAGCAACTTTATCTTATGATCATATTGTACGTAATACATATTTGGAAGGAGAGCGAATCAAACAAGGAAATAAACAGGGAGGATCCGCATGCAAGGAAACCAGACTTGAATTTTTTACTCTCCTGGCCAAAACTGTACGTACTACATATTTGGAAGGAGAGCGAATCAAACAAGGAAATAAACAGGGAGGGTCCGCATGCAAGGAAATCAGACTTAATTTTTTACTGTCCTGGCCTCGTGATCGTATTTTTTCCAAATATAACTCTTCTCGAGACTTTTTTATGGATCTAGCCCCATATAGCCTAATTTCTCCGTGCGCTGAATTTTTTTTTTCATTTTTTATCCACGGAACCAATGATGCGTGAGTCTTTGCTTAATTTTTTTAATTTTTCTCATGGAACCAATAGTAGGCATCTGTTGTTTAATTTTTATCTTTTTTCACTACAGATCCAGCAGTCGGCAATCGCAGTTTATTTTTTCATATTTTTCCGGAATTATTTAATGGACGGGCACCGTTTGAATTTTTTTCATTTTTTCTCCCACGCTTGAATTTTTCAGTGGCCACCGAGCATTTCTTTTTTTACCAAAATTATCAAGCGGACGGGCACCTCTTGATTGTTTTTTTATTATTTTTCGAGAATCTTTTATTGTATTGGCATCATCATTATAATTTTTTCTGAACTAGACTCTCGCGGCGATGAATTTGCGATTGTAGCCTCGAGCCGGAAAAATTCAGCAGAGCGGTGGCGCAGTATTATTTACCAGCGCCCAGGCTCAAATTTTTTACTATAATTGTATCATCGTTATAATTTTTTCTAAATTAGGCTCTCGCGACGATAAATTTGCGATTGTAGCCTTGAGACAAAAAAAATCAGCGGAGAGGTGCTAGAATTATTTTTTCTGCGGTCAAGAAGCACTGTAATTTTTTTTCCACGCCCAAAATTATCCAGCGGTCGGGCAGAGCTTGGTTTTTTTTTGTGCCTGAAATTACCCACCGTCCGCTGGATAATTTCAAACGTGGGAAAAAAATTCCAGTACCTCTCCGTTGAATTTTTTCGACTCGAGACTACAGTCGCAAATTCATCGCCGCGAGAGCCTGATTTGAAAAAAATTATAACGACAATGCCAATATAGTAAAAAAATTCAAGCCCGGGCACTGGTAAATAATATCGTCTCCCGGTTTTCTTTTCCTAGCACGTAATGTACCTTTCCTTTTCTAAGACGTTTGTTTCCTTTTCCTTGATTCTAGGACGTTTGTTTCCTTTTTCATTGATGATACTGGAGGTGGGGGGAGGTCTGTTGTGGGCCACAGGGATGATTAGACACACTAAATAATGGCCATTGGATGTGGGTGAGTAAAGGTGAGGAAAGATCTGAGAAGTTAATTTTGATGGAGGCAAGTTTCTGGAGACATTTCGCTAGGTGCACGAATGTTGTGCCATCTCTAGTGAGATGCACTATTTATGGTGAACGTAGAAAAGAATATTTACGTGCATTATAAAGGGGTATAGATATTTACCACTCTATAGGATAACGTTTTAAGATTCATCGTTATATAGAATACAATTGATTATTTACCACTCTGTAGAGAGACCTTAGGAATTACCACTTTTTGACAGTTTGTCTTTATACAATTATGTCCCCCTTCTTCTTCTTCTTCTTATCCTCTCTTTTTTTCTTTTTCTTTTTGCTTTTTCCCTGACATGACGATGAGGTTGGTAGTCTTGGTCGGATGGAGGAGAAGGGAGGAGGAAGGGGTAAAATCATCACAAACAGAGGCAGAAAACTCCAAAGTGGCAAAGTCTAAATTGGATCTTGTATAGAGCGATAAATAATTAATTGCATTCTATACGGAGTAATTACAAATCTAAAACACCGTTCTATATAAAAAAGAGTAAATACTGAATTTGCCCCTTTAAAAAAACAAATACAAGGATTTACCTCCTGTTGATATGAAGGACAAGATCAGAGAAAGGCTTTTTCTTTAACCAGGAAAACTTTTTGCCAGTGTGGTCAAGGACCTCGACAAGAGGAGCATGCATAAAATTGTTTCTTTTTATAATATCCAAGTGGAGGCTACAATACGTATGTATAAAAAAAGCACGTGGATTTCGTGAACTCGTTTATTACATTCGAAACAACTGCAATTAGTCTAACCCCGCTCCCGCCGCCGGCTGTTGCTCAGTTGGCCGGGACGAAGGAGACAAGGTTGAGCGTGTTAGTCTAGTCATGCTTGTACACCTCCGCCCTGTACATGCCGTGGTTGCCGTCGGGGTTTAACGCATCGATGACGAGTAGTTCAGGCCAGACACCACCTGCACCTCACCGCTGACCAGCTTGCTGAACGTGAGCCCGTCATTCGCCTGCTTGACGTGCTCCCCCACCGCCCATCTGGCGAGCTTCTGATTGCGCGGGTCGCTGATGTCGATGGGTGTCCATTCCCCAAGGGCTAACGCGGTGGGCGTGACAACGGCGTAAGCGACGGTGGCGACGGCGACAAGGAGGCTGCAGGTCCTCATGGCTTCTGGTTTCTGACTTTGGATCAATCGATGTGGTTTGCAAGTTTGAGATTAACCAAAGCGGTTTGCTGCGTCGATGTTAGACGACGAGAGAAGAATGATGGGAGCATTTAAATAGACAACGCTGGGGCTTGGAGGCAATGGCAGGTGCAAGTTAATTGGTTGCATATCCATATAATTCAATATCAATTAATCGGATACTTTTCCATATTATACTGCTATGATTTTTTTAGTACCAATTAATTGTACGTATTTCCATATTATACTGCTATGATTTTTTAATTAGTACCAATTAATTGTACGCATTTACATATTATACTGCTATGATTTTTTTAGTACCAATTAATTGGACGCATTTCCATATTATATTGCTATGATTTCTTTAATTAGTACCAATTAATTGTAAATATAGTGCTTGTGCTAACGCTACGACGGCAGTACACCAATTATCAATTAAATGAGAAGATAAGTATGAATATAACACTTAATAATAAATAATCACAGTGCCCATGTGCGAGTACAAAAATGAAAATATAACATTCAATAATATTTTTGGCTAAACGTTTCCCGTATGCTCTTAAGACTTGTTTTTATGTCTTGAGGAATGTTTTCTGCGCACTCATTCCACTTGTATTTTAGTATTTCAATTAAGAAACACTTCTTGCGGTCAAGGAGCTTAGTTTTATTTTTTTCGTGCTCGAATTACTCATCGTCCATTGGATAATTTGGACGTAGGAAAAAATTTCAGACCTCTCCGTTGAATTTTTCACGAGACTACAATCGCAAATTCATCGCCGCGAGAGCCTGATTCGGAAAAAATTATAACGACGATGCCAACATAGTAAAAAATTCGAGCCCGGACGCTGGTAAATAATACTGTCTCCCGGTTTCCTTTTCTCAGCATGTAATGTATGATCCTTTCCTTTTTTAGGACGTTTGTTTACTTTTTCTTGATTCCAGGATATTTGTTTCCTTTTCCTTGATGATATTGGAGGTGGGGGGAGGTCTGTTGTGGGTCACATGGATGATTAGACACATTAAACAATGGCCATCGGATGTGGGTGAGTAAAGCTGAGGAAAGATCTAAGAGGTTGATTTTGATGAAGATAAGTTTATGAGGACGTTTCGCTGGGTGCACGAATGTTGAGCCATCTCTAATGGGATGCACTATTTGGGGTGGACGTAGAAAAGAATGTTTACGTGCATTATAAAGGAGTATAGATATAAATAAATATATATATATATATATGAAGCTTCTTTTTTACTTCCAAGAGTAGTTACTCTCTATGCCGTATCTCACAACGTGGGGAGTATCTCGCACAACGGAGGGTATGTACGTGTAGTATACGAGTATATAAGGTTAACTAGGTGGTATTTACATTTTTTTAGAGGTGGTATGTACATTTTTTAACATACTTCTTTTTACGTTCGTATATAAAGGTATTTATAAAATATACTAAAAACTATATACTCCCTTACAATTTTTTTCATGTGATTCATGTTGGAATATTTTATAATTAGTATATAAGTGTATCGAAAGTGATAAATTAGTATTTCAATTTTATTTAGGTGGTATTTCAGATATGGGAGTAACTATACCTAGGATTAGAAGGTATATTTATCTCTACTACTTCTAATTAGGAGTTGGTGGCAGTAGTCCGTTCTCTTCTAGAGTATCTGATTCATTGGATCTGACATAAACGGCTGAGATATAAGAGGATTTAATCATATCTTAGATGGAAGGATTTTATCATATCTTTTTTGAATAAAATATTATTTTAGCATATCTCTATTCACATGTTCTTACTATGGAAGGGTGTTATTAATATATCTCATAAATGGAAGGATTTTCTCATCATGTCCTGTATGGATAGAAGTATATACTCACCATATCATATAATACGGGAATTCTATCTCATCATATCTGAAAATGCATAAATTAAAAAGGAAAGAATCACGCAACCCAAATCACATGCCAATCACGAAGATGTCGGGGAGACCTGGCCTTCTGCTTTCATCTACTCCCTATTAGAGGGCACCCACTCTCATCTCCAGGAGGACAGGCCAGTCGGTAGTGCAGACACACGCAGGAAGAAAAGAGAAGAGAAAGGCTGCGTGCAAGAAGTAAGAAGATTTTCTGTAAGAGGAAGGCAATAACTTTCTCCTCCTTCAATGGTAAGGATTGATATCTCTCTACTAATTATAATTAAGAGTTGATGGCGATCGTTCGTTCTCCTTCAGAGTACTTGATTCGTTGGATCTAACATGAACGGTTGAGATGGAAGAGGATTTAACCCGATAGTCAAATCTCTTCGGAGGAACAAACTTTTCCTACTATTGAAACATAACTAAAGTTAGCGTTATTTGCAAATAATTTTTTTTGTCGTAAATTGAGTTTTCGTTTGCAACGCAGGCACATGACTAATATATATATATATATATATATATATATATATATATATATATATATATATATATATATATATATATATATATATATATATATGTGGGGATGTGTTCAGTAGTTAAAGTTTGTGCTCGCGTTGTGCGAGGTTTAAGAGCTCCCTCTCTCTATAGATTATTAGACGGGTGGGACGAAATCCAGATCCGCAGCTGCCTCAGGCAAGCAGTATCATGTATGGGCCGGATGGGCCGTGCGTAGACTACTGATAGATGAGCTAGCTGGGCTTTGTTAGTGGGCTATCTATTTGCATTGGGCTACGTACGTACGTGGACGTAAAAGCTAGCCGTGCACTCTCGGCTTGCCGGTGAGGCCGCAGCGCAGGCGCGGCGGTGGCGGCGCATCTAGCCCGGGTTCTTGCTGCCGGTGCTGGCAAGTCATGTTTAATTTGGAGATTTCTTGCCGCAATTAGATGATGCAGATGAGCGCTAAAAGGGAAACCAATCGCTGGTGGGCAAGGCCTGTCGACGACGTCTGAGCTGCAATCCGGTCGGCCGATCACGTACGCGTCTGATCTGATAACCCCAGCAAAATCCTACTACTACACGCCATGCATGTTACGTACGTAGTCCGATTCGATGGAAGAGGTGTTAATTTCGATTAAATTGCATCGCAATTCGTTTCTGTTTGGGTGGCCACTTGCCGTCCGTTTTGGTTTGTCGATGACGCAAACTAGCTATATATATAGGTCGATCGATCGGAATACGGAAGAGACGACGGAGCTTCTTTGCACCGATGTAACGAACCGTACGCGAGCGCCTTTATAAAAAGATCGGGTTCTTTTACGTACATTAAATTCAATATAGACCGGCCTAATTAACTTGTTTTTTTTTGCCCTCTAAAAGGGAGCTAGCTACTATCCCTGCGGGATTTCCAAAAAAACAGAATGAACCTAGGGAACCCTGTTGATCAGATCAGAGACTGAACCTAGCTAGTGATCTTTCTCCTGCTAGCGAGCGTCGATACCTATCTCCTAAGGAATTGATCTTCTCTCTTTCATACCAGGATATAGCCTCGAAGGAAGGACTGCAATTGGAAGGAATTAGCACTCACCATAAGCAACCGCGCGCAGAGAAGGAAAATGACAGGCCTTAGACGGAGGAAAGAAATTAAGAGGTAGAGATATACTAGCTTTTAACAATTACTGATTCTGGCTTGCCCAAGAGGTCAGATTATACTGATAAAGGTTATGAATAGATAACTACTTAGGAATAGGCAAATACTCCGGATAGATATGCAAGAACTATTCCTTATCGAACACCTTCAACAAGCTAGTACAGTACCCTCTCTTCTGGTTTCCTTTTTTCAGCACGTAATATATGATCTTTTTCTTTTTAGAATGTTTGTTTCCTTTACCTTAATTCCAGGATATTTGTTTCCTTTTCATTGAGATGATGCTGGAGGTGGGGGGAGATCTGTTATGGACCACAGGGATGAGTTAGATACATTAAACAATGGCCATCGGATGTGGGCGAGTAAAGCTGAGGAAAGATCTGAGAGGTTAATTTTGATGGAGGCAAGTTTATGGGGACGTTTCGCTGGGTGCATGAAGGTTGGGCTATCTCTAGTGGGGTGTATTATTTAGGGTGGACGTAGAAAAGAATGCTTAGGTGCATTATAAAGGGGTATAGATTAATGGTTAGATCTGATTTCTAATACGCTACCCACTATACATACCAGTGGTACGATCGATGCATCGTAAATTTCTCTATAAGAAAGCTGGCTAGCCAAGGAGATAAGCCGTATATAGAAAGACAGGCGAGGCAATGGTAGGCGGCCGATCGGTGCCGGCACAACGAACGACATGGCCGTATTTCTTTCGGTTTCAGGCAAGCTAGCTTACCCATATATAGCCCCGCCCGCGCCGCGTAACAAACAGCACGCGTCCGACGTACGATCAGCCGGCCGCGCAGCTCCAGCTTAGCTAGCACATCCGCACTAGCTGCTTGAATCAATCAACTCTCCGCCGGACCGGACGGCACGCAGTTTGGTTGTGTTGCACCGGCCGGGCGGCGACGTACCTCAATGGCCGCCGTCGAGGCTACCGCGAAAGCAAAGGCTTTTCTGATCCTGCTCGCCGCCGCTGCGTCCCTACTGCACCCCGTCGCAGCCGGGACGTCGTCGTCGGGGTCAGCCCCTGGGGTTACGCTACACGTGGAGAATCAACAGGTGCGTGCCTGCGAGGCTGCGCGTACGTATTCGTATGTGCAGGAGTTCGATTCTTGCTGCTTAATTATCTGCGTCGATCGCTCTTAGCATTAATCTAGTTGCCGAATATAACAACTACTGATCGAGCGTTTTTTTCATTAATTCTGGGGAGTTGAATCACTAACTGTTTAACTTCTGCGTGTATATGCGCAGGTGCTTGTGGACAATGGTGTCGTGCAGGTGGCGCTGTCCAAGCCTCAGGGCCAGATCACTGGAGTTCGCTACGACGGCGAGCGTAACCTCCTGCAGTTCACTAACGAGGACAACTCAGGCGGGTACGTACTGCATCAACCCAACTACGTAGTCCTGTTCTCCAGTCTGTTTGATTAGTTTGTTCGTATAAACAAGAGAGCAATCGATCCTGTGAGACAACGGCAAGCATGCATGATCTGAATATATATTTGCAAATTACAGGTACTGGGATGTGGTTTGGAACTTTCCCGGGTCAGATCACCCAAGAGGCATGATCGATATGTGAGTGCTCATTAACTAAATTGCGTTATCTTTTACTCAACCTCTTTGGTGTGTGCTTTGATTGATCTCCTGATGTTTAGGCTCCTCCCTCTCTCGCTAGTTCCAAAGGGTGCTGCTAGCTTTCTGTTAAGACACGCAGCAATTATATTTTAGATGCACTTATCCATCCACAAAAAATTCACTTGTAACTAATCTTGTTTAATAGTAGTAGTAGTACAGAACCTGAAAGTCACCGTTAGTTAGCAGTTGCTGCTTGGTGAAGTGCCTTGCGCCGTTGCGCTGTCACAGCCCATAGCATATTTAACATGATCAACCAACCCATAATCAACATTATACATACTAGTTTGATTTAAAAGCTCTTTACCTGATCAGGTACCTACTAGCTAGTAGCATGCTCAGTTAACTGTTTGGAACCACCAATATTTATATGGATTCAAGAAGCGCCGCCACCCCAGCGAAGAACAAATAGAAGTAACCAACTACATATGAATGAGCACCAAAAAGATGCTTCCTAAATCCTAATAGCAACACAACTGTCAACTGTAAAGTGTTGCTCCAGTACTGTCTGAAAAGCAATAGCACTACCAAACACCTTCAGAAATTACTGCTGGATAAACGGGGGATGTACACTAGTTCAGAAAATTTCCAAGGAAAGCCATTTTTTATTTGTAACATAGTGGCAGTGGTTGCCAAGGATTAGGATGAATTGTGCCTTAGTCATACAGCTGAAGCAATTATGCTTATCCCAAATATATATGATAATTGCATTAATTTACACAGGCTGGAGAGTACAGAATTCATGGTGGTATCCTCAAGTGAAGAACAAGTGGAGCTTTCTTTCAGGAGTACATATAATCCATCAAGCCGAAATAGCGTCCGTCTAAGAATTGACAAGAGGTGAGCCATTCGTTAGTTTTGTCAAATGGTGCTGATGACAAAATTGTTAGTTCTCCTGTGATATACTAGTATCACTAACATCTACAACGACTGCTGTTTCAGGCTGGTGATGCTCAAAGGAAGCTCTGGATTCTACTGTTATGCCATCTTCGAGCATGACAGGGACTGGCCTGCTCTGAACATCACGGAGGCTCGACTCGCCTTCAGGCTTAACACGGGCAAGTGAGTATCCTTCGCTGTATTGTTAAGTCATTCAGCTTGCTCGTAGATAAACACACAGCCTTTTCGTTTTAACATTTGTTGTACCAATGGATGAGTGGACATTTGCCATCTCTGTACAGTTGATCCTTTGTCCTTTCACAGCATTTTCTTCACCTGTACTGGTACGTTTAACAAATTAGTCTCGGCTATGGTATGAATACTGTGTGTTAGGTTCAATTACATGGCGATCTCAGACGATATACAGATGTACATGCCCAGGGCGACGGACAGAGATGCACCCCGTGGTGTTCCATTGGCCTACAAGGAGGCAGTCCTGCTCGTCAACCCCTCCGAGCCACAGTTCAAAGGAGAGGTTCGTACTCAGCACGTACTAGAAGAAATAAACATGATTTCGGCATGGCAGATCGAGTCACAGTTACCAGAAACGCTGTTAATTTGTCCGAGTCACGGTACGGAATTCGGATTCGCGGTTCACCACTTTTTCTTCCAATTTCCACTGCGAATACGAAATCCGTACTCTAAACTATTTCAGATTTGACGAATCTAGTTTGCGATTTATGAGGATTTACAGCGAATCCGGTAACTATAAGTTCTAACGAAAAAGTAAAGCATGCTGAAATTAACGTTAGTCAAGTGGCAGAAGTGTCTAATGGACAGTTTTATCCGATCGATACAGGTGGATGACAAGTATGAGTACTCGCTGGATAACAAGGACAACGTAGTTCATGGCTGGATCAGCAACAACCAACCCAATCCCATGGGCTTCTGGGTCATCACTCCCAGCAACGAGTTCAAGAGTGGCGGCCCGCTCAAGCGGGAGCTCACCTCCCACGTCGGCCCGACCTCCCTGACTGTAAGCATGCGTCGATCATTCATCCATTGCCACAACCCAATTCCAAATCTCCAATCAAAGTATTTCAGAATATCTGCACTTTGTAGCATACTGACTACTGAACCCTACGCTACATGTTAACTGAAAACTTTGTGATTCCTGCGTCTCCATCAGATGTTCCTAGGAACACATTACATTGGGGACGACATAGTTCTGAAGATCGACGACGGCGAGTACTGGAACAAAGTCATGGGGCCGGTGTTCGTCTACCTGAATTCGAACCCAAAGAGAGGAGACCTGAAGGCCCTATGGGAGGACGCAAAGGCACAGGCGCAAGCTGAAGTGAGCAAATGGCCGTATAGCTTCCCTGAATCACGAGACTTCCACAAGGCAGGAGAAAGAGGATCAGTTACCGGGAGGCTATGGGTCAGAGACAGGCACATCAGTGGCCAAGACATGGCTGCTGGGATGGCTTACATTGGCCTTGCCTCACCTGGACAACCCGGCTCCTGGGCGACGGAGAGCAAGGTATGAAATAGCAGCAGTAAAAGCGAAGTATGGATCAAGTTTCAGCTAGATTCACGACACTCTCTGAGACTTTTCACCGCTTGCAGAATTATCAATTCTGGACAAGGACTGCATCTTGTGGCGGATTTACCATTGACAATGTCCGGGCAGGAGTGTACAACCTCTATGCATGGGTTCCTGGCTTTCTCGGAGACTACATGCATACTTCTCGCGTAACCGTGACACCGGGTTAGTACTTTCTCCGGTCACAGATAGTTGTCGTTTTAGACATATATTATAATAGAAATAACGGTTAAAGCTGTGTTTTAGAGACCGTATCGACGTCCAGAGAACGACACCTATTTGTGACCGGAGGTAGTAGCATAGTAAAACTAGCTAGTGTTTTAGCTTTACCATTTAACTGACAGTTTGGATCACAATTCACAATCAGAACAACTCTGTGCTGTCAGAATAACCATTGTCCGTTCAATGCAATTTCAAACAGGCCGTACCATCAACTTTGGTGATCTTGTGTTTGAGCCTCCGAGATCAGGCCCAACGCTGTGGGAGATGGGTGTTCCTGACCGGAGTGCAGCGGAGTTCTTTGTCCCTGACGCCAACCCGAAATACCTCAACAAGCTCTTGCTGAACAAAGACAAGTTAGTCACTCGCCATTCAACTCTTAATCAGAGTTTCGTCAAAGGAAAGAAAAAAGCTCTTAATCAGAGCGCATATGGCACGAGAATTGTAGCCTCGATCTGATGAATTTGGTTTCGTTGCACAGGTATCGGCAGTACGGCTTGTGGGAGAGGTACGCCGACTTGTACCCTAAAAACGACCTTGTTTTCACAATCGGCCAAAGCGATCATGCGAAGGACTGGTTCTTTGCACATGTCACAAGGTAATTAGCAAACATTGCTTCTTTTATTTCCAGCCTACATTTCTCAGTTTATCTGCGACTTATCCAATGCAAATGCACATATGAACAAGTTATATATAGAGAAATTCTACAGCGTACCATACTAGTAATTTATAGTGGGCAATAGAAATTAGATCTGGTTATTGATTTGTTGAGGACTTTTCGACTACTCTACTATTGAACCAAATACAAATAATTACTAGCTAATCTGATCATTGGATCGAAAAAATGAACAATCTATATTAAATTGAGTGTACCGTAAATTAAAGACCTCGGTGTATTCTACTGTGCAGAAAGGTAGGCAACGGTAATGCGCCGACGACACGGCAGATACGGTTCAATCTGGATCGCGTCGCAGCAGATGGCACCTACACGTTGCGCGTCGCTCTTGCCGCCGCGCACATGTCCAGACTGAAGGTCCAGGTGAACGGCGCAAGGAGGTCGGCCGGGATCTTCACGACGCCGGAGTTCGGCGACGGCAACGCCATCGCGAGGCACGGCATACACGGCGTGCAGTGGAGCTTCGACTTCGCCATCAGGGGTTACCTGCTCCAAGAAGGCGAGAACACCATCGACATCACCCAGACGAGGGCGCTCAGCGAATTCTTTGGGGTCATGTACGACTACATCCGGTTGGAAGGTCCTCTCGGTTCTTGGAGAGACCCTACACGAGAGGTGCATGATCCAATTACAAGCTGTAGATAGGTAGTGAAGTTGAAGATTGTCAGTGTAGTAATACATAGTATAGGCTCAGTTCCCATGGCCACATCATGATACTAAAGTAACAGCAAAATGTACTATAATCTCTACTACTTCTAGGTGGCAGTGGTACGTTCTCTACACCAACCCACGTCTAAAAAAAACCGACCAACGAGAAAAACCTAGAGGGCAAGCGCGAACACAAGATAGCAAGTAAATCAGGATTTTACAAATTACCCTAGAGAAGTGCTCCTACTGTCCTGCAATCATGGGAGGTAATTCAGGGATTAGCGATGATACTTTCCAGCGCGCGTTCGATCGGCCAGCTTAATTAGTTCCCTCACCACCACCACCTCCCGCACCGACTGCACCGGCAGCCATCAATAACGCCCCAGACAATGACACACAGAAAGCGGCCGACGACCCTAGCCTCGCGCCCATTGGCAGGTCCAAGCTCACCACCACCTTCCCATGCCTACATATACACAGGGACACAAGATTGTCCCAAGATCGAGGTGTAGAGGAAGAGGAAGGCAGATAGATGGCGGAGAGCCAAATCTTGGCTTTGGGGATCTCGTGCCCTTAAGAGCTTGGTGATGGCGACCAGGTGTTCGGGGAGCACGACCTCGAAGCCTCCAACCCCGCCTCGCAGCCCTCCCCCAGCGCCTCGCGGAGGCGCGAGCATGGCCACGAGAAGGTGAGGCCCAAGTCCCTCAGGTCCACCTCTACCACGCAGCCACCCTCCCCTGCAAAACCTCACATGGCAACAAACTGTGAGAAAAGGCGGCACCAAGAAAGGATCGAAGTGCTGGGTTTCTTTATCTGGGGCGGGGATACACACCTGAGGGGAGGAGACGGAGGGAGGACCGGGTGTAGAGGTCGACAGCGGCGGCGACGGCAGCGGAGCCGTGGTCGACGGTGTGCTCGCCGGCGAGGATGATCTTGCTAGGCGCGCGCACACGAACCTCCATTGATCCGATCTCCGGTCGTTTGAGTGCTTTTCCGTGGCCTGAGTGACGCGCTCGAGGGAGTCGGCGCGAAGAGGACCGGAGGCCGGGGTTGTCCATCCCAGCCCTTCGTGCCAGATCCAACAGATCAGCCCGCCCCTCCCGATCTGGACTGCGTATCTCTCGGATGATGACGCCAACGACTTCGAAAAGAACGCGCTCGTGGGTGCGGGACGCGCCGCAGAGACCGTCGCATTGGTTCTTAGAAGGAAGGGTGAGAAAACCATCGTTGAGGGTTTGGAGGCCGCGCGTAAGAGTGCTCGCCGCGATCGTCGCATCGGATGGCATCGAGGACACGAACAAGAAGCGGGTAGCCAGGGCCTTGTCGTGGACGCGGCGGCGTCGGCCGCGTCACTAGCGTGCATGCTGCGTGGCGGGAGTGGTCTGGAGGCAAGGATCGACGTGGCGAGGTTGATGGAGTTCTTGCTCGCCAATGCCGCCGGCGAGGCGAAGACGGCGGTGGCCGAGCTGATACGGCTCGTCGGCCCCGTCGGCGAGAAGGGCAGCCTGGACAAGAACGCCGTGGGCACCGGCTTCTCCTGCCTGGACAGCATTTTCGGGTCCCGGCGCGTGGCGCGTGCTGACATGATACGCCTTGGCGCAGTCCCAACCGCGGTGCGCGCGCTCCACGCCACGATGGAATCGAGCGCATCCGCCAAAGCTCTCCGGATCCTCGAATCCGCTGTCGGCTGCGGCGAGGGCCGCGCCACTCTATGTGACAACGCGGAGGAGGCCGTCCCGACGGTGGTGGGCAAGATGATGAATACCGGCCGAGGCGGCGCCGAGGGCGCGGTGGCCGTGCTCTGGGCTATGTGCCACAAGTATAAGGACCGCAGGGCCGCGGACGCGGCGATGGCGTCCGAGGGCGGGCTGACGAGATTGCTGCTGCTGCTACTGCAGAGCGGCTGCTCGCCGGTGGCGAGGCAGATGGCGCTGGAGTTGCTCAAGATATACAAGGTGAACGCCAAGAGCTGCCTCGCCGGCTACCACTCCGAGACCACACACATCATGCCGTTCTGATTCTGAAAAAACAGCAAATGAATATGGCTTGCAAGCTTGGAGCACTGGCGATTAAACGGAGTCGAATGGCATGGAACAGGGGATCAAGTTCTTGCTCCTTTTTCTTTCAAGTTTTCTTTTTTTTCTTTTTAATGTAAGCTGGTGGAGATACAGAAGAGTTGATTTGTACATGGGTAGAGAGTTTTGACAGGAAAAGAGAAGCAAGGAGAAATTAACCAAGGAATTGTTGATTTGTGGGCCGAAAAATTGCAACTGAATGCTTAGAAAGGATGATGAATTACAGGGAAATCTGGAATGATAATCTTGCAGTCTATATTCATTTGGTAGCAGTTTTGTCCTACTAATGGCCTAGCAACTTGTTACTTTTACCGGTGTGGTTCATTGTGGATCAGAGAAAGGCCAGTGCCATCTGTGGATTCATCGAGTCCAGGGAGTGTCTTGGCCATCAAAGAGCTTGTGAACGTGCTTTAGCAGTAAGCATTTATCCTAATTTTCCAAGTCAATTATGCATTGTATCTGTTTTACTCTCCTTTTCAAGTTCTAAATAAACAGCTTCAATATCTGTACTCTATAAGAAATTTATATCAAATACCTCTATATCCCTGTGATGATGAGATGTTCCCATTTAGATTCAAGAGGAAGCAGTACCATGTTAGGCTCAGCTTTGCAATGACAATCAACAAGGCGCAAGGGCAGACCATCCCGAATGTCGGTGTCTACCTCCTGAACCGGTTTTCTCTCATGGGCAACTGTATGTTACGCTATCTAGAGCTACCACTAGAAGCAACATCAAGATACTTGCCGTCGCAGATAAGGAGAAGGACAAGGGCCAAAAGTCTAAGAAAACTCACGAAAACCTCACAAAAAAATATTGTCTACAAAGAAGTACTCACATCATAGACAAGGTTTTGATCAAAATGATATCCAAGACGTGTTGCAATGTAACTGTTTATTTTCAGATCTTCCGGGATGTATACGAAGAATATCATTTTTAAATATGTTCTAATATGATGAATGCCTTATGTATTACGTACAATATATTTGGTTTTAATTCATGTCGGAGGAGAAATCATAAAAACTTTTGTAATTGGGAGAAATAGATGTTTGATCTTGCAGCATAATTTTTTTTTATTGCTTAACCTTTATGTTTCGTTACTAATTTTATTTTTCGTAGCAACACACGGGCATTAAACTAGTACTACTCCAATTTTCACAAGTTTTCCCAGAAATGGGATCATCCCTAGTTATCTTTTTTACAAGCAGAAGTGAGCCATGCATCATCTGGCAGCCTGTTAACACCTCGCCCCAATTTGGAGAACATCTTGCATTCGAGGGGAGATTAAAGTTCATGGAAGAACTATGATAGACTTAAAAATAAATCAAAGAAATAGAAGGCCGAGAGCAGATGATCCGGCCTAGTTCGGGCCATTGCCCATGCCATTGTTGGCTTTACCACTGGTCCAAACATAAAAACCTCCTCTCCTAGAGGTCTTCTCACAATGGACCTCTCCACCCCCTCCCACTTAGCCATCTATACCGATTTATCCCATTTAGGTGGCCATCTAACACATCTAATCGCCGATTAGACACTAGGTATGTGCCGGCACCCCCAATTTTTTTGAAAATTCTAGATATATACTTGCAAGTAGAAATCACAACACATTTGGACTTTCAACATAATTTGATAATACGTAAAGGACTTGGATAACAATTACATTCCATGTCTCAGAGATGATACTTTTTTCCTCAACTTAGGTACCAACCATGTTTCAACCTAATATTTCTACAAACTAATATTTGGTATTTTATATGAAAATACATACTATACCACAACTAATACTTGCGTACTAAGTATTAGTACATCAAAAGATGGTTTACGGGTTTTTTCGCTAGAATAATAGGATACTACTAAGCAATTATATATTTATAATAATTTATCTATCAAGGTTACAATTTGTTATCACTTCAGAAATATGTGATAAATATTTTGGCTTCATATAAGCTTTTGCATATTGTATGAACAGCCGTAACAAAATTAAAAACTAATAGATTATTATAAGTGAGTACAACTCTTAACTATTATCAACAGCTAACAGTTATATGTATAATACTATATTGCTAAGTGTCAATGGTGTATCCCAATCAAAGTTTTCTAGTTCCGACGCCGGCACCGATGCACAAACATGGACAAAAAGGAACACAGGCATATCGTCTAAAAAGAACGAAACACAGTCATATAATTAATACAAAAAACTACACAGAAGCTACTATGGTTTCTGTGTGAATTACAAAAGAACAATCGCAAATAAAGAATTCACAGACTTCACAAAGTCGACCCAGCCACCTTCACCACAATAGAGGCAAGCTTGAACTTTATTTGCTGGCTGGTACGTCCATGTTTGTTCACTTTGAAGGAACAATAGCGTTCAACATCAGTGTTGGAGCTAGCCTGTTTGACGTACATTGAACTTCAAATGCATCGATCCAAGAATCCATAATTATGTACACGATCAAGGACTGCTATGTGTCCATAGCACCGAATGGGGCAACCATCGACTGAAACTTTAGCCAACTTCGACGAGAAAATCTGCATCATGGGACACGGTGGGTGTGTAATGCAAGTTTGCCGATCTGGGTAGCATACTGTTGGCTCTGACAGCATCGTTGGATCCAACCGAGCATCACAAGAGCAGAAGAAACATGATCAATCATATAACTGGCAAAAACGTGATCAGACAGACTCACAGACACAGGTGTAAGAAACTAAACCTGCAGGTTGTCGAGGAAATCCTATAGTTTTTCCAGTTAGCTAGGAATTTGTATTGCAAGGTATAGATAGAGGCAGTGGTAAGATTGAAGGTTGTCATAGCAGTAACGTATAGGGCCAGCTCCCACATGTATATGAATAGTAGCAAAGTGTACTACAGTACTGTACTGCTCCAATTTTCAGAAGTTTTGCAGAAATGGGAACATCCCCGGTTATCTTTTCTAGTTTCTTGGAAGCAGAAATGGGCCACACCTGCACCATCTAGCAGCATGTTAACACATCGACCCAATTTAGAGAGCGTGCATGTTGGATCTGGGGAGAGATAAAGTATAGCACATTGGTTCTGACTGGGGTGACCATAAATTAATCGAAGTGCTGGGTTTCAGGCCGTGCAATTGTCTCGAATCAAGCATAATTTACACGTCCTTGAGGAAAAGAAGAAGGCATAATTTACACCTCAAGTGATCATGTAGGCTGCTAAAGCAGAGAAGAATCAAATAGCAGAGTTGGCAAGCGTGTGCTCCAAGTGATCTCCATGCCTGTCCCTCCTTAACTAGCAGATGCTAGATATTACGATACAATTGTCTTTCATATACACCTCTATTTTTTATATTTGAAATATAATTGTATTTGTTAAATAGCTCTAATATATATATATATATATGATTAATCTACACCGTCATAATCTGGTCTGGCCAAAATAAGTGGTGGATATTCTTCTCTTTTTTTTCGATTAATACGAGAATTTCTAAAAAAAAGTTATCATTTAAATTATTGTGAAGTTTTTTTACTCTTGAAACGAAGAAGGTGTCCGGATGTTTTATTTATTTATACAGAGAACTCGCATAATTTTGAGTATGCTTTGTCTGCTGATGCCTCGATGCACCTGGGTCCCATGCCATGCCACTCCACAACTCATGGTGGTCCCAACCACAACCAGTAACCATAGGTTGTTATCGCTGCTCATACCATACGTGTTGCTTTTGTGAGGAATATCTCACTCTCAACTGCACAAAAAGCAACACAAGAGCTAGTATGCATGCTCTTTCAGGTCACCTTTTAGTTAGCATGCACCAAAGTGTGCCTGTCTTTTGCCATCCCCTATCATTGTGTCTTGGAACAGCTAGCTTATCTGTCTCGACCTTCGAATAGATCTCCAATCGACCACCACATTGGTCAGCTCAAATTATCATCAATAGAGCTTGCAGTTTTATCTTGATATTCAAGAGCAAGCTGCCATCAAGCACATCAGGCAATGGGAAGAGGTTAAGCTAAGAGACACAACCCAGTAGTGCTTTCCGTTTTTTTTTTCTATTCCGGTCTTGCGGCCAACTTCTAATTGTTTGTTTATTAAATAGAACTTTTCTAAATAAATAACCTTACCTTCACTTATTTTCAAAGATCACCCTTTTTTTCGCCATGGCACTATCACGAAACAACACTACCATGGGACAAAGGGTGGCCACCCTGGCGCAAATTCCAGTGGTGGTGTGGGTAAAGAAGTTCAGATGATAAAAGAAAGAGATTCTTGCCTCTCATCATTCATTGAAATGTCTGATTCATTTGGTAATTAGTAGTACTAGTTGTTAGTTGTTACCATTACTAGATTGCTGCAAAGTCCAATTAGAATGCTGAAATTCAGGTCATTATGTGTTTTTCTCGAATGTTTTCAGTTCTCGATGTCATTTTCAGTAACTATCTTTTGCACGCTTAAAGAAGCTAGCACCCGTACGACCAAGAGATCGATCGAGGTAAAGCGTAAGTGCTAGCCACCACACCTTCCCTGGCAAATGTAGTCTACAGTCATTACTACTTTAAAAAAAAGCTACTTTTTTTATAATTGTATTTGGCCCCCTTAATCTTTAATTTAGACAATTTACTGCTACTTTTTTTTACTTTTATGAACTCGTTGTTGTAGCTCCTATTGCAACTATTTACCTTGTCTTAAAATTAAAGAAGGTCCAAATACAGGTTGTTGTAAGTTACTGACTGGTACCGTCCAAATATACCCAGCCAGCTACCTATAGGTACAGAAAAGCTAGGCCCCACTGACCGGTTCATTGGAACTTAAAAGAAAGGAAAAGTTTGGTGTTTTGCTACAAATTTGAAGTGAATTTTGTTTTTACCACTAATTTCAATTCATTTTGCCACTAATTTGAAGTGAATTTTGTTTTAACCAACGAGTTCTCTTATCGACATTTGGGCTCACACCCGACTTGCAAGTGAGCTAACCCCGTGACAAGAACGAGACGAAGGCACCGTTTAGTGACGAAAACGAAATCATTTGAAGAAAGGATGAGCCTCGTCTGCACTTGCGTTAAATATGTCTGTTGACGTCAAAAATTTGAAGTAGGGTTTCTGACAATAGCACATCAGACGAACACCTGGTTCAAGAGCGTGCCAGTCGATTTGACCTGTAATCGACAAGGTGAAATATAAAATTTCCTCAAAGCCGATCGTGAAGATCAATCAGCTTAAACTCAATCAGCTCAAAGCCGATTAAATCAAGATAAAAAGGTAAGTCCAACTAGCCGATTAAGGCTAATCATAGGATAAAGGTAGATCGATTCTGAAGAAGGTGATGCGCAACAAAATCAGAATAAATCAAACCTGGGACGTAATTTGAAGAAGATCAACAATCGGCGATGTGCAACTTTATTGATCAAGATCGAATTACAAAGACTAAATTATAAGAACTACTCCTAGTCGATAGGAAAAAGTAATGTAAATTGGTGTATTTGATTATGATTGATATATTTCTGCGGCTCGCCCTTGCCCTCTTTTTATATCCGTCGGCCGATCGTGTCCTATTACAACACGTTACAAAGCCTGATCCGTATCGGCCTCAATCCGGATAGTTTTCCCTTAAAGATCTTTATTGTTACCAAATATCTTCAAATCTTGCTAAATCATCCGTTGGTTACTGCATATTGACTTTCTCTTACCGATTTTGACCATACCTGCCAAATTTTGGTGTAAACATATGCCCCTCATTTTTGAAAGATAACTTGTTATATTTCAAAAATTGCAACTATCTGCTTTTCTCCGTCGGCTAACTGATAATCCTCATAGAGTAACTGCCGCTTTAACTGCGCCGTAATTTTCTGACATGCGTGTAGTGTGTTTTAACTGCTCGTGTCTTTTGAGATCCCTCTCCCGCCGCTTCAAATTTTCACCATGCTATAAAATGCGGCCCCCACACGGTCATTCTTCACGCGCTCGAGCTCTCGAACCATCTGTAATCGGCTTAAATTCTTCGTTTGACGAATCCTCGAAACAATCTCTTAGCTCAATCATCTTTCCAGATCGGCTACAATGGACCCGAGTCAGGTACTCATCCCGATCCCACATAGCAATGATCAATACTTTTTGGGTCCCTTTGAAAATTTAGATGTCAATACTGTCACAAATCAAGAAATCCCTCGTCTCCTTTTGTTGGCTTCTGGTTATAATATAGAAGGTTGGAATAAAAGTTTCAGAGCTTGGCCGACGGCTCTCAAGGGGTGGAGGAATTAGTTTATTAGGGTGGCAGCCCAAAAGAGGGGTGAATGGAAAAAAATGAGTATAGCCGAATGCATCCCCCTTTCCTTAGCCGATCCAAAAGCCAATGAGCCCCTAGTGGCCACGACTTGTTATTTTTGGTCAGATTGCTTCAATGCCTTTTTGTTTCGTACTGGTCCCATCGGCTCAACTCTTTTGGACGTAGCCCAACTGTATTGCCTTATGCCAGATGGTGAACAAGTGTCGGCTTTTAGTGGTAAGCCCAGTCATAAGCTTATCAAATCGAAGGGTGAAGGATGGGCCAAATACATCAGTAATAATAATCAGGTGCATGGACCAGTGTCGGATGAAGAACATGTTGCTTTCCTTAACCTTTGGTCGGGTCGATTCCTGTTTTGTGGAGCATCCCTTGGGCCGACTCAAGTCTATCAAGTCATAGCAGAACAGCTTGTTGAAGGTCGTCGGCTAGCATTAGGAAAAACCTTTCTGGGTGCTGTGTATCAGATGTTATACGTAATAAGGAGTCGGCTTTTTACTGGTTTTGAACATTTCACTGTCGGCAATGTGGCGCGGTCTGATGTGGTTCGTGCATATCTGGTTATACTGCCTATTCAGCCGCCCCTTCAACCTGAATTTAGCCGACGGAACTCCTTTTCCAAGAGATGATACTGCAGAAGGCGCACCTTTTCAATTCAGGGAATGCCGATCTTTTGGTGAAAGATTTATGATGTGCTCCAGTAGTAAGACAAAGATCACACCTATCGGCTGTAGAAAATTTTTATCATTCTTCCTGCAATTGGACACTGAAGACTTCAAGCAACAGGATTTCTTTAGTTACAGTGCCACAGCCGTTTTTCCTTGGCCCTCTTTCTTGCATTTAGAAGCCGACAGCTCTTTGATGCCTAAAGAGACCCTGGACTTGTACAAACTTTTCGTCCCTCCATGCGTTTTCCATGCCGGCCTTCACACCAGGAATCGAACATTCCAACCATCGTACGAATTTTACCATCAGTCAGTCTATGCAAGACAGCTTGGTTTTGGTCAAGCGATTCCAAGCTTACCACTCCTTGATCGGCTTCAGCCCAGGGCTAGAGTCCGTAATGCCACTGCAGCTAAGCTGGTTTTAGAAATAACCGATGAGCTCTAACTTCGCAGCTTTCCTCACTTCTTTTTGAATGCCCGTCGGGCTGGTGGTTTCACTTCATGGTGATCGGCTATTGCGGATTCATTCTATATGAAAAAACTCCATCAATCATAATCAAAGACTTCTTCCCAGACCTACTAGAGCCGACATTAGTGTCTAACAGCGATTCTAGCAATGAAGCTAGTTCATCAGGTTACACTAACACAAGCTTAGAAAAAATAACAAGTGAGGTATCGACCTTTGATCAACTTCACCTTATTCGTCTCTTATTTTCCTTAAGACATTTTACTGACTGACCTTTGTTTGCTTAATAGGTCAAGGCTGCTGGCAAGAAACCCGCTGCTGGCCAATCGGGTAGTGGCCAACAAGGTAAAAGGCCACACCAATCGATTGGCCTTACTGGGTACACCTCGGGTACCCTGGGTATCCAAAGTCCGTCACTATCGGACATTGAGAAAAAACAACCCAGTAAGTATAACATGATCGACTGTCATTTCTTTATATTTCTTTCGCAACTAACTCTTAGCCAATCATAATTTCAGAAAAGAAGAAAACTAAGTACATCAAGGCTCCGGCAAAAAGGGGATCAAAGCCCCAGGAGCAGAGTGGCGAGAGTTCGCCACACGCGTCGGCTATTGCAGAGGTAAGCAGTGTACTTTTATGGATTAACGACAAATGTTTCTCAAGATGTTGGCTTAACCTTTATTTTTCTCTTCAGCCGACACCATCAGCATAGGTCGCAGCAATCTTGGGCGACCTCCCTACTACTTCTCTGGGAGTCCTCTCTCCTTCGTTGCCAACGCCACTAGTCACGACGATCGAAGTGCTTCCAGAGTCCTCCAACCCAACCAACTTGTTGGGGTTTTCATTGGCCGATCTGGACGATCCTGAGATAATGGCCACTGACGACTACGACGCAGAGATAAGGAAAATTCTGGAAGTGTCAAAGGAAGCATCAGCTGCGGTGATCTCAGCATCGGGGATGCAAGAGCATCTCAACAAGTTCTTTGATCTGGTGATGAAGCCTCGATCAGAGATTTTGGCCAACAACCAGCCGATCAGAGACGCTATGGCAGCAGTTGAAGCCGACTTGCCCCTAGAAGCAATGGAAGCTCTCCTCAACGTCTGCCACTTGGATGAGAGGAAATCTGAAGTAGAGGCAGCTCAGGCGAGGATAGCACAGCGCGAAGCTCAAGAAGCCGATCAGAAACTTTTGAATGAGCTGGTCGCTGATGCTAAGGCCAAGAAGCAAAAATTTGATGCCGACACCGAGCTGCTCAAGGCCACCAAGTAATCTGTCCATAAACTTGAATCGACCAAGAAGTTCCTCATGGAAGAATTGGCCAAGACAGAGAAGCAGATTCTAGAAGGCCAACAAACCCTTGAGAAAACTTCATCAGCAATCAAAGATCAGAAGCTTGGCATTGTTATGGCCGTGGTCAGAGTGAAGAAACAGATGACCAAAGTGGTACCGGTGCCAGGGAGTGCCAAAGAAGACGATCGCATTATTGATGAAGTTCAATGTGTGATTGCTAAGGTTGCCGGTGCTTTATCGGCTTTGGGCGCAACACTCCCGGGATCTGGCATTCAGTATTAACTTTTTCCATAAGATGTAAACTTTTGTTGGATGTCCTAAAACACTTGTAATACTCTAATGTTTTATAATCGGCTGTTTAACTGATTTATATTTAGTCTTGTTTTGTAATTTACTTTCTTTCTAGCCGATTAACAGCATCGAGTTAACTCGGCTTCTCAGAGCGATTTTCTTTTCTAGTCGACTAAGCTCCAACCCAGACGCTAGGATAGTATTTCTTTAAGTATTTCTCGTTAATCGCTTTAGGCAAAACAGATCATTCTAACGTCTCAAGTATGTACGAATTTCCATCGACTAGCCGATTAACCTTATACGGTCCTTCCCACGTAGGCGATCATTTTTCGAATCGATTATCTTTAGAACCAATAGGCAATATTGTTTTCCAAAATAAATCGGCTTCATCAAAAGATTTAGGCACAACCTTTTTATTGTATGCCCTTGCAACTCTAACCTTATTCTTCTTAAGCCGATTCAGTGTAGACAAACGTAACTCTGCTAATTCATCCTAGTTATCGATCATTAGATCGTTGTAATTTTGAGCCAACAAACCATTTTGTCTGGTTGTTCGCATAGAATCGATGTTAATCTCCACAGGCAAAACGACTTCTTGGCCATACACTAACTGATAAGGCGAAAGTTTAGTTGCCCCGTGATAAGCTAGCCGATACGCCCAAAGCGACTCCGATAGCGTTGAGTGCCAATTCCTTGGTTTTTCATTATTTTTGTTTTGATCAACTTGATCAACGTTTTGTTAGATGACTCGGCTTGTCCATTAGCCCGAGCGTAATATGGGGATGAATTCAACAACTTGATCCCTAGGCTTTTCGCGTAATTCTGAAATTCATTAGACATAAATACTATACCTTGATCGGTCGTGATAGTTTGTGGTATTCCAAATCGATGGACAATGTGTTCATTAACAAACCCGATCGCTTCAACACTAGTGACCTTTTTAAGTGGTATAGCTTCAACCCACTTAGAGAAATAATCGGTTGCGGACAAAATGAACTTATGGCCTTTACTTGAAGCAGGAAATATTTGACCGATTACATCTATCCCCCATCCTCTGAACGGCCTGGCTTGATAATCGGGTGTAAAGCCGATGCCGGTGCTAGTTGCACATTGCCAAACTTTTGACAAGTCTGACATCCTTTGTAATATATGAAACATCTTCTAACATTGTCGGCCAAAAATATCCTGTTCGCCTAAGCATCCATTTCATCTTATGAGCCGATTGATGAGATTCACAAATACCTTCATGTACTTCACCCATTGCCACCTGCGCCTCTTCGGTTCTAAGACATCTCAACAGCAAACCTTCTATTGTTCGATAATACAAAATATCATCCAGGACTACGTACTTCAAAGCTTGCTGCCTAACCTTGCGCTCTGTCGGCTTAGATGGGTCGTTTAGGTAATTCCTTATTTGTGCCCTCCAGTCAACAATATTAGCGCACATGACAGATTTGCTTACTAGTTTAGTCACCTGATATCGGCCAAAGTCCTTGTACCTCGATGCCTGTTGAGCCAGGGCGTTGGCTCTATCGTTCAATTCACGAGGGATATGATCGATAGAAAATGAGATAAACGAGCTGATAATTTCAAAGCACTGTTCTAAATATTTAAGTAATATTTCATCGCAGCATTGGTATTCACCTTTTATTTGTTGCACGATTAACATGGAGTCGCTGTATGCTTCAACGGTACTTACTCCGATATTCTCTAACAATTGTAAACCTTTGAGCAATGCCTCATACTCTGCCTGGTTGTTTGAACATCAGTTATTTAGCCGAAACGCGAATTCAAAATTATGACCCTTGGGCGATATGAGTACGATACCAATACCATCGCCTTCCCGGCATACTGACCCATCAAAAAATAATCGCCAAGGGGCAACAGATACTAGGTCGGCAGCGGTATCATGCCATGTCATAAAATCGGCTATAACCTGTCCTTTAACTGCCTTAGCCGATTCATATGATAGGTCTAACTCCATTAAGGCATAAGTCCATTTACCAAGTCGACCTTGTAAAATCGGAGCTGATAATATATATTTTATAACATCGGTTTTACAGACTACCTTACAAGCTGATGCTAAAATGTAATATCTTAGCTTTGTACAAGAGAAATATAAGGACAGACATAATTTTTCAACGAAAGGGTACCTAACTTCAACATCCAGTAGACGTCGGCTTAAATAAAAAATCACCCTTTCCTTTCCATCGACTTCCTGTGCTAAAATAGCTCCGATAGTTTCCTCCTTAGCCGATATATATAACTTGAACGGAATTCCTTTTCGTGGTGCGGCCAGAACCAGAGTATTGGCCAAGTATTCCTTGATATCATCAAAATCCTTTTGTTGGTCAACTCCCCAAACAAACTCTTGATTATCCTTTAACTTCAGAAGTGGGGTAAACGTACGAATTCGACCGAAAAGATTTGAAATAAATCTTCGAAGATAGTTTATCTTACCAATCAGCTTCTATAATTCGTTTTTACATGTCGGCAGATTTGTCTTGGCTATGGCTTTGACCATTTCTTGATTAACTTCAATACCCCTTTCATATACCATAAAGCCCAAAAATTACCCAGCCGACACACCAAACACACATTTGAAAGGATTCATCTTTAAACCATGTAATCTTATGTTCTTGAAAACTTTTTCTAAATCGGCTAAGTGTTGTAAGTCATCTTTGGACTTCACCACAACATCATCAATATGTATTTCAACAATATGATCGATTAAGTCATGAAAAATCATATTCATGGCTCGCTGATAAGTTGCCCCGGCATTTATTTAAACCGAAAGTCATAACCGTCCACTCAAATAACCCTATTGCGCCAGGACATCTGAAGGCGGTTTTTGGTATATCGGCTTCTGCTATGAATATCTGATTATATCCGGCATTTTCGTCTAAAAAACTTATGATTTTTATTTCCCGATGCAGCATCGATAAGCATATCGGCTATCGGTATCGGATACTTATCTTTTGGTGTGGCTTTATTTAAATCTCTAAAGTCGACACACACCCTAAGTTTACCGTTTTTCTTCATGACTGGAACGATGTTGGAAACCCATTCTGCATATCGGCAAGGCCTAATGAACTTTGCTTTCAATATCCGTTCTATCTCTTCTTTTATGATATTATACAGGGCCGGATTAAAACGTCTAGGATATTGTTTAAACGGCCGATATCCTGGTTTAATAGGCAACCGGTGTTCGAACAACTGTCGGCTTAAACCAGGCATCTCATGATACTCCCAAGCGAAACAATCTTTATAATCTCTAAGAATTTTGACCAAATTTTCTTTATATTTTACATCTAATTTTGCACTAATAAAAGTTGGTCTTTTCCTATTACCACTACCTATATCAACTTCTTCAAGCAGATCAGTAGACGTGAAGCCTTGGTCTAACTTTTCAATTTCTTGGAAATCTTCTATAGCCTCATAGCTATCCATTACTTGTCGATAGCTTTGCATTTTGTCTTGTAAGGCCTTTATTGTTTTTCTTGTCCCCATCGGCGTAATACCTCATTTGCTCGATCAAACGTGCCTGGCTTAACACTGATCGGCATGAGTCCTGTCTTACTTACACAAATGAAGTCACAATCATCCAGTGTTTTTCCTGATATACATCCAGCCTCTTCGTGTTGCCAATTCGCATCTGAACTGGCCAAAGCGATATGAGCCGATGTATCGGCTGTGACAACTTCAACTTCCCCTCCATTCCACTGAACAAGTGCCTGATGCATGGTCGACGGAATGCAGCAATTGGCATGAATTCAATCCCGACCGAGTAGCACACTGTAATTACCTTTGGCGTCAATGACAAAAAATGCGGTCGGCAAAGTTTTACTGCCAACAGTCAACTCTGTGACCATGACGCCTTTGGCTTCTGTGAGATCACCTGTGAAATCATTCAAGACCATATTAGTCTTAATTAAGTCTTCATCGGACTTACCCAATTTCTTGCAGGTGGTATACGGCATCAGATTGATGGTAGCTCCCCCGTCCACCAGTATTCTTGATATCGGCTTGCCATTTATATAACCTTTCAAATATAATGGCTTTAGATGCCGATGATCATCTCGAGGTTTTTCAAAGATGACGTTCTGGGCACCTGAACATGACTGAGCAAAAGTTTCTTTGACCGATTCTGTTTTAATTTTGAACTCGGCCAGCAATGTAAATACCATGTTGATGTCCATCGGAGGTGTGTCATCCCTAATCATGAGAGAATCCAGATCATCGGCTGAATCAAAATCTTCTTCAACCTGTTCTTTCTTCCTCCATTCTTTTTTGGTAACTTGGATCGGCCGAAGTTCATTGAAGGTTTGATCCCTCTGTTTCTCTGCATCGGCTTCTCTGATTTCTTGAGTCCTTAGCCTTTGCAACCGTCTACGTTGTGATCGGCTAAGGCTAGGTGGACACCACCTAGGTTTGGGCTTTATTGGCTTACGTATTTTGCCAGCCAAATTTTCCGATCAGAACTGGACCCTTGCGCCTTAACCTGATTCGGCACCTGATTTGGTTCGGAGATCCTTTCGTGAACCGGTCTCCTATAACTTTTGTTGGGACGATCTCATATCGGCCCAGACAACCTGTCTTCGGCCGATTGGCTGGGCCAATCGTCTTGGGGATAATGCCCCATTGGGCATGTGTATGGAGACGGCAATGCCACTCCTCGTTCCCAACAAAATTGCCAAAAAGGACATCTTCGATGCGCTCTCTCTACGTTCTCAGTGTGATACAGATTGTCTGACCGACGAGGAGAATATCGTGGCCGATTATTCATTCTTTTATACTTCTCCATTAACTGAGAGAACGTCGGTCCTACGGATTTCACTTAAGTTTAATGGTCCTTGAACTCTTTCCTTCATGATCGGCTTCTATTTGTAATGAACTGATCGTGATTTTTAATGTTTGACCATCATTTGAGGTTGGCTGAACATCAACTTGCCGATCCCTTGTTGGTTCTTTGTCATGCATCGGCTTTTTCCCTTTGCTTGAACATTGAACCATATTAATAGGGAATGGATCAACATCAACTTGCATGGTCGGCTCATCAACGAATTTTAGTCGACCGTCCTCGATAGATGACTGGATCTGCTAATGAAAAATATTGCAATCATTAGTATTATGAGAAAAAGAATGATGCCACTTGCAATACCTGCGTTTCTTGATCTCATCAGTCGATGGTATAACGTGTCCTTCGGGTAATCATATTATTTTTTCTTGTAACAATAAATCAAAAATAAGATCACACTTAGAGACATCAAAAGCATACTTAACTTCCGACTTATTCCTTGTCGGCTTAAGCCAAGAACAGACTAAGGACTTTTTAGACCCTTTTATCCATTTGACTATGTTTATCTCTGCTTCATCATCTTTTGAAGATTCGCTGGGATAGTAGTCGACCATGTTAACTTTAGCTTTATCCTTTTCCTTGTTATTAACGTTCGTTTTAAATCTATCTTTGAATGCCCTATTGTCCGGGAATCTGCTCTCTTGAGCCAACACACGATGAAGTAGATGATTCAAATCGGTGAACTTCTGTCCTCCAAACTTCTCTCTAAGTGGTGGAATCAACCCTTGGAAAGCCAAATCAGCGAGTTGGTTATCGGGTAACGTGACACTGAAACAACGATTTCTAATCTCTCTAAATCCCTTAATATAATCAGTTACCGATTCTCCAAATTTCTGGAGAACAGAGCTTAGATCGGAGATCCTGAGTTCTAAACTGCCCGAGAAAAAGTACTCATGAAATCGGCTTTTCAAATCGTTCCATAAGTGAACCGAATTTGGAGGAAGATAAGTAAACCAAGTAAAAGCTGCTCCTGATAATGATAACAGGAACAATCTAATTTTTAGCCCGTCGAACTGATCTGCTTCGCCGCATTGTGCGATAAAGCGTCCGACGTGTTCTAATGTTGTAATTGAGTCGTCGCCGGAGAATTTTGCAAAATCTGGGACTTTAAAATTGTGAGGATAAGACATACGATCTATGTAATCAAGATACAACTTTCTATAGCCCATAACCTTCCCTTTTGGTTGTATGCCGAATTGACCCCTTAAGACAACGGAAATTTGATCGGCCCAATTCACATTATCGGCCACTGGAACAGTAGATCCTTGATAATGTTGATCATAATTGGCATTCTGCCCCCCGAGTGCAAACTCGGGTTGCCAATTAGGTTGAGCAGATGGCAGATGAGTGTATTGGCCGTACCTATTGTTTCTAGTTAATGGTTCTGGTACTGGGACAAAAGGTTCTGAATAGGTCACTACCCTGTGTGGACCTGGATTTCTGGGCATAACATGTTCATGACGTTGTGGGTATCTATCAGCTTCAATCGACTGTGGAACCGATTGTGGAAAAGCGTAAAAAGGAGCTGACGACGGTAGATTCGCCGATGTGTCTAATTTAGCAGCATCAGTGTAAGCCTGATAATGATTTGTCCTGCTCGGCCGAGGATCTCTAGGCAGTATAATGGTGGGTTGAGTGGGCATCATAGTTGGGGGTGAGGTTATAGCCGATGGTTTAGGATCGGTGACGAATACTAATAAAAAGGATACCCCAACAGCCCGAAGCGACGAGCCAGCGGCCTCAAGCATATTTCGACCAACAGTAGCGCCGCCCGCCACGACCGAATCGCTCGCGAGATCACGCAAGGCATCCGCTCCGACCGCCAGGGAAGCGAATCCGACCAGACAGCGCTCCGACCCCTCTTGGCGGGCGGGATCTCCGACTCAACCAAACCAAGGTGACGAACGCCGAGTGCCGCGTGTCGTCCTCATCGGCCTACCGCCACGCACTTCCCCGAATAAGGTCAATCGAGCGACTATACAAGGGCAAGTGGCTCCTTCCCAAGAAGATCCGTGATCGCAGAAGACAAAGCTTCCAAATTCATCAACCACCACGTCAAAGACGAGCGCGCGCCCTCCCAAGGAAGCACCAACGCCACGCACTCGACGTCGGATTCGCAAGGGTCACAGAGGGCAAGTACGCTATTTCCCGGGGAATACCTAACCTCCCTGACCACCAAGGCTACCAACCCAGCATGGGCGAGACGGGTGGCGACCAGTCCACAGGACGAAGGACCGGAGCTCCTAGCATAGGTCACCTCGCTCTTCCTCCCAACCCTCGATGTAACCTGCCCCTTCCTTCTGTATAAAAGGAGGCAGGGCTAAACGATTCGAGAGGGGCGAGAACGAGAGAAAGAGGGAGCGCTATCAAACCCATCTCGCTAAGCCATTGGCATTCTGGCTTGTAAAACTTTGTGCAGTCATCTGTACCAAGAGTAATACAACACCACCACACGAACTGGAGTAGGGACCTTCACCAACCAAGATACATCTTGGACTCACGAGTCTAACCATTCAGGAGTGGAACGCGCGACCCCTAGACTTACAAATTTACTTGCCGCCTCGCAAACGCCGGCGGTTGGCCAGCGCCTGTAGGGGACTTCGCGCCTTCATCACCATCTCCGGATTCCGCTTATCTCCCCGATGGCATCCACCCATCGCGACGGCATGATCGCACCGGGAACCGGATCCGCTTGCCTCGACCGCCGCCACCCGACGGGAGGGCTCACGCTTCGTCCCGCCACCTCCGAGGACAGCGCCACGAGAGCTTGGGCGCCCTCTCCGCGACTTCGCTTAAGCTCCGCTTGGGCGTCCTCGCAGCCCCGGCCGAACCCGAGGAGTGCTCCGCCACGGTTGGCAAAAACTCCCGAGGGCCGGGCAGTGACCATGTCACCCCGTAGGCTCGCGGATCGTGGCGGCGGCGGCTACCGCCTCCTCCATCCACGAGCCGTTGGAAGACTCTTCCGACGTGACTCCAGCCCGACACGGAGTACCGCGCCGCAGCGGCCTCGCGAGTGCAACATGGCGGGCACCGCCGATTGCCGTGGCCCTCGCGCCGCTGGGCCTCTGTCCGGCGCGACTCAGCGCAGGAGGAGGAGTGCCGCCGCTGAGCGTCATCAACGCGCTGCGGACCGCCGCGCCGAGCTCCAACAACAGCGCAAAGAGTTGGAGGAACGAAGAACTGAGCTCGACCGGCTCCAGGCCAACCTGGAGCAGGAGGGGCTCGAGGCCCCGCATGTGCCTGGCGACGCGCGCGCACGCGGGCGTCAGGCACACCCCCAGCAGGCGGAAGGGTCCGACGGTCCTCACTTCTTCCCCCACGCCAGTCAAAACGTGGCCGCGGCCGCAATGCTGCTTCGAGGCCTCCCGGAGCCGACCGACCCGGAGGCCAAGGCCACCTACCAAAACCTCCGGGGGCTGGTAGAGCACGCGCGGCCGTCTGACATGCACGCCCGGCTCCTATCGCCCGGAGCTACCATCGCCACCGGGCCCGTCACTGCGGCGGCCGGATGGGTCCGGCACGACGCCGCCGCACCGCGAGCCACACCAGACTCGCGCGCCCGGTGCGCCAACGCCTCGGTGATGCCTCGACATTCGCGCTACCCTTGAGGCGCGGAGAAAGATGGCCGAGGAGGCCGCCACTCACGGGTTGCGGGCGGCGGCACCACCACCGCAGCCGAGCCCCGACGGTCTGGATCGCGAGCGTTCGCCGGGATCCGCCAGCGGACTTCCTGCCAGATTCCGAAGCGCCACCAACATTGCCAAATACACCGGGCCACAAACCCGTGTGTCTGCTCAAGATTACCGGTGGCATGCGGGCGAGGAGCAACGGATGACCTCTTCATCATCCAATACCTTCCCATCTACCTCGCGGACTCGGCCCGAGCTCGCTCGAGTACTTGCCGCCAAAACCATCGTGGATGGACCGACTTGAAGGCCCTCTTCGTCGGCAACTTCGAGGCACTTACAAACCCTCCGGACTACATCCGGCGGTTTTCCCGCCATCTGTAACGAGCTCCCGACATCTCCGACGCCGATGTCGTGGGAGCATTCATCTACGGCACCTCCCGCAAGGCCTTGGTACACAAACTAGGCCGCCTCAAGCCCGTAACTACCAAGGAGCTCCTCGATATCGCCACCAACCACGCCCGGCGAGGAGGCCGTGGGGGCCATCTTCGAGGAGGCAAGGCCCGGCCGAACCGGCGTCGCGTGACGTCCCCTTCGACCGCTCCGACAAACGGGCGCACGGAAGCAGATCCGCGAGCCCCAAGTGGTCGCCACCGTCGACCGCTTCGCCAAGCAAAGCGGCGGTCGCGACCGACCGTCGCTCCGACCACTTCGAGAAATTGATGGACGCCCGTGCCCTAACCACGGGTTCTCCGTCAAGCACAAGTCTGGGATCGCGAGGTCTGGCGTTACCTCTCCGGCGTCCCGCAACGCCGCGTGGCAAGGGAAGAAGTTCACGCGGCCCGCTGGTCCGTAGAGAAAGGCGCACGACGAGTTCCCGAACCCGACGGCGCCTCATGATCTTTGGAGGACCGGCTGCTATGCCGACAAGCGCGGCTCAAGCTCGCTTATCGCGAGGTCCATACCGTCGCGCCATCGCCCCCAATACCTCCGGTGGTCGGAGTTCCGATCACCTTTGATCGGACCGACCACCCGACCACGTTCCACACCGGGAGATACCCCGTGGTCACCCGTCGTGGGAAGAAGCGCCTTTCAAAGGTGCTCATGGACGGAGGCGGCGCCTCAACATCCTCTACGCCGAGACGCCGACGCTATGGGGATCCCGCTCCAACCCTCCGACCCGAGAAGGCGCCTTCCATGGCGTCATTCCCGGCCAAGAGCCCATCCACTCGGCAGCGGTCGACCGCCTGTTACCTTTGGAGAACCGAAACTTCCGCACCAAACCCTCGCTTTTGAGGTCGTGGATTTCCCGGTTCTACCATGCCATCCTCGAAGGCCATGTTACGCCAAGTTCATGGCGGTCCCAGCCACGCCTACCTCAGGCGAAGATGCCCGCCACGGGAGTCATCACCGTGGCATCGTCTTTCGGCTGCCTACAATCGCGAGCGCAGTAGCCAGAGCTTGCCTCGGCGATCATCGGCGTCGCCGAGCTCGACAACCTCGGGAGGAAGCCTCCGAATCCGCCCCTGAGTCCGGCAAGTCGGGCGGGATCCTTCAAGTCCGCCGAGGACACGAAGGAGGTCGCGGTCGATCCTCGTGATCCGACCAAGACCGTCGCGGATCGAGCCACGCTCCCGCCAAATAGGAAGCGCGCTCGCCGACTCCTCCGCACCAACAAAGACGTCTTCGCATGGAGGTCCTCCGACATGCCAGAATCCTAAGGAAGTCACCGAGCACTCCTTGAGCATCCGACTGTGCTCAAAGCCGGTCCGCCTAACGCTCGCGTCTCGACGAGGAGAAGCGCAGGATCATAGGGAGAGATCGCCAAACTTACGGCCGCAGGTTCGTAAAGAGGTGCGCCACCCGAGTGGCTAGCCAACCTGCATACTTGTAAAAAGAAAATGGGCAATGGAGGATGTGCGTTGACTATACGGGTCTCAACAAAGCATGTTCCAAAGATCCGTTCCCTTTGCCCCGCATCGACCAAGTCATCGACTCCACCGCAGGGTGCGAGTCCCTCTCCTTTCTGGATGCCTACTCGGGCTACCACCGATTGCGCTAAGGAGTCCGACCACCGCGACTTCCTTCATCACCCCGTTCGGCTCATTCTGCTACGTTACGATGCCGTTCGGACTAAAGAACGCGGCGCTACATACCACCGATGTATGCAAACGTGCTTCAATAACCGGATCGGCCGTAACGTTGAGGTGTACGTCGGCGATATTGTCGTAAAACCAAGAAGGCCGACGACCTTGTCCCCGACCGAAGAGACCTTTGCGAACCTTCGACGATTCCGCATAAAGCTCAATCTCGAAAATGCGCTTTGGGTCCCCAAAGGAAGCTCCTTGGCTTCATTGTCTCCGGCGAGGCATCGAGGCCAACCAGAGAAGATATTAGCAATCGCAAGGATGGGCCCAATCAAGAACCTCAAGGGGTCCAGAGGTCGACCGGATGCCTAGCGCCTTTGAGCCGCTTCGTGTCGCCTCGGCGGCGCGAATGCCACTCTACAGCTACTCAAGAGATCCGACCGCTTTAGTTGGACCCCGAAGCTCGGAGGCCCTCACCCGCCAAGGCCTTCCCTCCTCGCCTCGATCCTGGTCGCCCGGCACCGGGGCAGTCATTGCTCTCGTCGCCGCCACTACCCAAGTCGTCGCGCGGCCCTCGTGGTGGAGCGGCGGAAGAAGGCCGCGAACTTAAGGTACAACGGCGGTTTACTTCATTAGCGAGGTCCTTTCCGAGTCCAAGACTCGGTACCCACAGTGCATGAAGCTACTCACGCGGTGCTCATTGCGAAGAAAAGCTCGCCCACTACTTCGATCAAGACAACATCACCGTGGTGACCACGTCCCGTTAGGCGAGATCGTCGCAACCGCGACGCCTCGGAAGGATAGCCAAGTGGGCACTCGAGCTCGGCCGCCACGACATCACATACGTCCCTGACGGCGATCAAATCGCAGTTCTAGCCGACTTCGTCAGAGTGGAGTGGAAAACCTGTGCACCACTCGGTGATCGAAGACCCCGAGTCTTGGACAATGTACTTGATGGGTCTTACAACAAGAATGGCGCGGCGCTGAGTTATCATCATCTCCCACTTGGGAACAAGCTCGATCGCCATCGGTCGCTGACGCCACCAACAACGCTGCCGAGTCACGAGGCCCTCGCCAACGGTCTCCGGATCGCCGCCGACCTCGGTGCTCGCCGACTTACGCCCACGGGACTCCAAGCTTGTCGTCGACCAAGTCATGAAGGCCGCGGGCCCCGAGACGCCCGTATGGCGCGATCGTCGAGAAGTGCGCGAGCTCGGCGCGGTTCAAGGGCTTCGAGCCACCATAGCTACCGACGCTACAATAGCGACGCCGACTACCGCCAATCGGCCTCCAGCAGAGAGCCGGTCCCGCCGGAATCTTCGTCTGCGACCTCCTGCGCCTTCCATCCACCGGGCCGGTGGCGAACGGTCCCCGACCTACCTAAGACGGCCGCCCGACCGTCGCGGCGGCGGGCGAGACTTGGCGGTCGAGCCACGGCATGCTAGCAACCGAGTCCGACCGAGAAAGCCATTCATAGATCGTTTGACGGACGGGTCGCTTCCTCCCGACCGATCGAGGTCCGGCGCGCCGCCCGGCGAAAGCAAAGTCTTTCGTCCCGATCGGTCCGGACCTTTACAAAGGAGCCCTCCGGTCCTCCAAAAGTGCATTCCGCCGACCAAGGAAAACAACTCATCGGACGACGTACAATGGAATTTGCGGTCACCACGCTGCGCCCGATCTCACGGTGGGAAAGGCCTTTCGGCAAGGTTTCTATTGGCCGACCGCCGTGTCGACGCAGAGCGCATCGCGACGCACTGCGAAGGATGCCAATTCTTTGCCGGCGATACATCCGCGGCTCGAGCCATGCATAATCCCCATCACGTGGCCTTTGCGCTTTGGGGCTCGATCCGGTCGGGCCTTTCAAGAAAGCGCCGGGGCTTTACCCATTTGCTCGTCGCGGTGGACAAGTTCACCAAGTGGATAGAGGCCAAGCCGGCCGTAAGCGTCACGCCGGCACAAGCGCCATCTTCTTCCGCGACATAGTCTTTCGATTCGAGTCCCAAACTCTATCATCACCGACAACGAAACGCAGTTCACGGGAAGGAATTCCTCGAGTTCTGCGATGACTTCAACATCCGCGTCGATTGGGCGCCGTGGCCCATCCGCGGACCAACGGCCGTGTCGAAGCGCGCAAACGGCATGATCCTTCAAGGGCCTGCCGCGGATCTTCGATCGGCTCAAGCACTTCATGGCGCCGGGCGGCCGAGCTACCTCCGTCCTCACGGAGTCTACGGACCACGCCGACCGGGCGGCCGGGTTCACACCGTTCTTTATGGTATACGGTGCTGAGGCCGTCTTGCCGACAGACCTGGAGTATGGCGCCCCAAGACTGCAAGCCTTCGAAGAGGCTCGGGGGCTCGCCGCACAACAAGACTCCATCGACCAGATCGACGAGGCGCATGACGTGGCCGTCCTGCGATCGGCCAGATATCAACAAGCTCTGCGACGTTACCACAGTCGCCAGGTTCGAGGGCGGTCTTTCAGTGCTGGCGACCTGGTCCTGCGTCGGGTCCAGACCAGCAAGGATAAGCACAAGCTGTCGCCCCCTTGGGAAGGCCCCTTCACCGTCGTGCAGATCCTCCGGCCTGGCACCTTTCGGCTCAAGGACACCGACGGCGATCCTTCCAAATGCATGGAATATAGAAAAGTTAAGGCGATTCTATCCTAAACTCTTTTCCTCTTCCTAGCATGCTCTTTACTTTCTTCCTTCCAAACACTGGTCGCCGCGCGACGACTGGGCTGCCTTCGCGCCTGCTCAGTCTGCTCGGCCGGCGCTTACGCTGGTTGATGACCCAACCGACCACAAGGTCCTTCCCGAGCGGTAACCCTTTGACCCGAGTGCTACTGACCTCGCCCGGGCTATGGTTGCTAACACTTCGGAAGAAGGAAGTACCCGAGTGGAGTGACCTTTGGGTCGACAGAACACTCCTCCCCGCACGAACTCGGCTATCCCACGCGCTTATGAGGGCGTGGACCCGACCGTCATGAGGTCCATCCCGGCGGTAACCCTCTCAACCCAAGTGTTACGGCCTCGCCCGGCTATGGTTGCTAAGTAGCACTTCGCGAAGAAGGAAGTGCCCGAGTGGAAAGATCCTGGCCGGTCTAGAACACTCCTATCCTCACAAGTGCGCCTAACCGTGATAGCCAAGTCTCCAATCCACCTCGCTCCTCCCAAAACAACCCGACCTACGCGCATAAGTGGCCCTGTGGTCCTTAAGGCTATGGTCGCCAAACGCTCATCCTAAATACGAAAAAGGACGAGGGACGATTCTCGGGACTTGATAAAATCAAGATTGTTTAAATAGCGGTCTTTACAATCTAAGAAGGATAAAGCTAACTTTTTCTATTCTTCTTGGCGGCGGCCGTGGCGGCGGAGAGTTGGTCGCCTCTGCTTCTCGAGGGCGGCCTGCGGCGGGATGCGGCTGGCGATCTCCCGGGCGTGCGGCTCGACCAGGAGCTCGAACCGTCGATCTCCTCATCGATCCGGTTCCCAGCTACGCCGCTCCCCACCACCGCGAGGTCGATGCCGTCGTAGTACGAGATGGTGTTGACCAGCGCCGATGAAGCTCCAAGCGCAGCGCGGTGACCACCGCTTCTTCTACGGTCCGCACTCGGGCGGCCAAGCAAGGGCACTCGGCCTGCCCGGCCCAAGGATGCGGTCGCAGACCTCCCGATCGGCCTTGCGGAGGGCCTCCGCTCGGCGCTTCGTCTCGCCCGACCGTCCTCCGCAACCTTCAACGCCGCTGGCCTCGTCCCGCCACGATCGCCACGTCGCGGGCATCCGGCCGTTCTCTGCGCCTCCACGGCGACGCCAGATTCTTCGCGCTCTCGCAGATGCGGAGATTTTGATAAGTTCGCCTGTGGTCGCACCCCCAAACTTAATTGAAGAATTGAGACACTTACCGCCGCAGAGTTGGTCGATTGCGGCTTCCGACTTCACGCCTCCAGATGAAGTCTTCACTCCACGGCTCATACGGCGATCGCCTCGCCAGAGCGAACTCCGCAAATGCGTCCCCGAGCCTTGTTTCGCTCGGTCGCAGACGTGTTACTGCGGCTCACGCGATCCTCCGCGGCAACGGCGGCATCCTTGGCCTCGGTGACCTCCGTCGGAGGACTCGGTTCCGCCACTTCGCCTCAAAGCCTCGGCTCCTAGGCGCCATCATGAAGGGCCTTTGTGGCCTCTTCAAATCCTTGGCGGATCACCACCGCCTCGACCGCCTAATGCCTGTGGCCTCTGGCTAGGCGCACTCAAGCGCACTGATCGACTCCTCCACTGCAGCTCGCCCACCGACCGCTTGAGCGCTGCAGAGCTCAACCCGACGCGACGGCGAGCTCGCAAGTCTTTGCAAAAATGAGAACACCCGTTAGTCGCACGGAAGAACCATCAAAATGTGCAATGAATCGAACTTTTCGGTGACCTACAGGCGATCGGCCGGACTCCCGACCATCATATCCAAATACGGTGGAAGACTTCAGAGCAAGGGCCGACCTTCACGGATCTGCCTTTATCTCGGCTTCGGCGTCAGCCGCGCCTTTGCCAAGGGCGCCCACTCGCTCTCCTCCGCGACCCATGATGCCCGACCGGAATTACACCGGCCGCGCGCCGCTCTCCTGTTGGGCGGGACATCGCCTGGTCCAGCACTATGGGCAAGGGTGACGAGGTCAACCTTCAGAAACCCCTCGGCGACTGCGCCGAGGAGCATCGGTCGGCACCTCCCCGACGAGGGTCGGGCACCTCCGCCGCCGGCCCGCCACGATCGGCGCGATCACCGGCGGCGCCATTGTCTCATCCTCGAAACGACGATCACGCTCGTCCGGTGGGTCTCGCCGGGCGCGGAAGTTCTTCTTCGCACGACCTCGGGGGGCCCCGCCCTCAAGGTGACCAGCGCCCTCGCCGACGCGCGACCTTCGCCGACCCAACCGGGTCACTGAAGTCACCGCGCCACATTTATGGAGCCGATGTGGCACGCCCACGGTCACCCCAAAGATAGGCGCCAGACGCTGCAAAGATTCAAGAGTCGCCGGGCGGCTTTGCCAAAAGAAAATGCTCCAATAAAAGAATACACTTACAAGGCCGAAGGGTGCGTGGCACGCGCGCCTCTTTGCCGCCCCCGCCATAAGGCAAGTCGGCCGCCGCTTCCTCGGCCACCTCCACCGAGACGCTACGACGACCGCAGCGCAAGATCACCCCGCACGGGGATCCGTGGCCACGGGCCCGTGATGCCGCCTCGGCCGAGTCCACGCTCGGGCCGCCACCGGCAGTCGTCGAAAACCCACCATAGGGGTGGCCGAGGCACTCCCGCCACTGTCGATGGAGGTTGTCCCCACGGCGGTGGTCTCCGACACATCCTCGCAAGCCTGCCACCTGCTCCTTTACTTTCTTCCTCCTCCTTTCCTCCTTCCGCTTCTTGCGGAGGAGTCGACCTCTGTCCTCGCCGGGCGGCCGCCGCGCTTCCTTATCCCGGGAGCGGCGCTGGAAGACATCCCCATGAGCCCTCGAGAGGATGCAGGAATGTCGGTCAAGTGCTAAGGACAAAGAAAAGAGAAGCGAAGGAATTTCACCGGCTTACAGATTGGCGGAAAAGCCGCGAGAATGGCTCCGAGTGGCCATCCGCGCCACCGTGGCGCTCCGCCAGAACGGCCGCCACCCGGGCCTCCACCTCGACGCGGCCACTCGGGTTCGCCATCCTCGCCGGTCGGGACGGCCCGCATATCGAACAGGGTGCGGCTCAGGCACAAGTGGTTGCACGCGATCCCCATGAAGGCGCGCGACAACCACGCCCCGGTGAGCCCCGCCTCCTTTGAGCCTGATCCGCTTCCACGATCGGGCCGCCTTGTTCTTCTCCTCTTTTGGCGCCCAGCCCCACCGCCTCCGCCATGGGAAGCTCGCCGGTGAAACGAGGGGCACTGTCGCCGACGTTTCGAACGTAGAGCCATTCGGAACGCCAGCCCTTGTTGGACGAGGGCAGCTTTACCTCCAGGTACTCCGTGCTCCGACCGGGGCGAAGCTGGAGGGCTAGGCCACCCAGGGGCACCGCGGCGTCCGACGGCCTGTCCTTCCAGAGCCTTGCCTGGAAGAAGTGCCTCCACAACGCCCAGTGCGGCTCGATCCCCAAGAAGGCTTCGCACAGCGTGATGAAGATGGCGATGTGGAGGACCCTATTGGGGTTGAGGTGGTGCACCTCCACCTTGTAATGAAACAACAGCCCCCGGACGAACGGGTGCGGCAGCCAAAGCCACTCTGAAGAACGAGGCGGCACCACGATCTCGCCGCCACGGCACGGGGTGGCAGCCCGGCCGGCACCTCCACCGGAAGGTCTGCGGCATGAGGAAGCCCTTCTTCACCAAGCCGAAGCGCCGGTTGTCTTGGCGCGAGCACTCCGCCACGACATCTTCACGGGGAGACGATGGAAGGTGAGAAAGAAAGGTCAGTTTTCTTTCCTTAGCTCTCGGTGCTTTTCTTGTTTCGCAGGCGAGACAGAGAAGGCAAGAAAGCGTGACCACTCAAAGCACCTAACGGCGATTTATAGAGGACGAGCGAACGCCGCCAAGCAGCGCCTGTCAGCGAGCGTCGCGACCACCCTCGCTGTCGCGCCCGGCTGTAACTCCTGGGCCCAATACCACTCCGCTTTTAATCCTGCCTTGTCAGCGACAAGGGCCATAAAGACGCCGCCCAACAACGTGTCCCAGTAACCTCTCGGTCTCGCCTTTAGGCCGAACAGTTGCTCGGGCGCGAGAAGCCCATCGGGCCGCTGCGCCCCAAGACTAAGCAAAGCTTTGTGGCTTGCGCCAGGCCCAGCCGAGGAGTGGGTTCAAAAGGCCTACCCCACGGATGGGTATAAGGCGCCAAGCAAAACTTGAGCAAGGGGCGGTATGAGGTGAGCCACACGGTGGGCCTCGGTTAGGTCGGTGACGGCCTAATCACCTCTACTCGCGTCGAGACCATACTTCACACTCTCCGGGAGCTCATCAATGAGCGACGGCCACCAGTGCTCTGGGTCATGGACGACCTAGAGTCCATACGGATTGAGTAGAAAAGGTTTTTATGGGTCGCCCCAAGCAGGCTGGGACACCCTACTGGGACCGTCCGCTCGGAAGGGTCCCCATGGCGGGACCTCCCAGACCCACTCGGACTACCCGCTATTAGCTCCACGAGCACGGCGCTCAAACCAACGCAGTAAACGCGCCGCTCATCCTCCAGTCCCACACCGCGGATGGGGTATACATGTGGGATAGACGCGCCATTCCTCCGCAGCTACCCTCGCCCGACGAGGACTCGAGAAGGATGCCCCACGCCGGCTACAACGGTAACGAGCACTCACGTCCGGCTACGACGGTAGAACGAGCACTCACGCCCGCCACGACGGTAACGAGCACTCACGCCCAGCTACGATGTTAAAACGAGCACTCGGACACCCGAACCTCACAGAGGCATCCGGTCGTCCTGCCGACCAAGGCACTCGGACACCAGAACCTCACAGAGGCATCCGGTCGTCCCGCCGACCAAGGCGATCGGACACCGAACCTCACAGAGGCATCCGTCGTCCCGCCAACCAAGGCACTTTGACACCGAACCTCACAGAGGCATCCGGTCGTCCTGCCGACCAAGGCACTGTCTAGCTACGACGATAAACGAGCACTCGGACACCCGAACCTCACAGAGGCATCCGGTCGTCCCGCCGACCAAGGCACTCGGACACCAACCTCACAGAGGCATCCGGTCGTCCTTGCCGACCAAGGCACTGTCTAGCTACGACGTTAAACGAGCACTCGGACACCCGAACCTCACAGAGGCATCCGGCCGTCCCGCCGACCAAGGCACTCGGACACCGAACCTCACAGAGGCATCCGGCCGTCCTCGCCACCAAGGCACCGTTTAGCTACGACGTTAAGCGAGCACTCGGACACCGAACCTCACAGAGGCATCCGGTCGTCCTCGCCGACCAAGGCACTCGGACACCGAACCTCACAGAGGCATCCGGTCGTCCTGCCGACCAAGGCACTCGGACACCAGAACCTCACAGAGGCATCCGGTCGTCCTCGCCACCAAGGCACTGCCTAGCTACGACGTTAAGCGAGCACTCGGACACCGTAAACCTCACAGAGGCATCCGGCCGTCCTCGCCACCAAGGCACTCGGAACCGAACCTCACAGAGGCATCCGGCCGTCCCGCCGACCAAGGCACTCGGACACCGTAACCTCACAGAGGCATCGGTCGTCCCGCCACCAAGGCACTCGGACACCGAACCTCACAGAGGCATTCGGTCGTCTGCCGACCAAGGCACTTTGGACACCGAACCTCACAGAGGCATCCGGCCGTCCCTGCCACCAAGGCACTCGTCTAGCTACGACGTTAAGCGAGCACTCGGACACCGAGAACCTCACAGAGGCATCCGGTCGTCCTGCCGACCAAGGCACTCGGACACCGTAACCTCACAGAGGCATCCTGGCCGTCCCCGCCGACCAAGGCACTCGGACACCAGAACCTCACAGAGGCATCCGGTCGTCCCGCCGACCAAGGCACTTGGACACCCGAACCTCACAGAGGCATCCGGTTGTCCTGCCGACCAAGGCACTCGGACAACCGAACCTCACAGAGGCATCCGGTCGTCCCTGCCGACCAAGGCACTGTCTAGCTACGACGTTAAACGAGCACTCGGACACCCGAACCTCACAGAGGCATCCGGTCGCCCTGCCGACCAAGGCACCGCCCACAACGATTAAAATTAAAGCAAACTCATCGCAAAGACATTTTCATAAAGAAAAAGAAAATTTCATTATAGGCCAACAGGCTCAAACTTTACACGACTTTACACACAGTACCCGACAGATACAAGAGTGGCCACGCTGCACCACGGCAGGACTCTACCCACGCCTAGAACCTATCAAACATCCGTGCGGCATCGGTGGCACCGACGGCATGCTGGTAGGCCCTTGCCTGGTCGACGGGACAGCCGCCGCGGCCGCGAAGCAACACGCCGATGCCTCCGCTGCCGTTCAGCGACATCGACGCGGCCGCACCAACTACGGTCGGCGCCCTTGCGCCATCGCCTCCAGAAGGGCCCCCCTTACCACCTCGAGCCTCGGAACGGCCTCGGCGTACACAACGAAGCGGCGTCATGGGCTGCGACTTCTTCCTCCCTAAGCTCGGCCATCGCTGGTCGAACTCAAACCAAAGCTCGGCGGAGGATCTTCTTCTTCCATCATGACGCCATCGCGAAGCTAAAGACTAGAGGGTGTCTCAAGCCATTTGAAAGAACAAAAGAAAAAGCTCTCATCCCCTTCAAGCAAGCTACAACACATGATATATATATCCGGACGAAGGAGGCTAAGCGTCTCGAGTAAATGCGGTGCCGAAAACGAAGCATCCTTCACCGTAAACCCGAGGCGATAAGAAGACGAGCGGCGCGCGCGTAAACTATACTCGGCATGCGCAACGAGGCGAGTAAAGCCCCGCGCGTTCAAATGCCCCGGCCAAACTCCGGGACAGCCGTCGGATCCAACGGCACACCGACGGAATCGCTAATCGGATCGGCCGGACCGACCTACCGTGCCCGCCACCACTTTCGTCAAGTTCAACCCCAACCGAATCGCCAAATCGCTTGGGAGTTCGGGCTACCGACGAATACTAATAAAAGGATACCCCAACAGCCCGGCGACGAGCGGCCCCTCAAGCATATTTCCACTCAACAGGCGCGCCGCCCGCCGCGACCGAATCGCTGCGAGATCACGCAAGGCATCCGCTCCCGACCGCCAGGAAGCGAATCCGACCAGATAGCGCCCCGACCCCATCTTGGCGGGCGGGATCTCCGACTCCAACCAAACCAAGGTGACGAACGCCGAGTGCCGCGTGTCGTCCTCATCGCCTACCGCCACGCACTTCCCGAATAAGGTCAATCGAGCGACTATACAAGGGCAAGTGGCTCCTTCCCAAGAAGATCCGTGATCGCAGAAGACAAAGCTTCCAAATTTCATCAACTACCACGACAAAGACGAGCGCACGCTCCTCCCAAGGCAAAGCACCAACGCCACACACCTCGACGTCAAGATTCGCAAGGGTCACAGAGGCAAGTACGCTATTTCGGGAATACCTAACCTCCCGACCACCAAGGCTACCAACCCAAAGATGGGCGAGACGGGTGGCGACGATCCACGGGACGAAGGACCGAGCTCCTAGCATAGGTCACCTCGCTCTTCCTCCCAACCTCGATGTAACCTGCCTTCCTTCAGATAAAAGGAGGCAGGGCTAAACGATTCGAGAGGGGCGAGAACGAGAGAAAGAGGGAGCGCTATCAAACCCATCTCGCTAAGCCATTGGCATTCTGGCTTGTAAAACTTTGTGCAGTCATCTGTACCAAGAGTAATACAACACCACCACACGAACTGGAGTAGGGACCTTCAGCCCGAACCAGTATACATCTTGGACTCACGAGTCTAACCATTCAGGGAGTGGAACGCGCGACCCCCTAGACTTACAAATTTACTTGCCGGCGCTCTCGAAAACGCCGACAATCGGCTAGTGTTCTTTGCGTGTTTTGTGCTATTGAAAAGACATGGTAACTTGGCAAAGCTTGTATAGGGTCGAGCAGGCTTCCAGATGAGGCCAACTCCTATGCGATAGTTTTAACGCTATTTGTAATCATGGGTTTAAGTGTTGTGACAAGAGCCGATGACTGGTTTATTAAAGCATGATGTATAGATTGATTAATCATAGCCGATAGCTCGGCTTGAGCTGGCAGATACCGACTTATCGATCCTTCTGTAACGCCTGCATCCCCCAGGGTATTGACCGTCGACAAAACGATCTTTTGAGTGACGCCACGTCTAATCTTCTGATAGCAACTCATCATCATCTCTTCAAGATTTGTTTTCTAATCTTCGATTTCTCTACGTTGTTTTGGCGTTAAATCGTCCATCGTCGGGACGATTATAGTTTCAGCGTTGAGATCGGATGGTGGAATCGACTTCCCTGGTGAAGACATTGTGGTCCTACTGGGCGTGCCAAGAGTGTGTTGACGTCAAAAACTTGAAGTAGGGTTTCTGACAACAGCACACTAGACGAACACCTGGTTCAAGAGCGTGCCAGTCGATTTGACCTGTAATCGACAAGGTAAAATATAAAATTTCCTTAAAGCCGATCGTGAAGATCAATCGACTTAAACTCAATCAGCTCAAAACCGATTAAATCAAGATAAAAAGGTAAGTCTAATTAGCCGATCAAGGCTAATTAGAGGATAAAGGTAGATCGATTCTGAAGAAGGCGATGTGCAACAAAATCAGAATAAATCAAACCTGGGGCGTAATTTGAAGAAGATCAACAATCGGCGATGTGCAACTTTATTAATTTGAAGAAGATCAACAATCGGCGATGCGCAACTTTATTGATCAAGATCGAATTACAAAGACTAAATCACAAGAACTACTCCTGGTTGACAGGAAAAAGTAATGTAAATTAGTGTATTTGATTGTGATTGATATATTTCTGCGGCTCGCCCTTGCCCTCTTTTTATACCCGTCGGCCGATCGTGTCCTATTACAACACGTTATAAAGCCTGATCCGTATCGGCCTCAATCCGGATAGTTTTTCCTTAAAGATCTTTATTGTTACCAAATATCTTCAAATCTTTCCAAATCATTTGTTGGTTACTACATGTTGACTTTCTCTTGTCAATTTTGACCATACCTGCCAAATTTTGGTGCAAACAATGTCCCAAAAGTTTAAAATTTTGGATGAACTATGTGGATGTCGTTACTTTTCTATCCAACTGATATTTTTTCTTGCAAATTTGATCTCTTCCAAACGTAATTATAAAAAAAACCTCATTCACGACCGTAGAAGCGTTGGCAGATAATACGTGTCACCTACCGTGGTCCCAGAGCTCAGAAGGAGCTACTGAGCTAGGAGAGCTCTGCAAGCCACATAAGCTAGTCGGCTCCCTAGCTCGGTAGCTCTTTCAAGCTGTGGGAGCACGGCAAGAGAGACGTATCATCTACTGGCGTTTCCGTGGTCGGTGATGGAGATATTTTTATAATTGTATTTGAAAGAAGATTAGATTTGAAAAAAAAAAGATTATCAGGAGACTGGAACGATGATTTTAACCATATGTACTTTTGTTTCTATCACTCACGATGGATGTAGAAATAACCACTGCAACGAAGCTAGCCCCAGGGTTAACAATTTCGTTTTCGAACTGAATTTCGAGAATTGCTCGGCACCGGTTTTTCGCGAAAACCGGTAAATTTGGTAAAAACCGATCGGTTTGCGAAAGTCAAACAGGTGATCAAACCAATTAAAAAAAACGAAAACCGGTCGAAAAGCTCGAAAACTGGTCGGTTTTCGTCGAAAACCGACGACAGAAGGAAAAATGGTGGAAATGAAAGGAAAACTTGAAAAAAATGCAAAAAAAATTGAAAAAATTACAAAAAATCCCAATTAATCTATAAAACACCTCAGATAAATTTAAATAATTTTTTAAATCATTTGTTACTTCTAAAAAATCCAAAACAACAATTAAGGAAAAGGAACAAAGATATTGTCAGATTTTTATAAATATTTAAAAGATTTTTATATTCTGAAAATTTAATGTAACCATAAATAGTTCCAAATTATTATGCAATAAAATTTTCAAAATATTAGACTTCATTTAGTACCTATATAAAATCAAAAATAGAAGAGCATATACAATGATAATATCACTTTGAATTTTTAAAAATACACATATCCGATCATCTTCGAAAATTTTACATAATCATTGTAAATAAGTTATAACATCACAAAAAAGTTTAAGAAATATTAGACTTCATTTTGTGCCCCTAGAAAATAAAAACTAAAGAGCATATATTGTGACAATATTACCGCTGTAATTTTTTAAAATATACGTTCGATAATAATCGAAAATTTTATACAATCATTAGGATGGCCTCAGGACCGCACAAAAAAAATGTCAAATTTTTTTGACACTTTTTGCGAAATTTCTTTAAATTTTTTAAATTTACTATTCATCTGAACGGTTTTCCGAACGGTTTTACTTGCCGAACCGGCTCGGCACGACCGGTTTTCGCGAAAACCAACCGGTTTTCGTCGGCATTTTAAACCCTGGCTAGCCCCCTTCACACGCTAATAATCCATCTCAACAAACGCCCAAAGGCCAAAATAAACTTCCTGAACTGAAAGCACAAAAAGCCTGAGCTCACAGGGGGGAAAAAAAAATCAGAAATCATAATAAAAAAGAGTCCACTCCAGTACTCCACTGCTGGACTGAAGGCTGAGAGGTGAGGAAGCGGCAGGGAGAAAGGAAGAGGCAATCAACCGTCGGTCCCCGCTAGCTGAATTCACTACCAGAATTCGGAGAGCGGAAAGAAAACCTTCGGCTTCCTCAAAAAATTCCATCTTTCCTTCCTTCATCTGGGCGGGAGAGACGCATGTCTTTTCTTGGGGAAGCCTTCCTGATGAGACCAAGGAGAACGGAGGCAGTTGGGAGTAGTCGTACCAGTCCAACAACAACAACAGGTGCTCCAATCTAGCAGCCGCCAGCCGCAGACCGTGGGGAAGGAGGAGGACGACCTGGCCTGCTCATGGAAGGTGCGTGCTTTCTCTTAGCTTCCTTTGGAGGATAGATAGATTGCTTTGTTTCTAGAGCGGGGCGGGGTTTCTTGAAAAAAAATCAGGATTCGGGCAACTTTGTTTCTGCCTGGGGCGCCTGTTTCTCTCTTGACTCAGGGGGAGCTTTTGCAATCAACAAGTAGGATGCATGTGCAAATTCTATCTAGGTCGGTTTGTGCTGGTTCTTCCTTTTGGGCTGATTCTTTGGGTGGACATGACAGTAAGGGTTAGGAAACGGTTCACTTTTAAGTATCCAATTCATGACCTCGAGGATGCCATTCTGGGATTTCAGCTTTGCATGCCGTGTTCGATTGAACTCTTGTTCCCAGGAGGGTGCTTGGGTGCTTTACTGGGGTCATTTTGCTGAATGCCATTCTTGTGAAGGGTTGTTCTTTAATTCTATTACTAAAGTTTTGTTTGGAGGGAGCAATGAAATGGAACTCGTTCACATGATAGTGGGTGCCAATTTTGTGGTTTCGCGATGTAAGATTTGGGAAAATTCAGTGACGTGAGTCCTCTTTTTAAGGGTGATTTGTGCTTGTAGAGAATATTACTTTCGTACGGTAGGACAAATTCAATGCTGGGATTATGCCACTCAATTAGGTTTTAGGATCCAAATATGCAATTGGAGAACAAAAGTAGGATGAGGATTTAGCAGCAAGTTGCACCGTGATTCACAGGAATAAAGAATGCGGCCCATTGAACATTTTGATGATTTATAATGGTACAATCTTTGAAAACGATAAACAACCAAGTTTATGTTTCACCAATAGTAATTTGCAGAGGTACTGATAAATAATTAAGTTCATCTTTTATCATTGTTAACTAAAGTGTTGAAACATTTGCAGAGTCTTGCTATGCCTTGTTTGGTCGAGATATTAGGAGTAAGCATGTATCATGTTGTAACCCCATTTGACAAGGATAGTCCATTTATTCAGTTACTAAATTCATGTAATTTTCCTAGAAGGATACAATGGGATTAAATTACTACATTCAATTACCGGTAGGCTAATTAATATGCACTTCAGCTATTATTCAGAGGAAATTATACTTATTGCCTCTATTTGGTTATTCAATCATCTCACTAGTAATTCTTGAATATCGGATCATCAGTTTGATGAATGTAGCTCAACTTCAGAAATCCTTTTTGTTAGTAGATTAGTTGAGCATTTTCTGATTCTAATGGTCCTGAACAGACTGTGTCCATAATCCATATTTAAGGTCCTACGATTTTTTAATATGCATGGACTTGTTTGTACTTACTGAAAAAAACACAGAAACATTTTGTTCATACTGTGTTGCATTGGTATTGGCATTGTTGGTTTTTGGCTAGCGAACATCCTTTCTGACCCCACCATGAAGCTGCACCCTTGCTTTCCCTGAAATGCATTTTCACTCATTGCATGTAATAATAGCAGATGGACCCTTAACTCCAGTGCTCTAGTGTTCATATCTGTTCCTGTTATTTCTACTTAATAAGTTCAATCCTGGAATTTCTTGAAGCCCCTCATGTTCAATCACTCAACATCTTTCCTGTGCAAACCTTATACTTTGTAATCGAGGAATTCAATGTCATCTGGCAGGCCAATCACCTGACCATATATCGGTTGGGTCAGGACCAAAAAAATCTAGTGCTTCATCACGAGGTAGACAGCGTAATTCATCATCATCTATGTGTAAAGATTTTCTCCGGAAGTTTGTGGACAATGAACTTTTGACTTCAAGTCTAGAGGATTGGTTCTCTGGACACAGTGAAGATTGTGGTTTCAAGAAGCCAGCTTTTGATGTTCCTTTTGACCTTACTGAACTACAGAATTTTGACTATGCTCTGGAAGGTGTTACCTTTCAGCAGCTATTACGGATGCCAAATGCTTTTCATGCATCAACATCAGATATTTTTGAAGCTACTGCACATCTTGCACTGGAGGATTTTCTACATGCAGGCATTAAGGGATTGTGGGAAACTTTCTGGGGTCCTGATGAAGCAATGCCTTTCTCAGTTGCCTGCATACACAGCACAAGCTCCAAGTTTTATCCTGCTGAGAAGGCTATTAGCAATGGGAAACTTGATGGTGTTTGTGGGACAGCTGTACTGCTGAAGAATTTAAAGCATTCACAAGGAAGGTGGGATCATATTGTTGTATTGGCTTTGTTGAGGCCTGATGTTGGAATGGTTTCTGGGCACGATGACAAACAGCCATCTCCTTCTGTCTTGGGGGAGGCACTATTCTTTGCCTTGCGTGTTCTCCTATCTCGGAGCCTTAGCAGATCCTCCACTGTTCTTCGGAATTCAGATTGTGTTTATGTTCTCCTTGTTGATTCACAGTTTGGAGGAGTGGTAAATGTCCAAGGTGATCTGAACAAGCTAGATTTTGATTCGAACAATGTTTATGACTGTGCTGCTGAATGGATAAAAAATCATGCCAAAATAACAGTTTCTTCCATAGATCAAGTATGGAACAAACTCGGCAATGCTAATTGGGGAGACATTGGGACCCTTCAAGTTCTCCTTGCAATTTTCCACTCAATGATCCAATTCTGTGGAGCACCAAAGTATTCTCTTGATGAACTAGCCACAGAGCATAGTTCCCGGCTACAGAGTCGAAGATCAGAAAGACATTTGGTCGACAGACAAGCTAATGAGAATGGTTTGTTTCGATTCCAGCAACGAAGTCATTCTCCTGAAATTGTTGAAATGCAGGAGGAAGGAGCTGTTGATGTAAAACCAGAGGAAATCTTGAAGCTTGAGATAGGATCTGTTGTGTTGATGGAGGATGCTAACTGGCAGAAGGGTTTTGAAATCAATGATATTCTAACGGACAGTGAGCCTCCTATTTATAGTGCTACTCCTGTAGAAGGGCCTACCAAAACCTATTTGTTGTATGTAGGCTCGAGCCCTTCTCACTTGGAGCCGGCGTGGGAGGATATGAATTCCTGGTACCAAGTTCAAAGGCAGACGAAAGTACTGACTTTGATGAAGCAAAGAAGCATTTCTAGCAGATACATTCCACAGATGGTAGTTTCTGGGCATGTGGTTCATCCAGGCCCATGTAACAAGCCTAACTCCAGTGGGAGTTGTGGTCATCCATGGTGTAGTACTCCAATCCTTGTGACCTCACCAGTTGGTGAGACCATTTCAAATCTGATACGGACCGGATTGTTCGGTGTTGAGGAGGCTCTGAGATGTTGCCATGACTGTTTGTCTGCTCTTGCTGCTGCAGCATCTGCAGGAATCCGTCACGGTGACATCCGGCCAGAGAATGTGATCCGTGTGAGTAATGGTTCAAGTCATCCATATTTTGTACTTATTGGATGGGGTCATGCTATCCTGGAAGATAGGGATCGACCTTTAATGAATCTATTCTTCTCATCTACGTTTGCTCTCCAGGAAGGCAAGCTATGTGCAGCATCTGATGCGGAAAGTTTAATTTATCTTCTATATTTCTTGTGTGGTGGAGCCTGCCCAGAGCTTGACTCTGTTGAAGGTGCACTCCAGTGGAGGGAGACATCATGGTCAAGGAGAGTTATACAGCAGAAGTTGGGTGATGTCTCAGCGGTGTTGAAAGCTTTTGCAGATTATGCTGACAGTCTTTGCGGGACTCCATACCCAATGGACTATGAGATATGGTTGAGAAGGTTGCGAAGAACATTTAATGAAGATCATGGAAAGGAGGTTGAAACATCAAGTTAATACTGCAGCACATGTTCTTGCTAGATTGCAATGTGGAACATCAAGAACGGTTGTTACATACCTTGTATTCTTGTTGTAGATAATTTATTTGTCTGAATTGTGAAAGGTCCATAGCTCATACTCCTATCCTGCAACATGGACATCCCCTCAGTCTTGCTCCATTTCGTCTAAAGGATATTTCCATACAATCTGCTGCTACTATCCTCTAACTTGGATTTCTGAAAGTGGTATTGCTCTTGCACAAGAATGCAGTAGAGATCCTTGAGGATATGTGCAACATGATATATTTTGGCGAATTCTCTTCTCTAAACTGGCGAGCTGTGCTTTGGCTACTCTCCGAGATTGTGTCATTCTATATGGCTGGACATGCGGATGATTTTCTCCTGATCAGTGTTTAAAATGTTAAAACATTAAAGTGGCAGGTAAATGTGGATCGCAAGTGTGCGGTGTAGTCGGATCAATTTTTGCTCCTTTTTCTTTTTGAAATTGCTTCAGAATGGATTTGTGATTAGAGGTGGTGTCGCATAGATGCATTTTGTTCTGACTAAATTATTTGTTGGGTGCAATGTTCAAGGGCACCTAGTTCATGTAAATGGTGTATTTATTCAGTCGTTCAAACTCCTATCCTGCAACTGCTGGTTCTAGATTTGTGTGAAGCTACTAACTTATACCGTGCATCAAGAAATATATCTGTGATGGTGGTATGTTCCTTACTTACATCAAGAAATACTGAGATGGTGCTGCAATTCCTGTTTCGTGTTAGTGACTGCTTGTCCAGATTGTCGACTGGTTGGAACTTGCTTCAATTTGCGGTTCTTCAAAGAGCTATATACAAATATGCATGTTGTAATGCTTTATATCGACGGAAAATGATGTTAGCACAACATTGTTTGTAAAAGTAAGTGCCAATGATTTCTGAAACATTTTCCAGAAGGAACTCTCATTGGATCATGTTCCTATTTATGCACAGGACATCAGATGCTCTGGATATTCTTTTTCTTTTCTTTTCTGAAATCTATGTTATTTAGCATAATCCATGTTAATTTTGCAAAGTAAACTATGCGCATCTGCTTATACTTGTTCTTGGTTTGATGTTTGTGCCAGACGTTGTTCAGTTTGTTGCATGAGTGTAACCCTCCAGACTCCACAGCGATCATAATCTTGATGGTATTATCAAGTTAAACCCGAAATCTCCTGCTCTTTATTTGAGTTTTTTTTTTTTGGTACAAGTAAAAACCAAACGGTCCGGTCACCTTCGACAACTCTCCCGTGGACGGCGGCGGAGCACGTGAGGCCCTCGTCCTCCCGGTCCCCGGAGGCGGCTGAGTCGTCCTCAGCTCGCACCAGGCGAGCTCCTGCTCCTCCTCGGCAGGCGAAGCCGAGAAACCGTGCCCTCCGAGCTGAGCTGCGGCAACAGAGCTCTGACAATTCAACTAAAGTCAAGGTTCTTTCTGAAAAACAACCCTTACGATCTGGACCGTCTAAGTCTCATCCAAGGGATTGCGATGACGAATAAGATTCACGGTCCATTTTTGGGTCGAAATGATAACACAGGTAACTGAAGGGGCTATCTTGAAAACAATGCAGCCGGCTATTTGCCCACTTACTTGTGGGCCCTCCGTTTGATCGAAGTAACGGCACGATAACCTTGGGTCTACATGACAATACAGATTAATAATAAGGGTGTATATGTAAAACTCCATCTCGTTCTTCACTCGATCTGGGCCGCACAAGCGCGATCAAACGGCTCCCCCTGCTAACCAACACAAACAAGAAGGCGAGGGTACCGGAGACAATTCACCGCCGCCCTCTTGCATCGCGGCCTCCGCATCCGGCCGTCGCCTCTGCCGTTTCAAGGAGACAGATCGATGGTGGCCGCGGCGGCGGTGTACCGGCGAGTGCTCAAGGCGGTGCAGAAGCACGTCGGCGCGGGCGCCTCCAAGCAGCACTTCCGCGACTTCGTTGCCGCCGAGTTCCGCAGCCCCGCCGGCACGGAGGCCGACGCCAGGGCTAGGCTGCGCCTCGCCGGGGACTACGCCTACCTTCTCTCCAGCGTCCACCACCACAAGGTCGGAGCTTAAGTGCGATGATTCGACGTGGAATGTCTTGTTGCCTTGTTGGTTCTCTTGTTTAAAATTTGTTCGTCATTTTAGGAGGGAGTTCATGTGTTTGATGAAATGCCACAAAAGAGTATTTTCCCCTGAATTTTGGGTTCCTTTCTTTTGATGTGTTAATCTGGGTTAGTTAATGGGATCGGGTTGTAGCTTCACGGTAGCTCATTATTGTGAAAATTTTGGGTCAGAGATCATCTGGATATGCAGGCATTGCTAGTTGTTGGCCCAGTCACTGTTGGAGTACTAGATTGAATGGTAATGCACAATGACTAGAAATGTAATCATGTGTACTAGAATAAGAGCGTATACTGATTCAATTGCTGATTTCCATAACTCTACCTCGTTAGATCACCTATTTTAGACCGAGCAAGTTCTTCACATCCTTGCTATTGTAGCATGTTACCATCGGCTTGTCGTATACCGTGTACTCCACTAACTCTGTAAACCATGTTTGATTGTTCAGGACCTTCTATTCTCATACAATATAGCTGTGGACCGATCTGACGAAATGAAGAAGATATTGAACAAATCTGCTGCCAGTGTAGGCCTTCAGCTTCCAGATGTCTACCAACCGTGAGAGCTTCTTTTCTGCACGTCTGTGCAACCCATGGTATTGCATTTTAGCTATGAAAATTTGGAGCAACTTTGCTTGAGTTACAAATTTCCAGTTGTTCTGGAAAGCTTAGCTTGGTAGTTGTAAGCAGCTGTACTCTTTTCCCAATAATGAGCAATGGCATTGGTTTTGTTAATGATTTACACTATCTTGTTCCATGCCGTATGAGTTACTTTTGAAATTCTTTTATGAGAATCTGTCTTTTCCCTGTTGTAACTTGCACAGCATCTAAATTGGGTTACATCGTAGGTTGTTCCTTTCTACTGACCCTTCAATTATATCATCTGACAGTCTTAAAAAACTATATTATATCATCTGACCTGCTGCATTACAAAGTCAGGAGCTTGTATTTTAACTACTAATTTCCTTAGCATCGTCCTCGCTTGTTTCATCCTTACATTCTACGGTAGCTGCTACAGATGTTCCATCACCTTCACTTTCTAGTTGTGCCCAAGCTGAATCAAAAGGCACTAATTTGTTGCCTTCATTCCTGTTCGTGTCATCTGAACTATCCTCAAAGGAACCATAGTCTATGTTCTGAAGTACTGTTGGAATCTGCATACCACCACCGAGTACTTCCTTCTCTCCCATATCTATATCTATCTTTTCCGTTGTGCTAATCACATCCAACCCAATATATGGAGTGTAGAATCCAGCTTCCAGTGCACCCTCACCTAACCATGAACGGAAATCGTTCAGCGGAGGAGGGATCTTGGTGAAGAACACTTCTGCAAAGTTTTCTGCAATGTTCTTTCAGTAAGGGTTGTCCTTGTCATAATGGTATCTGAAGTTTCCGTATGTTGTCTGCAGAATTTATAGTTGGTATCGGTAAAACTATGGTTATATATATAAAATAAAATAATATTAAGCATTGCAAATGTTATAAACTACTGTACTACTCTGTCACAAATAATTAATGTTCTAACAAATTCATTTTTTTTCTTCTTTTTTTCCCTCCTGCATGTACCTTGTATAGCATGTGTTTAATAAGAATTTCCATAGGGCTTCCCCACCTTCTCACCATAAACAAATCCAATTAAAGTGTTTCGTAGAGTAAATTCCTGTTGTTTCTACTAGATCAACTGGAGCAGGAAATTAACTTAGTTCCCTGTCCTGGTGATCATCATGGTCTAGAAGCTTCTAGTTCAAGAGACCAGAACTGTTAGTGTTGTCTAGTGTATTCAGTCAAATGCGTTACTTGAATTACAGTTAAGAGAACTAGAAACTTCAAGAAGAATCTAAAATTATGACAAAAGGAAGTAAAATTTACCTGATTAGTACTGATTAGATAGAGATGGAATACTGTGAGGCCACCAACGAACCATACAACAATGGAAGTATAGATGATTAGCACATAAGAGTACACTTCCTTCCACAAGGCCTTCCAGATAGAGCTACCGCTGGCTTCCCTTTCGCTATAGTATAGACATTCAGCCATGAAAAGATGAAGACAGATATGCACAGGAAAGTTGATGTTGCTATGGATAGAAAGAAGTAGTGGTAGTTCCTCTGCAAGGCAAAGAGAAAACATATGGCAAGTTGGCAACTATCTGGGAATGCAAGTATCTATTAAACTTACTTAGACAGTATTTCTGTGTCAGAGATTGTTGGGTTGCTGAAATATGGGATTTAGATGATGGTTAATGCTTGATTAATCAGTTCTATTGATCTAAGCTATTATTCCTTGATCTTAAGTTCTCTTCATTGTGAGAAAAAGTTTCTAGACTTATGTCTGTAGGCCTCAAAATTCAACTAGTGAGAGATATGTTAGGTATAGTTCAGGTCGTCTTTTGAAAATTTTGCTGTCCTGTTTTCTTGTTAGGTACCTAATCTTATATACAAATCAAGTCAAAGAGTGGAATAAGCTACCAACTCGTCCATGGTGTTTTTGTGAAAACAATAGCTGCCATTTACCGTTTGGTCTAGTGATACGTATCGAACGTATTAGCGCTGTGGGCCTAGCAGCCGGCGCATGGGCGTGTTCAGCCGCTCATAGAGGTAGGTAGCTGATCCTAATAACTATTGGGATTGGGTTGTTCCTCATTCCTATCTTGCACGGCAGAAGATCAGGCTCATTAATATTAATTAGTTTGTTTCATTTTTACTAGAGATTGTTCTCCCTTATTTAGGAGATCACTTTCCCCTTATTACAATTTGGTTTGTTATGACCTCTCTCTCTAGTCTATTTAAAGAGACCTAGCCTGAGGAAAGAAGGCAAGTAGTAAGTCAATCTTTTGCTTCACCGTCTACGCATTACCCCAAGGCTTCTTCTCATCCTTCTTCTCATGCGGCCATTCCCTCTCGCATTGTAACTCGCGCATTCGCCTGAGCTCATAACATCTTGGTATCAGATTGGGAACGATCTGAAGCAATGACCAAGACATCACCACCTTCCACAAGCGACATAACTGCAGTCACTGATCGTGTCGAGGTGCTCAAGCTGGAGCTAGCCGAACTAAACAAGGAGGTTCGCACCGGTTAGCAGAGCACCAACTCGGTGCTCGCCGATCTGCAGTAGTCCATCGCCGGCCTCACCGATGCTGTCAAGTTGTTCACCCAAGCATCCGCAACTGTGGCATCTTCCTCAGCACCTCTGCCAGCCGCCACAACTGATCCGGGCGCAGTTTGGGCCGCCATGATGGCCACTCCTTTTGCCAACCGGGCGGCTCGGGAGGCCGCCCTTCTCCAACCCGATGGCACGCCATCACCTCAGGTGGCCGACGGGGCACTCGCCGAGGACAATAGCACGTTGGATGGCCTGCTTCTGAATCCGACGTCCGATCACAACACAAGGAAGCAAGCCCCACACTTTGAAGCGCCCTCACACCTCCAAACTCGCAAGTTGTGCCCAACGCTTTCCTCAACTCGGACCCGCAGGCGGCACCACGAGTCCGGCCTAGCCATACCGTCGACCACAATGATGGCATCACCAACAGGCAGCGTCTGCACATGGAGATTCCCACCTTTGATGGCTCGTCCAATCCAGCCGTGTGGCTCCGTCGCTACGAGCGTTTCTTCCACATCCATAAGACTGAAGCCCGCGATCGCGTGGAGATTGCCGGCTTCTATTGTGACAGAGAGGCACAAGAGTGGCTTGATCGCCGCCAGAAGTATGATCCACACATCACGTGGGAGCAATTCCACACAGCCTGCCTCGTCCGTTTCGGCGACCGACTCATCGACGACGCCTTGGGCCAGCTCTCCTGCGTCACTCAAACTGGCTCAGTATCCTACTACAGTAGCAAGTTTCAGGCTGCCCTAGGGTTCGTCGACAACATCATGGAAGAACAACAGATCGCGCTTTTCATTGCGAAACTGGTGCCGTACATCAAAACGGACGTCCTCCGTCAACAACCTAAGACCCTCGACACCACCATGCAACTGGCCATGGAGTCCGAGGCACAACATGGCCGCATCATCGAGGCACTATGCGAGCATCAACCTCAACACGGCTCTTATGCTGGCAACAGATCTTGGGGCTCGCATCGCGGATCACCAAAAACCAATCCATCGCCGACTGAGCCCGCTCCACTAACGGCAGGACAATACAATGGCGCATAGGTCCGTCCGACGACACCTCGTGCTGTGTCATCCGTTCCACCAGTGTCACCTTCCATTCGTTTTCTCAATAGCGGTGAACGGGCGGCACGCCACGCGAAAGGTCTCTGCTTCAACTGCGACGAGCAGTATCACGTCGGCCATGTGTGCAAGGTCCTCCGCTACATCGAAGTACGCGATGACTACAACGACGTCATCGAGCACGACGACCATGAGGCGCCACGAGACTTCCGAACTGTCTCTTTACGCCCTCAAGGGCTACTTCCACACCAGCAACGAGGAGATAGCGGCCATGCGTATATCCTCGACAACACATTTGGTGGGCTGGTTGACACTGGGAGTACCCACAATTTCGTGAGCTCCTACGCGGCAGAACTTCTTCGTCTCCGTACGACTCCTACGCCGAATATGAGGATTGCCGTGGCAAATGGGAGCCCCTTACCATGCTTCGGCCGGATCGAAGCCTTGGCATTCAACGCGGATGGTCAAACCTTTGTGGTGCAATTCCATGTCGTCCCCCTGCGCAACTTCAACGTCATCCTCGGCACCCAGTGGCTACGGTAACTCGGTCCCATTACTTGGGATTTCTCCCGCATGACGATGGAGTTCGACCATAACGACGTCTACACCAAGCTCCAGGGACGACCAGCTCCATCCAACACCAACCTCCTCGCCATCACCGACAGCGCCACTAACCCCGACCTCCAGCACCTCCTCCAGGAGTTCGGGACCATCTTCGCGGAGCCAACAACGCTGCCCCCATCACGTTGCTGTGACCATCGGATCTATCTCAAAGAAGGCACAGACCCGGTGGTAGTGCGGCCATATCGTTACCCCTTCCGCCAGAAGGACGAGGTGGAAGGACACTGCCAGGATATGCTTGAGCTCGGCTTCATCCATCCTAGTCGCTCTCCATTCTCGTCCCCGGTACTACTTGTACCAAAGAAGGATGCGTTCACCCGTTTCTACATCGACTACCATGTGCTGAACGAGCACACAATCAAGGATAAATTCCCGATCCCGATGGTCGAGGAATTACTGGACGAACTTCATTGCGCCACCATCTTCTCCAAACTCGATCTCAGATCGGGGTACTTTCAGGTGCGCATGGCGGAGGCGGACATCGACAAGATGGCATTCCGAACACATCACGGGCATTTCGAGTTTCTCGTCATGCTGTTCTACCTCACCAACGCACCATCGACATTCCAAGCCCTCATGAATGACATATTCCAGGAGTATCTCCGACACCTTGTCCTTGTGTTCTTTGATGATATTCTCATCTATAGCAAGAGTACAAGTGAGCATCTGCATCACCTCCGGATCGTCTTCACGCTCCTTCGCGACAACAAACTCTTCGTCAAGATGTCCAAGTGTGCATTTGCACAACACAAGATCGCTACCTCGGGCATATCATTTTGGTAGTCGGTGTAGCAATGGACTTCACGAAGGTTCAAGCCATCACAAACTGGCCCCTGCCGCTGAACATCACGGCCCTCCGTGGATTTTTGGGACTCGTCGGCTACTATCGACGATTCAACCAACTTTTCGTCATCATCGCCGGGCCCCTCACCGCCATGCTCAAGAAGGGCAGCTTCAAGTGGACTCTGAAGAAGCGCGCCGCAATCGAGCAACTCAAGTCCACCCTCACTTCCGCACTCGTACTGCACTTGCCCAACTTTGCTGAGGAATTCAATTCACCATCGAGTGCGACGCCTCAAGAACAAGCGTTGGCGCTATCTTGCAACAGGACGGGCACCCCATCGCCTACTTCAGTCGACCATTGGCTGAACGTCATCGTTGACTGGCGGCTTTCGTCGTCATCGCCAGGCCCCTCACCGCCATGCTTAAGAAGGGTAGCTTCAAGTGGACTCTGAAGGGGCGCGCCGCATTCGAGCAACTCAAGTCTGCCCTCACTTTCGCACCCGTACTACGCTTGCCCAACTTTGCTGAGGAATTCACCATTGAGTGCAACGCCTCAAGAACAGGCGTTGGCGCTGTCTTGCAACAGGACGGGCACCCCATCGCCTACTTCAATCGACCATTAGCTGAACGCCATCGTCGACTGGTGGCCTACGAGCGCGAGCTCATCGGTCTCACGAAGGTGGTTCTCCATTGGCGATCGTACCTATTGGGGCGGCAGTTTCGCATCTGCACCGACCACTACGCCCTCATGTACTTGTTGGAACAATCATTGGTTACAACTCCGCAACAGCACTGGCTTTCCAAGCTCATGGGGTTCTCCTTCTACATCCACTACAAACTAGGGCACAACAACAGTGCGGCCGATGCACTCTCCCGCTACCACGACTCAGCCCTGGCCGAACCAAGTGAAGCCGCACAAAAACTCTCACGACGCATGCTGCGCGGCCATTTAGACTGCCTCTAATGACGTCCAGTCACATGGCGCGCGCGCCTTCTTGTGGAGCCACTCATGGAGACTACGCGGGTTGCTATCTAGCAAGGTACCATGTGCTCAGATTGGACCATAGAAGACGACGTCATATTCTTCAAAGGGCGACTTCATGTCCCAGTCGGCTCCTCCGTGCTGTAGGAGATTGTTGGGGCCCATCACGACGCCACACATGAAGGGGAACAAAAGACCATGAAGCGCATCCAACTAAGCTTCCATTGCGAAGGACTACGGGTGGCCGTCCGCGACTACATCGCCAAATGCGCAATTTGCCAACGCGTGAAAGCTTCGAATCTCACCCCGGCCGGTCTGCTTTGAGCTCTTCGTATTCTAGACCACATCTGGGCCGACATTTCCATGGACCTCATCACTAGCCTTCCGAAGGTGATGGGCAAGTCCGTGTTGTTGGTGGTGGTCGACAGGCTATCCAAATATGGCCACTTCATTCCATTGGTGCACCCCTTCACAGCCTCCTCCATCGCACTCGCTTTCGCCGAGGGCATCGTCCGACTTCATGGCATTCTGGAATCCATCGTCAGCGATCGCGAGGCCGTCTTCACCAGCAAATTCTGGCAGGAGCTCTCTCTCTGTTGTGGTACCATGCCGGCGCTCTCATCCGCCTATCATCCTCAATCCAATGGACAAATCGAAGTGACGAACCGTACCATTGAGAAGTATTTGTGGTGTTTTGTGGGGGATAGGCCCAAATCTTGGGTCAAATGGATGCCTTGGGTGGAGTACTGCTACAACACATCCAACAATTTTGCACCAACATGTCACCTTTTCGGCTAGTCTACGGGCGTGACCCTCCACCGCTGCTGCCATACCTCGACGGCACTTCAAAGGTGGACGCGGTCGACCAACTCCTCAGTCGGGATGACGCGATCGCCCAGGCCAAGCTGCACATCGAGCTGTCTCAACAACGGATGAAGGACCATTACGACGCTTCTCACCGAGAAGTCGAGTTTACTACCGGCGACTGGGTCCTACTTCACCTTCATCTGTATTGACAGGCGACGACCAGACCTTCCCCAGCCTTCCACAAGCTCTTGCCGAAATACTATGGGCCATTTCAGGTCCTACGGCGCATTGGCAACGTGGCGTACCAACTTTGTCTTCCAGAAGAGCCCCGCATCCACGACGTCTTTCACGTCTCCCTTCTCAAACCATTCCAGGGAGATCTGCCAATCACTGCACCACCACTGACATCGACACAAGACGGCACGCTTGACATCCAGCCAGAAGCAATTTTTCGCAGCAGGATCTCCCAAGGAACTAAGGAAGTTCTAGTTCACTGGAATGATCACGACATCGACAACGCCACCTGGGTGTTCCTCCATGAATTCAATGAAGCTTTTCCAACTTACAAGCTCGCTGACGAGCTTGTCTTCGAGGGGAGAGTGATGATACGTATCGAACGTATCAGCGCCGTGGGCCTGGCAGCCGGCACATGGGCGTGTTCAGCCGCTCATAGAGGCAGGCAGCCGATCGTAACAACTATTAGGATTGGGTTGTTCCTCATTCCTAGCTTGCATGACAGAAGATCAGCCTCATTAATATTAATTAGTTTGTTTCCTTTTTACTAGAGATTGTTCTCCCTTATTTAGGAGATCACTTTCCCCTTATTACGATTTGATTTGTTATGACCTCTCTCTCTAGTCTATTTAAAGAGACCTGGCCTGAGGAAAGAAGGCAAGCAGTAAAGTCAATCTTTTGCTTCACCTTCTGCGCATTACCTCCCCTGGCTTCTTCTCATCCTTCTTCTTTTCATGCGGCCATTCCCTCTCGCATTGTAACTCGTGCATTTACCCGAGCTCATAACATCTAGTTCAACTTAAATGGTTTAAAAAGGTTTTTTAAGCTTTAACTACAGTTAGAACTCAGAGCTTAAGTCTAAATTTCTTGGTAATCTCTGTGTAGTTTTAGGAATACCTTAAATTTGACAACATGAGAATTGATTAAAGGAGATTAGGCTAGCTCTGAACCTTTGTGAGGAAAGAACATTTGACTTTTTCCCTTGCTGGCTCTTACTGAAAACAGAGTTCATTCCACAGCAGTTGGTTGTGCTCTGCTAGATACCTATGATATGCTATATGCATAATGGTAGGGGAATAAGCAATAATTGACACATGTTTTGTCACTGGAATAGAATGTTTGTTTACTTACAAGTCCAATGCACTGGCCAACCCATGGGCAGTGGTGATCAAACTTCTGGATGCAGTTATTGCAGATGGTGCAGTGCGAGGATCGTGGTGGGCGGTACCTTAGGCAGGTCTCGCAAAACTTCACTTTCACCGTGAATCAGTTCACGGCAACATCCTTTGTTCGACGGAACCTCATCCGCGGGGTTCTCCCAGTGCTCCATTCCATCGATAGTGTGGTGGAGCCAAGCAGTTTGTCAGCTTCAGGTGGTGCTCTTGTGTTCCTTGGTGCAATCCCCGGGTCGCTGGCTGATGTCGTGACTAGGAAGAACAGATCCTGCATTTGAGGAGAAATTCACAAAGGGTTGTTCAGTGTTGCACCTGATATATAGTGGCAATTGGAATCTCAATTCCTGAAGACCATGTTGATTTCAGTTTCAGATATTAAGGCTGAAATCACTGTTAAGTCCATCCATTATGCTTGTTGGGTATGGCCTTAGAACTGACAAAGATGCCACTCAAGGTATGCAGAACCAAATTGATGGCGAGATGAACACTAACCATTGCTGCTGTGATGATAACAATGAGCAGTGCCGCTCGATGCGTCTCTCGTTGGCCATTGGTGTGCTCCTGGGAGTGGTAGAATTTGGATTGCATCTGGTAGCAGAAGAAGACGATGGTTGGGCCGGCGATGAGAAACGTCGACAGCAGCAGGGAGGCTGCATCGGGATCGGGTCCGAGGATCAGCCGTCCTCCACACAGGAATATCTGCAGATTACGGATGATCTGTGTGAGCAGTGAGCACTTTGTGCGCTCTCAGCTGTAAGAGCTCGGCTATCTCAAGAATGTTCATGTCAGTTGACGGCCATGTATATAATATAATAGAGTTCTACAGGACAAAGCTAGGACCTAGGAGCATAGAAGATGAGGGCATCAGCATAGGGACAGGACTAGGAGTATAGGAGGGTTTAGCAAGAAAAAAAAGTTTGTTCCAAATTGATGTAGCTATCATTGTTGTCCTCCCGCGATCCCCGCTGGAAATGGCTATTCAGGGGGGATCACCATGGAATCGCATGTCATTGCTCAACTTCAAGTAAAACAGCAACGGCGCCATGTACTACTGCTATCCGTTGTTTCGGAAATTAACAGCATGGGCTATACCGCTGGTTTATGTTGTGCAGGTTCCGACTCAACAAGGAGAATGTTGCGGTATTTTTTTCTAAACAGAAAAACTAAAGAACGCTATAGTGTTCCGACGGTATGACTCGCTGCCGGTCAATGAGAGCTCCGTGAACGCACCAGATATCATATTGAGAAGCTTCCTGAGTCTCCCTCACTCAACATGTGCACATCCCCATTTCTCCATAGATCAAGATTCCAGCGAGACCTTTCTATTCTCATCTCTCTCCACGCGACACTAGCGGCCGATTCACCACCGGCGGTATGCACCTGGTGAACGCTATAGCAGCAAGTGGGCGTGTCGATGGTGGTTATGCTCCTCCCATCTATGAGGCCTACAGCTGTGTGGCCACGAGGAGCACGGCGAGCATCTGTGACTGCCCGGTGAGCACGAAGCCCAAGGCGAGCGCTGCAAGGAGTGCGAGGCTATAGGCGAGCAAGGCAGATCAGCGGCCATGGGGTCGCAGGTGAGCGCGGCAGTGTGAGGCCCATTCATGTTTTCGTTGTTGGCAAGCTCCTGGAAATTCCCCAAAGGTTCCAATTTTTTTATGAATTTGATTGAAATTTATTTACCTTTACTGAAACTCTTCAAATCCGCTTTAATTGTTGAAACCTTTTGTACAAAACTCTCCAAAAATTGAATTTTCTGTTGAAACTCGGTTGAAACTATATCAAATAAAACTTGAAGTTTCTACTTCCAAACTTGTGTTCTAGTTTTGAAACCATCTGAGACGTGCTTTGAAACTCTCTGAACTTTTAAGCTTGATCTTGAAGCATGGTTCAAACCTTGAAATTAATTTGTGAAACTTGAAACTCACTCTTGAAACCTCAAGTTATAGTTCTGAAACTCTCCAAACATGAAGTTTCAATGTCAGTTTCTTAAAAAAAAATTTATAAAACCTGATGGTTCAAACTTGAAACTTTGCTAAAAAAACTTGAATTTTATTAAAACTCTGGAAACTTGGGTCTTGAACTTGATTTACTGAAACCTTTTGAAATATGGATCTTGAAACTTGTTTCAACTCACCGAAACCTACAAAACTTAAAATATGAAACTTACTTGTTGAAACATATATCATACAATGGAATTTTATGAAACTTTATGAAACTCCATAAAACTTCTTGAAACCTATTGAAACTTCTCGAAACTTTTGGTTGAAACTTAATGAAACTTGTAGAAACTCTTTTGACTGAAACTTGATGAAAGTCTTTGTTCGAAGCTCGATGAAACTTGAGTTCCAAAATCCAGAAACATACATGAAACATGAAACTTGCAGATGCACGAATGAACTTTTGCTTGAAACTTTCCTAAAATATGGATGAAACTTGCAGAACATAGATTAAACGTTGTTAAAAATTATGAACTATGCAGAACTTTAATGAACCATAGTGAAACTCACCTATACCGTTGAAATGGTTCCAACTGTATACCGTCTTGTAGCACGACTCTCTTCTAAACTGAGTCTTTTGATGGTATCACTCTAATTTTTTCATGATATATTGACTTGGTGCAAACTATACCTAGTTTAATTAGTCGTTTGGCTGTGGCGGAGCCCCAAAAAAAATCAACCAGAAAGAGAGCTGACGCTTAATATGAAAAGATAGCATTGCAATGCCATAACACCATGAATATATGAGCTGTGTTGATATATTTTTTTTTCAGTTGTATACATATAGTGTACGAAGAGTATATCCAAGTTCTGATTGCAGTGGCATGCATATGATTCGACCAAAGTAATTGGTGGTGGTTGTTTATGGAGCTAGTGCTAAAGATCTTCTTTTCAGGGAAGAGCTGAAGCATTGTGCCGGATCAAAAAATTTCATGCGCCGCCGGCGAGGTCGGAGGCCGGCGGTGGCGTGGCGGGGAGTCGGGAGGTGGTCGCTGTTCCACCCAGCTGCCACATCGACTAGTTACTGTATTATATTACGCACGTCCTTCTTTCGTACTTGGAGAAAACGAGTTGCGAAAGAAAGAAAGGAAGAGACCCAGCTGAATGAATCTTTTGCACCTCAGCTCAGCTGCCCTTTGCTGACCCGACGGGTCATGCTACTCTTAAACTTTCTTGGTACTTGACGTGGTCGGACCAATGGAGTGACTTCTCTATCCCTCTCATGGCTGTGAAAGTGAAACTTATAAAACTACTAGTGGAGTGTCCATGTGTTACAATGGAAAACAACAATCGTCAAGGAAGCAAGTGACAAGAATAAATAAAAAAATACCATCAATGATTGCATGAGCAACAAGATGAAATTAGTGCTGTTTTAGGAATGACAAAACCAAAACACATGATTTCCTAACCAATTAATGGCCCTTAACCAATTTGCATTTATCAATAAAAGCAGTCAAATTGAACCATGCAAGGATCAAGGATCTACTCACTCCGTTCAGAAATATAAGACGTATTTTGACTTTGCACAAGGATTAAGGTTAAGGTGAAATTGAAAAAGGTACGAGTGAAAATGACTTAGATACCCCCACTTAATTGTCTTGAAAGATGAGATATAATAGTTTGTGTGTAGTGGTAATGAATAAATGCATGTAGTTGAGAGAGGATAAATAGGGGTATAATAGAAAAAGTCTCATTAAATCTACATACAAGTCTTATATTTCTGAACAAGATCATTCAAACTATATGCCTTATATTTCTGAACGGAGGAAGTATGTTCTAACGTATGCGGATCGATTAGAAACAACAAGGTGGATATTAAATTTGAGCTCACCATGGAGTAGAAGAATTTAGGTCAAAGAGCTCATGTTATACATTCAATTTTACAAGGTCTCGATTAGTACTGACCCAAGGCATGGCTTGGCAGCAAAGAAACCTTGGTGACGCAATACGCATTCTACATAAACGTACAGTTCAGTTTAAACAAAAATCTCCACAGAAAATAAGATATAGAAATCTAAAACCTATCACACCTCAGTTCACAATTGCAGCAGCAGAGTATTTCGCCTCAGTTCCCACATGCACAAAAAACTGCTACAACCAACCACAGCCTAATGACAATATTTGTGTAACATCCACCCTACTTGACCAATTAACCTTTGACTAAACACAACTGTTAAAAAAAATAGAACGGGTTGGTGAGCAAAGGATGGGATTAGCATACCAAGTGCTAGCTTATTTTCGAAATGAGAGGCATGAGGGTTGGGGCGGATCTAGAACAGGGGCATGGCCATGGTGGATTCACTTATTCAGTTGGAGACTTGATGAAATCAACGACAGTACTCCTCTTTACCCCCCTGCGGACACACAGAGATGACATTATCGCTAGACTATTTTGAATGCATGGAATTCAATATCTTTTTGGATGACCTGATGGTGACAAGTGTTTCAGGTCACACTAACTGGACAATCAAACCTCATTTACTAATGGTTTTGACCATTCTAAAGTTTCTCTGCAGCACATTTGGAGGTTTAAGTTGTTGACAAATCGAGTACACTATATATTAAGATACTTATGTATAAACACAACACGCTCAATTATTTCTGGAGTGAAAGACAATCTATTTGATCCAGCAGCACGATCACACATTATGGTGGCAAGTTGAGCTTCAATTTATCTATACACAACTGAACTTCTTGCAAAAATACGAAAAACATCATGCAGTCCAAATCATTCGTACCAAACAAGTACCTAAGAAATCTTTGCATTTATTTCCAATAGCAGCGATATGAAAACTAGATCACATTAGTAAGGTGTCGAGGAGGAAGAATATTACCTACCAGAGCAGTGCTTCAATGCTTTCCCTCCAATACAAGTTGTACAAATCTTAAAGCAAACGAAAAGGTAAGTAATCACCATCTACCATTCATTTATGCTTTAATATTTGTGTAACTGTCAAAAGAAAAAGCATGAAAGTACCTCTCTACCAAGAAACATTCACATTCACCCCCACCGCGCATTTCAGTCTAGCATTTTGTCGAATATGTGTAACCATGTCACGTGGGCCTACTACTTTGAAGATACCACGGTGAAAAGGAGGGGGCAATGTGTCAGAACATCTTGTGGATTGTGAAGAAATAAAGGCATGTTTTTGCTTTTGATTCTGTATTCTGATCCCTAAAAATTTAATAAAAGAACAAACAACCCGATTCTGGTAATCGATTCTCATAATCCAGTCCACCTATATACACTAGAATCCACAATCCATTTCATATGTGTTTTCGGATTTCAGCTTTTAGAGAATCAGCTTTTCTATAACCACAATCCAGAATCAGTTTTTAGAGAATCCAAAGCAAAAACAAACATGAACTAAGTAGGGTGAACGAGGAGAAATGAGTGGAAGAGAGTGCGGTACCTGGGGCGGTGTAGGGGACGTTACTGGAGTCGATGAGGGTGCCGGCTTGGGCAGAGACGACGGCGGCCCAGTCGGGGTTGGTGTTGCCGAGGGCATTGACGGCGATGCTGGCAGCTATGTTGTATGTTGAGGTACTCATGGCCGTCAGTATTGTAGGGTTTATAGCCGCGGCCAGCGACGAGGACGACGCAGGAGCGTTTGTAGATGCCGATGAGGTACCTAGCCTCATCCTCCACAGCTAAGCGACTCGCTGCCAAGAGATCCCGCCGCGCCTCAATGTTTCTGCCGACCTCCAAATCTACCGCCCAGTTCTCCCCTTGCTACCGCCACCACGCTCTAGATTTATTGCCCCGTCGCTGCTACTGCCACCCTCGAGATCCACTGCCCTATCGCCACCGCCTCCCATGTCGTTGCCACCATGGCCATTCTCCATTTCCCCTCCTCGCCTTTGGCCTCCAAATTTGTCGCCCCGTCGCTGTCGCCACCCTCCACATCCGCTTGACGTCGCTTGTTCGCCTTCGCATCCCGTGCCGCCGCCCTCCAAATATTTTTGCTTTCGATGCTGCCACCTCCACCAATGGCCGCCGCTATTGCCTAAGGGAGACTCTCCACATTGAGAGAGAGAGAGGAGACGGAGGGAGCGGTTGTGAACAGTGGTGGGCACATGGGCCGTGCCTCGGTGGGTCGGCCTGGGGCATGCAGGGCACGGCACGGCCCGGCCCAAGCCCAGCCGGCATGTTAGCGGGTCGTCGCGTCTGGCTCGTTCACATAGGTCGGGCGTCGCGGCCCAAAATCGAAAGACGACGGCGGCGCACGGGCGCGCCAAACGGTCGTGCCCGAGCCGACTTACCGGCGACAACCGGAGGCCGCGCAAAGACGCCATGCACACACCGGCATGCCGGCTCGCAAAGATGCTGACCATGGCCGGGCGGCACGCGGCATGGCCTCGCCCTCGCCCGTAGCGCCCGCCGCACCTTGCCGCGCCGTGTTGTGGAGGGAGAGGAGGGCCTCGGGCGGCGAGTGAGGAGGAGAGAGAGAGATTCTCGGCCGGGAGAGGGAGCGGGAGGTCAGACCGTGGGCGAGGCGGGCGGGGGGGGTCGGAGGTTGCCAGAGGGGAGAGGAGCAGCGGCAAGGCGCTGGGAGGCCGAAGGGGAGAGGGAGCGAGGCGGCGCGGGTAGGCCGGAGGAGAGAGGGAGCGGCGCGCGAGAAGGACGGAGGGGAGGCGGAGGTCTCGAGGGAGGGGCGTGGCTACCTGGCTGCGCGTCGGAGGGGGAGAGAGAGGCGTGCGGGAGCGGCCGAGCGGGACGGGACAGCGCCACAGCGGGGACGGCACGCGAGCCGAGAGAGAAAAGGGGGAGAGAGAGGGGCGTGGGAGAGAGAAAAGCGGGAGAGAGAGTGGCTTTTTTACCGTAGGGGAAAGAAAGATAGCTCACAAGACAACGATGTGAATGTGATTGAGCGGTGTCACTCAAAAAGCAAAACTAGTAATGATTCGATGCTCTGTGTGTGCATGCATACAACCGCATGATTTTGAATGGATGCTCACACTCGAGGGAATCACGAGAAGAAAATCACGCGCCTGATGTATTTGAAGTTTTGAACGCGAGAGAGACAGCGATGTGATTGATCGATCCCATCCCGCCATGTCATATTCGTCCCGCTTTTCAATTTTCATCATGAGCGAGTGCGCAATTTCCATCCCGCTCTCTCTAAAGCAATTTTGAACGGACACACTCACACTCGAGGGAATCACACAACAGCAGAACAACGGTCATTTCGCTGGACACACCATAAATACAGGGGATGGCTTGCATTTTCTCTGCATAACTCTCAACTCTCTTGCGCTCTCTCTTGCCCATTTTTTACTCAGGCGCTCAGCACATTCTGCGCATCTACTCTATTTGCTTGCATTTTTTTGCTCTCTCGTTGTGAAATAAAATATTTTGCAAAAGCAAAAGCAGGAGAGCACGCCCGCGCTCTCCTAGTCCCCCTCGTCAGGATCAAGAGATCGATCCACGCCAACTCTCCCCCAACATGGGAGACTACGGCATGGATGACCGTCATCTGGACGGCACGCATGGCATCGAGGATGCCTCATACACTCCGGATGCACCGAGCTCGGATGTCGCTACCTCGGTGCATGCGGGACGGACGTCGATATCCACCGAACACGCACCCCGACATATCCATGCGGCCGGACGCGGCGTCCATAGCCGGCGATCGATGCGCGTGGTCTGCAACATATGGACAGAACCGTCGAAACTGTTGACGGACATGAGGTAGTGTATGCTGTTTGCAAATACTGTCAAGCTAAACTATCTGCACGTGCATGTGGTGGTACAGGTCATCTAAAGAGACACGCGGAGAATTGCTTGAGGAAGATATCGGCCGGACGGAGGCCGGGTGTCGGCGTTTCGAGCACCGGCAAGTAAATTTGTAAGTCGGAAGGGGCCGCGCGTTCCCTCTCTCTGAATGGTTAGACTCGAAAGCCCAAGATGTATACTGGTTCGGGCCGAATGTCCCTACTCCAGTTCGTGTGGTAGTGTTGTATTGCCTTGGATGCAGTTGACTGCACCACGTTTACAAGTGAGGGCTGAGGACTTGAACACGAGAGCATTCGCTGTCCGTTCGTAGACTTAGCAAGAAGAGGAGATGGCTCCGTCTGTCTGTGTTAGTGTGTGTGTGTGTGCGCGCCCCTGTGTGTGTCTCCCGGAGGGCCCTGCCCCCCCTTTATATAGTCGAGAGGGGCAGGTTACATTGAGAATTGGGAGAAGGAAGGAAGGAGAGACCTATACTAGGAGCCCTAGTCCCTCGTCTTGGTGATTGGTCGCCATCCGGCCTCGCCCACACCGGGTTTGGTAGGCTTGCTTTGGCGGAGCGATTCGCTTTCCTTGGGAAGCAGCGCACCTGCCCTCTGGGAACCTGTCAGGTGCTGATGTTGTGAAGCGTAGCCCTGGCGCTGCCTCGGGAGGGAGCGCGTCCTCACACTTCGTGTGATCGGGCGATGGGACTGGAGTTTTAACTTGGGCAATCCTTGTGCTGCCTTGGAAAGGGGCCACTTGCCCCGTACGATCACTTCGAATGATCCTATCCGTGGGGCACGTGGCCAACAGTCGGCGAAGGCCTGACACGTGGCCCTTGGCGAAGGTTGCCTCAGCTTGGTCAGGGCTTGGGTGAGCCCGACCTGTGATGGGGGTCGGCGTCCCACTTGGTCGGGATCGCTCGCCCCATTCTGGTCGGGGACGAGCGTCTTTTTGTGGCCCCGCGGGTCCCTCGATCGGAGCTGAGCTTGACACGGCCTGCTTGCTATCCTGGGCCGTTGGGGTACCCCTGGTATGAGTATTCGTCACCGGGCGAGGGCGTGCATACACAGCTCAACTTTAACACCGACGGTTCAGTAAGCACATGGGTATACAACGCCGACGTAGCTAGAGAAGAAATTGCACTTTACATAGTTACAGAGGATCTTCCGCTTAGAACGGGTGAGAGCTCTAATTTTGAGAGAATGGTGCAACGTGGTTTTTGCCCGCAATACCAACATGTTAGTAGAAGAACAACTACACGTGATGTTTGTAAAATGTTTACAAATAAACTAGAAATATTAAAACAGACCTTTATGACGCTTAGTTTTTCATTCGCATTAACATCTGATATATGGACTCCCTCTCACCAAAGAGCAGCATATATTAGTGTTGTTGCGCACTACCTAGATGACGAGTACGTACTAAACAAAAGGGTTATAGGGTTTAGGCCAATCTCAGAGTTACACACCGGACATGCTATCGCTACCCGTATACTTGAGGTTGTTAATGACTTTAACATAGAAAGTAGAATTGTTTCCATTACTCTTGACAATGCATCAGCTAACACAACGATTATGGAGCATCTCTCACCGCACCTGGAGACTTATATTGGAGGTTTTGTACTCCACCAGAGGTGTGTATGCCATATTATTAATCTCATTGTACAGGCAGGTTTGCATGTAATAAAACATACTTTAGAGGGCATACGTAGTGCTATCGATTTTATTACTAATTCACCTGTAAAGTTTGCCCAGTTCTCAGAGTACTGCAAGGCCAACAATATGAAACCAAGAAGATTCAACCTTGATATGAAGGTTAGATGGAACTCAACTTATACTATGCTGCATCGGTGCGAAGACTACGAGCACATTATCACTGTCTTCGTCAACTGCAATAATGGTGAGGTATTGGTTACTGACGCAGATTGGATAATTGCTAGTCATTTTCGTAGTTTTTTTTAAAAAAAATTACGACGCAACTACAAAATTATCCGATGTGTACTACCCAACTTCTTGCTTAGTCATCGAGTGACTTTGGCTTATTGCTAATGCTTTTAAAGAAAATAGAGATAATTATGTTTTACGTTCCATTATAGAACCAATGGAGCAAAAAAAATTTAAAATATTTTCAAGCTATTCCACATTTGTACTGTTTTGCTGTCATTTTGGATCCTCGGAGAAAATTTTCTGACTTGCAGGGTGCCTTCGAGGGAATAGGTGAGGCATTCGATCTTGATTTCTCCGAGGCCTATATTCATTTTTATAACGAGTTTTTCAGAGTTTTCGACAAATACTACGAGAAGTTTAGCACCAGAAGTGAAGCACGAAGATCTACCTCAACAACGCAACAAGCACGAGGCGGTTTGATCGCTTCAAACATGTGGAAGAAGCTAAAAGGCAAATCGTCTGGTTCATCTTCCGAAACGTCGAGCAGGCCGCAATGGAATCCATGTGTAGAGATTAACCACTACCTTGACACGCCTTTCATGGAGTCCGAACTTGACATGGACGAGGAAAATCAACTTACCTTGCTTTTGTGGTGGAAGAATAACCAACGTATTTACCCCCGTTCTATCCCATTTTGCATGGGATGTACTTACGGTTCCGGTGTCCACTGTCTCGTCGGAATCCACTTTCAGTTTGGTGGGGAGGATACTTGAGCCGAGGAGGTCGTCTCTCACACCTGAGATGGTTGAGGCAATTACATGCCTCAAAGACTGAGAGCGTGCAGATGAGAGGACACAACATCGACCGGAGGATCGAGATCACGACGCGAGTGGCCGACTTTGACAATCTCACCTCGGGTAGTCTATGTATATAAATGTAGTTATCAGTACTCTTTTCCTTACGGAGGTACCCCACACCGGGTGTAAGGTTTTAACGAGGCAAGAACTCAGACATGTTCAAGATTTAATAAAATTTACTTCTTTTCCCCCCAATATTTGTGTCCATTGCTAGCAATACTGATATCCACACATGATATTTCTTTCGCATGCTTTCATTTAGTCATTGCTTTGCGTGCACATTTCTTCTTGTCATTTATTTACTTACTTTGCTAATTTCTCCAGAGATACACAAGAGAACGAATGCGTGTTCGCTAATAATGATTTAATTAATTGGCACAATGCATGGCCCCACTTTTATTTTGGATGATCTAAGCGAATGCGTGGGGGACAAGGGTCCTGTGCAGCTACTGTAGCAAAAAAAAAATTTATGTAGCAAAAAATTTACCGTAGCAAAACAGTTTTATTAATCCGGACCGTCGATTCGCTCGATCCAACGGTTGGATGCCCAGCAACTGCAAACTTGGCAGTCACTATTATGACTGCCAAGGATATCTGTCCATGCGTGTTGCTCGATTGTAGATTTACATATTTCTTTAATCAAGGTGGCTATACATTCGCTGCACGTAGCATCGCGTACGCACGCTACTACAAGCAAATTTGGGTCATTTCCTCTCGTCGCAATAGTGTAAATGGACCGGGCCTGGGCCGGCACGGCACGAAGTAGGCACGAAGCGTAAATGGGCCGTGCTTGGGCTCGCCGAAGGCTAGCCGGGCCGGCGTGGCTCGGCACGGTTCTGACCCGAAGCACGATGGGCCCATGCCGGGCCGGCCCAGCCCGGCACGACGCCCACCTCTAGTTGTGAAGGAGTCTGATTTTTTATTTCATGACGAAAGCACGATAGAAGGGGAGAGATGAACGTACCACTCATCCTCTCTCTCTTGTTTGTAGAGTTTTTTAATGATAAATTCACTTGTATCACTTTTATATATTAAAATCATATGTTTTAAGCAATATCTTTAGTCAAAGTTGTTAGAGTTTGACTACGTGTATTCTAAGACGCTAGTAACTGGTACAGTCAACCTAGATAAAGGCTAGAGCGCCACATCCTGTGATACGCACCACGTGCAAGTCTCTCTCGAAAAATATCCGATCCGTACCACGTAATACTGATAGTTACAACTCTGACTAGAGATCGATGTCCAATTCATAAATTCGAATGCAGACACTTGGCACAAAGTAGGTTGGGCTGGAGAAGCTGGATGATTTTTCTAAGAATTAAGTAGGTAAGAATTTAACACGGACATGGAAGTTAGAGATGACCATAACGTGGAGATGGATGGATGACACGATAATGCCGGCATGAACGCGCACACAACCGAGGTTTGAAAATTCGGTTTCGGAATAAATTTCGTCTCTGGTCGGATCGCGAGATTTCGTCGAAATTACAAAATCTCGGACGAAATTCCGGTCCGTGTAGTAACGAAAAATCCCGAAATTTCGGGCGAAATACTCGAAATTTTGGGATTTTTTTGCACCGGCAGAAAAGTGGTCCAAACATTAACGAAAAATTTTGAAATTTGTTTTGGAGGTTCCTGACACATTACTGATGTTCTCACAAAAATTTTAGCTGATTATCACATTTGAGAAATTTTTAAAAATTCGGAGAGTGGTATTGTCCTGATAAAACACTGGCCGACAAGTTTGAGCCGAATGAAAATGGTACAAATCAAGTTAGAAACTGATGAAAAAGTTTTGTGCATGATTATGATCCATAATTAATATTCTCATAAAATTTTCAGGTGATGATCAAGCTTCATGAATTTTTAAAAATTCGGACAGTGCAACTGAAGGCTGACCGACAAATTTCAACCGAATGAAAAGTAGTTCAAACCATTCTATAAAATTTTGTAAATTTTTATTTATACTCTTCAAGCATCACTAATATTGCCATAAAATTTTCAAATGATGACCAAACATGAAAAAATTTATAAAAATCTGACACTGTTACTATCTCGTTTATGCTAATTCTGTTTTTTATTTTTGAAAGATAACAAATAAAGTTAAAATATTTTATAAAATTTTATTTTTGATCCTATACTTCTTAATATTGTACCATAAATTTTTCATAGCATTACAAAGCATATTCAATTTTTATAAAATTCTAACAGTGTTTCTGCCAAAATTTTAAAATGTCTCAAAAAATAAGTTTTTGAACAAATTATCATCAAAGATCACTTTATTATGGGTTATTGACGTAATTGAAGTCAAATACGGTCATAAAAAACCAAAATCCGGATTATTTTCATGAAATTTTGCCTGGTTTGACGAAAATCTCGCCGAAAAAAAAATAATTTACTGTAGCATTTTCAATTTGTTTTCAGATTTTTTTCCCGGCCGGTAGTTTAGGTCTAGGGGGCCCGAAATCCGAAATTTCAGCAAAAATTCGCCGAATTTCGCCGAAATTTGGATCCCTGCACACAGAGCCAGATAGTAGTGACAGTGTAGTGCTATATTACATGCTAATTACATGCATGCGGATCCAGGGCATGGTACTATGGGAATCCGAGAAACCCTACGATATCAGATCTTTAATAGATCAAATTTATTAATTGAAATAATTTTGATTTAGCTGATTTGGAATTTTTAAGAACTTAGAACTATTTATATTATACTTCTAGCAAATTTCAAGTATATGTGTTGAATTTACGATGATATGAAATTATTATACAACTATAGAGTTTTACATGTAAAGTGTATATTCTCATAAGAAAATTTAGTTTTGCCACCATGCCAATCATTTCGTTCCAATTGTTGTTTGACCACATCATTTAAGTAACACACGTGGGCTATCTAGCTAATCCACTAAACTAGATATTCGGACCAATATCCTAATCACCCGCATGAACTACTCCATACAGTCATACAAGAATGTCATGTTAGAACACATGTAGCTAAACTTTTGAAATTTTGGTCATATATATTGTTTTAAATATTTAGACTGATACATGAAAATCACATGGGTAGATTTTTCTTCAAAAGTACTTTCTTAGCACTATAATTTATTATGTTCTATAATTATATTATTAGTGTTCAAAGTTATGTTTGGGAAATCGTGTTAATATCCAAAACGATATTCTTTTGTGACTAAAAGAAGTAAATACATCTGCTTCGTGGAAAAAAAACATATACCATTGCTGCGGTTTCAACAAGCATGGTCATATTCAAAAACTTAATTTATATTTAGTAAATACTCTAATTGATTCAAATATAAGTCGTTTTAGCCTTTTTCAACTCTTCTCTAAATATACTCACTCCAGCCACAAAAAAGAAGTCATTTCGGGTTTATGTGCAAGCAAACATAATAGGAAAAAGTCTATACACCCTTCTAAACTTTGCTCGAAAGTCTGTTCAATGTCCTAAACTTTGAAACCAGGTATTGCACCCCCTCCCCTCGCCCTCCCAGCTTTCTAATCTGGTTAGGGTGTGGGATAGACTTTCGAGCGAAGTTCATATGGGTATGTGGACTTTTTTCAACATTATAAACTGTGGCTATCAATATTATTTTAATGTTTAGATTGGACATATAAAAAATAATATGTGTAGACTTGTCTAGAAAAATAATTTCATAACATTATAATTTTATTAAGTTTTATCAATAGATTACGGTAGAAATGAATAATCAAAGTTGCATTTTGATAACGTGTCGATGCCTAAAATGAGTCATTTCTCTTGTAACCGAAGGAGTAAGTTACATTTACGTTTACGTGGTTACTTCCTATTATACCCTTTTGAATGCATCCACATGTGTTCTCGTACCTCTCTCCTCCCAACGTAGTATTTAAAAGTAAAAAAACTAAAATACATGAATAAATAGTGAGCACTAAAGTCATTTAAGTTACTCCTTAATTTGAGTGCCCAAAACTAGGCTAAATTATATTCGAAATAGGAGGAAGTACATGAATGTGCTATAAGTGCGCATGAATGAAATCCATAAGAAATATCTATATGCTAGACAATCGAGCGCGGCGTGGCACGTCGCGACCGCCGCTCTCCACGTGAGTAAATCGAGAAAATGTGCGACTGTCGCTCCCTACACGAGCAAATCGAGAAAACACGCGAAACGGTTGAAAGGATATAATCTACGATTTCGCTGGAACGGAAAGTCCGCCTCGAGAAAAACAGAAAACAGAAAAAATGACCTAAACTTTTTTTTTTCCAGAAAAACAGAAAACAGAAAAAAGACCTAAACAACATTTTGTTTCTTCGAAAAAGGGCTTAAACATAACGCTAAAAAATACAAGAAGGACCTAAATACAATTTATTTTTTAAAAAAAGGATTTGAACATTTTTTCGAAAAAGAACTTAAACATAATTTTAATTTTATGAAAAAAGACCCGAGCGTAATGCCTAAAAACGTATAAAAACCTCCACGTAATATATATTTTTTTTCGAAAAAAAAAGTACTAATGGTATTTTTTTCTCGAAACTTGTATCCGACCAGTATAAAACGTAGTCGAAGCCTCCGCCGAAAATACGCGGCCTTCTTCCACCTCGGTCGGCGACTGTTCGTCGTCGCCTTCGCCTCCGAGCCCCTCTCGCGCGCTTGCTCCCTGTCCCCTCCAAAGCCCAGAGCCTTCCGGAAGCTTCTAGAAGGCCGGCCCACGATGTGCGGGATCTTCGCCTACCTCAACTACAATGTGTCGCGGGAGCGGCGATACATCCTCGAGGTCCTCTTCAACGGCCTCCGCCGCCTCGAGTACCGCGGCTACGACTCCTCAGGGATAGCCCTTGACGCGGACCTACCATCTGGTTCCGCGGTGGTGGCGGCGTACGCTGGGGCGCCCCCGCTCGTGTTCCGGCAGGAGGGCAAGATCGAGAACCTTGTGCGATCCGTCTACTCCGGTGAGTACTTTTCGCTTCTGATTCTGCTGCAATTCGGCTGAATTTTCGGCCTTTACGTGGTTCCTGGCGCAAAGCCAGGATTTTAGACGTCTTTTTGGACTGGGTTCGCTGTTTCACGCGGCAAAAAGCTTCGATTTTGACCGGGTTGCAGATCACATTTTGGGGAAATATCGTTCTGTCGTGTACTGATTTTGGACTTGGTGATATTTGGTAGGGGAGTTCAGCTGTTCGCACCTCGCCTTTTGAGATTGGAATCTGATAACTCCCAGAATTCTGGATCTTCTCAGAAAAGATACGATTCGTCCCATTAGGATCACAAGTTCACATTTTGTGGGGTTTATGCTATTTGTCAACTTTCTGTGCAATTTGGCGCTTAAAGTTCCTTGCTTTTGGGATCTCCCGACGATTTTACTGTATACAAGTTCCCCTTGCAAATTTTGCTACTTCTTGTTAGACGATCTTTCGTAATCCTTTCCTTCCTTATCCTCCCGTTTCTATTTCTATAAATCGGTTGAGTGATTATGGTAGGAGATGGCCTATATATGTTAGACAATCTTGATTATGGTAGGAGATAGCCTATATATGTTAGACAATCTTTTCCTTCCTTGTCCTTCCGATTCTATTTCTATAAATCGGTTGAGTGATTATGGTAGGAGATGGCCTATATGCATGTAGGCTCTCCGTGATCGATATACTCATTGCGTTGAGTCAATCCTTCTCACATGGCATCAGACTTTTTTCGATCCTCCGCTTCCGCACTCTAATCTTCGCCGACATGTCGTCCGCCTCCTCTCGTCCCGATGGGGCGACCATCGACCAGTAGTGGATCTTTGCCGCCGACGCCGTTCGCGATGCGTTCGGCCCACTCGGCGGCCTCGAGATCGACTCGCGATCACCTCTGCCGTCGCCAACGACGCCGCTATTAAGGTGTCCAACGCCGCGCGACGGCTCTCTCTCTCGCCGAAGGCTTCGATCGCTCCCACCGTGCTTCCTCCACTCCGCTGCGCGCGCGGTACTGCGGCTTTCCGATGCGCCAGCTCCTCGTCGCGTCTGCGGCCAACCTCGCGGCGCTCTTCGCCTCCATGCGCCTCGCTCGACGCGCCCGTCGGCTCCATCCGGCTACACCTCCACGGTGGCTCTGGCCAGCACTCTCGGGCGCACCGCACCCCGTCGTCTCTCCCCTCGACGATGACGTCCTGTCCGCCCTCCATGCCCAGGCAGTCAGCGTCCTCAACGTCAAGGCCATCGTGCCGGTGACTCTCGATGTCTCGGCCGTCAACTATACAAGGTGGCGGGGCCTCTTCCTCGTGGCCCTCGGCAAGTACGCCTTGACGGACCACGTTCTCTCCGCCGACCTCCACCCCGATCGCGTTGTTTGGGCTCAGATGGATTGCGTCGTCCTCAGTTGGCTCTACGGCACCATCTCCAACGATCTCCTCCAGGAGGTCCTCACGCCATACACCACCGCTCGGATTGTGTGGCGGTCTCTCGAACACTAGTTCCTCAGCAACCGCGAGCACCACGCCCTCAATCTTCAGGCGGAATTCCACACCTTCCGCCAAGGCGATCTCTCCGTCGATGACTACTGCCGCAAGCTGAAGGCCATGGCCGACACGCTCGGCGATCTCGATGAACCCGTCGGCGATCGCACCCTCGTCCCCACCACTCTAAACGGTTTGTCAGAAAAATTTAGTCACTTGAAAACTCTCATCCCCATGCAGCGTCCGTTCCAGTCATTTGCCGAGGTGCGGTCCCAACTCCACCTGGAAGAACTATACGCCACCAGGTGCCCCTCAGACGTCTCTGTCTTCCTCGCCGGCAAGAATGGCGCGGCGGGCGGCGCGCAAATCCGGCAGACTCCATCGGCTATAGCACGAGAACCAAGCGGCGCCGATCAAAGCGATGCACCGGCGAACCCGAACTCCGCGAATCACGCGGCGCCAGAGCGGGCAGAAAGAACACCAACAACCAGCCGCCTGAAGCGGCGCCACGTCCGGTCGAGCTTGGCCTCCCGAAATCCTTGGCTAGCATAATACACATGTGGCCGGGCCATCGTGTAGTAGCCTTCTTGGACCGCGCCCGCCGACCTCTCCTTTTGTTTGGCGTCGCCTTCGTTGGCCCCGCGCCTCTACAAAGAAGAATCGGCGCCTACTTTGGCTCCCACACGGTGCCGGTGGCATGGGCTCCCGCCAAAGAGCGCAATTTCAACCCACCACGCCGCGATGGGTTGGTTTGATGGTGCACCATCCCAGTGGGATCAAGCATCTCGTCGGCTCCTTCAACACCACGACGCGCTCAACCCGCTACAAGCGAATGGTATATGGACACGGGTGCCATGCGCACATGACCTCGGATCTTGCACCCTTTCTTTCACCCACCTCCCAAACCGCATAATCCTCACACATAGTGGTCGGTAATGGTTCCACAATTCCTATTTCCTCCATAGGACACTCCCATATTCACCACCAAAATCGTTCTTTTACTCTTCGCGATATCCTTTGCTCTCCGCACATCATTAAGAATTTAATTTCTGTTTGCCGTTTTGTCATTGACAACTGGTGTACGGTTGAATTTGACCCCTTTGGTTTCTCTGTGAAGGATCCTCGCACCAGACCGTGATCGCCGATTCAATAGCTCGTCCTCTACTCCTCCATCATGCTCTGCCGCCACGCTCGCCGACCATCGCTTCTCGCCGCCAAAGACAATCGACACCTCTGCACCGCCGTCTTGGTCACATTGGCCACGACGCGCTCGCTCGCCTTGTCACCGTCGTTCCTATGACTAAAGGAGGCCTCACCGGAGTCTGTCACGCTTGCCAACTTGGTCGTAATGTTCGCCTTCCTTTCACTACCTCCTATCGTAGGGCCTCGGCCATTTTTGAGTTAATTCATTGTGATCTGTGGACATCTCCTGCCATTAGTGTTTCGGGCTTCAAATATTATCTTGTTATTTTAGATGATTGCTCTCACTTCGTTTGGACCTTCCCGCTTCGCTTAAAATCCGACACCTTCTCCACCTTGTCACATTTTTTTGCTTATGTTCACACTCAATTCGGCACCACCATCCGCAACGTCCAATGCGACAATGGTCGCGAGTTCGACAACTCTGCGGCCCGCACTTTCTTCCTCACCAATGGTGTTCACCTGCGGATGTCATGCCCCCACACCTCTTCCCAAAATAGCAGGGCCGAGCGTATTCTTCGTTCTCTCAACAACATAGTTCGCTCTATCCTTTTTCAGGCTAGCCTCCCCGGATCCTTTTGGGTCGAAGCTCTCCAAACCGCCACACACCTCATCAATAGGCACCCCACCAAAACCCTTGCACATCACACGCCTTTCTTCGCACTGCATGGCGTCCACCCCACCTATACGCACCTTCGTGTTTTTGGCTGCAAATGCTACCCCAATCTCTCCGCCACCACCCCCCCACAAACTTGCGCCCCATTCCACGATGTGTCTTTCTTGGCTATCCACTCTACCATAAAGGGTATCGGTGCTTCGACCTCGTGACTAACAGGGTTATTATTTCGAGGCATGTTGTGTTTGATGAGCACTCGTTTCCTTTTGCCGAGATCGCGTCTAACACTGCTGCTGATCTCGATTTTTTGGAGGATTTTTCTGCCCCCGTACAGGCACCCATCGGCGCTTCCCGACGACATGCATCGACGTCCAGGCCACCAGCAACCCCCGAGTCTTGGGCGCGGACTGCCTCGCCACAGGGACTTGCGCCGTCTACTGCCAGGGCGGTGCCCAATGGACCGCCTGCATCCGCTGGGATGCCTATCTCCGCCGGGCCGGCATCCCCTACCCACTCGACGCCTGGGCAGGTTTCCGTCGGCCGCGCCACTAGCTGTCGCCTCGAGCCCAGGCGCTGCCTCCACACGTCGCCGTGCCGACGCGCCTTCGCTGGCACGCCAACCCGCCGGCCCACTCTGCCTCTCCGCTTTGGCGTCTCCCCGGTCATCAACGAGCACGCCATGACGACCGCGGCAGAAGCCGGCGTCCGCAAGGGTCGCTCACTGAACTTTCATGCCACTACTCTATCACCAATTCTGCGCACATATCGAGCCGCCTTGGCTGATCCGAACTGGCGGACGGCCATGGAAGAAGAGTTCAATGCTCTCCTTGCCAACCGCACGTGGGATCTTGTCCCGCGTCCCTTCGGAGCCAACATCGTCACCGGCAAATGGATCTTCAAGCACAAGTTTCACGCCGACGGTACCCTCGATCGTTACAAGGCTCGCTGGGTTCTACGTGGATTCACGCAACGCCCAGGCATCGACAACGACGAGACCTTCAGTCCAGTTGTGAAGCCCGCCATCGCTCGCGACAAGATTTGGTTTGGCGGTTTCCGCGACCGCCCGTCCCATCACTCGATGTGAAGAATGCCTTCCTCCATGGCACCCTTCAGGAGACTGTCTATTGCATCCAGCCACCAGGGTTTATTGACTCCTCCCACGCCGACATGGTGTGCCACCTCAACAAGTCCCTTATATGGTTTGAAGCAGGCGCCACGCGCTTGGTATAGTCGATTCGCCTCTTTCCTGTTGACTCTTGGGTTCATCGAGGCCAAGTCCGACAACTCTCTCTTCATATTTCGTCACGGATCTGACACAGTATACTTGCTCCTCTATGTCGATGATATCGTCCTTACCGCGTCCTCCAGCAAGCTTCTTCAGTGGACTATCTCATCTCTTCAGTCTGAGTTCTCCATGAAGGATCTTGGACTTCTCCACCACTTCCTCGGCATTAGCGTGTCTCGGCGATCCTCGGCTTCCTCGATCCAACGGCGATCTTGCGATCGACATCCTGGACCGCGCCGGCATGGCAGATTGCAAGCCTTCCAACACTCCGGTGGATACTTGTGCTAAGCTCTCTAGCAGTGAGGGTGCCCCGGTTGCCGATCCGACCGATTTTCGCGATGCTTGCGCGCTCCAAGATACTCACCTTCACTCGCCGGATATCTCCTATGCTTGCATAACAGTGCATCTCTCACATGCATGATCCCCGTGAGCCTCACCTCAATGCTCTCAAACGGATTCTGCGATACATTCGAGGTACATTGGACACAGGACTCCACATTCGGCGTTCTACCATCGCCGACCTGCCGCGTCTATTCTGACGCCGATTGGGCTGGTTGTCCTGACACTCGGCGCTCCACGTTTGGTTATGCTGTCTTCTTCGGTGCCAACTTGGTGTCCTGGTCATCCAAACGCCAGAACACGGTCTCTCGTTCCAGTGCTGAGGCCGAGTACCGCGCCATCGCCAACGCTGTTGCTGAGGTCACATGGCTTCGCCAGCTTCTCCATGAGCTTCATTCCCCTCCGCCCAAGGCCACCCTGGTGTATTGCGACAACGTCAGCGCGATCTATCTTTCTTCCAATCCCGTGCAACATCAAAGGACGAAGCATGTCGAGATCGATCTCCACTTCGTCCGTGAGAAGGTCGCCATCGGAGCTATACGTGTCTTACACGTGCCCATGTCATCTCAATTTGCCGACATTTTCACTAAGGGACTACCTTCGCCGGTTTTCACCGAGTTTCGCTCCAGTCTCAACGTCCGCTAGCTCGCCGTTGGGACTGCGGGGGGGGGGGGGGTGTTAGACAATCTTTCGTAATCCTTTCCTTCCTTATCCTCCCAATTCTATTTCTATAAATCGGTTGAGTGATTATGGTAGGAGATGGCCTATATATGTTAGACAATCTTGATTATGGTAGGAGATAGCCTATATATGTTAGATAATCTTTTCCTTCCTTGTCCTCCCGATTCTATTTCTATAAATCGGTTGAGTGATTTTGTAGGAGATGGCCTATATATATGTAGGCTCTCCGTGATCAATATACTCATTGCGTTGAGTCAATCCTTCTCACACTTTTATGGGAACTAGCGGCCCTTAAATTTTAGCAAAGAAGCTAAAACTTACTCCGCCTTTCGTCATGGTTGATTTTTTTTTCTGATTTTCAGAGGTTGATGAGAAGGATGTGAACCTGGATGCCACGTTCAATGTGCATGCTGGAATTGCCCACACCAGGTGGGCCACGCACGGTGTGCCTGCCCCGAGGAACAGCCACCCGCAATCCTCCGGTGCTGGTGATGAGTTCTTGGTCGTCCACAATGGGATCATCACAAACTATGAGGTTTGCTTACTTTGTTCTTATGATATTGCATATAGAATATTTTGTGCAGTATTTGTTCCTTATGATCTTTACAGTTGTAGAATGCACATCAGCACATGCATTATTGCAACTATGATGAACTTATGCTAGTGGAGACTATAACAACTTGCACCATATGCTAGAGTCTCATGTTCTGAGCCCTCTACACGGGCTATGTCCTTATCTGCATTTGTATTTTTCTTTAAAGAAAGAATCTGGCTTTTAGTTTCAAAGCTAATGTACTAGTGCTAAACAACAGAAGGATTTCAGTACATTATCTAGAAAGTGGAATATTAAGAACTGTTGTTTCAGTTTGGTAGGGTTGTTTTCACCATGTTGCAAAAACGTGTATCTTAGTGTTCGTAGGAGTGACAATACAGAATGTCAGATGTCAAAAGATGGTCATTTGTTTATGACAGATTTATGACTCTCAACCATCTGAAGCTTGAATGTGTGGTCATGTGAAACCTCCCAAAACCATCTCGAACTAATGTGGCATCATATGGTAGCATGTGATATTTGTATTCTAACTTGGTCTTTCTGATGTATCTGTAGGTTCTGAAAGAGACGCTGATTCGACATGGGTTCACCTTTGAGTCTGATACTGACACAGAAGTCATCCCTAAGTTAGCAAAGTTTGTTTTTGATAAGGCTCATGATGCAGAAGGTATATATGTTCTTTTAGATCACAAGACGTTATACTATTGTCTTAGCAAAGGCTGACAAGACATATAATATGGCAAGAACAATATTTGCCACCTTAGGAACCAGATGAGGAAATAATTGATAATTCTGTTATCTTATTTGTGATCAACACTTGTTATTAGCCATCTAGAAACTTGTTTGGCAATTAATTACTCTATACTTGGTGGGAGAGTCCCTTGAATGCAGTACTCATCATTGCATTACAAAATAAATAATTACTACCTGAACACATTGGTATTTGTTCTAGTTAAAGATTTTTTTTCAAAATTTTATTTATTTTCTCAGGTGATGTGACATTTAGCCAAGTCGTTATGGAAGTCATGAGGCAGCTGGAAGGAGCCTACGCACTTATCTTTAAAAGTCCACACTATCCCAATGAACTTATCGCATGCAAACGAGGCAGCACACTGATACTTGGTGTCAAGGTAAGCAAATAACATCCTTGTATCTTTCTTTTTAGCTATTGGATATGTTCAACTCAAGCAAAGTAAACTGGTCATTTTGTTTTGTGGAAGAGTTAATGAGTTATATATGTTATGCTCTGGCCTATAATGTTTGCTGTTTAAAGTTAACAAACCTTTTGACACGTGTAGTGTTACTAGCCCTAACATCTAAAGTTAACTTATACTGTCGTATCTGTATTCTGTACCATACTTGCTGCGATCTGCTGCAAAAATATGTACTACAGAAGAACATGAGATTAGAAAATGATGCAAGATCTAATTCCCCCTTTTGCATCGTATATTCGTATATGCCCTATAAGTTTTTTTTTGGCATGAAGGGAAACTAGTCACAAGCATAGTCAAATACTCAATATAGTAACTAAATGGCTAACCACCACATATTTTGTTCCACACGATTCAGACATTGTAAAATATGTAGTAGATTGGTTGCAGATTGATCTTATAGAGAGTTTGGTTACGACTTATGAGTAACCTTTTCGTAGTCATTTTTGCATTGCTACACCTTTTTTTTTTGGCTATTGCAATCTTATAAATCTTATACTTCCTCTTCTGTTGAGTTGAATTCTTTTATGTTATACAAGTTATGACTAATTGACTAATTGTCTCTGTGTTTTCAGGAATTGAGTGGTCAAGACAGTGGGAAGCCATTTCATGATGTCAAAGCTCTGACAGCAAACGGAAAGCCCAAAGAACTATTCTTCTCTAGTGATTTATGTGCTATTGTAGAGCATACCAAGAACTATTTAGCTATCGAAGATAATGAAATTGTTCATATTAAGGTACTTTTTTTGCTATTATATTAAGGTACTCTTTAAGTGCTTTCTCTATTAGTTAGTTTGCATGCATTCCCTGTTTTGTTTTGCCTTTTTCTTTTAAACAATGATTTTTTTAATCGTTGTGGTTTGGGGGATGTCTTTCTTTTCTAGACCTCAATTTATTTAATCTTCATCAGTATTATTCTTGCTTGCTTGCTACCATGATGTCCAAGAAATATAATTCACTACCTTAGCCGTTGTTATTTTTTTCCCTGCTTCTTTTCCATTGACTGAAAAAAATGATGGAGATGTACTACGTGCAGTAATTCTTTTGTTTCTTCCACAAGCCCTACACTCGATATCTCACTTAAGTTCTAACAATTTGGATTTTGGACATTGCAGGATGGCAGTGTGTCTGTCCTTAAGTTTGACCTTGACAAAGAGAAGCCAGCATCTGTGCAACGAGCATTGTCTGTTCTTGAGATGGAAGTCGAGCAAATAAAAAAAGGAAGCTATGACCACTTCATGCAAAAAGAAATCCATGAACAACCACATTCGCTGACAACAACGATGAGGGGTAGACTGAAGGATAGTGGAGTTCTTTTAGGTGGACTGAAGGAACACCTCAAAACAATTAGACGCAGTAGAAGAGTAGTCTTTGTTGGCTGTGGTACTAGTTATAATGCTGCCTTAGCTGCGAGACCTTTTGTGGAAGAACTAACTGGTACGTCAAATCAATTTGTCCTGCTGTATTGTCATGATGTGGAAATTTTAGACATCGTCAACACTACAGCTAGTGCTCTTTTAACCTTTCTCCCTTGCATTATTTGGACTATAGGTATTCCTGTGACTATGGAGGTTGCAAGTGACTTGCTGGACAGACAAGGTCCCATGTACAGAGAGGACACTGCAGTTTTTGTTAGTCAGTCAGGGGAGACAGCAGATACCCTCCTTGCTCTTGATTATGCACTAGAAAATGGAGCACTTTGTGTTGGCATAACAAATACCGTTGGAAGCACTCTGTCAAGAAGAACACATTGTGGAGTCCATATCAATGCTGGTTGCGAGATTGGTGTTGCCAGTACCAAGGTAGGTTTTCTGTACATTCTCATCTTGCAATAATTTACCATGTTTTACCCATCTTGTTTCCTTACACTATCTGGCAATCTTGCAGGCATATACAAGTCAAATAGTAGTCATGACGATGATGGCCTTAGCTATTGGGTCTGATCAAATATCCACTCAAGCTAGAAGGGAAGCTATCATCAGTGGTCTTTCCAGTCTTCCAAGTATGTTGTATTGGATCAACAATATACCGTGTAGTCAAGCAAAGTGTTGTTTCTCATTGATGTTTTTAAACAACGTGTATAACGTTTTACTATGCAGGAAATGCCAGTGAAGTTCTCAAACTTGATACTGAAATGAAGGAACTTGCCTCTTCATTGGTTGACTCGGAGTCACTCCTTGTGTTTGGAAGAGGTTATAACTACGCCACTGCCTTAGAGGGTGCTCTCAAAGTTAAGGAGGTTGCACTGATGCACAGTGAAGGTATGCTTGCCGGTGAGATGAAACACGGGCCGCTAGCTCTAGTGGATGAAAACCTTCCCATCATTGTCATTGCAACACGTGATGCGTGCTTCAGGTATGTACTTTGAACAGAGCTAGATCAGTTTTTGTTTCCTAAGGACAATTCCTGTACTGTTTTAACTCTTGCAGCAAGCAACAATCAGTGATCCAGCAGCTCCTTTCTCGGAAGGGGCGTCTGATTGTAATGTGCTCAAAGGGAGATGCATCTGCTGTCAGTCCTAATGGATCTTGCAGAGTTATTGAAGTACCAGAGGTTGCTGACTGTCTTCAGCCAGTGATTAACATAATTCCATTACAGGTTTGTGTAAGCATTTTTTTGGTTCATTTTTTGTCAAATTCCAAAACCTTCTTTTGCGCCTTCTCATTTTACTGCTATTTTGTTCACTTTTTTTTTTGCTTCAGTTGCTGGCGTACCATCTGACTGTTCTTCGCGGATTTGATGTTGATCAACCAAGGAATCTGGCAAAGAGCGTGACTACACAATGAGTAGATGAAATATATATGTGGCTGTCAGATACATTCAGATGTTGTCTCAGGCTTCTGTAGCTCGCAGGCTGGCTAGGTGTTGTTTCATTATTGTTGCTTATAGTTATATTGCGGTAGTGTAATCATTTTAGATAACCAAGATGTTTGAGGTGTCTAGCATTACAGTATGTTGATCAGCTGATTGTGAAATGTATGAATGCTGTTTGCAAAAGAAAGCCTCACCACACCTTTTCTTATGTTCATTTGTCTTGACTGATGATCCATTGACTCGCTGAAATTTAGTAAGCTATCCCAACGTCTGAATTTACTTGGAACTTTTCCGGTGGCTGGTGGCCGGGCAATGCAATGTGCAGAGTACTCAAGGCACCTCATATATAGTGATCATCTAAGAAGGCTAGAGCATGTCGTGAAAACCCTCGTCGAGCTTCGCGCAACCTCGGCCACTTTCGTTGAGCTCATGAAGATGGATGATTCCAAAGCAAACCAGGAGTTGACCTTGAAGAAGATTGTGGGTTGTTCATCGCATGGTCAGTTGTTCCCGTAGATACTGGAATAGTGAAAGTTGGAGCAGCCAGGCGCAGTATTTTGTTCTTCCAATAGTCGGCATGGGCGGCGTAGGGAAGACAACACTTGCGCAGGTCATCTACAATCACGCCAAGGTGAAGGAGCACTTTTGGCAGACAGCTTGGGTTTTTGTCTCAGAGCATTTCAGCTTGAAGAGAACTTTGCAAGAGATCTTGCATTCCTTCAGAGGATACGACGGCACAGGTTTCGGTAGTGATGATAGGAAGCCACCGTCATCAAGCTCCGTAACAATATCAACGGAGACTGCAGATTTTTTCTGGAGCCAGCGGTCTTCTTGTCACAACTCAGTAATCTAGTTACTCAACATTTTATTTTTCTAATCCATAATATGTTTTCTTCAACAGGTGAATTATATCCTTCTACAAAAGGCACACATGTAAACATGTTCATATTAACTTCAAGAGGGCACCCCAAAAAAAACCCCTAGATACATTGTTTTAATTATGGCATGCAGGATCCTCTCTTATCATACTTGAAAGAGCAACAAAGCCCCCATTTGTGCTTTTGTTGTTTGCCTGTACACTGCTGACTCTTGTGTTGCTGCATCGTTTGACTCGGCCTAATTTTGAATCACAGCAAACATCAGTAATGGCCTTCCTCATTAGACTGATTCTTTTGGCCAGAGCCACTTTCAACTTCGAGCATGGACTTCATAGCGTCTGCCTGGCATGTGTGATCCTCTGAGTCATGGCTGCATCCCTGGTTGTACTCCTCAGCAAGCCGAATTGCACTTTCCGTTTCATCCATGTTACGACATCCTGACAAAATCAGACCTAGCATTTTCCTTCTTACATTGTAAACAGGGTTAGGGTCAACCAGACATCCTTTACTGTAACTCTCCCTAAGAAGGACAGTCTGTGTGCTTCCTTTGGTCGAGATGTAGAAAATGCCAGGGTGCTTAAGGAGAAGTTCCCTCAAGTTTACCTCCATAGAAAAAGGTCTTCTGAAGTGTGACAGCCTCTCAAGTGGTATCATCTTTTCTATTGTTGAGCTTAAAAGTTCATGAAGAATACCAACAACACGTTTCTCAAGCCGCTCAGCATTGAGGATTGGATGCAAGTCATTCTTCTCATAAGGTTTGGTATAAGGAAGCCTCTGCCAGTTCTTCAACTTTTCCCTACAACCTTTCTCAATCTTAAAGCCAGTAGGAAAGTTTATTGGAAATGCATATTTTGTCTCAGATTCAGTTAACCATTTTTCTGTATATTCTTTCTCCCTCCATTCTTCAACATTAGCTACAGCTAGATTTTCATCCCTAGACATCAATGTCAGAGTATCAGGGGATTCAAGAGAAAAATCAGATTGATGGTTTGGTAGTATAGAACATTTGTAGTCATCGGGCAGCCCAAGTTCCCTTCTTATGAGCCATAATGCATGCATATTCAGAGTTGCATTCATAGACATCATGAGAAGTTTCTTCAGCCGCTGAACTATGGCGGGCTCATTTTCCCTGATGACAGCATCTTCTTCTGCAACCAAATCAGCCATCTTTTGGGTGATCTTACAACATTGGTTCCTTTTTATAGGGTGCACATAAATGTCAAAAATGTGGGGATATTTCTTGAGGAAAGCACCAATCTCAATGTTCAACCCAATCTCATGTCTCCACCTCAAAAGAAGTTGGAGAGATGCATAGCCGTTCCTCTGCTGAGATATCAACTCATGTAAATCCAAAGCCAACCTCAAGTTTTTGAGTTGAATCATTAGCTTGTCCAGCCTATGATCTCTTGTTCTGCCCTCCAGACGAGTTCGTGCTGAATCTACTGGCTTTTTCCACCTCCTTTGTACACTACGATTGAAAGGGCCATACTGAAACGCCCCATCCAACATGTGCAATCGCAGGGAAAATGCATGCAGATTTCTTCGACCAAACACCTTAGATGCCATTCACTTTTATATTAGAAGTCGAATCCTTACTTAGGGCATATAACACTCCATTGGGAAGCAAAAATGAATCTGTAGAGCAATGCCAACCTGTTCAGGCTGCGAGGAAAGGAGTTCGAAGCATCGTTAGTATGCAGCACAGAAAAAGCGAAGCATCATTATCGAAACATGTATTCAATTTCAAACAATTCACGTATCACGATCAAAGGTAAGGCGATCCGAGGTAGGTACACCTGCACTAGGGTGGTAACAGGCAGACAGGGCAGCAGATAGCAAGAAGGTGAGAGACCTCTACCTTGCTAGGCATTTCATCGAACAGGATGTGCTCAAGATGAATGAAGCGAGCTCTGTCGGTCGGTCGGGCGTCGCGCACGCAGGGGGATTAGAGTAATGTCACGCAGGAGGAGGAGGAGGAGGTGACAGGGGCATGGTTTGGTGGCTGCGGACGAGGGCGACAACGACCAGAGGCCGCGGCGGCGGCGATCACCGGACCAGGGGGAAGATGTGTTGGGGGGGTGGAGCAGAGAAGAGATCAAAAGGAGGTTGTCTCTCGGTCGTTGGATTAGCAGGAAGGAGGAAATCTGCACCGTCCGCCCATCAGGCCATCACCCTGGACAGACGGCAAGGGTTTATAAGGCAAGCGATGGCGAGGAGGCAACAGGCTCGTCTCCCTCCCCTCCCCTCCCCTCGCCGTCAAGCACCGACCAGCTCCGCCGCTCGCCTCCTTTCTCCGACGTGCCGCGGCCTTCTCTTGTCTCCTGGTAGTTGAGACTTGACAGTTGTAGCTAGCGCCACGTGGGGTTTCGGAAGCCAAGCTCCCAACCCTAACAGCAAGGACAAGGAAACAAATCGCCCTCGCCGGTCACCGCACGCGACGATGCCGAGCTTCCCTCCGCCCGGCGGGGTCACCATCTGCGAGATCAACCGCGACCTCGGTACCTGATTTGTTTGTTCTTGTCTACCTCCGCTCTCTCCTCTCTCTGAATCGATCGATTAGTTGCTCATTTCGCCTGTGCCCCCGCGTTGCAGTTGCGGCGGATGCCCTATCGGACGATCGCGCCAAGGAGGTCTACGGGGATCTCCTCGTCAGTTCATCTTCCCCTCAATTCACAAATTTCATCTTTTTACAACACACTCACTTCCATCACTGGAGTTTTATTATCCCTGTAATTTGCTATTACCGTGTCTTGTTCATCCACACACAATGTGAATATTTCAGGGAATGGTCTTCAGCCCTATTCCTTTCCAGCCGGATGATCTCCTAACGAAGCATGAGCCTCCTGCTCCAGACCATGCGGAGCCCACCGAGAGCGTCCGCACGACAAGCTTGGCATCCACCATAGCCGACTCCTTCAAACAAATGCTCTTCCCTTCTTGCGATGTGAGTTATCTGAACTTCTTTGTATTCAACTCTGTATAGCCCTTTCCCTGTATTGTCTATTGAGTGTCTTGTCCCAAAAAAAATCCGAACTTTTTTTCTTGTCTGATCGGTGTGGTCCTAGCATCCAACCAGTATATCATATCTATCATAGGGTGTTGTCTCGACAAGTAACCATGTGTGTGTATAAGAAAGAGGGTGGTGGGATTTTTTTTTCAGTCAAATGGCAATGCGTACATTTACTTAGAAATACGTCAGTATATAAGTAACTTCAGTGAGCTTGCATAATTTGATCTAAAAGTTCCAATAGCCTTAGTATGGTAAGAGTATTGATTTCATGGCTCAGGAGATAATGATATTTTTTCATTGCAACTATACAGTTCACTACAACTTGAAAGTTGATAATGTTATATCATGACTCCAGTTTCTGCATATTTGACAGTGCTGTCTGTTGCTCTTTTCATGATTTTACCGCTTTTGCTAACATAATTGCTCCGTTCTTGGCATTATTCAGTTCTCTCAAAATTGAACCTTCAAGCTTATATTCTTGTGAAAAGTACTCTGGATTTGCTTCCTTATTGTTGATTGGATAATCTCTTCTGTATGATTTTTTAACTTCATTACAACCATACCTACAACGAACATTCTGGTTTACCAGCCAAATCTGCTAGAAGAATTTGACACCCAGAAAGTAAGCTGGAATCCACACAAGCATTGTTTGGCGTTTGTATCTGGAAAGAACCAGGTTACAGTACATGACTTTGAGGATTCAGGTGAGATCTGCCTGCTTTTTTATGTTGTATCAATAAGACATATATCGTTCCTGGTTTTTCAGGCGCATGGCTTCATAAATGTTTCTTTTGGTATTTGGTGAACTATTTTTATTAACATAGTTCAAGCCCATAATAATGGCTAATCTTCTAAACAGATGGTAAAGAATCGTGCATTCTAACAAGTGACCATCAAAAGGATGTAAGAGCTGTTGAATGGAGGCCAAATAGTGGGAAGATGATTGCAGTTGGCTGCAAGTATGTATACTATGTAGTACTATCACCTGATCATAAAACACTACTAAAATGCCTCCACATTCTTATCATGTGTTAATAATTGGTGGTGCAATATACCTTTAGATTGAGTTGACCATTTTCTTTTCAGGGGAGGGATATGCCTCTGGTCAGCATCATATCCTGGCAATGTTGCATCTGTGAAATCTGGAGTCACCTCTTCTTCCTTTGGTGCCTTTCCTAGAGGTCCTGGTGGTCAGTGGATACTAGTCGATGTTCTTCGTGGTTCTTCTGCTGAGCTAGTTAGTGCACTTTGTTGGAAGCCTGACGGGAGATATCCTTGATAAATTTTCGGAGCAGCATCTACTGTTGGTTTTGATCTCACATATTTACGGAAATAAAACAACTTCAAAAGATAAGTGTGGGTCATTTGCCAAATTCGGCAGCAAAGACCGATCTGTCTTTAATTTTAGATTAATATTTGCTATGCACCATGCATACAGAAAAGTTTGCAGTAGGTGCAGTCATTACTTGTACAAACTATCAATGGCTGTAGATGATTTTCCTTAACATATTTCCACATATTTGGCATCCGCCTCTTGTAATAGCCCATCATTCACAATTTGGGATGTATCTCAAGGTATAGCAGTCTTTTCTAAATGCGGACATCCAATCCCATCTTATACAGAACTGTATACTAATATATGCAGATCTTTCTTTTGTTGCAGGGTTGGGAACTCCTATACGGCGCGGATTAAGTAATATATCATTAGTGCGGTGGTCACCTAGTGGAGATTACTTCTTAACTGCTAAATTGTATGCAATATTTCATTTTATTTTAATTTTTTCATTACTAATTCTCTTCAGAGATTTGTAAACTTCATTTTTTTTTATTAGTGATGGAACTTTTCACTTATGGGAAACGAACACTTGGACATCAGAACCCTGGTCTTCATCTAATGGATATGTGTCTGTAAGTAATATTCTCATTCTTAAATAACTACTGTTTGAACATTCAACATTACTTGTTTGCCTTGTAATACTATATTACCGCAATATTTTACATTGAAGCACAATTCTTGTTAGTCATGAAATGAATAAGTAGCTTATTACTTTAGAAGTTATCTGGGATCTATTGAAAATGGATGCTTTTTATATGTACTTTTATTCCTGAATCCAATATGATATCATATGAATTTATCTTGAAAGCTAATATGTGTAGCATGGTTCTTGAAAATGCACATGGAATATTACCAATTTTCTCATTGATTATGGAACCTTGAATATTAAGCAATATACTGTTTAATGATACCTACATCAAGCTTCTAAACTTTAAGTTTATTTTGTATTTATGAATACATTGCAGTATTTTTTGACTTGTTAATATTTTTTTGAATGTATTGTAGGTCCAACAGATGAAAATATTTGATTTCTTTAGGGAATTAGAATAGTTTGCTAGGTGGCTATAACTTTTTTCTCAACAAATATTGATGCTTCTTAAACAGTTGATGGTGCCTCAGTTAGTTTAGTTTGAATATTGTAAGTATTGCATAAAGCTTAATTTGATTTGAGTCTGTCCAAGCTATGCCAACACATAACCGGTTTTACAGCCGATACGTATCTGGTTATGTATTACATATAATGTCCATTGAACCCCTTAAAACAGTATATTGGAATATTGGTTGTTATGTGGTGCTAAGAATTTTTTAAGAGTCATGATGGTTATTGATTTTTATTTTGCTTCCTGTCAGGGAGCAAACTGGGACCCAGAAGGTCATGTTGCATTGTTGTCCTTTTCTAAGTCGACAACACTCGGCTCAATTCACTTCTCGTCAAAGCCACCATCTTTAGGTATATACACACGTAACTACAATATATTCTTTTTTGTTCAAGTTATGTTACTGTGTTCTTTGTCTGAATCCTGCTCATCTGTGCTCCTTTGTTCTATGTTCCTTAACCTCAGATGCCCATCTCCTACCAGTTGAACTTCCAGAAATTTCCTCTCTGATTGTTAGGTAACGACAGCTGCACTTGCATACTACACTATTGACCTTATGTGCACCTCATGCATTCATGCAAGATGCAACATATTTTAGTCATCTTAAATGCTAGCTTTAACTGATGCTATTTTGACTAACCACATTTGCAATTGTGTTGGCAGTTTTATTTCTCAAACATTTTGTGTGTGTGTACTGAATCTGCTTTCATATTATCTTAGCCTGGAAGTCCTTTCTGTAAATATCCTTATTTCATTGTAAAAGACAAGCTCTCCCCAACCAATAAAAGCATCTCAGATTCTCAAACATTTTTTTTCTAAAACTTTACCAATAAACTTTTTAAAGAAAATCTGTCCTTTTCCATCCCACGTGTTCTTATTTAATGTACGTTTTACATATATTTAAATAGTTCATCCATTAGTTTGAGAATTTGAGAAAACAGCCTGGTTGATCCTCTTGACTTTTATACACTAATTTATGCTTCAACTGCATCTAGCCAAGGCATAGAGAAATTAGCATGGGATGCTTCTGGGGAACGTTTGGCATTGTCGTTCAAAGATGGTAATGAAATGTACCGTGGTCTTGTTGCTGTATATGATGTGAGGAGATCTCCAATTGTCTCGTTATCACTAGTGTAAGTTCACAATCTTCTAATTTAACGCATCATTTGATCATGAAGATTGTGTCCCAATGGCATACCTTGACCATTCTCTGACGAAATTTCTGTGTGCATATCTAGTGGATTCATTAGAGGACCTGGGGAAGGAGCAAAGCCACTTGCTTTTGCCTTCCATAACAAATTTAAGCAAGGACCATTGCTTTCAGTGGTAAGAGATACTGAAATCCTGCATGTATGATTAAAAATTAATGATGCCACTATCCCAACTTGTTTTGTTCACACATTGTTCCAACTGTGCATGCAGTGTTGGAGTAGTGGATGGTGCTGTACATACCCCCTCATACTTCGGTCTCATTAACTCCCTTAGCGAAGGTAAGTTTCTTCAGCACACTGAATGTTTCTATTGCTTTTGAGGACATGATATTTGTGTTGCCAACAATTTATTAATTTCAAGTTCTTTTCCTCTATTTCCCAGTGTGGCATCTCACTGGAGTCAAGAGATGATTGACATGCTTCAGAGCTTTTCTTGGTGCATTTCTAGGTGCCCCAAAAAAATGCATTGTATGAACGTTATGTCATGTATGTGCAAAGGGAGGCCTTTGAACGAAGATCAATCAAGTAAATTCTGTGCTGTATCGGGTACATTACAAATAGAGTCGCATGCTGCTGTGCGAGAAAGAGGGGCAAATCCTGTACTAGTATTTTATTATTATTATTTGGAAGTAATTTGCTGGTGTTGATTTTGTCAGTTTCTCTGAGCAAAGACGTCCATTGTCTCGTCCAATCACGGTAATCTAGTGTGAGCTCATGAATCATTTTTTTTTCATTGCAGAGCAAAAACCTTTGCGAGAATGAAAATAGTTTAGTTTCTCTATTGGAGTAATGTTTAAGATGTGACTGGGATGTGCTTCAAATAAAATGCCAATCCTATAACCTAGGCAAATACACAAAGTAAACATGCAGGAATCAGGGTGATGCTACTGTAGCTTGGCTTGTGCATAGGTCTACTACTTCGTGGTTTCTTTCTCTTTTTGTTGCCAGGTTCGGCGGTTCAGCTGGCTTGGCTTTGCCCTATAATTAACTTGAACCTTTTTCGTTCTCTTTATCTGCTTGAATGAATTAGGCAGCGGTTATACCTCACTTAAAAAAAATTCCTTCCTCACAAGATCAGAAGGTTAAAATGGCAAGTTCATATTATGTCACTCTAAGGCAGGGTTTACATTTTCATTTTACAACCGAAATTCGATATCTGCTCGGTATTGGTTTTTTGCGTATGCGAGAGTCAAACAACTGGTCAAACCGATTAAAAATAATCCCTAAAACCGGTCGGAATGGTCGAAAACGGATCGGTTTTTGGCGAAAACCGATCGGCATGAACCGAAAATCGAGCACATAAGGTAAAATGGTGAAAAATGCAAGAAAAAATTAGAAAAATTGTGAAAATGTCAAGGGAGGTCCAAAAATCCAGTAAAAATGTAATACACGTATAAAAAATATGAAAAATTATGATAAAATTCTGGCATGACTTTTGCCATATTTTAGAACAATGTGAAGTTGTAAAGTACATATTTTGCAATAATAGCATAAGTATGGAAGAATGTGAAAATTTTCGGCATGACCTTTGCTATATTCTAGACAATCTCAATTTGCAAAGATGGAAAAATTTGGCCCATGCCGAGCCAAGTGCATTCCTCCCCTTCTGTGTCTAGCTCCCAGTGTCAATCCTTGGTTGCATAGGGTCACGGGCTGTACCAAGGTAGTAATCCCCCACGGTTGGTTTATCCCGTTGCGATGAACTCCGTCCCATCCTTGGCAACTGACCATCGCCCCCTCCTCTAGCCCTTGTAGAGGTGCCACTGCTAGCACCGTGCTCATACCTGCCACCTGCCCAGCTGATAAATTCTACCTCAGCCCTGGAGGTCTCCATGGCGTGCTGTAGTTGTTCCTCCTCATCAGCATCACCCGTGTACACTTCATACATACTTCTTCTCGCCGAGGAATGTGCAGCTGCTGCTTCTTTTCTTAACCTGCTTTCTGTATTTCAGTATCAATATCGAGAACAAAAATTATAATATACCTTGTACGTGTCTGAAGGCATGAGTTACACTTGATCAAACCATACAACTCCTTTCTTGTTAGTTGTTATTTGAAGCCTTGAGGTTTTGTTTGTTCCTTTAGTAACCAACTTCTGCTCCAATTTTGTCCAATTCGACGCATCGGAGACTCTGCAGGAATGAAATCGTTTCAACTAATGTAAACAATCAAATATCCTCCTCCTGTGCCAATATTGAGAGAAAAGATACTAACGGTATAATAACTGAAGCCAGATTTTGCAACCCATCAGAGCTTGTCAGTGAAATTGTCAAGTCCATAGTGTCTTTCCATCTTCTATGTTCTGGAAGTTTAAATGATGAGGGTTATCATATTATTGAAAAGGAAACAGTGAAAAGGTAGGAAAACAAAATCTGCACTAAATATTGGCCTAACATCAGAGCATGAATGCTAGCACTACCTAAAAGATCCAAACAAAATACATCACGGTGAAGATAGGGGACAAGGGCTACCTGGGGCCATGTCTCCTCCCCGTTGTACCTACAAGAAAAGACAAAAGAAAAACAAAAGTTTCTCTGTTAAAAGGGGCCATGACCCCCCCACCCCTAAGAAAGCTTCGTTTTAGATTTAAATGCTAACATAAAACTATTTTAATTCTCTCTTTCTAACTCATCTACATATATAATGTTAGCAAGCACTGCCTTGAAAGCATGTACATACTAGTTGAACAAATAACAAAAGAGGATGGTATTATGAGAGGCCAATTGAGTTAGCTCTTGTTTAAAAAAAGAGTTAGCAACATGGATAAGCACAACCTATCATAAGTTGAAATCTTCAGATTAGAAAACTGCAATACCATTAGAAACAGAAGGCAAACACATAGATAACAGCGAGATGTCCAAAACAATGACTTTAAACAACTTAATTGTCATTCAATTAAACAAGTGGAATTTCAAATTTAAAACGCGTTGGTAAATTACACAACTAATTTAGGCATCTTAAAAAAGGAAAAGAAGAGTTGAATTCCGGTTGATCTTAAAACATTATCTAACAAAAGAACACAGAGATCAACTGACTATAATTCTCCTCTCTTGGCATTTCATGGAACAGCTTGCCTGCACAACCAAGTGCCCAAATTCGAACGAAAAGAACCCAAGACTATACTCAGATTCACAACAAAGAGTTGAGTCTTTAGTGAGCTGCTCACCATAAATCCACCATCCAACACCAGCACCTCAGGAAGAAGAGGCGAACTGGCCGAGTATGTGAGCCCCGGAGGTGTGGCGTGCGCTTGCTTAAGTAGGTGAAGGGATGACGAAGCAGTGGCTTTGAAGGGAAGAGTGCCTCCGGAACCACGCGACGGGCTTGGGGAAAGACCTCGGCCGTCAGATGGTGATCGGATGCCAGAGGCGAGGGCACACCATGGCCAGTTGCTTGCCTAAGCAGGCTTCGACGGTGGGCGGGCTACTGGCATGGGCCCACTGACGGGTGGGGCCCAGCTTATCCGTGTGACCTCATCTTTGGTTTCTTTCCTCGCGCAAGTTGCAACAGAAATATATTTTTAATTAAATCATGCTACATGTTTATAAAAATAAATTTACACTCTCACAAGAAGGAAGAAGTAGGTAATGGACCTGTCGAGGGGAGCGGGTGTGGGCAGGAAGAGAGAAATGTGGTTAATTTCTTTTTTATTTGGGAGAGGTGAGAGAGAATGTCGCGGCCTATGATCCATATGTCAGCAAACTATTTTTCTCAAAGAGAAGGACAAGAAAAATAAATCAAAGCATGACAATTTTCAGGACGAACTATGGATGGAATTGGATTTTGCCTTAAAATCCATCAACATTAGAATAAGAAAGGTGATGAAAGTGCTACAAATATTCATATTTTAAGACCATCCTCATCGGACAAGCTGTTGCCTCAATGCATTTAGGATGTTTTGATATTCAATTTCAAAAACTATAACTGGTTGTGCCTTGTAAATGTCATTACAGAAATATCTAAGCAGATGAAAATTTCGAATAACAAATACTAATGATGGAAGTTCTGCTGAGGGGTGTAGGAAAAACATTTGGTTCCAACAAGACACTATCAAGTGACAAGACATTCATAAGATATGATACTACAAATATTAACAAATGTACATTGAGAAACCATATCCCAGACATCGACAAGACCAAGGTGATTATCCCAAGTAAATCTAATGTACAAAGACAATTGGTTATTTATTATATTACTATGGTGGTAAATTCTAAGCCTAGTGTTTCAGATAGTAGGTGTTTGTTGCCTGGAAGATTTTAACAACCATTAATTGGTTGGTGCTTCACATTCAGAGGTTCACTCTTCATCTGTATGTATTATTCGAATTTTATGTAGTTTTTTTCTTAACTCGCTTTACGTATTTCAAGATCAATATCGAGAACAAAAATTATAATATACCTTGTACGTGTCTGAAGGCATGAGTTACACTTGATCAAACCATACAACTCCTTTCTTGTTAGTTGTTATTTGAAGCCTTGAGGTTCTGTTTGTTCCTTTAGTAACCAACTTCTGCTCCAATTTTGTCCAATTCGACGCACCGGAGACTCTGCAGGAATGAAATCGTTTCAACTAATGTAAACAATCAAATATCCTTCTCCTGTGCCAATATCAAGAGAAAAGATACTAATGGTATAGTAACTGAAGCCAGATTTTGCAACCCATCAGAGCTTGTCAGTGAAACTGTCAAGTCCACAGTTCCCGGTGACTTAACACACATAACTAGATTGTAGGTCTTTCCATCTTCTATGTTCTAGAAGTTTAAATGATGAGGGTGATCATATTATTGAAAAGGAAACATTGAAAAGGTAGGAAAACAAAATCTGCACTAAATATTGGCCTAACATCAGAGCATGAATGCTAGCACTACCTGAAAGATCCAAACAAAATACATCACGATGAAGATGGGGGACAAGGGCTACCCGGGGCCATGTCTCCTCCCCGTTGTCCCTAGAAGAAAAGAAAAGAAAAAAAAATAAGTTTCTCTGTTAAGGGGGCCATGGCCCTCCACCCCCAAGAAAGCTTCGTTTTAGATTTAAATTCTAACATAAAACTATTTTAATTCTCTCTTTCTAACTCATCTACATATATAATGTTAGCAAGCACTGCCTTGAAAGCGTGTACATAATAGTTGAATGTAACATTCGATTTTTAAGCCTTTCTAAAATTTTGGTGAATTTAAAATCTATATCCCTTTATAATGCACCTAAGCATTCTTTTCTACGTCCACCCCAAATAATGCACCCCACTAGAGATGGCTCAACCTTCATGTACCCAGCGAAACGTCCCCAGAAACTTGCCTCCATCAAAATTAACCTCTCAGATCTTTCCTCAGTTTTACTCACCCACATCCGATAGCCATTGTTTAATGTGTCTAACTCATCCCTGTGACCCACAACAGATCTCCCCCCACCTCCAGCATCATCTCAAGTAAAAGGAAACAAATATCCTGGAATTAAGGAAAAGGAAACAAACGTTCTAGAAAAGAAAAAGACCATATATTACGTGCTGGGAAAAGGAAACTGGAAAACAGGGCACTATACTAGTTTCTTTTAGTACAAGCAAATCATTTGAATCAAAATTATAAGTTTAAATGAGTTCAAAATAATTTATTTGGGTTCTAAATGTATTTTTGAGATTTTTCTGAAATTTTTCCGCATTTGTTTGCTATTTATTTCATCATTTTTGAAATTTTTCCCCCCACTCTTGTTGCACCGCCGCCCGGCCCGCCTTCTTTATCCCTCCGCACAGCCCGGTCCGGCCAACCTCCCCGGCCTGCTCCCTCTCCGGGCCCGGTCCGCCGCTTCACTCTCTTTCGACCCAGCTCGTGTTGCCCGGTACGCTCGCGCCCTTTGTCGCTGGCAAGCGGGGCCCGCCCATTAGTCGCTTGCCATGGCCAGTTGATTGTCTGAGCGGGCTTCGGTAGTGGGCGGGCTACTGGCGTGGGACCACTAACAGGTGGGGCCCAGTTTATCCGTGTGACCTCATCTTTGGTTTCTTTCCTCACGCGAGTTGCAACAGAAATATATTTTGAATTAAATCATGTTACATGTTTATAAAAATAAATTTACACTCTTGAGTTGTCACGAGGAGGATGAAGTAGGGAATGGACCTGTCGAGGGGAGCGGGTGTGGGCGGAAAGAGAGAAATGTGGCTGGTTTCTTTTTTATTCGTGAGAGGTGAGAGAGCATGTCGCAAATTGTTTTTCTCAAAGAGAAGGATAAGAAGAAGAAATCAAAGCATGACCACTTTTAGGACGAATTGTGGATGGAATTGGATTTTGCTTTGGAATCCATCAACATTAGAATAAAAAATGTGATGAAAGTGCTACAAATATTCATATTTTAAAACCATCCTCATCAGACAAGCTATTGTCTCAATGCATCTAGGATGTTTTGATATTCAATCACAAAAACTATAACTGGTTGTGCCTTGTAAATATCGTTGCAAAAATATATAAGCAGATGAAAATTTCGAATAACATATACTAATGATGGAAGTTCTGCTGAGGGTTGTAGGAAAAACATTTGATTCCAACAAAACACTATCAGTTGACAAGATATGATACCACAAATATCAACAAATGTACATTGAGAAATCACATTATTTCATAGATCAAGACAAGAAGACCTTTTGGCTTTTTCATATGTGCCATCACACGTGCCATAGCTTCCGCAATAGAGGCTTTTCTGTTCTCCCTGAAGTTCCACAACTCTGGCACCGTGCCTATTTGTTTGACACTAATAACCATTTGACTTCCAGTCATATCTCTTAATCCATACAAAAGCGATCGTGTTGTTGTGAAAAGGTTGTCTTGGTATATGTGGAATTAAATACTAGAAACCTTTATATTACCTCTATAAGCTCAGCTTTGGCTTATTCTAGCTCTGCATTCACCTTGCGGTACTTAATGATGAGTGCCGTGTTAACAGATTCAATGTCTTGCAATTTGTCATCTATGTATTTTAGTTTTTCTTTCATCTCATAAATCTATTCAATTAACTCAGACTTTTCCTTCAGTTGTTCTATCTCCACATCAAGTTTTTGTTTTGCATCTAACAACTTTTTCATATCGTCTATCTTACAAAATCAAAGTAGTGGCAATAAGTAAAATTGCATGTTTTACCGAGAGGAAACATACCAAAAGATCCACCCATGTTTTCTCAACTCATATATAAAATTGCATGAACAAATAATTTCATTAGTTCGTCCCTATTTCACAAGTGATTGTAACATTCTTTCATTTCAAAACACAACTAATTATTCTGCATTTTCTAGGCAAACATCACACAGTTTACCCATATAGACCCCTCCGGTATTTATTTACTCCTACAAAGATCCATCCAGGATTTATTCCATTTGAACCAAATGAATTAAGGGGCTATGTTATTCATTTTACGCCACACCTTGTCCCATCTACAACAAAGGCATTCGATCATTAAGCTCAATCTGCAACGACCGTTCTGTGCACGCACGCATGCTCACAGTGAAACAATATTGAAGGATAAACTAAACTATACATACATGCTCTAGGTAGAGATCGATCGATTTTTGTATACTTTGTTTACTATTTTAGCAATCATCCATACAAATCATAGGATAAGGACACAGGGACTCACCGAATCAAATGGAGCATGGGCTCGAGAGGAGGAGGAGGAGGTCGCCGAGGGGGAGGATGCCGAAGAAGAGGTCGCCGGGGATGATGTAAAGTTGTGTCCCGATCTTTCGATGAGAGCGATAACTATCGATTTGGTGGAACCGACTTTGACGATCTAACTACAACGTACGATAATGATGCGCCTTAGCAATCGCTAAACCAACTCCGGAGTGTTATTGATCTTGCCGTGGGCACGATCAACCTGAACACGAGGTTCTATTCCTGCAAGCAATCGAAGAACAAGCAAGAATAATAGCAAAAGCAATCTGAAATTGCAAATAAGAATTGAAGTCAAAATCAAGGTGGGGTTCTATTGAAGATCTTGACAAGGTGGCTGTCTAGCACAACTTGAAGACACAAAGTTTGCACTTGGCTAAACTAATCAAACAAAACCCAAGTGTCTAAAGCGACGGCTACTGAGTTTATAAGAGGGATGGACGTGAGAGGGACGTCCTAGGGTTGTGTGCAGCCAGGTGGGTGCACACAACTTGGGCTTGGGCCTCCACACGCTTACAAGACCCAAAACAGTATTATAATATATTGTTTTGATGATTTCGACTGATCCATGATGAATCTAGAGCTGGGATTAGATCCATTGGAAATATCTCGTTGTAAGCTTTCAATCAAGACCAAGATCACCCAAATCGGAGTCCGCATGCAAAAGTTATTTATATTTGAAGTTGGTGCTGTCCTAGGAGGCCGAATTGGATTCCAGAACATGATGGGTTTGATCTCTCTCTCTTCTTGGCCCGTGGGTGACGTGTTGGAGTTAGCACAACTAAATGTGGTCATATCCGTAGTAGTGATGTCCTCATCATCCTCCCTTTCTTGAATTTGAGTCGTCCTCGACTCATGCTGATCAGCTTTTAGCTTGTCCTCAACAAAAAATATTATCATATGAAAATCATCCACAAAGCTCAATATTTATTTTCAGCATATAAAGGCATGTTGAAAGCTAGCACTCTTGGATGCTTCCTCCCCTCCGTGAAGGAAAGCCATCCTAGCAGATGTAGACGATGCAGAGGATGCCGTGAAGTGTCGCCAAACTGATATAGCGTTGTTCATATCTAGGACGAGCATGGTCTCATCATTCTCCCTTTCTTGAATTGGAGTCGTCCTCGACTCCATCACATTCTCCTGCAAAATGTTAGTAGCGACAAAGAGCAAAGCAACATGCATATCTTTTGTGATCAAATCAATGGCTCGTGAATCACAATCACTCGAACACTCCCTTTCTTGAAAACTATCATATAGACTATAAACGAAAGTAGGGGTACTTGATATGATATTAAAATTATCAAATTGATCACATTGTTGCATAGGAAGTAGAGGTTTCAGATCTGAACAAATGTATACTCTATGCACTTTGTATTCTCTTTTATCATGATGTTTGCCAACAACATGAGAAATATTTCGTGATAACCATGGCAAATCAGAATGTACAAAAAAGTAAGGTTTTAATGCACTGATAATATGCTTAGGCATACAAAAGCATTAAAAGTATTTAATAAAGATGATCAATGAATCTTGCCTGGTATAAAATCTAAAGGTTTGACCTCTCCCGATGACTGGATCTGGTTGGCGGGAAGGTTCACGTCGAGCCCTGAGAGCAGAAAATATAACTAGGGCAATTAATGTGAATCATTTATTCTGGCATCCAACCAATTTTCTGATCTGTCGTACAAATTTTATCTTGGCACACTTTAATTAATACATGTTGGCGATTTTTACGTGATCCGCAAGTTGACCACCCAGAATCAACGCGGTCCGCGGTATAGGTTTATTTTTCTACACCTCTCTTTTTCTCTTTTCTTTTTCTCTTTTCTTTTCTCTTCCTGTTTTCTCCTTTTCTTTTCTTCTGTTCCTTTTCCTTTCTTTCTTCTTCTCTTTTCTTTCTTTCTCCCCCCTACATTTCCATTTTTCCCTTCTTGGCCGACAGCCATTCGGTTCCATCTCCTCTTTTCTTTTTCCTTGCTCTGGACTGACAGCAGCTGGCCCTTTGCTCTCCCATGCGCCCTACTTCTTCCAGGCCGAGCTCTACCCTGAGGCGCCTCCTTCCTTGAGAGCATCTAGGCTCCCTATTCTTGTCAATTATGCTTATTTAGGTTTTGGTGTTGATCAAAAAGGATACTAAGTAAAAGCTGATAAAAGTAAGATTTGATGATCAAGGCTAAGGTATTTATTTCTAGTTTTGGCTTGAGAGTTGATTCAAGTCATATAACTAGAATCATCGTACTATTAAGAGGGATTATACACAAGAAATGATCTTGGTTCATATGCAAAATCACTAAGATTACTTGGAGCATAGGACATTTCATATTTCTTATTCAAAATCCAAATCTTTCCTTTCTTAGCCAAAAAGAGTTCACTCTCAGACCAAACATTTTGTCAAGCGTTCAAGAAATCAAAGTTCAATTCTAACCCAGCGCACACCATGTACGCCGAACCGACTTTATCAGTCCGGCGCTAAGAGTTCTCTTCACCAAGCGCACTCCATATACGTCGGACCGACTTTTTTAGTCCGGCGTTAATAACTCTTCTTTGATTCTTTTCAACCGAGTGTACACCGTTCACGTCGGACTGATCTGAATTCATCTTTTAATTCAGTCCGACATATGTTATAATCTCACTCTGAATAAAATCCTAGTCTGTGTTAAGAATTATTTTACTCAAATCTTAACCAGAAATATGATGTTTGCTGCGGACCAAGATTCTATGTGTACGCCGGACCAACTTTTTCGGTCCGGCGTAAACATACTTCACTCAGATAAAACCAGCTGTTTTCTCATGTACACCGGACCAACTTTTTCGGTCCGGCGCAAACGTTGTTCGCTGGTACTCAAATAGAACAAAACCATGTGTACGCCGGACAAACTTTTTCGGTCCGGCGCAACATTGTTTTTGCTGATATTAATATAAAACAAAGTATGTGTACACCAGACCAATATTTTCAGTCCAGCACAAACTACCTTGACTAGTATATTTACGACGGTCTGATATTTTTGGTCCGGCGCAGATGGGTCACTCTGAGTTCTCCAATCCTATGTACTCCGGACTAAAAATTTTAGTCCGACGTGTGTGTATTTTGACTTATGACTCATTTACCTTGAGATTCTTATAAAAAGGGTAGTAGTTGACCTACCCTATCTATCCTACCCACCCCCAATGGGAAAAAGGGCAGGTACAACGGTTATTTCTGTTCAGGCTCTATATATACAGTGCTTTGAGCTCACGAAAACATATAGCTTTTGGCACATACACATCCTTGAATTTCTGAACTCAGTTCAAATCAATTACAACTCTTTGATCTTTAGCATCTATGTGCATTCATTTCATCAAAGAGTTTGAGCTTCAACTCAGAAAATCACAAACCCTCATTCTGATCTGATAGAGTGCTTGCTCCAAGCTGTGTCTAGTTTGCATTTAGCTATTGAACCAAGAGACAGGGCTTGTGGATAGTATATTACTCTTGGAACTAGCTGTTCCTAGACGGTTGGAGAAGTTATTGGTGCGACCTATACAAAAGATTGTGGAAGGCCACCATTGCTATGAGAGGTTGAGACTCACCTCACCGGAGTGGTAAAAGAGTCAAGATAGTGGAAAACCAAAAGCCATTGTGATTGGCTATTTGTTGGAGCAATACATCTGAAGAAGTGCTTTTGGTTAAGCTATACTTCTGAAGGAGTGCTCTAACGGGGACGTAAGAGTTTGAGCTCTGAACCTCGGTGAAAAATTCCTTGAGTCTTCATGTTATTGATTTATATTTGTTTGTTCCTTTTATTGTCAGTTCTTATTCAAGTTCCTCTCTTTACAAATCTTACTGAAGCAAGAGTTGTGTTGAATCTTTATACTAATTATTTCTGTTAATATTTTATTGAGAAAAGTTTTTCCATAAGACTTAAAAAGTTTAAAAGTTGCCTATTCAACCCCCTCTAGGCCAACTTGATCCTTTCATTCCTACAGCCAGCTACTCTCCTCTTACCTCCACTCTTCCAGATCGACCCGAGCTACTCCAGTTCTTCTCCTCTCCTACCGCCGAGCTACCTCTACTCCTCCCCCGCGGCTCTTACTACCCGGTCGACTACTACTACTGCGCTTCCTCCTCTTTCCCTACTCAGCCTAGCGGCTACTTCCTCCTGTGGCCTCCTCCCGCATGGCCTACTCCCTGGCCGATGATTGGCCTGGCCATATCTGCTGCTGGCGCTGGCCCACAGCCTCTCCATGGCGCACTCGGCCATGGCCCGACCTTCACTACCTCGGACAAGTCCTCCTTCCTCCCCTGCTAAGCACGGTTCCACTGGTTGCTATATATGGTTTTCTACCCATCACCTCTTTATTTGCCACATTTTTGCTTTACTTATTTTTGCTGGTTGATGCTTAAAATGAGGGTCTATGATGATCGTTGGCGTTGATCTAGCTCATGGAAAGAAGGAGACGACACTAGCCTTATCCACACGCCGGGGGAGTGCAGGGTGAGGCTAGGACTCCCTTCACTGCTCTTAGGGCTATCCCCGACTACTGAGACCACTAGGGTCTAGCCGATCTACCGGCTACCCTACCCCATTAGCTAGCTATTTGCCCGATCTACCACTTGTGCACACTACATTGTATTGTTACTACTACCATTGCTACTGTAGGTATGCACCTAGTGGTTTGGTTGGGTGATGGAGCTAGCTAGAGGATGTGCTGGTGTTGGGGAAGCTATTGCCTTTGGCCTTCTTCGTCTGGATGAGCTTCTAGACCACCTCCTCTTTCTTCTGGATGTTCCTTCTCTTTTGGTCATCCTTCACCTCCTCTTCTGGCCCCTCCTTGCTTCGGCTGGTGGCTTGCTCTTGTTGGTTCTTAGCTATCTCGGTTTGTGTGTGGAATGGAAATGGGTTGGCTGCCAGTTGAGAATGGGTTGGCTGCTTGCTATGCACTCAGTTGGCTTGATGTTGGGTGCCTTTATTCACCCTTACAGCTACATTTTACTTCGCCCCCAAAGCTAAGTGCTGCTTGTATAGGCTAGCTCTTTGTTTTGCTTTCCTCTTTCAGTTGCCTTTATGCATCCAATTTTCACAGAACATCATGCGGTTGAAACTTTTTTGGGAACTCCAAGATGCAACCACCTTAATTCCCTCTAGCCATGGACCATGGTTCATGCTTATCCTCTTTACTTGATTGCTACTGTTGTAGATGACTGTAATGGCAGAGCAGAGCTATATATATATTGGCTTGTCTCTCGGGTCTAGAGGGAGAAGTTAACTACGACGCTATTTGCATGGAAAATGTGGTTTGTTACTGCTAGCTAGCTCATGTAAAAGCAATGGTTACAACATTTGCAACCTTAAAACATACAAGGATGGCATTTTCTAACCAAGCAATAATTCTTGGGAGTAGTAAGTCCAACAACAAAAAACATACACAAGAGGTCCTTATGCATAAACATACACAACTAATCTAACTGCATAAAAGTCATCTTTCCAATAGAAAAGAAATTAAACAAATCTTCAGCAACTGAAACTCTGTCCAATTAGCACTTCGGCAGTGAAGATAATAATTCCAAAACCTCCCTTTGGTTTCTACCGACGTATATGCATGTTAGTATGTTACTAAAACTTACTCACTCACTATACATTTCTAGTGGCCCAATTATCATCAATAATTCCCATGGAACTTCCTGAAATGAACAAAAACGTAAAGATTACGCAGGTCAGCGACAAATGTTTAGGTAAAGAGTGGACGTCCAGCCACTTATTGAAGTTGCAGCTAGGCTTGCAGGTTGGAAAGGGAAATTGTTATCAAGGGCGGCCCGACTCATCTTGGTGGACTCAGTCCGCATAGTACTAGCAACTTATCATTTGACAGTCTTCGCGTTTGTCTAAATGGGCTACCAAAAAGCTTGGCAGCCATCGAAGAAAATTTGTTTAGAGAGGGGAGCAAGAGTGCAAAAGGAGGACATTGCTTAGTAAACAGGACCAAGGTGTGCAGACCGAAAGAACTAGGTGGACTAGGGCTCAAAGACTTCGAGAAATTTGGATGGGCCCTTCGGTTAGGATGGCTTGTGGTACGAATGGAAGGACCGAGAAAGACCTTGGATTGGGACGGAGTTACCATATGATGTACCGATAGGGGCCTTTTCACGGCAAGCACTAGGATCACTTTGGGAAATGGTGAAAAGGCTGAATTTTGGACCTTGGAGGGGACTTCTCCAAACATGATGGCGCCCCACTGCTTCTAGCTTGTGCGGGCAAAGAACAGAACGATACAGGAAGAACTTCACAATAGCGGATGGATAGCGACCCTCAGAAGAATAACTTCCGAAACTCAACTTGACGAATTCGTTTGTCTTTGGCAAGCCATCTGCCGAGTCACTCTGCAACCCCATATACAGTATGACATCTCTTGGAGAAGGACGACACATGGAGAATTTTCATCAAAAAACAGCATACAGGGCGTAGTTCCACGGATCGTTCGTAGACCACAACTACAAAATCATTTGGCGAGCTAACACAAAAAACAGGTGCAAGTTCTTTGCATGTCTTTTTGTTCAACAGAGGATTCTAACAACTGACAAATTGTTAGCGAGAGGCTAGCGCCACTGGACTTTTTGCCCCTTATGCGGATCGAACCCAGAGTCGACTACACACCTAATACTGCTCTGCCCTTTTGCAAGACAGATATGGCTCAGGGTCTTACAATGGAAACACATCACTGTGTCATCATCCCACATGGCTGCTAGGGAATTATCGCCTTCTTCCTGGTGGCACGTCATACGACTAAATGTGCCTACATGGAGTCGTAAAGAGGTAGATGGAATCATCATCTATATATTCTGGGATATTTGAAAGGAAAGAAACGACAGAATTTTCAACAACCGATATCAAACCATTCAAATGGTCTTCAACCTCGTTACACAGGATGTGACCAATCGAAACCTGGCAGGGGCAGCGAACAGGGATCAGCAAAGTGCCGATCTCATACAACAGCCCATTTCCTAGTCTTCTTAGGACAAATGACCGGAGTGAACAAAAACAAAGGAAATCTATCAAGGCAACAAAATTGACAATTAAGAAACCTGTCAGCGTCATGTGGTTTGCCGATTTCGGTGCTCTCCAGGGTCATCAGCAAATGGAAAGCTCAAGAGAAGTTCTTACTCTTTCAGTAATGCAAAGAAGATGTCGTATGGAACAATCTCATCATCAACAGGAATTCAGATCAGTCATTCACAGAGAAAAACGAAATTCGCCTTGGCACTGAACTGGGAGGTTTTCAATCTTCTTGCCATGTGTTCGTTATTTCTAGGGTTGTGAAGCCTCTTTTAAGTAAGACTGGCCTAAGTTATAGTTCTAAGGTTTTATTCCTCACAATCTCTGTTTTGTTTGTTGTTTGGTTCTTCCAGTTTGTATAACCTTGCGCCGTGAATCATTCGCAGTTTGTTGTAAAAAAATTTGTTATTTCTCTCATTAAATGAAAAGAGAGAGCTCCTACCAATATTTAAAAAAAACTTGCATATTCCTCCTACTCGTGAATTGTGACACAAATCCTATTAATTTAATGCTTACGTACGTTGAATTCATTAACACATATTACCATGCAAGCATGGGTCTAACACTATTAGGAAGGGTTAATTGAACCATCAGTTTTGACATAATCTTTTAGGGGAGAACTCGGACATCCGATCTCAACATGTTGCATCGGATGCTCGATGCAATATTTTTTTCAACTTATGCAATATTTTTTTCAATGCGTGCAATATTTTTTTTCCACGCATATTTTTACTGTTATCGAAGGAAAAATGTTTCACGCGTAGAAAAAAAATATTGCAGGGTGTCTGAAAAAATCAGATGTCCGACTACTAGCAATTCCGAATCTTTTATAAAGACAAAAGAAAGGATATCAGGGTCGGAGAGCGTAATCAATAAGGCGGCACCGACATATCTATTGGATCTTATACGACGTGCACGTACGTGGCAGTTTTTCTCCTTGGATGCTAGTCGCATGTTCAATATCATATATGTCAGCTATATATCTATCTGTGTTTCTTTTCAAATTGTACTGGTTTCAGATATTAATCGGAAATACTGGGACAGTTGTACCTTTTTTTTACCTTTTGACGCCATTATGAAAATCCAAAATAGTAAAGTACCTTTAATATGTCAATATATCAGTATTAGTAATAGGAAGGATTCAATTGTACCAGGCGAGATCAATTTGGTATTGAGTGATCATAAGCTCAGTGTGATCCTTTTTTTTCAAAAAAAAAACAGGCTAGAAGCTCTTAATTTTAGAGAAATTAATTTTACACATCATACTACAGTAGTAGTATATGATAGACAATAGAAATCAGATCTAACTATTTATTTATTAAGGGTATTTCTATTATTCTATTAGTAGAGAAAGTATAAATAAACACCGGTTAATACGATACATTTGATCGAAAAGGATAAAAAAGGTCAAATTTTGATATTGCTTGGCTAGACCGTGAGGAAGCAGAATTTCTGTGCATATATATCTCATCTGGCACCTGACCTGAGGTCCTGAGGAGGAAGAATCCACAGCGACAATGGAAGACTCCTCCTTGAGTAGTGTGAGTGCCCTCTTGCTGATCTTCCCCCTCCTCTTTGTGGCTTCTCAGGCTGAGAACATTCTGCTGCCCGCATGCAAGACCGTCGGCGGCGGAAGCACGTACTTCAGCATCCAGTTCTGCATGGACGCCCTCGGCTCCGTCGGCGGAGGCATCGACGCCCAGAACTACCAGGACCTCGCCGTCGTCGCCGTCGGCCTCCTCATCGCCAACGCCACCAGCACGACGGCCAAGATCGACGGCCTGCTCCGGGAGGGCGGCGGGAAAGAGAACGTCACCACGGGGTGCCTCCGGTCTTGCCGCGCGCTGTACGGCGGCATAGTGCGAGGGCAGCCTGGCTGCTTGGCCGCGGTGAAGAACGGCAGGTTCGGCGAGGCAACGTTCAGCCTCGAGAAATCAGCGGGAGCGGCGAAGGAGTGCGAGGACGGGTTCGGCAAGAGCAACGCGGCGTCGCCGGTGACGGTGGAGGACGACAGCGCCTTCAAGCTCGCCAAGCTTGCCGTCGCATTGCTCAGTTTTGCTTGACAGAAAATGCTTTACTCTTGTTTGTTTGTTTGTTTTGGACCATTGCCTGAGATATTACTGCTACTGCTACTGTTTGCAGTGAAATGAATAATAAAGCAGATATGCATGGTGGGATCTCACATCCAAAGTAAATATGGAGGGAGCAAATTAATTAACAGGGAATCAACAAGATTTCTTGTTCATATTAATTTATTTTCTGTCAAACTATACTGCAACTGGAGTCCCTGTTAAGTGAAGAACTGAAGATACACTAGGCAACTTTCATTGGGTTGCAATTGTATTGATTTTATTAGTGCATCTGTTTTGTGCGAGATCACGGTTATTCTTTCGTTGCAGGGTAATCATCCTTGCGATAATGAGAATGGTTTTGCTTCCCATTGGACTAGTGTTCGAGATGTGATTGGATCGATGTGCTTCAAACAAAATTCCGATCCTATACTCCTATATAGTATCACACTATCACCTATGCAAATATACAAGGCAAACATGGAGGAATCAGGATGATGCAACATAGCTTGAGCCAATATATCTGATCGATCAGAACAACCGCAAATTCATTGAACCTTGGGTATCTGGAGTGGTTCAGTTTACCGAGGCGAAAGAAGATTAGCAACAAGGGTATCACCCTTCAGACAATATAGCTGCTTGCAGCAGAGAATAACAACAAAGCACCTATACTAGCACCTATCCAGAGCCAGATCAAATGAAGCGAACGAGTAAGGACCCAGCAAAGCTTGCATCTCTTCTGCAGCATTGGGTAGGTCCCTTGTAACCTGCAGCGACCTGAACCATTTACAAGTTCCATATTAGATGCACGACTCACTGACCCCTGAGAATTCTAACAAGTAAACAAGATGTTTTTTTTTGCAAATCCGAGCTTCGTGCGAATAAAATAAAAAAAAAATAGCCCCCTCCTCAGCAACGAAAGCAGTGACAGGTGACACGTATCACTTGCCGCGCTCGTGTACCGCAGTAGGTGGCGGCCCCACGGCATCCTGGCTGACCGCGGAGCAACATTGGGCTCACCTCGGCAGGCAAGGTGCCATGCTCCTCTAGCTCGATAGCAACCTGGTATAAATCTACAACAAAAAAAATAACATTCTCAAAATTCTGTCTAGCAAATGACAATGTAAAACTTTGGTGACAATCTGGAAATTGTTCACTTATCCAGCCTCTCCTCTTTTTTTACAAAAATGACTCTCTACTATAAAAAATTGCAAAAATAGCCTTCTTGCCCACAGCGGAAGGAGTAAGGGGCGACACTTGGCTCCTTCCGCGCTCGAGGACTATAGGAGGCCGAGTTGCTATGGTGTCACAGCACGGGAAGTCGGCGACGTGAAAGATGGCGCCGAGCGCGGGAGGAGATGACTTGCCACGCTTCGGAGGCAAGGAAGGACAGGTTTTCGTGGAGCCACAGTACAGGAGGACACATTCAGGTGTGGGAGGACAAGTTTCCACTGAGCCACAACGCAGCAGGACAGGTTCCAAGGTACTGCAGCAAGTACCGTTCCACTGTACTGCAGCTTGGAATATGCTTCCGCGGTGCTCAGAGGGCCAAATTTGCAATTTTTTCTGCAAGAAAAAAAAGGAAGGGGAATATCTCACAATCTGACAAGCAACAAGACAGAAGCTAAAAAGTAGGGATGGTACAAATAAATTAGACAGTAAGTAGTTTATATGAAAATCATACAAATCAGCAGGATGGTTAAGTGGCCCAAATGAGCCGTCATTGATCGAAATCATTTGAATGTCAGGATAGGCCCCTCATATAGCACAAGTGAGGTCAATGAAGAGTGAATCCATACAAATTCTCAGTATCATTGAACTACACACGTCGTTCTAAAGTTGAAATGAATTTTAGTAATATAGTCTTCAGCAATATATGATAAACTCGTGGAAACCCTATATAAAAAAAAATAGAAACCTGTTGATAGAATTCTCATCTACACGTTCTGAAATATTTGGAAAGAAAGGAATACAATTTTTTTTTTCAACAATCTCTATCATCCCCTGCAGTCAGTTTTCAACCGCATTACGCAGGATGTCAACAATCGAAATATGGCGCTGCATTTTGTTCCCACGGCTGCTGGTCATTAAGCAAGAATATACACGTCGTGTAGCTATAGAGTTCCAAAATCATATCATATCGTGTCTTAGCACTTGATGGTTGTTGTTTCCCTTTTTTTTGTTATCCTTTGTTGTATAAGTTTCGGACTATTCGCTTCCACTATCTTGAATGAAAGGCAGAGCTCCTACTAATCATTCAAAAAAAACATAAAAACCCCACATGACAAATTTGTACACACATCAACCAAATTACTTAGTAACATTCTTTACTCGACAACTCACATTCCTTCTTCCGTTACTCATGGGCTCATTGCTGAACTCTTTGTGAATGCCCATATGTGTCGACCAAATTACTCCATCCGGTCATAGAATATTGATTTTTTTGACTTTCCAAAGTCAACAAGATGCTCCTTTCACTGCTAAATTCTCTTAATATATATTGAAAAAAGTTATAAAAAGTGTAATAGTATGAAAGTATTTTTTATAACAAATTCACTCGTATCATTTTTGTACATACAAAACCATAAGTTTTAAATAATATCTTCGGTCAAAATTAGCAGGATTTGATTGCACCATTATATATACAACGTCACACTTTTGAGACTAGAGGGAGTAATAAGATTGGAGCTACTTATCTTAATAGCCAAAAGTGTCGGAGTACATTTACTGCTAATTTAAACCTAAAATAAAAAAAAATACATGCAGTGGGAGGCGGATGATTCATTCGAACAATTTTGATAGGCATGCTTGTATGTGTGTTGCAAAGAATGTATTCAATAATAAGCATCCACTCCATAAGACCAAAACCACTTCTGCCATCTGCCGATTGCCACGACTACATCGAGAGGAGACGATTCCCTTGGAGAGAAGACATGAGGTTCTTTGTCATATGGGTTTATTATCTTTAGTTTAGTTACTAGAAATGTGGTTTATCCGAGTGAGTGACGGTATGGGATTTGGGTTTGCGATTCGCCACTTTTTACCGTAAATACGAATCCTATACCCTAAACCGGTTCGAGTTCGACGAATTCAGTTCACAATTCACGCGATTTACAGCGAATCCGGTAACTATGGTTTATCATGTTGGAAGATCCTTAACGAAGATTATATCTAAGGATTATTGAACTCTCGATGACGCGCGTGGCCTAACCACGAGACTTGCTTAGTAGTTAATAATGTAGGGGAGAAAGATACTGAGAAGGTAAATTAACTGCAACTAAGCTGATGTGATTTTTATTTAGTATTTCCTTCGTGCTGCACTATACAGTCCTTTATCAAGATACAAGCGTAGACAACTCTCTGCTTGCTGGTATTAGCTTATCACACCTCGTGTAATCGTCGTGTTTTCTGTCGCTAACATCGTGTGGCTGCTTCACATCTCTGCGATAAGTTTGAACTGGGCCAGCGCGAGATCGAATGAAGTGAACGAGTGAGGAGCAAGCGTGACTTGCATCTCTTCTGCAGCGTTGCGCAGCTGGCTTGTCACCGGCACAACCTGCATTGTTCATCGTACAAGCTTTGACTTCAGTTGAGCTCCAGGACCGTGAGATGAAAACCAATAAGCTCTAATTCTATACGTTGCGATGCATTAGATTTAAACGCGAGCACAGATGGTATACTACCTTGTTTGGGTTACTGAAGGAATTTTCATCCATCACATTGCTGGATGTCAGAACAGTGGCGGTTGATCCGAGCGCGTCGACACTAGCCTGAAGCCCATTTGTAGAGACTGTGAGGCTCACAGCATCCGACCCAAAGTTTACAATCTGCACAAGAATTTTGAAGATTAATGCAAGAAGTTTATAGTCCTCCAATACATACAGGCTAGGATACGAAAAAAAAAATGTACTTACTTTTACTCTTAGGAAGCTATTGTCGGAGTCTTGCCAAGTAATCGCAGATGCTGCCAGCGATCCAGAGTAGCTGGAACTGATTGTAATCGGATGAAGCATAGCACCACTAGATTCGCGGAAAAGCGTCTGCATCCAGTAACTAGGAGTTCCATATTGCTGCCAGGAATTGAAGACGATAGCGTCTGGGTTCCACCTGATTGTTTTATTCAGACATAATTACTGCAATGTTAAATCAACAAGAACATAGGAAATGAAGAAAGACTAAAGCCATCAATACTAACGTTTGATCGTTGTCGTTTACGAAGAGCGGTGCATAACTTGCCATCTGAACAACATCACTGCAAAAAACCAACAAGAGGTCATCTAACTCAGTGAAGATCTCTTGGTAGTTGAACAACCCATGAGGTCATGATGTCTCAATGAGCAAAGACAATATCTAACTTCTATCCAGGGGAAATTAGGTGTGATCATCAAACAACCCAGAGCCAAACAAAAATATTTTTGAATGAGACATCACCTGTTCTTCTCCAGTCCGGTAAGGAAAGCAGCCTCTGCCAATGAAGCAAGAAGACTTCCTCTACCTGCATCGCTTCTCCAAACAGCATACTCACTAACAAAAGCCTGCACTCAGAACATATTCAAATAGATATTTAATGTCTAACCAGGATGAGGTGATGTCAACAGACAAGACATCTATAATGACGTGGCAAGCAAGAGAAACAATGAAGCTCCCACGAACCTTCAGAACATACAACTAACATTATACATTACAGTATTCATCATTGTCCTTACAATGCCCCAAAATAATTGCATTCAAAGACCAGTACAACCTTGGGGAATCATCCACACCAATTGGGTTAACCGTTTCAGGCAAAGCGGAGACGAAACCCTAGACGTACCCAGGGTGTTACACAATTATTGTAAACAGATAGATGACCCTTTTAAGGCTATCCTAATAACATCCCTAGAGAAATGTCAGGAAGTCCTGGATTAATGTAAAAGATAGGTCATGAAAGACGAGAGACTTTTCAGGGCTGCTTCACAAGCATCTTTCAACAAATGAAAAGGTCTGCAAAGCAAAGAAAATTAAGGTGTACCTTGGGCCCATTACGAGATGTTCCATCAAATGTGTTCCTCATGGAAAACAATGTCTTAGAATCGGTATAGACCTAGAAAAAAGAAGAATCATCAGAACATAAGAAAAGTAAAGAACTTGACCTTGATGACAAATGATGAGAAAGAATCAGAGTCTAAACTGTGGGAAATGAGACAATCAGATTTGGCAGAAAGTAGTTTACATGGAAGTCGTATAAATCAGCAGGATGGTCAAGTGGTCTTGATGAACCATCACAGTTTGAAATCATTTGAATGTCCGGATATGCCTCTCTTATTGCATTGTAAAACTTGAGGTAATTGCCTATTCAACAGAAATAGAGAATATCATGAATGTACCCAAAAGGAGGTTTCATCAGTAGTTCTCATTACAGTTTAAGTAAAATTTGTGCACTACCACTAGGGCTTATGACCAGGAAGAACTAATTCAAATGCAAAATTAAAATTAGAAATGTAAATCACCACTTTTTAGTTTCTTCGCTACTGGGGGCATATCCAGTAAGAACTGCGCATTAAAAAGAATGGCAACTCCAATATTGGTTGTTTCATGGGCTTGGGCCCATGGGTAGCATGGCCCATTAGGAGGCTGCACGCAAGGAAGGCTAACAACATATCTTCATATTAGGAATAGTTAGATGCATATCTTCATATTAAGAATGATTAGATGTACGTTTACATATTTGGATAGTATATATATTGTCTTATCTTTAGCAATGAGTTGCATTAGATAAGATAGTTTTTCATATTGTTATGGGCTAACCTCATTTATATAAAGAGAGGAGTTGCACCATTCTAATTAAGGAATAAAGAAATTCCTTTCTCCCCTCTCTTCTTCTCTGCGCCAGCGCCTCCTCGGCTGGCGCTGTTTACTCCATTATGATCTAAAGACCATAACAGGTTGTCTCATCAGTGCTAGAATGAATCCTCTTTGTTGAATACGTTGGCATTGTTAGCTTCCCTTGGGGCGCTAGCATTGCTAGCTTCCTGTAAGATGATAGCAACACGAGCTTCCCCATGTCAAATATATGAAAATCCTTCCTCACGTGATCCGGCGGTTCAGCTGGCTTGGCTTGTACATAGGACTACTACTTCGTGGTTTCTTTCTCTTTTTGTTGCCAGGTCCGGCGGTTCAGCTGGCTTGGCTTTGCCCTGTAATTAACTTGAACCTTTTTCGTTCTCTTTATCTGCTTGAATGAATTAGGCAGCGCTTCTGCCTTTCACGTAAAAAAAAAATCCTTCCTCACAAGATCAGAAGGCTAAAATGGCAAGTTCATATTATGTCACTCTAAGGGGAGTTCTCATTTATATATACCCATTTGCCACTTACACATTCTTTTAGCGCTTCTTGCTTTTGTGTGTTACTGACTTACTATTCCTAATGTCTTTTTAAGGATGAAAACTGAGAACATATATCACTGAGTGCTGCTGGGCTGGCTTGATAAAATACTACAGAGAAAAAGGAAAAGGAGGAAATAAGAAAAATAACATTCAGTATGCAGATCAAAACAGAGTATTAGGCAAAGATGTCGCATTGAACAATGTTGGTATGATTAACGAAACACTTCTGGAGAAAACAAATGAGGGCATCTCCAAAAAACTTGTGGACTTTCTATCACTTTGTTTCACAATATTGATATATTTTATTGGGCTGCTTTGTTTTGAAATATAAGTCCAATCGCAAAACAACAGCCCCATGTTGAAAGTTGGGAGAGAAAGTTTAGTGATTGATTATCTATATTAAATCTTTCAATAGGAGAGTTTGGTCCACTTTGGTCCAACTATGTTTCCTTTCCCACAATTACAAACTTCCTAATCCTTGTGGGCAAGACCTCTTCGACTTATGTTGTGAAATGAATGAAATGAGAAAGTAACAGAAAAATTTACCGCGGTAAAACTTTTTCCCACAATCTTCATTTCCTATTGCAACGTATTTGACTGGGAATGGTTCAGGATGCCCCATTGCAGCTCTAACAGAGCCCCATGTTGATTCTGCACTGCCCCTTGCAAATTCTAGACTGTCCAATACATCCTGTAGAGGCAACAAGAACAGTTCCAAAATAATCAACTTGGGATTGTGATAAATACCTTGGTCTAGATTCTTGAAAAAGATATTTGGTATCTCTTGGGTGATTATGCTACTATTCATAGAAATGGTAGAAGTTCGTTTGTGCACAAGTTTGAGTAAATAAGAATGTAAATTCAAGCCACACATCATCTCTGTTTGTGAACTATGTTAATAACAAAGTAAAGAACCAAGCCCAACATTATCTATGTTTCAATAAATCAAGGGGAAGATAGGTCTGCCAGCTAGAAAATAAACTAGGGAGTACAAAACATACCTTTACAAAAGGAGCAACAGCAGCAGTATCAACCTCATCATTGTGGCTGATTCCTGATATTTAAGAGAGAACTTTCCAGCGATTAAGAAGGCCAACAATGGTGATCAAAGATACAAAAGATGTGGAAATAATTACCATTGTTGAACACCCATATTGGGGCAGTACCCAGGTCCTCAGAAAGCTTTGATGTAGATTTCAAAGGCAATATATGATCAGGGAGTGATCATACGAAAAGAAAGGCTGAAACAGTGTCAACTGGTACCTGAAGAAACTCATAATATCCAAGGCCATCATCAGTCCAGTAATGCCAAACATCCCCAAAGTGTCCAGGCCTCTCTTCCCATGGACCAATAGATTCCCTCCACCTGAATGCATTTCTTAACCATTCGCCTTCCACAAAGCAACCTCCTAAAATAATTGCATGCAATCTGGTCAACTATCCTAAACATGTCTGAACATATACGTGCAAACATCAAGAACTTGGTTTTCAAGCGGCAAACACAGCTCATACCTGGAAATCTCAAGAATCGTGGTTTTAAATCCAAAAGCATGGATATAAGTTCTGTGCGAAAACCATGCCCCTGCATGTGTAAAAAAAATTGGTAGTTGCATACTCAGATAAACTCATGCACCATAAGCATGATCATACACCAGAAAGAGATGTCAAAATCATTTTCTACATTGCTATCAAGATAGAATAAATTCAAAGATACTTAAAGTCCCAAATAGATTAACCACCAAATAAATTCAGCAACACAGAGTATCCAGTGACACGAACATATCAAATGTCTACAGCCTTGGAAACAATTAGTTGGAAGTATTTGGATCTTCTTGTTTAGTAATTAAACTCACCACACAAAGCAAAGCATAGTCTGGGTGCGATGCTAGTGTGTTTTGAGGTAGAGGTCTAAAATTGCCCAAACATTATTGTGGCAGTCAGAATTGTAAAGTGTGGAGTACAATTAAAATTGTGTAGCCAAGGAGGTGGCACAAAATGACACACCAGACTTCGACAAGACCAAGGTGATTATCCCAAGTAAATCTAATGTACAAAGGCAATTGGTTATTTGTTATATTACTATGGTGGTAAATTCTAAGCCTAGTGTTTCAGAGAGTAGGTGTTTGTTGCCTGGAAGACTTTAACAACCATTAATTGGTTGGTGCTTCACATTCAGAGGTTCACTCTTCATCTGTATGTATTATTCGAATTTTATGTAGTTTTTCTTTTTCTTAACCTGCTTTCTGTATTCCAGTATCAATATCGAGAACAAAAATTATAATATACCTTGTACGTGTCTGAAGGCATGAGTGACACTTGATCAAACCATACAACTCCTTTCTTGTTAGTTGTTATTTGAAGCCTTGAGGTTCTGTTTGTTCCTTTAGTAACCAACTTCTGCTCCAATTTTGTCCAATTTGACGCACCAGAGACTCTGCAGGAATGAAATTGTTTCAACTGATGTAAACAATCAAATATCCTCCTCCTGTGCCAATATTGAGAGAAAAGATACTTACGGCATAGTAACTGAAGCCAGATTTTGCAACCCATCAGAGCTTGTCAGTGAAACTGTCAAGTCCACAATTTCCGGTGACTTAACATACATAACTAGATTGTAGGTCTTTCCATCTTCTATGTTCTGGAAGTTTAAATGATGAGGGTGATCATATTATTGAAAAGGAAACAGTGAAAATGTAGGAAAACAAAATCTGCACTAAATATTGGCCTAACATCAGAGCAGGAATGCTAACACTGCCTGAAAGATCCAAACAAAATGCATGGAGCTCAAGGATCACAAAGTGTTGTCACATTAGGCTATAGCTCTATTATATAAATTTGATATTAACTAAAAATTTTGATTAAACTATATATTTTCATGCTGATAAGTGATATGAGTGATCAAATTATGATCAACACAAAGCTATACCATGCCCCAGAACCCTGGGTTGTAAATGCCAACACCACCAGCGGGGCACTCGTCACAGAGAACCTCCATCCTTAGAGCAACAATGTTTCGATTGAAACATGACGTACGATCAGTTGCCACATATATGGAAGAGTCATCTCCAACGATGGACCATGGGGCAATGTTTGATGGAGTATGGGGTCCCCCAGCTTCAAAACCTGAAACATTAAATCCATAAGCTGGTTACACTAAATCTCGAACGTCGACAACAACTTCTTGAGGAAAGGGCATTTTATTTCTTATGCTCCAACTTTCTACACAGCCGCTGATTTTTTTGCATTCTAACAATCTTATCTTTTCATGGATGAACCAACGAAATAACTGCATTTAGTCAGTTTTCAAAGAATCTACTCCAAAAGGAACATAGTACAGTTAAGAATAATTGAAGTACCTCTGTTACTAACAAGTTCTGCCCATATTCCACCAGCTCCTGCATGGTTTATCTCCTACAGTATTACCCAACCTAGTTACTGTGAGAACATAGTGGAATATGTAGTGTATTTGGATTATTTATTCTGAGTACGCGATAAAACTTGAGAACCCTAACAAACTGGTGCCTGCAGAGAAATTACTCTCTCACCTCAAAAAATATCCCAAAAAGCGTGTCAGGGATCTTTCGAGCAAGATGTGGTGAGGCATCAACCTTGAGGGTTGCCGACTGGGTCGCCTCTAATTCTGATGCTAGACATTTGCAGCCCACGCAGAATAGAAGCAACAAGCATAAGATGGTACCAAGGGACGCTTCTTTGGAACCCATACGCTTGCACTTGTAAACACTTGCACTTGTAAACACTAATGCAGTCATGGAACAGCTTGCCTGCACAACCAAGAGCCCAAATTCGAACGAAAAGAACCCAAGACTGTACTCAGATTCACAACAAAGACTTGAGTCTTTAGTGAGCTGCTCACCATAAATCCACCACCCAACACCAGCACCTCAGGAAGAAGAAGAGCGCGAACCGCCCGAGTATGCTGCGAGGCCCGAAGGTGTGGTGTGCGCTTGCTTAAGTAGGCGAAGGGACGACGAAGCAGTGGCTTTGAAGGAAGGGTGCCTCGGGAACCACGCGACGGGCGCGGGGAAAGACCTCGGCCGTCAGATGGCGATCGGATGCCGGAGGCGAGGGCACGCCAAGTTGCTTGCCTGAGCGGGCTTCGGCGGTGGGCGGGCTACTGGCACGGACCCACTGACGGGTGGGGCCCGGTTTATCCGTGTGACCTCATCTTTGGTTTCTTTCCTCCCACGAGCTGCAACACAAATACATTTTTAATTAAATCATGTTAAATGTTTATAAAAACAAATTTACACTCTTGATTTGCACAATCACGCGATGAATCTTTCCATTAATCATCTGGGGAATATATGGATTACAGGATGGGGTTATGGAATGCTAGAATTAGGAGATTGCATGCGGTACAGATAAGCAATAAATACATGCGCTAGGTGGGATAGCGCTGGACGCCGTTTATATGTGTCTAATAGAAAGAAGTGGGGAATAAACCGGTCGAGGGGAGCGGGTGTGGACGGGAAGAGAGAAACGTGGTTAGTTTCTTTCTTTTTTCATTCGCGAGAGGTAAGAGAGCAATGTCGCGGCCCATGATCTATATATTAGTGAACTGTTTTTCTCAAAGAGAAGGATAAGAAGAATGAACGGCTACTAACAACTCGTACTTATATATTAGTAAAGATTTTTTTTCATTGGTTTCTTGCTACGGCAAGACGAGATTAGGTCGCTCCGGGGCCACCATCATCAAATTTTAAACTAGAATTAAATCGCCAAATCCTTTGATGTGCCATCAAACTCTCAACATAGGGGATAAGAGGATATCCTACGTACTCCTAGCGTAATCGGTTAGCATCCTTTGGAACACGACAACTTTATAGAAATTTTATTAAATTGTACCGTTATCAGTAAAATCTCTACGTTCTAAACAAGCTACGAATCAACAATGCAAACAATATTATCGTGACCTCTCTCTCTCTCCTTTGGAAAAAGAACGATCTCTCTCTCCTTTCAACTACTGTAATATGTGTCTTTTGCTTCCGTATGTACTCTCGCTTCTCATGTACCGTTTAAACAAAACTTTATACACATACTACAGATAAATATTCATAATCCATACAAGGAATCAGGGACGTAGCGTTGACAAAGGTAAACTTTGCATACTTAGTAGATTAGATGACAGGTGCAACTAATAAAGAGAACAGTCGAGTGGGAGTTTATTCACAGAAATAAGCTGGCATAATAGCATCAGCATGTGGAAAAAGACCATTGAGATGGAGATGTAAAGTATGACACAAATTAAAATAAACAAATGTTCTTATATTTTAGATGAGCAAATGTTCAGTATCTACGGGCATACAAATGGAGCCAAACTAGCATTTTAATTCCTGTAAGGCCTTGCTGAACTAAATCCAAAAAAGAATAATCCTCATCCGAACAGCCCATAGGTAAGGGTTCACAAAACCGATTTCGAAAAAACCCGTTCGAAAACGGAAATTCGAAAATCGGAAATATCGAGTCGAAAATCGTCAAAAACCAAAAAATTAAAAAGCCAAAAATATTGGAAAAAATTCAAAAAAATCGAAAATCAACTGACAAATTGAATGTTCCTTAGAGCCGATTTTTGAGCGATTTTCGCTCGATTTCATCGAAAATCGAGTGGTTTTTACCGATTTTCGACCAGTTTACATCACATAAATTTTTTTAAATTTTTCAAAAAAATTAATTTATTTTTGAATTAGACCGGTTTACCGACCGGTTTTGAATCTCAAAACCGATTCAAAACCGGCCCGACAAGATCGAAAACCGCAGTTTTCGAATAGTTTTCGTTTACTTTGCGAACCATGGGTAGTATAATGTAGTTATATATATATATATACATTAGATTCTTCTAGTCAGGACAAGGATTAAATAGATAATGAAAACTAGGGTACAATGCAGTTTGCAATCAGAACATGAACAGCCATCGATCGCCGGAGGCACGTAGTGTGCCCTTAGTAGTCAACTTGTCATCACCTCCTTAATAAAGTAGATTAGGGTACACTCATGACTCGTGGACAAAAATGCTCAACCTGGCATTTTTGCTTGGCTTGGCTTTAGCTCTGAACAGAAGAAAGCTCGAGCCGCGACGTGTCGTATTGTCATGTGTCTCAAGGAAGAAAAACATGAATTTTGACGGTATATATAACTTAAGCAGAGATGGAGAGGAGAGAAGCATTTGATTACTCAAGAGAAATTTTAACATGATATTAGGGGAATCATCCCTTTTCTAGTCTCCTCATCTTGGTTTTTACAAATCTAACACCTCCGTGAAACCATTTGCAGATTTAACTCTCTTCTCACAGCGGAAGGCACTCCCATGCTCGAGGAGCGTAGAAGCCAGCGCTACCGCGGCCAGAGAGTGTTGCAACTGGTGAGCCACGGGAGCAGCAGCTTCCACGCCTGGACAACGCGGCAACTGGGGCAGTACCGCCACCGGGGAGTGCTAGAGGCTCCTTCCGCGGAAGGTGACACGTGTCACCTTTCGGCGATTTCGCAGTTAGGAACAGGGCAATTTTACAAATGCGCACGTGAGGAGGTTAAATTTGTAAAAAGAAAAAAAAAGAGAAGAGGGGAGTTAGAAAGGAGATGAATTCGATATTAGACATCATGTTTATTTTCCTTAAAAAAACGTACGATTGGTCGGTGGAAGAACGTACGATACGAAAGTTTCCAACAAAATTCCTTTAAGTCAATCCTTCAATTTATGCCCGGCCTTTCAAACAAGGTCCGTAGAAACTAGAAAGGACTTGCAAGAACTCTGACCCTTTAGGGTACCCGTCTTCTTTTACTGTACGTGTGAGGACGCTGTACTAACTTGTTTGAACTCTTTGCTTCTTTTATTGAACAGCAGAGCTTCTGTCTTTTTATTAAAAAACATCCATCAATTTTAACCACGTTGGTAGGAATTACCTCTTTGGATTTAATCCCATAAAAAACCCAGCTACTTTTTTAGATTTTTTAAATAATATATATTTGTAATAAAATTACAAAAATATACGTCAAAAAACATAAATATACCTCTATCGTCAGCTCATGTCGCCAAATGAACTGGCGACAGATCCGCCAAATGAATTGTTAACAAAAGCCCTATGACCATCATCTGCCGCCAAATGAATTGTTAACAAAAGCCCTATGATCAATTCATTTAGCAACAGAAGCCATGCCGCTATTTTATTTGGCAATTGAAGCTTGTCCATCAGACTGTCGCCAATTTATTTGGTGATAGAAATCTATCACAAAATGAATTGACGATAGAGTTTTATTTATACAACAGTTTTATCACTGATTCATTTTGTCCTATAGATATATTTGTCATGGCTTTTGTCGCCAATTTAGCAAAATAAATCGGCGACAGAAGATCCGCTGCCAATTTAATTGGTGGCAGAAACTCTGGCACCAATTGATTTGACGACAAATGTATATTTCTATAATTGTTTTTTACTGTTTTTCTATAGTTTCATCTAATAAATGTATTATTATAAAAAAATCTATTTTTTAATTCAAAATCCCATCAGGTAAACTCCGCTTAGGATCATTGTTGTTTGCGATATTGCGTATTGCAAGGGGAACCGCCAAAACCGAAAGGAGGGAAGAGAGAAAAAGGAGGCCACGTACGTATTGCGACGAGACATCACGCTGGACAAGCAAGAAATTAAGAAGAAGAAGAAGAAGAAGAAGAAGGAACATTAACATATGATGTGTCATGTGCAGGTTTCCCTTCCGTTTTGCAAGACTGCACGCATACGCATCGCCCGAAAGCGACCGATCATGCGTATTTCATCCAAACATATCGTGGATTTGATTAGATTGTGGCAAACTAGTTGCCCCAACTGTAGCATGCACCGCTATGTAAACGTGTGCGTCGAAGCCTCGGTATATACGGTCTCACGCTCTTTTTTCATCTTCAACGTTTTTTTTAATAGAATTGTAAATCTAGTCTCTTCCTTGACCACGGAAGTACCGGTAGATAACACGTATCACTTGCGGTAGCTCGTCTGTCGCGGTGGACGCTGTGTCAACGATCTACCGTGGCAAGTGATACACCTATCGGTGTTTTCGCAGTCGAGAAGAGGGTTATATTTATAATTTTATTTGAAAAGAGACCAAAGTGGGAAAAAAATGCAAGAAGGCTAAATCTCTCCCATTCAGCTCGCTTGCCTTTTGCTTGCTTGCAAGTGTCGTCACTACTACAGAAAAGGTCATCACAGACGGTTCGGAACCGTCATCACAGACGGTTTTTCGAACCGTCTATAACCATGGGTCAGTGATGTTACGGAACATCACAGACGGTTTATGAACCGTCTGTAATAGAACATATCACAGATTGTTTCAAACTAAAACCGTCTGTGATATGCAAACATCACAGACGGTTTTTACTGAGAACCGTCTCTGATAACAAACTATCACAGACGATTTTTACTAAGAACCGTCTGTGATAACAACTATCACAGACGGTTTTTACTATGAACCGCCTGTGATGTTACTTTTGGAAACAAAAAAATATCGTCACGTATAGATGATATTTCTGTGTTCCAGCTGCTCTGTGCTAGTTCAGGCATAATATAAAAGCTATTGGATGTGAGATATCCCATGTCACTGCTCTGAAGAACTTGAAAACGCAAAATCGACGAAAAAAAACTTCGGAGGCCATTTTGAGGCTTTAAACGACGTTTTTTCGAGATCGACGTTTTTTTGAAGCCTCGCGTGTACTTCTGATATAACCCTCTGACTTAGTCTTATGGATTTTCAAATCGAACTTTTCGTTAGCTTTAAAACGAGCACAAGAACGTCGCGATCGGAGCTCGTATGCAAAAGTTATGGCCGTTTTACCGAAAGGTGCACGGATCGAAAACGAAAACGCCGCAACATCAAGAGTGCAAAAGAGAAGAGAAGAGGGAAAGGAAAAGGAGAGGATGAGCTATAACATTTTAGTTGAACGATTCGAACACCATACTTACCAAACATTCGAAGAGGAGAGAAAAAAGAAGTGAGAAGAGAGAAGAGAAGAGGAGAGCAGGAGAAGTGAGAAGAAGTGAGAAGAAAGCAGCAGGAGAAGAGCCACGAGCTGGCATTTTAAAGGAAGTCGAAAACGAGACGAGCGGGAAGTTCAAATTTGGTGAGAGCGCAAAAGTTGAAATATTATCACAGACGGTTCTGTCTGGATAAACCGTCTGTGATGTGGTTTATCACAGACGGTTATTATAACGAACCGTCTGTGATAAATCGCTGACGGTTTTGTTATAAAACCGTCTGACATAATATATGATATCACAGATGGTTTTAGTTAAAAACTGTCTGTGATATTACAGACTGTTTTTAACTAAAACCGTCTGTGATATTAATGTATATCACTGACGGTTTTTGAAAAGTACTGTCTGTGATAATGTCACTGACGGTTGCAATAAATATAGAACCGTCAGTGATGTTCATCGTCATAGACGGTTTTGAGAAACCGTCTGTGATGAGACGTCTAATATAAACTTTTCTGTAGTAGTGCGTCGTCGTGAATCAGGGCCGCCAGCTAGGCTGACTGGATATACATTGACGTCTCCCTCGCTTGTTATTTCGGGATAACAACAAATATATGCGATTAGTATGGCCAGCTGTTTGATCGCATCATCTATTTTATTTTCCTTTGGGGCTGTATCCCAGTTGAATGAAATTGTTTTGAGAATCTCACAGGATTCGATGAAAGTCCAAGAGTTTTTCGTGCAGTGCTATGCAACATTTGCCTTTCATTCGCTCTAATTTGATTGCTCGGTGTGTATATATATATAAATATATATACTCTCCCTCCTACACTCTTTTCAGACTGCTAACACCATAGCATAAGTCTAGAGGTGAGTTTGACTCCCACGAGTTTCGGTATTTTTCGGCGAATTTCGTTTTTTCTCGGTACAAAACAAATCGGATTTGAATTTTTTTTTGAATTTCGGACGAGATTTTTCCGAAATACCTGAATTTCGCTGAAATTTTGGAATCCGATCCGGGGCGGTATTTTATCAAAAAAAACGAAATTTGAATCCTTTCGGTGGTTTATGGATCCATTGTGGCCCACGTGGCCGAAACTTGTTACATGCGTACGTGTCCACGTGGCCTGGAAGCCCATTTTGGTGGTTTATGGATCTATTGTGGCCCAACTCAAGCACCTTCTCTCTGTGGCTCATCTCGGCTTCTTTCCCATGCCTTCGCGTTGCCACAGGGGAAAGGAAAGAAGCTTTCTTTGTTGCCAACGGGAGAAGGAAGGGGAAGGGAAGAGAGGGAGGAGACAGAAGAGGAGAGCGAGCAAGCTATGGATGCTTCATCTCTCAGCAACCAGCGGCTGCAGGCGCTCTTAGAGGTGGGTAGTTTGTTAATCATCCACCCAACCTAGACCTAGACCTGGACATGATGAACCTTTGGGGAAACAGAAATCTGGCTCTCGTAGTCTATTTTCGGTGCAGGGTTTTTCTTTTGTTTTTGTGACGAATTTTTTCGTGATCTATTCTGTGATTTGCCTCAATATGATCAGCATCTGCAGTGAAAGGATTAGAGATTTGGGCTTCACTATAGTCCTTTTGTGTTCCAATCGTTAGCTTCTTTGTGGAGCTTGTATTGCTTTTTTTTTCTCATTATTTGTTTGGCAGCATTCATCAGTGTACTATAATTTCTGGACATAAACGGTTTTTAGCTAAGAGCAAGAGTGTCCCTGAATTTGGGGTTTAGAGATGTGACGCAAGTTGCAATTTAGATGGCACTAGAATTTTAGGTGCGTTTGGGAACATGATTGTATTCCAGAGGTATCGAGTGGATGTACCCGTCACACTGATCATAGTTACGAGAAAAGCTGTTCATCCCGGTCATGGTACGGGATTCGGGTTCGCGGTTCGTCACGTTTTTTTTTCTAATTTCCACTGCGAACACAAACCCTTTATTCGCGGGGGTTTACAGCGAATCTGATAACTATGCACTGCATAAGTGATGTTTCTTGATAACGGAGGTTCTTATGGTTTCAAAGCTGGTTCAGTGTCATAAAGGTCCCAAATCCATCGTAGAACTAGAGCTAATCTAAGCTTTTGGTAGTGGATTTTGACCAATTCCTTGTGTACAACTATTCATAACCCTGACCCTAAACTAAATCATTTGGAAGCTTTCTGGTTTCAGGTGCCTCCGGATTGTTCTCGGCAATTAATGAATTTTTATTTCTATAAGGCTAGGAGCCCTTTACTTGCCACATTTCTAACAATTAAACTGAGGAGACTTGAAATCGTGGTCCTAGCTGGTTTTCGGATAACCTGTAGTTAACAACTGTGGTTGTTCAGAAGAAGCTAAAACTGGCCTCATGTTATAAGAGAAACAATTTAGTTCATAAGGTAGATTCTGAAATTAGAACAGTCCTGAACCCCAAGTGCATATGTAATTTATATAAGAGTGAATTTTACAACACTACATATTTCTTGTACAAACTATCATAAAATTATAGGTTTTAGCTTCTATTTCACAAAACTACAGATTTTAGAATTGACTGTTTCTTGTAACAGGACTGATAGTGTGGATCCACATGGCAGCCTCACACGCGAGTGAAACGGGAAATGGGGTTACGTGAGCCTGCCATATGGGCTCGTGCTGTCAGACCTGTTAAAAGAAATGTTTAATTCTAAAACTTGTAGTTTTGTGACACAAGCTCTCCTAAAATATGTAGTTTTGTGAAATAGAGGCTAAAACATGTAGTTTGTAAAAAAAAATTGTAGTTTTTTGAAATATACTCTTCATATAATGGAGCTGACTTGTCGATTATGTGTAAATTTATATTCAGCGCTCGCCTGTTCTAGTACTATATTATGTTGATGCACATTATTTCCTAGAGGAATAAGTCCATTTAACACTCCTCAACTTTCTGCAAAGTCCATAACACCCTCAACTATACAATTGGGTATTTAGCACCCCAAATTTACAAAACTGGGTCAATTTACACCGTAAGGCGGGTTTGAAGAGCGATTTTATTGACAGGGATCCAACTTAGGGTGATTTTATGGTTTTTGCTATGTTGGTAGCCATATCATCGACTTTTGCTGATGTAGATCCAAATGAGAGAAGGAATGATGACGAGAAGAAGAAAGAGGATGTATATAGAGAGAAAAGGAGTGAGAAAGAGATGGATGATGTTGATGTCCATTGAATTGGTTCCTCATTACCAAAACTCGATGGTGTAGCTGTCAATATGGTGTAAACCATCTTGAGCGGGATCCAAATCATCAAAACCGTCTTAGGGTGTAAATTGACTTGGTTTTGTAAGTTTGGGTGTTAACTACTTTGTTTTGTAGTTGAGGGTGTTAAATAGACTTTTTGGAAAGTTGAGGGGTGTAAAATGGACTTATTCCTTTCCCAGAAGATCATGATGCTTAATAACCTCGCATTTTTTCAAATGATTTACAACCAGCATCCCTGATGGTGATAGAATAGAAAATTGGTTTGTGTATTATTTTTCCATGTTCTTTCCTTGGTGAAACATGTGCATAAAAGTTGCTACTTGCTATATTTGAAATAACATCAAGCTTTGCACGACATAATCCAATACTAGAAAAAAAAATGTTGGGATGGCATGGCCAAATTTGTATGGTATAATTACAGAATGAGGCAAGGCTGCTGATTTTCATCTAGCATGGTACAGGAACCTTCATCATGGATTTGCTTATACGCTCAAGAAATTGTTTTGCATCTCCTTCTCCATTCTCTGGGGACAGGAGAATTAAGCAATGTCTCTTAAAGTAACTCCTCACATATCTTTTGTAGCATTTGTGATTAAGATCCATGCCTTTAATTTCTTTTGTCAAAATCCCCTGTTCAAGCAGATTGCCATGGCGATTGTTACTTCAGCAGAAATCTAATTACCACATTTATTTTCTCTGCAGGAGGAGAAGAGGAAGGCCATGGCAAACGAGATTGTGGCGAAGCTGACTGATGTTTGCTGGGACAAATGCATCACTGGGAGCATCGGAGGCAGCTTCAGCCACAGCGAAGCCTCGTGCCTGTCCAACTGCGCAAAACGCTTTGTGGAACTGAAGATGCTCACCATGCAACGATTCAGTAGCAGTACCTAAAATCACATAGGTCTGTATCTGCATCAAAATGTAGCATCCAATGGATTTGATGATGGAAACCAAAAGGCGTACTTGTCTTTTGCTACAACATGAATTTTTGTTATTCTTTTTTGCTGGTACACTATTGTTGGTGAGATGATCGCAAGATAAGGCGATTATAACGCTGCATGTTTTTACCACTTTTGACCTTGAAGAGCTCAAGACAAGCAGAGCATTGAGCAAAATGTGTTATTGAGGTGTTCGTTGAAGTAAAATTAGTTGGAACTGCTGATGTAATAACGTCTCAGAAATTTTACCCTCTAGTCATAAAGAGAGAACTACTACAGCGCTGTTTCAGTTTGAGTTTAGCGGCCACCATTTATCCATCCAATGGATTTGATGATTTGTATCAACTACACGTTCAAAACTTATTGTTGGTGTAGGCTCATCATCACTTTATACCATCTGCAAACCTGCACTTTGTAAAACAGTATCATCACTTTATACCATCTGCAAACCTGCACTTTGTAAAACAGTTTTAACATAGATGCTAGATTCATCAAAAGCAACATCACAAAGACTCCTTGAGTCAATTAGTCTCAACATTAAATACATTATCACGATTCATCACAATTTTTAGACTTGAAAACCATGTTTTATATCGAACTATATGTGTCGTGTGCAATTCAAATCAATTAGCCACTGATTTTCAAGTCCTTTATCTTTATTCTAAAATGAGAGAAGACATTTTTCTTACTTTGTTGTTTTTAAAAGAATTCACGGGAACCCACAATGTTTTAGCACTATTTGACTCAACCGGGCTTCTAGTTCGATATGCATTATATAAAGGTGTGATGCCCAAAGTTGCTTGCTGTTTTTGAGGAGTTTTAGGATCAAAATGAATATTTTTTTGCTGAAAATTAATTTTATTAGACTCAAAACAATGTGTAGGATGCACAAAACAATTTCCAGCAATATGACTAATCCTACCGTAGTTATAGCAATTAACATTACGAAAATTATCCCAAAAATTTGGACCTAAATTAGCATAGCAATTAGTTTTAATATGTCCAAGTTTTCCACAATTAAAACATTTTTCCATAATTTTATTTTCAGATTTAGTATTTGAGGTAGCAACATGCAAATTGGAATTTTCTTTAGCTAACGGAATTTGAGAACAAGAATTTTTAATGTATCCTAGACCTTCTTTCATGAATGAGTAATTTGATGTATCTAGGATCATATTTAAGTTTTTCTCACTATTTCTCATTTTTCTAAAGTCATTTTCAAGTAATTGTTTTCTTTAGCAAGATCAGGACATCTATTGCATAAAAATGTGTAAGAACGCTTTTTAAGTTCAATTAATTTTCTCCTAATTCCAGCAAGGTCCTCACAAGAAAATTCTTTTGCTAACTTATTTACATCATTATCTAAATTGGAGTAATTTTTTACCAAAGAATTTTTCAAGGAATCTACCTCTTTTTGCAAGATCAGACAATTGTTATATGTTGAAGAACTAGATTTCAGCAATGCATTCTCACTTCTATAAAACTCACATGACTCACAAGAAGCATTCTCAAGATCAAAAAATTTATTTTTTAAAATTTCACATAATTTACAAGGAATATCGATTTTCTTTTTCAATTATACGCAAGAGCCACAATTATCATTTTTTTACTAGTGGAAGAAAGAAGCACATCATATTCCAATTTTAATGATTTGTACTTCTTGATCAATGCTTTTGAAATTCTTTTTTGTGCACGAAAACCTTCAAAAATTTCAGACTTTGTTACCTCATCGTCGTCGTCAGTGTCCTCATCGTCGTCGTCCTCATTGTCCATGTTCTTCCCCATTAGACAATATTATCATCCTTGCCAAGACATGCCAATGGATCATCCTCATCGCTGTTACTTGAGAGATCAAGCTTCTCCGCCATCTTCAAAAATGCCTTATGAAGTACCTATTTCATCTTCTTACCTAAAAAATTACTTTTGCAAAAAGAGGTAGACTTCTTGTTAGTAAGCTTGGGACAATCACTTTTATAATGACCAAATTCATCACACTCAAAGCATTGTATGTTACTAAGATCACTTCTCCTTTTTTGAAAGCCTTATTCATTGTTTTTAGAAAACTTTGTTCTTAAGGCTTTGTTTACTCTTTTAGACAAAAGTGAAAGTTGATCAAAATCCATGTCATCAATATCCTTTTCTTTCTTAACAGTGGCCAATGCAATGGAAGTATCATTAGAAACATCAGTATTTAATTGACTCATACTCATTTCATATGTCATCAAAGAGCTGATTAAAGAATCTAATTTCAAAGAGCTCAATTCCTTAGACTCATTTTATTGCAGTGACTTCAACATGCCAAATTTTCTGATCAAGAGACCTAAGCAATTTTCTACTTGGTCTTCCTATGAGAGCATTTTTCCTAGGGCAGAAAGTTTATTAACAAGTTCATTAAAACGAGTACCAAAATCCTTAATCGTCTCCCTAGGGTTCATCTTGAATAGCTCATCCTCATGTGTGTACAATTCAATTTTAGCATTTTTAACTTCAGTAGTACCTTCATGAATAATCTCTAAAGCATGCCAAATTTCATTAACAGTTGTTAATGTAGAAATTCTATTAAACTCATCTCTAGTCAATGCACCATAAAAATAACTCATGGCTTTTTGATTCAAGGTGTAAAGCTATTTTTCTTCCTTAGTGATAATATTTTCAGGTTTTACATATTTCGTAGCTACAATTTCCCACAATTCATACCCTTGGGATTTTAAAAATGACTCCATACGAACTTTCCAATAAGGTTGATCATCACCACTAAAAACAGGAGATTTAGTAAAAAAAAAAAGATGCAACATGTGCCATACTTTTTAATTGTTAAATTAAATCTAAAGCAAACATCGCTCTGATACCAATTAAAGGATCGAGGCGCATCAAGAGGGGGGTGAATTGGTGCAAACTAACACCTAACACTATTTTTTTGTTTTATTAATTCCGAAAATTAATAAAATAATGATCAAACTTGAAGAATCAATCTAGGATAAATAATCTAATACTATAAAAGAAAACTAGACTAAGCATGCATGCAAGAAAGTAATTGTACTCAAATAATAATTAGTAGATCAGAATCTATACTTACTGATTTTTCTAAAAAAATGTGTATATAAATCCTTTACATAAAAGTACAAACCTCAAATAATCTCTCAAATTTTTTCTCAATTCTTTTAACTCTTTTCTTCTTTTCTTCGCCATCTTCTGTTGCTTGCTTCCCTGCACTATTGCTTCTCTCTCCTCTGTCTTGCGTCACTAGCAGCTCTAGAGGTGTGTACCAACTACTGTTGTTGCTTGTGGCTCGACCCCAACGTCACTTGAAGGTCAGCCGAACACGAAAGGCTCCTATACATGCAATACTTGTGCCTCTGGGAACCTCCGGAGCATGAGCATCCTTATGCTGCCGCACGAGAGGAACCTCTCGTCACGTCACCTCTGCAGTCGAGTCGAGCTGTGGCCGCGTGTTGGGACTCCTGGCTAGAGATGCAATCGGATCGAATAATTTCGACCGACCGACCGACCGGATGTGTTCGGATAGGATTCGGATAGTTTTTTCGGATAATTCTATGATTCGGAATCGGTTTTGGATATTTTTTTTGGATTCGGATACGGGAGATCACTATCCATCGGATCGGGATATTCCGAAACTATTTTTGGATATATCCGGATAAAGTCAATCGGATATCCAACCGGCCATGCCGTAGTCTCCGACTCCCCCGACGGCCCAACCCCGAGCGCCGAGTAGCCCACCCTCGAGTCCAGCCGCCGCACGCCCCTCTTTGCCCGTCCCGCGGCCAACGACGCCCGCAACTGCACCGTGTGCCTTCTGAAGTTCACCAACGGTGACGAGCTTCACGCGCTGCCACTTTGCGCGCACGCCTTTCACGCCAACTGCATTGACGTCTGGCTCCGCACACACGCCTCCTGCCCGCTCTGCCGCGCCGCCGCCGTCGCGAGCCCCCTGTTGCCTCCCGCTCGCGCGCCGCCGCAGGCGCCCAAGCCTCGGCGACCTCCTCTTCTTCCACTTTGTGCCCCCTCCCCCACCCGACCTCGCCGCCTTACCAAAGATCACGCTGGACAACCCAGACCAGATCTTCCCGAGGGGCTTCCTCCTCAAGCAGTCCTACTCCTTCGGCTTCGAGCGGAACCTCGCCGTGGAGGCCGTGTCCATGGTCTCCCCACCCTGGCGCTACCGCCTAGGCGCCGCGGCCGTCGACGACAGTGACTGGGCCCACGGCCGTAGCTTCTAGAGCTAGCGCCGCCCTCGCCCTGGAGGCGAGTTCTTCATGTCGCTAGCCTCTGAACCCTTGTCCATCCTCGTCGTGGCACGACGGAGCCGCGCAGCCGCGGCGTCGAGCCAGCTTCGGTGCGGGGACCCCGAGGCACTACTCTCATCGGACCGGAGGGGGAGGGGGACGCGAGGAACGTCCTCTGCGAGGTGGTCGAGAGGCACCACGCCGAGATGCTGGTCGTCGGCAGCCATGGCTACAGAGCAATCAAAAGGTCATTCTTTCTACATCTGCTCTATTCTCTCTTGTTTTTCATCTAGAGAATTGGCACATTCGAGTTGTGATCGATACCCTTTCTATGTCTCAACTCCTTGGGACATTGATAAAATAAGGAGAAAATTCCTTTGGGCAGGAAACTCAATGTGCCCAAGAAATTCATAGTGGACATTGACAACATAAGGACAAAATTCCTTTGGGCAGGAAACTCTGAAATGCGTGGCGGTAGCTGCAAGGTGCGATGAAAAACTGTTTGCTGGCCATTCAGCTTGGGGGGACTCGGAGTACTGGAGCTACAAAAGTTCGCACGAGCCCTAAGGCTGCGCTGGCTGTGGCTTAGGTACTCAAGCCCGCAAAGGTCGTGGTTTGGGTTCTCAACCTTGTGCGACCAGGTCGATCAACACCTATTCATGGCGGTCACCACAGTCACCATTGGACATGGGCGACTGGCACCCTTCTGGACTTCTAAATGGCTACAAGGCGCAACGCCCTGCCAGATCGCATTGTGCCTCTACATGCACTTCATGAGAAAGACAAGATCAGTGTTTAATGCATTGCAAAACAATAACTGGATTCGAGACATTCGCCATCACCTCACCCCGCAACTGCTACGGGAATTTGTCAACCTATGGTCCAAGGTGCATGCCGTCTCACTCCGTCCGGGATAGGATGACTTCATAACTTGGACGTAGACCTCAAACGGCATTTACACAGCAAACTCAGCGTATCGCATCCAGTTCTACGGATGCACCTGCAAATTCTTTGTCACATCCACCTGGTCCGCATGGGGTCCGCTTCGATGCAAGATCTTCTTCTGGCTTGCACAACAGAATCGCCTATGGACGGCACAACGATTGCAGCTCAGAGGATGGCCTAATCAATATTTCTGCCAAATATGCTGTCGGAGCCTTGAAACGGTCTTCCACCTCTTCGTAGATTGTAACCAAGCTCGGCGTATGTGGTCCTCCATTGCGCACTGGACTGGCATACTGTCCTTGCAACCGGGCCAGTGGAAGCCATGTGCAAACCTTGAGCAGTGGTGCCTCCACCACATAGCCACCCGGCCCACCTTGCGGAAAGGTATCAAGTCTCTCATAATCTTAACATGCTGGCAATGGTGGAAAGAGCGCAACAACAGGATCTTCCAAAGGAATTGGGCGACACATGAGCAAATCCTCCAATTGATCAAAGATGAGGCAGCCAATTGGGTCTCTGTGGGAGCGACGCACCTTGGGAAAATCCTGCACCGGCATCCTTAATAACTTGCTCCTTTCTTCTTTTTCTTTCTCTTTCTCCTTGTCTCCCTAAAGTCTAATCATGTCCGCTGTCCCGGCCCGGGTGCCCTCTCTGCACCTATGTACCTTGTTCTCTTTCCTCCTTTAATATATTCACGGCACGCTGTTTCAAAAAAAACTCTATGGGAAAAAAGAGAGAAGAAATCCGTTAATTACTATCGTCCTCATCTCAACGGAACTACGTTGGTTTACGTAGTTTTTGAGCAAATGTTTATTTGTGTAATATGCGCAACGAGCTCTTGATATCATTATTTAGTCTTCTTTCTGTATGTATGTCTGTATGATGTAATCCAAATATTATCAACTTGTCGTATTGTCTTATTCATGAAAATATGGAGTTATGGACCTCATAGTCATGTTATCAACTTATCGTAATATTATTTACGTATCATTTTGTATTTCGAAACTTGTCATATGTGTACCGTTTAAATTTAGTGTACCTTTTCAACTTTGTTGGATTGCCCGATAAAATGACTTGTTAGACTGCGATAATCTTGTTGCATGTTGAACTCATACGGTTGGTTAATCAGTACTATATGTGTTCTTTATGCGGTATCTATTTTCGCGCGTTATCCGATAAAAATTATTCGATATCGTATCGATTCCATTCCGTATTCGATTCGAATCCGCGACCGATATTATCCGCGCCGTATTCGTATCCGGTACTATCTGAATCCGATTTCGAATCCAAAAAAATTATGGTTTAGGATATGAAAAGAGCGATATCTAACCGAATCCGAGTCGATTGCATCCCTACTCCCAGCCGCAGACCCTTTTTTTTCTTGGTAGAGAGCCGCAGCTTTTTTCTTATATTTTTTCTCCATGCGCCGCCACCTCCTGGGACTTCTTTCTCTGCCACGCACCAACAACAGACTCCTGCTGCCCTTTTATAGCCACTCTGAACACTAATTAACTGTATACATGTATATTTACCGGACCCAATAACACATGGTTTAATACATGCACATACACAGCTCAAAACTCACACATGCATGCGTACGGTCCACCTGCTGCTCTCGCGTGACTCACTTGCCTGAACGACCCGCTGACCGCTACACTGCATCGTCTATCTGCGTAGACCTCTACGCGTCCCGTCTCACTGCACCTGCGTCCTTCGCATGCTACACCTCCTGCACCTGCGACCTCGCGTGCCACCTGCACCTCTGTGACCTCATGTGCTATGTCTACACCTTGCGACCCTCGCGTGCTGCTCTTGAGACTACGCGCCACCTGCGTGGAATCTCCCTAACCTGTAGTGTACGTCCATTTGCGTCTATCTACGCTGTAACGTGCATCTCGCATCCCTACGATGCACCTCCTGTTACGTGTGCTGCAAATCCTATCACAAATAAAAAACCAACCACACACAATACCTTCTTCTAAAATAAATTATTTCATAACAAATTTCGTTGTCCATTAATCATCACACACTCACAAATATTATTGTCAAATTAATCATCAGACATATATATATCGCAAACAGAATTAACAAACAGCACAAACAAGAAGAATCAGATCAGGGTTGTGCGCAGCGCACAGCACCCATTCTGTAACTCTGGCAAAATTTATATTTATGATGGACTTTATCATGTTGAAGATTCTTGGATGGACAAAGCAAAGAATGGTTTTAGAGTGGTGCTTCCATACTTTTCATTTTTACAATTGCACAAATATTAAAGCATGAATGAAGGGTAGATGATGATTACTTACCTTTTCCCTTGCTTCAAGATTTGTGCAACTTGTATTGGGAGAGAAAGCATTTAAGCACTGCTCATGGTTTTAATGTTTTCAAGTACAAGCTGAGAAGGGAGCCAGGGCAGCCTGATGGAATTTCACTCTGGAAGATTACGGAGAAGTGGAAAGCAAATCCTGCCACAAGAGAAAATGTTATACTGCTATATTTATCATCAAAGATTGAGAACCTACCTGTGTGCCTTGTTGATGATGTCGATGGTGAAAAAAGACCAAGCCACTCCAATTATGTTACTGCAGTGAAGTATTTGAGGCCTCTTAGTAAGGAAAAATCATTACAAAGTTGTAAGTGTCCTAGTGTGTGCTTGCCTAGTGACACTAATTGTTCATGTGCACAACAGAATGGTGGTGATCTTCATTACAACTCATCCGGCTTGCTTTTGAAGCACATTCCGATGCTCTATGAATGCTCTTCTAATTGTCAGTGTTCTCAAAATTGTCGAAACAGGGTCACGCAGAAGGGCATTAGACTGAATCTTGAAGTTTTGTGGACTAGAGACCGTCGATGGGGTCTCCGGTCTTGGGACCCCATCCGTGCTGGTACATTCGTTTGTGAGTATGCTGGTGAAGTCATCCACGAAACAAAGGTAAACATGGATGCTGAGGAAGATGAATATACCTTTCGCACGTCATGGTTCAATGAAAAGGTTTTAAGATGGAATCTGGGTGCAGAATTACTAGAAGAAACAAGTATGGAGGTCAGGACTGAGAACTTTAAGCAACTTCCTATCGTCGTAAGTGCAAAAATTCAGGCAATGTGGCTCGTTTTCTGAACCATAGGTGTTCCCCAAATCTCCTTTGGCAAGCCGTACAGTATGACCATGGTGATGACAGTTAACCACATATCATTTTTTTTCGCAATGAAACATAACCCTCCCATGACAGAACTGACCTATGATTATCGTACAAGAGGAGCTCCTCCTGGCATTAAGGGCTAACTTCTCAACGCTTGCAAACTCAAGCCATGCCTCTGTGGCTCTACAAATTGTCCAGGCTCTTTCTGATAAAAGATATGCTGGGCAAGTATGAACTAATGTACTAAAGAAGGTAAACGTTGTTATCTTCTCCGTGCACCGCGCACTTTTTCTTTTTGCCCTTCTAGGTTGTCTGGTCATACTTAACAAGTCAGTGCCTTCTAGAAATAGTGTCGTGGAGTATAATGATTGAGCGTTCTCCATACGGTATTTCTGGCTATCACATAGTTTTGTTGTTACTTATTAATTTACTATGCATGTCTGTGCTAGAGAGGAGCGTATCCCCACATACTACTAGACAATGGAACTATTTGTCTTATAAAAAAAAATCTATGAAGCAGTTTGTACAATGTAATTTACTATGGTGTCCTGCTGCGTAGACTAAACATGCTATGTCCTTGCATTTCTCGATGGATCCAATACTGACGAACTGAACAATTACCTCAAAATTTTGTCAATTCAATTTGTCCTTTGGCTGCCTAAATGCTTCTAGTGTGCCTTTCCAGGTAATTATGCTGCTGTATGCACGCTCTAAGGTATATCTATATTGTAGCTGTCTAGTGGAGTGTTTTGCAAGGGAGTGACCGCCTCTGTATTCTGGATGCTGCTAGCAAAGAGGAATACTAATAGGAGAATGAAGAATGGCTGAAATGCTGTGGCATGAGGAGGCTCAGCTCAGTTTCTGTGGATGCAGAATCTTAGTGGAGTGCAGAAGGGACTGAAATGGTCTGTAAGACAATAATCACTGAGCATCATGTGCTCTTAGTTACTGTAGTATTATTACTTGTTCAGTTACTACCGTGAATGGAAGACAACAATGGCCGTGTTTACTTTGCTGCTTGATGCCATGGAAGCCGTCATATTTCGTGATGAAAAGTGGAGATGTGAGCAATGGTAGACTGTTGCGACAGTAATGTGATTACGTTATTCGCAGTGAAGTTAGGGAAACATTTTTCTTCTTCTTTTTTGTGAAGAAAGCGAAAAAAAAATGAAACAACAATTGTCTGAGCCCAGGTTCGAACTGGGGACCTCTAGTGTGTGAGACTAGCGTGATAACCAACTACACCACCCAGACGTCTTGCAAGAAGAAGAATAATCAATTAATTTTAATGCTAATCTGTCCGTACCATCAAAACTGAAACAAATTTAAACAATCTACAGTTGTATGGACTGAGATGCGTCAAAAAAATGTGTAAATGAACAAGAATTCTACAACTCAAGAGACCGAGTTTTGTTGATTTTGGGCAAGGTTTTTCACCAGCTAGCACTCCCAAATTCTGCAGCCTACATTACGTGAAACATGTGTTTTCTGCCGCTCAATGCTCATGGGTCATGGCTTTTGTGTGGACTTGTGTGCTAGCTTGTTCGGCATGCCAAATCAAAGCCCTTTGCTTCGTACATCAAAAGTATGGAATTACAAAATCTTTAATATTAGATCTGGTCAACATATTGATGTTAGAGATGCAACCGCAAGCATCTAATCGACTAGTCTATTAATATGGGAGCAATTAATTCGTACATCTCACATTCGTAGACAAAAAGTCAGGCTACCTCGCTCTTTTTTATGTTTGTTTGATGCATATAATAATACTACACAGGATTTCAATTGCCTTAACTTGTATGCTATGTTCGATTGATTGAGATGGCTTATGATCTGAAAAAAGATTGCACCTGCAATTTTATTATAGAAATGAGATGGCCCGTATTAGCTGGCATGCATATATGTTTATTGAGATAATGAGATCCATCCTAATTGCATCTGTAGCCCTTTCCCCCCAAATTTCGGCTGAAAGTGTACTCCTTGCTTCTATGGAGTGGCCTTTTCATCACTGTTATCCAATAATTGCAATACATTACGTACTATTAGTTATTGAGTAAATTTCATAAAATTATAGTTTTTCCATACAAACTATTAGAAAACTATAGGTTTTAGCTTCTATTTTACAAAGCTATAGATTTTACGAGAATTTGTATCATAGAACTTCATATAACTTAATATTTTAAAATTGACTATTTCTTGTAACATGTCTGACAATGTGGGTAGGCCCACATGGCAGTCTCACGCGCATGTGAAACAAGAATTGGGGGCACATAAGGATGTTGTGTGAATCCACATGTCAGACTTGGTAAAAGAATAATTGATTTTAAAACCTATAGTTTTATGATAGAAATTCTACTAAAATCTGTAGTTTTTTTTTATAGTTTCGGAAAAAACTCGTGTTTCATGAAATTTACTCTCGGTTATCGGATGTCCCTCAATGTAGTTATAGGTAGTATTAAACCACGGTGCTTTTAGTACTACAATGAACTTAAAAGATATCACAAATAAGTAGAAGAAAAATGCATGTATAGAGAGAATGAAAGCCTTTAGTTTATCGCTGCACATCCCCAATTCATTTAGGGTATGTTTGATTGATTATATCAAGTCGTACATGTATAAGATAGTTCAAAAAAAATTTATCTATATGTTTGGTTGCTTGAATAAAATCATCACATTCTAGATGGTGGGATACAAATTTAAGAAACCTTATAGATGTTAAACCATTCCATTCACCAAAAATAATGAAATCAAATGTACATGATCATCCCATCTTATTCAACCTCGTTCCGCGAACCAAACGCACGCTTATCTCTATCAATGTTAGCAATAGTTATCACAATTAAGATGGACCTTACTGTAGTAGTACCAGTAGAAAACAAACTTGATGCCAAAGGAGTACTGCTTCCTAAGTTCCTAGGCTAGGCATTTGGACGGACAGAGGAGAGAAAAGGATGGAATGGCATTTTCTTGCCACCTTTCTTGAAAACGAAACTGTGGCGATTTAATCGAGGAGGATGTATTATTGATAAAATCATAAAAGGGGGAAAAAAAACAAAGAAAGAGTGCCTATGTATAGTCCTCAGTCCTCACACAGAACACCATAGCCCCAACCCAAAACACACCTGCCCACCCACATCTCAGATCAAAACACCAAAAAGATCCATCTTTTCGGACCAATCGAGCGAAGGGAGCTCCGCATCTCTCAGGTAATCTCCCTTTCCCTCCCTCTCTTTCCGGTTTTTTCTTGATTTTTTGATTACTTTTGGGAGCGATTTGTGCTGGTTTTGGTGCGCTTTGCTGAGCACCTGCGATTTGTGGACGGATTCTTGGGTGGATTCGGAGTGCTGCGGGTGTAACGCTGCGTTCATGGAGTAGTTTTTGATGGGGTTCCGTGGAAGAGGATTTGGTTACCATAAATAGCCGCTGCCCGGTGCATCTAGACATGAGCAGGCTTGTGAAAACACAAAGGAGCATTGTATTTCTTCACCTCTTATGTTTAGTACCAACAAGCAAACAATAAACAAAAGGGATAACTGAAGCTTGCTGATAAATATTCAATTTTTATGAATTATTCATATCCGATCTAAATCCGTTAAGGTTCGCCTTAACTTTACTGGAAATCTCAGGCCCAGACATCACCTGCTTACAACCTGTAAATAATGTTTTCTGTGTAGATAAAATCCCTGCTTAATGGGGACCTGCCCTGGTTACATTTCACTCGTGTGCTAGCAGCAGCATACTTTGGTCACTGTCTAATCATCTGATGCAATGCAATGTTCCCTGCTACATTTCTTCAGCTATAACTATAATAAATTACTTCACTTTCTGCAGTTAAATCTTGGATTCCCAGAGCTTTTGCAAATGGTACCTGTCTCTCAGAGACTCTAGTTCAGCAAGTGTTGATTTGAACTTGTGAAAATAGAGATGAGTTCTCTAAGAAAATCCGACAAGAAGGCTGTCTTAGACTTTGCAGCATGGAGCTTCAATATTACTACATCCGTTGGAATCATCATGGTCAACAAAGCTTTAATGGCTACACATGGATTCAGTTTCGGTATGTGTGTGCTTTAATAAAGATTTTTGTAATCACATCCCTGATTCTCGCTCTCGATATCTTGTTCTTCAATTTGTGCGCAGCGAGTATTATCTTATGTTGCATTTTGTTATGTGTTCTTAATTTCTGTCAGACTTTGTATTGAATATTGTAGGCTTATTTCCGGTTCTGAATACACTTCAGTATGAGCCCTTTGATTTCATAATACATGTTCCTCAGGCTTGCAATTGGAGATCTCACAGGCATATTTTAAACTTTTAGTAGTTTTTAACAATGCCAGATTGCCAGTGCAAAATTCCATCCATTTGAATTCTAGATGCTCTGCTGTTGATAAATCTTTAATTACAGATATTTACCTGGCCAACTCATACCAAAATGTTCACCAGATTTGCTTTGATAGTGATCTGAAAGAGTAAGTGGTATATGGACTCATGAGAATTTGGCTCTTAGACTATCTAGGTGCCTGCTGAACCTGAAATCCACCCCCTTCTAGCTTCTATACTGAGACTTGCTTGACATAAGTTGGTAATGTGTCTGCTGAACATAAAAAGGGTCCTTAATGGAAGCACCAGAGACATGCTAATAAAATATGGTTTCTTATTATATATTAGGTAATCATATGTTCTACCGGGTTTCTGCACTGCCCCTCAACAAACTGCACATGTATGGGAACTTGGATATATCTCCTGCCATGTCACTGATTATGATTTGCTTTTTGTAGCCACAACGTTAACGGGCCTTCATTTCGTGACAACCACCATGATGACTATCGTGTTTCGGTGGTTAGGCCTGAGCCAGCCCTCCCACTTACCACTATCAGATCTGATTAAATTTGTGATCTTTTCGAACTTGTCGATTGTCGGGATGAACGTAAGCTTGATGTGGAACTCTGTGGGGTTTTATCAGGTTAGCGAAGGTTCCATTAGCTAAATTCTGTGACTTTAAATCATTAACACTTATATAATTCTTCTCTCTTGTTCAGATAGCAAAGCTGTGCATGATACCTGCATCATGTCTTCTGGAGGTTGTCTTTGATCATGTACATTATTCAAGGGACACAAAGCTGAGCATAATGGTTGTACTGATAGGCGTTACAGTCTGCACAGTTACTGATGTCAGTGTGAATGCAAAAGGTCTGGTCGCAGCTGTTATAGCTGTTTGGAGCACAGCTTTGCAACAATATGTAAGTTAAACCACCTATATTGTGTGGTGATTTCTTATCTATCTCCTAGCCAATAATATTCCCTGCTGTAGCTGTTCTTTGGTAACCATGAACTTCTTTAAAAAACAAGTTATTACATGGTGGCACAATAGTTACTGTGGTTCTCTGTAATTCTGCAAAGTTATGAATTATTGGCACTGCTTTAGGATTTTTTCCCCCTTCATTGAGCATGGAAAGAAAGCATCATGCCAATGTTTTACATTGATGGAATGAGATGATAACATTCTTTATGCCCTCATGATATTGTGTAATGTTTACAGGCACACTATCGCTCCATTTTCCAAATATGCCATGCATCCTTTTGTTTAATCTCACAATTGCATGGCATTCTTCTATTATTGATTTCCCTTGCTGCCCTAGATTTTTCAGTAATTGTTCTATCGGCAGTACCTGTGGACTGTGGCCCTGTAGTAGACCCAATTAAAAAGGGTGCACAATTTTAATTCTGCTTTAATTTCCGTTCTTTTTGCAGTACATTCATTTTCTCCAACGGAAGTACTCTCTGAACTCATTCAGCCTCCTGGGCCACACTGCTCCAGCCCAAGCAGGATCCCTACTGCTAGTGGGGCCCTTTGTGGATTTCTTGTTGACAGGCAAAAGGGTGGATCACTTCAATTTCACATCGCTTGGTCTGGTAAGGTGCCAGTCTCATGACAATGTTTCATGTCTCTGATCCTATGGTGATCTATGATGTAGCTTTTCTATAAGCAATTCACCTAGCTGTTTTCTTAGAGATAAAGTGGTGATTGGTCAGCATTTTGGCAGCTTGACATTTTGCAATACTGCGCATGCATGATGTTTTACCATTTTTGGAAAAAAAATATTTTGTGAATGTAATGTAAGAACTTTTTTCGCGTTGCTTCATCATATTGGATATTTGGATGATCTAGAGTGTCATTGCATTTCCTCTTGTGACTAAAATGCCTTCATTTTACTGCTTAGCCTGTTTAGCGATAAGTTGAAACAACTTCGTCTTTCCTTAATGTGTCATCCATTGCTTGTTAATGGTCTATATGTGTGTTATGCTTGATTAGAATTTGGGACTCGAGAGTTTGCCAGATTAGTTCCTTTGTGTTTAACCTCTTTCTTTTTGCCCATCTTACCATAATTTTTTTTCTTATTCTGCAGTTTTTCCTTACACTCTCATGCTTCATTGCCATTGGCGTTAATCTGAGCCAATTCATCTGCATTGGCCGGTTCTCTGCTGTATCCTTCCAAGTCCTGGGCCACATGAAGACTGTGCTTGTCTTGTTCCTTGGGTTCCTCTTCTTTGGCAAGGAGGGTCTGAATTTTCAGGTAGTCCTTGGGATGATCCTCGCTGTTCTTGGAATGATATGGTATGGAAACGCATCAGCCAAACCAGGTGGCAAAGAACGGCGGAGCATTCTCCCGGTGAGGTCCGAGAGGCACAACGGAGCTTCAGAAGAAAAGGATGGTATTGAGAAATAGTTCTGTGATCTGCAACTGAGATGATTATTTTTCCTTGAGGTTTCTGGTGATGCATCACAAATGAAGAAACTCTGGCGGTTTGGCCTTACGTTTATGCAGGAGCTGAATATTCTCCCATCCGGTAGAAACTCAGCATTGTTAAGAGTCACAGGTCACATACAGTATGACCCCTCATTTTTTGTTCTCCAAACCATTTGTGATGAGGGGAATGCCATATGTTTTACAAGGTTTCAGACAGGTTTATCAAATATAGTGTAACTGTTTGCAGAAAAAAATAGCTTTCTACATTTCCGTGTGAATTGTGCTGATTACTGTATGAACTGTTAAAGCTGAATAGGAGCAACAAAGATTGAAACAATGGTGTTGCTATCCACTGTTCAGTAGTGTCATTGTATGAACCGCAGAAGCTTGTGCCGGTCGCTACTGGCTGCAGCCCCCTCGGTTTAGAGTCATCGGCGGTGAACCTACCCCAGAACCAGTGATCCTTCCAGTCCCAGACCAGCATCATCTCGATCAGCACGTTCTTCGTCTCGGGGATGAAGAGCATAACAACTGCAGTCATGGCCAGGGTTCCAAAAATCAATAAAAATTGCTCAAAAATCGCGATTTTTGACCGTATCGAGTCGGCTCGAGATTTGAATCTGGCCTAATTTAAATTCAAAAAATTTAGAAAAAAGTGTTAAATTTTCTGTGTGAGGGTCCTGAGGCAATGCTAACAATGTTGTAAAATTTTCAAATGATTATCAGACCTATGTATTTTTTTAGGGATAATTCATATCATACCACTTTAAAGATTGGCACTTCAGAAAATGAACCCACATGTCATTGAGAGTAGTATTTTCTGAAGTGCCAACGAATCGACTGATATAGTATGAATTATCTTATTTTAAAAAAAATTCTGACAGTGCTACTGTCTTTGTATATGCTCTTCTGTTTTTTATTTTCTAGGGGCACTAAATGAAGTCTAATATTTTTGCAATTTTTTTTGTGTGAGGTCCTAAGGAAATGCTAATGATGCTGTAAAATTTTCAGATAATGATCATGCATGTGTTTTAAATTTTTTTTTTGACAGTGCTACTGTCTTTGTAAATGCTCTTTTATTTTTGATTTTCTAGGGGCACTAAATGAAGTATAATATTTATGAAAAAAATTTGTGTGAGGTCTCAAGGAAATGCTAATAATGCTGTAAAATTTTCAGATGATGATCATACCTGTATATTTTTAAAAAAATTATAACAGTGCTAATGTCTTTGCATATGCTCTTCTATATTTTTTATTTTCTAGGGACAATAAATGAAGTCTAATATTTCTGTAAATTTTATTACATGATCCTCTATCACTCTTTATGATACCATTAAAATTTCAGAGCATGATCAAGCCTATAAATTTTTATAAAAATCTGACAGTGTCTCTGTTCCTTTTCATTAAATGCTGTTTTTGATTTTCCAAAAGTTCTAAATGAATTCATTTTTTTTAAATTTGATATGAGGTGTTTTATAGATTAATTCGGATTTATTCAGATTTTATGCATTTTTTTCCAAATTTTTTTCCAATTTTTCTTGAATTTTTACTAATTTTTCTAGAGTGTACCAAAAATCGAATAAAGCTGGTCAAAAGTCGATGGAAGTGATCGAAAATTGGCGAGGAAAATGATGTCGCTTAGTTTGCCGATTTTCATCGAAAAACCGGTCGATTTTTGAATTTTCGCTGCTCTTTGTCCGTCGATTAAAAAAATGACTTAAAAACTGTTGGGTTTCTACCAATTCTCTATTGATTTTTGCTAATTTTTTACCATGGAAAATCGAAATTCAATATCGTAAACCCTTGTCACGACGAGTACCCACCGAGAAGAAGGCTTGATTCACGGCGAAGGTGCAGAGCATGTGGACGGACACGGCGATGCTCTGCCCGGCCGGCCGCACCTCCAACGGGAAGATTTTGCTGGGTACTAGCCAAGCCGAGAGGACCTCACGAGTAAGCGTATGCAGAGGCAGATGAAGACAAGAACGAAGCCTGCATAAGTCTGGGAGAAGGAATTAGTGGTTCACCAAATCGGGGCGGATATGGACGGATATCACTTATCTTATATTCTATTCCACACTTTTTCTCGGAATCGGAGTCAAGCACATATAATGACAGATACAAATACGAATGTGGATTGTCTCAGTCAAGACTACGAAATGAATACATGTCAAGCCGAATACGGATAGTATCGGTCACGGTTATTTAATCGAATATCGCGCAAAAACAGAACCATATGTGTCGCACATAAAAGGATCAATCAACCGTACTATATTTCTCCGTTCGATCCCTCGGAATTAGCGTCTACCGAAAAAGAATGCAACAATTAAATTCAAAAGTATTTTTTTAAAAGTTTCTTATGTTCAAACATATTTATCTAAATTGTCTGGAATTATTCTGAGTTTGTTTGCTATTTTTCTTGGCTTATTTGGATTTTTCGTATTTTCTAAAAAAAACTAATTTCAATATTGAAAAAGCCTCGTTGGCCAATTTCTCAATCCGACCTACTCTAGGCAAGTGAGAGGTTAGTCACGTACTCATGGGCACATGGTCTCACAAGCTTGGCTATTGGTTTGATATCTGGATATCCAAGATAAGTTTACCGGATACTATCCAATTAAATTCTCGGATAGCTCTAAATACGACAGATACTTCCGTTCCGAATCCGATCTCATATAAAAAAAAAACTATCCAGCTCCAAATCCAAAATCCAAAAAAATAGCCGGATATTTTTTTTTTGCTCCGAACCGGATCCAAATGATTCGGTCAGATGATCGGTGGAGACTACCCACTCCGTTTGTACCCTTACCTAGCATAACTCCCAACATGACCTGCACAAATTACCAACGAGAACAGAAGGGTTGTTTTACGAAGGACGAGATTAAAACTAGTCGATCTTGAGAAGAGAACAAAATATACTTCCAACCATAGGAGAGTTAGTTGAATTACAGCAGCGTTGCCAACACATGGAATAACCCCAGTATGACAGAAAGTTAAAAACTCTGAAGCTGGAATCTTCTGAAACCGCCAGCGTCCGGAACATGACTGGTGCATAGAATAGAACCACACAGAAATGTACACCGGCATGGACTGCATCACCAGCAATTCACCGCTATGATCGTCGTTGCTGTCATGTAAAACATGCTTGCCCATATGCTCCTAGTCCTAGGCTCCTAGCTACTAAGCGCATGGAAAGAAACAAGCTGGCTTGGTCTCTGTGTTCTTTCTGAAATGCCAAATTAATCTCCATGGCAGGACTTGTAACAGGTACCTGGAGACTAGAACAAAACCACAATTCATCTCTTAACTAGCCTCGTGAACCTTATTTTTTGCAAATCTAGTTTTCTAGTGCACGTATTTGCGAATATAGAACCACGCTCAGAGAGTGTGGAAATCGGTGTTCCGTGGCCGGAGAGCACGGAAAGCCGACGGAGGGCGGCCGACCGCGGGAGCATCACGGTTCACCACGGCAAGGCCGCTTCCGTGCTCCCCGAACGCAGTAGCAAGCTCCTGTCACTCTCAGCTATGCTCCACAATGGGGGAGAGAGCCAGATGTGCAAATTGGCACGTGGGGGGGGAGGGGGCTAGATTTGAAAAAAAAACTAGGCCACAGGGACTAGAAAAGGCAAGAACTCCAAAACTGCCAAGGAGAAGGCGACCGAAAATGAGCATGGGCAAGCTCTGCGTGGGCTCTGGCAATGACGGTACCGAAGAGGAAGGTGACTTTCCAGAAGCGTTTTCCATGAAAAATTCGTTCCTATTTTTATGCATTATTTGCAACAAGTAGCATTATAGCACAAGTAGTTCAGCGATTTTTGCTATATATACACAAAAGTGTACGGATTCCGTAAATCATTCCTACATATACACAAGGAAGGCTACCAAGAGTTCTTACTTTCAGCTAGTTACACACAGATTTGTACTAGGAAAGTTTGGATTTCATTTGTATGTCGACTTTGAAGTACAATCTTCCGTTGTTGGATTGAGATATGAGGTTTTCTCTATAGCAAGTCAAGATGCAAGTTGTTCTTGCACAGCTCGATTTGGATGACGCTTTTTGGAATCAATAAGATGCCATCTGCATGGCCCTGAGGAGAAGCAAAGAAAAGATCATAAGACCTTATCTTAGATTCATCTTCATATATCAAATAATATTCTACATGAGGGTTTGAAGGAAAAAACCACTGCCGCACAGCTCGATTTGGACGATGCTTTATTGGAATCGATAAGATGCCCTCTGCATGGCCCCTTGAGAAGAAGCAAAGAAAAGATCGTAAGACCTTATCTTAGATTCATCTTCATATATCAAATAATATTCTACAGGAGGTTTTAAAGGAAAAAACCACCGCCGCATTATAGTTGAAGCTGGAGTTGTACAACTAAAGATTTGACCAATAAGATGCATTTTGAAGTAAAAACTTTATTCACAGTAGATGGCGGAAGACATATAATTATTGAACCACCTAACAACGTTCAAATTAGTCTTCGATCTCGAGTCTATGAAGGTAAAATATGACGATGAAGATTTAGATCTTATTATTTTATGCTCGCCACCTAGTTCGTACTCCATCTTCAGAAACATTATTTAATATATCCGAGATACTCTTACACTTAGTGAAGTCTATGAAGTACTGCATACGAAGGAAAAGATGAAACTTATGGTTTTGAACGAAAATTCAAGTTCACATGCAGAAGACCTAATTGCTCGTGGCAGATAGCGATAGAGGAGTACAAATGATGATTCGAGAGGCAAAAACTTGAGTAGAAATTACAAAGGCAGATTGAAATCTAGAGGAAGGTACAAGTCATGCAAGTATTGCAAGAAAGATGAACACGTTATATCTAAGTGTTGGTGGGTAAAGAAAAAGGATAAAAGAAATACCAGTTACAATAAGAATTAACAAGATGATGAAGCCAAAGCTACTGTTGTTACCAAAGAAGATTCTGATGGTGATATTCTCGTTGCATTTGCTGGTGATTCTAAAATCAACGATGAGCAGATTCTTGATTCTGCCTGTACATTCCACATGAGCCCAAACCGTAAGTGGTTCATTAACTATGAAGCTGCGCCAAGTGGATCCGTGTTGATGGGTGATAGTTCACCATGTAAAATTGTAGGCATTGGTTCTATCCAGATCAAGATGTTTGATGGTAGCGTCAGAACTTTATCAAATATTCAACACACCCTGAGTTTGAAAAGAAGTCTAATCTCATTGACTACTCTTAATGCTAAAAGAAATCTAAGGTTTTGTATCTACCCATTTATCATTGTGAAATACGGGTATCCTTTTGGTCGCGAGTTGAAGACCTAGTCATTGATAACAAGATTCCAATTGAGGTATGGTCTAGTTCTTCAGTAGATTATTTAAATTTGAGAGTATTTAGTTGACGTGTTAACAATGGTAAATTATAATCTAAAGCTATTAAGTGCTTTTTTCTTGATTACAAGCTTGATGTGAAAGGTTATAAATTACAGAATCCAGAAACTAAAAAGGTGGTTATTGGCAGAAATGTTACCTTTAATGAATCTGCTATGTTTCATGATAAACCATCTATTGATGTTCCCGTCGAGAAGCTATAGAAATCAAGTGAACAAGTGAAACATGTTATTAATAAAAGATCTACACTAGAAGTTGAAAATAAAAACGTACAGTATGTTCTTGTTTTTGTGCAACTACCACAACGTTTCATTGTAGCAGATAGGCTTAAGAGGAATATTTAAGCTCCTAAAAGATTAATTGAAGAAGCCAATATTGTGGTTTATTGTTTGAATATGGCAGAAGAAATTGAAGGTGCTAGAGAACCTTCAACTTATTCATAGGATATCTCTTCTGGTGATTCAGAAAGATGAATGACTGTCATGCATAATGAGATGCAATCTCTTAAGAAAAATGGCACTTGGAAGCTGGTCAAGTTACCAATGAGAAGTGGTGCAAATAGATCTTCAAGAAGAAAGAAGACATTTCACTAATCAAAGAGATTAGGTACAAGACAAGGCTTGTCGCTAAAGGATACAACCAAATTTTAGGTATCGATTTCACATATCTTTTCCCCAATTGTGAAGTATAATTCTATCCATATTTTACAAAATATTGTGGCTATGCATGATTATGAGTTTGAGCAATTGGATGTAAAAACTGTGTTCTTACATGGGGAGCTGAAGAAGAAATTTATATGGAGTAGCCAAAAGGTTGTCGTTCCGGGAAAAGAGAATATTGCTTGCAAGTTAAATAAATCTTTTTATGGTTTCAAACCAAGGTTATTAAAGTGATAAGACGCTATGTGGCGACTCACCGCCTTTTTACCGCTGAAGTGCTTAAGACGTGCAGCGAGGCGATGCCATACACTACTAGTACAAGTTACTACTACTACTATTTTACTACTACTACTACTATACTTCTACTACTAGATGCCATACACTACTAGTACAAGTTACTACTACTATACTTCTACTACTACAGTACTACCATAGCAGTACCGCTACACTTCTACTGATTCAAGATTATCACATAAAGGTTTTCGCTAGTGTCGCTTCTTCTACAACCGTTAGTCGCATCGCTACTTCCGCTTCTCCCATCGACCACTCGATCGCCTCCCCCGACCTGATCTCCATCGAGCTCCCCCAACCCCATCGAGCGGTGTGGAGGATCTGACGACCAGCGTCAAGAGATGGAAAACAGTAGAAGATGAAGAAGAGCCTCAACCTCACCTCGATCTTACGACTAGCGTCAACGATGGAGCAGACGCGGCGTGGTGGACCCCGACCGGAGGCGACACAGATTTGATGCTGGTGAGCCTAGATCCATATCTGGCAGAGAAGCGATGGCCAGTGAGTTGGTTCATCTCCCTACCACCATCGAGCACCTTAGCTTCACCTGACCGCCTTACCGGCAAGGCGAGGCTGTGGCACAACCCCATCTGGCCGCCTTACCGCTGAAGTGTCGCTTCAACGATGCCTTGATAACCATGTTTCAAACAATCACCTAAAGAGTGGAATAAGAGATTTGATTCCTTTATAATCTCTGAAGATTTCAAAAGATCTAATTATGATAGCTGTGTTTATTTGATGACCGTCAATAGTTCAGCTATTTACTTGCTCCTATATGTTGATGATATGCTGAATGCTGCAAAAGACAAGGCAGAAACTTCAAAGTTCAAGGCACAATTGAACATTGAATTTGACATAAAGAATCTCGGTGCAACAAAAAGGATTATTGGTATGAAAATTACTAAAGATAGGCGGATGAAAAAATTATACCTAAATTAGAAAAGGTATATTGATTAAAATCCTATCATGTATAAGACTAAATAGAGTAACATGCATAAGACTAAATCGGTGAGTACCCTGTTAGCTACACACGTGGAGTTGCTATTCTCAAGAGTCCATACCTTCATTCTCCCATCTCCACAATCCACGACAAACAACAACAAAAAACTGATCAAGTTTGTTTCCATTTTCCATGCCTGCTTTTGCGAACATCCTTACCAACAATAGCGAATCATAATTTGAAGACAAACATATCGAGTTTCATGATCAACCAAAAAAATTGCAATGACAGGGTTGAAAGAATAGCTTAAAACTTAAGTCAATAAGAAAAAGGACTATGTACTTTTTTAATGACTATATAGGTTTTTTTTAAAGAAAACAGTGAAAAAGAAACTAAATGCGAACAAAGAGTTACCAACAAACATGTCGGCTTTCCATCATATCCCTCAGAACGCCAAATCTCAACAGTGCGTATGGAAATATTGGTTCCTTCAACCTCACAGCAGAGTGCTGAGGAAGGAGCACCAACTGAACAATTGCTCAGATTACTAAAATATTCATCACAGGGACAGGTGGGAATTGCATGAACAAACAAACAAGGGTAGAAAAAAAGGAGAACAAGGACCGTAGCATCCTGTCAATGTCTCAATGCAATCGCTGAGTTGATCAAAGCCTAGCGAAATGTCCTCCAGGTTGAAAACAAAATTCCACAATTTGCAATATGAAAGATTTTCCCAATCTGGTAGGTCAGCGAAACATGAACTGTGTAAAAGAATCAGAATGTCTTTTTACTAAATAATATGACCAAAGCAAGACTCCTCAACATCAACAGCTTCTGTAACAGCATTTTATCGTGCAAATGTTGTGCAATTCCATAATTTTGCAAAACCTTCCAGAGAACATTAAGGTTATAGCAGAATGTTCAATGAAATTCAGTAACTTCTAAGAAAATTCTAAAAAACCATGTCACATCTCACGAAGGAATAAAGCTCTACAGCCAAATTTGCATTTGCAAGCGCATCTAACATTGCAGCAAACGTGTATCAAAACCATTCTGAGTTATCTTTTCGTTTGCTATCTTCGAAACATAGTTAAGTTACTTAATTTAAGCTATTACTTTTATTAAGATAAGGTTAACTTAGTTAAATTTAAATACCAATTGGTTCATGACATAAGCAAGGCAACCTTGTCAGCCAGTCCAGCCAACATCAGCTATTGCCATTCACCTGATACCATTGCTATTGCCATTCACCTCTTTCATTTTCTTCACAATATCAAGGACCTTGGGGTTAAAGAAACGGTCTCTGGCATACTTCTTTTCCTATGCTTGTATTTCTTTGATGGCACTTGGATATGGATTTGGATGTGGTCTCTTTCCTTCACTGCGTGCAATTTGTTTCAGTTCCTTATATGCTTTCTTCTTTGCTTTCTTCTCTGCCTGACACTCCATCTACAAAATGGACGATGATCATGCAAGGGATTTGTAATAAAACCAATAGTGCTCATGACATACACTCTATACCATCCAATCTGAACAGAGTAGGAACCAGAATAGGATGACTGTTTTAAGGGTATTTCATGAAAGAAAAGTGATAGGAGAGGATACTTACATCTGCTACAGCCATTGCATCATCTTCATTGACTCCCTGCTCTTCCAACTCTAAGACACACCAAGCAAAAACTCGGGCTGGTGGTGGATCAAACCCACATCCTGTAAGAATTGGACTGCTATTAAATTTGTGTTTGAAATGAGGCAAAATTCAAATAAAGTAGCCCAATGAACATAGGATCAAAATATGAGATGAACATAGGATCAAAATATGAGAGGGAGAGGGAGAGAGAGAGAGAGAGAACATCAGCTGTGGGCAAAGGAGTCTACTATCTAGAGCTAGGAGAACAGAGACCATGGCCATCAAAAAGGGAACATGCTATAGATAGAAGCTGAAGACACAGCCACCAAGGTACCAAAGTACCAAACTAACAGTAGAAGTTCCAAAAGAAACTCTATTGCCCGATAAGTTCAAGAACCTTTTTAATCTGTGTACATCCTTCAAAGAACATCATTTGTTCACTAATGCATCCATTATGTAATGGTATTGATCAGTTGAAAGGCAAAATCAGGCTTTCATATTGAGGGCCATATTAATCTCTCAAAGGCAAGTCCCAGAAAACCATGTAGAATGCAAATGGAACCCATGTTAATCTCTCAATGAAAATTGTGGACAAAATGGGAAAATAACCAAACATTTCCCCACCCTCTCAAATCTTGAGTCCTACAAAACCTGTATTTGTATACTAACTCTACTATACAGTGCTGAGGTACTGTATTTTTGTATTAAAACAGGATAAGAGAAAGAAAGTACTTGACCGCATCATGGTAGTGAATCTGGATGCTTTTGAAAACCCTCTTGACATACACATCCTCTGGCATCTCTATTTTCTTGATCTTCCCATCGGTGCGAGGGAATGTGACTGGAGGTGCCCTAATCGACAAGCCAGATATGTTTCAAAAAAACAGCAAGGAACATAACAAGCAATAGAAAGAAAATATTATAATAAAAACACGGAAAAAATTCTGAACAATAAGTAGAATGACTGCGTCATCAATTTATAAATATTCAAATTTACAACATACTGCAATTGAACCAAATGGGACAAAATTAACACAAGCCCTTTATCTGTGAATATCTTCTGCCTTCCTCAGAAAATACACTTGACAAAAAGAGTTATGATCAAGAATCTCATTTCAATGCAACACCATAACATTCCGAATTTTGATGAGAAAGCAATTAGAAATCACTCAGTTGTATCATAAGAATATAGCATTTTCAGCATAAAATCATCTCATTTACAAGATTGTACATTAAAAAATACTTTTATCCCAAAAAAGTACAGGAAAGAACTATGAAACAAGCCTTTCATCACAAAAATCCAACTAACATGCCTTAAAAGAAATTTAGGGCAGACAACAAGAGGAGAGCCCTTTTGCAACAAAGACCTTTATCAACAAAAGAGGAGAACTTGTGCTCTAGAACACTGAAAAGAAAACTTTTGTTCAGCAAATATCTTATCTTACCCACAAAAGAGAGGGGATTTGAGATCAATATTTTCAAGGAAAAAACATGGAGCCAAGGTAATCCACTGTCCTTTTAACAGTTCACTCTTTACCTACCTGTTGCAGTGAGCCAATCAATAAATATAGCTGAGATGATTAATATACCAAGCAGATGATGCACCAGTATCACTATGTAGTCCACAACGTGCAAGGTGAAAAAAGTAGGGTTGAGTTTGTTCTGTTTTGAACAATGCCCATAACTGATGGCTAACATGGAAAAGGTGGGATGTTTGGATCGAACATCACCATAGTAATCAAGTCAGGTGAAGCGATTAATCGACAAGTCGGTCAGGGAGCAAAACTAGAGGACCTCGACTCGACTTGTTTCCTAGTCGAGCGACTTGGACGTCTAGTCGTCGACTAGCCACGATTAGTCGCACGACTTGGCCAAGCCAATGTTGGGTTGGAGTTATTGCCTCGTTGGACCTTGACTTGGGTTTGACCTAGCCCATTTAAAAGTGAGGCTAAGAGGCTGCCAACACTCAGCAGCATCGCACGGGTCGGGAGGCCAACAACGCACAGGGAAAGGAGAAACCCTAGGTCCCTAAGCGAAGGCCGAAGGCGCAGCCACCGTCAGTGCCGCCACCGTCGCCTTTGCCAGTCGCCTTAGTCAGCCGCCATCCGCACTTCTTCCAGGTGCTGTCGTTGCCGCCTCAGTCAGCCGCCGCCGCCTCTAGTAGGCGATAGCCTGAGGTGGCCGCCTCTACCTAGTCGCCACCTCTACTAGTCACCACCTCTACCAAGTCGCCAGCGCCAGCCCGGGGTCACCACTCGCTAGGGTGAATATCAACTCCTCTCCTCCCCTTCATCTTCCATCTCCTGATTCTCCCCTAGTTTCAACTTTCAACGGGCTCAAAAAAGGTAAGAAATCAACTTGTTACCATGCTTGTGTATTCTCATGCAAAACAGTACATAAACATGTCTTAAACTATTGCTAGAAGCATAGAACTTGCTCAACTCTTAGCGTGCTGAATATCTGCTGTCTAGTCGAGACTAGTCATCGACTAGTCGTCCAAGTCAGACAAGTCGCCCCTACATCGACTCGACTTGACGACTTAATAACTATGAACATCACTAAAGTAACATTGGACAGGTTTGGCATTTGGGTGTGAACTTTGATACTTTCCTCTGTAATGCATGTATGCTTTGCCTGTTTGGCACAAAGAGTGTAAAGAAACCTTGGACAACATGTTTGTCTGACTGAAAAGCAAAAGAGTACAATTTGATCTAGAGTATGCGGTTAGCATCGAGTCTGCCTTCTTTCATTAATGTAAGAGCAAGACGAGAAATCAAATGATAAAATGGAGGCCAAACTCAAGTAGATTAAGCGATCATCTATATGGGGTTGCAGCGGCGTAAAGGAAAATGCAGAGCAACCCACAAAGAGTTGCTTATGTCGCGGGTAGTGTCATAGATACTGTCCATCTATGCTGCACTGCAAGAGAAGCAGTACAGAACCCTATCAGCCCAACAAAACAGATAATATGCATATAGCGTTGATTCTTCTACCCACCAATCCACCATACATATATTTTTTTTATTAGAGCAAGGAGGGAACGAGCAATGCACCATGTAGAGAACGGAGATGTGCTGAGCAGATCAAGAACACGACATCCATCATTCCCCACACTCGAACAAGACCACCAGGTTCCGATTTTTCATTGTATGCAGAGCATCACCGCATCAAGATCGACCCCGATCCTTCTCGCGGAACGAACGCGCAGCGCAAGCACAGAGTAATCAAGAAATGGTGGAAGTACTGAGTACTGACTGCTCCATGGCCTTGAGCCAGGCGGGGGCGGGCTTGGCGAGGCCCTTCACCAGCTTGCGCGTCTTGCCCAGCAGGTCGCCACGCATGTACGACATCTCCGCCCTTCCGCTTCCGCTTCCGCTTCCGCTTCTAGTGAGATCTGATCTACAAATGGTGGATGCCGCCGCGCCGCCGGGCGTGGGGGGGACGCGAACCGGCGAGATGTGGGGCGCATCGATTCGGCCGGCGAGGTCGAGCAAGCAGGGCCGCCAAAGAATGGGCCCAAATGAGCCCATGACTAGCTTCCCCCATTCCTCTTCTTCTCTCCTGCTCCTCCGCTTCCTGTGGTCTATCCCCGAGGCCCACCGCGCCCCCCTCCACTGCCGCCGCGTCGCTCCTCCTCCCCGACCAGCCTCCCTCTCCGCCCCAGCTGCCACCCACCCGCGGAAGGGCGGCTGCTTCGCCCCGCCTCCTGCTGCAACTCTGCCGCCGCCGCCGCCGCCGCAACCGGAGGAGGGGTGGCAGTCGGAGCAAAGGATTGGCGTCTCTTAGCCTGGAAATTCCATGGGTTACTTGGACCCCTCTTCCAAATTATTGTGCTTCCCTTGTTAATTGCTGGCTCTGTTGCAAGAAATTAACTAGCTTGCTTCTTGTTCACTAACTATTGCAATGTATCACAGCAGGTACCTGCTGGCTCTTGATAAGCATCCGGTGGCAACTAAGGCTGTCACTTCTGCTGCCCTAACCCTGGCATGGCAAGGACCTCATCTGCCAGGTGACTTGTTCTCAATGCAGATATTATTATATTTGCCGCATTTGACTTCCATATTAAGCAATGCAACATGGATTTCGTAATACTTAATTAATTAATGAACCATGTGTTCAAGAAGTGGCGGTGTCTTGTTTAGCTATACGCCATCATGCTTGGATTGGTATCCACACTAGATGGGCAAATATGAACTAAATGTAGCGCAAGAACAAGATTTTGAATGTTGGACTTGCTGACCTATGAATTTTTAGCTTAATTTATCACTAGATTTTTGCTACTCGCAAAACCTCTCGTTGGCAGTGCACTTGTGCAATGCTATTAATCTGTTATTAAACCTTGCCAGGATGGCTCATTGAAGTTTTTTTAGCTTGTAGAAATTGCTACCGCTGTTGTTTGCTACTTACATATACTTTTCCTGTTGTTCCAGCTTGTAATTGATATAGTGTTGGAGCTAGAGAACATCTGTATTCACCTTTCTGGGACTTGTCCTGGTGGGGCCAACGTTACATGTCTGGTAATCTTGTCTATGCTACATAAATAATGGTTATCACATCGCTAGTTTGTGCAGACAGTGTTCTCTGCTCTCTGCTGTTTGTTTGATAGCTATACTCCATATGCAGGTATTTGTATTTGAGTAAATTGGTGACAATCAGTGAAGCATCAGGTGCAATTGCTCGCCTTTTACTAGACCAGGTTTTCATCATTTCCCTTCCTCCCTCCCTCCTGTTCCCAAGTACAGGGATAATATAGTTACATAATTTTCCTTCATGTCCTTATTGTCCTGTTCTTGTATTTCTTTTTGAAATGCTTTTATCGGCTCCCCACCCTGTCCAGTTCATTTTCTCTCCCATTTTCATTGGAGTATTTATGAGCTTACTGGTCACCTTGGAGGGAAAGCCCTATCTTAAGCAGGTGAGATGGACCTTTTGTCTCTCACCACCCAGATAACGTTCATGTGCATTCTTTCACTGCTAGCTAGCATCTATTACGTGTACAGGAGTGGTTATCATCAGTGTTTGTGAATTGGCAATTTATCATCAGTGTTTGTGAATTGGCAATTGTGGATATCCTTTCCGTTTTTGAATTTTTACTTTGTCCCACCAAAGCTCCAGGTATGTAATAACCACGTCTTTAGGCTCTCAGATTAATTTGTTGAATTGAGAGTCCTATGTTTCATTGACTTTGTACCGATGCAGTGTTTGTAACAAATAAGAAAGAAATAAACAAGCAATTGATTTTACTAATTTCTCCCAATGATGCATGGATGTGGTTATTAATCATTTAACATTGATGATTTTCCTGTGAGCAACGTTTCCGAGAACAGTGTAGCTGTGATAGTGCATATACATACTCTTTCCTAATTACTTTATTGGCTCGTGCATATGTTATTTACTGGATTTTGTTGTGTGTAGCAGTATGAGGCATTGCATATGCCTGCAAGTTTCCCTTTTCTTTTCTTTTCATTTAGACAAGTCATGTGAGACACTTCAATCTGTGTCTATGCAATCACTTTGTGTCCAAGGCGCTTGTTCATGGACTTATTTTTCTGCCACCCCTGAAAGCGACCTTGTTGACTTGTTGTGAAATTATTGTTAATTGACCTCCCGAAAGTCAGACCATTCACCTTCCTTGCCTTTTGCAATTTAATATGATGCTGACTGATGCTAAAGATGCTTTTTGGTACCTTGTGGTGGAGAAACTAATCGGTAGTCTCTAAGAGCAAAAGAAACAGATGTGGGCAAACATTGTTCTTTTGGCCTGTTGGGGGAAAAATCCACAACTTCCGGAAGGGAGGTCTTATGTCCCACGGTCAGGGGGGCTACTATTGCAGGAAGAACTACTGCCTCAAAGACAGGAGCCCTCAAGCGCCTAGCATGTAGACCGCGGAGGAGTTTTCTCCTCATGTCCGATGGAATGCCTCCAGGGCGTTTACGGGAGACTCCCCCTGCGGGAGGCACACTCCAGCTCCTCGGACGTCTACGGGAGGCGTCCTCCTGCTCCGCGGGCGTCTACGGGACCTCCTACTCCGCGGGCGTCTACGGGACCTCTTACGGATGGCAGCGCCCGCCTCGTGCGGCACCGTCTTCTCCCTGCACGGCAGCGGCAAGACGAGCACGTCCCGGCGACGGCGGCCCCGCCTCACGGCCGGGCCCCCTTCTCGCGACCGCCGCGGCCTCGCGGCTCGGCCGACGGATGGCGGCGCCCGCCTCGTCGCGGCACCATCTTCTCCCGCGACGGCAGTGGCAAGACGAGCATGTCCCGGCGACGACGGCCCCGCCCTCACGACGGCCCCCTTCTCGCGCCGCGCGCACCACCACCGGCCGGCGGTGGCGGCGCTGCCTCGTCGCGGCACCGTCTTCTCCCACGCGCAGCAATGCAAGACGAGCACGGCTTTGCGACGGCGGCTCCTACCTCACGGCCGGGTCCCCTTCTCGCGCCGCCGCCTCACTCACTCGGCCGGCGGGTGGCAACATCGCCTCGCCGACTCGTCTCCTCCTCGCGGCAGCGCGCAAGACGGGCACAGCCCGGCTCGGCGGCTCCTGCCCTCACGGCCGGGCCCTCTTCTCGCGCTGCCACGGCCTCACCAGCTCGGCCCGGCAGGTGGCAACGCTGCCTTGCCCGACTCCGTCTCCTCCCCGCGCGGCAGCGACAAGACGGGCACAGCCCGGCTACGGCGGCTCTTGCCCCTCACGGCCGGGCCTTCTTCTCGCGCCGCCGCGGCCTCACCAGCTTGGCCCGGCAGGTGGCAACGCTCGCCTTGCTCGACTCTGTCTCCTCCCCGCGCGGCAGCGGCAAGACGGGCACAGCCCGGCTACGGCGGCTCCTGCCCCTCACGGCCGGGCCTTCTTCTCGCGCCGCTGCGGTCTCACCAGCTCGGCCCGGCAGGCGACGGCAGCGTTGGCTCCGTCGGCGTCGACGAAACTAACTAGGACTTGGGATGACAGAGGCACCCATTCGTTGCGCCGCAGAGGCCCCTGCTCTTTGTTGCGAGGCCACCTTGAATTTCTGCTCGGCTAGCTCTAAGTAGGCGGGAGGAGAGACTAGTCCGCACCTTGGTCAAAAGGCTGGGTGTGGCGTCGGCCTCAATGCCTGCTCCTAGAGCGTGCGAATGCCTGCCGGGCGCATGCCCCTGTGCCCTTTCCAATGAAGGCCCTTGGAGCGAGTAGTCACGTACCGCCCGGGCATAGGCCCCAGTGCCCATTCCTGAACGAGCAGCTATGACGCGAGTAAAGGCCAGGCGCCTGTTGCCCCCTCGTGGGGAGTTTTCTGGAGGAGCTGCCGACGCCCGTTTGCACGCTACAGCTCCCATCCCGGGCGTTGGCCCTAGCGCCCAAAAGTTCTCACGCTAGGCGCTGCCCAATGCCTCCTACCGGTTGCGCAGAAAGGCTACCGCAAGCATTAGGGTCAGCTCTGGCTTTTGCGGTTTCCGGGCATTGCCCCATGCGCCCTCCTCTGGATTTCCTTCCGGGCGATGTCCAAGCGCCCCTCCAGAAAACTCGGTTCGCGCAACAGGCGGGGCGCTAGATCGAGTGTCCTGGTTTTCTTTCTTTTTGAGGCTGTCCAGACGGAAAATCGAGTGCCCCCACTCACCCATTGTTGGGCGACCGAACAGTCATAGCGACAGGCTAGAGCTTATCTTCCATCTCCTCTTTGCCCCTCAGAGGCTGTCGAAGCCATCCAAGGGTCAGGGGGGCTGGTGTTGGGGGAAAAATCCACAACTTCCGGAAGGGAGGTCATATGTCCCACGGTCAGGGGGCTACTATTGCAGGAAGAACTACTGCCTCAAAGACAGGAGCCCTCAAGCGCCCAGCATGTAGACCGCGGAGGAGTTTTCTCATGTCCGATGGAATGCCTCCAGGGCGTTTACGGGAGACTCCCCCTGCGGGAGGCACACCCTAGCTCCTCGGACGTCTACGGGAGGCGTCCTCCTGCTCCGCGGGCGTCTATGGGACCTCCCGTAGCCCTTCTACTCCACGGGCGTCTACGGGACCTCCTACTCCGCGGGCGTCTACGGGACCTCTTACTCCGCGGATGTCTACGGGAGGCGCCCTCCTACTCCGCGAGTGTCTACGGGACCTCCTACTCATGGGCGTCTCACGGAGGCGCCCTCCTACTCATGCGGCGTCACGGACCTCCTACTCATGGCGTCCACAGAGGCGCCCTACTCTCATGGCGCTCACGGACCTCCTACTCATGCAAGGCCCACCCACTAAGGCACCTTGTGGGGCCCCGGGGTCAGATGTCTGCCCCTACGAGATGGTGACGTGGGATCCACTATCACCACGCGGGAATGACCAGGATGTCCTTGCCTAAGCTATTGTAATAAGGGTAGGATGGTACTTTGTGTAACAGGCTGGGTGCCTATAAAACCCCGCTGTAACCCACGCTTGTGGGGGGAGACTGATTAAATACGAAAAAACGAAACTACTGGTGTGTCCCGCGGGAGCCCGGACCAGGAGCCTCCTCCCTACTCCCCCCGGAGAACACACCGACAGGAGTAGGGCACTTGCTTAAGCGCCCGAACCTGTATAAACCCTTGTGTCTACTCTCTCTGACGTAGGCCCGTAAGACGGCCCGCGTCCACTCCCTCTCTTGTGTCACGTTTACAAACATACGACATGGCCTATAATTTCACATGGCTACTGGCATTGTAAAACTGTGGGTCTGTGACGCACAGCATGGATTTGAAATTTATTTTCTTGCGGTGTTTAAATGTTGAGAAAATTCCTTATTTGCCACTTAATGTTTCACTTTTCCCTCATCTGCCATCCCAAATTTGACATTTCCTTATCTGCCATTGGTTCACTTTTCTCTACCCTTCCATGTCACTCCCGTAAGGTCCGTTAGTGCAGCTCACCATTAGAGGCTTTAATCTTGTCAATTTCTTTAAGAAATGACCAAACTACCCGTAGCATTATCTTCTTCCTCCTTCCTCACTAACCCCCCCCCCCCCCCCCCCGCGCGGCTCTTCTGCGGCACCGGCACCAGCGCGGTGTCGCCATTTGCCTCCCCGCCTCCGGTGTCAAGCTCCTAAAGCTCCCACCTCGCTGCTGTGACCCAATTTGATGGGAAATCTCTGTGAAAGTTTTGATTTTTAGGATGGTGGGGTGTGATTTTTTTATATGATGAGCAAGAATCTGTGGACTTTGCTGAATTTGGTGTCTCTTTTTAGTTGGAGGAGGATGGTGAGGGGGACGAGGCTATGGTGGTGGAGGGGTCGCCACCGAAGCTGGCGGAGGGGTTCTATGAGCTCGAGGCCATCCACCGGCGCCGCCTCAATCCGCAAGGGCAAGCTACAGTTGCTGCTGGATCTCATAAGGCTTCCTTTCTCCATGCTGCAGCTGCAGCTGGATCTGGATGGTGATAGCAGCTCTTTTCTCCAAATCTCTACTGTTTCTTGGAAATCTCGATTGACCGTAGAACTAGTTGCTACTAGATTCTTGGATCGAATTTGTTTTTCGGAGCATTGGTACTTTAGATTTTTGTACTCTTTTGTAGCTTTTGGGTTCTTGAATGTGAGCAATGGTTTTGATGTACGTTAGTCTGAATTTTTTTGTTGTTTTGTAGTCCATGAATTTGTGCTTCTTGTTTCTTGTATGATTTGATTCTCATCGCCATCTTCCTCAGCTGGGGCAGCCGTGGAGAACTCGACCTCCATGGATGCGCCACCACGCCACCTCAATATCTGCAGAGAGAATGGAGAAAGATGAAGGGGAAGAAGAAGGGCAAGAATGTCTTTTCCCATCTAACTTAACAGCAAGCCCACAGTCGATGTATGGAAGTGGCAAGAAAGGGTAGAGAAAAATGAGCCAGTGGCAGATAGGGAAACACCAAATTTTGAGTAGTGATTATATGCACCCTCCAATAAAAGTTGCACAAATCTTGATGCAAGTGAAAGAGTAAGTAATCACCGTCTATCCTTTATTCATACTATAATATTTATATAACTTTCAAATAGGAGCCGTGCTTCAATGCTTTCTCTCGTAATACAAGTTGCACAAATCTTGAAGCAAGCGAAGGAGTAAGTAATCTTCATCTACCATTCATTAATGTTTTAATATTTGTACAACTTTAAAAAAGAAAAGCATTAAAGCACCTCTCTTCAAATAGTTATGTATAGAAGCACCTCCCCCAAATTTTGGATGGCAGATGAGGGAAAAGTAAAACATTAAGCGGTAAATAAGAATGTTCCAGCGTTTCTCTCTCACGCCATTGATTAGGTTGCCATTTTTACTTGATCGCTGGCTAATCTCTTTCTCTTTGTAACTGTTTTAGGTTTCAGTAAATTTCACTAGTTAGCGACGAGGAGAGGTTTTAGTGGCAAGCCGGAGTTATTATTCGTTGGAGAGTGGACTCCAGGCCAGGATAGCCATTTTGTTGCGGTCTTTACTGCCCGAACAGTTGTATGTAAAATTATTAGGTTGTAAATTATCTTTTGCGTGTGCCTTGTTATTGAGATCAAAACTAAACATATCATGTTTACGGCATGTTTGTGTTTTCTGCTGGAGGATCAATGGTGGAAACACTTGATATTGTGAAGCATTCATTCATCTTATATATGATGTGGGTAAGGTCCCGTTTGGAGCGCAGGATTTCTCTGAAACTCTCTACAGGAACTGAATTATTTCGTATGAAATTTCTGCGTTCCAAGTAGGTTAAAACTGTCTGTTGGAATGGATCCGATGGAAGGGTGTGTTACTTTTCTCAACCTGTGGTCAGTGATCAGTGGCTCTGCCGCTCTGGTCGTGACAAACACAGTCGGCGCTTGCCCTGATTTTGATGTGAAGTGTAAACAAAGGTCAATTGATCCAGTTGACGCAACATGGATGTATTACACGCCTGCTTTTTGCTTTTCCCTGGCAATAAGCTATTGCTTCCTTGTTTCTTCTCCTATGATCAGTAAGTTTGTGACGTGAGCATGGTGTGATGCTGGCATCAGCGTTGGCCGGAAGGACCACGGACAGGTGATGAGCGGTGGTCGGCAGGTTGGCCGCAAGGAAGCACTTGTGGGGGTGAATCCAAACGAAAGCGTGGCTACCAAGTCCAAAGTCATATGACAACAGTAGAGGTCGCTGGCAAACTTGAGGCCATAGGCGTACGTATCATCCTGCGGTATCATCGTCTTCTTCTCCGTTGACTGTGGACTGACTGTAGAGACAGATAGACGGACACGAGATGAGAAATCCCGACGGAGGCTGCACGCGTTCTGGGGGCAGCCGCAGCAGTCAACAAATTAAAGCTCGTGAATCGTGATGCTGACAGCAGCTCATCGGTGTCCCCTGGGGGATGGCCGGCGGCCAACACAGGCAAGGTTGAAAAGGGGGGGCTCGCATCAGCTGCTGTCTCGGTCTAGCCGCTTTTCTTTGCTTTGCTTTTTCTTGGTACTAGTCACCGATGACCTGTAATGCTAATCTCTTGCTTTCTTAGCACTAATGGCACTAGTCTTCTTTTTACTGTAATGTAAATTATTTAAATCTTAAAAAATCGTAGTTACCATAAACACGGTTCGTCCGAGTCATGGTATGCGATTCGAATTTGCAGTTTGCTATTTTTTTTCTTTTAATTTTCACTGCGAATACAAAACCTCGAACACTAAACTGATTCGAATTTGCCAAATCTGATTCACGATTCGCGGAGACTTACAACAAATCCGGCAACGTAGGAAAAACCGCGATGAGCCCACGCCCACCTAGCATATGGTTACTAGGGCTTAAATTGTGACCACTAGCTACGAAACACGGGTGCCATCCCAGTTGTACTAGCCGCTAGTTGGTGTCTTTTTATTCTATATTTCCATGCAATATACCAACGTATACGTACACTTAGAGCCGCTGGTTTTGACTACTCTGAACTCTGAAGTCTCCCTCTTGCTCTTGCTACCTGTTGAATTGCAGCAGCTACTAGCAAACAGCATCCATGCATTGATTTGATCCCCTTCCGTTCTTAATCAACCCTGATAATGACAGGTTTTACTTTCCTCATCACCTCGACTTTCTTCTTCTTCCTCCTCCCATCTCTGATTACACTGGATCGGTTCAGTTCTTATCAGGATGCGTGGGAGCGTCAAGGACTCGTATATACAGTCAGATACGCCAACTCTTATCCAATACATACTGTATATGCTGTAGTAGTAATTGGTACGGCGATAGTTAGATGAAAATGACATCCAGAAATAGACGTTTTGGACCGACCGACCGACCGAGGGGGACTGACCGGCCAGACATAGAATGCAAACAAATCAGAGCACTCCTAGTCCTAGATATATAGATGGACAGTCATGGAGCTCATCAGCTTTGCTAGTACTGAAAATTTGACCAACTGAACATTGTGCTTCCATTTTGAACTTTATTTTATATTCTTCCAGGGCTGGGGTGGTGGCTTGTAGCAAGTGATTTGAGCATAGGAGCCAACCTAGTCTTGGTTAATTAGGAATTACAGTGCATCTCATAGGTAAATTCTCAAGACTGATAATCCCTGGTCTGTTTCAATCGAATTTGGCTTCATCTTAACGTAACTTAAGGTCTAAGCAGCATTACATGCTTGTCCTACTTTATAATTAATGGATTGTTTGGTGCATTGATTAACTAATTAAATTGAGTGCACTTAGAACCTGACTGAGTCCTGACTAGAATGGAACATGGTTGGTGAAGAAGTGATCTCCTTAATTTTTTCTCACCAGTCACCACTACTTGAAACATGAAGAGACTTTGAAAAGATATTTCTTTCTTTTTGTTCAGTAATGGAAAGGCAAGATATGAAAATGCGAGCTGTTCGCTGTCCTAACCCCCTCGATTTTTTGTAGCAAAACTAGCCCCATGTGAACAAATTTGTAGAAATGACCCCCTGCCCACGCCTATCGCGCCTGGGAAGCGCAGAAGCTTGCTTCTGCGGTCCCCTAGCACAGAAACCAAGCTCCCACGGCTCCATAGGGCGGAAAGCGAAGCTCCTGCGACCAAGCCACGTGCCCACGCCCCGCCCAGCCCCTCACACGCGCTCGCCCGCGCGCTCGGTTTCCCGTGCGCTCACCGTCCGAATGCCGCATGCCTCGCTTGCCATGCGGGGGAGCTTGGTTTTCGTGCTAGGGGATCGCGGAAGCAGGCTTCCGCGCTTCCCAGGCACGGTAGGCGTGGGTCAAGGGCTATTTCTGCAAATTCGTTCGCACTGGGCTAGTTTTGCAATAAAAAAAACAGAGAAGCTGGTGCAGTGAACAATTCTGAAAATGCCAGGGAACCAAATGAAAACGGCTCTGAGAGAGAGATGGAGCACTTCTGCTCTTAGAACTTGGAAGGAGTATTCCTCAAACTCGAAGATTAACAGCGTCCTAAACACAAAAACCTTACAATGAAGAGTACTACTAGAGCTACTCCATAAGGCCATTGAGAAGACATAAATAAATCCTGTCCAAAGAAACCGGCTATTCAGCGGCCGATTCAAGAAAAAAAGTTGTTAGTGACTTATGCACTCGTAACAATAACACATAATTTTAATAAAGAGGTCATATGCTTATATATCAAGGGGGTTATATGAGTCGAGCTAGAAACTTCGGTGTTGTTTTACCCCAGCAAAACATTGAAGATCCGCCCCTTGCTATTGCAAGCTAGAACGAACCATTCATTCTAGAGCAGTAGAGCATAGCAATCTTAAAAATTGCCTTAGGATCAAAGAAAAAGGAACTTGAAAGGCAAGAGGCATAAATAATGATCATACCAACAAAACATCGATTGACATATATGCGAGAAATAAGCTCAAATTAACAACACGAACAGAGATGCTTGTCGTTAATCCTGTCTTACTCTTACAGTTGGTAGCAGCATCATGCATGCAGAGATCGATTTACAGAAGATCCCACGACTCCAAGGTCGGGAAGCCACAGTCGCTAGTTGTATTGCTGTAACGGTGAGCGCCTCCTGCACCATCCACCTCCACTCCCAACCCCGGCTCCACCAACGCAGCCGAGCCGTCGCACGGCGGCGCAGCGGCCTCCGTCCAGGCGGTCGGCCCCGCCCTGCAGAGCAAGAACGCTGACGTGTCCAGCGTCGGCAGCATCAGCGCGCCTGCGCCGGCCGAAGCGGCTCGCGCGGGCGCCGGGCGGGGGAGCTCATGCGGTGGGAGGGCGGGTGGCGGCAGGTCGTCGGCGCCGGTTACCTGGTGGACCATGCGGCGGAAGTTGGCGGGGTCGGCGCTGATGTAGGTGGTGGGCAGGCGGCGCGACGGGCGCTGGCGGCGCTTGGCGATGCGGCGGCCCGCTGGCACGGCACGGAGGTGGTGCGGCGGCAGGGTACTCGCCGGCGGCGGCGGTGCGGGAACAGAGGGGCGGCCGTAGAGGAGGTGTTGGCGGTCAGCTGGGAGCCACGGCGACGACGGCGATGTGTAGGTGGAGTCCATGTGCATGGCGGTGAGCATCCTGTATGTAGCTTAACTGCTGTGGCTGTGCGGTGGTGTTGGGTGGAGATGAGCACCGAGACGATAAATAATGGAGGCGCGGGCGGTGCGGCTATATTTGGATGGGCTCGGCGGTCAGCATGACGGAGCCCAAGGCGACAGTGAGACGTGAGTCCTCTATTTCTTTGTCTTGCGGACATCTGTGTAATAGTATTATTATGTGAAGGTATTTTTTATAACAAATCTAATAATATTATCATTTTTATGTGACATATCCAAATACCTTTATATATATTAGCAGTCAACGTTTTCATAGATTGATTATAAACATTCTAAAACAATATTAAAAAAGATTAGAGGAAGTACTTTTTATACTGTTGTTGGTCAGAGAAAGGAGTCTTAAGGATGCTTAGATGGTCTTAAGCAGTGCATGACATACATGCGATTCCATTAAATTCAATGAGATAATAAGTTTCTTAAACCAACTATGAATTCCCGTAACTTAAAAAAAATCATAATATGCCACTTTAGAAACCACGTACTCTCTCTATTTCCTTTTGTAAGGCGTATTTTGGTTAGGCATAGGGATTAAAGAGGCTATAAATCCAAGAAAAAGACGAGAAAATTAATGACCACGTTATTCATCCTATAAATATATTACAAATGTGAGAGAGTTACTTATAAACGAAACCTCTATTTTGAGGTTACCCTCACCATCACAGACACCCTGCAATAGTGACACATGGGTATCTCTCTAGTTCATGTGATGACACGTTGAACACACTCGCCCTCATTGTATCACACCCGATGCCATGCCCTAAACCATCATCTTCCTCATCACTCTTATCATTCGACTCCCTCTCGCCTTGCAGTACGTGCTAGATGAATGCATTGTCGCACCTCATTCTCGTCGCTCCCCTTTAGTTCGCCGCCGATGCCCATGCCACAAGTTGTGCCCACGCCACCAGGCCTTTTCCTCGTTGTGTGCCACCCGTGCCGTCATGCCGTTTCTCCCCTTTAGGGCACTACCGGTGAGGATTTCGCCGCCACGTTCGACACCGTCGTCTCAACCGCTCCTCAACCTCGATTTTAAAAGATTCGATTTGAAAGCTTCGAGGTTGATTTTTGAAAGTTTTTATTTGAAACATTTATATCTCGATTTGAAATCCACGTAAATCTGAGTTGAACTTTATCGTATTCAAGTTGAAATTTTTCGATTTGAATTTTTGCTCCCGGTGCGGCTAATCTCAAGTTAGAGGTTCCCACTTATAAATGCAGGAGAAAGAAGTTCATATAAATAAGGGCAGACAAAAAAACATCAATAAATTCGCATGCACATCCTATATTTTGAAACAAATTTGTAAAAACTATATGCCTTATATTTTGAATCGGAGTACTATATCGGTAAGAAAGAGAACTGGCTAGCATGCATTTGTATGTTTTCGTCATTAGATGAGGTGAGGCAAGCAGCAAGAGTTCGGATTAGCTAGGTGTTGACAGTGCAATTGCTTCAAGCACAAGTGATCCAGTGAGTTGAGTAGATATGGTGGACTAATCAAAAACAGCAACTATATATGCATCTGATGCATGTGCATATATGGTATTATGCTATCATTAGTTCATTTCTATTAGCCTTAATTTTTCTCCTCTTTTACAAGTAAAGAGAATTGATGTATGTATTAATTCATGCATGGTACTTAATGGTACACGGCCAGACCCGGCTAACACTACACCAAAAAACGTCATCAGTGGCGGTTCATAACCGCCATCAGTGGCGGTTATTGAACCGCCACAGATATAGTGCCACTGATAATCGAGGATTATCAGTGGCGGTTTTCTAACCGTCACAGATAAGTGTTATCTGTGACGGTTCTACATACTAACCGCCACAGATAACAATACTATCTGTGACGGTTCTATCCACCAACCGCCACAGATAACAATACTATCTGTGGCGGTTCTATCCACCAACCGCCACAGATAACTACACTATACGTGACGGTTCTTTCTACAACCGCCACGAGATAAAAATATTATCGTGGCGGTTCTTCCACCAACCGCCACAGATAACTATATTATCGTGGCGGTTCTATCATCAACCGCCACAGATCTATATTATACGTGGCGGTTCTATCCACCAACCGCCACAGATAGTGCCTGTTGAAAAAATAAAAAGCGCATTTTGGGCTAGCCTCGGTCTTGCTAGCCATGCCCTCTCAAACATATAATACATCAATCACAGATTTTGCATACACACGATTACAATGTACAACAATCACAGATTTCGCATATACACAACTACAATATAATACATCAATCACAATTGCAATTTTGCATATGCACAATTATAATGTACAACAATCACAGATTTTGCATATACACAACTACAATATAATACATCAATCACAATTACATATAATACATCAATCACAATTACAATCACAGATTTTGCATATCACAATTACAATATACACAATTACAATGTACAATTAAAGTGTCTCATGCATGAGGTGCTCGATCATGGTGATGGTGTAGGGCATGCCTCCATTGGACTGCTCCCTTCTCCTCCAGTTCGATCATCTTTGCATCAATATTTCTCGAGTATGTAAATGAAGTCATTATATATCATACTATGGAAAGCTAAATAGATCACTTTTGTTGTATCACAAATCTAGCCGATCCATTGCCGTCTTATTCCATGTGAATGCCGTGGCATCCTCCGGATATTGTACATGCATTAGCTAGTTTATACTCCTCTATTTTTGAATATGTGACATTCTATTTTTCAATTTTTATTCCTAAATACATATCATTCTACAATTTTGATCCTACTTTTACTATTTTTCCTTCTATAATCTCCATTTAGCTATTTTTAATGGCATTTACTATCATACATTAGAGTAAAACACACCATCTAAAAATATAAGGACCATGTAATCAAATATCTTATGAATGGAAGGTAAAGATGCAAAAGGAGGGTTCCCATTTGAAAGGAACAAAGAGTTATTTACACTTTGTAATGAAACAGAATTGAAGTAAAAAGCCTAAACTAGTGGAGGTAAACTAGAAGCCTACTGGTCTTGGAGGTTGAAGACATGTGATTTGGGACAATAGTATGGATGATTGGATCGTTGTTGTCTTCGTCATAAAACTCGCCATTTTGTTAATTATTTCCTTCATGATGAAGTAGGCGAGCCGGCCCTGAATGCCTTGGATTTGAAGGAAGCAGTCCTACCGTAGACAACTTGAGGCGTAAGTATAAAAACAAAATTAAGAGAGAATATAGAAATTGAGTGGTGTGAATCAATGTGTCATGTCGGCATGACCGACCTCTACGTCATTGTCTTTTATTGTGCATGATAAGATTTCGCGCATGTCTTGGCACACAAGTACCCACATAAATTTGTTCCTTTAATTTGCTTGTGACATTTGCAAAATCGAATGAACTAAGATGTCGTCGAAGGAGCTATTTACTATGAAATATGATATAAGAGTATTCCCTTATGCGTCTGGAAACTTCAGACGGATTGTAAGGGATTTGTGGTATGGGCGGTATCTCGAGCTCTTTTGACAATATCTTTTGAACGCCTCATTCACTAAATATGTCATCTCTTCAAAGTCTTTTTTAGGTTTATCTAGTGGATCCATGATCAGCATCTTGCTCTTTTCTGGATGAATTATTACGAGAATCCAATGGAAGCTACATACACATGCATGATGCCACCATTAGTCCTTACATCGAGTAAATAACGAAATAAGCGAGTAATTTAACTAGCTAGTGAGCAACTTACTTAAAATTGTATGGCAAAAGTATAAACTCCTTGTCTTGTAGTTTAATCAAAACTTTATATACGTACTCCTCGACCTCCTTTGGTACTCTTTTGATTTCATGTTGGCAAACCGTTCCCGGGTCGAGGAATCCCACTGGCCCCTTGGTTCTTCGTACTTCAATCATCTCGTATCTATATAACGAATTAGTTAGACATGAAATTTATCGGTATTACGTGAATGTAGGCCAAGATTAATATATTAGACACTTACAATGACCAGCATCTCAAAAAAGATATGTCGAGGGCGTCGTGATAGAACAAGTTGTGCAAGTTATCGAATTCTATTAAGAAGTAGCCATGGCCCTCATGGTGAAAATGTTCCTCACGGAAAATTGCAGTGATCATCTTTGGGAGTACGTCTTGGTTGGATTGATCTAAGTACCATGCATGTAATCATTGCATCATGGGTGTTAGACTTTTTAACTTGAGCGATGACCAAGGGCTTCCTACCTCGAATTTCAATCTTTGTTGATCATCTTGGTCATCGACTTCGCCTTGCCCTTACTTTTTGTCGCACGACATCATACTCGATCCTGGCCTCGCTTTGATCCGGTGATCTGACTTGTCTAATGTGCCAATTTTGGGATCGGAGGTTGTAGGTTTGTCATTTGAAGTACCGGTGTTATAGGTTTACGCTTTGGAGTACTAACGGTGGCCATCTTGATGGGGTCCTCAATGCATTTCTTTTCTACCTCATTTTGCTTCTTCCCGTTTCACTCTCGGTCTTTGGTGACGGATGCGAGGATTGTCTTGCAGAGAGGATGGCACTGCATGGTCCAAGACGATGTCACGCTTGCGCCATTGGATGAATGAGTGGGCGGCACTTCCTAGAGTAGTTATCTCATCATTGGTGGGTTTTCTAGTCCGATCTCGAAGAAAGCGTGCAAATACCATGTCCACTTGGACCTTTGCATAACTCGCGCTATCGGGGTATTGTGCAAGACACCCCTTCTTGCACGGATAGACTACCCTCAGAGCGGCTGTACAAATATGTTCATCACGGGCACGTTGAGCTGACAGGGTGTGGGGTCCTGTATGTCGTCCACAGGATAATGGTTGTTGTCCGCTTCTGCCAATGGCGTGGACGCGCAACTGCTGCGACGACTGTAGGACTGGAGAAAACGTTGTGGGCCTGCGACTGACTCAAGGCTTGTTGTACTTGTCGTTCAACTTGTTCTTCAATGGTGCCTTGTATTTCTCGCAGAACCCTTTCCTTCATCATTTCCATTTCCTTCTCGGCCGCTCATCTTTAGCTCTCTTCCGACTCTATAAGAGTCTCCGTGCTCGAGAATCCACTCCTCCATGGAACCTTGACCCGACGCCTCGTGTCCGACCGAGGTGCTCTTTGTTTCCTAGGGCGGCTGTTAGCTCGTCTTTCTCCCATGCAGGTGAAAAGATCCTTGGGAGGATCGGGCGTGAAACTCGTGAACTCGTTGCGTCATTGCTTCGTCTTCACCGCTCTTGAATGATAAACCCCAATGAGACAACATATACGCCTCGCTAGCACGTAGTGCTTCACTCGATCCGTAGTCCGATCAAGGGACTTGTGCCAGCCAATTAGACCGCTTCTAATTCTTGCCTCTCCCATTGAGCAATTTTACCCGCGTACCCACTCGTGCCAAGTCTGTGGGGGTGAGTATTCCTTCTTGCGATGCTAATGTGGTCCTCACTGGACTTCCTTGCTGCTTCCGATTGCTTCATCGCCACAAACTCATCCCAATATGGCTCCAATCTTGGGTACTCTCCGATGGTGACGGTTTTGCTTCACATAATTTGTGTTCACCTGCGCCTGAAGTTTCTCCACGCCGCATCCATGGTCATCAATGCGTCGCGACGACAAGATCTTCGGCTCCTTCGGGAATTGAAGGTTTCTTTGAGCTCTGTCCACAGATCCTCTTTGGTGGCTCGGGGCACTTTATGCCAATCCGAATAGGTGATTGGCACTTTATCCCTTACGATGTACCCGCATGTTGACCTGTATTTTGCTGCTGATTTTCTCGGTGCAACAGGGACCCAGATCTAAGACCTCGAGATGGTGTACCGCCTTGAGCTTCTTAGTTTTCCCTCGTCCTCGGCGTCTTGCAACAGAGCATCATCTGCAACAGCGGTGGAGGCCTCGGCACATTGGGTGGTTGTGTGGAGGGTAAGGTACCTGCTCGGGCTCTACTCCACTATAGGCTCGGTTTCGGGCTCCATTATAACTACAGTTCAACCCGAAACATAATTTTCGTCAATTATTACAGAATCATCTCATGGAATTTCAAAGTACAGATGTACTGTCCTGTGTGTAATATTGTGTGTTGCTAAGATGAAAATGATTTTGCAAGAGCAAGATACTTAATTAGCTCAGAACAAAACTGAAGAGCTTCCGAGTATGAGGTAATATGAAAGTTTCTAGTACTGAATGAAAGTGCATCTAGGCACTTATGTTATTTTGGTGATTAATGACAAACAATGCATCTAGGCACTTATGTTATTTTGGTGATTAATGACAAACACTCATAATGACAATCTATGCAATTAAGTAAATGCTTAACTTAGTGCTTAACAAATGACAAACCTCTAATATGATTATATTGCTATGAGACTAACTTGTTATTGCCTAGTTGAGTATCAGTCTCATCTTTTAGAGGAAAATCAAATAGGAAGGTTAAGCAAAGATAAGGTATGCAATTTTGGTATCTATTCTATATTTGTTATTGCATTCCTTTCGTGCAAATGCATAGTGAACTCCAAGTAGCATGTTGATTATATATATGCACATTGGTTCATGTCATATTTATTTGTGCATATATATTCATTCGAGTTCATTATATGCTTTGTTTTTAGTATGCATGTATTAACTAGAGTTAAACTTCATATTGCTATAGATTGACTTGGTGCATGCATGTTTTATTTGTATATCTTCTCATGCAATTCTCTTAGTGAAGTTTATCTAGTGTTGGATCACATATTTACTCTTACTCCAAATATTATTTGCACATGTACAATTCGTGTATATTCTATCATGTGCTTCATTTAAGTAAAGTCTGTGATCCTTGCCATGATTTAATTGATTCATCCTATTGGCAATTATTTATCTCTCTAGTGCATATAGATCAATTACATATTCATCATGATGTACTTAGTAGAGAACATTTCTTATGTCAAGTGTTTCCATTAATATTGTGCTTCTTTATATGAAACACTTGTTGTAATCAACTGCTCACAAATATCAACTTATTCATATCTATTGAGCTTTTGGGACTAATGTCTTTCATGAGTAGTTTGGAAAGAATTAGGTCCGTCGTGTATGATGACCAAGGTATCTTGGAGGATGATCATTAAGTGAGGTCAACAAGACGGCGGTGTCACCAAGAGTTGAGGACTAAGTCAAGAGCAACTTGGCGTGGAGATCGTCGAGAGAGATGATCAAGTCAAGGTTGATAGGACGAGAGTCTCATGAGGTGAATCGAGTCGAGTTGGACAAGGCGAAGATGTCATCAATTATATGGTGAAGGTCTTCATGCATCGACATCAAGAAAGAAGACGACAAGTGACTAGTTCTAGACTTATTTTATCTTTGATTTAATTTGAGTCTAAGGATTGCCGTACTATTAAGAGGGATGCGATGTCGAATGACTTTTAGATGTGTCAAGTGCTCAAGTGATCCATCCTTGTGAATCTTAGAAGAGAGTGGTGTTGGTACCACTTAGAAAGTGAGGGTTGTAGGTCTCTCTTGATTTCTTTGTGAAATCTGTGGTTATCCTTTGAGTTTTGGATAGTGAGATCTTGTTGGTTGTGTAGCCCTCGTTCTTAGCTTTCGGGAGAGTCCAAAATCTCTGAAATCGGAGTCCGGAGTCAAAAGTTATGCTCGTTTTCGTCGAGCTGCTCAGTGCTGATTCGGACTATCCGGAGTATCCGGATATTTATCCGGACTCTCCGGGTTGAGTCTCTCTGTTAGCATTTTCTCAGTCAATCCGGAGTATCCGGATTGAAATCCGGAGTCTCCGGATTGTGCGCAGTCTGCCCCCAACGGCTAGTTTTTGGGGAGGTCTATTTATAGCCCTTCCTCCCTCTTTTTGAAGAGGCTTTTGGTGTGGATTTTTGAGGGGCTGTGTGGGGGGCTTTGAGGAGCTTTACCCTTAGATCTAAGTGATCCCCTTGTGAGAAGGGTTGGGAAGAGTTTGTTGAGTGAGTTTTGAGTTGATTGAGCACTTGATTTCATCTCCAAGCTTGTTCTTCGTGAGCATTTGTTACTCTTGGAGGTTGAGGACTCCTAGGCGGCTAGGAGGTCGCTGCGAGCCACCGAGCTTTGTGTGGTTGGCCGTGGGAAGTTTGTGAAGGCAGTTCCGCCTCCGTAAGGGAAGGAATCAAAGGAGTGAAGACCGGCGAGTGCATTTGTGCAACACCGGGAGGAAGAGGGTTGAAAGAGACCCGGCTCAAGTGTGACCGAGCCGCCTCAGCGGAGACGTAGGATCCCTCAAGGATCCGAACTTCGGTGAAAAATCATCGTCTCAAGTTTGCTTCTTTCTCTTGCTTTAGTATTTGGTTTTGAATCTTTGGGAGCCCCGATCTACTCTTTTGTTGTGTTTGGCTCCAGATCTTCTATACCCTCAGGTACCTGACATCATTAAGATCTTTTGTGTTCAAGTAGATTGTTGAAAAATTGCAGGGATTTAAAATCTCTCTTCGAGATCCTCAATCCGATATCAGAATCCACGAACCGGACGATCCGGATAATCCGAGTATCCGGATTGAATACCGGACACTCGGGTTAAGTCCTCGATTGGACTATCCGGAGTATCCGGATTGAATACCCCGGACAGTCCGGACTATCCGGAGTATCCGGATTGAATAACCCGGACACTCCGGATTGTTCAGGAAACTCGGGAGATTTTATTTAGCTGCATATTTTATTCCGCTGCATTTAAGTTACAAAGTTTTTAATCCGCCTATTCACCCCCCCTCTAGGCGACATCCCCTGTCCTTTCAATTGGTATCAGAGCAAGGTCTCTCCTTTTATTAGACTTAACCGTCTAGAGAGTAAAGGATGTCGACTAGAGGATTAGAACACTCACATAATCCACTTGTGCTAGATGGCACAAATTATGCTTCATGGAAATTAATTATGACTTCTCATTTTAAATCCATGAGCCCCCAAATATGGTGGATCGTAGATGTCGGCTTTTCCTCTCCGTTGAATGAAGTTGCTCCAACCGAAGGAGAGAGGAAATGCCTACATCTCGACGCTCAAGCTACTAATGTTTTATTTTGTGTTGTGAGCGATGAAATTTTTGATAGAATATGCAATCTCAAGAGCGCTCATGAAATGTGGATAAAGCTTCAAGAACTATTTGAATCATCCACTTCTATTGAGGATTGCACTAAGGAAGAGATGTCGGGAGATGAAACATCAAGCTCCACCTCAAGCTCAAGTGATGAAGAACCGACATCTCCATCAACCTCAACCTCCGCCTCAAGTGACGATGAAGATGCTCTTCCATCACAAATCCGTTGCTTCATGGCGAAAGGTAAGAATGAGGTAAGTGGCGATGATGATGATGAGCTCACTTATGATGAACTTATGAATTTGCTAGAGGAGCTCAATAAATGTCTTGGAAAGGAGAAAAAGAAATATAAAATTTTGAAGCTTGAACATGAATCACTTCGAAATGATTATAATATGCTTCAAGAAAATCATGAATCCCTCCTTTCCAAAGAAATTCATAAGCCTAAGGTGGACATAGGAATTACATGTGATTTAATTGATGATATGCCATGCTTAATTTCTAATTCTAGCATTTCATCTAAAATTAATATGTCCACCTCTTGCAATGATTTACCTTGTTGCTCAAATTCATATGTTTCCACTTCCTCTATGCATATTGAGACTAATCTTGTAGAGGAAAACAATGAGCTCAAGGCCCAAGTCATTAGATTAGAAAATGACTTGAAGAAGTGCATAAAGGAAAAGCCGTTCTCGGCGAGATCTTGAGCAAGCCAAGGGCACCTCAAGATAGCGAGGACTCGGCTACATCTCCAAGAGGAGACTAACAAGACAAGGCACAACGAAAGACATTCAAGATCATCAAGTGCTTTGCTTGCAACAAGAAGGGACACTTCGCCTCCGTGTGCCCTAATAAAGTGGAGATCAAGCCACAACCATCAACAATGAGGCAAACCGACAAAGAGCAAGTCAAGAAGAAGAAGAGACGCTCAAAGCCTACTTGCTACAATTGTCGAAAAAAGGGACACATCGGTAAGGATTGTCCCAAAGGTATTACTCCTAAGCCAATTATTGTCAATGATCATTATTTGCTTAGGAAAGACAAAAATGGCAATGTGTTTGCCAAGTTTGTCGATTCTCCCAAGTATTTGCAAAATTATGATATTCAATTGCTTAGGAGAAATGAATCTAGAAATGTGTTTGCTCAAAATGCTAGACTTCCTAAGACCAAGAAAAATCATGTTGATCATATGCTTAGGAAAAATAACAATAGCAAACCATTTGCTAGATTTGCTAGATCTTCTAAGCCCTTGCATTGTAATGATTATTATGTGCTTAGAAAGGATCAAACTAGAAATGGATTTGCTAAAAATGCTAAAACTCCTAAGCCTCCTCAATTCAATTCCAATAATTCGCTTAGGAGTAATAACAATCGCAAATCCATTGCTAGTCATGTTAGTTCACCTAAGACTATTAATGTTAGGGCCATTTGGGTTCCTAAATCTATTGTGACTAACATTTTTGGACCCAACAAAATTGGGTACCAACAAGTGCCTAAAAGAATTGTAGGTGCTTGGAGATGCATTGGAAGCTTTGGCTCAATCAAGAGGATGATTTCATCATATGAAAAGGAAGCCAAGCTTGAAGACATTCACTTCAATCATAAACCAATGCCATCTCGGGTAACAAGTATTTAAATTGATTCTTATAGCTTATAGCCTTGTGTAGGTTATATTGCATTATTCATGAAAATCAATTTAGATTGCTTGATTATATGCTTGCTCATGCTTATTAGTTGTTTTGATTGCAATCTTGAGTAAGTTTGGGATAGTGGCACATTAAGGGGGAGTGCTAAATCATAACCATGTATATCACATCCCTACATGTGCCCATATTTATATAAGTGCAAATATATATTTTCAAAATCAAGCCATTTAGCCAAAAGTCAAAATTTTGTATACCATTAGTATTCTTGTGAAAAACTAGTTGCAAAATGTATACAAATATATTTGAAATGTTTTTCAAAGGTTTTGGCTTCACAAAATCCATTTATGAAAAGAAAATGAGTTTCATGATCAAAATCTAGATAGTAGTATCTTGTTTTGGATTTAAACTTATAATTTTCATAGAATTAAATGTAAAATGAATTTGAAAGTAATTCCAAAACAAAAATCCTAGAGTTGGTCATTCTTAACAATTCTTGTGTTCAAAAGACTTTCAAAAGACCAACCTAGCGAAAGTTATTCGATTTTGAAACTCGCCGAAAAACTATATTTGACCCATAATTGTCATATTATTGCACTTAGTGAGTTTCTCCGTTTGGACCGGATCTTGTGTAGTATCTTGGTTCAAAATGGTATCTTAGACTCATACACAAAATTTAAATCTCTATATCTCATCTTATTCTTCATTTGAATCTTGTGTTGAAATATTTGGCTTTGTTTTACAAATAGCTATTTCAAAAGGACTATTTTGGTCAAAAGTCAAATCTTATGTTTAAAAGGCCCAAAATTGTGAAAAGCTTTGTAAAAGTATTCTAATATGTATTTCAAATGTTTTACAAGCTTTCAAAATAAAAATTCTATATTGAAATCAAAATTGGTCAAAATTCTTGATTTGAACTAAAATAGCTTATTTAAGCATATTGCTCAAATCTTAGCATTCAAGTTGGATTTTATTATAAATGTTGGCTAGAAACCATCTTGATAATCAATTCTAAGCCATGGAAATTGAAATTGCATGAAATCCAAATAGAGTTGTATTTTGAGGCTTTTTATGAAAAACTATTTCCTATTTAACTTGCTTCAAAAAGGGTTAAAAGCAAAATATTTGTTTGAAATGCAAAATCTTATGAAAATAGTCTTCTAAAATGTTTTCAAATGTATTTCAATTGTTTTCAAGTATCTAACCCTTGGCTAGAAGCTAAAAGTTAAACTTTGGCCTAAAAAGATCTTTGTGATCTTGCTTTTGCATTTAACTTCAAATTTTTCTAAAGCAAAATCTATTTGGAGTTTGAAAAAGTGGTCAATACAAAACTCATAGGGTTGGTCATTTTAAGCATTTCTCTAGTTCAAAGTTTTTCCAAACGACCAACCGTTCAAAAGTTATAGCCATTTGAATTTGGCCAAAATCATCCAATTGACCCAAAATGACCCGTTGTTGCATTTTGTGGATTTCGCCATTTGAATTGGATTTGTTTGCATATCTTGGATTGAAACAGTATTTCTTACTCATACAAAGCTATGAAAGTTCAAATCTCCATAAATTTCAATCCGGAATGCATTTTGAGCATTTGGTGAAAATTCAATTTCTTTTCAAACCTACAAAGCGCATTTTGTCATATCTTTTGGAACGAAAATTTCTTTTAATGAAATTCTTATTGGGAAACCTTCTAAATAGTCCAATGTTTATTTCTGGAAAGTTTCAAACCATTTGGACTCAATATGAAAAAGTTTTGACTTTTCTTCTCTTTGAGCAAAGATCATGCCTACAAAGCAAAATTTGGCATATCTCCTTTTTTGGAGACTCCTTTTTGGAAAATTCTTTTTGGAAAAGTTTCTTGGAAGTCTAAAGAATATTTATGCACAATTTAAAATAATTTCAACTTAATTTGAAATAGTTATGCCTTTTTCTCTCTTTTGATCTTATTTGGCATACTATCGCATTAAGTTGGATTTTACGATTTGAATGGATTTAATTATGCAAATAGGCTTATAAACATCTCTCTAAATCATATGATGCCATATAAGTGCATATTACCATTCAAAACTCATTTGGTTCCATTTTGAGGATTTGGTGAAAATCTTAATGTTTTATGTGTTTCATATGCAATTTTCACCACATTTCTCAAAGTAAAATTTATTTATTGAAAATCTTTGTTAGAAAACCTTCTCTCACATATGGAGTTCATATCTGAAAAATTCTCAAATTTATTTGAACTCATTTGCGAGATTGTTGACTTTATTTGACTTAGTGTCAAAACTAAACCTCAATGCTTCTTTTGATCTAATTTTTATTGGAGGTGATATTTGAGAAAATCCTTTTGGAAAAAGTCTCTTGGATGTTCATGGATCATTTCGCAAAATCTTATGGCTATTGGACTTCATTTGATCAAGATTTGATCCAAATTCAAAATGTTGATTTTAGGGATGAAGTGAACAACCCGAATATCCGGGTAATATATCCGAGTATCCGGATTATCCGACACTCGGATCAAAAACACCGAGTATCCGGGTTATGCAACTCGCCCAAATTCTGAAATTGCTATCTATACTTTATTGCAATATCTTGTTCATCCTATTTTGGGGTTTCTCCTTTGCTCAAATCAATATTCGGTCTTCATAGCCCTCGAAGAGGATTTAGTCGGATCTGTTCGCGTTGATGATTTTTGTATTTGAGCAATGGTTTAAAAGTTATAATCGACTTTGTGCTGCTATTTGCATCTTTTCGAGATTTTAAGAGTTTTAAATTGGAATCTTGGCAAGCCTTTCGAGATGAAAACTAAGTGAACTTATTCATTGCTCCAAGCTTCTAAGTGGAGCATATCTATTTAAGTTTTCATTCCAATGAAAGTGCATCTTTTGGCTAAGTTATTTTGGAAATTGGATTTAATTGTAACTTAGCCTCAAAATATTTTCTCTCTTGCATAACTTGAGTTTATTATGGAAAGAGAAAATTTCCTTATAAGCTCAAGAGTGAGTTTGAATGTGTTTTACTCATTGTCTCTCTTACAAGTGGATGACAAGATTAAATTTGAATGAGTTTCAAATATTTTCATTGTCAAGTGGTGTAATAAAATCTTCAATTAACATCTTGAATTTGTTTTTAAAATTGCATGCAAAGAGTATTGTCTTGTATATCATATATATCATGCATGTTGTACTTAGACATTATCAAACTAACTTGGGTCAAATTAAAAGATATTTGTTCCCAGAAATCGTGTGCTTGTCTATTGATGTTCAAGGTATTGGAAAGGGGTCATCTTCGACGGTGGGATGAAGGAAATGGAGAGGAGCTCCATAGTACGAGGGATCTAAGACCGGGCGCGGTGATCATGACCAATTCGAACATGCGGTGGACAAGAATCGACAAAGGGGACGTGTTTCTTTTCGACCATATTCAAATAATGTCATGCACACCATTATGCTAAATTGTGTTATTCTAAATGGTGTTGTATTTTTCAATTGATATGATTAATTGGTATCTTTCAAGAGGTATCCTCTAATCCTAAATTGTTTTGAAGTGTCATCTAACTTGCATTCGGCATTATCAAGAACTAAAAGGTACATATGGGTGACACATTGCAAAGAGGTATGCCCTTGATAAGTTTATAATTCTTGATCATGAAAGTGCATCTTACTTATACAACCTTGATTCATGATCTTGTATACATCTTGTGATCATATAAGCAATTCCTACTTGTGTAATCTTCTTTATATGATCTTGATTGTTAGAATTTGATTTGATCATGAGCATGTGCTTAAATTATATAAATTTGCTATATGATCTTGATGTTTAAAGAATATGTGAAATCATATTCGTGTGTCATGTTTAAGCATCACTTATATCCTAAGAATCATGACTTCTTTAATTTGGTATAACTAGAAAAATCTATTACCTAAATCTTGGAAATAATTGGTATCATATCTTGCCTAGATTTAGGGGGAGCTTAATATTATTGTCCTACTACTAGCTCCTTATCTTTATTTTATTTTCTCCCTAATCTTTTTATTGAGTGTGCAATCAAGGGGGAGAACAGATTTTATTGAATAAACAATAAGAATCTTTTAAGCACCTTTTTGGGATTAATGACAAAAGGGGGAGAATTTATGGAATTATCAATTGTCCCTAATCGATTGACAAAAGGGATGATTTGTAAGTATGATCTCTTATTGTATCTTTATGCTTGTTTTAATGTTAAAATATCTTAATATTGTCATTTGGTGCAATTGATAATAGGTTTGTCATAAATCACCAAAAGGGGAGATTGAAAGTGCATCTAGGCACTTATGTTATTTTGGTGATTAATGACAAACAATGCATCTAGGCACTTATGTTATTTTGGTGATTAATGACAAACACTCATAATGACAATCTATGCAATTAAGTAAATGCTTAACTTAGTGCTTAACAAATGACAAACCTCTAATATGATTATATTGCTATGAGACTAACTTGTTATTGCCTAGTTGAGTATCAGTCTCATCTTTTAGAGGAAAATCAAATAGGAAGGTTAAGCAAAGATAAGGTATGCAATTTTGGTATCTATTCTATATTTGTTATTGCATTCCTTTCGTGCAAATGCATAGTGAACTCCAAGTAGCATGTTGATTATATATATGCACATTGGTTCATGTCATATTTATTTGTGCATATATATTCATTCGAGTTCATTATATGCTTTGTTTTTAGTATGCATGTATTAACTAGAGTTAAACTTCATATTGCTATAGATTGACTTGGTGCATGCATGTTTTATTTGTATATCTTCTCATGCAATTCTCTTAGTGAAGTTTATCTAGTGTTGGATCACATATTTACTCTTACTCCAAATATTATTTGCACATGTACAATTCGTGTATATTCTATCTGAAAGGACAGGGGATGTCGCCTAGAGGGGGGTGAATAGGCGAATTAAAAACTTTGTAACTTAATGCAGCGGAATAAAAATTTTGCAGCTAAATAAAATCTCCCGAGCGTCCTGAACAATCCGGAGTGTCCGGATATTCAATCCGGATACTCCGGATAGTCCGATCCCGAGGGTCCTAACCCGGAGTGTCCGGGGTATTCAATCCGGATACTCCGGATTATCCGGACTGTCCGGGGTATTCAATCCGGATACTCCGGATAGTCCAATCCCGAGGGTCCTAACCCGGAGTGTCCGGGGTATTCAATCCGGATACTCCGGATTATCCGGACTGTCCGGGTTCAGGGATTCGGATACTCCGGATTGAGGACTTCGAATGGAGATTTTAAATCTTTGCAATTTTTCAACAATCTACTTGAATACAAAAGATCTTAATGATGTCAGGTACCTGAGGGTATAGAAGATCTGGAGCCAAACACAACAAAAGAGTAGATCGGGGCTCCCAAAGATTCAAAACCAAATACTAAAGCAAGAGAAAGAAGCAAACTTGGAGACGATGATTTTTCACCCGAAGTTCGGATCCTTGAGGGGATCCTACGTCTCCGTTGAGGCGGCTCGGTCACACTTGAGCCGGGGTCTCTTTCAACCCTCTTCCTCCCGGTGTTGCACAAATGCACTCGCCGGTCTTCACTCCTTTGATTCCTTCCCTTACGGAGGCGGAACCGGCCTTCACAAACTTCCCACGGCCAACCACACAAAGCTCCGGTGGCTCGTAGGCGACCTCCTAGCCGTCTAGGAGTCCTCAACCTCCAAGAGTAACAAATGCTCACGAAGAACAAACTTAGAGATGAAATCAAGTGCTCAATCAACTCAAATCTCACTCCCCAAACTCTTCCCAACCCTTCTCACAAGGGGATCACTTAGATCTAAGGGTAAAAGCTCTCTCAAAGCCCCCCACACAGCTCCTCAAAAATCCACTCCAAAAGCCTCACCAAAAAGCTCTCTCAAAAAGAGGGAGGAAGGGCTATAAATAGACCTCCCCAAAAACTAGCCGTTGGGGGCAGGCTGCGCACAATCCGAGTCTCGGTTTCAATCCGGATACTCGGATTGACCGAGAAAACTAACAGAGAGACTAAACCCGGAGAGTCGGATGAATATCCGGATACTCGGATGATCCGGATAGCCCGGACTAACTCCGGATAGTCCGAATCAAGACTGAGCAGACTCGGCAAACGAGCATAACTTTTGACTCGGACTCCGATTTCAGAGATTTTGGACTCTCCGAAAGCTAAGAACGAGGGCTACACAACCAACAAGATCTCACTATCCAAAACTCAAAGGATAACCACAGATTTCACAAAGAAATCAAGAGAGACCTACAACCCTCACTTTCCTAACTACCAACACCACTCTCTTTCTAAGATTCACAAGGATGGATCACTTGAGCACTTGACACATCTAAAAGTCATTCGACATCGCATCCCTCTTAATAGTACGGCAATCCTTAGACTCAAATTAAATCAAAGATAATATAAGTCTAGAACTAGTCACTTGCCAGTCTTCTTTCTTGATGTCGATGCATGAAGACCTTCACCATATAATTGATGACATCTTCGCCTTGTCCAACTCGACTCGATTCACCTCATGAGACTCTCGTCCTATCAACCTTGACTTGATCATCCTCTCTGACGATCTCCACGCCAAGTTGCTCTTGACTTAGTCCTCAGCTCTTGGTGACACCGCCGTCTTGTTGACCTCGGCTTAATGATCATCCTCCAAGATACCTTGGTCATCATACACGCACGGGACCTAATTCTTTCCAAACTACTCATGAAAGACATTAGTCCCAAAAGCTCAATAGATATGAATAGAGTTGATATTTGTGAGCAGTTGATTACAACAAGTGTTTCATATAAAGAAGCACAATATAAATGGAAACACTTGACATAAGAAATGTTCTCTACTAAGTACATCATGATGAATATGTAATTGATCTATATGCACTAGAGAGATAATTGCCAATATGATGAATCAATTAAATCATGGCAAGGATCACAGACTTTACTTAAATAAAGCACATGATAGAATATACACGAATTGTACATGTGCAAATAACATTTGGAGTAAGAGTAAATATGTGATCCAACACTAGATAAACTTCACTAAGAGAATTGCATGAGAAGATATACAAATAAAACATGCATGCACCAAGTCAATCTATAGCAATATGAAGTTTAACTCTAGTTAATACATGCATACCATAATGAACTCAAATGAATATATATGCACAAATAAATATGACATGAACCAATGTGCATATATATAATCAACATGCTACTTGGAGTTCACTATGCATTTGCACGAAAGGAATGCAATAACAAATATAGAATAGATACCAAAATTGCATACCTTATCTTTGCTTAACCTTCCTATTTGATTTTCCTCTAAATAGATGAGACTGATACTCAACTAGGCAATAACAAGTTAGTCTCATAGCAATATAATCATATTAGAGGTTTGTCATTTGCTAAGCACTAAGTTAAGCATTTACTTAATTGCATAGATTGTCATTATGAGTGTTTGTCATTAATCACCAAAATAACATTCATTAATCACCAAAATAACATAAGTGCCTAGATGCACTTTCAATCTCCCCTTTTGGTGATTTATGACAAACCTATTATCAATTGCACCAAATGACAATATTAAGATATTTTAACATTAAAACAAGCATAAAGATACAATAAGAGATCATACTTACAAATCATCCCTTTTGTCAATCGATTAGGGACAATTGATAAATCCATAAATTCTCCCCTTTGTCATTAATCCCAAAAGGTGCTTAAAAGACTCTTATTGTTTATTCAATAAAACTGTTCTCCCCTTGATTGCACACTCAATAAAAGATTAGGAGAAAATAAAATAAAGATAAGGAGCTAGTAATAGGACAATAATATTAAGCTCCCCCTAAATCTAGGCAAGATATGATACCAATTATTTCCAAGATTTAGGTAATAGATTTTTCTAGTTATACCAAATTAAAGAAGTCATGATTCTTAGGATATAAGTGATGCTTAAACATGACACACGAATATGATTTCACATATTCTTTAAACATCAAGATCATATAGCAAATTTATAATTTAAGCACATGCTTATGATCAAATCAAATTCTAACAATCAAGATCATATAAAGAAGATTACACAAGTAGGAATTGCTTATATCACAAGATGTATACAAGATCATGAATCAAGGTTGTATAAGTAAGATGCACTTTCATGATCAAGAATTTCATAAACTTATCAAGGGCATACCTCTTTGCAATGTGTCACCCATATGTACCTTTTAGTTCTTGATAATGCCGAATGCAAGTTAGATGACACTTCAAAACAATTTAGGATTAGAGGATACCTCTTGAAAGATACCAATTAATCATATCAATTGAAAAATACAACACCATTTAGAATAACACAATTTAGCATAATGGTGTGCACAGACATTATTGAATATGGTCAGAAAAGAAACACGTCCCTTTGTCGATTCTTGTCCACCGCATGTTCGAATTGGTCATGATCACCGCGCCCGGTCTTAGATCCCTCGTACTATGGAGCTCCTCTCCATTTCCTTCATCCCACCGTCGAAGATGACCCCTTTTCCAATACCTTGAACATCAATAGACAAGCACACGATTTCGGAACAAATATCTTTTAATTTGACCCAAGTTAGTTTGATAATGTCTAAGTACAACATGCATGATATATATGATATACAAGACAATACTCTTTGCATGCAATTTTAAAAACAAATTCAAGATATCAATTAAAGATTTTATTACACCACTTGACAATGAAAATATTTGAAACTCATTCAAATTTAATCTTGACATCCACTTGTAAGAGAGACAATGAGTAAAACACATTCAAACTCACTCTTGAGCTTACAAGGGAAATTTTCTCTTTTCCATAATAAACTCGAAGTTATGCAAGAGAGAAAACAATTTTAGGCTAAGTTACAATTAAATCCAATTTCCAGAATAACTTAGCCAAAAGATGCACTTTCATTGGAATGAAAACTTAAATAGATATGCTCCACTTAGAAGCTTGGAGCAATGAATAAGTTCACTTAGTTTTTATCTTGAAAGGCTTGCCAAGATGCCAATTTAAAACTCTTAAAATCTCAAAAAGATGCAAATAGCAGCGCAAAGTCGATTATAACTTTTAAACCATTGCTCAAATACAAAAATCATCAACGCGAAGATCCGACTAAAATCCTCTTCGAGGGTTATGAAGACGAATATTGATTTGAGCAAAGGAGAAACCCAAAAATAGGATGAACAAGATATTGCAAGAAAGTGTAGATAGCAATTTCAGAATTTGGGCGAAGGTACAACCGGATACTCGGTGTTTTTGATCCGAGTGTCGGATAATCCGGATACTCGGATATATTACCGGATACTCGGGTTGTTCACTTCATCCTAAAATCAACATTTTGAATTTGGATCAAATCTTGATCAAATGAAGTCCAATAGCCATAAGATTTTGCAGAAATGATCCATGAACATCCAAGAGACTTCTCCAAAAGAATTTCTCAAATATCACCCTCCAATCAAAAATTAGATCAAAATGGGCATTGGAGGTTTAGTTTTGACACTAAGTCAAATAAAGTCAACAATCTTGCAAATGAGTTCAAATAAATTTGAGAATTTTCAGATATGAACTCCATATGTGAGAGAAGGTTTTCTAACAAAGATTTTCAATAAATAAATTTTACTTTGAGAAATGTGGTGAAATTTGCATATGAAACACATAAAAGATTAAGATTTTCACCAAATCCTCAAAATAGAACCAAATGAGTTTTGAATGGTAATATGCAATTATATGGCTTCATATGATTTAGAGAGATGTTTATAAGCCTATTTGCATAATTAAATCCATTCAAATCGTAAAATCCAACTTAATGCAAGAGTATGCCAAATAAGATCGAAAGAGAGAAAAAGGCATAATTATTTCAAATTAAGTTGAAATTATTTGAAATTAGGCATAAACATTATTTAGACTCCCAAGAAACTTTTTCAAAAAGAATTTTCCAAAAAGGAGTCTCCAATCAAAGGATATGCCAAATTTTGCTTTGTAGGCATGATTTTTACTCAAAGAGAAGAAAAGTCAAAACTTTTTCAAATTGAGTCCAAATGATTTGAAACTTTCCAGAAATAAACATTGGACTATTTATAAGGTTTCCCAAAAATAATTTCATTAAAAGGAATTTTCGTTCAAAATATATGACAAAGTGCGCTTTGAAGGTTTGAAAAGAAATTGAATTTTCACCAAATGCTCAAAATGCATTCCGGATTGAAATTTATGGAGATTTGAACTTTCATAGCTTTGTATGAGTTAGAAATGCTATTTCAATCCAAGATATGCAAATAAATCCAATTCAAATAGCCAAATCCACAAAATGCAACAACGGGTCATTTTGGGTGAAATGGATGATTTTGGCCAAATTCAAATGGCTATAACTTTTGAACGGTTGGTCGTTTGGAAAAACTTTGAACTAAAGAAATGCTTAAAATGACCAACCCTATGAGTTTTGTATTGACCACTTTTTCAAACTCCAAATAGATTTTGCTTTAGAAAAATTTGAAGTTAAATGCAAAAGCAAGATCACAAAGATCCTTTTTAGGCTAAAGTTTGACTTTTAGCTTCTAGCCAAGGGTTAGATACTTGAAAACATTTGAAATGCATTTGAAAACATTTTAGAAGACTATTTTCATAAGATTTTGCATTTCAAACAAATATTTTGCTTTTAACCCCTTTTTTTTGAAGCAAGTTAAATAGGAAATAGTTTTTCATAAAAAGCCTCAAAATACAAATCAATTTGGATTTCATGCAATTTCAATTTCCATAGCTTAGAATTGATTATCAAGATGGTTTCTAGCCAACATTTATAATGAAATCCAACTTGAATGCTAAGATTTGAGCAATATGCTTAAATAAGCTATTTTAGTTCAAATCAAGAATTTTGACTAATTTTGATTTCAATATAGAATTTTCATTTTGAAAGCTTGTAAAACATTTGAAATACATATTAGAATACTTTTACAAAGCTTTTCACAATTTTGGGCCTTTTAAACATAAGATTTGACTTTTGACCAAAATGGTCCTTTTGAAACAGCTATTTGTAAAACAAAGTCAAATGTTTCAACACAAGATTCAAATGAAGAATAAGATGAGATATAGAGATTTGAATTTTGTGTATGAGTCTAAGATACCATTTTGAACCAAGATACTACACAAGATCCGGTCCAAACGGAGAAACTCACTAAGTGCAATAGTATGACTATTATGGGTCAAACATAGTTTTTAGGCGAGTTTCAAAATCAAATAACTTTCACTAGGTTGGTCTTTTGAAAGTCTTTTGAACACAAGAATTGTTAAGAATGACCAACTCTAGGATTTTTGTTTTGGAATTACTTTCAAATTCATTTTACATTTAATACTATGAAAATTATAAGTTTAAATCCAAAACAAGATACTACTATCTAGATTTTGATCATGAAACTCATTTTCTTTGTAAAATAGATTTTTTTTGAAGCCAAAACCCTTTGAAAAACGTTTCAAATACATTTGTATACATTTTGCAATTAGTTTTTCACAAGAATACTAATAGTATACAAAATTTTGACTTTTGGCTAAATGGCTTGATTTTGAAAATATATGTTAGCACTTATATAAATATGGGCACATGTAGGGATGCAATATACATGGATATGAATTAACACTCCCCCTTAATGTGCCACTTACCCAAACTTGCTCAAGATTGCAATCAAAACGACTAATAAGCATGAGCAAGCATATAATCAAGCAATCTAAATTGATTTTCATGAATAATGCAATATAACCTACACAAGGCTATAAGCTATAAGAATCAATTTAAATACTTGTTACCCGAGATGGCATTGGTTCATGATTGGAGTGATCATCCTCATGCTTGGCTCCATTTTGCAAATGATTAAGTCATCTTCCCTTTTGAAGAAGCCAAACGTCCAATCCATCTCTTATTGCCTAAAAATCTTTTAGGCGGTTTTTGGTACCCAATCCTTGTTGGGTCCAACAATGTTAGTCACAATAGATTTTGGAACCCAAATGGTCCTAATTTGGATATTATTGAATTGACTAACATAATTAGAAATAGGTTTGCAATAATTATTCCTCCTAGGCAAATGATTGACATTTTTATGAAAAGGCTTAGGAGGGCAATGATATTTTGCAAAACCATTTCTAGTTTGATCTCTTCTAAGCATATGATAATTGAAATTATGCATTGGCTTAGAGGATCTAGCAAATCTAGCAAATGGTTTGCTATTGTTATCTTTCCTAAGCACATGATCAACATGATTTTTCTTGGTCTTAGGAAGTCTAGTATTTTGAGCAAACACATTTCTAGATTTATATCTCCTAAGCAAATGATTTTCATTATTTTGCATAGACTTAGGAGGATTGACAAACTTGGCAAACACATTGCCATTTTTGTCCTTCCCAAGCAAATAATCATTAAAATGATGAGTAGGCTTAGGGGTTATACCTTTGGGACAATCCTTACCGATGTGTCCCTTTTTCCGACAATTGTAGCAAGTAGGCTTTGAGCGTCTCTTTTTCTTGACTTGCTCTTTGCCGGTTTGCCTCATTGTTGATGGTTGTGGCTTGATCTCCACTTTATTAGGGCACACGGAGGCGACGTGTCCCTTCTTGTTGCAAGCAAAGCACTTGATGATCTTCGAATGTCTTTCGTTGTACCTTGTCTTGTTAGTCTCCCTCTTGGAGATGTAGCCGAGTCCTCGCTTATCTTGAGGTGCCCTTGGCTTGCTCAAGATCTCGTCGAGAACGGCTTTTCCCTTTATGCACTTCTTCAAGTCATTTTCTAATCTAATGACTTGGGCCTTGAGCTCCTTGTTTTCCTCTACAAGATTAGTCTCAATATGCATAGAGGAAGTTGAAGCAATATTTTTATTTGAGCAACAAGGCATATCATCACTAGAGGTGGGCATATTAATTTTAGATGAAATGCTAGAATTAGAAATTAAGCATGGCATATCATCAATTAAATCACATGTAATTCCTATGTCCACCTTAGGCTTATGAATTTCTTTGGAAAGGAGGATTCATGATTTTCTTGAAGCATATTATAATCATTTCAAGTGATTCATGTTCAAGCTTCAAAATTTTATATTTCTTTTCTCCTTTCCAAGACATTTATTGAGCTCCTCTAGCAAATTCATAAGTTCATCATAAGTGAGCTCATCATCATCATCGTCACTTACCTCATTCTTACCTTTCGCCATGAAGCAACGGATTTGTGATGGAAGAGCATCTTCATCGTCACTTGAGGCGGAGGTTGAGGTTGATGGAGATGTCGGTTCTTCATCACTTGAGCTTGAGGTGGAGCTTGATGTTTCATCTCCCGACATCTCTTCCTTAATGCAATCCTCAATAGAAGTGGATGATTCAAATAGTTCTTGAAGCTTTATCCACATTTCATGAGCGCTCTTGAGATTGCATATTCTATCAAAGATTTCATCGCTCACAACACAAAATAAAACATTAGTAGCTTGAGCGTCGAGATGTAGGCATTTCCTCTCTCCTTCGGTTGGAGCAACTTCATTCAACGGAGAGGAAAAGCCGACATCTACGATCCACCATATTTGGGGCTCATGGATTTAAAATGAGAAGTCATAATTAATTTCCATGAAGCATAATTTGTGCCATCTAGCACAAGTGGATCATGTGAATGCACTAAACCTCTAGTCGACATCCTTTACTCTCTAGGCGGTTAAATCTAATAAAAGAGAGACCTTGCTCGATACCAATTGAAAGGACAGGGGATGTCGCCTAGAGGGGGGGTGAATAGGCGAATTAAAAACTTTGTAACTTAATGCAGCGGAATAAAAATTTTGCAGCTAAATAAAATCTCCCGAGCGTCCTGAACAATCCGGAGTGTCCGGATATTCAATCCGGATACTCCGGATAGTCCGATCCCGAGGGTCCTAACCCGGAGTGTCCGGGGTATTCAATCCGGATACTCGGATAGTCCAATCGAGGTCCTAACCGGAGTGTCCGGTATTCAATCCGGATACTCGGATTATCCGGATATCGGGTTGAGGATTCGGATACTCGGATTGAGGACTTGAATGGAGATTTTAAATCTTTGCAATTTTTCAACAATCTACTTGAATACAAAAGATCTTAATGATGTCGGTACTTGAGGGTATAGAAGATCCGAGCCAAACACAACAAAAGAGTAGATCGGGCTCCCAAAGATTCAAAACCAAATACTAAAGCAAGAGAAAGAAGCAAACTTGGAGACGATGATTTTCACCGAAGTTCGGATCCTTGAGGATCCTCGTCTCCGTTGAGGCGGCTCGGTCACACTTGAGCAGGGTCTCTTTCAACCCTCTTCCTCGGTGTTGCACAAATGCACTCGCCGTCTTCACTCCTTTGATTCCTTCCCTTACGAGGCGGAACCGCCTTCACAAACTTCCCACGGCCAACCACACAAAGCTCGGTGGCTCGTGGCGACCTCCTAGCCGTCTAGGAGTCCTCAACCTCCAAGAGTAACAAATGCTCACGAAGAACAAACTTAGAGATGAAATCAAGTGCTCAATCAACTCAAATCTCACTCCCAAACTCTTCCCAACCCTTCTCACAAGGGATCACTTAGATCTAAGGGTAAAAGCTCTCTCAAAGCCCCACACAGCTCCTCAAAATCCACTCCAAAAGCCTCACCAAAAGCTCTCTCAAAAGAGGAGGAAGGGCTATAAATAGACCTCCCAAAAACTAGCCGTTGGGGCGGGTTGCGCACAATCCGAGTCTCGGTTTCAATCCGGATACTCGGATTGACTGAGAAAACTAACAGAGAGACTAAACCGGAGAGTCGGATGAATATCCGGATACTCGGATGATCCGATAGCCGGACTAACTCCGGATAGTCGAATCAACCTTGAGCAGCTCGGCAAAAACGAGCATAACTTTTGACTCGGACTCGATTTCAGAGATTTTGGACTCTCCGAAAGCTAAGAACGAGGGCTACACAACCAACAAGATCTCACTATCCAAAACTCAAAGGATAACCACAGATTTCACAAAGAAATCAAGAGAGACCTACAACCCTCACTTTCCAGCACTACCAACACCACTCTCTTTCTAAGATTCACAAGGATGGATCACTTGAGCACTTGACACATCTAAAGTCATTCGACATCGCATCCCTCTTAATAGTACGGCAATCCTTAGACTCAAATTAAATCAAAGATAATATAAGTCTAGAACTAGTCACTTGCCGTCTTCTTTCTTGATGTCGATGCATGAAGACCTTCACCATATAATTGATGACATCTTCGCCTTGTCCAACTCGACTCGATTCACCTCATGAGACTCTCGTCCTATCAACCTTGACTTGATCATCCTCTCGGCGATCTCCACGCCAAGTTGCTCTTGACTTAGTCCTCGGCTCTTGGTGACACCGCCGTCTTGTTGACCTCGGCAATGATCATCCTCCAAGATACCTTGGTCATCATACACAGACGGGACCTAATTCTTTCCAAACTACTCATGAAAGACATTAGTCCCAAAGCTCAATAGATATGAATAGAGTTGATATTTGTGAGCAATGATTACAACAAGTGTTTCATATAAAGAAGCACAATATAAATGGAAACACTTGACATAAGAAATGTTCTCTACTAAGTACATCATGATGAATATGTAATTGATCTATATGCACTAGAGAGATAATTGCCAATATGATGAATCAATTAAATCATGGCAAGGATCACAGACTTTACTTAAATAAAGCACATGATAGAATATACACGAATTGTACATGTGCAAATAACATTTGGAGTAAGAGTAAATATGTGATCCAACACTAGATAAACTTCACTAAGAGAATTGCATGAGAAGATATACAAATAAAACATGCATGCACCAAGTCAATCTATAGCAATATGAAGTTTAACTCTAGTTAATACATGCATACCATAATGAACTCAAATGAATATATATGCACAAATAAATATGACATGAACCAATGTGCATATATATAATCAACATGCTACTTGGAGTTCACTATGCATTTGCACGAAAGGAATGCAATAACAAATATAGAATAGATACCAAAATTGCATACCTTATCTTTGCTTAACCTTCCTATTTGATTTTCCTCTAAATAGATGAGACTGATACTCAACTAGGCAATAACAAGTTAGTCTCATAGCAATATAATCATATTAGAGGTTTGTCATTTGCTAAGCACTAAGTTAAGCATTTACTTAATTGCATAGATTGTCATTATGAGTGTTTGTCATTAATCACCAAAATAACATTCATTAATCACCAAAATAACATAAGTGCCTAGATGCACTTTCACTATCATGTGCTTCATTTAAGTAAAGTCTGTGATCCTTGCCATGATTTAATTGATTCATCCTATTGGCAATTATTTATCTCTCTAGTGCATATAGATCAATTACATATTCATCATGATGTACTTAGTAGAGAACATTTCTTATGTCAAGTGTTTCCATTAATATTGTGCTTCTTTATATGAAACACTTGTTGTAATCAACTGCTCACAAATATCAACTTATTCATATCTATTGAGCTTTTGGGACTAATGTCTTTCATGAGTAGTTTGGAAAGAATTAGGTCCCGTCTGTGTATGATGACCAAGGTATCTTGGAGGATGATCATTAAGTCGAGGTCAACAAGACGGCGGTGTCACCAAGAGTTGAGGACTAAGTCAAGAGCAACTTGGCGTGGAGATCGTCGAGAGAGATGATCAAGTCAAGGTTGATAGGACGAGAGTCTCATGAGGTGAATCGAGTCGAGTTGGACAAGGCGAAGATGTCATCAATTATATGGTGAAGGTCTTCATGCATCGACATCAAGAAAGAAGACGACAAGTGACTAGTTCTAGACTTATTTTATCTTTGATTTAATTTGAGTCTAAGGATTGCCGTACTATTAAGAGGGATGCGATGTCGAATGACTTTTAGATGTGTCAAGTGCTCAAGTGATCCATCCTTGTGAATCTTAGAAAGAGAGTGGTGTTGGTACTCACTTAAAGTGAGGGTTGTAGGTCTCTCTTGATTTCTTTGTGAAATCTGTGGTTATCCTTTGAGTTTTGGATAGTGAGATCTTGTTGGTTGTGTAGCCCTCGTTCTTAGCTTTCGGAGAGTCCAAAATCTCTGAAATCGAGTCCGAGTCAAAAGTTATGCTCGTTTTAAATCGAGCTGCTCGATGCTTGATTCGGACTATCCGGAGTTAGTCCGGACTATCGGATAATCCGAGTATCCGGATATTTATCCGACTCTCCGGTTGAGTCTCTCTGTTAGCATTTTCTCGATCAATCCGAGTATCCGGATTGAAATCGAGTCTCCGGATTGTGCGCATCTGCCCTAACGGCTAGTTTTTGGGAGGTCTATTTATAGCCCTTCCTCCTCTTTTGAAGAGGCTTTGGTGTGGATTTTGAGGGGCTGTGTGGGGGCTTTGAGGAGCTTTACCCTTAGATCTAAGTGATCCCCTGTGAGAAGGGTTGGGAAGAGTTTGTTGAGTGAGTTTTGAGTTGATTGAGCACTTGATTTCATCTCCGAGCTTGTTCTTCGTGAGCATTTGTTACTCTTGGAGGTTGAGGACTCCTAGACGGCTAGGAGGTCGCCACGAGCCACCGGAGCTTTGTGTGGTTGGCGTGGGAAGTTTGTGAAGGCGGTTCCGCCTCCGTAAGGGAAGGAATCAAAGGAGTGAAGACCGGCGAGTGCATTTGTGCAACACCGGAGGAAGAGGGTTGAAAGAGACCCGGCTCAAGTGTGACCGAGCCGCCTCAACGAGACGTAGGATCCTCAAGGATCCGAACTTCGGTGAAAAATCATCGTCTCCAAGTTTGCTTCTTTCTCTTGCTTTAGTATTTGGTTTTGAATCTTTGGGAGCCCGATCTACTCTTTTGTTGTGTTTGGCTCGGATCTTCTATACCCTCGGTACCGACATCATTAAGATCTTTTGTGTTCAAGTAGATTGTTGAAAAATTGCGAGGATTTAAAATCTCTTCGAGATCCTCAATCCGAGTATCCAATCCTCGAACCCGGACAGATCGGATAATCCGAGTATCCGGATTGAATACGCCGGACACTCGGGTTAAGTCCTCGATTGGACTATCCGAGTATCCGGATTGAATACCCCGACGATCCGGACTATCCGAGTATCCGGATTGAATAACCGGACACTCCGGATTGTTCAGAAACTCGGAGATTTTATTTAGCTGCATATTTTATTCCACGCATTTAAGTTACAAAGTTTTTAATCCGCCTATTCACCCCCCCCACTAGGCGACATCCCCTATCCTTTCAGAATTCAATGTGGTTACTGCCCTTCTCACAACAACATGATCGCTTTTAATTTGTAGGGATTGAGAGATATGACTAAAGATCAATCGGTTATTGGTGTCAAACAAATCGGCACTATCTTTGGAGTTATGAAACTTGGAGAGAACCGAGAAGCCTCTATTGCGAAGCTATGGCACATATGATGGAAGACATGAAAAACTATAAGGTTTTGTTGTCTTGAATTACGAAATAATGTGGTTTCTAGCTTAACACTTATTGATATTTGTGGTATATATCATATTTTGTTAATGTATTGCTACGAACTATGAAATATTTTGTTATCATATTTGTGGTAAGGTCTTCTGGCCTTGAACTATGAAATAGTGTTTTCTGGCCTTGAACTATGATGGTTCACTAAATCGTTTGAGATGACGATTTTGAACCATCTGTGATGAGATATTATGTAGTAGTGTGATTTTCTTCAGTGCAGTAGTGTCTGAATCTTGTAATTAACACAACCCGATACAGTATATCAGGAGAGAAAATAAGAAAGATGCCAAAGTCCTAATCAGATTCATATAATTAAAACTTCCGTGTACAGACTCAGAATCGGAGAAAAGAATCACGCCACGAAGCTAGCCACGCGCATCCAACGTTAATAGTTAAGTTTAGCTACTCAGAATCACGACGTTGATAGGTTCACGAGAGGGAAAAGAGAACAAATTCACATGCAACTGGCTAGCCAGACATATCAAAAATTAATTATTTGGTTTAGCTGTTCGGAGTAATTATGTTGACGAGTGCACAAGGAACCAAAAATACTTTCACCTGCCAATTGGCAGATGTTAATTGTGCTAGATTCCAATATACCACAAATGCATATTCATAATTTAAGAGTCAAAAAAAAGAAAAAGAATTTCTATGTGTATGTCTCCCTCTGTTCCACAATATATATAACTCTATTTTCTTATAAAACATTTATAATGTAAGTCCATTGAACAAACTAAGAACGTAGTTTCTTACAATATTCTTCTTGTGAAAAGGTTGAGTAGTTTCGTGTGATTTTTATAACTTTGTGTTACACTAAAAATATCATCTTTTAAAAATATAGGTCACATGGATGCATGGGTTGATGACTAGTATCTTCTAACACATCTAGTGCGTAGTTGAGTTTTCGACAACCGCAACTTTGGATGGCTTCGTGACCAAAGTTTTTGTATGCCTAGGCGTAGGCTTGCGAGTTTTCCTTTATCCGTTTCTTCAATTAGATACCTCACATGTGTAATGATTGAGACTTTGAAGTATAAAACAAGTTATTTGGCTTCTCTTACTTCGCAACTCGGTTCACATAGTAAAATGATCGGTTTCACATAGTGGTATTAACTATGTGGTGTGATAAGTGAATAATTTTATCATATAGAATAATCGATGTACTATCCATGCATGCTAATCACAAGAACATGACGAGTAGAGCACAAAGAAAATGTGGCACTGGGGGCGGTGTCGGCGGGTCGGCGTTGTTGGGGACGGCGTCGGAGGGCGTCGAGTCGAAGCGGCGTCGGCGCGAAGCGAGGCGGCGACCGTATGCGGCGTCGGCTGGTCGGCGTCGTTAGGGACAGCGTCGGGCGTCGAGTCGAAGCGGCGTCGGCGCGAGCGCGAGAGGCGGCGACCGTGGCGACGTCGGCTGGTCGGCGTCGTTAGGGACGGCGTCGGGGGCGTCGGGTCGGGACGGCGTCGGGAGCGGGGCTGGGGCGGCGGGGGCGGTGTCAAGCACGGCGTCGGCGCGAAGCGAGGGCGGCGTCGGCGCGGGCGAGACGGCGTCGGCGCGGGCGGGCTCAAGGGTTTTAGGGTAGAAGAGAGAAGGGCGGGAGTTTTAAGGGTAAAGGGTACAAGCGGCTGGATCTATTATTTATAGATGGAGTATTATCAGTGGCGGTTCTTAGAAAGAACCGCCACAGATAAATATACTATCTGTGACGGTTCGTATACAGAACCGCCACTGATAAATGTATTATCTGTGGCGGTTCTGTATACGAACCGCCACAGATAATGTTATCGATGGCGTTATTTTAAGAATCGCCACGATAAATATACTATCTGTGACGGTTCGTATACAGAACCGCCACTGATAAATGTATTATCTGTGGCGGTTCTGTATACGAACCGCCACAGATAATGTTATCAGTGGCGGTTCTTTTTAAGAACCGCCACTGATGTGCCTCCCTTGAAATTTGTTTCGAATCTTATACGACTATTGTCGAATAGCGTGAGTTCGAAGACCTAGTTTTTGGTCTTTGCGCAATTGCGGCGTTTTACGATTTTGTGTATTACTTGTAAAGCAAATACATAAGCGATTCTGAGAAAGAATCCGGACTCCTTTCACCGACGGACTCAACAAACTTTCCAAACTTTCAATCGGATAGAACACTATTTTGTCATCCGCAAAACAAACAAGTACTCTTGATTACATCAAACAATCACCAAAACTAGCAAAGTCCAAACGACTCAAAGACCAAAAAACTAGCACATAGCTAGGAAACAAAACCAAAACAGACTTTAAACTACCATGCACAAGATTATCTTCAACAGTGGTTATCATTAGGGTTGATTACATAGAGGAAGACTTGTGCGGCCTGGTCATAATTTGCCCAGAGCTAGCTCCGCCTCGATATTTTGCCATTACTCGTATATAGCTAATTATTTTCTTTCACAATTTGCCCTTCTTCATGATCGTCGCGATGATAGGTAGCTTCTGAGTGGTTTCTTCCTCGAGGTGATGTTGCCATCTACGAAAGGAGGCAACTCATCAAACTGGTTGTACTCTTCCTCATCCATGACATTCTCAACTCCGACGATCCTTCTTTTCCCTGAAGAACTACATGGCGCTTCTTATCTGCCGGTCGATTACATAGAAGACTTGTGCTACTTGCTTCGCAAGTACGAATGGTTCATCTCAGATCCGACATGTTCGATGTCCAAAGTAGTGAAGCCGTACTTGTCCACCTTGACACCCTTTGGGAGTTGTACCCAACGACACGAAACATTGGGATCTTAAAAATACGATGAGTCGAGCTCCCAAATCTCTTCTATGAACCCGTAGAAGCTACTCTTCTTCTTGCTGTGTTGTCATAGGCATCTATCTGAACACCACTATTTTGGTAAGTGCTTTTGCTATCCCGAGATCTCGTGTAAAAGGTATATCCATTTATGTCGTATCCTTGCCATGTCAAGATTGTACCTAATGGCCCTTTGCCACCACCTCAACATGACACTCGTTTCTTTCCAGTCATATGCTCTTTGAACCAATGATTGAACAAGCGGTTATGCTCTTTTGTTACCCAAACCTCGATCGTCCACGATTTTCCTCTCGTAGCTTATCCTTGTGCATGTCCATATACAAGGACACCTCAACCGATCATTGCAAAACGTGAAATGAGCTTTTGAATAATCCATGATCGTAAGAATTTGTTGATTTCCTTCCAATCGTCCCTTTCCACCAAATTTACCCTCATGTCGGATACAGCACTCCTACCGGTTCCACCCTCCATGTAATCCACGCAAAACTCGATAACCTCCTCGGTTGCATAACCTTCCACAATGCAGCCCTCCGTAGAGATCGATTGCGTACATACTTCTTCAGATACCCATGTACCTTTCGAACGGGTACATCGATGCGAGAATACGGGGCCACATACATTTATCTCATTCACAAGGTGAACAATGAGATGAACCATTATATCGAAAAATGATGGAGGAAATACATCTCTAGTGGCATAGTGTCTTGACCACATCATTCTGCAGATTCGAAAAGTCCGATGGGATCGATGACCTTCGTGAAATCGTGTTGAAGAAGAAACACAACCTCATGATTGCCTCTCGGACCTTTTCGGGCAAAATACCTCTAATTGCAATAGGAAGCATTTGTGTCATCATCACATGACAATCATGAGACTTCATGCCGCTTAACTTCAAATCTTTCATCGAGACCAGTTTCTTGATGCTTGCGAGTAATCGGGCGGAACTTTCACACCATGCAAGCATTTGCAAAGTTACATTCTCTCTTTCTTGAAAGAGTGTAGCAAGTCGGGAAGGTAAAGTCGCCCTTTCCGGTGTCCCGAGGATGTAGCTCAGCTCGATTTTCATATCTTTCGTGTCCCTTCGTGCCTTTAGTCCGTCCTTAGTTTTGCTAGGAATGTTCAAGAAAGACCAATCAAGCTATCACATACATTTTTCTCTCGTGCATGACGTCTATGCGAGGTCAAACTTCTAAGTCCTTCCAATAGGGCAAGTTCCAAAATATCGATCTCTTCTTCCATGTGGTCTTCTCGATGCGAGACCTCGATGTATTATTACTATCTCCCTTTCCAAGTACGACATTAATATCCTTAACCATATCATATACCTCTTCCCACGACGAGGCCTTGGGGCTATACCATCCTCTTTTGTCCCGTCGAATTGTTTTTTCATATTGCGGTAGGGGTGATTCTGCGAAGGAACCTACGGTGATGCATGTACACGGTTTTCCTCGAGTTATTGAGCCACACACTAGCGGTTTCATCCATGCACTTTGGGGCATGCTTTGGCCCCTTTATAGTACGACCGGATAGGTTACCAAGGGCGGGAAATCATTGATGGTGCAAAACAACAATGCCCGTAGGATGAAGTACTCTCGCTTGTACTCATCCCATACCCATACACCTTCGTTCCACAAGATCACAAGATCTTCCACCAATGGTTGTAGGTATACATCAATATCATTGCCAGTTGTCTCGGCCCTTGGATAAGCAAATGACATCATAATGTACTTTCGTTTCATACACAACCAAGGAGGAAGGTTGTAGATCTGAGAGTTACGGGCCAAGTGCTATGAATACTACTCATGTTACCGAAAGGATTCATTCCATCCGTACTCAACCCAAACCTTACATTCCTCGGTTCATTCCGAAGTCCATCCTAAAGAGCCTATCGATGGTTCTCCACCGCGTAATCGCAGGTGTCTCGACTTTCCATCCTTTTACGCTCTTCCGAGTGCCATCGCATCGATTGGGCATGCTTTTGTTTCTAAATAAACGCTTCAACCTAGGTATTACCGTAAATACCACACCACTTTAGCGGAGCCCTTTCTTCACCACGGTGCCCTCATTGTCATGGCCTTTACGCTTGTATCGTGATGATTTGCACACGGACATACATGCATGTCTCAGTATACTCTTTGCGATAGAGTATACAATCGTTTGGACATGCATGTATTCTTTCTACTTCAATCCCAATGGACATACAACCTTCTTAGCTAAATAAGTGGTTATCGGCAATACGTTTCCATCCGGAAGCATGTCCGCTAAGAGTTGTAATAGCGTCGTGAAACTTTTATCGGACCAACCATTGCTTGCCTTCAATTTTAGAAGTGAAAGCACGGTGTGCAACTTTGTGTATTCCTCCTTGCAACCCGGGAACAAAGGTGTGTCCGAGTCATCCAACAAACCCTTGAATTGATTAAACTCTCTCGACTAGTGTAGTTCCTTCGCATCGCGCAACATCGAGCAAGATTATTATCGTCATCAATGTCCAACCTATCCTCATCGGATCCATAATCGATGTCACCGCCATAATGCCTTCTCCATCATCCAATACGTTATCACCTTCATGTATGTTTTCCTCTTCACCGTGACTTGTCCAACGTGTATAGCCAAGTACAAAACCTCTTCGAATCAAGTGCAAGTGGATGTGCTCTTTGTCTGAAAACATTTTCTCATTCTTGCAATCAATGCATGGACAATGTATGTACTCCGTCTTCTTGTGCAACTTGTTCTCCTCAGCGGCTCTTAGAAAAGCAGATACCCCATCGATGTAATCTCGGCTGTAACGGTTCGCATTGTACATCCATCTCCGGTCCATCTAAAATTAATTAACATATAAAAATTGATTAAAAACTAATCTAATTACTTATCATCTAAATGAGCTAGATAATAAATTCATCATCTAAAAATGATGAGCATCCACCTACCAAATTAGCTAAAATTTCATGTATATTAATATCCAATAATCTTAATTAAATAAATTTAATATATGTCCGCACTAATGGAACCAAATTAATAGTAATTAAAAAACTAATCTGAATACTTTTCCTGTAAAGAAGCCAGATAATAAATTCATCATCTAAAAATGATGAGCACCCACCTACCAAATTAACTAAAATTTCATTTATATTAATACCCAATAATCTTAATTAAATAAATTTATTATATGCAAGATGTATATGTCCGTACACTAATGGAACTAAATTAATAGTAATTAAAAAACTAATCTAATTACTTATCATCTAAAAGAGCTAGATAATAAATTCATATATATGCAAGATGTATATGTCCGTACACTAATAGAACCCAATTAATAGTAATTAAAAAACCAATCTAATTACTTATCATCTAAAGGAGCTAGATAATAAATTCATCATGTATCAAATTAACTTAAAATGCAATTAATATTAAATATATGCTTAATCATAATTCATCATCTATAAAAGGAACACAACATTATCTAATGAACCTAGCTAGGAAATAAATTCATCAACTACAAAATGGTAGCTAAATAAAAATAAACAAAATCTAAACTTTTCATCTCATCTACATATAAATCCTAATTAAACTTGGTTTAAAAATTAAATTGCAACAAGATTAACACAAATCAAGAGAGGAGAAAAAATAACTCACCAAGGAACAACTAGAGGAAGTACAAGCACAAGAATTGGAGAAAAGAAATCAAATTTAGAAGTTTTGGTTTGCTCTCGGAAGAAGAAGACCGATCTTTGCTCGACCACCTATTTATAGGCAATATTATTAGTGGCGGTTTTAACTAGAACCGCCATCGATAACATTATCTGTGACGGTTCTATCCTAGAACCGCCATCGATAATGAATTATCGATGGCGGTTCGAGGATATAACCGCCACGGATAATCAATAGAATCGATGGCGGTTGGAGGATAGCACCGTCACTAATAACCTAGTTATCGCGACGGTTCTAGCCTCCAACCGCCATCGATAATGTATTTATTATCGATGGCGGTTCTATCCTTGAACCGCCACTGATAATTAATTATCAGTGGCGGTTCTAGGATAGAACCGCCACTGATATTTTTCCCGCCATTTTTGAAATAGAACCGCCACTGATAATTATCTTTGTGGCGGTTCGAAAAAAACCGCCACAAATAGACCGTCACCTATTGCAGGTTTTGGCGTAGTGTAACCATGGTACTACAACAAGTGCGGACACCTATCTGATTCCATATACTTAACTTTTCGAGCAAAGTTTGTTCAACATCCTAAACTTCAAAACCTATTATTGAATGCCCTGAATTTTGAAATCCGATTCACTTAATCCCAAAGACCATCGTCACGCATTTTTTACAGCACCAGCCAGGCGGCCGGCCAGAAATGAATCTTGATGGCCAGCAAATCAATAATCGATCTGTGGCAACGCATTGCAAGCTTATTGCCTGTTTTACTCATACTGTACAATTAATATTGCAATTAAATCAAGGTACCTTGCATGGGAAATCGGTTTTTGTGTCATAAATTTTCGGAAGATATATTTTTCATCAATGTTTTATTTCCAGCAAATAACCGTGTTTATTAGTGATAGAAAAAGGCACCATTGATAATAAGTACATTAGAGACGATATATGTCGTCACAAATAGGTTTAAAATAGTGACAAGGAAATTTCCCATATGTTATAGACAATTGTTACCGTCAAATCGTCACAATCATATTTTGTAATAGTGACAAATTATATAATTGCAAATTGATTTATGTTAGCAACATTAGTTTCATCACTAGTTATCACTACTACACAAAGGCCATTAGAGACAGTTCTAAAATGTTATCACAAACGATTTAATGAACCATCTGTAAATATGTATCAGTGAAAAGAAGATGCATCATAGACGGTTTATGAATCGTTTGTGAAACACCTATCACAGATGGTTTTAGTAAAGAACCATCTGTGATATGACTCACACATATGGTTCTAGTAAAGAACCGTATATGATAATTGTATATCACAGATGGTTAAACTTGAAACTACAAACCGCCTGTGGTATTAGTTAGGGACCACAAAATGTTTATGCTCCGACTATTTCAACATTTACAAGAAGATTACATCACAACACAAATCAACTCAGATATATTTACCATGCTCGGACTATTTCAATATTTACAAGAAGATTACATCACAGCACAAATCAACTCAGATATATTAACCATTCTCTGACTATTTCAATATTTACAAGCAGATTACATCAAATCACAAATCAACTCAGATATATTAACCAATTGAATGCACAATTGACAAATTCACGAATTCACAATTGACACATACGCCACTACAATTCACAGATTACATCACAGCCCAAGTATCTCTACACATATGCCACTATAGCCCATGAAGTCGACCCTAAAGAAACCCCCCGATGATTTTATAACAAGACACAAACAAGGAATCAAGGTAACTCTACAATTGACAGAGTTACTTTATGGATACATACTCAATACATAAATCAGTAGCACAATCCTCTAACGTAACTCTTCTCAGGCAGTCCTATACTGCAATAGCAGTCTTTTCCTTGTAGAATTTCTTGGCACAAGAGCAGTCATTCAAAAACAGGATAAGTTTTCGGTCTTTTGTATCATTTTTATATCCAACTTTTGTTTGAATTATTTTCTGTTAGGTTACAACGATACAATAAACTAGTTAAAATAGTATTTACATGATCACCTGAGCAATGAAATGTATAAAGTAATTACAATGTTATTACCTTCATCAACTCTCATAACGTATTGTTGCTTTGAGAAGCATCCAACACAGCCTTGTATGCAGGGTCGGACCTAAGGCCTTTTATTTACTTAGCGTTTACTTATTCTTTTATTAATTTGAATTGATTCTTAATTGATTCGATTCGAGAATTTAAAACTACGAGGCTAAGATGTCAGAAATCTTGATATCCAAAGGGCTCCTAAGGGGCATTTTTTTCTCTCTTAGACCGCGTCTCAGTTTCCTTATCGTCGGTGCATCAGATCCGTTCGGTGACGAAGAATGAGAGGACGACATCTTCTTTTTAACTTATAGTACGAACCGTCTGCTTTAACATTATATCAAGCATACCATGTTCACATTCGGTTCTAGATCCATAAGCTACTAACTACCATTCCTTCCACCAAAAAATCTGAACAAGTGTGATGTTGCTCTTTGTTGCATTTGCTATGTTCTTTTGAAGCTATTAGATCCCTATTGCTATATTCAGGCAAGGATTAGTATCTATGTTACCTATGACAAATCTTTTATGTCATTTTGCCCATAAAATAAATCTAATTCATGTATGCTTTTCTAATCTCATGTAACATGTTTGACTGCATCAAATTATCGAAGGCAAGCATACTAAAGATCATATGTTGTCATCTTATCTAATATAGGACTGTAAGAAAGATGTGACATTTAATGGTAGCTTGTGCAATCCCACTACCATCATACATGAAACAATAATGTAACCCACCTTACAAACCTAGTTAACTACATAGCCATATTTGATGCAAAGCTAGGGTGAGATGATGTTGTAAAGTGTTCTAGAATCCTTACATTCATAAAACACAGCATAATTCAGACTTTAGATTTTAGAATAGGCAAACACATAACAAGCAATAGAGTTACCTATCAGTATAAAACTAGGAAGCAGCCTATTAAAGTAGAAATGCTAGAAGTCACATATAACACATGTATATCGAAATGTCAGTTGGATAGTGATGTATCAGTATTAGTAGTCAAAACTTGAATTTCATATTTATATAATTGTGTCTCTAAAGAATACATGCGAAATATAAGAATAATTTTTGCTATCATGGTTTTAAGAGCACCTAAGATTGCAGCAAGGTATTGAGCATGAGAGGATTCTGATCTCCATATCAACCACATTCTACAACCACTAAACACATAAATCTCACCTGTTGCCCAAATTCCAAGTTAAATCATGCAATTCTACTCAATGGAAAGGTACATAGAATATTCTACTCAAGTAATGAAATCACCTTCGGAATCATTGAAAGGATACCAAGCCGAGAACCAGGCGTCGTACGCCGAACTCCTTCATGTATCGCGCCAGCGCCACAGCCACGCCATCGCGTCCCCCCCGTCTCCACTTGCATGAAGCAATCCGATCTGATCATCCGAATTAGATCAAAAGTGTGAAAGTGCGACGGTAAAAATGAGAGCTTTCTTGATATTCTCTTGCGGACCCACGGTAGTGGCCATCGCTCGAGAGGCTAGCGGTGGCCCATCGCGGGGGAGGCTTGTAGGGGTAGTACTGCTGCGAGGGGTGGCGCATAGTGAGGGAGATCTTCGGGCGGGGGTAGGTGGGGTACGCGGCAGCGGGGCGAAATCGATCAGTGTGGTAAGACGAGTACGAGGGAGAAGCTGAGGGGGCGAAGGCACTAGCGAGGGCGAGAGTGCTACTTATAGCGAGTACGAGGGATAAGTCGAGGGGGTGAGGGCGAGGGTGCTATTTATAGTGCCCAAGGGGAGATATCACAGACGATTTTATCTAGAAACTGTTGTAACATCTATGATATCACAGACAGTTGGTGGATAAAACCGTCTGAGATATCCATAGATATCACAGACGTATATATGATATCACAGACGTTTTTATTCTAAAATCATCTGTGATATAGCATAACCACAGACGGTTCTTACCGAAACCAGTAAACTTTGCTGGTCAAGTTTCTAAAACCGTCTGTAATTAGATTTAACACAGATGGTTTTTGAAAACCGTCTGTGATGAGACGTCTAATATAGTTATTTCTATAGTAGTGTATGCTTCCTGTGATGACGGTCTTTCTCACAATTTCTGCTACTTATCTTACCTACTGCCGCAAAGCTCTTCTCTGCATCTGTGTCTCAACCCTGCTAAAGTAGATTTGAAGACAAATAAAAAAGAACATTTTGAAGATGCTGTCAAACAGTACAACCGAATGCATCAATGCTGAACACCCCATCGATCTGCCTCTCAGTTCTTGCAATCTTCTTCTCTTAACCCACCAGAAGATGCCACCGAGTCGTGCTCCGCCAATCAAACGCATACAGCAGCGGCCGGCGCAGATGCAGTCGCCGGATCAGGAAGATGCCGGCGCGGCAAGGACTCTGCAAGGGGCAAACCCTAGAGCAGGGGGGGTGAGAGTTAGTTAGGGAGCGAGAGAGAATGACCTCACCAGGGCCAAGAGATGACGACCTGACCTGAGGTGAGGTCAAGACGGCGGGGCGACGGACGGCCGGAGCCAGCACACACGTTCTGCCTCGGCACATCTGCGCGCCTCCATTTTGCTTCCCACCTTAGGAAGTGGTCACTTTTTTAACCTCCCTTAATTTGTTTTTTTGCAAATCTAGTCCAAATTTCAGTGAACAAGAGCTTTATCTTTTACTAACTAGCCCAATTTCTCACGCAACTGCAATACTAAACACTACAATGCATATGTTTGTATTTAATCACAGGGTTGTACTTTTTATACAACTCTAATGCTATAGTAGAAATACAGTTGTATTCCTTATACACTTGTAACATCTCATATCTATACGTATTTAATATGCGTCGTTATAATCTAGACATACTAAAATTGAAAGCGTAGATCTTTTCTTTTGCTTCTGATTAACGTGGTAATTTATAGTCCTTGAGAGTGAATATGATGGCTTTCTTTTCTTTGTTTTAATAATATAATAGATTTTTTAATTTCTATTTTAGCAGAATTTATCTTTTCTATTTCGTCTTGTGTAGATCAAATTTATATTTGAAATTTTGTGGCATGGTAGATTGATTTTTGTCAAGGCCACAAAATGTTTAGGGAATTTAATGACAAGTGGCATTTCATCACTACTAGGATGTATTGTGATAACATAATATTGTGCCACTGGCTATATAAATTGAACAGTGATGACACGACAATTCATCACAACAAATTCGTCACTATTAAAGTATCATGTGATGACATAATATTTTATCACTAATTATAAAAAATGTAGTGACAATGTGGTAGGTCGCCAGTGAAAATTCGTCACTACTAAGGTATCGTATGATGACATAATGGTTTGCATTATAAGTAAAGTAATGACAACGTGATAGTTCATCACTGTAAAAACGTCATTACTAAAAATTTTTGTGACTATAAAATAATTCGTCACCAATTATAAATGAATGTATGACAACACGACAGTTCATCACTATAAAATTGTCGCCACTAAGGTTTCTTGTGATGATAAAGTAATTTGTTACTAAAATATAAATGAAGCTATGGTAACTTGACAGTTTGCCACTGTAAAGTCCTCGCTACTAGAGTGTCTAGTGACAGTATAACATGTTTTCACTGTTTTTTTAATGAAATAGTTGTCATCCTGTGATGACCTAACATGTGGTCACTTTTTACAAATGAATTGCAACAATGTGATAGCCTGTCACTATTAAATCATCACTATTATAATATCTTATGGCAATTTAGTATTTTATCATTAATAATGAATAAAATAATGAGAAATTTTTTTAGACACTATAAATAATGTTAATAGTGACAAAACAAGCCTTCATCACTGAAATTATGATTCCCTGTAGTGAATTAATTAATATATAATTGGTCCAAGATTAATTTACACCATGGCGCGCATGGCATGCCATGCTATTATCGTACCTGCCAGCAAAAGTACGTACTCTTAATCTGTCCTATCGTGACCTTTGAGCATGTATAAACTCAGTCACTAATTTGAACCTTTTGGTGCATGCATATGCTCTCGAGAACTGGGGGGATATATTGCTGGAACAAGGCGGGTACCGAGGTGTTCAAGACATAGAAGGAATGGAGACCAACAGTTATATACTAGGATAGTTATCTGTAAAAAAAAATGTAGAAGAAGATAAAGAGTTTATTTATTGTTCAAGACACAGAGGGGATGGAGACCAATAGTTACTAAGATCGCTATCTGAAAAAGAAAAGATACAGAGGAAAAGAAAAAGTTTATGTATTGATTATGAGAGTACTGGGACAAAGTAATCCCTATTTAATTTGTGTTTATGAATGGCACTGTAATAGGTTTAATTCATCTACTTTCTGCTTTTGAATGGTGCATTTACTTTGGGTATGAATCTTACTCTAGCTAACTGATTTTATAAACTAAGGTACAGCATAGAGCTCTATTTTTGTTTTATTTTTCGCTTTTGCTTTGTTGTAATGGATTTATGTGATTTCTGATAATAAAAATCGGGAGAGTTTATCGCCCTTGTGTTATTCTTAAAAAAAATATGCTCTCGAGACTGGACCATATATATATATATATATATATATATATATATATATATATATATATATATATATATATGCCCACTACTAATTACCCGATTCAGATTCAAAGATAGATTGCATCGCGTGCCAAGTTCGTATTCAAAGATTGATTATTTAGTTATTCATCTATTCAAGTTGTTTCACTAAGCATACTCAAGCTATAGGAGTATATATCCTATCCATCACAATTAATTTACATCCCTTGGTATGCAAACCTGGTTAATTCTAAACTATGTGCGATGATACGTCGTATTGTCAATACATATGTGTAGTCCTTCATGTTAGAGTCTAAGTAAGCACTCACGAGAATGCAACGGACGCTTTCAATAATCTTGCGGAATCGAAAGTGCATATATGTACCTCCACATGGACCACATAACTATCATTTTCCTCTCACCCCAAAGCGAAGCAAAATATATACTCACTCCGATCACAAATAATTATTGTTTTGGATATAGACGCAGTCAAACTTTTGAAGCTTTGATTATCAATATATTTTTAAATATTTAAATTAGATACATGAAAATCATATCTATAAGACAAATTTCTTCTTGGCACATATACTAAGAAGGTATAGAAAATAACTATATTACTCTTAATTATTATCACTAACCACTATACTCAATGTATGTATGTAGAGAGTATAAAGTAAATATGGATATTTATTGGAGGTATAGAGGGAATATCATACTAATTTTGTATTGGAATATGAAATAGTTCTATTTTTATAGCCAAGACCATTCTAAGAATATGTCTTATAAATTTGGAAGGAGGGAATGGTAAGCACTAAAGTGTTTGGTTCACTGTACCAGAGTGAACCAAACAATTCTGTACAGGATATGGCCTCGTCCCTACGTTTGGTTGGTTGAACAGGACTATTTCGTACGGGACGAGGTAGTACAGATTCTAGGAATATTCTCGAAATATCATGTACTAACTGATACGGCCAAATCTGCTGAACCGATTGGTACAAGACACGTTCGTTCTCCCTCATCCCACTCGCGCGTATTCTGCTCGTCTCATCCCTTAAACCAAACAGCATATCAAACCATCTAGGATCATCCTATCCAAGTAACCAAACAAAATCTTGTACCATCCTATTCAGGTAACAAAATACCCTCCCATTTTATTCACCCTCGTACGTCCAACCAAATGCACGGTGCACTATTTGCATGCGTATCTGATTCTATTTGACTAGAGGTGGGCACTCGGCCGAGCTTTTTTGGGCCGACCCAAGGCACGGTAGGCACGGTCCACCCAAAGCCCGGTCCAGCACGAAGTGAGTTGTGCCGTGCCTGCACGACACTGTAGCACAGGTCGTGCCAGGGCCGAGAACTAGACACGATGGGCAGCACGACCCTGCACGACACAGTAGCATGGACTGTGCCGGGCCCAATGACTCAGGGCATGAGGAAGAAGTCCAGTATGAAGGTCACCGACCCACAGAGCATTAGCATCATGGACGCACCCAGTAGTATGGATGCCACCCACGCCGTCGACACCTGAGAGAGACGGGTAAGAGGGGAGAGAGAGCTAAGAGAGATTGAGAGACGGTGTAAGAAGTTGTTCTCTCGCCCGTTTCTCTCAATCTCTCTCAGCTCTCTCTCTCTCTCAATCCCTCCCTCTTTCGCCCGTCTTTCTCAATCTCTCTCACCTATCTCCCCCACTCTCTTTCTCGCCTATTGCCTCCTCTCTCGCCCGTGTTTAGCACATCCCCTCATTCTCTGTAACTGTTCAAGAATAAATAAATTTTAGTTTTTTTTCATAATATTTGTATCCACTGCCTCAACTCCATGCATCTCCTGTTCCTTTCCTCTCGTCGTAATAGTGCAAGTGGGTTAGCCCTGGGCCGGCACTGTACGAAACAGGCATGACGCGCAAATGGGCCGTGCCTGGGCTCGCCAAAAGCGAACCAGACCGGCACGGCACGGCGGGCACAACAGGGTGTCGCAACCCGACACGTTTCAGGCACGAAGCACAATGGACTCGTGCTGGCCCGACACGGCATAATGTCCACCTCTATATTTGACTAAGCAGGTAGGTTGTCTCGTTCTAACCCGTTGTAAAACCTAACAGCGTGGCACGTCGGTTCTCTAGCTGATAACTAGCGTCTAACATTTGATTTCCACGAGCCATAGGTTAGATGCTTCACCATGACTTTGAATCTGCGAGTTAATTATAAGAGTTAATAATACTAGACTGATCGGTTGTCCCCGGCCACTCTGTCGGGAGAGTAGAGGTGGCACTGGGCCGGGCTATTTTGGGTCGGCCCGAGGCACGCCCGGCCCAGCACGATCCGTGGCCCGGCACGACACTGTTTCAAAAGGAGCGGGCCGGCCCGGCACGGTTGTCCGGGCCGTGCCGGGCCTGCCAATCGAGCACGATGGGCGGCCCGGCTCAGCACGACGATATGTGCCGTGCTCGGGCTGCTGCGGCCCGAACGAGCCCGTTCGTCTTGGGGCACGGCACGTCCGACGGCGGCACGTCGGCCGTGCAACACGCAGCGGGGCCGTGGCAACGCTGGCGGCACATGGCGAACCAGCGACAACGTGCGAGCTTCTCACCTCCCATGCCGCATCGCGTCCGCCTCGGCAATTGAGTAGAGGAGGGAGCTCGAGTGCTCGACCCGTGCGGTGGGAGAGGAGAGGGAGGCGGTGGTGGGCGGTAGGGAGGTGAGGCGGGGCCGGGAAGACAAGGCGGAGGGAGGTGGAAGCCGGGCAGAGGGACTGAGGGAGGTGGGTCGTGGGCGTGGCTGGCTCGAGGGAAAATGGGAGAGAGAGTATGCAGGGAGCCAAGGACAATACATGTGATGGTGTAATGTACTCATGCATAGGAATGTGCATGTATTGCTATTTAGTATGCACTAATCGATTGTTTATTTTTTGACTATATATATATGTTTGTAACGTGCACGGGTCGATGTCTTCCATAATCTCCTACATCAATGCCAACTAGGCTATACATTCATTGCATCTGTAGATCTTGTATCGCACACTACTACAAGCAACTTCGGGTCCTTTCCTCTCACCGCAATAGTGTAAATGGGCTGGGTCTAGACCGGCACGGCACGAAGCAGGCACGAAACGCAAAATGGGCCGTGCCTGGGCTCACCGAAGACGAGCCGGGCCAGCCCGGCACGACACGACGGGCCGTCGTGGCCCGGCACGGTTTAGGCCCGAAGCACGATGGGCCCGTGCCGAGCCGGCCCGGCCCGGCACGACTCCCACCTCTAGGGAGAAGTAGCCTTTCTGCCAGATTTCTGCTCAGCTTGGCAATGCGAAAATGGTTTGGTACAACTTGACACTCCTGCGCAAAGTCAACGTCAAGCCCTTGGTTTTGTGGCTAACGACAGTGTCAAAGTACGGGTGCTGACTTCTCCTTTGACCCGTGTAAAAATAATCTTCAAGTAAGCACATGTATTCATCAAATCGTTTTGGACCTTTTGTTCCATTTTTTTTCGTGAATTCCACTGTTGCCCTTCAAAAACAATCTTGTAAGTAGTAGTTAGTTTCAAGTGCTCAAAATGAATGGAACTGAATATGCAAATCGATGTATTGAGTGGCAGAGATAGGCCTCGATCCATTCGGACCATAGTCCGAGGCCTAAGATAAAAAGACCCGATAAACTTATCTACTAGGGAAATAACCCAAAATTAGCAGCTCAGTCTGAGGCTTGGGCCATGGGATGGCTCTGCCTCTGGATGCATTGCCTTAAACTTTCACTATTGTTCTTTCAGACTGTTGATCTTTTGCTCTCTCTCTCTCTTTCTTTATTACTGTGTACTGAGAACAGCACGCAAGACTATGCATGGTTGAAATACTTTTTGACTGTTGATACGCAAGCTACGTATTGTTAATTTCGAGAGCATCTTCAGAGTTCATATGCCTTTTCATACCCGTAAGTTACAGCACACTAGGCGTATAAGAACAGAAATCAGCTTCAGTTGTTAGGAGTAGATTAGCTAACTGTTCGTGGTCCAGCGAGTACTCCAGCGGAATCTGGTCAAGAGGTATGCATTGACGTGCGTATGTGGTGCAGACAACTGATGACTAATTCAATTCTTATACATATGCACGGCCCATAAATCATCATCCTAGAGAGCCTTGCTAGTACTAGGCATGCTCGGTCACAAATAGTTGTCGTTTTAGACATAGGTATGATTAAATTTTTGAAATTTTGACCGTCAATATCTTTTTAAATATTTGAATCGGATATATGAGAATCATAGGTGCAGATTTGTCTTGAAAAATACTTTCATAATATTATAATTTTATTGGATTTTATAAATATATTACGATATAAATTAGTTGTCAAAGTTGTGTTCTGAAAACTATGTCAATATTCAAAATGATAACTATTTGTGATCCAAGGGAGTATTATTTTGTAAACGAGTCATTGCAATTTTGCTGAGATGAGATTACGAATTTATGATACGGCCGGTATGAATTAAAAAGGCATGCGATACTTGGGCTGGACCTTTCATTAGGGTGCATGCCAAGTTTTGATCACTAATTAACTGTTCTTCTTTACTCCTATCACTATATTGAGAATGAAAGAAGGTGATGCCTGGATGGAGGCCTTTAATTTGGAGTCAAACAGTCCAAGAAAGTTTCCTTGTTGTGCCGAACTTTACAAATGCTGATGATGACCTCGTACGGGACGTGTTATACCAGTCAGGCAGTCATTATATTAGTGTCTTTTTTTCTTCTTCTTATGCCTCAGCAGAGATCCTTTCTGTCTCCTTTTCTGGCGTTTCGATCTCAATCAGTGATAATCAAAAGTGTCCGAATCGATCAGCACTGGCTACTTTGAATATTGATCAAGGTCAAAAAATTAAATAAGCTAGCAAGAATTGGAGTCTAGTCTAGAGAGAGGAAATTGGGGATCGATATACTAGTGATCAATTATATATATATAAATTAAGAAAACCTATATATCAGTGGGCACGTAGAATAAAAGTAGAGGGAGTGGTTAGTGCTGCTGCGTTTCTTTTATGTTCATGGCGAGCGACCGGTGTGGCGTTTTGAAGAACACCGGAAAAAAGCTACAAGACTAAGATGGGTATCAAGAGCACGATGGTCGGAGCCGGTGCTTTAGCATTTTCGCGTCACCTCCTTGCGTCCGCTACTACTATACATATCTAAAGTGAATTAAAAACTTGCTTGCAGTTAAGCGATCCATCCCTATCTATCCTATTAGCAGCTTAATTTGATTGATTTGGATCTCTTCTCGTGAGCTCCGTCCACAAGTCCAGATGGTGCAATGCAACGTTAGCTAAGCCCCTCGATGTCAATGGAGTATGCATGGCCGGATGCCTTCTTCATTAATCAGCAGCTGGCGCTTGGCAATTTGCTGGCACGAACAGATCCGATCCAAGGAGAGTTCCCTGATGCAAATGCAGATGTGGATTTTAGTTTACTTTGCGTGCTTTGCGTAAGATGCCAACCACACATACACGGTTAGAAAAAGGGTTTATGCGGGAGAAATTTTACAGTATGTTACACTGTAAACCCCAACTGCGCGAGCAATGGCGAATGCAAGCGAGAGCCGGCCGGCGCACGCAGAGCAGGGTGCGACGACGGCATCATTCACTAGGAGGGCTCATCGTGACCTGCAAGGCGGAGCACCAACAAGGAGGCCGTCCGTGGGCTGGACTGGACATGGGGCATTGCTGACCGCTGTTTAAGCCTTAGTGCAGCTTGAGACTTCCTGAAGCTCATAGTAAACTTCTGTGAAACGTTGTGAAATTGGTTTGAACCTTGCCTGAAATTTCAAGTTTCAGATTCCAAACTCAAAACTGTAGTTTCAGATTTGAAATTCACTCAAACTTAAGTTCAGAATTTGGAGCTTACTAAAACTTGAATTTTCAGTTTTCAGATTTGAAACCCCTTGTACGATCTTCCGTACTAACTAGTTTCAATTACTAGGTTACAATTCACTGTAATGCTTCAAGATTACAAGTACAGAGAGTTATATAGTCAAAAAATCCTAGTTGTAGACGACTTGAACTAACAACCTATTTAGATATAACCAAAAGATATGGTAGTTAGAGATATTGAGTTATCTCCAACAAACTTCTCCTTAACTCAAAATCTATAACGAAGTTGTTTCCAGAAAAACCCTAAAGGATAATTAAGCACATGAATAAAAGTGCGTTAAAAGCCCAAAGGACTACTGAACAAGGAAGACTGGAACAGTCAAGCCAAACACTTGTAGTGCGAAAAACCACCAAGGGTATGAAAAGACTGGAATAGTCTTATCCAAACGCTTATCATGAAGTGAGTTTGAGTAAACTACCAGTAGGTCGAGAGAAAGACTAGAACAGTCAATCATACCCTTATGATGAATATATCGAATGGAAATTGACAAGAATTTATTCAAATTTGCTTCTAGTTTTCTTTCTATAAGAGTTTGAAATTATATTAATTTACATTCTGTTGTAGAATGAAGAGGCATTTATTTAGATCAGGTCGACATATAACTAAACATTATTCGTCAATATGTACAGTTTTACAGTGATAGACAATTAGATATGATGCTTGACAGCTTGAGTGTCTTTTTTTTATAATACTGGTTTTCATTCGTTCGTTTTAAATTATAGGCAGTCTCCCTTATTGCATCCTATGTTGATGTTCCTCTTCGATATCCACTGCCGTTGGGAAGTTTGTGGTCATATGTCCTTGATCATGCATCTTCAGTTGAACCATCATCTCTAGCCTCATCAGCAAGTTCAATCCCTCTGAGCACAAGCATAAGGACAATGGAATTCCCTCTGTTTTTTTGAAGGACCGGAGACAACAAGATCAGCATATGCAATTTTTTTGTTAAACAAGGTTAGTCTCCTTTCTAATTCAGGTATTTAATTTAATGCAAACTAAGCGTTTTAACACAAATAGCTCACTTTTTTAGGGCTATTGATCATAAAATTGTTTGGCAAATCTGGAAATACTGTCCCATATCAGTAAATCACTAGAAAATAGTACAAGTACAAGAAACCGAATATGATTTGGAAAAAAAAGGCCTATCTATATATATTCGCTAATCCCCATGACTTAGCTTCAGATATGTGGTTTAGAATCCAAATCCAAGCAGACCATAATTGTGGTTTGGTACTTGAGTGGGAGTGTAGGTAGACATAGATCAGGTTAGGGTAAATGATCAACCTTAAGTGAATTTGACAGAACGTTATGGAAGTACCAAAAGTGGCATCTAAGATGTTGGCATATTTTCAGACAATTTTTAAAGCTGTGAGGAAGAAATAATTAAACATAGAAATTAGTGATGCATGAAAGCTTAAATTGTGATATAAAAAAGTAACAGTGCATCCTTTTTCAGAATAAATTATAGTGCAATTGATAATTGTAGATTTGGTAAACTTTTAACCCAACATTTTCATTAGAGTAATTCTAGGTCAGCTATATAACGATCTGAAATCTTTGGTTATGAAAACTATTATGAGTGTACCTAACTACCTACCATCATCCCTTTTTGTGTTGATTCTTTCTGGACATTAACCTCTCTCATGTGTTGCTTGATATTGAACCGCTTCTGAATCACAGTGGTGTTGAAAGTCTTGGCCCGAGATATGTATTAGCTATAACCTCAAGCAGCTAAAATCGATCATCCGGTCACAACAATACATTTCTGATTGATTTAACTCAAAGAAACAATTTAAAGTTCTGAGAGTTTACTTATGGCTGAGTCCAGATACGGTTGGTGCTATTTTTAGCAAGCATCTATTTCGCAGGACACAAATGTGTTTAGGTTTCTGTTGCTGATATGTTCGTGTTAATGAGTAAATGGATGTGTCAGTGTAAAATGTTCTCACTTGCAGGTTTTTTTTAAGGAAACGGCAGGAGCTCTGCCTTACATTAAAGTTTGGAAATCGCACACAGCACCAGTTTGAGGAAACAAAACAACTGAGTAAACAGGATTTAGCTAAAGGGTGAAACTAAGTGTAAGGTAGAAAAGAATTGTCGCCTGTCTGGTCTCCCGGGGTACGTCTCAGGTACAGGTGTGTGCAACTGAGAAGCTACTCCATCGGATATGAAGAGGAACAGTAGCAGGCTAGCAGCCGATGTGGGACGTCAATGTGGCGAGGAAGTGGAGCATGTGGTCGCCAGTGCCAGTCATCGATTCTGAAAGTCCCAAGAGATGATGCCGAAGATATTTTGCACTGTTCGATATGAACTACCGAAGATCCTGTTATTCCATTCATTCCATATCACTTGCAGTGTACATATAAAAGAAATAGATAGATAATAAATGAGATATTGCTGCACAAAGCTAGCTGCTTTGTTGGATTTTGTGAAATAATTTTTGCATAAGATTACAACCAACTTGCAGCCAAACTCTATCCCTAATTTAATTCTAACCAACTTACAGCCAAACTCTATCCCTAATTTAGTTCTAACTAGAATTTCTATCCCTAACATGATTTCGAGTCAGACACAACTTGGACTTTTATTTATCTCTAATTCTCCAATACTCCCCCTCAAGATGGGCATGAGATACTACCATGGTCATCTTGTTACATAATGCAATACTCTCAATAGAACATTTATTCTACCTATAGCCAACACACCAAAGTTGCTTCCGAATACCAACACCAGTATCACCAATGACTTCACCAAAAAATCCATCTACGAACTACTCCTGGCCTCAACCTGTTCCTTCTCTACCCCCAGCCTCCACCACCTCTACCCACACACCCTAGCCTCGGCCTTCACCACCTTTGCCTCTACTATGACCCATTACGCTTGATTTCATTCTCAATCCTCTTCCTAGTTCTCTTTTCCCTCTTGCAATTTTTCTGATTGTGCGGTCTTCTCCTCTGTCATGTCTACATTGGCCCTAGGGCCACCTCTTCCTCCACCTTGACCTCTTTCAGCAGACCTATTCTTTCCACCACTACCTTCACTAGGGTGAGATGCCCCACACTTGTAACACTCGTCCTCTCGCAAAGTTCAAGTTGCCACATCTTGCACTATTGCAAATCCAATCATCATCATGGCCTCCAGTTCGTGAGAGAGGACAAGCCCAACTCAAGTGTCCCGTTTGCTTACAGTTGTAGCACTTCCTACCATCAGCTATGGTGTATATTGACCATATAGGGTTGCTATCCACCATCACTCTCTGTCGAGTTTCCTCGATAACCATAGCTGAAATAGCCTCCTTCATAGTTAGCAATGACACCTGATGACATATTGCAGCCATCCTGCTCTCAAACTCAGGGTTTAAACCTTTCAAGAAGTAACCCTACTACGTTGCAGCCACGCCTTATCGAACTCAATATCACCAGCACATGTCATTTGCAATGGATCATATTGATCCATGTTTGCCCACAACTGCTGCAGCTCACTAGTATATTCCTGCACGGTCTTTTTCCCCCTGTTTCAGACCATCTACCTTGCCCTGAACCTCTACTATCATCATCACATTGCTAGCTCTAGAGTACATGTTCCCTAGTGTCTTCCACATATCTGCTGCACTCGGGATCGCCTCCACTATCCTAGCAATGGATGGAAGCATCGAAGTCAATAACCATGCCACTACGACAGAGTGGGTTGTGTTCCACACCTTCCAATCCATACTCCCCTTATCTGCAGGCTTGACACAAGTCTCCTGCAGGTAGTGCTCCACCCCTTCGTCTTCAAAATTAATTGAGCCCTCTTGGACCAACTCAGGTAATTCTCACTCCCTTCTAGCTTTACATCATTTGGCATTAGCTCCAGCTTTAATTCAGATGATCTCGTTTCAGCCCTAGGACCTATCATGCCCATGGCGATGAGGTGTTGCAATATACCTCTTATCTCACCTTTTGTGACCAAAGAGGATTCTCCGCTTCCCACATCTACCATACTTTTCTCTGCAACTTTTCACTCAGCTTTTTCCTTAGCTTTCCTCGCAGCCTAATTCTCCTCAAGAGTCATCTTGTCTAAACAATTAAAGTAATGTTGATCACAAACCTATGCACGTATCACCACTATCATGGCAATTCTTCAAACACCAATTAATGCCTCCTCTTTTTTTCTCCCTACTCCTCTTTTTCCTTTCCCCTTTTTTCTCAGCTGGCTTTTCCTTTTCTCCTATCCTCCCTTCTTTCCTTTTCTCCCTACTCCTTTTTCTCATGGTCAAAGCCGACCCGACCTCCTCCGCTCGGCCACGTAACCCTAATCAGCTTCCTCCGTCGAAACCCACCACGAGTGCCACCTCCTCTGCGGCTGCCTACGCCTTCGTCCCCTACCCCTTGTCACCAGCCCCTTCTTCCCTGCCTCGGTGCCGCCCCTCCTAGTTGACTTTGATGGTAGGGAGAAACCCAATCCAGCAACCAAGCAGTGGCTACGCCCACACGTGGCAACCCGAAGCTCCCGAGCAATGGCAGCGATGAAGATCGATGCACGATTGCAAGGAATCTAGATCGACAGCACTTCTTCTCCAGCGTATGGATCTGGCGACCATCTACAACCCGGCCAGCCACGGCCCTCTCCCATGCGACGTGGCCATGTCGAACCACGTGCGATGGGCCGGGGTGACCAGCGGATCGAGGTGAGTTTTCCTTTTGGGATTAGGGTTTTGGCTCTAATACCATGTTGAATATTGTGGAATAATTTTGTGTGTTCGTTTGTAGGACCCCACACACTTTATTTATAGCATAAGATTGCAACCAACTTGCAGCCAAACTCTATCCCTAATTTAATTCTAACTATAATTTCTATCCCTAATATGATTCCGAGTCAGACACGACTTGGACTCTTATTTATCTCTAATTCTCCAAGATGCTTGTTCTTGTGAGACTTTTTGTTGCATTTTTTCCCAGCGTTTTGAACAGATCCTAGTGCAGATGTAAGGAGTAAGGACTTGAGGACAAAACCTCTGAGACAGTATCCTTTGCATCTTTGTTACTCTCCGGTCCTCTCAATTTGATCTATCACCAAGAACAGCACTTTGAAGAAAATTCTACTTAATTTCATAGTTTTCTAATTTTATTATGAACTCTTGTGTATGTTACCATGTTGTATACTTCTTTAGATTTTTTTTGAAAAAAAAACTTGTGTTTCTTTGTGAGTTTTTTTTGTGCCTGGCCACTTCTTTTGAGTTTTAGAATTTGTTATAATATTCATTTTTGTATTTCGTTCTAATATTTCAGTCGGTTTTCATTCTTTTCCATTTTTTTAGTGCTGAAATACTCCTTGGAAGTACAAGAGATCTCTACGTCAAAAAAAGTAAAGTAAAATATACGTGAAGGTCCTATGTAAAAAACCACCTTTACTATACGGTTAAGTGACAATACGATTTAACATAGGGGTTCTTTCGCAAACGCACCTCTAGATCTCCCTGACCTCTTCCATCCAGGCCGCACAGCCAGATCAGACGGTTGTCACTAACCCAATTTGGATTGCGTGTTTCATTCGCGATCCGATTCGAGGCGAGTGGAAACGGCAATACAATAGAGTTCAGGGGTTCGTGTGCAAAATATCCTCGCGGCTCCAGCGGTCCAGCCTTCGTCGATCTTGACCTCGCATTTTTTGATCGAACAGTCATGTCGGGGACCCACTTCACTTGCCACCGAATACGAATGGCGGCGTGGCCCCCGCTCCCAACTCCGGTGGTCAAGGCAATGGCGACGGCAAAGGCGGTCCGGGCGGAGGTGGCGGCTATGTACAGCGGTGAAACAGATTCGAGGAGGCCTGAGGACACATTTGGGAGAAACCAACTCGCTAAATCTGCTCGATTCCCTTTTCCTCGATCCGGAATTTCCACGGAATTTGGTTGCTTCGGGTTCCCCTGCTCCCTTCACACAAAGTTCCAAGCAAACACTTCCTCCTCCACCTTCTCTGGGTCCGAATATCCCATAGACTTATTCTTTAGAGATTGGGTGCAGTTACCCGTGGGGAAAGACACCTATTGGGTCGGAAGCAAACTTTGTTGTGTACAGTATTGCTGTGTTATGTCCTGAAAGTCTGGAACTTGAAGAGTTCTTGGCTGATTTCTTTATTTTTGACTAACATGTTTGTGGTCAAGGGTGATGCAATATATCGGTGTTCACCAAGGTGCTACACACTAGTTGGACGGCATATATACGCCTAGCATCTAATCGCCGATTAGACGGGCTAAACAGCCGCCTAGGCAGGATAAATCGGCCTAGTGGCTAAGCGGGAAGGTGGAGTCTAGTGCCTATCGTGCTGCCTAGGGGAATATTGCAATATATAGTCCAGCTTAATAAATCTTTGTGAGTCGGCAACTGTTGTGAATAACAAAATTTATATTTGAATTTCTGGACAATGGTAATGTCTAGTACTTTAGCCATATGAACAATTCGCTTTAACTGGATGATCCAGGCTTATAAGAGTATTGAAGAGAGCAAGGCTCTGTAAGTTGATTTTTCAGCTTTATTTTTATGGTTTCACTTCTCTGAACATATGGGCAGGTTTCTCTGTATTACAGCACTAATCTGTGTAGTTGGTTCATGTTTCAGGTACAGTTTTTGTTTGAATTTGGCAATGCTTCTGTTCCAGTGTAATTGAAGGAACAAAGATGTCAGCTCCAATTGGTGCAGTCCCAGTTTCATCTACAAATGCTAACCGTGCATTGATCTTGGGAACACATTCTAGCCAATTTGTTATGGCAAATGGGCTCATGGGCTATTGGGTACAATATTTTTAGCAGGAATCGTATGAGCCAACTATGTTCGTGGTGAATCAGTTGCTGAAATTTTCCTCTGGGCACAAATAGATGTGATAACTGATCAATTATGTTTATACCGGCGGGTTGAAGTTTAGCAAAGCATTGCTAACTTAACTTTCTGTGAGAGGTTAGCCTTCTAGAAGCTTGTGGGTTTAGTTCAACTCAAGTGATTTCTGGGTATAAAATTTAGGGATGTCTGATCTCATGAGGAATCGAGGAGCTTTCCACAGTGGGTTCAGTTCAACTCAAGTGATCCATGGCACAGTATGTCCTATTGTGGACAAGTATGCGGTGGTTTTGAGTACTTGTTACTTCCTACTTAGGTTTTCTCCAGAAAATATTTGACTTGTTCGGTTTGCATCTCTCGGTGGGCTTATGTTAACCATTGCAGTGTTGATGCGATTGACGAACGTAGCTCGATGCCGCCATTGCTGGATGCTCTTCTTGTTCTGTATGGACTCAAGTTCTGTCTGGTTTGGAATCCAGAAACTGAGCCCTTGGTTGATGTACCAAATAGCACGAATGTACAACAGTTGTGAAGCGAAAGTACATCCACAGTTTAGTTGAAACCTGCTGACCCAAGAGAGAGCTATTTTCCTGTACCTTGCAGTTGTACAGCTGACGAGTAAAATGAGATGACTTGTTTAGTTCCTTTTTCTCCCTTTATCTTTGTTTATGATTTGTGGTTGTTGATCTAGCAACCGCTGATTCATGCAGCTTGGCCCACCCTTACCCCACACGAAAAAGTGGAGCACATGGTGCACTATCATTGTACCATATGAGAACAGGATAAAAAAAACAGACGGACCTCAATGTGTACCTGTAAATGGATGCTGAAATCAAGATGATTGAGCTTCTAAGCCATTTCAATCACAGCTATCCGAGAGTTGATGAGGGCAAGACTGGCACTTTTGACGCTGTTTCTACCTAAAGACAAGCTAATCTTCCTAGCATTGTCACACGATGGACAGAGACTGACACCTATTTGTCTTAGCTTTGTTGGTGAGAGACCATGTGGTGATCTATCCATATTTATGATGAGTAATTGATCGTGTTTGAGTGTGTAGTGTTCAGGTTTGAGTTTGTGTTTGATTTGAAGCAATTTGAGATGCTGTCAGTCAATGGCGGTACTACTGGTCCTGGGGGTGGCACTACCGCCCCATGAGAGGCGGTAGTTATTCTACAGAGAGGTGATTCTCTGGGTTGAGTAAGGACTGCACTACTGGCCTTAGGAGCCGGTAGTACTCTAGTAAGCGGTAGTTATTTTTCAGAGCATGCATTTTTGGTTCAGACAGGACGATACTTTCGGCCCCAGATTGGCGGTACTACCGGCCCTGGGGCAAGTAGTACCGTTTTTTCCAGCGAAGTTTGATTCTTGTGTTGATTTTGTAATGTTTACTGCATATCTTTGTGAACAATGCTACGTGACAGTTTGGTTATCTGTGTTGGTTGTAGAACTTCGGAGCTAGGTCATAGTGAGTTGAGAAGACCAGGATTAGGCTAAGAGAATTGATGCCCATACAATCAGGGTGATGCCGAAGATGACTGAGGTCAGGGAGTTCTTGCAAGCCAGGAAGACTTGAGCTGAAGCATGAGCCACTGGTGATAGATATGGCGGGCAACGGTATGGATCAGGACTAGGCTTAGGGACGAGCCGAGGTCCAGAACGGTCAAAGAAGCCAGAGCAGTCATGGTCAAGCGGACAAGAACATATGGTGTGCCAAATGACTTGAGCCTGTTTGTAGGGGAGGATGGTTTGGGGGGGAGTCTGGACCCGTGAGAGGTTTGGCGGCAAGTCATTAGGGCCACATAAAAGGTGACGAAACATGGGCGATGCTTCGAGGCGAATGAAAGACCGGTAGTGGGGCAAATTTGTAATTTACCAATTACCAAAGATGATGGTGGTTTGGAAAACCGCGGCGCTGGCCTAAGTGGTTTAGGTCAAGTCAAAGAGAGCATGAACGCGAATTCGGGCTCGTGGAGCGAATTGGAGCGTCATGAAAAATGCCACTTTGAGAAGCGTGCGTATGAGTGAATAAAACCTGTTATATGTTGGGTTAACTGGTTAGCCCATATAAATATGAGTTGTATCCACTTGGTGTCCAGGTCTAGGGTTACCTCCTCTATATAAGGGCTTGAGAGATATATAGAGAGACAAGCAACTAGAGAGGGATTAAGGCACAAGGTGGTAGAACAAGATTTTGTGTTTCTTAAGCTTTGTAATCATCTCTCTTGATCTGAAATGAAAATCAATTTCGTGCTCAAGATTTTGCTTTTGTTTTGACCATTTCCCTTCTTGAGTTGTTGATCTATATTTAGTGTATTTCTCTCTTGATCTTGTGTTGCCAAGGATGGATGATTGATGGATGAATTCTTTGTAGATCATATCCCAACCATTTAGGCAAGCTATCGCGTGATCATCAAGAGATTTCTCAAGAAAACGGTTTTTGACTTCAGAAGTAAGGATTCGTGGTAGATCGTGTTCTTGAGCTTTTGAGGGCTGGTTCTTTGGTGTTCTAGCTTGTTGTAACATTTGAGAGATCATCTCAACCATCAAATTCCTACGAGCAAGCTCAGGTGAAGTTTTTTTATTTGACCCGATTTTAGTGCAATTTTTTCTAAATTTAAAAAAGATCGGAACTTTGATATCAATCTTTTTAATTGATGGTTGTAATAGGTTCTTGGTATCCATAGAAAGGTGCATACAAAGTTTCACGAGTTTTTAATCATCCAATCAAAAGTTACATCAATTCTTGGATTTGCATTCGTACTGATTTTACTGTTTATCATGTACTACCGTCCCATGTGATACGGCAGTACCACTCCAGACTGAGTTTCTCTGAAAATTTATATTTTCACTCATATTTAATTAAGTGAGGCTTTGGATTAATTCTTTTAGAGAAATATTATTGTTGATCATTGTCCTCCCTCTCGTCATCATTTTCGGTCCTCCGGTTGGGTCTGTATGGTTTGCTTCAGACACAAGAATAATAATCTGCACGAGCGCACGAACTAGGCCAGGTAAGATGGATAGCCACAGGGAAGACTGTTTGGAACTACTGAGGTGAGGTGAGCACGACAGCTAAAGACTCGAGAGCAATAGATACCAATATCGCCTTCCACTTTGGAAACCTCTCTTTCCCACTCGACACTCCCATCGATCAGATCAGGCCATCGTCGCCTTTTCGTGCCGGCCAAAGCATTTTCGCTCCAAAGCAAAGAATCCTAGAAAAAGGAGGAGAGCGGCAGTGCAGCTCCCTGTCTTTGCTTTGGGATTCTTTACTAACTCCTTTCCATTGTTTCATGTGGTTGAGGTATCCCTTCCTTGCTTCAGGCAACTGAGGGTTTCGGTTCTTGGTGCCATCCATTGCCTGATTCTTGTGCGGTGAGGCATGTTTGTTGAGCTCTATTGCTAATTTGTTATTGTGCCAACTGACATTGTGGGCTTCTTGTGTGGTGATATCCTGTATGCTGTGATGGCTCTTAATTTAGTTTCCTGGTGTTGATCTAATAATCCAATCTTTCTTCTCAATGATCTGTAAATTTTCTTTGGTTTTGGTTTTGCCGTTAGAGTAATCATTTGCTTCTTTGTTGTTTTCCTCTCTTTTTGGAGCTGATAATAGGCATTTATAACTAAACAACACTAGTCTAAAAAAATCAACAATACTAGTTAGTGGATTCAGAAATCTGCTTTGTGTTAAAAGACTGCATATCTGATCAAATTAGTTCCTCTTGATAGCAATTATATGTCCATCTTGTATATACTGATGCTCTTTCTAGTACCTGTTGAATGTTAGACGATTAGAGATGAAGTGTTTGTATTAACTGTGCTATTTATCTTGATCCGTAACTGAAATGATCATGGCATCGTCATCTTATTTTAGCAGTTTGATTCGTCTTCACATCCTTAAACTGTTTGTTTTGAATCATCACCATAGTATTATAGTATTGACCTGCTTCCTCTTTCCTATCACCAGGCCAGGTTTGTGTCTCAAGGATAAATTCAAAGAAATAAAAATGGATTTTGATTCAACAAATCTTGTGCTGCACATCAAGAGACTTGTGTATTCCTCTATCAGACTTGGATTTCATTCTGCTTGTGATTATCCAATAGTGCTCGGTGCTGGCATTTTGTTGCTGTTTCTGCTCAGACTTTGTCCTTCTCTATTCTCTTTCCTATTGTCTTCCTCTCCTGTCTTCCTGTTAACTGCGCTTCTTCTTGGAGCACTTTTGAGTTATGGGGAACCTACTGTTCCCGTGGTTGGAGAGGAAACATTGAAAAATCAACAAATTTTGTCCCTTAAATCCGAGTTTTCCATTGCTGATTGTTCAATCCAGGATGTTGAAAACGTTACTGTTGAGGCTCACTCAGAGAAGAGAACTGACAGTGGTGAAGCTTATGTCGGGGAGAGAGCTTCCAATGATAATATGCATGATATTAACTGCGAAGGAAAAAATATTGCATATATGGCATCTGATACTGTTCTTAGTGAAGAAGTACATGTCAAGGAGAAAACTTCCAATGATAATTTGCATGACACTCACCGTGAAGGAAAAAATATCACATCTATGGCAACTGATTGTGTTCTTTGTGTAGAGTCTTCAAATTGTGCCAAGAGCAACATTATTATGGAAAGAGAAGATCATGTTGGGATAAAGAGCAAGAAGGTTGAGCTGCAAGAATTTGAGAGCACCAATCCTGAAAATGGCAGCAGTGAAGTACAAAATCAGTATCAGTTGGGTGAGTTTATGGGCTCATGTTGGCAACCTGTTATGAGGCAGGATCCTTGTTCTGATTCTGAATCTGATCTTACTGAGAGTTCTTCTCCTGATGCATCAATGACTGACATTATTCCGATGCTTGAAGAGTTGCACCCACTGATAGACTTGGGGACTGGCCACCCTTCCTTGGCCGTCAGAGACAACTTGGACTCCTCATCAGATGACAATGAAGATGACCTTGAGGAGGAGGTCGATGTTAGCTTGGATGAAGAGGACGGAGCGGAAGGGCACAAAGATGATGGAAACAACTGGAAGGATGTTATTGATCTAAATTCTATGGATACGGAAAAGAACAATAAGCTGGAGAGTCTAATGGAGCTTCAAAGAGCAAAGAACATTCTGAAGTTTGAACTTGACAAGAGGTTAATGGACTTGCAAGCAGCTGATGCAACTCAGAAATTGAAGGAGGCATCATGCTTTCATGTTCAGGTTCCCTCCATTTCCGCACCGAGGAGGAACCCATTTGATCCTTCAAATGATTCAGAGGAAATGATAGAGTTACCACAGATTCCTGATTCAGCACCATCTGTTCTCCTTCCACGGAGAAACCTATTTGATCTTCCGTTTGACCAAATCGTGGACCATGACAGTCAATTGCGAGAAACTTGGACTCCTCGTTCTTACTTTCCAGCAACACAGCATAGGAAGCACAGGAACTTATACGGACAGCACTCTGCTTATCTGCAACATCACAATGGTATCAAGCTGGAGAGAGGTGAAATCAGTGGAAAAGATGCTTGTGATAGTCACTCAGACAACGATGCTGAGCAAGAAGGGAACAATGGCAAGTTATTTGGTTCACTGGAAGCACATATAGGTGAAGAGATTAAGATACTAAGTGCGGCAATTTCAGACGTGGGTGTGTTAGAAGTAAATCATGGAATGGATGAAGGCGATAAAAATGCTGACCTCAGTGATGATATAAATTCATTCCCTATCATGAAATCTATATCTAGCACTCAAGAAGTGAAGGATTCAGTTAATGCAGGTAAAATCGTTCATTTTCATACTATAACAAATGTAATGCAATTTGCCTAATGGAAATGTTTGCTCAACTGAGGCTGATGTCGTGCAGGTAGCGAGCAGTCGATATTGTGTTCTCTATCCAAAGTAAATAATTCTGAGCCACGCATTGTTGAAGCAGACTCCATCGGTGAAGTTGACTCATTGTTTAAGTGCCGTATGGAGGAAGTACTAGTGCAATCCATTTCAGAGCACAGTATCGGTCAACCGATGACAATTAAACTTGAAGATGAATTGAGTGACCCATTATCTTCAGACTCTGGGATGCATGTCATCGAAGCAACTTCAATTGAAGAATTGCATTCGCAGTTTGCACGACTCAATGAAGAACCACTGACATGTGCTGCTTCTGACTCCACTTGTCATAATGAGTCGATTCAAGACAGATCAAGCGAAGCATTACCTGTAGTAAATGAAGATAATTCAAAACTGCCAATTGAAGACGGGTCTACAGAGATGTTAACATCAAGAGGAGATCAGCAGACTGCAGATAGTTCTGAGCTTCAAGTTATTGAAGCAGGATCTATTGAAGATATTAACTCATTCATTAAGCAGCATTACGAAGAAGCACAGAAGAATGATACCTTGGAGTTACCTGTGCAAATTGTTGAAAAATCCTCAACTGACCAGTTTTCTTCAGACCCTGAGCAACCTGGATACTTTTCTGAGCTGCATGTTCTTGAGGCAAGCTCAGTCGAAGACCTAACTGCAGTGCACGAGAAACTTCATGGCGAAGTGGAGATACGTAGTGCATCTGATCTCACCACAAAGCTTCAAGACAATTCAAGTTCTGAGCTACATGTTAAAGCAAGCTCAATAGAAGAGGAAACTAGTCTAGCTAAGCAACTCGATGGAGAGTCGCAGATGGAAACTATCTCAGATTCTGCTATTCACGAGCCAACAGCTGTGAAGCTCGAAGGCAAACCAAGTGAGCCATTGACTAAAGATGGTGAGCTTCCTGTTCCAGAAGCAAGCTCAGTTGAAGTGATGAACTCACTATTCAAGCAACTCGAAGAAGAGGTGCAGTCACAGATGCCTCAAAGCTCAGAGCATAAGTTTGGTCAATATACAGAAGAGAGTGCTTCTGATATTCTAGCTCTTGAAGCAAAGTCAATCGAAGTCATCATTTCTGCTTCCGGGCAGTTAAGCAATGGTCATAACAAATGAAGATGTCTCAAGATGGTGAAGTGGATCCAGTTGAGCTTAACTCTGGACTGCAGGTTACTGAGTCCAAAACTCTAAATGATGATACATCTGGCAGTGGTTTTGAAGTAACTGAACTCAAAATTTCTGCTGAAAAGGCAGAATATACTGTAATTGAAGGGCAGCCAGCTGAAGATATATGAGTTTGCATATTGGACTAAAACAAGTCCCATAAATCAACTCCCCAAAACATAGTACCGACTGTCAACAAGATTTGTTCTATGTTTGTATGTTCATTTTTCCTTTGACAAATAAGCAAATAGCGGATTTGTAGTTTTGCTCTTCAGGAGGTTGCCTTTTAGTTTTTCTACTTTGTAGGAGTTCATGTTTGAGCGGTTGTTCCATCCATGTATACTTGGATCTTATTTTGTTTGTTCGTTTCACATCTTCTTGATCAATCGATTGTGTAACTCCAAGAGTTGGCTCGCGGTAATGTTTATGTAGCATTACTCCGTAAAGAAACTGTTTTCAGCCTACCGGTAACCCTTGCTTGCGTTTCCGTCATGGATTGGACGGGAGCGGGAGAAAATGTTTTTTTATGGTCAGAAAATTTTGAGAAAATAATAGCACTCGAATGAGTCTAGAAAACTTGTTAGTGTCTAGATCATGCTGATGGGCCTGGCCCAACGTGGAACCGATATGGTTCTGGGCCGTCGGGATATTGCTGCAGCTCGTCTAGTCGACACTATACTAGTGTAGGGGCAGAGGCGGACCGAGCGGGGTCAGGGGGCTAGAGCACCCCTTACCCCCGATCACACCATGGATACCCTCCTTAGCATCTTCTACCCAACGTGGGGCGCCACCACACTGTCGTCATGGAAACCGGTTAAAAAATTAAAACTTGAAGGCCGGTTTAACACCCTCTAAATTTATGTCCTGGGTCCGCCACTGTGTAGGGGTGAAAACAGCTTGATATTTCCCGTCTGATCCGATGAGCTGACACGAGTTGAGTTAAGCTAAGCTAAGTGAGCTAGGGTAATTAGTTAGAAGCTAAGCTAAGTCGCACCGTGAGCACATGCACATTAACACATACATACAATAAGAGGACTGAAGAAATAAAACCGTAGCTAATTATCTAGTATACAAGTAAAACGGGGGATTTGATGATTTGTCCCGTTTTAGTTGATGCAATTGATAATTTGTCCCGTATGTCTCACTGACATGTGGCCCCAGGGCCCGCATGCCAATGGGACATCACAGGGCAAATCATTCATTTTTTCCAAGTAAAACATAGGTAATTAGTCAGGAACCGATTAACAATCCTAACAATTCCAAGCCAACCAAACATGATTACATTGACATACATTAATTTAAATATTTAGCAAATTAAAAAGTTTTTCACATCAAAAGTCATCATGGTGAATATTTAGTTACCGAGCCTTAACAAGTTAATGAGCGGCTTATGAGTTAAGCTCGGACGCGGCTCGTTAAGATACCAAGTTGGGAAAACGGCTCAGCTCGACTCGTTTATTTTATGAGCCGAGCTTATAATGAGCTATGTTCGAGTAGCTCAGAAGCTTTAAGCTTTTCTACCAGCCCTAGCAACATCAAAGGACCGGTCGGCGAGTCGAAGGGCGAGAGAATGTTAGGTTGGATGGGGGTGGCCAGCGAGAGTGAGGGAGTTGTGATCGGCGTGAAGACGAAGAAGGGAGACAGTGAAGGTGGGAAAAGAGGGCAGTTGGGGCAACAAGAGGCCAAGAGATATATCGTCGGAATAGACTTCAACGGTACAGCGTGTGGTAACGGTTCTTAAAATATAAATGTGCGTTTGAACTTTGAAGCAATACTAATATCGTTGCATCTCACTCTAAGCAACTCACCAACTCTGGATGAAGCCGTACAGAGAGAATTTAATTTGTTTAGGCTCGACGATGTGTGAACAGTCATGGATTCCCCTTCCTCCCGAACCGAAGGAAATAAGAAATTAAGCTTCACGTTGACGGCGATTAGTATTAGTATATACTGTTTGTGTATCATCGCTGCAAGCATGTTTATGTTGTGGACTAGGTTCACTGATTCATGTTAGAATTAATGTAAACTAAACATGAACATCATTAGCTAGTCTAAATCATGATCACCAAAACAATTATGCGGAAATAAGCATTAGATGAGTTTACTGACCCGGACAAGAAGCGGTCTCCATTAGGCGGTTCTTTTGGTCGGTGAAGAGTAGGTGTCACAGTAGGCACGGCGCGATGAAGAAAAATGGGAGCATCGTGATCTTCACGGTGATGATTAAGGCCTTCGGTAGCCTAGCGCCAAAACCCTAGATCGGATGGGTATCGGGAGTGGCCAGACTCAAGAACAAAAAACTTAACCCCGAATTCTGGCCTCTCTCTTCTTAATATGGCGTTGGCTCTCGGGACCGAACCAACTAATATCCTTTTTATAAGCTCCCGATCAGAGCGCGGTAATGGAGGGATTAGCCTCATAATTTTCGGATCTGGCAGTTAAGCCCTTAAAATTTGGATCTGGCAGTTAAGCTGAGTTCATAACCAACATTCTCCCACTTGATCGAAGGCTAATTTCATAAGTCCATACTTAGCAGAACAACACACCAAGATAAAGTATTACAGCGATTAAATTAAGCACCGTTGTAACCCCAGTATCTATAGTGCATCATTCTATCTCGATAGGATAATTACTTATACTTATTTGGGAGATGGCTTGTACACTTATGGTCCTTTTGTGCATTTTGTTTTCATTTGTCATCATGTGCACAAACTTTATAATTTCCAGAGTTGAAATTTTGAGATCTCAATTTATCCCAGAAGTATAGGCTGTCAATAAATCTTATGCCGGCACTAACTTTTAGACAAGCCTTTAACAGGGAATCATTAACCTAAACATGATGTATAAACTTATATATTAAACATGGTACTTAAATCTTATAGGCTGAACATCAATAATTCGATTCTGGATTATATCTTTCACAACGTCATGTGTTTGGCAAAACCACTTGACATGTTGTTACTCGAAGCAAAAATTGCACTCTTACATAATAAATTCCGGGATAGAAACTTAAGCCAAAAATAAATTCTCTTATTCTTAAACCACAATAGCCTATTGTGGATTTTTTATTATCTAATAGCCTTATGACATGCCACAAGTCTGCTTGCATCATTAATAATGCCTTAAATTTAGAGCCATTCCACAATATAGCTCTTTCTGCAAGGTTGAAGTTTTGACTTGATGTGGATTTCTTAGTATCAACACACCTTGTATAACCAGTGTCTGAATAACCCATAACTTTACGATTATCAGACTTCTTATATGTGAGCATGTAATCATTAGCACTTTGCCTATGATGCAAAGTTGTCTTTAGTAGTTTTAGTGGTCGATTACGGATTAATATTCGCCAAGTATCCGGTAACAAGCGTTAAATAAGGCGTATACAAACTTAATTATACATAATGTTCATGACAATGAGCGTAAGAAAAACTTTTGTCGCCCTTAATAATCGGAGTAAACTCCCTTAATATTGGACCTATCTTGGTGAATCTTAATAGTCAAAACATGAGAGACATCACCAAGACAATCTTAATTCTCATAAGGAAATATTTGGGTCTTAAACATTAATGTCCCTATTGGTGAAAGTCAACAAGACATCGTCTATATAAACAGTTAAGATGGTTAAATTTACTCCCACTGGTCTTAAGGTTAAAACTTAAGGTATCTTTATGTGAAGCTCGCATTATTCATAAACTCCAGAATCAACTGGAGGTGGAACTTTTAGAGACCAAGGATTGCTATTCTCTCGGACTATCGTCATTGGAACATAAGCACGATTGTCGTCAAGTAGAGCTCCCACTGGAATCAATATTTCTATAACCTCAGTGGTTTACAAACTCAGTGGTACCCTTTAGTCTGGATGGAATCTTTGACAATATCCCATGTATATAAGTGTCTTAATTTCCCCAGAGTGTAAGATATTAATATTAATTATTTAAATCTTTCCATCCATTAAACTTATTGACAAGGAGAGTATCTTTAATAGAGTAAGAAATTTGTTCATGAGGTTTATGTCTCACGTAATGAAGCTTTTCTTTTCTCAATGAGACGTCTCATTCTCCCCCTCGAAATGTGGTACAAGCAATCATGCCACGATTTCGATGAACTCTCATAAATATTTCATTTTTGATGAAGCTAATAGAGTTAGCAATATACTTAATGCTCCCCAAATAATTTATAAAAGTGTAAGCAAATTATCTTTCATAATGGGAATATAAGTTACATTATTAGGATGGGGTTGAAAACATAACTTAGTACTGATGGAAAGCTTCCAACAACTTCAACATTAGCCTCCTATTCATTCTCTAAGGCTTCGCTTTAAAACTTTCATAGTCTTGAGGTAATGTTGGCAGCATAAACGTAGTCTTTTAGTATTTAGCCAACTTTCTTAATGAATGCACACATTTATGGGCACAATCATAGTTCACTTCCCATTCTTCATTATTGTTGTTACATTATTTATGAATGACGTAATGAAGTGAATTAGAAAGGCTCCATAATTTTTCATGCCCTAGCTCATTGACTTTGAGCACTCTTATGATCATAATACTGGCAAGAACTTTTGAGGAGCTTCATGATGCTTTTTCATTATTGCCAGATAGTCATAATTTAACTGGAGGATTGCTCCTCCAGATTCTAAATTTTATGATCAAAAGAGACATTTACTTAAATTGCTCCCACTAGTCATCAAAATATTGAATTCTTATCAATGTCTAAGTTATTAGATGCTTTTTCTAATGGGAGCCAATCATCAACGTTATGTTTGTGTGCGTAATCAATAACCTCAAGAATAATATGCTAATAAATTACTTCTTTTCTTATTAGAGTACTAAAAACAGCCGAAGAAGTTATAGCTGAATTGACAATATGGATATAACACTGATCATTACTTAATATCCACAAAAGTGAATGATTGTCTGTGATGAAATTAACCATACGCTGATCAGGTTAATAACATGCTAATGACAAAGCTTAACAATTTTAATTCGCTTCACCATCAGGCAAAAACGAAGAAGAGCTTAACTTGAGGAAAGAATCAGCAGTCCATCTTCGCATCACCTTTTGGCAGAAATGAAGAATAACTGGATTCATTAAAGGGGATGGCAAATGATCACAAACAACGTTGGTCAGTATGTAACCATGAGCCATAAAACGTAATCTTTAAATCAACATGAAATCTCTAACCAAAACTTCTCGTTGGTTCCATTTTGATTAGAGAAGCTATGGGAATGACACATGACTATAATCAACTTTGGTCAGAATATAACCGTGTGTCACAACATAATCCCAAAACATGACTTCAGTTCCAAACCGTATAACAGAAAATAACTTAATCTATGGGAATGGCACACAATCGCAAACAACTTTGGTCAGAATGCAATTATGGCCACAACATAATCCCAAAACTTTATTAAATCTCTAACTAAGACTTCTCGTTGGTTCCATCTTAATTAGAGATATCTTAATTATAATGAAGTCTTTATCATATAAATGCTTAAAAAGACTCAATAACTTAATTAATATAAGAATTAATTAAATGTCACATGACCCATAAAAGACGTTAGTCAGTATATGGTCACGAAGCATTTAATTAATCATAATCACATTGTCTCAAAGCAAGATACATTAATAAGAGACAAAAATTAATCACATGATCAAAATTACTGAGCATTAGACATCAAGTACTTAATTGCGGAAGCGTAAACAATTAATAATTAATGAGCAGCAAATTAAATGCTAAATTGAAAATAAGGGAAAAACTTAAGCTCATAATTTAGGGCAAAAGAAAAGGTAACATATGTGGAAATATAAACAACTTAGGTAGAAACATAATACTTAACTAATCCCCATCTTAGCTTATTCTCAAAATGCACTAAAGCGTTATTTGTGGCCTATCTGAGAAAACATCCATAAACCAGCTTAAACTTATACCCAAAGATGGGCTCATAAATAATGCATGGCTTAGGATCTAAAATATTTCATCAGTGAGCAATAAATTTTGACAATTCATGATTATAAGCAACTTTTGTCGAAATACAACCATGAAAAGTCAACACTTAAGTATATTAATGTCCATAACTTGGTTATAGTCCCAAATCAAAATTTTCCGTTGGTTCTATTTTGATTTGAGACAAACTTAATCATAATAGGCAAGAAAACATTAACTAAATTTGCGCATTCCTCAATTATCATAATTTCATCACTTAGGACAACTAAACATTAACAAAAAGATGTATAAAATGATGCATTATTACTGGGCAATTAACATTAATTATTGCAGTGCATAAAGAGGAAGAACATTAATCATAAGAAATGCACTGAAATTAATTAATGCCCAAAAATTAATCATGAAATTAGTCATAACATTAATGCCTAGGAAATAATCATCCCATGGAAATATTTAATTGCCACATTAAATAATATGCCCAGAAAATAAATCATGAAATTAATCATAACATGAATGCAGGGAAATAAATAATCATAAAATTGATCATAATATAAATACTCATGAAAGGAATACTTAATTGCTGAAAATTAAAATGAGCCAAATGAAAAATACCCAAATATCGATTCGCCCAAAGACATCCGGCCCGGCGAGGCGACCGCGCGGCCCGACCACGAGCACGCGGCCCGACCAAAGCGACCAACTGCGCCACGGCCCGGCTCGCGCGGTAGCGCTCGGCGTGCGTGCGACGCCCAGCGCGAAGACGAAGAAGCGGCCTACTCGGCGCGCCACGCTAGAATCGGATGCGGCGGCGCTTCGGCGCGGCCCACGCTGCGAGGCGGCGGCGCGTCCGTCAAGCGGCGGCCGTCGCGACGCGAGGAGCCACCATGCGCGCGAGGCGGCGGCGCGCCGTCGATCCGAAATGGACGATGCGATCACTGCGGATGGATCAAAGCGGCGATTCGGCGGCGAAACCCTAGCCAAAACACTCCGCCTCCCGAAAAGCGCGCAGCGCGACCGAGCAAGAGGCGAAAAGCGAAAGCGGCGCGGCGGCGCGCAGACGCGAGCGGCGGCGTCGCGGCGCAGGCCAGACCGCAACGCACGCGAGGCGGATCGATGCCGTCTTGCGGCTGCGCGAAGGCTACAAGCGAGAACACAGCGCGGGCGAGACTAAGGCCCGCGGCGGCGAACCGGAGCGTGGCGCGCGGAGCAGCCGACGGCGACGAAGGCATCGGCGACGACGACCCGTTGAGGTAAGCCCCTCGAAACCCCCTCTTAGGTCTTTAGATTTGCTTGATTTTGGGGATTTTGGGGAAAAGGGTTTTGGGATTTAGACACTGAGGATTCGAATCTGCTCTTTCCCCTTCTTCTCAATGCTAACCGAGCCCAAGAACCATACTAATCCAACAAGAACATGGCTTAAACCGGGCTAAAAAAAAGGGATCATGAATAGACTAGGATGGCTCTGATCCCAAATGTTAGAATTAATGTAAACTAAACATGAACATCATTAGCTAGTCTAAATCATGATCACCAAAACAATTATGCGGAAATAAGCATTAGATGAGTTTACTGACCCGGACAAGAAGCGGTCTCCATTAGGCGGTTCTTTTGGTCGGTGAAGAGTAGGTGTCACAGTAGGCGCGGCGTGATGAAGAAAAATAGGAGCACCGTGATCTTCACGGTGATGGTTAGGGCCTTCGGTAGCCTAGCGCAAAAACCCTAGATCGGATAGGTATCGGGAGTGGCCAGACTCAAGAACAAAAAACTTAACCCCGAATTCTGGCCTCTCTCTTCTTAATATAGCGTTTGCTCTCGGGACCGAACCAACTAATATCCTTTTTATAAGCTCCCGATCAGAGCGCGGTAATGGAGGGATTAGCCCCATAATTTTCGGATCTGACAGTCAAGCCCTTAAAATTCGGATCCGGCAGTTAAGCTGAGATCATACCCAACAATTCACGCACGCGGAAAAGAAAATAAAGAAAGACAAGACTGCAAATTAAGCTCGATCAACCTACTAATATATCAACAATACTACTATACTATACTACCTGGCTGGCTAGCTGCCATATGTGTGCAGTACACTGAGTCATGGACTCTGAAGTTTTTCTATACATGGGTTACCAAATTTGTTGCAGTTTGTTTCCAGCTGTTTCGAATTCTGTATGCAACTCGTAGTATGCTAAAATCCTCTCTGAAAAATACGATGTAGTTTAATTAGCTCATTGTCTTCATCTGTACGTACTTTGTCTACTCAGATTCAGTGGTTATCTTCTGCATCGATCACTATAATAATTCATCTGTACGTACTTTGTGTATTCAGATTCAGTGGTTATCTTCTGCATCGATCACTATAATAATATTCTACCACGGAGGAGAAGGGGAGGAGAGTAAAATGGCAAGTTGCTGGTTATCTTCTGCACCGGGCTTAGGTTCAGTATTGGTTGCAACACGCAATGAAACAGCGACCGACAGTTGTGGTTGAGGCAGCCTTCCTTTTCCGCTATTAACCACTACTTAGTCTACTGCTAGTAGTATCATCAAGCGATCCAATAACCAATCAACGTAGCTAGCAAGCGAGAAAAGAAAACCATTAGCAATGGAAACGGTCTTCCTTTTGCCCCCTCGTAGACATTAATAGTCTTCTACGACTAGAAAAAAATATGCAAATTGAGTAAAATATGTTGATTAACTAGTATCGCCGAGCGAATCAATAGCCGATCAACGCGACTAGCGAGCGAAAATAACACAAGCTATTAGCAATAGCAAAAGCAGATGAACAATGGATAAAAATACGAGAGAGAGCAATCCGACAATCTTATGTATTGATATGACTTTATGTGTAAAATAGATAACCTCTGCTCTATATTTAGCGTCAACTAGACTAAAGAGTCATTTTTATATAGACATATCTCTTCTTGGAGACGAAGTTAGGGATGGCAATCAGACCCGCGGGTTTTGCATCCGATCAGGTCGGTTTGGGTTCAAATTTTCACCCGTGGGTTCTTCGGGTCGGGTACTCGAGATGGGTTCGGGTCGAGTTCGGGTTTATAAAACCACCCACAGGTACCCATCGGGTATCGTCGGGTTCCGAGTACCCATCGAGTTTGGGGTCGGGTTCTGAGTACCCGCCGGGTTCGGCTCGGGCTTTTTGGTTCGGGTTTCTTGTCGGGTCGGATTTTGCAAAATCCACACCCGACCCGACCTATTAATTACAGTACTGCACAAACCCGTCGAGTACCCACCGGGTTCAGGTTCGGGTATAGTTTTTTACCCGATAGGGTATTCGGGTTCGGGTTGGATTTTGTAAAACCCGCACCCGACCCGACCCGTTGCTATCCCTAGACGAAGTTGGAAACACGGGAACCTTGGAAAAAAAGGAATAGAGAAAAGAATACATTGCACACGCAAGATGTATTACATCAGTTGCCTCCTTAAAAACCTTCCAAAAAAACTTCTAGTAAAACCTTACTAAGGGAAAAACAACCTTTTTATTTTTATGATCACATTTAACTTCAAGATTAAAGGAAACCATTTTTGAGGACCTAATACATATGAGTTTCATATTTAGAGAAGTACTCCTCTTGAACTCTGCATATCTCTAAGTTGCCTTATTTTAATGCCAAAAACACATCTTTCAAAGCTAGATGTTGGCAAGGACTTAGTAAATAAAACTGCAAAATTTTCACAAAACTTAGCATGCAATATCTTCACTTCATCTTTCTTCTGGAGCTTATGAGTAAAGAATAATTTGGGAGCAATATACTTCGTGATACTCTTAACATAACCCAATTATATTTGTGCAACACATGCAACATTGTCTTCACAGATAATTATGAGGTTTGGATGGTATTCATGCTACATGACTAATGGATATGGCTAATCATCCGTCCGAGCCAAATACGTCCACGTGAGGCTTCATACAAAGCAATAATATCAAAGTAGTTCGTAGATTTAGCTATAGTGCTTTGTTTCATTGATCACTAAGAGACAACTGCTCTACCACATAGAAACACAAAACTGGTCTAGTCATGTATCTGTATATCTCACTATGGTCAAGTCTAGGTTCTTTCACTAAAGCAATATAAAATATTGAGTTCTTTGGAGATATCGGAGTATTATCTTAATACCAGTCCAATGTTTCTTAGTTGGAGCAGCAACTTTACTAATAGTTTGACTATAAATCTGATATCTGACCCGACACAATTTGCAAGATATATACCTACAGCAAGAAATTACTTCGGAAACTGGCCATAGCAAAGTTAGATATGTGAAATGGATAAGCATAACCTTTTTTATATATTCAAAACGAAAATGTGTGTGAAATGAAAAAACGTAACTAACAGAGAGCCGGAGAGGCAGAACGACAAAGATAGTAGTACAACAAGCATTACAAGACAAGAGGATACATACAGATTGTAAAGACACCTTTGTATGAAAACACAAACAAGGATACTGGACAGAAAATCTCCTCACTTTGGAATATAATTAATTGAGTAAATTTCATAAAACTATAAATTTCTTGTATAAACTATAAAAAAAAATACAAGTTTTAGCTCCTGTTTCAAAAAAACTACATATTTTAAGAGAATTTGTATCACAAAACTATAGTTTTTATAATTGATATTTTTTATAACAGGTCTGACAATGTGAACCCACATGGTAGCCTCATGTATGAGTGAAAACGAAAAATAAGGACGTGTGAGGCTGTTATATGGGCCCACATTGTCAGATCCGTTACAAGAAATAGTCAGTTCTCAATTATATAGTTGTGCGATACAAGTTTTTATAAAATATATAGTTTTGTGAAATAGAAATCAAAATACGTAGTTTTCATACGGTTCGTAAAAAAACACGTAGTTTTGTAAAGTTTACTCTAATTAATTGAAACTTTTTTTTCTGAAACAGACTATGAGTCGGTCTCTCTGTCCCCCGTAATCCTACTACTTAAACTCGTGTATATTTTTTGACCCCTTCATCAAACATTCCACATCTGCTAATTTAATCAAATCACACCTACTACTCCTGCCTCCGTACGTAGCACCTCGATCGTCTTAAAACTTTAGTAGGAGAAAAATACTAAAGATAGTAGCTCGCTAATAGGAAGTACGAACGGCTAGCGTGAGATGACCGTTTCCTTGGTGTCTCTTTCGTGTTTCTTCTCACGCGCTCTGCATATAAATCTGAAACCTTGGCGAAACTGGCCCTTTGCACTTTTTTAAGGTACTTAGTTTTTTATTTAAACAAAATTGTAAATCTAGTGATCTCTTTCTTGACCGCGATTGTAATGGAAGGCTATACGTATCGCCTACTGTGATATAAGATGCTTATCGTTGTTTTCGCGGTTGAGAAAATATCAGATTTATAATTTTATTGAAAGGGAGATCAAACTTAAAAAAATAGTCCAACGAAAAATAAAAGAGAAGCGCTTCAATGCTCTCTCAAAACGAAACTGCACTAATCTAAAAGCACCTCAACTAATTAAGAGGAAGGGCACATTAGTCATTCAAACTTCTGAATAGGGCCGGTGGATCCGAAGCTCAGACTGTAGGCCCTAACCCAACGTCTCATCTTCCCCGCGAGCCATTTTTCTTGTAACCGCTCCCCTCCCGTCGTCCGCTGAACCTCGCAGTCGCATCTTCCTCTCGTCAATCGAAAATCGCCTCCGGCTCAGACACCCCGACCGCACGTTGCTCTGCATCGAGCAGGTCATCCGCGAGCAGAACATGCTCGATGTATTCCTAATGCTTGAGGCGTACTGCAAACTCATCACCGAGAGGGTTGCGCTCGTCAACGCGCACAAGTGAGCAGAGACGGCAGACGCCAACCATTTCTTGCGTTTGTTTTATACTTGTGTTTCTTTCCGATTTCCAAATTTCCATCATATTGACGGGGAAGGGTGCAGATGGACGAGACTAAGAAAGAGATGCTTCACGGTGGTGAAGATTTGGGTGATGCAAAAAAGTTTGAGAGGGTTGGACATGGCCGGGGTAATAGTTCAAAGATAGAAGTTCTGCCTGAGATTGAAGCGCGTCATGGCGACATTGCAGAGAGAGTTGAAACGCGCAAACCAGCGGGATCCGGCCAGGAGCAGGCCAGCTTCAGTCAGAACGACGGGAGGGGAGCGATCACGAGAAAAGTGTCTCGTGGGGAAGACGAGACGTTGGGTTAGGGCCTACGGTCTGGGCTTTGGATCCACGGGCCCTATTCAGAAGTTTGAATGACTAATGCGCCCTTCCTCTTAATTAGTTGAGGTGCTTTTAGATTAATACAGTTTTATTTTAGGAGAGCATTGGAGCACTTCTCAAAATAAAAAGGCTAAGCTTCTATAAAAGCATCCATTATAACTCCCAGTCGCACGCAGCTCTCGCTCTTCCATTTCCTCGAGCTCCATCCATCACAGCAACCCAGCTAGCTTCTCCATGGCCGACCGCGTCCACCCCATGCCATTGCCGCTCTCCTCCCCGACTCCTCCTTCTCCACCGGATCAGGACGCCGCCACCGCGCCCACGGATACCACGCCGCTGCACCCGAGCTTCCACAGGCCGCCGCCGCCGCCGGGCACGTACATCATCCAGATCCCCAAGGACCAGGTCCTCCGCGTCCCGCCCCCGGACCGCGCCCGCCGATACAGAAAGCTCGCCGCGCGCCCCGCCCAACGTCGCCTCCTCCGCCGCGCCTGCTGCGCAGCCTGCGCCGCCGTCCTTCTCTTGATCCTCCTCGCCGCCGCCTTCGTCGGCGCCGTGTACCTCGTCTTCCACCCCCGCGCGCCCTCCTTCTCCGTCGCCTCCCTCTCCATCCGCGGCCTCGACGCGCTCGCCCCCTCCTCGGCGCAGGCGCAGCTCTCCCCGGAGCTCCATGCCGCTGTGCGCGCGGACAACGGCGCGAACAAGAAGGTCGGCATCGATTACCGCGGAGGCGGGGAGGTCACCGTCTCCTATTCAGGCTTGCATCTCGCGACTGGCCAGTGGCCCGCGTTCTACCAGGCGCCGAGGAACGTGACGGTGCTCGCGACGGCGCTGAGCGGGAAGGGAGTGAGCTTCACGGAGGAGCAGACGAAGCAGCTGGCCGCAGAGCAGGCGGCGGGCGCGGTGCCGCTGACGGTGGAGGCGAGGGTGCCGGTGCGGGTGAGGTTCGGGAAGGTGATGCGGACGTGGACGGTGGACGTGAAGGCGAGGTGCGAGATCACGGTGGACAAGCTGGCCGACAAGGCGGCGGCGGCGAACAGAGGGTGCAGGGTCAAGGTCAGGCCGCTCTGGTGGTGGTGGTGATCGCCGCCGCCGATCATGGTTGGACAATGCCTTAACGGCTAGCAGTAGTAACAGCCATGCATTAAACACAGAGAGAGCTTACTTGTTACTAGCACCTGTGAAGAGAATTAATTTAAATTTTTAGACATTTTTTGGGTTGTCGTGTCTTTATTTACATATGATTATCAATATGGAAATAACTAGCAATCGCACGTCCGATCGCTGTTTATTTTTCGGACACGTCGATACAACATTTTTTTTCAACGTCTACAACATTTTTTTCAACGTCTGCAATATTTTTTTCCACGCGGACATTTCTACTGTTATCGAAGGAAAATGTTGCACGTGTAGGAAGAAAATATTGCAAGAGTGGAAAAAAAATGTTGCAAGCGTCTGGAAAAACGGATGTCCGAACACAAGTAACCTTATCAATATACTCCCTCTCGTTACAAATAACTACAGTTTTGGATAGGTGCAGTCAAAGTAGTATCTTTTAAAAAACTTAAGTTAGATACATGAAAGTTATATGTGTAGATTTTTCTCAAAAAATACTTTCATAATATTATAATTTTATTAGATTTTATAAATATATTATATTATAATAGAATTAGTGGTTAAAGTCATGTTTTAGAGACCGTATCGCTGTCCGAAACGACGATTATTTGTGACAGAGGTAGTACCATTCTTAGTTGCAGATGTACATAACTGGTGAAATTAATACTACTACAGATAACTTTCTGTTATGTAAAAAATAATAGTTAAATTAATCGGTTCCTCAATTTTGCAGGGTCAGCAGGGCCCACGCAGTACTAGTGAAATCTTCAGTTATTCTTGGCGTACCTGTAGCTAACCGAGTCGTGGTACCTTACCTACTTTGATTTGGTTTTTGGTACCGAGTCACCGTAACTTTGTTTTCTTATTTTGAATCAATGATTGACTTTGTACAATAGCAGTGACAGCTAAATGAAATGAAATGATCCAACGAGCTTGCTGCAGGGTCTATCTGAAGCCTAGGGAATTTCTGCAAATCACGGATCAGCAACACTGGCTGAGCCAGAAAATTTTAAAAGCCTAGATAAATCTAATCACTGTCAAGAGTTTGTTCGTAGAGATGTGGTTTTTACAGTGCCTAACCGCGGCCAAACTGTACTGGAGACTCCTCGTCGCCGGTGAACCCGAACAGTCGCCTGCCGTTCGCGGAAGGCGGCTCCTCCACTGGCAGCAATGAACTTCCGGTTGGCCATTCAGATGTTTGTAGCTCGCCATGCTGTGAAGGCAAGGCGTAGTGGTGGAACGGCTGTCCACGATTTCTTAATTATGTCCAATAATCGAACTGCCTTCTTCTTTTCTTTTCTTTTTTCTTGTTAAGAAAAAAAAACTTGGCTTGTCCTGTTGCTTCGTTATGTCAGATCAGAACGGCATATATGATCATACTCAAATCGCACTAGCTAATGCATATTGTTCTTAGCTCTTAAGTCTCAACTCATCTGTCGCGCGCGTTCGATGAACGAACGATTCAACGCAGGGAAGCAGCGTTTCATCACCAACAAATTGTCTCAATTCAGCATGGCCCATCCTTTACCTGTACCTGTCAGTTCACCTCATCCACTGATCTAGTCTGAAGTCTAAACCCAGGTTCTGAAAGCGAAACCACGCGTGCAGCTGTATGTCAATTGGGGTTGTTAGTTGTATGTCATAACAGGTCCATGCAATGCAGTGCAACGCCTGAACGATGTAAGAAATCGCATAAACAAGCTGGAGCTGGCTCGAGCAAGCTGCATATAAAGTATGTTAATGCGTCAGCAAAGCAGAAAACGTCAAGCTGCGTCAGTAATTAGCAAGCTAGCTGTTCTCCATCTATAGCCAAGTCAGCTGGGTCAGGCTGCAGCCAGGACTGATGTTGCATGTAATCATCATCTAGCTTCACATCAGCTGATCAGCGTGATCGATTACTCCATTTAAAGCGTGAACCCGTCTATGTGAGATTACGTAGAGGTCAATCTATAGATGTGTGATGAGTATTTAATATTTGTTAGATTTATGTCGATTTGTATAGATTTGTTTTAGTTTAGAAAACTGAATTTATAATTTTGAGTTGCGGTCAGCCTTCCCAGTGAGTTTGGGCGATACATTTAATTGAGAATTCATATTGTGTTAATTATAAATTGCATATCTTGTGAGCATTGCTATGTGATGGGTTTCCCTTGTTTATGATGGTTGCAGGACTTCGGGCTAGGTCACGGTGAGGCGGAGAAGACCGGGACTAGGTTAGAAGAGCTGAGGTCCAGATGATCAGGCGGCGCTGAAGATGACCGAGGCCGGGAGTTGCTGCAAACCGGGAGGACAAGTGGATGGTTGGGATGCCAACTTAAGCCCTACTCAAGCGAATGAGTATTGTTGGATCAAGTTTCGCGGATGAAGTAGTTGTCAAGTTAGTATAAATGGATAAAACCTATTAGGACAAGTGGATGGCTGGGATGCCAACTTGAGCCCTACTCAAGTGAAGGAGGATCGTTGGATTAAAATTCGTGGATAGATTAGCGGTGAAGTTAGTGTGCTTTTAGGCTATAAATAGAGGGGTAAAGAGATGCCTCTTTCCAAGAGTTGTAGCAAGGTTTTAGGGTTTCCTTGTGTGCTCATTTGTGAGTTTTGCCCACCTGGTAGTGTGGCTTTGTGAGCTTTCATATCTATGCAATGCAAATTTCATTTTCTCTACTATTACTTTCAGCATTTATTTTTCGCACTTTAAATTATTGTACGTTGGTTTTGCCTCTCCTCCTTCTAATTGCTTTTGGATCTTTTGCCGAGGATAAATGATTGATGGATGAATCTTTGTTAGATCATATCTCAATCATCTAAGCAAACTTTGTTTCAATCTTTGCAAGAAACTGTTCTTTGTGCTTGAAAAGAAACATTTAGTAGATCGTTTTTTAGACTTATTTTTCTCTTATTCGTGCTTGCTGTGATATGTGGAAGGTCATCTAAGATCATCTTGATTATCTAAACCCCACAAGCAAACATACGGTGAAGTTCTTGATTTTTGGTTAGCTCTTCTGGTTCAATAGGTGGAAAAAATTATTTGAGATCATCCCCTGTCACCGTTTCGGTCTTTCAATCTCTCTCTGAGTTTTTTTCCTGATAGATTGCACCTACACTTGGTGTTGCTGGCAATGTATTGCCACAACGAAACAAGCAATAAAGAGATCAAAGCAGCATGCATGAAACCGAGATCAACAAACAACAAAGCTCATTCCTGACTGAAGCATTTCAGTGCTGATGTATGTTCTCCATTTTCCAAGTAGTAAAACTGGGATTGTCTCCTGTAGACTAGACTAACCTTGTCGAATGAAAGAATGCATCAGCTCTAGGAGTTAGTAACAAGAGCATCATGAAACTATATATTCTGCCAGAACTAGATGTTGCACAAGGATAACCTCCTGCTACCGTACGTATGCACAAGAAAAAAGAACCTGCAAATCTCCCTCGCAAGAACAGACCAATCTCATCACTTATTCCTTCTCTTAGAAGTCCTGGTTGGCTGCGAAGCTCCTGCAGATGACGCCTCTTGAGCAAACTCAACCGCTTCAGCTTTGGTGTTTCTCTAATTCCTCCTAGGCGTCGCCGTTGATGGGTCTGTGTTTTCATTTTCTTCCACCAGTTCAGCTTTGACTCCTTTGCGTCTCTTCCTCGAAGAGCGGTTGGCTGATGGGGCTTGACCTTCCCCAGGCTCATTCACATCCTCATCACCATCGTCTTCGAATTCCAGCCGAAGCCATTCAGTACCACAACCGGGACAAGCTCTTGAAGCCTACATATGCAGATAAAATTAGCAAACTGTGACTTTAACATCCACATGGGTAACACTGGAACTAGAATTAGGCAACTACCTTCCGCTCTGAAAATTTCTTCTTCAAACAGTACTCATGAATTCTTACATTGCATTCCTCATTAGGGCAAGTTGATGCCTGTTGTGAACATAAATGACAGAAATATAGAGCACAACAACGTTAGTGGAGTATATGGTGAATAAAAACCAAGAACAAGGCAAATGCAAATCATAGAGAAATCACATATCAGTACCTTTATACCAGCTTCATCGCAGACCTCGCAAGATGGGATATCATTACTGCAGAACCAGCTTCGAAGATCAAGAAATGATCTGATCCCCAGACCAATCTTGCCCGTGGAGGTCTATGACAGCCAACGATCCCGTATTAGTTCATTAAGAGTTTTCTCCTTTTGGGAGAATGAGAAGCGTTAGAAGTAATCTTGTAATAGGAAAGTTTTAGTTTGGTAATTTTTATTAAGAAAGTTTAGGGTAAAGAGTTCAATTAGGATAAGGAAGTGGAATCCTATTCCGTTTACGAGAGTTGTAGTTTTAGGTACAAATACAAGGGTAGGCTTGAGTTTTGTAAACGAATAGAGCGAGAAGTAATAAAGAGAAAATTGTTCTAAAATATTTTGACTTTATGTTTCAACAATAGATATCAGAACAGGGAAGATCCGTCGCAAGATCAAAGCGAGGCTGCGCGTCTCATCTCGGCGATTCGGTCGTTCTCGATCCAGGTGCAGATCGATCCCATCAGGTGTGGCTTAGGTAAAGAGTGTCGTGAACGTGTGGGGAGGGGGTGGGTTCTCCGTGCGGCTTCAACTGTGATCGTCACGGCGAGAAGAAAAAAAATCAGGAACGCCGTGAAAGCAGAGCGCTGCAGGGAGCGTCGGGAATTAGGAGTCATCAAGACTTGCAGGAAAACAGCCGCGAGACAAAAAGAAATCGGAGCAGGCCAAAAAAAATTTTCCCGAGGAGAAGTAGCGTGCGTCTGGAGACAAGACTTACCAAGCAAAACGGGACACAGGAAATCAACTTCATCATGCTGCAACGGGAGTTGAAGCGACGACCTCGATACTGTCGTGCAGCTGCAGAGAAGAATGTGACGCTTTTTTGTACCTGAAGATCATGGGCGAGAAGGCGAAAGTTCAGAGTGGGTCCATATACTTTCAGTACCCTCTCTTGACGGTCGACAATTACCCGGTATGGGCAATGAAGATGAAGGCAAACTTGTGCTTCCAGGGTGTCTGGGGTACAGTCGATCCAAAGGGGAAGGCTATGGAAGATGACAGGATAGATCAGGCAGCTCTTGCTGCGATCTATCAGTCAGTACCAGATTCGATGATGCATCAACTCATCGGGAAGGAGATAGCACGTGAAGTATAGCTAACGCTTCAAAAGATGCACATGGGAGTTGACCGCATGAAGGAGGTGCGATTATAGAATCTACGGAACGAGTTTGAGAATCTTCAGATGGGAGAAACCCAGTCGGTGGACGAGTTCGCCGATAAGCTTACTTCATTATACAATCAGATTATTTCTCTCGGCGATAGGATGGAAGAATTTCTGACAGTGAATAAGTACCTACGGATGCTACCAGAAAAATTCGTGCTTGTCGTCACCACGCTCATGTACTCCACTGATTTGGAGAACATAAAAATCGAGGAGATCATCGGCTCGCTCAAGGCGCGTGAGGAGCTACTGAAGGGGTATCAGTCCCGTGATGAGCAAGGGTATCAGTCCCGTAACGAGCAGGCGTTGTTGTTAAAGGGAGATGGAAGAGGTGATCGCAAGCAGTTTAACCGCGGGTGTGGACGAGTAAGTTTTGGTTACCGCAGAGGTAGAGATGGCCGAGGAGACAAGATTGAACAAGACGGTGATAACAGACTACGAGATAAGTCACATATCAAATGTTTTGAATGTAAAAAATATGGTCACTACGCGGCGGAGTGTCGCAGTCACATAAAATGCTTCAACTGCAACAAGTATGGACACTACGCCTTGTATTGCAGGAACAAAAAGAAGAACGAGGAGGTAAACCTCACCCAAGCTAGTGCAGACGACGAACTGGCTCTACTCCTCTCATTGTGCAAAGAAGAAGAGCCAAACATATTGATGTTGAATGAGGAGAACATAGTTCTTAAACTATACATGAAGGGATATAGCTACGATCACACTGATTTGTGGTACTTCGACAATAGGGCAAGCAATCATATGACTGGAGATCGCTCCGTGTTTTATGAACTTGATGAGAAAATTTCAGAAAAAGTAAAGTTCGGTGATGGCTCCACGGTGCAAATAAGAGGCAAATGAATGATGATGGTACAATGCAAGAATGGTTATCAAAAGATGTTTTCTGAAATTTACTACATACCGAGGTTGTGTAACAACATACTCAGTCTCGGGCAAATATGGTCACTACGCGGCGGAGTGTCGCAGTCACATAAAGTGCTTCAACTGCAACAAGTATGGACACTGCGCCTTGTATTGCAGGAACAAAAAGAAGAACGAGGAGGTAAACCTCACCCAAGCTAGTGCAGACGACGAACTGGCTCTACTCCTCTCATTGTGCAAAGAAGAAGAGCCAAACATATTGATGTTGAATGAGGAGAACATAGTTCCTAAACTATACATGGAGGGAGATAGCCACGATCACACTGATTTGTGGTACTTGGACAATAGGGCAAGCAATCATATGACTGGAGATCGCTCCGTGTTTCTTGAACTTGATGAGAAAATTTCAGAAAAAGTAAAGTTCGGTGATGGCTCCACGGTGTAAATAAGAGGCAAATGAACGATGATGGTACAATGCAAGAATGGTTATCAAAAGATGTTTTCTGAAATTTACTACATACCGAGGTTGTGTAACAACATACTCAGTCTCGGGCAAATGGTAGAAGAAGGGTGAAGTGTAGTGCTACAGGCGGAGTTCTTGCGTGCTTACGACAAGAACAAAGATTTGTTGATGAAGGTCATGAGATCCCTACACCGGTTATATAAGATTTCCCTAAAAACTTATAAGTCGGTTTGTTATGAGGCTAGTTTGAAGGGAAATTTTTTGAAGGAGACAGAAATCCGTCAACATATATTGCAAAAGGAGGTAGACCCAAGGATACGGAACCCGAGAAAAAAAGGAAACTCCGAGGGGGCGGCAAAGAACAAAAAAGATTAGTGCAGCGCAGGAGGCGACGTGCTCGGCTAGAGCAACTTATCCTGGCGGCGGTCGGAGCACCAGAGAAAAAAGACGGTGTCACGTACGAGAGCAGAAGAGAAAGAAATTAGGCCACAGCAACGAAGAAATAACAGGCATCGGCGGCGTGTGCGTGGAGGTGGCTACGAGGATGTGGTCGCGTAGCAGCAGCGAAGCTCCAGAAGTCACGTACGTGCAGCAGCAAGCATGACGAGCAGTAGAAGGAACAGATAAGGTCCTAGGCGGCTGTACAAGCAAACGGAAGAAAAGGACATGGAACAGAGAGAAAAGAGGGAGGAAATAAAGAAGAGAAAAAAGAAAGAGAAGAAGAAAGTGAAGAAAATTTGTTGAAAAAATTTAGAAAATTAGGTAGAGTTATGTTAGAAGTTAAATATTACAAGATTAGGGGAGAAATGTTAGAAGTAATCTTGTAATAGGAAAGTTTTAGTTTAGTAATTTGTATTAAGAAAGTTTAGGGTAAAGATTCTAATTAGGACAAGGAAGTGGAATCCTATTCCGTTTACGAGGGTTGTAGTTTTGGGTATAAATACAAGAGTAGGTTTGAGTTTTGTAAGCGAACAGAGCGAGAAATAATAAAGAGAAAATTGTCCTAAAATATTTTGACGTTCTATTCTAACAAGAAGTTTGTGATGGAAGTAGGAATATGAGATAAACTGTCCTGTGAACCGTCTGCAATGACGACCTGGGAGCAGAACATTCAATAACTCATGTTACCGTGTTGCAATTTCATGCCACAGAAAAATACTAAAAAGTGTATATACGAATGATGATATGAATATGACATTTGCAAGCATAAGAAACTACTATACTCATAATTGAGTGCTTGGTAATATGTGGTGAATACGGTACATACATAAGCACATAACCATTTAGATATATGGTAATGTGTGGTGAATACGGTACATGCATGCTAACAGATGTGGAAAATGATTATTCATGGTCACACCTTCAAGAGATGTTCATCATTTATGTCACAGCTACTGGTACGTGCTTCTTGGAGTGGAAGGCTAATATTTAGAGCTAAGTATCATGTAGAGCATAGATTAATTATAAGATATTTGTCAACTACAAAAGTTCTTTCGAAGTATGAGGTCAGAATAAATAGAATAACGATGAATAAAACAAAAAGAAAAATCCTTTAGCTAGATAAGGGGCCAGATTGTGAATCCACCATGTGCGGGTTCAATCCGTCATTCGCCCATGTGGAAAAGGATCCTTTGGATTCTCAAAGAATGAGAGACAGAGGTACTAATATGCAAATATATATAGAGATGTCATTCTGCAGTTGTGTGTAGAATAACCCATTATACGCTCGGGCCATTTAACCCAGTCCAATTAAGCCATGCAATGCACTAATCAGCAAAACAGACTACCCCAGTTACATGGTCAAATCAACTAGTTAATGCGTTTCATAGTTTGTACATAAATATGTTTTACCTTTGTTTTAGTCATAACTTTTTATTAGCAGCTCCGATTCGCAAAAGGTTTTCACCAGTAGCTTACTAATGATGAGATGAATAACATGATATAAGTCTTACTGGTAATAGAAATTATTACATCTATACACAGAAATTACTACATTTCTATATAGATTTTACTATCATTCAGAAGTAAATTGATATTCATTTGGATTTTTACTATCAAACTGTACGATAGTAAAATATATATAGCAATGTAGTAATTTCTATTTATAGATATAGTAATTTCTGTTACTAATCAGTAAAATTACTGTTTATTAGCGAGACTTATATCATATTGTTCCTTTCGTTGTCAGTAATCTAATGGTGAAATTTATTCGTGAATCGAAACTAACAATAAAAAGTTATGGCTAAAAAAAACATATTCATGTATAGACTAAGAAACACGTTTTACAGTTGGTTGGACACGTTACTGGTTCGGTAGTAACTTTAAATAAGAAAGTAAACGTTAGTGTATTAAATAGTAAAACGAGGATTCCTGATTTACTATCGGATTGTAGTTCTCAGTATGGTGGGAAACCAACTAATAAATGCCTTTTCTATTTTGTACATGAATATGTTTTTACTTTATTTTAGCCATAACTTTTTATTAGTAGCTCTGATTCACGAATGAATTTCACTATTAGATTGCTGACGACGAGAGGAACAACATGATATAAGTAACGCTAATAAATAGTAATTTTACTGACTGGTAACAGAAATTACTATACCTATAAATAGAAAGTACTACATTCTTTATAGATTTTACTATCACATCTGGCAGTAAAATTTGATTTATACATATTTTATTAGCGAGACTTATATGATATTGTTCCTCTCTTTGTTAGTAATCTAACGGTGAAATTCATTTGTGAATCGGAGCTGAGAATAAAAAGTTATGACTAAAATAAAGAAAAACATATTCATGTACAACTAAGAAACGCATTTACTAGTGATTAGTTTAGTCCACATACGGACTTACACGGGATGGTTTGCATGCGGTTCTTTGGCTGGAGCGCAGAATAACTATTCTATGTTTGGGAGTAGAATAGCGCTATATATATATATATATATATATATATATATATATATATATATATATATATATATATATATATATATATATACATGTGTGTATATATATAGTTTAAACAAAAATAGGGTCATGATCCCATAATGATTGGCATTGCAAACCTGGTTATCGATCCGGATGTTGGGAGCGTCGATATTGGTTATCTTCCCATCATTTCCAGCTTCATGAGCTATTGCTTCTAACTGCCGCAAGAACCACAGTTGGTAGGGTTACATGAAAGTATACAAAAGTTAATGCAGCATACAGTATGTTCAGTTGAGCTAGATAAAAAGCAAGTGATTGCATACCAGTCCCTTGCAGAATGCAATCTGTGGCACGGAATATTTTGATCCAAGGTTTGATTCTTAGGGTGTGTTTGGTAGGGCTCCAGCTCCACCAGATCCGTAGAGCTAGGTATTCCTAGCTCTACCAGATCCGTGGAGCTGGATCTGTGAGTATATTAAGAGTGTTTAGATGGATTATCTTTTCAAATTTTAGACCAAAAATATAAACTTAATTCACTTTATTTTAACTTACAAGTTTCAGATCTCAGGTGAAGCTGAAATCTGAAGCTCTACCAAACAGACCCTTAGTTAGCAATGTGTTTTTTTTAACGGAAGGACATAAGCCCTGTTTTGCATTATAGAAGGAAAAGGATGGTACAACATGAACCAACATAGCAATGTTATTGACCACTCCATAATACACCATTCCATCGTACTGGTTTATGCATCTTCGTAACTCAAACTGAAGTATGCCAGCTCCTTGTTGATCTTGAGGAGTATATCATTGAACAGTTGTTGATGAGTGGCTGCAAGCAGGGTCACAAAATCTAATTTAAAATAACCATTCGAAAATCGAAAATATCGAGTTTAAAATCGCTCGTTAATCGTCAGAAATCGAAAGGTTAAGAATTCAAATTTTTGAAAAAAAATATCAAAAAATCAAAAATTGACCGGTTTTGACCGAAAATCGACCGGCCGGGTGTTGACCACATTGGCGTTGCCACATGATTTTGACCAAAAATCGACCGGTTTTACGTCGCATAATTTTTTTTGAATTTTTATTTAATTAGACTGGTTTACCGGCTGGTTTTAGATATCTAACCAGCTCGATACAGTCGAAAACCGTGATTTTCGACGGTTTTGTGAACCTTGGCTGCAAGCCACGAGAAATAGATGGTTGGACACAAGAAGTTCAGCAAACTGAATTAGGGAAATTTTTGTACCCTGCATGATATATGCTGGCCAAAATACTCTTCAACATTTTCTTTCGATTAATGTAAATGTTTCTAGATTTTTTTTTTCTTTTTAAGATTAGTGCAGAGATCTTCTTCTTTTAAAACGAACGAGAAGCCTCCGCTGCTCCGCCACGAGAGGGGCGCCATCTCTTCTCTTGTCGCAGCACAGGCTTGGAATTCTGTCAGCCTCTCGTCTCAGGTGGTGGCGTGCCACGGAACTGCACTGCAGGCTGCAGCCACCACACACAAACACAAGCTGGTACTTAGCGCGATATAGCTAGCTTAGTTAGAAGGCCCAATCAAGTTGTGTTTTTTACTTTGGCCGGCGAGATATTTCGGCTTGTGCGGTTGCCGTGCAGCGAGCCAGCCATGGACGGCCACACACGATCCTTGCTCTGTCTCCTTTCCATGGCGGTGGCGCCCTCTCGCGCTGGCTCCGCTTCCATGTTCTACGCCCTCGCGCCGCCGTCCACCACTGCCGCCGCAGCATCTCCTCCTCGTCCTTACATCGTTCGACAGCGCCGTGCCAACTGCCGAGGCGGCAGGCGCAACGCCGACCTCCGCTGCCGGAGACGCCTCCTCACCGCGCGGGGTGAGCGCCCAGCTGATCCGGAGCCAGAGGAGGACCCGGGCGAGGAGGAGCAGTCTGCTGGATTCGACGCGGCGGTGGCGCTCTTCAACATCGGGGAGTACCACGCGTGCCACGACGTGGTGGAGGAGCTCTGGTACGGCGCGGAGGACCCGGCGCGGACGCTCCTGCACGGTGTCCTCCAGTGCGCCGTCGGATTCCACCATCTCTTCAACCAGGTCCTCCGTATCCCGACCTAAATTGCACCTCACCAATCGCCAATCAAATCATTTCACGATTTGGCTGTGAATATTAACGATCGATGGATGGGTAGTGCAGAACCACCGAGGCGCCATGATGGAGCTCGGGGAAGGCCTCTGCAAGCTCCGCAAGCTAAGTCTGGAAGAGCACGACGACGGCGGCCCCTTCTCTCGCTTCCGAGAGGAGGTCGCCGCCGTGCTCAGCTTCCTCTACCGCACCCAAAAGGAGCTCGCCGCATGTACGTATCATCAACATTCAACATTGCTTTCCTGTTTTGATTTTCTTGCGCCTGGTTTAGGCTAGTTGTGTTTTCCTTTGAGCTCTTTCCTTTCTAGCAGAGTAGTTAGACTTTGTTGCTGTCACGGTGAATCCCAGAATACCGGAGTTCTGCGTGATGGTGCATCGGTGTTTTTACTACTACCGGAGTAGCCGGCGTAGTAGTTGGCTATTTTTTAGTGGCCAGCGCAGTAAGGGATAGATATATTCATAAGCACCTCCCGTATTTTTATCATGTGTACGCCATTGTTTATTTATAGGAAGGGTGACACTGCTGTAGCCTTAAAACTCTTTTTATCTATATGGATAAAAATAACTAGTGATATTTAAGTCACATTCTTCGTTTTAAAGGTAAAAAAATCCTACAATAATCCTTAAAAAAAATCTACAAAGTCTCACGTTAATCGAAAGATAAAAGAGAATAATCTCTGCCACTTATTTTGGTGGAGGCAGATTATAACAGTGTAGATTAATTATATATTGGTTTTAGAGCTATATAACAAATACAATTGTATTTAATTTGAACTATAGGAAGTAGATTTATATATCAAAGACAATTGTATCGTAACGTCTAGCAATGTGGTTGTGTGGGTAAATAATCTGCTAGTTTCTTTAATGAATAGGCAGAGCTCCCACCGTATGTTTTCAAAAAAAAAAGAAAGACATTGGAACTAGCTTCCGATTCTGCAATGAATTCTAATTGATTCTGATTAGTACAAGTTGTTCCGTGAGTCTTATTTCAGGTACGGACGAGCTGTGCTTAACCATGGATGGCTCGGCGAGCTCATACCAACTGCTTGGCAACTTCGCCGCTGGGCAGCAGCTGTACCGATTGGAAGCTGATGCAGATGGCGTTTCAACCATCGTCTTCTCCGCCGCATCTAGCAACCACAGTTGGCAAGAAGCAGGCGGCGCAGTTCCTCCCAGAGTGAAGCTTCCAAGCTTACATGCGACGGAGCAACATCTAACAGCGCTTCAGTGTACGTACGAATATACCTAGTCTGCAGATGCAACCTAGCTAGCTAGCTATATGCTGCATTCTCAAAACTCTCGTCTCACGGTTACGAATGTATACCGGTAGCACATCTGGATGGGCCTTGGCTGCTCCTAGGCGATGTTGATGATGCATGTTCGAGAGAAAACAAATGAGTGATCTGCTTCGGCTGCCTGCATGCAACAGCGCCATGGATGCATCCGGTGCAGGCGCTGCCGCCGATTCTGGACACTTCCTCTACTCCTCTCTCTTTCAATTCTCTTCCCCTGGCCTGGATCCTAAAACGCAGAGAAAAACTCTACTCTTAGTTGGAGCCCGGCCGGTTAGGATTCCTATGGGGTTCGAGTGGATCATGGGCAAAACGATAAATGTTCATGCCCCAGCGCCTGAACACAACCTGGAGAACGTGTAGGTGATAAGCAACGCTCCCTCGCCGCCTCCGCGAGTTCAGTCCCTCCCTTCGGAGACTTAGGGCCTGTTTGTTTCAGCTTTGGATTCTCTAAAAGCTGATTCTGGATTGTGATTGTAGAGAAACTGATTCTCCAAAAACTAGAATCCAAAAGAACATATGAAGGGGATTGTGGATTCTAGTGTATATGGGTGGGTTGGATTGTGAGAATCGGATTCTAGAATCAGTCTGTTTGTTTCTGATTTTACTTTTGGGGCCAGAATCCAGAATCAAAAGCTAAAACAAACAGACCCTTAGGCTATGTAGGTGTGAGATTTGGTTATTAGTTGTTGTCGCATACAATGTTATATACTCCATGTAATCAGTTTGCAAAAAAAAGTGGATAACACAAGGAGAATTAGCAGAGCAGAGCTAGGCATGCAGTTAGTGGCGCTACGCGAAAGCTCCTGTGTGTTCTTCCTCCTCCTCCTCCAATGTATGAGTTTTCTCCATATGCCTGCGGTGAAGATGCGAAACTACGACAAGGTGTCATTTGTGTCCGGGCAGGAGCCTTTGATAGCTAGAGTGGCCTTCACGTCGGCGGTCCCATGGGCCCTAGCTCTTCCGTCTGGCTGCTTCTATAAGAACGTGATGCACAAGAGCTAGGCACTGGAGAGGAAGGCACGACGGTGCACGTACGTACGTGGGAGCATGGTGAGAGCGGCGGCGCGGTGAGGGCTCCAGCGGTCCTCGAACCACCCCCGGCGCAGCTTGTTGAGGCATGGACAGTGGAGTCGTTTTAGACATAGTTATAGCCACATTTTTAAAACTTTGACTATCAATATCTTTTTAAATATTTAAATTAGATACATGAAAATCATATGTGTAGATTTATCTCAAAAAATAATATTATAATTTTATTGGATTTTATAAATATATTATAATAGAAATTAGTGATCAAGGTTATGTTTGAGAGACAATATCGATATCCAAAACGACGACTATTTATAACCGAACGGAGTAGTTTATATCAATAAAGAGAACCGAAAACCAACACAAACATAGAACGTAGCACGATTACACACTACTACAGATGGGTATATCCGCGACGCCTCATCAGTGCCGGGTGAGTCCCACCCGGCAGTGATTGTATTATCACTGTCGGTTCCAAGTAAAACCGGCACAATATTTATTTCCCGCGCGAAGTGAAGCAATATCACTGCCGGTTCATTTTATCCAGCCGGCAGTAATATATCACTGCCGGTTTGTAAATAAAAGCCGGCAGTGATAAGTTTGCCCTAAATTCTCCCGCGCGACCAGGAGAGCATTATCACCGCTTGTTCATATTATAAAACCGGCGATGTTATATTACCGGTTTATAAATAATAACCGGCAGTGATAAGGCTTACCCTAAATTTTCACGCGGGAACGGCAGAGAGTATCACTGCCGAATAATATTATTCAACCGGCACTGATATTTTACTGCCGGTTCTTGAAAAAGAACCGTCAGTGATAATTCGACACTATAAGTAGCCTTCGTACTTGCCCCACCTGAGCTCTGTTCTTGCTCGGTTGGGGAAGAGAGAAGCGAATTTTTGCTCTCAAATTTGGTGGAATTCACTTCTAATTCGTGATCTACGGTTCGTATCTTGATGTACATTTTATTTGTAGTTGGTTTTTGTTGGATATTACGTTCTATATGGTTGTTGGCTGTGAGAATTATCGATTGCATAATGAGCACAATTAGAGCTCTAATTTAGAGACTAGATTTGAGTTCACCACCTTTTTATGTGTGCAGTGATTAGTGAGATTAAGATGTAGCTTGAATTTATGTTTTTACGAGGACCAAATTAGTGATTGCGTTTAATTTGTTAATTAAGTACGACAGCACTACATTATTAATTGTCATTGTATGTAACTATTTAGATGTCATGTGTGTAGAAAAAGTATTTATATTCTTTGTTGAATTATGTTTTAAGTAATAAATTATGTATTTATGAGTATTTATGTTTTTAGCTAATTGTTTAAAATATTTTCCTATTAAGAGGAAGTTTTGAATTTTTGAGAAAATTTAAAATGTGATAAAACCTTGAAAATAAATTTTTAAATGTTATATTATTTGTGGAACTTTCTGAAAAAAATTTCTCAAAAAAATTTCATAATTTTTTAAGTTGGTCTGCTAATTTTAATAATTGGAACTTGCTTCATGGATTAATTAAATTAAAAAACAATTCTAAAATTAAGAAATATTTTTGGGCCAAAATTGTAGTTTTGGCCCAGCCCACACGTATTGTTTCTTTACTTGGTGTATATTAATTTAATACTTTTTGTAAGTAATGCAAATTTGCCGGACAGACCATTATAAGTAATAGCAATTATTTAATTGATTTTAATAGTGAGATTTGGAAATAGATTTATTGTTTAATTAGCAGTATGTAACAAATGAAATGAATAAAATAATTTGTGACCACTTATTGATTTACTGAGATTTTATTTGTTATAAATATTTGTAGATGGACCGAAGATGGATGTATGAAGCTGACCGTCGCGATAGAGAGTACTTTAACGGTGTGAATAGTTTTCTGAGCGTGGCTACGGCGTACAAGTCAACTAAGCTGATGGACTACATTTGTTGCCCGTGAGTCGATTGCAAGAATGAGAAGCAGTTTTCTAATCTTGAGGCGATCCGTGCACACTTGCTTCGAAGGGGTTTCAAGCCTGCCTATACCTGTTGGACTGAGCACGGTGAAAATGAGATTTTACGTGAAGATCATCGATTGATGATGATGACGAAGACAACGACTCCACAATGATCGAGGATATGTTCGTGGACACCCAAGATGATACGTTAAATCGATAACCATGAAGATGATCTAGAACAGATGTTGCATGATGGGAGGAGGACCACACGAGTGAAAGGGATTTTCGAAGTTCCAAGATATGGTAGAGGACTCTACAACACCTTTGTACCCGGCCGCAAGGAGGACCTCAGAAAGCTGCATGTTGTGCTAACGCTGCTGCAGTTGAAGGCAAGCAATGGTTGGTCCGATAAGAGCTTCACAGAGTTGTTAGTTTTCCTGCGAGACGTTCTCCCAGAGGGAAACGTGTTACCAGCAACCACGTACCAGGCCAAGCAAATTGTTTGCCTATTGGGACTGGAAGTACAGAAAATACACGCATGTCCGAACGATTGCGTATTGTATCGCAATGAGTTTGTAAAATTGGATGCATGTCCCGTTTGCAAGGCATCTCGCTATAAGCGCGGTGATGCCGACATTGAAGTGCATCGTAAGAAAAAAAGACCCCCAACCAAGGTGTTGTGGTATTTCCCTATAATCCCACGTCTGAAGCGTCTGTTTGCGAACAAAAGGCATGCTTAATTGCTACGATGGCACGCTGAGGAGCGTAAGAAGGATGGAATGCTTAGACACCCTGCCGACTCTGCGCAGTGGAGGAACATTGATACAAAATACAAGAAACACTTTGCATGTGATGTGAGGAATATAAGGTTCGGGCTCAGTACGGATGGGATGAATCCTTTCGACAACATGAGCAGTCGTCATAGCACTTGGCCGGTGACTTTATGTATCTACAACCTTCCTCCTTGGCTTTGTATGAAGTGAAAGTACATTATGATGCCGCTGGCGATCCAAGGGCCAAGGCAACACGCAACGATATCGATGTGTACACGAAACCACCGGTTGAAGATCTTACATTATTGTGGAACGACGGTGTGTGGCTATGGGATGAGTATAAAAGAGAGTACTTCATGCTACACGCGTTGTTGTTCGTAACCATCAATGATTATCCCGCTCTCGGTAATCTTTCGGGCCGGACTATCAAAGGATTCAACGGATCGTCCATTGCTTGGGTGATACAGTGGCGGTGGTGAAATCTGCGAGAAAAATGTGTTACATACGACATCGTAGGTTCCTTCGTAAGGACCATCCGTATCGCAACAACAAGAGAGGTTTCGATGGTACAAAGGAGACAACTTGACTCCAAAACATCGCAGCGGCAAAGAGATATTTGCGTCAGTAAGGATATTAAAATTATCCATGGAAAGGGAGCCGTTACATCGATCCGTGTTCCGTGATCTGACTCCTTTGTGGAAAAAGAGATCGGTGTTTATGGACCTACCTTATTGGTCGCACTTGGATGTTCGATATGCAATCGACGTTATGCACATAGAGAAGAATGTGTGTGACAGCTTGCTCGGTATTTTACTAGACATACCTGGCAAAACAAAAGATACACTCAAAGCACGGATGGACCTGGAAGATATGAACCTCAGGAAGGAGCTACATCATGAAGATTTGGGTAAAGGAAAAAAGTACCTTCCGGCAGCTTGCTACACTCTTAGCAAGAAAGAGAAAATTAGCGTTTGTGAATGCTTGCACGGAGTCAAGGTACCGTCCGGTTATTCTGCCAACATGAAGAGGCTAGTCTCAATGAAAGACTTGAAATTAATTGGCATGAAGTCTCACGATTGCCACGTGATGATGACACAGATGCTTCCTGTTGCAATTAGGGGTGTTCTGCCAAAGAAAGTGCGAGACCCAATTATAAAGTTGTGTTCATTCTTCAATACGATTTCACAAAGGTCATTGATCCAACGAACCGGGTAAATCTGCAGCAAGATGTGATCCACACTCTATGTCGTCTTGAGATGTGCTTCCCTCCATCCTTTTTTGATATTATGGTTCATCTCATTGTTCATATTGTGAAAGAGATACAGTTTATTGGCCCTGTGTTTCTACATCAGATGTACCCTTTCGAGAGGTTCATGGGGTTGTGAAGAAATATGTTCGTAATCGACATCGGCCGAAGGGTGCATTGCGAAGGTTGGGGAACCGAGGAGGTCATTGAATTCTGCGTCGATTACATGGATCTCAAACCGATTGGTGTGCCCATATCTCGCCATGAGGGAGGCTACAGGGCAAAGGGACATTAGGTCAGAAATTGAAGCGTACTAATGACCGTGCTTCATTCATTCAAGCACATTTACTGTTCGGACCAATCGGTTGTAGCGGCACCGTATGTTGATATGCACAAGAATATGCTAAGAAGGAAAACCCATTTAAATCAAGTTTGGATCGCCAGATACCACGAGATAACTTTGGAGATTGGTTGCTTAGACACATGATGCATACGCAGACAGTGTGTTCGATTGAGAGCTGTCTCGGGGACCGTCATGTACAATCCTGACATTTGAAGGATACGACATAAATGGATATACATTTTATACGAGAGCACAAGATAACAAGAGCACCAACCAGAACAGCGGAGTCCGTATAGATGCCTACGATAGCAATGGTAATATGCAGACCTACTACGGATTCATAGAAGAGATTTGGGAGCTTGATTATGGGCCTTTGAAGGTTCCTCTCTTTGGTGCCAATGGGTCGGGCTCCTGGGCGTGAACATCGACAAGTGCGGTATCACTACCGTGGACTTCAAGCACATCGGATACAGAGAAGAACCATTCGTCCTTGCTAATGTCGTCACACAAATCTTTTTTGTTCGGGACCCGGCTGACAAAGAAAGCCACGTGGTTCTTCAAAAAAAAAGAAGAATTATCGGAGTTGACAATGTAGTCGACGAGGAAGACTACAACCAATTCGATGAGCTTCCTCCTTTTGGTGAGAACGTCGACCTAGGTCTCATGGAAGACAGTGAGGAAGCTACATACATACGCCGTGATCATAACGAAGGTCGAATCGTTACTTAGTTGTAATAATATACCAGGATATACTTTATTTTGTATGGAGAACATGCTTCCAGTTGTAATATACGGATACACTTTATTTTGTATGGAGAACATGCTTCCAGTTGTAATATACGGATACACTTTAATATCTAGAACATTGAAGTTAATCTTTATCAAAAAGATTCAAATTAATGCTCATGGTGTTATAGTATTTATGTAAAGTCCATGTAGGGTTCTTAGCAAATTTGTAATTCACTTAATTTTTCTTTGATTAAAAAATAAATGTTTCCTATATTCTAAAACTTCATGATTTTATACAAATTTATAAATTTACTTCATCCTTTTTGGAGCTATATATCAAAAGTTATGCTAGTTTGAATTTGAGCTTGGCTTTAGCCACTCACTTTTAGGGCTCACCGCATCACCGCGGTTCTAGAGAAAATCCGGCGGTGAGGTTTATGTATCACCGCGGTTGAAATTAGAACCGACGGTAATACCTCAATATCACCGCGGTTCTAGAGAAAATCCGGCGGTGATGTTTAAATATCCTTCCGGTTCAAATTAGAACCGGCGATATCCTCACATCACCGCCGGTTCTAATTAGAATCGGCGGTGATGTGGAGGTATTCTGCCGTTCTAGTTTCAACCGGCGATGATAGTTTATCACTTCGCGGATTTCTTTGGTGAACCGGCGGTGATTGTCATATCTATATAAACGGCGCGCGGTCTTCTTCCCACACTTCGCCGCTTTTCCCACACTCGTGCCCTAGTCCTCCTCCCGCGCGGCCCTCCTCCGCATCGCGCCTCAACCGCGCCGGCCCTCCTCGACGTCCGGCCCTCCTTCGCGACTCGTCCTCCACGCCCCCTCCTCCTCGCGCCGACCCTCCTCGACGTCCGGCCCTCCTCCGCGACTAGTCCTCCGCGCCGCGCCTCCTCCCCGCGCCTGCCGTCCTCCGCGCCGCACCTCCACCGCGCCGACCCTCCTCGAGTCCGGCCCTCCACTGCGCCGGTGCTTCTCCGCATCATATATTTGTCTTGTCTTGAGTGCTGCCATGACAAATGTTTCAATAAAGAAATCTCTCTGATAAATCAAACCTGGTTGCCTTGTCTTGATAAAAAAATCTGTCTGATAAATTAAACCTGTGCAAGAACCTTTGGGATATATGATTACATAATTGTTGTTATCAGAAAAATATGATCTTTGTGCTCTTGACAGGTTTCTATTGTGCGTGCTTGCTTAGCATAACAAAGATGAGGGTTGCGATCTTCTTAGTTGATATGGAAATCAAACAAGATTGCTAATTACCTTTGGAATCTTTGGGATTTGAGGTTGATGTAATATGAATATCTTGTAAGGTTGTAATCTAAAGATGGTGTGCATACCAACAATCATTTGAGGTTGATGTAATATGAATATCTTGTAAGGTTGTAATCTAAAGATTGTGTGCATACTCAAGTTCTCTGAATCTGCGATTTTCATGACGCATTTCTTTATGCTACTTAATTTATCTCCTGAACACATTTCTTTATGCTACTTAATTTGTTCTTTGCTTTACTGAAACTATAACACTTAGATAAACAATTACTTACTCAACTTGTTGAATTATTTAGTTTTTAATCTGCACAATTAGCAATACATTGACATTTTTCAGGATCAATTGGTTGCTCTCCTGATTAAATGTAATTTGTTCCTATTTCCAGCTTAGTGAAGTTTTGTTATGAAGAATCTTGTAGAAGTCTTCACACTATATGCAAATTAGATTTAACATTTGAAATCTAAGATTTGCAGGAGATTTTTCTTGAACAGAGATGCTAAAGTTGGCAAAGCATATTGGATTCTAGGAGCATCATGAGATTTTATTATGTTGTATTTATTATATTCATGTAATAAATACCTTATATTGTATTTGTTATATTCATGTAATGAGATTTTTGTTGTTTTAACAATACATTGTATTTATTATATTCATGTAATAAATACCTTGACAGTGAAGTTGAAGCCCTTCGAGAGCAGATGGCTGGGTTCATCGTTCGAGAAGTGATCAACCCGAAGGGCGAGTTTTACGAGCCACACGCTATAATTAACTGAAATGTGAACGATTGTCAATGAACAATGTAATAATTAAATATTACGATGATTTACTGTATTTCAATTATGCTTTACAGATACTTCATTAATATTGTCATGATTAAATGAGTATTCGGTATTCAATGTTAAATATTATGATGATTTAATATATTTGAATTATTCTTTACCAATACTTCGTTAATATTGCGCATAAAATATACCGTCCAGAATAAATGTACTATGCAATATATATATAGTACAGCGTTACATCATACATATAATACAAAAAAAAATTATGTAACCGGTTTTGGAGGAGGATATGGCATTGTACTTATCACTGCCGGTTTTAGAGAAATAACTGGCAGTGATACCACCTTATCACTGCCGGTTGGAAAATATTAAGTGGCAGTGATATAGATTATCACTGTCGGTTGAAAAATAACAACCGGCAGTGATAATGTGTTATCACTGCCGGTTGAAAAATACCAACCGGCAGTGATAAGTTATTATCACTGCCGGTTATGGATAAAAATCCGGCAGTGATAATCCTTATCACTGCCGGTTTTATAATATAAACCGGCAGTGATATTATTATCACTGTCGGGCGAAGAACCGGCAGTGATAGTCCCGACTATCACTGCCAGTTAGGGAGTGCCGGGTCAAAATCCGGCAGTGATGCTGATGTTCATCCGGCAGTGATGTCCTTTTTTGTAGTGGTGATATGTCCTCTTTGTTGTAGCGATGATCAGCATTAATCACGATGACTCATGCGGAGGGGGCCGCTAACGGCATTGCAAAAAGTCTCAGAGTTAGCGTACAAGTCTGCCAACTGAAGGTTTTAATTATCAGCTTGTTGCTGAGTGTACCAGACGGTTAATTGATCGATCTGTTGTATCAAGCTCAACAGTTCTTGATGTACTGATGGTTCGATCCGTGTGTCAGGTGCAAATTGAATGAGATTGTGGTCCTTGTATCAGGATCGATTCTGAATTTCTGAGTGATACTGTTAATTCTGGTACAGACGAGAGTATTGTTGTTGATCGAGGAAAATTAATGCTGGTGAATTAAGTACTAACAATAGAGTAGCCAATATAACAAATCGGATTATCTGGTCTGACATCATGGAAGCATGCAGGATTCTCAGAGCCAAGGAGCTTTCAAGCAAATCTGAAACATGCTATAGCTAAGTGCTACTGTTGTTTGCTTTCTTTGTACAAGAACTTGAGACCATGCAACTCCACAAATCAGGCAGCTAGCCGTGACCTTATACGACTGTGCATTCCTACCGACCTGCTTACACATTCAAGCTAGCAATCCACAAAAACAATATGAACCTGTTCACAGCTTGACAGAAAAAAAAAATCTAGATTTCCTACGTGAACATTCTCTCGATCGTTTTCATTGTCTTCATGGACTTAACAGAAAAGAAAACTACAAGCTAGGCCGAGAACAGTGCTGCAACCATAATAGGGAGCGACATGACATGTATACAAGCTTCCATGCTTGGCGTCTACCTAAACCCTCGTGTTTGTTTTGAAGTCAAACATGTTCCAAATGATTGTTTCAAACTTTGGAAATTAATTTTAGTGGATTCATCCTTCTATTATGAATGAGCACTCGAAACATCATACTATGATTTAACATGCTCTTTAAGATACCCTTCTGCCCGGTTAAACATAGAAAGTAAACTAGAGTCCCATTCAAATATTGAATTATTGAATCGGTAGTTGTACTGAAAGAAGAATTTACGACTAACAATGAATATAATCTGATTTTGTAGTTCAATTGAGGAATAGTAGCCTAAGCTACGGTCTAAATGTTGGAATTAATCTTGGGCTAACTACCCAGCTAACTGATTCCGAAATTAGGGGATGAGATCCCAAACAGATCCGAAATTAGGGGATGAGATCCCATCTTTCGTGCTATGATCGGAGGCTCTTTCCATCTATTGGTTTTGGTCCCGAGTTGCACTGCACGTATATATATAATGGGGAGCCAACCTCTCATGTTTTTTTAAGCTAACACTTAAGATTAGGCAGCCCCTAAATGTTCTAAGGCCGATCCTAAGTTGTGTAGAAGTAACCCGAAGGCCAACACCGCTGTCATCCCTACGGCTTCTTCTTTCTTCGTCGTCGTTGGTGATCACGGCTACCACCTCGTCATCGAGCCTTCGGCCACCTCTACCGATTCACCTTCGATGGCTTCACCGAACGGTATTTTCTTCCGCATCTTGGTGTTCAAGTTTTGGCTATCGATTAATGGCTTAAGAACCCTAAGTTTAATGCTAACATTAATCTCTCTCTTTTTCAAGGAAAGCTACGGCCTAATCTTTGCCTTATACAATTTCACCTTTGATCAATAATTTATTGTATTTTTTTATGAATATAACCCATGCATCATAGGCTGTCAAAACAAATGACATTTATATAAAGGGAATGTCTACTTAACATTCAACTGATTTTTTTTGTCAAATCAGTCAAATTTTTCTTTCTTAATACATACCACTTTTTATGCAGAGATTTTTTTTTCTAAGCTAGATAAAGAAAAATGGGATTGGTGAACTCTAATAGAAAATGAATGAATCACAAAGAAAAATAAAAAAATAATTTTTCTAACCTAGACACAGAAAAATGGGATTGGTGAACCCTAATAGAAAATAAATGATTCAAATCACCTGTCTAAATGCAGATTGGATGAACAAAAAAGTGACTGAAATCAAAGAAAAAAAAGGATAGATTTTTAGCAATTCTCTTATATAAATACTTTTGTATAGACTATAGATATATGATTACTACTATAGCTTGTAACATATTGTACAAGTTTTATCATAACCAGGGTTTCATTTATCGTCGATTATCGCGATTATCGATCTTACCGGTCCGGTTCGATATCTCATACCGGTCGGTAAACCGGTTAAATTAAAAAAAAATTATGTGACGTAAATATCGCGATAATTGGTGAATATCGCTCGATTATCGATGAATATCGAGCGAAAATCGCTCACAATATCGACCGCCGAAGAACACAAGTTTGCAAAATCGATCGGGTCGATTTTCGACCGATTATCGGTGCATATCGAGCGATTATCGAGGTATATCGAGCGATTATCGGTGAAGATCATTTTTTTAAAAAAATTTCATCAAAAGTTTGATTTTGAAACCCTTCGATTCTCTACCTATTTTCAACCTATTTTTTTTCGATTTTTGAAAATCTCGATATTGTCGATTATTGCGATAACGTGAACCCTGATCATACATACCGGCGCTCATAGACATGAGTGCACAGTGACGTTTCTCCGATAAGATATATCTTTTAAAAAATCTCACTAAAAGGCTATTTTTAAGTAGCATGCTCCGAACGCACTTCCAGAGTTCACGAGATTAATGATGTGAAAGGTTTATCTCTTTGATTTATTCATGTTAATATTATTGAATAAAAAAATGCAATAAATTATCATTAATTACTGTTTCCCTTCTTCAGTATCTCGTTAAGCCCTGAATCCCCGAAAGCAGCTTGAGCGTTGGGGAGCAAACATAGCAAAGGGAAAAACTGAGAACAGAAACCACCCCGAAACCAAACCCTCTGTCGCCTTCCCCTCCTCGCCGGCGGCAAATTCAAGCTCAGGAGCTCGCAACCGAAGTATGCAACCCCCCCCCCCCCCCACACACACACGCACCAAAAAAAAATCTCTATGCTCTAATCTTTCACTGCAATCCCCCCAAATTCCTGATTTTTTTTCGCGTTTTTTCTCGATTTTCTTGCGGCAAGATTGGCTCGATCTTGCCCTCCCAAGACGCATAATATTGTTAGGGTGTTAGCGGGTCCGCGAGGGACCGAGTTAGGCGGAGCCTTCTTGATGGTGGGCACGAAGGCGGATGCAAAGGCGGAAACGAGCGGCGGCGGCGGCGGCTCGTTCAGCGAGCGGGGGCTTGTCGAGAAGCTCGATAAGCTCAACAGCTCAGCGGCGAGTATCCAGAGTATCCTTTTTTTTTTCCGTTGGTTTCTTTCTTGCACGCAATTTGGGAAGATATCGCTTTTCTAGCTCCAGACAAACTTTTTTCTTTACAAATCTGGCTCCTTTCGAATGCAATTGCAAAAATAGCCTCATTACTGAATCACCTACTGCTCCCGCAGCGTGGAAGGAGCTACCGAGCTACAGGACCTCGGTGGCTTGCTTCCGCTGTGCAGGGGCGGTAGGTGACACGTGTCGCCTACCGGCGCTTCCGGCGATAGAACTATTTGGCAATTGCATTCGGAAATGGGCCAGATTTGTAAAAAAAAGTTTGTCCGGCGGCTAGAAAAAATTGGAAGCCTAGCCTGTGCTTTCTCTCCTTGTTATTTCGATTTATGTAGTATTGTAGTGAATAAAGCCCTAAATTGCAATGTGGATGAGTAGAACTGGCCCATGAGATCTCGTTCGGCACTCGAAGTATTGGTTTCTTGCGCTTTTTTTTTTCTGTTAATATCCGCCTTCTTCTGTTCCATACAGATGCTTTTATTGTTGTTAGTTTGTTTGTTCACACGAGTATAGCTGTAATCTAAATATGAGTATAACTGCTTCTTGTGGTAAACTTATTGATGACTATAACTGTAATCTAAATAATGTTTCTGTAGCTTGTGGATCATCGTTTGGTCGTATATCTTTGTTGGACTGTTTGTTTCAGAAAAATACTTTTGTTTTTGGTGTATTAGAGATGTATATAAATGAACCTGCGTACAAGTTTGGATTCCAAATTAGCTTTATGGTGTATCAAGTTTGTGTCACAATTTTGGTTTGTTGTGTTCTTGCTACCAATTCTTGCTTTGTTTTCCTTATTTTTTTTGTTTCTCTGGATAAAGATGTTGTTTATTGTCTTTTGAGGATGGTTTTATTTTTGGAAGTAACAGATGACAACAGGAACTGTTAGGATTCTATTTTACAGTTTAGTAGTATCTTCTTGGTTGTCTCTGTTTCTTGTTTGTTAAGATATAATTGTTCTCCTGTTCAATTTAGCAAATTAAGTGAGAAAAACTAATTGTATGTCGTGTCCTTTAACATGGAATTGAAGTATGTCATGTGGTTCTAAAGATCAAACTAGTTTCTTCTGGTTGCCGCTGTTTGGGTAGTAGTGTGCTAGTACACCCGTTTTTGTCACTTGGTTAGTTGTTTGAATGATCTTTGTGGTTGCTATTCTGATGGTATTTATCTATTCTGTGTCCAAAATAGATTACGGTTGCATTTTATTGCTCTGAGGTTGTATCGGCGGCAAAGTAAGTTAACTTTTTACATTGTGGCCGTATATTCTCATTTGAGTCAATTAATCAATTAGGTGAAGATGTATCCTACACTGTCATCGATTAAACTAATCACAAATGACAAATGCTGCAAGGGACACTTTTGGAGTTTGAAGCAGGACAGCAGCATGCAGTTCGATATTGACCATAAAATAGGTGGATCATATGATTATTTCCATGTCTTTGTGCTTGCATCTTATGTGAGGAAGTCAGGTTTCTATGCCCAGTATATGCTACTTCATTTCAAACTTCTAAGCAAGTCTTGGTGAATGTATAAACCACAAATTTTGCTGTGTTTCTTGCAAATGCCTCAGTTTTTACGCATAATATTTCTCCTTTATTGGGTCCAAACCTTCTAATTCTATAGGTATGTAATATACTATACAAGATAATTTATTATCAAAATGGAATGAGATGACTGAAAGCATTGACCATCTTCTAAGGGGAGTCTGCAAAAACTCTGCATTGGTTGTTAGGGTTGCAGATATGGTAAAGTTGGAACCTATATTAACCTGGGGAACTGGGGAAGTGTGCCCCACTTTTTTTATATGTTATACTAAATTCTGTGGTTTATTTACCTTGTGTGCTTTAATTGTGTCTTGATATGACATGGTTTCATCTATTCCAATTTTCTGGAGTATCAAATGACAGATCTAATTATTTGTTCCTCATTTCCTATGGCTGTTCTTGCCTTTGCATCTAGATTGTAGTAGCTTGTCCTTTTGTTTTCCTTAATTCTTAAGCAGCACTTTCACAGTGGTGCATTTTTCATCGGAAGAGAGCAAGAAAGGTTGCTGAGACATGGGAGAAGCAGTTTAATAGAGCAACAAAGGATAAGAAAGTATCATTCCTGTATTTATCAAATGACATCCTGCAAAATAGCAAACGCAAGGGAGGAGAATTTGTGAATGAGTTCTGGAGGGTTCTTCCTGGATCACTGAAAGATGTCTATGACAATGGGGGGGAAGATGGAAAGCAAGTGGTCAAAAGATTAGTAAGTTACTCTCATTTATTACATGTTCATGGATTGATATTCTGTTGCTGTTTTTATGTTATTTGACTATTCAGTTCTTCCCCTGGTATGTTGTTCTCCGGATTCCAGATAATTGTTGATTCTGAGGTCTTTTGAAGGTAGTCATGCGCAAGGTGCATTTATATCACATATGTGCAGAAAATGTTAGCTGCAAGCCATACACGATCGGGCACCAATTAGGAAGGAGAATATATATATATATATATATATATATATATATATATATATATATATTTGCATGGAGGCATCTCTATCATTTTTTTTTGCATGGGGGCATCTCTATCATAGTTTACTTGGACCCTAAGTCAATACTGTTTAAGGAGATTGCTGCAAAATCCAGTGGAGTCATGTAATCATGTGCACTAATAGGGCTCCACACTGCATTGAGACTTGATTAATTTTGGAATAACAGGTGGTGAATTTAATTACTTCATTGCTTTGATCACAAGGCCAAAATCCAAACAATTAAAATTTCAATCTTGTTACTTTAGATAGGTATTTGGGATGTCCGGAAGGTTTTTGGAACCCGTATTGAAAGTCTGAAAACTGACATTCTTGGTGACAACCCTCCTACATTGGATGACAATGGCTATAGTTCAAATCCTAGCTCTAATCCCTCTTCAATTTCCAAAGCTGCACGGAAGGATTCCAGTACAATAATAAAAGTAAGTTGGCAATTCTTGTCCTGTGAATTTGTTTCGTTTTCTTCTACTTATGGTGGATTCTGCATATTGGAATGAATTTGAGAGAGCTCTTGTTGTTGTTTGTCTTTCACTGTAGAAACTGACTGTTGGTGGGATGCTTGAAAAGATCGTAAATGCATACCAATCTGTGCTTGATCAACATCTTGTTGAAGACACAGCTTTAAACAAATGTAAGAGTACTGTTAGTGTTTTGGAGAAGATGGATAAAGATGTAGAAGATGCTTGTACCCATGGTAAGGACTTTGCTTGCTTCACTTGTTCTATAATGTTATGGATATCTGCCATTGAAGAATGTCTGGCAGACTGGCACTATTCTTATTTCTTAGTTCATTCTGTCATCTTGGCCTGTCTTGTGCCATGATTGTTCCAGAACTATTTTAATTGCAGTTCCATCATGTATTTTAAGCTATTTGGGAGGTACTCTTGAGAAAAAGGAAATGGAGAGAATCTTCCCATTGATAAATCGTGTGTTTCTTCTTGAGCACTTTGTTGTATTGATTTGTACTTTGTTTTCTAGAACATATTCTTTAAATTAAACGAAAAGATAGAACCTGTTTTGTCTTTCAGAAATGGAGAAAACCATGATCCACTAGCTCCACATCTTCAATACAGAGAAGTGATATAACTTAGAAATGGTTTTTGAGTGACTTAACTATGACTTGTTACGTCCATGTTATGGAATTGACTCCATAGCTTCAGCTGATTAGATTTGTATAAGCTATGATGTTGTACTTGTGTGTGTGTTTTCTTTTTTTCTTTTCTTTTTAATTTACAAATTAAAAACTATTACCTACATGCTCCAATGTACGTGTCCTGATTGCTGTAATGTTTGCATAATGGTAGTGTCTGCTGGATGCATTAATCATAGCAAGTTGACAGAGAATTTCTGTACTGAAAGGAATTTGAACACTCCCCATGACTTGCTTTCTAGAAAATTTATAATGACATGATTGTAGCATGGTTTGGGCACATTGAATGGAAGAAATCAATTTTCTGACATGTACGCGCATCCGTATTCTTTTTGTTACAGCACATTCAGCTGCTTAACATGCTATTTTGCATTGGGGTAATGCCTCTATGATGTCTATCGTGTCAAAATTATGGTTGGTATGCCAATATCAAATTCGATTATCTCTTTTTCATAGGTTATAGAGTGAAAAATACTGTAGTGCAACTTGCAAGGTTTCCTAATATATATGCTCCTAGTCATGGAGTTTTTGAGTTACCTCTGATAATCTCAAACCTGAATTTACACTGGATTTCCAAATTTTAAAAAAAGGATAGGAAAAAGAGATGGTTCTATGACATTATAATGCTTTCACTTCATCTCGTGATCATAAGACATAAGTATCTAATATGTACTACTAATGCTTGACTCTTTTTTTTTCCATAGGTATTCAGCAAACATCACCATTAATTTCCGACCTTCAAGAAAAGGAAGCAATCCTGAAGCAGTGCATTGAGCAACTTGAAAGCATCGACACGGCTAGGATAAACCTGATCAATCAACTAAAAGAAACCCTCAGTGAACAGGTCTTGAGCACCTCATATTATCTTCGAAATGTTCTAAATCAATGGCATATTATCATGCTTACAATTTACAAAGCTTTATGTTTTTTCTTGTTTATATAACAGGAAGCAAAGTTGGAGCTTCTCCGCAATCAGTTGCAAGTAAGGATAATTCTTTTATATCCTCTTACATGTTATTGCCCTCATTACTATCTTAATGTTCCACTGCAAAAAGGAAAAGTTTGTTAGGTCAAAATGCATGATTGTGTTGAGCATTTTCTTGGATCCATAAGCATCCTCATTGCGGTGCCTATTTGTGTTGTGCCATCCATTTTGTCCCTGCCACGAAGTTCAAGGCACCATTCTTGAATTTTGATGCTGCCTAAGATGCCGCATGACATGTGGGCATAACTAGAGTTTCGCTTTTCATTGACATCCCATTGGTGAAATTGTGTCCACATGTTCAGGATGAATAGTGTGGTAAAAGAAAGAAAAGAACATAAGAACACCCGCAGACACGAATTACGTGCGCAGATGCGAAGAGAAGACTATGTAACATAGTTCCAGTACTTAATTCTTGGCTTTGTGATGGAAGGCAATAGACCAACCATAGTCTGCTTGTGAAATTGAGCACACATGTTGGCTGGCCCATCTAGCATCCCACGTCAAGCAAAAATCTGCCTCTTACCAGCTCCCATTGCCATCCCGAGGCTTTTTCAAGATAACAAACGCACTTCCTACTTAGATTGTGCCCCCATTCCAACTTTAGCCTGTTTATGTATGATGTATCCTTCTCATTATTTGCTTCAAGAGAATACCATGGTTCAGCACCTTGGGAGGTCTGATCCATCTTTGAGGATGTGGCCCTCTAAAGCATCAGCTATACGGGCCTGAGGTTCTCCCAAGCTGGCTTCTGCATTCCTCTATCCGGGGCATGTATGTGCTGATAGAAAAGTTATATATGGGTCAAATAAATGTTCACAGTCCAATCATATGTTGTGTCAGCTTAAGTTGGAAGTTTTCAAACATATATCTGCTGCTCATATTTAGTATCCATTTCTGTTAACTTTATGCTGGAGTTTTTCTATGAGGGCACAATTGTCTTTCTTTAACTTTACTAGCTACCATCTCGGTTAAGAAAGTATCTTTCCTACAATCACAGTGGCGTTTTAGCAGTTATTTGAGAAATTACTAAAGTGATTTGCGGTTAATCCCCGATTTAATTGACAAACAGGTTGCTCGAGCAGGGACTGAACATACCATGCAACTAAGACAACGACTTGGTGGTGCCCTTGTCACCAATGGTGCAGGGTCTAGTTCTAGGCCACACATTATTACACTTCCATCAGAGCAAACAGCTGCCATGATGCAGAATTCAGCAATAAGGCCAATATCTCCCCAATTTCAACCGCTGCATCCGGCTACCTCACTTCCTGTCACAGCCAGTTCTGCAGGTGATGAGCCCAAGAAAACAGCAGCAGCTATGGCAGATAAACTTGCATCTTTGTCATCTCCTGAGCAGGTGCTCTCCTCCATTTTCTCGTCCCTTGCTGCTGAACAAGCTGCTTCCATGAATGGTGGTTTGCCTTCTGGAGAGCTCTCTGCAGGACCTCCAGGCTTCCAGACTGAAAAGAGGCCTAGGCTTGAGAAACCCATGCCGGCCGGTGATATGGGTGCTCCCCCCTTTTTTGGGCAAGTACTACAGGTGCAACAACAGATTGGAGCAGCACCTACTTCTCTTGGAGGCACGCAGCCACCAACACAGGCAAACCAAGCAGCCAGTTCATTTCCACCACCTCCACCTCCTTTGCCACCTGTGGTGCCACCACTTCAGCAGCAGTTTGGACAAAATACTGGAGGATTGTTCGGATTGGGACCTTTTGGGATGATGGCCGGCTCTGTGCCACCTCCGCCACCATTGTCCAACATTTTGCCTTCAGGTTTTCCCAGACCAAGTGGATCACCACCTTCACATCCTCTTCCACCAGTTCAGAACCAGAGCCAGCCCCAGCAGCAGCAGTCTCCGCAGGCACCACAGCAATCTCCAACATCAACTGGATTCTTTCCAACAACAGGCATTGGATTCTTTTCTCCAGTTCAGGTGCAGCAATCTCCGTCTCTCCAACGGCAATGATTCTATGACAATTGTTGAGTTATAAAGGCAGTAACTTATGCAAACTTTGTATATTAAATAATAATCCCCGAGTATTAAGCTGTTAGTTGACAGGTCCTTCCTGCAAAGCAGGATCAATGCTTATGAATTGGAAAGATTTGTGAATAGTCTTGCGGCTTGTGTGATGCATGTATAACTGTTCCTTTCGGTCTGAGGAGTTTGTTTTACTCTTCCTGGTCATGTGAAGTAGTTAGACCTCTTTTTTTTTTGCCCTTTTGCATAGCTCTTTAATTAGTCCTGTGGCAATCAAATGGTGACATTGACATTATTACTTAAAGAGTTGCCCAAATGATAGAACATTTTTTGGGCTCCTCAGTAGAGCTTACCAGTGGCATTGGTACACAGGTCATAGTCTTATAGACCCTTACGTGAACTGCAAATATTTGTCTTATTGTTGTTTAAATTTATTTATTAATTTTTTATAATGTTTATTGTGCATGTTTGCTGTTTTCCTTCATTTGATTACTTTTGAGTGGGGAGTGGTGCTGTTAGTTCAGAGCAGGGAATGTTTGATTTGACTGAGGTGAAGTTAAAAAACTTGGCCTTTGTGAATGAATGATAAAGCAAGTCATTTGAGGCATGATAGTTCTTCCAGGTTCATGCATGCAAGTGTGTCTATGGTATGTTCAGATGAATCCTTGTGATCTATGTATATTTGAGTTACTAGTTGCCAGTTGCGACAGTTAGTTCCGGGGCTTATTTTGCCGCTTCTTAGGTACGAGTATATGTTGCGTTAGTACCTCGAGATGCCAAACAAGAATGGACGAAGAAAATGAATATCACCCAGTGATTTATCTGAGGTTGTCAACAATGGAGAAGAAACTTTTTTACTCAATGCATCTTGTCGTGGAAGGCTACAGCAGACGATTGAGCTAGCTAGCCTAGTATCACTATAGATAACACAACACTAATTAATTGGCTAGTACTTAGTCTTGTCTACAAGATGAGAATGATACATGAACATGACTACAAAAAAGTTGCTAACCTAAGAGGGAAGGGCAAAGCTTGTCCCTCCTCTCTGGAACTGCGAGCTAATTCTGCTTGGGGTTTGATTTGCTGTGCGGCACGGGCCTCATGCTGGCGTTGAACTCCACCTTGGGCCTGGCGTTCGCCGGCATCGTCGTCGTCGCCGCCTGACGAGCGCCCTTGACGTCGAAGGTGTTGGTGGCCATGGCCCTGCTGGGACGTTGCAGCAGCAGCCTCCTGGCCGTAGGACGACGCTGCAACGACGACGACCATTGTGCTGTAGCAGCAGCAGCAGCATTGCTGCCGTCAACAGGCAAGGTCGTTGGTGATGCTACACTACTCACACTGCAGATAGTACTGAGCAGGAGAAGATGGAGCAAGAAGATGGCAGCGAGGAGGGGGAGGAGCACGCTGAGTAAGGCCTTCTTCATGGTGTAATGGTGTAGTTGCTTGATCAATTGTGAGCGAGAGAGGTGGCAGTGAAGTAATGGAGATCGAGGTGGTGTGGACTACTTACAGGAGAGTAACGTAGTGTGTTTATATATATCATTACCGATCGTAATAAATTAACAGTCTAACAGGCAGAGAACATGTTGCTACGTTTCTCCATATTTTTAGCTGTGGAATATGGGCAAGTGGATACGAGAACATGACACATCCTGAGATCATTTTGAAAGAAAAAAAAAACAGGTGCTGTTTCTCTTTGACTAGAACATCTAATTTTTCTTGAGCTGGTCAGATCTAATCCATGCAAACGCTCAAACACTCCACTCTAAATTAAGCATATGATCAATAATTCATACATCTATATATCCATTGTACGATTATATATGACTATGGTTATATATCTTTTCCTTCTCTTTTTGCGAGGTCATTTAATGGCTTTCTAATGGATGATGATGCTCATTTCAATACAGTAGGAGTCCGGAATTACGCGAATGCTGACCATGTGATGCTCATCTTTGACTAATATCTGTTCCCGTCCGGCCGTATCAAAACCCATTACATATATAGGAGGTGGATTTAGTTCAGTTAAGCTGCGCCATGTCATGCATGTGATCAGATCAGACAGACACATTCGCTTTCTATAGTACATTCAGGATATTTAAGAATCTCGTTTTGAACGTTTTTACACATTTGTTTGTGCCTGCAAATATACAATGCTTCAGATTCAGATCGGCTATCTAGCTTCGTCGTGGACAGGTACGGCAACCGGTCACAAACGTATCATACGCAGATACCATGTTCCTACCTTTGTAACCGCAGCAGCTGTACTGTCTGGACTCTGGAGTAAATTTGGGGTTCATATCCAATTCAGTACTACAATTAATCTACTTTCATGGCTGAAAATGGAGATTTACATTTCTTGCTGGCTCTACCGAACTCTGTATCTGCATAGTTCATACGATTTTGAACATACCAAGTGAAAATATCCTGATCCTAGTAATGCAGTACTAACTAACTAAAAGGGATAGGTTCCTGTGTAATCACCATTGGGACTACTACTTAAGCGGTCCTAGTTCAGCGTCGTCCGATCAAGCTAGCGAATGATCTGGATTATTTAGCAGTGCGATGATACAATGTTGCTCCACTAAAAAATGGGTACGGTGGTTGATGTAGTATTCTCGGAAGATCTGAACCATCATTTTTTATCCAACGGTCCACATGCAGCTGTTTAAGTTGCAGTTACAACGGGACTGCATTGGATCTCTTTCCAACTAAAAGTGCATCTCGAGTCTCCACATGGCAGAGGGTCGGCCATGGACCATCTGTCTCTTAACAAGTCCACAGATTTGACCAACTATTGGCTAAGTTAATTGCCGAGCTCTTTCTTCCATTGCTCCTCTTCAATCATTGAGACCTTCTTGGCCTTTTTGAGTAATTAAGTTCATGGATTAACAACCACTCTCTACAATCCACATGCGACCATGCAAGAGATTAGATCATCTGTCTCTTAAGTCTATACAGACTTGACCAGCCATTGGCCAACTGCCCAGTTGTTTCTTGCTCCTCTTCAATCATTGCAACATTCTTGGCCTTTTCTCTTGGACCACAATGGTAGATGGCATATGGAACATGGGACATTGGCAGTGGAGTTACTTGTCTACATTTCTAATGCATGTCTCATGCTCTTTGGATGGTTGCGAAAGGGGCTCTCTTAACAGAACTGAACTATCTTTGCTCTGTGAACTTCAAATAGAACTGTTTTAAGACATTCTCTGCAAAGCATATAGTATTTTATCACATAATTCTCCATGCAGTTACAGCATTAAAAACTTCCAGCAAATATACTGCAAGGAGCTCTTATTGATCAGCAAGAAAAATTGCAGCATAATATATACATTGAACTTGCTGCAAGTGTCTTTGAGACAACCAGATTTACAAAACTAGAAATGAAAAGGGAAAAATATATATCAGCAGACTCTCAGGTCTCCTACGGCTTTATAAATTACAAGAAAGGAAACTACACATACTACATAATTCTATCCAAAAGAGCAAAACAGCGATCAATCTACCAGTAACTCTTACTGTGCACATAGTTAGAAAGAGGTCCATCTTATTCTCCGAAGCTGTTTTTTCGGTACCTGTGTACCAACTACAGCCCCACATTTTCATATCAACAATGACCGTTTCTTCTATGCCCTGTATTGAATATAATGCATTTGTTTTGTTTGTATTCACGTGGAAAAACCAAGATACACACATCTTGCGAAGGATACTGATTTTGATATCATTGTTAGTCAAACAGAAGAAAATGAAATATTACTATAGCAATGAAGGTACTCCACCTTTGCCAAGCATTAAGAGGATACTTTTTTCCTAGACAATGTTTTTATGTTCAGCATGTAGTCTAAAAGCAAAAGAAGCACAACAATGACGGCAGATTAGTGTGACAAAATTGTTATGAACATCACTTGTATTCAATATGAGATCTTCATGGGAGTCTCGGTTGTACGCTGATCAGTGAGAGAAGCACAATCAAGAAGATCTTGAATATACTTCTGTTGAGATAGAAAGAAGCCCTCAGGTATAGAAGAAACCTCAATCCCAAGGAAGTAGCGAAGGGGATCCAGATCAGACATGAGAAATTGCTCACTGAGACGTGCCTTCACAAAGGCAATATACTGAGAATCATCTCCAGTAATGATTATGTCATTAACATATAGAAAAAGAAGAGTCCGACCACGAGACGAAATGTGAGCAAAGAGCGTAGGATCATGAGCACTAGTAGAAAAGCCAGTTGCTGTGACCACAGAAGAAAAACTCTCAAATCAAGCACGAGGGGTTTGCTTGAGGCCGTAAAGAGAGCGGCGAAACCGACAAACCATACCATCAGGAACAGAATACCTCGGTGGTGGCTACAAAAAGACCTCATGCAGCTCACCGTTAAGAAATACATTCTTGACATCAAGCTGAGAGATAGATCACTCATGAACAGAAGCCACATCAAGAGAAGTGCGAACAGTGATCATTTGAACCACAGAAGCAAAAGTCTCATCATAATCACAACCATGCTTCTGCTGAAAACCACGTGCTATGAGATGAGCCTTGTAGCGCTCAAGAGAACCATCAGAGCGAGTCTTAACCTTATAGATCCACTTGCATGTAATGGGACGGATATGTGGAGGAAGGGGTACAAGATCCCACATGCTAGTGCGCTCAAGGGAAGCAAGCTCCTTTGCCATCGCATACTATTATTCTTGATGAATAACAGCATCACGATAAGAAGTCAACTGGGCAAAAAGTGCACCAGCAAAATCAAGTCGCTCAGGAGGCCGAATAAACTAGCGATCATGAAGAGCATAGCGAGGATTAGGCACCGAAGAAGGTGACTCAGCAAAAGATGTCACACTAAAAGCATCCTCAACTCGCGGACGATGAGTGTAGTGTAGGGGATGAACAATGTTAAAAGAAACCTTTGGAGGAGGCACCAGTGGTGAAGACTCTCGAGGAGAGGTAGGCGATGAAGGAAACGCTAACTGTGGAAAAGGAAAAGTGGCAACTGGAGTATCAAGAAAAGTCAGAAAACAAAGTGGCTCAACAAGAGATGCTGGAGTGAAAGAAGGACAAGGGTAGAAGGGACGAGACTCATCAAAAGTAACATCCCGAGAGATTCGCATCCATTAGCCAACATGATCCCAACAATGATATCCCTTATGCTCAGCACTATAGCCCAGAAAAACGTATTCAACAGACTTAGCGGTCAGCTTAGTACGTTCACGAGATGCAAAGAGAACATAGAGCGCACACACCTAAAAAGGTGAAGACTAGAATAATCGGGAGGAATGCCACAAAGACACTCCATTGGAATTCCACCCTGAAGAGCAGAAGAAGGCTGAATTTTAATCAAGTGGCAGTGGAAACAACTTCAGCCCAGAAATGAGGTGGAACAATAGAAGCAAGTAAAAGAGTATGAATTATCTCAAGAAGATGACGCTGCTTGCGCTCAGCCACACCATTCTGAGCATGAGCACCAAAACAAAAAATTTGAGAAAAAGTGTCTTGTCCAGCTATAAAGCACAAAGAGCTCCTGATAGATACTCCCCGCGGAGTTAGCGCGAAGAACACGAATAGGAAAATCAAGCTGAGTACGAATCATGGTGGAAAAATGCTTATAGATGGATAAAACCTCACTACGAGAAGACATAAAATATATTCAGGTGTGACGAGAAAAATCATCTATAAAAAAATAATATTTATGAAAAGGATCTGGACCCCAAACATCAGAATGAACAAGATCAAATGGAGCTGAGACACAGACTCACTGGAAGGATAGGGGAGTTGTATTTGGTTGCCTAGCTTACAACCCTCACAATCTAAAGAGGTATCATTAGACACAAATCCTAAAAGTCCACGACGAACTAAAGACGATAGACGTGAACCACAAAGATGACCCAAACGGTGATGCCTTTGAGTAAACGATCCGATGGAAGATGCAACGGAGGCGGAAGCAGTGGAGGAGACGGAGAGACTGGCAGCGGCAGCGGAAGGAAGACGAAACCAGTCAAGCTCCCAAAGACGCTGAGAGTCAAGGCGACGAGGACCAGTACCAACCAGAACCCCCATGCGGCGATCCTGAACACAACAATAGTCAAAATTGAGGATAACACGACAGCCATCCACAGACAAGCGGCTGGAGAGACGAGCGGATGAGCTCGCCGGAGTCACCGGAGAGATGAGCGGGAAGAGCTCACCGGGGAGAACAACGCAAGTGCAACGCTGGTAAACCCTAATCGTGGCTTTGATACCATGTTATGAATAGCACTTGTATGCAATATAAAGCCAATAAGCTAGAATATGTACATGTACAGGAGGGTACAAAAGGAAAACCTATATAAAGCAATATCTATACAAGCAATTAGGATACTATCTAACAAGAAGGACTACTCCCTTTTTTTGTGTTGCATCAATCTGAAGAATCATGCATGCATTTGAGTGAACTTAAGTAGTGGGCAAATGGCAGAACAAATCTACCGTAGATGCTTTTCTTGAGTGGAAGCAAGAATCCAAATCGTTTATCGCACTACTCCCTTCATCAGGATAGTAGCACTTATTCCTAATAAGATTTTCCCTAAATGGATCACATTCTACTCCCAAGTCTCAGTGGTCAGTTACACTCAACATCGCATTATAAAGTGCATTATTACAAAATCTGATCCAAACTAGAATTTAGTATATTGGTGATGCTACAGTATTCAGTTGGTAACTCATGACTGACGGGTCTGTGTGCATACTGAAGAGAAGTTTCTTATAAACAAACCACTGTATTCAGTATGAGACAGCTTATTTGCAGCTTCAAGCTTACAGCCAATGACAGGGTTTAGAAAATAGCTGCTAGAAGGTCAGTCTGAGTGAATATCCGTTCTTTTCTTTTAAAAAAAGAATATGCAAAAAAAACATCAAATAGATATATATTTTAGTATGCAAGATCAAGCTAGAAAAATAGAAGGGCAAGCTAAGTCGTAGGATAAAACTTGTATTCAACAAATACTTCTTTCAGAATCATACATTCATACCTCCAATCTTGTTCGTGCAATCATGCCTGCATGAACACCTCTAGCTCTGGTGCATTGGTCAGAAGTATATGAGAAATGTGTGAAAAGCCATGCTTTGATTTTGTTAATCACCGATAAAAAAAGAGGACAATCCAACCTGCAAATTATTTGATGAAGCAATGTTATGTCGAATTCATCCTTACACAACAAAGATGAAAACCGGATAATAATCAAGAACTTCGGGAAAAACCATGATTTGAACATAGATTAAAATAAGCCCCCAAGCAACAATCTTAAAGATATAGAATGGGTTATATATGGAAAATGCACACGATCTACCTTCTCTCTCTTCAGCCTTTTGTTCTCTTCCAGAAGAGACAATCTGTTTTCAAGAACATTCGTGTAGGCCTAACATAGCCATAAATATGTTACCAATAAGTCTCTAAAAAGTAACATGTGCTTATCTATACCTCTTATAATGCACCTAAGCAAATTTTCTTACGTCCACTCTAAATAATGCACCTCATTAGAGATGGTCCAATGTTCGTGCACCCAGCAAAACGTCCCCAGAAACTTGCATTCATCAAAATGAACGTCTCAGATCTTTCCTCAGTTTTACTCACCCACATCCGATAGCCATTATTTAGTGTGTCTAATCATCCCTGTGGCCCACAACAGACCTCCCCCACCTACATATTTGAAAGGAGAGCGAATCAAACAAGGAAATAAATAAGGAGGATCCGCATGCAAAGAAACCAGACTTGAATTTTTTACTAGCCAAAATTGTACGTACTACATATCTGGAAGGAGGGTGAATCAAACAAAGAAATAAACAGGAGGATCCACATGCAAGGAAACAAGACTTGAATTTTTTATTATCCTGGCATTGTGATCGTATTTTTTTCCGGATATGACCCTTCTCGAGACTTTTTACACATCTAGCCCCATAGAGCCTAATTTGGTATACGGAGAGCGTTGAATTTTGTTTTATTTTTATCTAAGGAACCAACTATCGTGAGTCTTTGCTTAATTTTTTCAATTTTTCTCGCGGAACCAGTGGCCAAAGCATTATTTAATTTTTATCTTTTTTCCTTGCGGATCCAGCGGTCGGCGAGCGTAGTTTATTTTTTCATATTTTTCCGAAATCATCCCTGTGGCCCACAACAGACCTTCTCTCACCTCCAGCATCAACAAGGAAAGGGAAACAAACGTCTTGAAATCAAGGAGAAAGAAACAAACGTCCTGGAAAAGGAAAGGACCATATATTACGTGCTGGGAAAAGGAAACCGCGGGAAAAAAATTCTAGCACCTCTCTGCTGATTTTTTCTGTCTCAAGGCTACAATCACAAATTCATCGCCCGAGAGCCTGATTCAGAAAAATTATAACGATGATACTAATATAGTAAAAGTTCGAGCACGGGCGCTGTAAATAATATGCGCCATCGCTCATTGAATTTTTCCTACCGAGGCTACAATCGTAAATTCATCGTCGCGAGTGATTCGAAAAAAATTATAACGATAATGCCAACACAGAAAAATTCGAAAAATAAAAAACAATCAAGCGGTGTTCGTCCGCTTAATAATTTTGGCAAAAAATAAATGCTTGGTGGCATTGAAAAATTCAAGCGTGGGAAAAAATGAAAAAATTTCAAGCGGTGCCTGTCCCACCAATAATTTTGGAAAAATATGGAAAAATAAAGCGTGCTCATGGACATTGGATCCGCAGAGAAAAAGATAAAAATTAAATAGCCACGCCATCGGTTCCAAGAAAAATTGAAAAATTTAAATAAAGACTCACAAACCGCTGGTTCCGTGGATAAAAAAAAAAAAATCAGCGCTCTCTGTACGCTGAAATTAGGCTATATGGGGCTAGATCCGTAAAAAAATCTCGAAAAATGTTATATTCGGAAAAAAAAAATACGATCACGAGTCAAGAACAGTAAAAAATTCAAGTCTGGTTTCCTTGCATATGGATCCTCCCTGTTTATTTCCTTGTTTGATTCGCTCTCCTTTCAAATATGTAGTACATACAGTTTTGGTCAGGACAGTAAAAAATTCAATTCTGGTTTCCTTGCATGCGGATCTTCCCTATTTATTTCCTTGTTTGATTCGCTCTCCTTCCAAATATGTAGTACGTACAATGTGATCACAAGATTATTTACTATTAAGTGTTATATTCATACTTATCTTCTCATTTAATTGATAAGCGGATGTACTACCGTCATAGCGTTAGCACTGTCATTATACTAGTATGTACAAAAGTGAATATATGAAGTGAAGTTATAGTGAAGTCACAATGAAACTAGAACAGATTAATCCTAAAAAGAGCTCATCAAGGAAATAAATGGGTATTTTAGGTGTTTCTCTCTGTCGAATATAAGCAAAATAGCCTATTGTAGTGAAGTCTAATCAAGTGAAGATGTGTGGTTGCTTCTGTTATTTACTTATTTTCCAGAGCAACATTCAGTAACTTGTACTTGGATTTCTTACCCAAAAAAAAAAACCTAGCTTCCGGGAGTTGTGCCATTGTTGTAACTGTTTGGCGTGATGATGTTTTATGGGCTTACACATATTGCTGCAACCACCATAAGACACTGCTTCCTATGATCGTAGTTGATTAGACCTTGCCTAATATAAGAGCTAATCTGGTTATCCTCTATTGCTAAGTTTCCCAATCTCATAGAGTCTACTTTACAATGCTACATAAGTTTTTAACTTTTTGTAGTCACAACCAAAAAAACGCTCTTTACAGAAGTCTGGGAAAATGTTCTCCAAGTGATCAAGAGGCTCCTAATAACTGTAAAAAAAGGCGAGGGAAACAACAGACCTGGTTCCTAGTTCTTGAAGGCGCAGCTGATTCTCGGTTCTTAATCATCATTTTCTGCCTCCTATCGACAACCTTTGTGTTAGAAGACTTGACTCCTAACAAACTATGGATAGAATCAATATATATGATAGTTAGAGATATTGAGTTATCTCTAACAAACCTCCCCTTAACTCAAAATCTATAACGAAGCCGAAAAAAAACCCTAAGGTACTTAAGCACATGAATACAAGTGCGTTAAAAGTCCAAAGGACTACTGAACGAGGAAGACTGGAACAGTCAAGCTAAACACTTGTAGTGCGAAAAATCACCAAGGGTATAAAAGACTGGAACAGTCTTGTCCAAATGCTTCTCATGAAGCGAGATTGAGCAAACCACCAGCAGATCGAGAGAAAGACTAGAACAGTCAATCCAAACACACAGCTGTAACAAAGCAGATGAAGAATCTGGGTCTTTAGGAATTCATAACTCCAGTAAAGTCTGAGTCTGTGCAACTGACCTCCTGAATCAAACACTCAATCATCAAACAGCATAAGCCAAGACATCATCTGAGGTGCTGGGTAGATAGCGAAGAACACATAACATGAACTTTTGGAATGCTCCATCTGAAACATAAAATTCAGCAAACTGCCTACTGAAAATCCATAATATGGTTGAAACTGCTCAAAAAATGTCAATACGAAGAAAACTCTCGTGCCACCAATGGAGTATAAATTGCAGTATACCTCTCATATCGAGCAAACACAACAAAAAGAACGTTGTAGTATCCACGTAGAAATAAACTCCTTCTTACACTTCAATACTTCATCTGAAATTGATATTGGAGCAAAACCTTCGCTAGAAAAACTCCGAAGAGTATAATGCTACCATTAGGGTGTCATGAAATTCCAAATAAATGTTGCCAAAACTTTCATAATGGACAATGTATCAAACGGTGAATAAAACACCAAGATAATGGTGATGAAACACCAAATTCCAATTAACGGTGATGAAACACCAAAATCAGTTGTCTCTTCAACTGATATTTTTCTCTCCAAAGTTGATGATGAAACGTCAAATTGACGACGAAACATCAAATAAATTACCGATGATAAATCCCGCCTGAATTGTAATAAAATCCGCCAATAATATGAGCACAAAATAATAAGAATAATTCCCTACTGAAAGAAATGCAGAATTTGAGGTAGTTTTACCTACAATTGATAATAATTCTTCTAGTGGTTCTTCTTCACAACCAATTTCAGTACCTAGTGGTACTTCGTCACAACCAGTTTCTACATCTCCTAATACTAATGATCATTGTATTGCTCGAGATAGACCAAAGAGGAACACTCATTTACCTACTAGATATCGTGACACTGATAATATAGCCTATTATGCTCTTCTTGCTGCACAAGATATTTGTGATACTTTTGAACCTTCTTTTTATTCTGAAGCTATCTCATGTGAAAATTCTTCTAAGTGGTTGACAGCTATGAATGAAGAAATTGTGCGCCTTCATAAAAACCATACATGAGATTTGGTTAAGCTTCCACAAGGTAAGAAACCTTTAAAGTGCAAATAGATTTATAAGAAGAAGGATGGTATTTCTGGAGTTGAACCTGCAAGATGGAAAGCCCGTTTAATAGTAAAAGGTTTTGACCAAAGCGAAGGTATTGACTTCAATGAAGTTTTTTTCCTATTGTGCGCCACTCTTCCATTCGGGTTATGCTTGCTTTTGTTGATTTATTTGACTTGGAATTAGAGCAACTTGATGTTAAAACTGCCTTTTTACATGGAGATTTAGAAGAAGAGATTTTTATGATACAACCTGAGGGTTTTGCTACTCCTGGAAAAGAGGATTTAGTTTGTCATTTGAGAAAATCTCTCTATGGTCTTAAACAAGCTCCTGGGCAGTGGTATAAAAGGTTTGATTCCTTTCTGATTGCACAACAGTATTCTCGCAGCAATTATGATAACTGTGTTTACTTCAAACAGTTTCCAAATGGTTCATTTGTTTATTTCTGCTTTATGTTCATGATATGCTTATTACTTCTCACGACAAGTCACTGATTAAACAGTTGAAGGCTCAACTTAGTCATGAGTTTGAGATGAAAGATCTTGGTCTAGCTAAGAAAATTCTTGAGATGGAAATTCAGCGTGATCGCAAAGCTAGTACATTATTTCTATCTCAGAAAAATTATATTGAGAAGGTACTTGACAGATTTAATCTCAGTAATTGCAAACCTATTTCTACATCTTTTGCCTCACACTTTAAGTTATCTTTAAGTCAGTGTCCTATTAATGAAGAAGACAAAGACTATATGTCTCGTGTTCCTTACTCTAGTGCAGTTGGTAATCTCATGTATGCTATGATTTGCACCAGACCAGATTTAGCTCATTCTGTTAGTGTTGTTAGCAGATTTATGCATAATCCTGACAAAGAGCATTAGAATGCAGTTAAGTAGATTCTTCGTTATTTGAAAGGCACTTCTAATTTTGGCTTGAGGTTTGATAAGAGTAAAGTGAAGACAAATGATGTTCTTGGGTTTGTTTATTCTGATTATGCTAGTGATCTTGACAAAAGAAGGTCAATTTCTGGATATATCTTCTCTTTATGTGGTTCTGCAGTCAGTTGGAAAGCATCCTTACAGCCTATTGCTGCTCTTTCTACTACTGAAGAGGAGTATATTTCAGCTACTGAAGGCGTTAAGGAAGCTATTTGGTTGCGAGGTCTGGTTTTTGAACTTGACATTAAACAGAATACTCTTACTGTTTATTGTGATAGTCAGAGTGCTATTTGTTTGACCAATAATGATATGTATCATGTCAAGACCAAGCACATTGATATCAAGTACCACTTTATTCGTGATATTGTTGCTGAAGGAAAAGTTGTTGTGAGAAAGATACATACTGATGATAATCTCGCAGACATATTGACCAAGACACTTTCAAATACCAAGTTCAAGCATTGCCTTGACTTGGTTGGCATTCATGGTGCTTAATTGCCCTTCGGGGTTTTATGGAGACAATTTATTATGGATTTTGAGTCAAGGGGAGGTTTGTTAGAGATAACCATGGTGCCTCAATATCGTAACTTACCTAACAGTGAGATCTTTCCAAATGTTGCTCTCTGTTGGCTATATATGCCACCCCTTTGTACATGTAAAGTTTGAACCGAAATAGTGGATTTTTCGTCTCCCGTGATTTTTTCCCACGAGGGTTTTCCGCGTAAATCTTGTGTCTCCTTTTCTTGCGTGTGTTTGCATCTACAAACCCTAACACTTTGTATACCACATAATCTGACATTCGCTTACGACTGGCAGTTTGAAGATCAGACACTGCTACTGATGGCGAAATGCTCATCTGAACATCCGGGTGAATGGCATCCATTGTCGAGGGGATTTCTGTACTTAGCGGCTGCGCAATTGTGTAACATCCCAAAAATTTGGCTTATAATTTCGCTCATATGCTTTTTGGTGATTTTCTGAATTTATTGGATTTTTCCAGAAATTATCTAAATTTATTTTAATTAAGTATATTGAACCTTTGGTGAAAACTAAATATATATAGATAAAGTTAATAAAAGTTTTACCAAAAATATTTTATTTGAGCTCGAATATCTCAAAGTATTTATGAGAATTTTCTCGGATTTTTCCGATATTTTAATTACTTAAAATAGATTAATCTAATTTCGGAATTATTTTAAATCAAAAGCTTTTGAAAATCGAGTGAAAAGATCTTGGGCCAAGCCCGATCTTGCGCGTCTTGACCCATCGACGTCGGCCCGATCACTGCCATTGCTGCCGCCGCGGCGTGGCGTTGGATGAAGATCGGACGGTGTCTCCTTCGCGAAACCCTAGCGCCTTGGCCGTTGGATTGAGATCGGCGGTCGGGATCGTTTCGCGTTGTTTTGGTAAGTTTAGATCTCGCCGTTGATTTTGGAAAGAGCGGATCGGATCGTATCGCCGGATCTAATCTTGGCCGCTCATCTTGGATCGGACGGTCTCGATCGTCGTCTCGATTCGGTTTCGAATCCGCCGCCGCGCGTGATTTAGGGTTTCCTTCCGCGCATGCCAAGGCTATAAAAGCCGCACCCGCACACCGAGGTTCCTCATCCCGAGCGCATCCGCGATGCTAGCCTTCGCCGTTGAGTCACCGCCGTTTAGCCCCGAGAGCTCGCCGTAGTTTTCTAGCGCCGCCTCTCGTTTTCTCGCCGTTCCGCCGTCGTCAAGCCGCCGTTCGACGTGTGGGTTCCAGTTTCGGGTTCGCCACGTCGAGCCGCACCGGAGCAGCTACCTCTTCGTCGCCGGCAGGAGCCAGAACGCCGTCTGGGTCGTCGTCGTCCTCGTCTCCGGGAACTCAGCGCCGCCGCGACATCGCCGTGCTTCGGAGCTTCGCACAGCCGTCGGATCTCCAGCGGACCATCCAGATCGAGCCACGTCGCTTCGTCTGCAGTAAAACAGCTCGGGTAAGCGTGACCGTTGGATCAGGGTTGTTCGGGTGAGATCGCGCCGCGTGTGCAGTAGAGCGTTAGCCGTCAGATCGTCGCGCAGATGCGCGCCGCGTGTCGAGCATCGGCGCGGCGGCGTCGCGACCAATCGATCTTGCGCCGCGTGTCGGGCGCGTGGTGCGGGCGCCGTGGGCGCGTCCACGGTGGACGAGGCGGTTCCGTGGACCGAGTCCATGGACGAGCGACGTGTCGGCGCTGATTGGTCCGAGTCGGTGGCTGACGTCGTTGCGCAATAAAGATCTTTTCAATAGAAAATAATTGAAAAATCGAAATTCTATTTTCGTATTTTGATTTATTCAAACTTCAAAGGCTATATCTTTTGCACTTTAACTCGGATTTGAGTGTTTCAAATTTATAAAAATTTGTAAAATCAAGATCTATTTATTGGTGAATTTTATTTTATTTTTGGAGTTTAGTTGCTCTCTGGTTTGGTGTTTATTTGCTATTTTGGCATCGTTTCGCGTAGACGTTGAACTGCTCGGTGATCCGGAAGAAGATTCGTCGCTCCAAGACCCAAGCTCAGATCAAGACCAGCACCTACTCCAAGGCAAGTTGTGCTTTGATCATGTTGCACCTAATTTTCACCAAATTACTATTTTGTCTTTTAAACTTTATGCATGATATTTTATGTGTATAAATGATTTCAATTAATCTGGGAATTAGATAATATGCCTATTTGAATTAAACCATACCTTGTCAATTATATGCCATGATCTATTTGTCACCCTAGGATGTGGAATTATAGTTGATAATCAACATGGGCTAGTTAGATCGTCATAGATTGCTTAGCCATGCCACGTCATCACATGTGTCCGAATGTCGATACTTAATCTTGACTAATGGAATATGGAACAATGTTTATGAATTGGTGTGTCATGTGTTGTCACACAATGATATCAAGTTGTCGTGGCGAGGAGGTCACACATCGGGATTGAAATGTTGATGGCATGTGGTGCTTGGTAATCAACTGGAGTGGTAATGATTTTAGATTGAGGCAAGTGGCAAGGGCGGTGTGCCAAGGTGGGCCAGTTTGGCAGGGTATGTGGAAGTCTTGGCTTAATCACTTTAAGGACTTAACCTTGCAAGCCTTTGACTGAGTCTCTCTTGCAACCACATGTCCGGAATGGGACAACCTAGTGAATAATTTGTGAAACCTAGATTTGATCTTGTCGTGGTGAATAGTGAGTCCGGGTTACGGTTTAACTCACATGGCGCAAGAGGGGGCCTGTTGTGGTGGTTTAACCCTTGATGTTGAAACCTTAGCGAGCGATCTTGGGTCGAGGTGTAGCATTGTAAAGGCTTTGTTATGATCACTCGCCTTGGTGGTGTTTGGTTGTATCGTGTGGGTAAAGTGCATAACCTCTGCAGAGTGTACAATCTATTCGAATAGCCGTGCTCACGGTATTGGGCAATGCTCGGGAATTACAGTTAAGGGTTAGACTTTTGTTAAACAAAACTTGTTGGGATGGCAAGGTGCCATGGAAAGTGGAAAATTAATTTAGGATTGGAAACTTGGTGTATTTGAAATCTGAATTTATTAATTCTTGTGTTTGTTTTATCGCTTTCCAATCTATTTATTGTATTCTTGTTAAATGTCGCTTTATTGCAAAAATACCCTTACTAGCCATTCCTTTGGATTAAGCCAAACATATAGAATATTAGACTTGCATTATTTTGCACAACTTGTTGAGTGCTTTATGTACTCACCCCATCAACAACAACTTGAAGAGGAAGAATCTCGCCATCATGGATAAGGATTATTTGGATGCGAATGCTTAGGGTCCGAGCCTTGTCGGTTGCTGTGGCGAATCGGAGCGCCATCGTTTATTCTATTTCATTGCTTCTCATTGATACTCTTTTTAAGCCCTGTGAGGCATTATTCATGTAAGACAACAGTTATTATTAATTAATGAAGTTTATGCTATATTTCGCTGTGTGTGACTATGATAGCATCTATGTTGAGCCTGTGTGCACTAGCGTGATCCTGGACTAGTGCGGTATACACAGAGGGTCCGGATTTACAAATTCGGGTCCCGACAAATTGACTGGTTTGTGAAATAACCATCGGTTGCCCCGGTACCTAGTGGGAAATCCTGCACCCCAGTCACCAAATCGGCACGTTCTCCGTTTCCCACATCAGCAATAAGCTCGTTAGCATCCTTATTCTGACATTGCTCGGCAACCATCCCTGCCCTGTTCAAGAAGTCCTCGAATCGAGTGTTGTCTCCCCAAGCGTGAGCTGCGTGCCGCAGTCTGAACTTCTTTCGTCGCCACTGTTCTCCCGGTCCTGCTGGATATCCCTCAAGACTTCGTCCACCGTCTTCTTGCTCAATGCTGGGTGCATGGTGATGCTGCTGCCCTGACGCTCCAGACCAGAAACTGACGTTCTCGGTGCCGCATGCGAATTCACGCTTGACTCCACGATTCCATCGTCTGAGAAGCTCGTACGCGCGCCACTGTTCCAACCTCAGATGCAGTGTGGTGTGAAATGATAGTTAGCAACCTCTAAGTTAAGTAGCTTATAAAAAAATCGTAAGGCATCGAATGGGGATGTAGCTCAAATGGTAGAGCGCTCGCTTTGCATGCGAGAGGCACGGGGTTCGATCCCCCGCATCTCCAATGTTCTTCGTTATTAATAGTTTTTCGCGTTTGGTTTATTCGTTCGTACTACCATTTTTGCACTGTTATTTAAACTTTTTCCACAGCAAGAAAGTAGCTACAAATGTTGGGAATTGCCGACACGCACATCGATGCGCGCGCACCGGATTTTGAAAGTGGCACTTGCGCATTTCAAAAATATATAAAAATTCATAGATGTGCAACATGTTAGACATGTGCATTTGCAAAATCTTTGCAAAATATGATCAAGTGGGGACTGAAGTAATATCTTTTTATTTTTTTAATAATGCAAATGCGATCGGTTTTTTCTTCTTCATAAATTCATGTTCTAACATGTTCTATATCTATGTTTTTTAGAATTTTTAAAAATGCAAAATACACAAACCAAAATGGGTGTGAGCGTGCCCATGTGCACAAAATCAGAGTATTTTTTGAAATAATTTTGCAAAATTAATACACCGAAACAAAAAAAATTACAAAAATACATCTTTATCGCTGTTTTAAATGGTGACATAAGCTTCAACCTTGTTGACCAAATGAATCCACGACAAAATAATCCGTCGACCAATTCAATCTGCAATAAAACAAACCTGAAATGGCGACAGTCGCCAAATGAAATGGTGGCTGAGTTTCTGTCGCCATTTTAATTGGTGACAGAGGTATATTTTTGTTTCTATGTATTAATTTTGCAAAATTATTTAAAAAATGTATTATTTTAAAAAAAAATCCAGAAATTAAAATTCACTCTCCCTAATGTTCTGTACAGCTTGCCAGAGTTAATACGTATAGTCCCGGATGCTTCTTTAAAAAAAACGACAAAAAAGAGAGTCCATACTACCGAACCTAGTCGAAATAACTGGTAATTTCAAATATTACGGTCTTTTTTGTCCGGTTTCCGTTTTTAACTTCGGAAGACAGATATAACCGAATAAGCGGAATTGATACATCGCTTTTCACCAAAGCTTAGTAGAATTTGTAAGAATGATATACATTCACAATGTGAAAGTCACTACTGGTACGGCTCCAGATCTACTGGTGGAGCTGGGTATTTCTAGCTTCACAGATCCGTGGTGGATCATCTTATTTAATTTTAGACTAAAAATATAAATTTAATTCAATTTATTTTAGCCTACAAGATTCAGATCTAAGGTGGAGCTCTACCAAACAGGGCCTAAATGTATCTTCGTTGTATTATGCTTTGCTTTAACTAATGGAATGTGTCAATAACACAACTTAGACATATATTTTGTGATTGTACATGTAAATCATGTATTTTTACTGTATTACTGCTGCGTAAATAGTTAACCAACCAAATTAATCACTTTTCAGTTCGGTTAACGTGGTTGGAGATACTGCAAAATCGAAATTTATATTTGGACTGAAATTTTTACCAAAACCAAAGGTATCAACCGAATACTCACCCTAGTCCATACAACTAGCCAGTGTCACACGCTACACTACGTCGTGCGAAGCTGCGAATTTCGGTCGCGTGACGCTGCGTCGTGCGAAATTTTGTCCGATGGATATTTTTGGAAAAAAACTGTGTAATTTTGTTTTTCTTTGTTTTTTTTAGAAAAACAGCTTGCTAGGACCCATCGGCGAATCTGTGGGATTTTTTTTAGAAAACCGCGGAGGGACCTAAACGTAATTTCAGTTTTCTTTTTTAAAAAAATGGGTCGCTAGGACCCGTCGGTGAATTTGTTGCCCGACAGATATCTTTGAAAAAAAGTTGCGTAATTTTGATTTTCTTGTTTTTTAAAAAAAATGGGCTGTTAGGAGCCGTCGACAAGTCTGCGGGTTTTTTTGGGAGAAAACCGCGGAGGGATCTAAACGTAATTACGTTTTTTTTCGCAATTTGGGCTTTCTTGTTTTTTCTTAAAAAAAAGGGTCACTAGGACCCGTTGTAAATCTATGGACGGCTATATATCGTCGGCAAATCTGTGGTTTTTTTTAGAAAACCGCGGAGGGACCTAAACATAATTTTATTTTTCTGCGGGTCCAATGTACAAAAAACCGATTTCTTGGGACGTAAACATATTTTTTGTTCTTTTTCGGATCCATTCGGCTAGAAAACGCTAGGATCTGAATGTAAACTGTAGAGGGACCTAAACGTAATTTCTATTTTTCGGGTCTATTTTGTTAAAAACCGACGGAAGGACCTAAACACAATTTCAAATTTTCCGGAGGACCTCTTCATAAGGAATACTGAGCTGGCACGACTGGGAGGGTTCCAATCCCTCTCAGTATAATATAAGGTATACATTATGCCTACACGCTGAAAATGCTCACAATCTCTTTTTTTCTGATAGAAAGAGATTCAGCCAAAGGAGAAATTGATGTTTGCTTATTTTTGTGCTCACAATCTCTGTTTTTTACCTGATGTTTGCTTATGTTTTGCACTCCCATGAATTGGTGCTCCGTGTATGCTCTCTTCTTTTTCTTATATTAAGGAGACTCGTCAGAGACGTCGCCTTCCTTTGTCGAAGGCGGCAGTAAGGAAGAGGAGGTGCATGAGAGCCAGAGAGGCCATGGAAGATGGAGAAGAGTAGCGGCAGGAGGGGTTCAAAGAATTGAACAAAGAGAGAAAGAGAAGCCATCACCATGACTGTTCAAGAGTCCCAAAAAAAACACCATGGCTGCTCGAGATTTGTTCAAGCAATGCGGCAGCCACACGAACAAAATAAAATGTTCATACGACTCAAGGCTTCAACCAATCAATTAAGCCGATATCAGCATTCATGTAGTGCAGCAACAAACTCTCTGGTGCTAACAATACATAATCATGCCCTATTCTGGAAAAGATCTTGGAGATCAATTATATCGGCTAGGACCCCCGCAGCTGTTGTGTCGTTGCCAGCTCCTGCGCCCTGAATCACCAGCGGAGAGCTCTCGTAGCATCTGCTGTATATCTCCACCTGCATCGGCGAAGCAATGCATTTGTAAAATTTTCACCGGTAATAACCAGTCTTCAAAGAAGAATATTTGTTGAAAAATTCGTGACAGCAGTGCAAAAAATAAGCAAACACCAGGGAAAAAAACCAGTAAAAAGTACAGTTTTCTTCACCGCAATATCTTAACTACAATTGTTAAAAAGAGTACAAGACACTTCCACATCAAATGGAAGGCCAAAAGAAACCCTGCTCAGACCAGTTAGCTCTTTTGTTTGGAGCTGAAAATAACCAGCCTTTTAAGCTACAACTGTGAAGTGATGTCAGACAATGAACGAACAAAGGAAGAGAAAATAAAAGAAAAAAAGATTAGCATACCACATTGTCACTTCCTCTCAATCTCCCCAGTGGAGAATCTTTTGGGAGCTCTTGAAGTCCCACTTGGCACCTGCAAAATGGGGGATGGGGATGTTACTCTACAGAAAGATTGAAATTACCCTTGCAACATGCATAACACAAGCATTTGAAAGAAAAAAACAACAAACAAGAAACATGTTAGACAATTAAGGACCACAAGTCCAGAATATCCTCCTTTATTTCTTCCAATTAGCAGCATTTTAGAGGATCTAATTGATTTTTTTATTTGGAAAAATGACGGTAACAATAAATTATGCAGTAGATTCAGAAAATAGATTGGAGGCTTTGGTGATAGTAATCTGTTGTACATGTAAAAACACTCGTTAATGTGAATCAGTGAAAAGCTTGCTTGAAAAAAAATGTAAAAGCACTGGTTCATGATGCAAATGGAGATTGTACAACCATCACAATGGGCAGGATACATACCCTGTGCTTTCAATCACACAGACATAGCGAAGAACATTTCCTCTCAAAGATGCTGCCTTGACTCTTTCTTCAATGCTTTTATCAATTTGTGCTAAACCACTTTCAAGGAAGTCCTTCGCAGACATTGTGCCAGGTCCTAATTCACTGGGATATAAACTCTCAATCTAAAGAGAAATACGATATTAGCACGCCTAGACATATTTGAAAAATAGAGTGCCAGTTTCATTACAGTCTCACTGAAATGTAGGACAATATATTAATGCTGTAGCTTTGTATGAAATTGAGGATTCCAGAACAACTGATGATTTTAAGGGTTAAAATTCAAACTCACAGCTCTAATATCATTACAAAAAACCAAATTAACAGCTGCTACAGGAAAACTAATGTTGAAATCAATCAATTGAATAACATTATAACAACATTACAGGTTTGGAGGGTATTCAGTCTTTCAGACTATAGCATATGTTGATGCCTATCTATTTCCCAGTAAGCCAGAGCACAAGTTCAATTTTTAAAATGATCTCCAGTAACCTGAGAATGAACTAGTGAATGCTGCATATATTAGACGAGCAGTTCATATCCATAGCGACAAAAAGTGCCAAGATATCATCGCAACAGAACTAACAAAAGATGGTTACAAGTAATCTTTGAAATGAACAGGAGGCAAACTATCCACAAGTAGAATGAAGTGAACAGGAATTACTTCGCCTAGAACCTACTCGATTTTGGTTGAACAGCCAAAGTAGCAGTAACACAACACATATGTACAATTTTCAGCTATAACCAATAACAGGTAAAACATCACCCCATGGACAAGGATACATGTTTGTACACAAAACATCATAAAAAAGAAGTCACAAATTGTGAACAATACTAAAGATAGGCATACATTGATATTCTCCATGCTGATCCGTTGCCCCAGAAGCCTAGCTAGGATCAATGCCTGCATGCAAAGATGAATTAGTTAGAACTGACTACTTGGATAAAAAAATGAAACATTTTGAACTGAATCTCAGCTACCCGTTTGGAAAACAGTTAATGTTATATTTTGATTTAAACCATACGAAATGGCTATTTGGAAGGAGTTGAAATTCCGAAAATGGACAGTGGGTAACATAGGCCTTCCTGAACCAGATTAACATTTTGTGATAATGGTTATGTTAGTTAGGATATTTTGCAATAAATTTTTGCAGAACACAATTAAACACAATGCAGCGGCACTTCATAGAATACATATCAGTTCACCTAGGAGGAGGCAAAGAGAAAAGTGATAAATTATGCAAATACTGATTAGTAGCATGCAGCTATTGAATGGAAAATTGTGAGGTATCTAACCTTTCTAGCCACATCCATCCCACCGAGATCATCACGTGGATCTTGCAAAATGAAACAGTTTAGTAAATGCACCTTTTCAAGCAGGTAACCAAATTAGATACTTTACTTATATTCTTTATGTTAGGAGTATTAGTATTAGTTAGGTTTAGTTCCATATTGGTTACAGATGTAGACAGGGAGTCCTCATGTACTCTGTATATTTTAGCTTTCAGCCTACCACATCAATACAAAGGTTTAGTCCCATTTTCCTAACAGCTTACACTACTAAATTTTGTTTTTGGGTATTATTTCACAAAAAGAGCTAAACACAATCCACACATATGGATATTGTAATGACAGGATATCCAAAGAGGATATTTTTAAAACCTGGTTCTGTATAACCAAGAGACTTGGCCATTTTTACAACTTCACTGAATCTCTTTCCATCCTCCAGGTCACTCATCACATATCCAAGTGTACCTATGAAGCCATATGAAGGAAAAATTGTATTATTCTTTTTCTAGAAAACAAACACCTTTTCAATATGAATAATAGGTTAATAGTTGCACACCACTCAGACTTCCAATGATACGAGAAACTGGGTCTCCAGATGCAATAATACGGGTTACAGAAGCTATTACAGGCAAACCTGCTCCAACCTGGAAGTAAGAATTGGACATACAGATCACCAGGGATCCTTAGTGAAAGTGAAAACAACATAAAGCAAAAGAACCTGCTAAAATAGCAATCTTAAATATATGGTATGGCCTGACTCCTATCATGCATCCGCGCGATGTTTTGATGTCAAGAAAATGATACCGAACCAATAGTCCAATACAAATTACCTCACACTTACACTTTGTTAAACACTGAAGGAATGAAAATTGCAATAATATAGTTGTATTATACTATTATCATATCCAATGTACTATGGAGAGCTAATAAAAGCATGTTCCTGAGATAAACCCATGAACAGCTAAACTCCAAACATAGTCAGTGGCAAAATGAACAAATGTACATGCGTCAAATGAACAAGAAACGAAGAAATTACTAGAAGCATGAGCATACAGTAGATTCAAATCTTAACCGACGGAAGTTGGAGACCAACTTTTCAAAATCCTCCTGCATGGGAAATAATCACATTTGGTAATCAGATAAGTACGACCATTAATATTACAGGAAAATAGTGTGATTTTAGCATTAAGAAAGACTACTAGCAAAAAATAGAAGTCAAGATGGCATCACATAAGCACAGGTAAGAGGTTTCTTGTTTGCCAGTACGACGCAGCATCCATGATCCACAGCATTCTTTAGCAGACCAACAGTGTCATAAGTTGCAGAACAGTCGACTAGTACCAGACCTGCAAATAGGTGTGTAAGGCAAGCAGTGAGGAAGGCATGCACACTAAAAATCGGAAATAGATGTGTTTTTTCTTCTTCTTTTTCAGTGTTTTCTATTCATAGGGAATTAAAACTCAGCAAGAATACTATTGTTTTGTAAGCAGAATGTGTAAATGCGTTTATGATAGATTGAGCACAGCAATACAAACCAGTTGTTCTTCCAAGTATGGTAGCAATGTCGATGACATTCCCCCTAGCCTCAGGATTGTTGAATAGGTGGCAATGCCCTGAAATTGCATACCCATCCTATCAATTAATTTTTCATGGCATGTATGCAAGCAAATGCAAACTGTCTGATGAATGGTGTATTCAAGTTGCGCTGCAAGACAAGGATCGATATGGAGAGCAGACAATAAAATTAAAGCATACAGCTGCAACCGATATCCCAAAGATAAAAGCGAAAATAAAAAGGGAAAAAATTAATGGCGTACCTCGGGCAAGCAGGGAGGATAGGGGCGAGCCGGCGGACTTGGCGTCGCAGAGGTCGGTGAGGAGCGCGTCATCGAGGCCGTTGGCGTGAACGTCGTCGGCGACGAGCAGGGAGGAACTGTCGGCGACGCCCACCACCCGGATGGCGACGCCCTATTGTCGGTAGCAAGAGCCAATGATCAGAGCACCACCCAATCGGAGAAGGGGAGGGAGAAGCGGGGGTGGTAAAGGGGTAACCTGGTTGGCGTGGAGCGGTCGGCAGGAGACGATGTGGCGGAGGAGGTATCGTCCGACGCCGCCGCAGCCGAGGAGTACCACCGGGAGGACCGACCTCGCGGGCGCCTGCGGCGGCATTTGCACCTCGGATTCGTCCGGAGGCCGGAGGTGGAGGCCGTAGACAGCAGGTCAGCAGTTGAGAGCTCGAAGCTTCAGGCGTCCCCGCTACTCAGCCTCGTGCTGTTGTTGAGCCGCACCACTGAAGGAGACGCCCACCCTAGTCAACTAGTGCACGTATTAGCCATCCTGGTTAGTCTTAGTCTGTACGAGTAGATGTAAGTTGAGTTGTTTGGTTGCTTGTTTATGTATCTCACGGATCTATATTAGAGAGAAGCTCAATTTCTACGTTTTCTCCATCCTGCATGAGTGTGTGCAATTACATCCACATGGTCTGAATTAATAGGAAATCAAACACGTATTTAACCGATATAGTTGCATCCACTCATACGATTCAAACACTATACAAGCAATTAAACACACCTACAGTAAAGACTACATAGATGCAAGTACTGGAACTGGAAAATCTTTTCTTTTCTTTTTTTTGTTTGGGCAAGGTAAAAGTGTGTACCACATAGGTAGCTACTAGGCACTAGCTAGGTTGAGTTTAGACGGTTACTGGCTCTGTGTTACAGTGTGGTGAAAACAACATAAACCCGTGGAGCTCATAACTTCATTGTTGGTAGCAAATGACAAATAATAATACGACATCTCAAGAAAATGACAAATAATAACAATTCGGAAGGAGCAGAATGATAGATGTACAAAGTACGAAAAATACCAGGGCAGGATCTACACAACACTATCCATATCCATTCATGTAGGTTTATTCCAACTAGAAAAATACCAAGTGGGTATCAAAGCAGCAAGGGACGTATGAGAGGGGCAAATACCAGTGTCGCTGATGCAGAGACTGAAGACCAAGCTTAACAGTAATTTCAGCAGCATTCGTGACATTGGGAAGATCTTGCTTGTTAGCAAAAACAAGCAACACCGCAGCACGCAGCTCATCCTAATAGCAACAATATTATGGGAACTAATTTCATGGGCAAACATAGCTACAACTTGAAAGGATGATTTAGCATCAAAATGTGCATACAAAAATAGACACAAAAATAAGATTATATGACACACCGTAACTCATTGAGCATTTCCGTTCAAAGAGAAAAACTCACTGAGCATTAGAAGTGCAAAATCAAGATATTGATATCACTATATATTATGTACACAATCTTTGGACTATCATGCAAGAAGTCGCTAACGGAAGCATGCAAAAGTTATTCAGGATTTCTAGTTGTTCAGATACATTGTTATGATATCCACAAGTTGTGCCATGTGGGGTAAGAATTCACCATATTGTAAATGTTCACACATTACGGTGAACGGCTGAAGACAATGTTGAATACTTGTATAATACATTGATTCCCAAATAGTACAACGTACACCTACGGAACATAACATTATCCTACATTTCAGTAAGTATATGGCACATGCCTCATTCAGCATTTTGTGGAGCTCATCTCTGGTCTCAATAATACGATCGCTGGCATTGCTGTCGACAACAAAGATAAGGCCCTGTGTGTTCTGGAAGTAGTGCCTCTACACCTCTAATCTGTTGGCAAAATGGTGATAAACAAATGATCAGCTCAACTTTAAATAAGTAGACTTACCATCCCAACAACTTTGTCAAGAAAGAGGAACTGAAATCAGTCGATGATAATTCCACTTATGTGCAAACAAGGAAAATATAAGTGCAAGATCACATAAAACTTGCCAAAGCATAAACAACTAGGAAGGGTCAGCCTTTAAAAGCCAACGGGTGTTCCAAGAAGATGAAAAGAGTAAAAAGTCCACCTGTCCTGACCACCAACATCCCAAACTGTGAAGCTAATGAAAAGAGTAAAAAGGCAACTACACTTTGCCAACCCGCACCAACAGCAACACCTACAGGTAATCAAACAAGGTTGTAGTTTCAATAAATCAAACAAAATAACTGTAATAGATATGTTTAACATTGGCTGAAAAGCTGAGGCAGACCTGATAGCACTGGTTGAACACTGTTCAACAAAATGGAGAAGGCCAGAAGAGGCGAAAGTTCAGCAACTGCAGCAGCTACCACTCCACTCTCAGTGAATATGTAGGCAAGGCTTCCACGGAAGAAAAGGAAGAGCACGAAAAGCACACATCCAATTGAGAAAGAAGTGATGACCACATTGAAGGTGGCAAACTTGGCCCTTCTTGCACTTCCAGCTCCAAGCTCATTTGCCACACGCACTCTATAACATACACAGACATTATCATTGAAATTCTGAAAAGTGGTTCAATCACAGGATCAGCTAAAGACCGAAAAGTTACCCTATTGCAGCCAAAGAGCCTATAGAAATCATCATCTCCCAACCATTGATATTAAGGCTGCACATTCCACAAATAGAAACCATAATGGTTAGTTAGTTTATATGTCACTACAAAAGGAGCCATACAGTGACATATATACACCGGCAACTTGCTGTTGTTCTCTGAACTAATAGCAATTCAGAGTGGAAACCAAAGCATATGCACTGTAATGTAAACCAGTATGCATTACCATATTGAAAGAGTGTCAAGTGCAATCTCTGCATTCTTCATATACCTGGTGAGGAGCACCAGTATGGTGTTGTACCACAATTCCAAACTGAAAAGGTGAACAGGTATAAAAAACATATATGTTATAGGTGCGTCCAGTCAAAATATTGAAAACACCAGTAAATTATAAAATGTAGGAGAGCACTTGGTCAGCATTTTGTTGTCGACAAAGTTGTTTTCAGAAACTGCGTATATGTACTGCAACTCAGGAAGTTGTTTGTTCTTACCAGAGCATGACCACAGAGGATAGGGAGAGCTTGACAATGGTGCCGAGGTCGCTGAACGCGGCAGAGGAGAACCCCGTCCATGTGAGAGGGCAACCTCCAAAGAAGACAAAGGCGAGCTGTCCAAACACGGGGATCCACATGGCGATGACCATGGAGCCCATGACCCCGGCGAGGCCGAGATGGAACTTGATGGTCATGAGCCAGGACAGGAAGAGGTGGAGACCGAGGTTGAGGAAGGCGAGGTAGGTGATGATGATGTTCTTGCTCTGCGCCTGCAGGTGCATCTAGAGCGTGAAGGCCCAGACGTAGGAGAACATGACGGGGATGTACCAGAGCGAGATGGTGCCGGCGACAGCGGAGATCTCGGGGTCCTGGCCGAGGAAGACGAGGAGCGGCGTGGTGAAGAGGTAGACGGGGAGAAGGGCGACGGCGCAGGCGAAGAGGATGATCCATGAGCGCTGCGGTAGATGCCCAAAGATGTGGTATCGCCAGGCGTCGACTTCCCGCAAGACTCCGCTCCCTTCGCCATGCCAAGCTGCGATGCAGTTTTCGACAATACAATCGAGTAAGCTTCCAGAGTGTAATCTGGATAGATCATTCGTAAGATATAAGCTAGTACGAGTAGCGTGACACAAAATTTTCAGCTGTTGTCGTTTGCTTTCTGATGAGAATAGTGAGTGAGAAGTGAGATGCTCTGAAGTCTCTGAACTCTTGGGATCGCAGTGCGCGGCAGAGGCAGTACGCAAGCAGCCAGTTTGACGAACGCGTGATGCTGTCCCAGAATACTTTCAGCCTTGGGGCCTGCTTGGGAGCCCGGTATGTAGCCCAAAACCAGTGTAAATTATAGGCCCAGAAAATTTTTCGTGTTGGGCTCAAAAATTATGCTTGGATGGACCGGTAGGCTGAAAATTTTACCTCTGGATTGGGCCGAAGCCGTCGGAAATTTTCTTTGGGCTCAGACCCGACTTTTTCTTTCCACGCGTATCGCGAACGAAGCGGCTCTCTCGCTCGCGACTGGCGAGTCGCGTCGTCCACTCAAACCCTAGAAGACAACGGCGGCGGCGATCTCGATGGCGGCGGCGATCTCGACGGCAGCGAGGGATCCCTCTTCGGCGACGACGGCGAGCGAGACGGCATGGTCCCCTACATCATCCCTCTTCGACGACGGCGACGAGCGCGAGCGGCGGCGACGGCGGTCCGACGTTGAGAGCGGTGGTGACGGCGGCACGACCCAACATCTTGTCGGCTTCTCTTCGACAACAGCTCCACCCAGATCATCTAGGTACAAAATTGCTAGGCCTCACCTCTGTATGCTGTTAATTTCTTGGATCATTTCTTCGGTTGCTAATTCATGATCTACTCTATGCGATGCTTGCTAACTTAGATGCTGCTACCATAAACTTTCAACTGATGTTAGTCCTGAAGAGGTCTGATTTTAGCGGTTGCTTCTGACTTTCGTTGTATCTCTAACAGCAATCATCAGGTTTTGCCTTCTCCCCAGCTTTTGTTTGTTAATTAGAACTTAGCAACTAGCCTCCATACATGTAAGAGAGACTGTCATTTTAGAGTCCAGTGCCTAACTTAAACATTTCTATGCACATTTTGAAGTCATGTGAGATGTTGTGGTATTAATGTACGATACTATAACAAGTACGCGATTTCTTTAGTGGCCAATAGGTATATTTTTTCAGATAATTGAGCGTTGAATGTACCTGTAAACTGGAGTTAGGTCAAAGAGTTTGTTCTTATTTGGTCAGTTTGCACCTCGATGAAGATGGAGCTCAGACTGTGCTCCCAATTGGGATCACAACCAGTGTTTGGAAGACTATCTTTATCGGCCTTTGTGGTGTCAGTCAACTATATCCTTTGCTTCCATGAATGTGATGTGCTTCTAGGAACTAATATATGCAGGTGAGTATCTACCCTGTTGGTAACACAAGCCATCTAACTCGCATTATATGCACCTAACACATAATCCAGTTAATTAACGATGCACACACAAGAAAATAGAGGCGAGGAATTGAACTGGGCACGTAAGAAATTATCTTTTCTAGGATGTTTAAAAGATCATTTAATCCAAAAATAGATGTCATTTTAGAAACGGTTGGTTGACTGTGAAAGTTCTTCATTGTATTGATAAAAAATTGATGTTCTTTAATTGTGGATTTGATCCAGGAGGGAGTACAAATTACACAAAGAGTGAGCACTTATCATATCTAACTATCCTAAAAGGATGAGTCATATATAACCGTTCCAGTGTCCCCGATTTCGTGTGCAGAGTTTGTTTCTATAGATAGTGCATTATCAATGGTCAAAACTCCAGGTTGTTTCCTAGTACACCTACTAGTAGCAACTTAATTTAGCCAGTGATCAACAAAATCCAGTGGTGGCCATAGCAAACTTGTTCCTGTTTAGATCTCATTAATTAATAGCATCAGATATAAATTCATTACATGTGCCTCATATAGTCATGAATATCTCCCCATGCAAGTTCCTATTCATTGTAAAAGCATTACATACTGCAACATGTGCAAGTTTCTTTTTACTTGTATTTGTCCTTCGATGGCTGTGCTTTGTCTGTCTGCGTCTATCTTGATTTCCATCAACCTATAGTACTATTATGAAAAATCTTATAGTTGGAAGAATGTTGTGAAATCAACCTTCTCAAGGGCGTAAACTGCCCGAATTCCCTTCTGATTTCTGCTTTGTAAATATGTAGAAAGAGATCATGTTCTCCTCCATCTGTAGGAAATTTGGAATTTTAGTCATGTTACAACAACTCAAGCTTCCACTTACAGTAAACTATGGTTCATCGATACATTTATTTGCAGTGATCTGGCTAACTAACTGATTGACAGTAAACTCTGTGTGTATTTTTTCCATCGCTCTTTCCTTTGTTTTCTATCGACTGTTATATCTTGGGACTTATTGATTCTAATTGGATATGTAGGTAAACCATGTGTACATTTGCTAAAATGTACACATGGTTTACCTACATGATATATTTGACATAGAGTTGGTGCATTGGACATTTTGCTCTTCATTTTCCCTTGTGTTCCTTGTTTTCTGTAAAAAGTGCAATTGCCACCAACGATATTCCTTTCCTCCTCTTCCACGGGTGACTTTCTGTTCTGAATCAATGAACTGGAGCCCGATTCCTGGTATTTCAACTTCCCTGTTCATAATGCATAATGCATACAAAGAGATGTTTTGGCCTCCCTGTTCATAATGCATAATCCATTCTCTTTGTAGCATGTAATCAAGAGAGAGCCAAACAAAACAAAAGAAAAGATTGGTGTTGTTTGCATACCTCCTAGTGTATATATTCTGAAGCAGCATATATATTCTGAAGCAGCAATATATGATACTATCTAACAATTGTGACTGAATTTAGGGCATTCATGCAGAAATTGGATTCTCATCCATTCATACAGTAATAGATACATTTTGCTTCCCCAGTTAACTAGAAGCACAGATGCATTTTGCTTCATACAATAATAGATACATTTTGCTTCTCCAGGGAACATGTCCTTTGTTTACTGATTGACAGTTTTCATTTTTAAAAATTAAGGTTCTTGAGTGCTTGTTGATATGAAAGAAGCACTAGGGGCTACATTCTGCCATTAAATCTGGATTTCGAGTACCTAGGGGCAAGTACTATCTGGTTGATGGGAGTTATGCGAACACACCATTCTTTCTTGCTCCTTATCGAGGAGTCCGATACCACATTAAGGAACAAGGACAGGGCAATTGCCGACCAAGAGACTATAAGGAGTTGTTCAATCTTCGCCATGCCCGCCTACGCAACCATATAGAGCGTGCTATTGGCATCCTAAAGATGCGATTTCCTGTCTTAAAAGTTGCAACATTTTACCCAATAGAAACTCAAGTGAAAATTCCAGTGAATTGACTACGTTGCATAATATAATCTGGAGCTATAAAGGTGATGAAAAATGGTTAAGTGATGAAACAATGAACATTTCTTCAGATAAATTTGTGGATTTACCTAGTGGAGATGACCGATACAGAGATGATGTTGTGCCATTGAACAATGAAAGGAACATGAGTAATGCTTTGAGAGATGAGATTGCAAAGAAGATGTGGGCAGATTATGAAAGAAGTAGGAGGCGGAGGGTACAAAGGAGATCTCATTAGCAATTATGATAAATATTTGTTTTTTACTTTATTTACTTTTGTACTCATTGTAATAAAACATAACAATTTTGTGAGTTGTATGAAATTCTCCGATGTCATACTGTAGTTTTATTTGCCATTTATTCATACTATTTACGGTTCCTTGTGGCTTATGGTTTATCTAAGGCTTTATGGCAAATAGAGCAAGGTGGACGTCAAAGTATGAAAAATGATTGATTGATGTACTCCTTGAGTTTAATGTTTCTCACTATCGTGGTCAAAATGGATGGACTTCAGAAGGTTGGAATAGGATTGTGAAGGATTTCAACAAACTCTTTCCAGAAGCAAAACTTTCTAAAGCTCAAATTCAAGATAAAAAAGCTCAATTGAAGAAAGACTACAAAGCAATTAGATCCATTCGCAATCGTAGCGGTGTCTCATGGAATCAAAATGCATCCATGATTAACACCACATATGAAAAATGGGATGAGATAATCGAGGTAAGCTTCTTGTTTTTTTAATTGTGAATCTTCTTTGTGTCCAATTAGAATTTTCTATTTATACTTGAATTGTTCTATCATTATGTAGGAGGATTCTAGGCTAAGAAGATATGAAAACAAGAGTTTCCTATTGTTTGAGTCGTTAGATCTCTTGTATGAAGGTAATATCCATTCTATAGTCCTCTCATTCATTGGCTCTTAACGAATTGGGTGTTGTCTACTAGCTTCAAAAGTACTTTAGAGTTTACAAATGAGTAATAATCGCTTGTTGCATCTAAGTTGGCATTCCATTCTATAATCCTCTCATCTTTGATGTCTTCATAGGACAAATTGCTGAAGGAAAACATTGCTTCACTTCTAGTCAACCATCTAATGTTGCAAATACAAGCATCACTAGAAAACACTCACGAGATGCAAGCATCACTACAAAACACTCACGGGATACAAGATTTGATTCAAGAGCTCACATTGGGGAAAGACAGGACAACATGAATTCTCCTCCAAGAATGCATGAAGTTGAAAGGCAAGATTTGGAGAATGACATACAAGATGAAGAAGAGAACGCTATGTACTCTTGTCAAAGAATGGAAGATATTGGAAGGAGTGTAGAGAATGAACTTCAAAATCGCCATGCTGAGCAATTGGATGTTGAAGATAATGAATCAAATCAACAAGAACGAGGAGGTGATGATTATCCAAATTCAAGAACTAGGAGTGCTGGAGCACAAAGAGGAAGACCGAAGAAACAAAAGGGTACATCGGCACCACGCATTGAAGAAACAATGGCTGCTTATTTTGAATTCAGAAAAGAACATGCTAGCATGAAGGAGCAAGCTTCAAAGCAAGGAAATGAGTACTCAATTTCAAGATGTTTTGAAGTGTTACAAGCGATGGATGATGTGTCCGATGAGGTCAAGATCTATGCCTCCGATGTTTTCAAGGATGCAATAAACCGTGAGATATTCCTATGCTATGAGCCAAGACTTCGTGGTTTGTGGTTGAAGAAGGAAGTAAACAAGCTTGGAACTTGACTCCTTGTAAGTCCTCCTCTTTTGGCCTTTTGCTATTCCAATTACTGCAAATTTCAACACAATGTTTACTAGTACATTTTGAGTTCGAAACATATACTAATACATTTTGTGTTGCATCTGGTTGAAGCTGGTTGAAACATATACTTGGTTATTATGGTTGTGGGTGGAGTGGTGGGGAGGGGTGGCCGGGTGGGGGTATTTATGATGGGGAGGTCTTAGTGCATCAGTGCATGTTCTGAGGTGAGAGATTTGAGACAGAGTTGGTTGGGTGTGAGCCTCATTTGCTGGCCTTTTCCTGGCATTTAAAAACTTTAGAATCAGTTGGTGGCTAGAGGGGATGGGATGCTGGTGTTGTGGGAATTATGTGATCTACTCAAAAGATCTGAATTCCAAACAGATTTGGAGACTCCATATATGTCCATGTGTCTATTGGCCACAAACTGCAACCTTTTGCACTGTAAACATGAAACCTCTTTTTTCCTATCTACCACTGTTAACTTTTGCTTGTAGCTCGCCATGCTTTCTTCTAGTTTCTCTGCACTTTGTTCATCTGCTGTTTGAGTTTCACTGCTGATTGGTATTACTTTTTACTGCAACTCCACTTTTCCTGGTTACCTTTGCATGCATGGCAAGCCACTATGCAAGCAAATGCAACTATATATGTAGTACAAATCATGAACATGTTATATTAGACTATTATTCATCAATCAGCATAATTTTGAACATTAATCAATCAGCATGCGCTTATTAGTCATGACATGATCAATTAATAATTTGGGATCAGGATTAGAACATAATCCCTCCCAAACTCCATTGGTCACCTAGGACAACAGGGGAGAAAAACACCAAAAAGGAAAAAAGAAGAAGAAAAACTAGTTGCTACTGCTTCTTCTAACATTCAATTATGTTTAACTTGTGTGGGCTTTTTATTTAATCTACCCATCTTCTGAAAATTTCCATCTTGCTAAGTTCCATATGCAGTTAGTTTCAGTTGAAAGATCAATGTTTTGTGACAGTTAAATTGCCTCTTTCCTATTCGTAAATGCTTATTGAACAGCCTGTTTATATTTCTGATGAACACAGCAATTCCTATTCCAAAATCAAATGGATTGAGCATTACTGACTTTGTGAATTTCTGATGAACACAACAATTCCTATTTCAAAATCAAATGGATTGAGCATTATTGATTTTGTGAATTTGGCCAGGCAACTCAAAACATAACAAGCCAAACTCATAAGTACTGTTGTCTATGTTGGAATTGTTTTATGACTTTACCCTAGCATTCCTGACAATAGGTCAAAGGGCTCAAGTTTCTGATTGGAATTTATGTTACTAATTGCTCTTGTTTATGCAGTAGATGAGAATATTAATATGTTCAAGAATATTTGGCTTGTTGTGATTTTATAGACATGAGAATATTAATCTGGTTAAGAATATTTGGCTTGGTTTGCCTTTATCTTAATTTTTCATGTTTGGATCTGTTAACTAGCATGCCCAAATGATCTAGAGTTCATTAACTAGTGTGCTATTTGTTTCTACTTCACAGGTGGGCCGATGGTTCTGATGCTTACTGGTGGTCTAGAGATCTAGTAGTCTGGAATTGGATATCTACCCAAGAACTAGCTTTGTCCTTGCATTGTGCTCTGTTTGACTGAGTGTTGTTGCTTCTTATCTTTCTCAGAACTTATGTCCTCTCTATGGTCTATATCTCGCATGACTTAACATAAAAAAATTGTGATATGGAAACGATTATGCAAGCAATGACAGATTATGCATGACTAGAACGCTTCATGTTTTGTTTTGAGTTGAGTTAATGCTTGAGTTGATGTACTACGTTTTATGTTAATGCTTGAATTGATATTATGTGCAATATTTACAAGGGGAATACCCAAATAGAATATGGAAATTTTTACAAGTGAAAATAAATCCGGATGTAATCAAGTGGTTTTCTTTGTGCCCACAAATATACAAGTGTAAGATATTACACTTGTAAAAAATTTCAGAACTCCCAAGCAGGCCCTTGGTGATAAAAACATACTCCCTCTTTCGGCAATTTAAGTCTGGCGCGTATAACTAGAAACACACTATTAATATTTAATGGAAATTGAAACATAGTTGCTACTCCCTCCGATAATAAATATAAGGCCTATAATTTTTTGTTGAAAAATATAAGACGTGTATGTAGATTTAACGAGTCTTTCCACATATACCCTTATTTATTCTCTGTCAACTATATGCATTTATTCATTACCATCTACACAAAGTATTATCTCTCATCTTTCAAGGCAATTAAGAGGGATATGTAAGTCATTTCTTCTCATGTTTTTGTCAATTTCACCACAACCTTAATCCTTATGTCAAGTCAAAATACGCCTTATATTTATTAACGGAGGGAGTACTATATTAGATAATCATAATGCTATTCTTTCTATTAGGGGCCGTTTGATTGGGCTTTTTCTCTTAGGACCTATTTGTTATCAGCTATAGATTTCAGGGTTTTAAAAATCGGCGAAAGCCACGGTTTTCAACCTTATCGTTGTGGTTCAAAATCCAAAACTACTCGGTAAACTGGTATAATTAAAAAAAATTGAAAACATTTATCTAGGAACATGCATGTGCCTGTCTTTGGTGTTTCTTTGGATGCTACTTCTTACTCTAGCCCGTAGCAGACATTAGAAATAACTAAATGAGTAGGACATAGAAGGAGAAAATGGTAAAATGCCATCTTAAAATTGTGTAGAATGACGTGTATTTCGTTTCGAAACAAAATTGGAAAGCTAAAATAATATGAACTCGAGAAGTGAGGAATTAATTTGTTGTCTCGTGGTTGCTACGTTCATTCATGGCAATTGTGACGAGATTATTTATGAACTACCAACGAATAACACGTAGGAAGGAGGAGTATTAGCAGCAAGTGGTAGAGGTTAATTACAGAGATTAGTGCGTACGAGTACTCTGTTGCTGAATCGCATGAGGACGGTGGAGACGAGGGCGTAGGCGGCGAGCTCGGTGGGTCCGATGTGGCCAATGAAGGCCTGGCTGATGACGGTGACGCCGAACGACGAGATGCGCGCGAAGATGGACAGCCCCGCCACCACCCATAGCTTCCTGTTCTCCTTCCACACGCGCCGGCCCAACCCTACGGCCTCCACCACCGCTCCACCATTACCGACGCCAATACGGCCATCGGCCAAAGCCGGCCTAGGCTCCAAGAGTGGGACATTGTTCTCCTCTTCCGGCCGCCTCTCCATTAACGGTGCCAGCTAGTATCGCTCAGCTCGATCGACTGCCAATGTCTATATCAGTATTTCAGTATCGATCTTGAATCTGATATACATACTGGCAGCGTAGCAATATGGAGCGTGAATTTATAGAGGAGGTTGCTGGGGCTGGGGCGTGCGTGTGAGAAGAGAGGACAGAATTGCCCCTGTGGTATCTGCTAATGCAGTAATGCTAGCTAGGTTGGTAGGGAGGGCAGGATGGGCACTAACTAATTATTGAATAATCATACATATCTTAAAGCGCATGGAATTAGCGAGTTATTAGTTTTGGGGCAACGAGGGCAAGGCTCACAAGTCAACCATAGAAGGACAAGATCTATTATATTACATTATATTATATTCTCTCTCTAGTATATATTCCTTTGGAATTACTCCTTCCACCAAGTTTATAACATATATTCTCTATTTATATAGAGACCAAAAAAATATTGAAAATGCCTAGACTACTTATGATACTATATTCAATGCGTGAATGTAGAGAATATGAGTTAATATCTACACTATAGCTTTTTTAGACTCAAAACGTGAAGCTATGGATCAATGTTTCACTATATTAGCTACAAGAGCTATAGCTAGCAATAGCTTCGCTATATGCTATAGCTTGTAGATAGCGATAGATTCGCTATCCTACATACATACTTACGGGCCAAAACATTAGGTTAAATTTGAAATCCAACATTACTAGAATGCTCAAATGAATCTCTTATAAACTTGAATTATGAACAAATCTATTAAAAGACCTTATCTTGCCCTTTTTAAAAATCCAACGTTCATATTTCGTAGTGATTAAGTACTTGTTGTTAAGAATATTATGATATAATTATTGGTTATGGTCTCTAACATGTATTAGCGTGTTTGTTGATTCCGTACTTGACTCACATTCTTATTATAAAAAGATATTAATACCTTCTAAAGTACCATGGTTGAATGATTTGTTTAGAGGTGACTTATATTATATACATATTTAATTTTTTAATTCTAAAAACGCGATGAAGGATAGCTTCCGTAATAGCTAACGATAGTTCCTATAGCTTCTTTGGGGCCATGCCACAAAAATCGTGATTTAAAACATTGGTTAATATGGAAATTTATTAGGGGTATAAAAGGAACAACATACTAATTTCATTAAAATATAAATATATCATATATATTTATGGGCAATACCATTTAAAAACACACACCCTGTAAACTTGAACGGAGAGAGTAAATTCTTAGAAAGCAATCCATCAGCCAGGGTCCAGCTTTTCTACTCTCTTTAATTTATTACTAGGTAAATTGCGCGTCGCGCCGTGCGAAAAAAATGTACGTCGAGTTCTTTTTTTTAAAAAAAGGAAAATTTGGTTTTCTCGATGGTTTTTTTTTGCCAAAATCAGCTGGTTAGGAGCCACCAGCGAATACACATAACCACGGGGTTCTTTGTAAAAAAACTGGTGGGAAGAAGTGGGAGGACCTGTCCGCGATTAAAAAAATAGGTGGAGGACCCATATGCGAATATACAGAACTACGGGGTCCTTTCTGGAAAAATTCATAAAAAAGGGCGAAGGACCTAACCGCGATTGTAAAAAATAGTGAAAGACCCATCTGCAAATATACGAAACTACGAGACCTTTTCTAGAAAATTCCCGAAAAAACGGGCGAAGGGTATATCCATAATTAGAAGGATCTATCTGTAATTTCGGTTTAACGTGGAGGACCCCTTTGTGGATCTGTGGAACCACGGGGACTTTTTTTGCAAAATACCCGGTGGAAGGACCTATTTGCGATTTCGAAATTCTAGAAGAGCTTTTTCGCAAAAAAAAAACGTACTTTGAGGCCTGAGAGTGCTCCATTTCTTCTCGGCATTAGATAGATATAAATAATATAATATTACACTATTTTGGCATCGACCGATGCGCACATATATTTTCACTTGCAATTTGTTTACATGCGCTTGCTTGCATTGCATGGCCGATATACGTACACGTACGTATGTGCGAAGGAATACTGAATTATTAATGGAGCGGTGAAATCTATCTATATATCCATTATATTATTAAAACGGTAGAAAAAAGAAGTCGTCGTGTTCGCTCTTAAGAACGATAAATTATTATATTAACTAGTTGGCAACCCGTGCATTCGTATAGGCTAGCATTTTATATAAAATCATTTGAGTCTGCTAATTTGGATTATACGTGATAGATACTCAAACTTAGTTCTGTTAGAAGGGTGTTAAATCTTTTCCTTTTTTCAATTAATGTGAAAATTTGGGTGTTAAATCTTTTCCTTTTTTCAATGAATATGAAAATTTTCTTGCAGTTTAAAACTAGGAGAGGCCGAAACTTCATCTATTTTTCCCTTGGCCATTCAAGGTTTACTTTTAGTTCTTAATTTGACTTTATTTCAGATTAGATTTATTTCCGGTTTTAATTTAGTTATGAATGTAATTCAACTCATTCCTTCATGCTTTTGCTTGTTGTTTCCTATTGCAGGCTCCTTGACAAACCGACGTAGCTAGGAGGCAGCTCCACCTTACTTTTTATTTAAGTTTGCATTTGGAGTTATATTTGGATAGGTCATTGTTTTTAATCCCATGCATTGTATATACAACATAGATATTTTCTTTTTTCTCTAATTAACTTAAGGCGCTTATATTTTCTTTGATTAATTTAGGGATTTTTATAATTTATAATCATAGGATTCACGTGGGTGCTTATAGTCATTTATCCCATTCACGCTAGGCCATAATTGTTTTAAAAAATACATTTTGTATTAAATAATGTATCATTCAATCTACATATAGATTGTTGAGAGCATCCGGAGACACCTGGCACGTGGTGATTTCTCAATGTAGTTTCTACAGTGATATAGCTATAGTAGCTACAGTGCTGTTAAAAATTCTATTTTTTTTAAAAAAAATCCATCTCTTAAAATTAAGCTATTTTTTTAGCTTTTTTTCTCTTCGAAAGAATTTCTCTCTCTCTCCGCTAAAATTGAGGGATCGCCCACAGCAACATAGAGAGTTTTAATCGAGTTATTTTTAATCTGCGCCCCTCCATTCAGAGCCATACGGCATTACAGAAAGCGTGCAGTACATTAGATTTGACATGAAAATATTTTAATATTTTATTTTTTTATAACATATTCATATAAAACTTAGGTCAAAATTGCATATAATAGATTACACCAACAACCAAAACGTGATGTATCCTTAAAAAAGGGGGTTTATGTACGAAGCATATGCTAGCAGCTAGCTATTAAATTCTTGGTATTCGGACTCTCCTAATTGAACATGTTCTTCTTGTTGGACTCGGTGCACCACACGGACTTCATCCTTGCTGTTAACATGTTCCACGAAGCATGCAATCCATACCTACAATGGCTGATTGGCCCATCACAGCTCTTTGATACGGACAATTCGGGTTTACTATATATATATATATATATATATATGGATTATTAGATTTTTCTGGTTAACGTGGGATCTTCTCAGAGTGCATAATTAAAATTTTAGTTTTCCTCGAGCACATGGTTGCCTTCTACCGATGGGCCTCACGTCTGAGAATGTCGCACAACGGTTTGGCATGACACGACTTGAACAAGATCAAGCTGCTGTATGTTTCCTGATTCTCCTTAATTAATTGGTGCACTTGTGAATGCATGAGACTATGAGCGAACTGTCGCACAATATGCTTCTCGCTCTTATTCTTTTTATCTGTTCTTGTTCAGCTCGAGTCTCACAGGAAGGACGCGACAGCGGCTGCTGCTGGTAAATTCAAAGACATTGTTCCAGTCCATACAAAGATAATGTAGTAACTTAAATTTCTCTTCCCAGAATAAACATGTTACTTTCCAAGAATTTGATCTATCCAAGTTAGGTTCTTAATTATTTGTGTATGTGCTTCGCCGACACTTGCATTATTTTGTGAAGGTCGATCCAAAAAATGGTGCGGAAAAGGAGATCACATTCTCAGCAAATGATGGAATCCGACCGGTTACTACGTACTGCCAGTCCTATCAAAACCCAAACCAGCGTTTTCTAAAGACGTCAGCACTACTGTTGGTAAATAATTAGTAGGAAAGTATAACTGGATGCAGTTATCTATTAGCTGTACGTGTCTACGCTTTAAGATTTGCGTTGTTTTAATTCAGTAGGAATTTCCTGCCATAACTCGACAACACATTGAACACTTAGTTTTACCGCCAAATTAGCTCAGCACTTTCTCTGTTAACCATCAATTTATCAATTTATGAACAGGCTTACCTCAACCCATTCATCGCAAAAATCATAAACAATGCTAGCTGCGCTGCGTCGTCAACAAGTACGAGGTTTTCCCCCCGCAAATTTTCAGCAGTTGCTGGTGTCTTTGGTTTCGCATAAGTGCAATTAGGATACCAGTTCGAAATCGAAGCAAAATAAGTGGATTACTGCATCTACTTGACAGATACTATTAAATCTACTAGTAAATTTTGCGGAGTTTACTTCTCAACCAATATTTTCCTTCGCGGTTTCTGTTCCTTCAGAGTTCATAATTGTGCCTACAAGTAGAGACAATAACGGAACACACGGAATTATTACTTCCGCGTGATCTACACCCACATGCCTTTTGGTTTACTTCGTGTTTCAACTTTGTTAGTATTATAGAGGACTCTTGTCATTTTCTTTGTTTGTGACTTCACTGGTTATGTGTTTACAGGTAGTATTAATTAGAGGGAACCTTGTAGAACTGTATGGATCTGAACAGCTAGTAATGATCTAGAGCAGCACAAATGCTCAGTCGGATTGACCTGGACTCAGGAACCAGGTAGAAACTGAATTTTGTATCCCCAAATATGTGAACGTAATTTTCTTTGAGTCATGGGAATTCTGGCCATTCTTTTAAAATCAAGATGCTTTACAACATCAACGAATTATCCAACTGCGTCCAGATTTCACGACTCTATTTGGAGGTTAGTGTTCTTTGGCTGTTATTATCATCATTGCATAGTGTCGGCTGTACAAATATAGATCTCCTTTTGTGGGATACTGATGCAGTGACCGCTGAAGCTTTTATTAACAAAGCTTTGTTTCTGGTCACAACCAGCAACCATGAAAATTTAGATTTACAGTACAAGGTTTGTTGGTGCCGAAACAATTGAACAATTATTTTGCCTACTTTAAAAACAAAAGGTTTACTTCACCTTTCTGTTTTGTGTTGTTTCATGGTCTGTTATGCAACAATTTTGGATCTAAAACGAAGATTCTTGGAAGCTGTACTTTGATATTATGGTATCTCTCAGATTAAACAATGCCAAATTGGAGATGAGTAAGGTTTTCTCCATTCAGTTTCATATTTTTCCTCTATTCCAATCTGTTTGTTGGCTATTCTTACCTCTTAAATAAATCTGTCTTGTACGGTCATCTGTTGCCTTGCTGGTGAGATGGTGCCTATTTTCTATTTCTACACCCTTCTTGTAATATTTCAATCATACCTTCTAGTAATCCCTGCAAGTTTTCGGCCTCCTCGTTCGTTTGAGTCGTGGGAGCTCCGGCTCGGCTCGCGGCTCGAGCCGAGGCAGGAAAAAAAATTACGATGGGTCCTTTTCTGAAAAAAAAATTACGTTTAGGTCCTTTTCAGGGAAAAAAATAAGATCACGTCCTTTTTTAAAAAAGAATATATATTACGTTCATACCCTTTTAGCGTTTTTAGGCGTAGCGCTCGAGTCCTTTTTAGAATATTTGAAATTACGTTTAAGTCCTTTTTCGAGAAGAAAAAAAAGCCGACAGGTCCTTTCTCTGGAAACAAAAACTACACGCTACGTTTAGGTACTTTTGCTGTTTTACTTTTTTACGTTTAGGTCCTTTTACGAAAACAAAATACGCTTGGGTCTTTTTTTTGGAAAAATTTTGTTTATGTCCTTTTTGCGTTTTTTAGCGTTAAGCAGGCGCTATGTTTAGGTCCTTTTTCGTTTTTGAAATTATTACGTTTAGGTCTTTTTCCAGAAAAAAACGCTTGCATCGCGTGTTTCCTCGATTTGCTCGCGTTGAGAGCGACATGCGCACGTTTTCTCGATTTGCTCACGTGGCATGCGATGGTCGCGGTTGCATGCACTTTAGTTGACCTACTTGCTAGCCATATTTTACATATTACATGTTGATTATGTGCGATTAATTAAGTATGTTGTATCTGCAGCTGATGATCGATGCTTCCTTATTTTCTTCTAAAAAAAATCTTATGGAATATTCTTTGCATATAATCTTAGAGAGATCAATGAAAATGCTCTAGAGTGCTGCTGTGACGTGCACAATATTGGCTATTGTCCAGCAGAAAGCTTTGTTACCAGATAAATCTGCTGTGCTTTCCCGGGCGATGATTGTTTTTTCTAAACGAAGCCCCATGTGCTTGTTTAGCATCATTTGTTCAATTTGTACTTGCTCAACAGAACTAGCTAATGGGTGAGCAAACAGCTACCTGCAGAGCAATTATCACATTTGGTCTGAATACGCTCTATGAAAGGTACAGCGTCTGGCGTTCTTTTCAGGCAGTCAAGTGGAACTTTACAAATGCGTATGATTTTTAAAAATACACAATCTCAAAGGGACACCCGGTTGACTCATGGGAATTCGGTAATCTACTGCATATTTTACTGACACAAAGGACTGAGAATATGAGCTACATTTTTTTTTTACCATTTTTCTTATTTTTCCAGGTAATGAACTGAACGGCCATGGAATTGGGCCAAGAGTCGATGCTAACCTTTATAGGAAGGATGTAGTTGGACTTAAATCCATCCTCCGACATTTGTACGAGGCACCACTGTCCCAGCCACTCCTGTTAGCCCCTAGAGAATTCTTTGATCAGCAGTGGTACTCTGCTACTTCGAACTTCAGATCATGGTGCATGGTGTTAGTGCCTTGATGCATCATATTTATAATCTTAATGGAGGTACGTTATATGGCCCTTTGACTCTAATAGCATTCAAAAATGGCTCGTTTCAATGTCCAAAAAGACCTAAACCATAGTTTGATGCTTTGCATGACCTGCAGACCCTAAATCCTAATCATCTCAATGGGGCAGGTTCTTTGATAATATTAGCATCGTTCCACTTGTTTTTTCCCAACACATAATTTCAGTACATTAATAGTTGCCTTGCCTGTGCTATACTATTAGAATTTACATGTGCTCAAGTATTAGCTTGACAATAAAATATTCTGATCACAGCCTGCCTGCCACTACTTGTTTCTTTCTTTCATTATGCAGATAATGCGTAAAATAGTACAATTCTAGCATGCCAAATAATATTATCTATTAAGCCGGGAAGGAATGGAGAGATTCTAGGGTATAAGGTACGGTTTTTTTGTGAAAAAGCTCTTCGAAAAATCTGAAATTGCGAACAGGTCCTTCCATCGGTTATTTTGCAAAAAGAACCCCATAATTTTGCAAATTCAACTATCTATTAAGTCTGGAAGGAATGGAGATATTCTAGGGCACAAGATACAGTTTTTTGCGAAAAAGCTCTTCAAAAAATCTGAAATCGTGAATATGTCCTTTCATCGGTTATTTTGCAAAAAAGACCCCGTAGTTTTGCAAATTCAACTCGGACATCGGTTCTTTAAATATATAATATTTACAGCAGATGATTTGGACATAGACAAAAAACAGAAATACAAGCCACATATTTCCCATGGAATCTACACAACATTTTTAAAATTTTGCTTATTAGGCTCTTCCACCGCTCAATCAATGTTATATATATATATATCCTATTCTACATGTGCGTGTAGAATATGTTATATATATATCCTATTCTACATGTGCGTGTAGAATAGGACATTCTACGCGTCGGTCAGTTTTGCAGTTCGATCGAGCCGAGCGTTACATTAATTAGCGCTACGGAATTAATCATCCGCAATTAATTTGCATGCATGTTTATGACCGAGAGATGCAAAGATACGTTTTCTAGTAATACATGAATCTGATTTTTATTTATTTTAGTCATAACTTTTTATTCGTAGCTCCGATTCATGAACGAATTTCACCATTAGATTACTAATGACGAGAGGAACAATATGATATAAGTCTCGCTAATAAACGTAGCATAAATCAAATTTTACTGCCAAATGTATATCAATTCACTATTGTATGATAGTAAAATCTATGTATACCGATAGTAACATCTATGTATACGGATAGTAAAATAAGTTTTATGCACCGAGATTTATATCAATGTGTTGATCTTCTCGTCAGTAAGCTACTAGTAAAAACTGTTTGTGAATTAGAGTTGTCAATAAAAAGTTATGGCTAAATCAAAGAAAAAATATACTCATGTACAAACTACGAAATTTTGCATGCATGTGTGTGATCGAGAGATGCAAAGATGTGTTTTCTAGTTATACATGAATCTGATTTTTATTTGTTTTAGCCATAACTTTTTATTCGCAGCTCCGATTCACGAACAAATATCACCATTAGATTACTAATGACGAGATGAATAACATGATATAAGTCTCGCTAATAAATGTCGCATAAATCAAATTTTACTGCCAAATGTACATCAATTTACTACTGTATGATAGTAAAATCTATGTATACCGATAGTAACACCTATATATACGGATAGTAAAATCTGTTTTATACGCCGAGACTTATATCAATGTGTTGCTCTCGTCGTCAGTAAGCTACTAGTGAAAACGGTTTGTGAATCGGAGCTGTCAATAAAAAGTTATGGCTAAATCAAAGAAAAAATAGATTCATTTACAAACTACGAAACACATTACTAGTGACGCTTGACCGACTAGTAAAAATATCTTCTGTAATGTGTTTTCTAGTTTGTACATGAATTATTGTATTATTTGATTTAGCTATAACTTTTTATTGACAGCCCCAATGCACGAACGGTTTTCACCAATAGTTTACTGACAACGAGAGCAACAAAATGATATAAGTCTCGCTAATAAACTCTGCACGAATGAGTTTTTACTACCATTTTACCGAATGTATCGTAACATTTTACTACCGCACAGGCCGCTGAACCTTTGGTATGGTAGTAAAATCTATGTATACGGATAGTAAAATCTGATTTATGTGCTGAGAGTTATATTAATGTGTTGCTATCGTCGTCAGTAAGCTACTGGTGAAAACCGTTTGCGAATCCGAAGCTGTCAGTAAAAAGTTATGGCTAACTCAAAGAAAAAACATATTTATGTACAAATTACGAAACACATTTATTAGTTGCTTGCACATATGCGTTCACACGGGCTTGTTCAGTGACACGAGGTTACGGCTCGCATGTAGAATAGACAGAACTACACGCAAGCGCAGATTAGCACTACCATATATATGTGTCCATCTGTATGACATCGACAATAACTTTTTTTCACCATATCTTGCTAATCGTCTTATATTTATGACTACAGGCTACAAACCTAGCATCCACCTTACTTCCTATTGGCTGTCTCATGACATACGACACACAGTCCACATCGCCCCTCGGCGTATACGCATCTAGTTAGCTATATAAACCTTGTACCTGTTAACGAGGAAAAACATATCGGTCAATCAACCAAACACTTTTACGTTACTTTTACATTTGTCCAAGGAGCAGTTTACTATCCAACCCTTCGTCTGTAATCGGACTTTTGTTCGTCTATTTAATCAATTTCGAGTTGCTTTATCATCTATTCTCGACTTTGCGTTTTATTGGAAAATAGGGTGGCATACTGGCATGTGGCATATGCCTTCAAAAGGCACCTTCGTAGAGACACAATGCTTGCCGTACTTGAAATTTTGAGGCAGCAACACACGCATGCTAGGATCAGGGTTCGAAATCCTGCCGAGATTTTGGAAATCTCGACCGAAATTTCGGCTTTTGGTCAGGGTTGAGATTATAAATATCCGTGGGATTAAGAAAAATAAAATCCCCCTATTGCTACAGTAATTGCAGGATTTTTTGGCGAGATTTCGGGATTTTTTTTTTACCAAGACGATCACAAGTTCGACTGGTTTTCATGTTTGTAGGACCGGATTTAGCACCAGATTTTTGTGAAGAATTGTAATGCCTTTTTCTGAAGAATACATATGAATTTTTTTTAAAACAAATATATATATATACAAATTATGTAACTCTAAACCCTAACTTGAGCTTAACTATAAACCCTAACTAAAATTATGCAAACATATTAACTACAATTTTTTGGATGGATTGGATATATGAAAATTTTTGGGATTTCGGGATTTTTTGGCGAGATTTCGGGTCTTTTTTGAACGAGATGATCACAAATTCAATCGGTTTTCATGTTGATAGGACCGGATTTAGCACCAAATTTTTTGTGATGAATTGTAATACCTTTTCTTAGGAATACATGTGAAAATTTTGCAAAAAAGAATTCTTAGTTTTTTCTAGCCTCGGGATACCATTTCATAAAAGGGTTGAAAAGGGTCAAAATTTCAGTTTTACCGGCCACCAAAATACCGGATTTGAAATTTAATTTTTAAATTTCAACTGAAATTCCAAAATCTGACCGAAATTTTGGATTTCTACCGTCTCAAGATATGGTTAAAACGAAATTTGTAAACTCGGCTAGGATCCATGCCGATCGAGAGAGGCGTAATGTAGGTGGCGCTGTAGCTACAGGAAATTGATTTTACTGTTCCGAAAAAATAATATAGCGATTTCCGCTGCAGTGATGGTACTGTAGCTGTTGTTCTGTACCCTTTGCTCTCGATCAACAGACTGCTTCTTTTAGTTTCTGCGGCAGAAGATACTGATCCGTTGCTCTATTTGCCACGCAAAGAATTTTACAATCAAGATAGATCACAGAAGCTTATGTTATTTGAAGGAGCAGCAATTACAATCTGAAATGTAACCAAAAAAAGCGATGACACAACTAACTTGGTCACTGATGCGTTGTCACTCACGAGCTGGTCAGTACATGGCTTTACAATCCATTACTGAAGTGCGACCGGTGTGGGTGCAGGAGGCAACAAATTCGTATGCTACAGATCATGCATCTCAGCAACGATTTACATCCTTGCCACCAACACAGTTCACATCCAAAAACAATCATCAGCTGATCAGCATATGATAAAGTTCCATCAGTTCACTCTCGAGATAGAGAAAAAAATTGTATATATCCGCCAAAGGATCTCGAACTCCGTACAAAGCATACAAGTCCCACTGTAAAGGGCTAATGCGTCATGAGTGCCACTGCCACAGCTTTAAGGCTCTCGTGGATTTCCCCTTGAACCTTTCAATATTCTGTTATCATCCATGTACCATCTCTTCAATCTGTCTTGAGCAATATCTACCTGAAAAAAATAAGAGAAAAAAACATAATTGAATATCTCATATACTCTTTCAGCAGTCAATATAAATTATCCGATGAAGACTCTTTTTTTAGATCAATCCGATTAATACTGTGGGTAAGAAAGTTGAGTTCAATAATAATGCTCAAACAGTTAATCAAGCTAACCTGTTTTTCCCAGTCAGTCCTAAGTGTTATGAACAGAAGTACAATAGTTTGGGCCAGTGTTCCGAGCAGCATCCCAATCCAAATGCCCTGTAGCAACAATCAAGGAGAGTTAGGAGCACAACTTAGAGCCAAGATGCACAGAGGTAGTAATAGTTTTAGTAACAGATTGACTGATACAAAAATATCGTCTAAATTGATCATCTTACCTTTACATGCCATCCAACAACATAACCTAGTACTGCTCCAAGAGGGATGCCAATCAAGTAATATGTTGAAATGTTAACATAGGCAACTACATTTTGCCAACCCGCACCAATAGCAACACCTACAGGTAATCAAACAAGCTTGTAGTTTCAATAAATAAAACAAAATAAATGTAATAGATATGTTTATCATTCGCTGAAAAGCTGAGGCAGACCTGATAGCACTGGTTGAACATTGTTCAACAAAATGGAGAAGGCCAGAAGAGGCGAAAGGTCAGCAACTGCAGCAGCTACCGCTCCACTCTCAGTGAATATGTAGGCAAGGCTTCCACGGAAGAAAAGGAAGAGCACGAAGAGCACACATCCAATTGAGAAAGAAGTGATGACCACATTGAAGATGGCAAACTTGGCCCTTCTTGCACTTCCAGCTCCAAGCTCATTTGCCACACGCACTCTATAACATGCAGAGACATTATCATCGAAATTCTGAAAAGTGGTTCAATCACAGGATCAGCTAACGAATAACAAGCTAAAGACCGAAAAGTTACCCTATTGCAGACAAAAAGCCTATAGCAATCATCATCTCCCAACCATTGATATTAAGGCTGCACATTTCACAAATAGAAACCATAATGGTTAGTTAGTTTATATGTCACTACAAAAGGAGCAATAAAATGACATATATACACTGGCAACTTGCTGTTGTTCTCAGAACTAATAGCAATTCAGAGTGGAAAACCAAAGCATATGGACTGTAATGTAAACTAGTATGCATTACCATATTGAAAGAGCGTCAAGTGCAATCTCTACATTCTTCATATACCCGGTGAGGAGCACCAGTATGGTGTTGTACCACAATTCCAAACTGAAAAGGTGAACAGGGGAAAAAACATATATGTTATAGGTGCATGCATTCAAAATCTTGAAAACACCACTAAACTATAAAATGTAGGAGAGCACTTGGTCAGCATTTTGTTATCGACAAAGTTGTTTTCAGAAACTGCATATATGTACTGCAACTTAGGAAGTTGTTTGATGTTACCATAGCATGACACCAGAGGATAGGGAGAGCTTGACAATGGCGCCAAGGTTGCTGAACGCGGCAGAGGAGAACCCCGTCCATGTGAGAGGGCAACCTCCAAAGAAGACAAAGGCGAGCTGTCCAAACACGGGGATCCACATGGCGATGACCATGGAGCCCATGACCCCGGTGAGGCCGAGGTGGAACTTGACGGTCATGAGCCAGGACAGGAAGAGGTGGAGACCGAGGTTAAGGAGGGCGAGGTAGGTGACGATGATGTTCTTGCTCTGCGCCTGCAGGTACATCTGGAGCGTGAAGGCCCAGACGAAGGAGAACATGACGGGGATGTACCAGAGCGAGATGGTGCCGGCGACGGCGGAGATCTCGGGGTCCTGGCCGAGGAAGACGAGGAGCGGCGTGGTGAAGAGGTAGACGGGGAGGAGGGCGACGGCGCAGGCGAAGAGGATGATCCATGAGCGCTGCAGGTAGATGCCCAAAGATGTGATCTCGCCACACAGACGATCGCTTGCCGCACAAGCGTCTCCAGCGCGCTCGCCATGCCAAGCTGCGATGCAGTTTTCGACAATACAATCGAGTAAGCTTCCAGAGTGTAATCTGGATAGATCATTCCTAAGATATAAGCTAGTATGAGTAGCATGACACAAAATTTTCAGCTGTTGTCGTTTGCTTTCTGATGAGAATAGTGAGTGAGAAGTGAGATGCTCTGAAGTCTCTGAACTCTTGGGAACGCGTGATGCTGTCCCAGAATGCTTTCAGCCATGGTAATAAAAACATACTCCCTCTTTCGGCAATATAAGTCTGACGCGTATAACTAGGAAACACATTATTAATATTTAATAGAAATTGAAACATAGTTGCTCCTATATTAGATAATCATAATGCTACTCTTTCTATTAGGGGTCGTTTGATTGGGCTTTTTCTATAATTTAAAGGCCAAAGTCTAAATAAATGGATATCTTTTAATCTGTCCTTTTTCAAAAAATCATAAGCCTCTATACAACTAAAAGCTAAAAGCCACTCGAGAGATGTTATTTTGCTTATTGAGGGTTGATTTTAGACTAATTTCACTGAAGTTATGGCAAAATTGCTCACTTCTACCACGCATAAAAGCGGATTGCTTTTAAGTTGTTTAAGCTAAAAGGATGGCTTTAAATTATGAGTTAAAAAGCCTAAGGAAGGAGTGTCAAGTTAGGTCGGGCAATGGTCTAAACATTCCAGTGGGGTAGTGTTTGGGAAGGCATGACCTTTTGATGCAGTGGACGGTGACTTGACAGTGGAGCACGATGCAGAATGTTCTTCCTGCTTACAAGGGGTGAGGCGGTGGTTGGCTAGCTAAATGTGGCCTTTTCAGTACTGCACATCTCTTGCCGCTTTTGGCAAATCCCAATAATCAATGGTCGACATATGTACAGATACATGTAGCATCCCCTCCCAATAACTAGTGTACGCCCTCTCTTCCGGTTTCTTTTTCACAGCACGTAATATATGGTCTTTTTCTTTTCTATAACTTTTGTTTCCTTTTCTTTAATTCCAGTATATTTGTTTCTTTTTCCTTGAGATGATGCTGGAGGTGGGGGAGATCTGTTGTGGGCCACAGGGATGAGTTAGACACATTAAACAATGGCCATCGGATGTGGGTGAGTAAAACTGAGAAAAGATCTGAGAGGTTAATTTTGATGGAGGCAAATTTCTAGGGACGTTTCGCTGGGTGCATGAAGGTTGGGCCATCTCTAGTGGGATGCATTATTTAGGGTGGACGTAGAAAAGAATGCTTAGGTGCATTATAAAGAGGTATAGATATGTTAGGTGTATAGTAATGCACAAGTATATGCTTTTTTTTTTACTATCTGCTATATATGTCATCCTTAGGCATCTTAAGTCTTACCAACCAACTTCTTATTGGACATACTGATAGCTGTTTTAAATCAGAGATACGAAGCTGTCTTAATATCTTATCTACTTAACATCGATCTTATCTAGTAACATGCATGTGCGTGTCTTTGGTATTTCTTTGGATGCTAGCAGTAAATGATATTAAAAATAATTAAATAGGTAAAGCATAGAAGGAAAAAATGGTAAAATACCATCTCAAAATTGTAGAATGACGTGTATTTCGTTTTGAAACAAAATTCGAAAGCTAAAATGTCGAGAAGTGAGGGATTAATTTGTTTCTCGTGGTTGCTATAAGTTCATTCATGGCAATTGTGACGAGATTAATTTATGGCCTACCAACGAGCTCAAACTAATAGATTCTCTAGCGGACTACCAGATGACATGAAGCTATATACGCACACGAAGGAGGAGTATCAGCAGCAAGTGGTAGAGGTTAATTACAGAGATTAGTTCGTACGAGTACTCCGTTGCTGAATCGCATGAGGACGGTGGAGACGAGGGCGTAGGCGGCGAGCTCGGTGGGTCCGATGTGGCCGATGAAGGCCTGGCTGATGACGGTGACGCCGAACGACGAGAAGCGCGCGAAGATGGACGGCCCCGCCACCACCCACAGCTTCCTGTTCTCCTCCCACACGCGCCGGCCCAACCCTCCGGCCGCCTTCTCTTCTTCTCCTCCGCGCACCGCTCCGCCATTACCGACGCCAATACCATCGGCCAAAGCCGGCCGAGGCTCCAAGAGTGGGACCTTGTTCTCCTCTTCCGGCCGCCTCTTCTCCATTAACGGTGCCAGTATCGCTCAGCTCGATCGACTGCCAATGTCTATATCAGTATTTCAGTATCGATCGATCTTGAATCTAATATACACACTGGCAGCGTAGCAATATGGAGCGTGAATTTATAGAGGAGGTAGGTGGGGCTGAGGCGTGCGTGTGAGAAGAGAGGACAGAATTGCCCCTGTGGTATCTGCTAATGCAGTAATGCTAGCCAAGGTTTCAAATTTCGGTTTCGGAATAAATTTCGTCCCCGGCCGAATAACGAAATTTCGCCCGACGAAATTTCGAAATTTCGGAAATATTTCAGTCTAAATTTGAATTTGAAAATTCAAATCCGGTCCATTCCGGAAATAAAAATCCGAAATTCCCGAAATTTCGAGTTTTTTTTGCACTGGATTAAAAGTGGTCTAAACATTATAAAAAAAATTGAAATTGTTTTTGGAGGTTTCTGACACATTGCTGATATTCTCACAAACATTTCAGCTGATTATCACATCTGAGGAATTTTTAAAAATTCGGAGAGTGGTACTGTCCTGATAAAACATTGACCGACAAGTTTGATCCGAATGGAAAATGGTACAAATCAAGTTATAAACTGTTGAAATTGTTTGTGCATGGTTATGATCCATAACTAATGTTGTCAAAAAAATTTCAGCTGATTATCACATGTGAGGAATTTTTAAAAATTCGGAGAGTGGCACTATCCTGATAGAACACTGACCGACAAGTTTGATCCGAATGGAAAATGGTACAAATGAAGTTAGAAACAGTTGAAATTTTTTGTGCATGGTTATGATGTATCTATAATGCTTTCATAAAATTTTTATATGATTATCAACTGTATGAATTTTTAAAAATTCGAACAGTACTCTGCCCTGTTAAAAGGCTTACCGGCAAACTTGAACAAAATGAAAAATTATGTAAACCATAAAAAATTTTAAAATTTTTACAGAATGGTGATAAGGAAGTTCTTAATATCCCATAAAAGTTATGATTCATGATCACACTCCAGTGAATTTATAAAATTCTTACAAGGTACAGTACCATTTATGTTCTTTTCTTTTTGATTTTTGAAATATAATATAACAAACGAAGTTTAATGCTTACATAGATTTGATTGACCAAACAAACAAAGTTTAATTTTTTTAAAAAATTTAAATAATGTTACTGAGTCAATTATTAATCTCTCAAAAAAAATTAGATCATAATCACACTCAAGAAAATTTATAAAATTCTGACAATATAACTGTCCCAATTATGTTCATTCTATTTTTTATTTTATAAAGATAACAAATGAAGTTAAATTATTTTGAAATTTTTTATGCATTATCCTAATCTACTAAGGATAGTACCATAAATTTTTAAGATTATTATAAAGCATGTACAATTTTATAAAAATCTGACAATGTTTCTGCCAAAATTTTAAAATATTTAAAAAATTCGGTTTTTCAACAAATTTTCATAGGAGATGACTTTTCTAAGGGTTATTGGACCAAACCCGCCCCTAAAAGTTTCAAAACCGGCCAAAAAACCAAGAAATTTTGCCCAAAAAATCTGAAATTTTGGAGGTACTGTAGCAAATTTAAATTTTTATAAATATTTTTTCCGGCCGATACTTTAGAATTCGGGGTGGTCCGAAATCCGAAATTTCGGGGAAATTTCGCCGAATTTTGGAACCATGATGCTAGCTAGGTTGGTAGAGAGGGTAGGATGGGCACTAACTAATTGTTGAATTATTAATTTTGAGGCAACGAGGGCAAGGCTCACAAGAATTATGGCAAAAGCGCACGCCGTGGACAGGGCACATGATCATGGCATCAACCATGGACGGACAAGATCTATTATATTATATTATATTCTTTCTCTAATATATATTTCTACGAAATTACTCCCTTCCTCCAAACTTATAGCATGTATTTTCTATTATATGCAGACCAAAAAGATATTAAAAATGACTAGACTACCCTAGATACTATATTCAATGGCATGAATGTAGAAAACATCAAGTTAATATCAATGTTCTAAATAGCTAGCTATAGTTACACTATAGCTTTTTTTTTTACCCCAAACGTGAAGCTATGTGTCAATGTTCCACTATACTAGCTACAATAGCTATATATAGCTAGCAATAGCTTTGCTATCCTACATAGGTACCTACGGGCTAAAAAATTAGGTCAATTTTGAAATCCAATATTGCTAGAAGGCTCAAATAAATCTCTTGTGAACTTGAACTATGAGAAAATCTAATAAAAGACCTTATCTCGTCCTTTTTAAAAATCCAACGCTCATATTTCTTAGCGATTAAATACATGTTGTTAAGAATACTATGATATAGTTATCAGTTATGGTCTCTGACATGTATTAGCATGTTTGTTAATTCCGTACTTGACTCACATTTTTATTATAAAAATATTTACCTTCTAAAGTACCATGGTTGAATGATTAGTTTTAGCACTGTTAAAAATATTTGCTGTGGGTGAAAAGAAGTGCTAAAACAGGCAGAGATTTTAACAGAGAGAAAAAAAATCAAGAAAACCTTCAAAAAAACAAAAGGTACTGATTTTCTTTTAAAAAAATGTGAAAATATTGCTTTATTTTTTTTTGAAAAAATATTCCTTAAAAAATTTAATAGCACATGTTAGGATAGTTAGATTAAAAAATTTAAAAAAAAATATTTTAAAAAAAATAAAAAATAATCTTTAAAAAATAATGTAGCTACCGTAGCTTAGCGCTATAGAAACTACAGTATTTAACGCTACATAGCGGGTGGTGTCTACTGCTGTACCTCTCTAAAATTATATATATATATACATATATATATATATATATATATATATATATATATATATATATATATATATATATATATATAGTTAGATTAGATATAGATACGCTTTAATTATAACCACGTGATTGACACTCACCAAGGCAGCTGATCAAGCTGACTGCTCATCAAGGAGAATGAACATCTCACCGACACAGACAGCCGCTCGCTGAAGCGACAACAATAAACACACGCGTTCAAAATGCATATTATGCATGGTTTGACGAATTTTTTTACTGATCTAGCCTTGATTGTGTTTTGTTTTTCGTAAATAGCCGGCGTTCGGATAAAATCTTAGAAATAGCCTCTACACAATAAAATACAGCAGACGTGAACAGCTTGATTTTTTTTTATATAATTACAGCGGTTTCAGTGCACAGCAAAAAAAAATTCATTTTCCGACCTACTTTTTTATTTTCCCGTGGACGGGATTAGAGGGAATTGTTTGGAAAATATCCAGCAGCCCCCACCGCTGGATTCCTCAATTTCCAGCGGTTGGGGCCGTTGGATTCGGCTGCCATTACTTTTTACACTTTCCGCTTTTGTTTTCGGTAGTAGAGAAATGTTTTTGTTAATATCCAGCGGCCGCGCTGGCTTTGAACTGGAATTTTTTTTCGGTGATAAAATATTTCAGCGGTCTAGGACCTCGATCGGGAAAAAAGTGCAAAAAATTTAAACACATCGATTCCGCTGGAAAGAAGTAAAAAAATATTTTGCCGCGGATGCCGTCGACTGCAAGGTAAAAAAACAATATTTGATCTGGTCAAAAAATGCAAAATAAAAAGTTACAGCGGACTGGAACAGCTGGAAATCAATAAAAAGATTTGAACGAACTGGGTCAGCTGGATTGTACTGTACATAGGCCATTTTGGTGATTTCATCGTGACAATGGCGATTTTCCGAAAAAATAACATGTGCAGGGCTATAACGGTAAAAGTTTCACGTAATAGTAAGAATAACAAACAACAAGTAATTATGTTTTTTCGGTCAAAAATTTTATTTTCAGTCGTTTCAACGGTCACGCGAGTTATATAACAATACATTGCTCGGTCATTTTCGTAATTAGGACTCACATGCATGCACTAATGAGGAAAATAACTGTCGAACCAGATGTGGCAATTATTTGTGCCGTACAATTAAAAATTATGGTGGTATGTTTTTGCGAAGATGGCTCCAGCGGTTTTGCCATTTTTTAGTTTAGACACCACAATTTTTTCTGCAAAGTAGCCGATCTCGCGATAAAATTGTAGGAATAGTAAAACAATTTTAATCGTGACTTACTTTTAATAATGAAAATTGTAGTCGTGATAAATTTTGCGAGATCGGCTATTTTGCAGGAAAAAATTACGGCATCTAAACTAAAAAAACGGCAAAACCGCTGGAGCTATCGTCGCAAAAATATACCATCATAATTTTTAACTGTATGGCATAAATAATTGGCACATCTGGTTCAGCCATTATTTTCCTCGTTAGTGCAAGCATGCGTGTCCCAATTACGAAAATGACCGAGCTCTGCATGTTTATATAACTCTCGCGACCGTTGAATTGACTGAATATAAAATTTTCAACGAAAAAAACATAATTACCTGTTGTTTGCTATTCGTGCTATTACGTGAAACTTTTAATGTTATAGCCCTGCGCATGTTATTTCTTCAGAAAATCGCCGCTGTCGCGACGAAATCACTAAAATGGCCTATGTACAGTAGAATCCAGCCGATCAAGTCTGTTCAAATTTTGTTATTGATTTCCAGCGGTTCCAGTCCACTGTAACTTTTTATTTTGTATTTTCTGGCAAGGCGAAATATTGTTTTTTATCTTGCAGTCGACGACATCCGAGGCAAAATATTCTTTTACTTCTTTCTAGCGGAATTGATGAGTTTAATTTTTTTTGCATGTTTTCCCAGTCGGAGTCCTAGACTACTGAAATATTTTGTCGTCGAAAAAAATTTTCCAGTTCAAAGCCAGCGCGCGACCACTGGATATTAAAAAAATCATTTCTCTGCGACAAAAAACAAAAGCGGAAAGCGTAAAAAAATGGCAGCCGAATCCCGTGGTCCCCAACCACTGGAAATTGAGGAATCCATCGGTGGGGGACTGCTGGATATTTTCCAAACAATTCCCTCTAACCCCGTCCGCTGGAAAATAAAAAAATCGGTCGAAAAATGAAAAAAAATTACTGCGCACTGGAACCGCCGGAAATTATATAAAAAAATAATACCACGGTCTACGTCAGCTTTATTTTACTGTGTAGGGGCTATTTCTAAGATTTTGTCCGAACGCCGACTATTTACGAAAAACAAAACACAATTAGAGCTAGAACAGTAAAAAACTCTAAGGCCACATGTCAGTGGGACATACGGGGAAAATCATCAATTGCATAACCTAAAACTGGACAAATCATCAAATCTCGCCCTATTAAAACCCTGAACTATGGGCTTCATCCCGCATTGGTGCGCACGCACTGCTACCATGTCGCGAGCCATCGACTCGTGATCTGGTCATGCACCTAGCCAACCCAACCCGTCCACCCACCTATCACCGCGTGAAATAAACCAGGGTTGCGTTTAGTTGTCTGGATGAGGTTAGATGGGATATGACCATCATTCAGCCTGGATTGGATGGAGCCATCCAGGTGGCTGTTTGGTTGACTGGAAAGGGATAAGCTAATTTTTTTGTTTGGTTGGATGGATGAGAATAGATAGGATGATTCAATTTTTTGTTTCATTGGATGGATGGGCTAGTTGTAATCAAGGTTTTGAATTTCGGTTTGAAATTTTTGGAGAAAATTTGATCAAATTTTGAATTTTTGGAGAAAATTTGATCAAAATTTTATCTTTTGGATAAAATTCGATCGAAATTTGAATTTTCAAACAAAAAAAATGAATTTTTGAACAAAATTTGAATATTTCAAACATTTTTAACCACAATTTGATCGAAATTTGTATTTGACCGAGAACACTTTGGCGAAATTTGACCGAGTACACAAAATGGATGAGCCCATCCGGCCTTTTTTTTTTTGGACGGCTCTATCTAGCAACTTGAGGGAATATTTAAAAAAACTGGATAACTATATCCCATCTATCCACTCATTCAAACAATTATATGACTCTAAATCCATAAATGGATCATATCCTATCCACCTAACCAAATGCCATCTAGGGCACCGAGGCTAGAGCACGCGCGTGGACGGACGGATGTCTCCCTTGGCGCGATCCGATGGGCAATAAAAAGTAGCACATAAACGAAATTCCTTAGAACACGAGGGTTTTTTTGCAAAAGTTCCGCGCGCAGATCCTTCACAGGCTAGTTCGCTCGGGACGTCGCTGCGATTTTCAATAATGTGGACGGCCTTTTCGAAAATTTGATGACGTGGGTGGCCTGGGAGCGCGCCAATTCTTTCCGACGTAAGAGCAGTATATATAAGTATATATATAGTAACTGTAAGTGTGTGTATATATATATATATATAAAGTAATATTACGCAATTTTGGCATCGACCGATGTGCACGTATATTTTCACTTGCAATTTGTTGTTGATGTACTAGCTGGTGTATACATGCGCTTGCTTGCATTGCATGACCGATATACGTACACGTACGTATGTGTGAAGGAATACTGAATTATTAATGGAGCGGTGAAATCTATCTATCTATTATATTATTAAAATGGTAGAAAAAGAAGTTTTCATGTTCGCTCTTAAGAACGATAAATTATTATATTAACTAGTCAGCAACTGTAAATTGAAGCTTCATTGGTTCTGGTGATTGGTTTTAGATTAATGTTTAATCATTGTTAATGATAAATCTAATCATTATAAGACTAACATGTTTATTAAGCTTTATTCTTATTAGTCTTAAATTTAGATGGAAAATGAAAAATCCAAAGTATGTACTCGTATTCACTCTATTATATTAATGCATACTTAGGATTTAAGTTAAAGGATGAACTCTTCCATTGCTTACACATTAAACATATGCATTATGTTTTTAATTTCATACATTACATTAGTGCACACATCTAGGGGAGTTCATGATTTAACTTAATGTTTTAATAATATTGATCTATATCTTCTTGCCAAATAATATAAAGGATCAAGACTTTGAAACTACCTTTTGAGTATATATAACTTGTGTAGTTGTAGTATCCTCATATCAATATAGGATAAACTGAAATGCTATCTAAGATTGATTATGTGCATATTGATTTCAAGTTCAATTATTTATATGCACATATGTAATGGAGTTTATTCTATAGTTGATGGTCTCAATAGTATTGATCTCTTTCAATCACTACAATATATTGGATCATTATCTTGAGATTTCATCAAAATGAGTACATGAAACTTGTGTAGTTATATATACTCATATCAATTTAAATGGAACTTAAATTGAGTTCGGTTGTTTTTCAATCAATCAAAGAACATTTCATCATGTGTTGATGGTATTCTTTATTAATTAAAGACAAACGAAAAAGTTCTTAAGTATAATGAAGTATTAGTTGCATCAAAGTACTCAAGACAAAATTAATCATTTAAATTTTTTCGGGTTGTGATCAATCATCAAAGGAGAAGATCAAAGGATCTTGGGGCAACCATTATGTGCTGATGGTGTGCATTGATGATTGAGACAACCGGGTTTATTAGACTAACACTTTCAATGAGTTGTGGATATAGGTTTAGTCCAACAATGATAAAGAAACAGGAAAAGAACGTCATCATGTATTGATGAGCTTAAAGGAGATCCCGAAGTGAAGAAAAGAGAAGAGGAGGTTCATCATGTGTCGATGAACAAGACGAGACTCGATCCTGGAGAGAAGATGATTGGATATCATAAAAGCTTCAAGTGGATCGCGCGGCAAAGGTATAACTAGATATGCTAAGAATGTGTTCCTAGTCTTTTACCAGTTACGGTGTTTGGTTGAGAGACCGGGTTTCTAGTTTAGTGCCGTACTATTAAGAGGGGTGAGTCATATAGCTTGAGTTTCATCATGTGTTGACGAACTCAATCCGGTTCACTGTAGCTCACTCTCTTATTTGGATTTTGCATTAACTAAGTATTTGCATGTATTGCAAATAAGGGAGCTCATGCTTGCTTCTTATTGAATCTTAATTGATTTAGATTTTGCATGGAGCTATTAATTTGCATGTGTTGTAAAAAGAAGATAGCTCATGCAATTTGGTTAAGTGATTTTTACATAGAGCTAAGTTTTGTATGTGTTGCAAAAAGAAAGAGCGCATGCAACTTGATTTTAATGATTATTGTTTGGATAGAGCTAGATATTTGCATGTGTTACAAATAGAGAGCTCATGCATCGAAAGTCTTAGCTTGTGACTTGATCATGTGTTGATCATCACAAGACTAAGAAATGTTTATGCTTTGCGTTTGTAAAATGAGTTTTTGCAAAATATAGTTTAATTGAATATTATCTTGGAGCATGTGAATAGGATTTGCAAATTGACTTGACCATGAGTTGATCATCACATGACTCGAGATTTGCTTTTAAGTGGTTGGATTTATTGTTTGCAGATAAGCTGGAAGTTATAGGTTTCAATCCTAGAGCATGTGAATAGGGTTTGCAAAGGTGGTTTGTAAATTGACTCGATCTTATGTTGATCATCACATGGCTAAGAGGATTGATCACATAGGTTTTTGATTTATTTGCAAATGTGTTTTGCAAATAAGTTGAAGTATTAATGTGATTCTTTCGAGAATGTGAATAGGGTTTGCAAATTGACTTGATCATGTGTTGATCATCACATGGCTCAAAGAATCAATCATTATTGATGTTTGATTTGAAAAGAAAAGATTTCTGTGTGAAATCTAATTTGATCTGAAAATCGGTTGTACCGCTTCTGAGGCCGGTAGCACCGGAGGTCCAGTACTACCTCTCTAAGTTGGTCGGTAGTACCGTAGGTTCGGTACTACTATCCCTCAGGGCCGGTAGCTTTATTCCAAAGAGGGTGTTTTTGCTCGAAGGTTGCGGTCAGTACTACCATGGATAAAGACCAGTACTACCGCTCGGGTGGTAGTACCGCTCCCAGTTGGGCGGTAGCATCGGATTTCCTATACAACGGTTAGTTTTTTAGCCGTTGGCCAGTAGGCCGGTGCTACCGGGCCCAGTTGGGCGGTAGCACCGGATTTGCCGAATTTTGTCCAGTCTGCCCCCAAACGGCTAGTTTTGGCTTTGAGGCTATAAAAGGGAGCCTTGGGGTGGCATTGGTGGGTTGCTGGTTCATTTGGGTGTTTGTGGGAGTGAAGTGCATGTGTTGCTTTCTCCTATTTGCTTCTTGAGCTAAGAGTGAGCTCTAATTGCATGTGTTGCAATTAGGAGTAGATTGAGAGTCTCTTGTGCATGTGTTGTACTTGAGGAGGATCCTTATGCATGTGTTGCACTTAGTGAACACTATTGTACATGTGTTGCACTTGGTGAAGTTCAAGTTAGGAGGCTTGACCTATTCTCTTGGTGTTTACCAACACCTAGACGGCGTTGGAGGCGTTGTGCGTGGTGACCTTCTCAAGAAGATTGTGAAAAGGCCCGGCAAGTTGTGAAGGTCAGAGTTCGCCTACTCGAAGGGGGAAAGAGTTTTCACTAGTGGATTCGAGGTGGGTGATTAATTTGTGGAGCTAGTCTAATTCGTTTGAGCATACCTCAACATGGATTAGAAGTGGCCGGTAAGTCTTCGAACTCCACGGTAAAAAGTATCGTGTCTCTTGTGACTTGCATTCTATTTTTTATTTATATTCAAACAATTTAAATTCACAAAATTAAATTGATTGATTGCTTGTCTTTAGGATTGCAAATTATTGTTAGAGATATAGATTGTTAGTGCACATGGTGAACCTAGTTGATTTAGGCTTTAATTGTCAAAACTTTAGTTTATTGCTTCCACATCAATTATCGTTTAGGTTTGGACATAGGGGTATTAAGGCAAGAAATTAATCGTAGAAGATTTTTTAAAGCGACCTATTCACCCCCCTCTAGTCGGCATCCTCAACCTAACAGCAACCCGTGCATTCGTATGGGCTAGCATTTTATATAAAGTCACTTAAGTCTGTTATTTTGGATTGCACGTGATAGCTACTCAAACTTGGTTCTGTTAGATGGGTGTTAATTTTTCCTTTTTCTCAATTAATATGAAATTTTTCTCGCAGTTTACAATTAGGAGAGGCCGAAACTTCATCTATTTTCCCTTAGCCATTTAGGGTTTACTTTTAGTTCTTAATTTGACCTTATTTCAGATTAGGTCTATTTCCAGATTTAATTTAGTTATGAATGTAATTCAACTCATTCGTTCATGATTTTGCTTGTAGCTTCCTATTGCAGGCTCCTTGACAAACCGAAGGCTCCTTGACAAACCGACGTAGGAGGCAGCTCCACCTTATTTTTTATTTAACTTTGCATTTGGAGTTATATTTGGATAGGTCATTTTTTTTAAAAAAAACCCTTGCATTGTATACACAACATAGATGTTTTCTTTTTCTCTAATTAACTTAAAGCGCTTATATTTTCTTCAATTAACGTAGGGATTTTTAGAATTTATAATCCTAGGATTCACATGGTACTTATAGTCATTTATCTCATTCGCGCTACGCCATAATTGTTTTAAAAAATACATTTTGTATTAAAAGAATGTATCTATCTATATATAGATTCTTGGAGAGCATTCGGAGACTCCTGACATGTAGATTGTTAGAGAGCATCCGGAAGACACCTGACACGGGGCGATTTTCTCACTCAGTTTCTATAGCAATATATCTACAGTAACTACAGTGTTTTTTTTTAAAATAGGGAAATCCCTCTCTCTTAAAATTAAGCTACAATTTTTTTTAGCTTTTTTTTCTCTTTGAAAGAATTTTCTTTTCTCTGCTAAAATTGAAGGATCGCCCGTAGCAACACGTGGCATTTTAATCTAGTTATTTTTAATCTACACCCCTCCGTTCAAAACTATACGGCGTTTAAGAAAGCGTGCGGTACAACTTCACACCATGTAAAAGCATATTTAGATTGTCATTAAAACCTGTACTATCATATTTGTCATGAAAATATTTTATATTTTTTATAACATATTCATATAAAAAGTTAGGTCAAAATTGCATATAGGAGATTACACCGGCAACCAAAACGTGATTTACCCTTAAAAAGGGAGTTTATGTACGAAGCATATGCTAGCCATTAAATTCTTGGTATCCGGACTCTCCTAATTGAACATCTTGTTCTTGCTAAACTCCGTGCACCACACGGACTTCATCCTTGCTCTTTATATAAAGTCGTAGATTTTATATTTGTGTCCGGAGAGCTCATGCTCCACGAAGCATGCAATCCATGATACATTGGCTGATTGGCCCATCACAGCTCTTTGATATGGACAATTCGGGTTTACTATATGGACTATTAGATTTTTCTGGTTAATGTGGACGTTCCTCACAGTGCATAATTAGAATTTTAGTTTTTTGATATTGACTTTTTCTTTTAATCTGAGTCGTTATTTCGATCCACCTCATAGATGATTAGATTTTTCTGGTTAACGTAAGAGCTAGATCAGGCTAAAAGTAGAAATATCTACATTGTCAATTTTTGGTGCGATCCAAACTATAACCCTGAAGATTAATCAGTTAAGGTCCTATTTATCATACAGAATCTAGATTCTCGAAGAATCGGATGACCCACAACAAATTAGAAGATATAGATCACCTGATTTTTAAAGAATATAGAATCTATACACTTAGGAACTGTTGTAAACAGAGCCTAACTATTACACTCCACAGTAAGGCAGATATATATATAATATAGAGCTCTGAAAGCTGTGACAGCAAGCTGAATATGTTGTAATCGCCCAGACCAACTCTGACTCATTTTTATTCCTCACGAGATGCACATGGAGAAGAGGCTTTTAGACACGGCGCCCGATGCCTCCGCTGACAGATAGATGTAGTTTTGGTTGTCGGTTCATAAAATATAGTTTTAACCGCTATTTACTATTATCGTATATTTATAAAAGCTAATAAAATTACAACACTATAAAAATAATTTTCGAGATAAATCTATACATGATTTTCATGTATTCAATTTAAATATTTAAAAGGATATTGACGGTTAAAGTTTCAAAATTTGCTAGTAGCTATGTCCAAGACAGTGACTATTCGTGACCCGTGGGAAGGGTTAGTTGGCGAAAGTCGCGGAGATTGCATCTGATGCACATCCCCACCACCTGGTCAGCGAAGATGGTGGCGCTGCTCTTTCGTGCAGCATCACGATAGATGCTGAGCAAGGAGCATGCACGAATCGATGTTTGGGCTGCCAACGACTCAAGCTGCATGGACGTCGGCCATTGTAGCGCTGAGCACCATGCTTTGCCGATTATGACAGTCTTGGAGACTTGGCCTTGAGACACTCGGGTGAAAGATGCGAGACGTCTTGCAACAAGCAGCCTGTGTTCAACAGGACTGATGGTATGCGGAGCCTCATAAGCAAATAGGAGATCGATGGGTTCGAGGTTAATTCAGCACCGATTTGAAGGGTGATGCCAACTGATCTTTATCTGTTAAATAATCACGAGTTCCAGCGTATTTCCAAGGAGACGTGGAGGTGTTTTCGGATGTAAGCGCTCACAATCGATTTGATAATATAATCATGTCAGATTTGTTTCGGCTTAGGTTTTTTGGCTTTTGGCCTAAATTTGAATTTTTGGCGGAGGGAGAAGGCATGTCGCACACGAGAGCGAGAGAAGACAAGAAGAAATGAGGAGATGGGAGAAGGATTCTTGAGTTTATATATGATGGCATTTGGTGGGTAATTTTGAAGATTTCCGGTGGCAAAGGGTTATTTCATCCCAAAAAAGCACCTCCCACCTAACTTTTGACTTATAGTTATACGGAGACTTTTGGCATAAAATCCGGCTTAAATGTTAGTCGTTTGTTTTGGCTTTGACTTTTCTGCTTTTAAGCTAGTGAAAAAGTCAAAACAAACAGGACCTCAGTAAGATTGGTCTAAACAGCTGCTATAGCCGATTAAATGATAGATAAATGATTTGATAATCTAAATGACTTTTTACGGCCGATTAGATAATCGATAAAGGTAGATTTTTCCCGAAAAGGCGATTCGTAACAAGACCGAAAAAAATAAACCTGAGATAACCGATGTAAATCGAAGATGATCAAAATCGGCGATACGCAACTTTATTGATCAAGAATGAGATTACAAGTCTAAAAACTACTCTTAATTGACAAAAAGTAAATAAAAATATATGCAAGTTGATTGATTGTTGATGGTTATCTTTCAGCTCGTCTTAGGTCCCCTTTTATAGCATGTAGACCGATCGTATCCTTCTCCGATCTGTTACAAACCATGAACCATATCGGCCTCTATCTTTTGCAGATAAAATTCACTATTTGAACCGATATAAGTTAGAAATCTAATTTTAACTTAACCTTACAAATCGGTCGTATACCTTGCCAAATTTTGATGCTAACAGTATCGGTCTTAACTTTCGAAATACAAACTCCTCCTTGAACCGATATCGGTTAGAGTCCTTTATCCATGCCAGAACTCTTGATCCATACTTGAACCCTATTTTCTAAATCGTCTACTCTGACCAAATTCTTAGTGGCAACACCCATCCAACGTCTTCTACCTTTTTTGTTGATTACTTTGTGATGTTGGTGGTTAATTTAATTTGATGTGGTAGTTGCATGTGTTCGTACTTGACGCGGGGGGGGGAGCTTGATGGATTGGAATGGGTTCACAAAATCGACGATTCGATTGTATCGAGGTGGATCGGCAATAAAACCGCTCGGTAAATTGTGGAGTTCAAATACAAATTAAATTTTATTAAAACAATTCAGCAAAAAGTGTCAAAAAAATTTGAAAATTTTTGTGTGAGATCCCGAGACAATGCTAATAATGCTATAAAATTTTTAAATGATTAGTAGACCTGTGTATTTTTAAAAAATTCTAATAGTGATACTGTCAGAATATATGCTCTTTAATTTTTTATTTTTTTAGGAGCACAAAATGAAGTCTAATATCTCTTAAAATTTTTGTATGATGTTCTAACGTAATTCTAATGATGTTGTAAAATTTTCAAAAGATGATCAGACATGTGTATATTTTAAAAATTCTGAAAGTAGTATTATCGTTGTATATGCTCTTCTATTTTTGATTTTATATGGGCATTAAATGAAGCTAATATTTTTGAAAAATTTAGTACATGATCCTTTGGCACTACTTATGGTTACATTAAAATTTTAGAATATAATAAATCTTTTAATTTTTTATAAAAATCTAACAGTATCTTTGTTCCTTTTCATTAAATACTATTTTGGATTTTTTTAGAAGCACTAAATGATTTCAAAAAAAATTTAAATTTCTCTAAGGTGTTTTATAGATTAATTGGGATTTTTTATTTTTTAAAATTTTTCTTTGGTGTGCTGAAAATAAAAAAATGCTAAAAAAATTTGCTCGAAAATCGAAGAAAACTGATCGAAATCCGATGAAAATAGCTCTAAAATCATTCGATTTTCATTTTGTTTCTGCCGTTATTTGACCGCGGATTTCAAAATTTTGAATTCAAACTTCTTTGATTTCTACCAATTTTCAAAAATAAAAAATCGTTCGAAAACCGAATTTTCGATTTTGTTAACCCTAGGTGTATTAGCTACCATTAATTCCAGTCACCAAGCAAGGACTCAAACTCTATCTGGAGCAAGGTTCAAAATTTCGGATTTCGGACCACCCCAAAATCTCAAGTACCGGCCGGGGGAAAAAATAAAAAAAATTGAAATTGCAATAGTAAAAACCGAAATTTCGTGTTTTTTTGGCCGGTTTTGAAAGTTTTAGGGCCAGATTTGGTCCAATAACCCTTAGGAAAGACGTCTCCTATAAAAATTTGTTGAAAAACCTAATTTTTTAAATATTTTAAAATTTTGGCAGAAACACTCTCACATTTTTATAAAATTTTACAAGCTTGATAATATTCTAAAAATTTTATGGTACTATCCTTAGTAGATTAGGATCATACATAAAAAAATTTCAAAATAATTTAACTTCATTTGTTATCTTTAAAAAATCAAAAACAGAATGAACATAATTGGGACAGTTATATTGTAATAATTTTATAAATTTTCTTAAGTGTGATTATGATCTAATTTTTTTTTGAGAGATTAATAATTGACTCAATACCATTATATAAATTTTTCAAAAAATTTCAAGTTTGTTTGTTTGGTCAATAAAATCTATGTATGTATTGAACTTCGTTTGTTATATTATATTTCAAAAATCAAAAACAAAAGAACATAAATTGTACTGTGCCTTATAAAAATTTTATAAATTCACTGGAGTGTGATCATGAATCACAATTTTTATGGGATATTAAGACTTCGTTATCACCATTCTTTAAAAAATTTTAAAAAAATTATGGTTTACATAATTTTTCATTTTGTTCAAGTTTGCTGATAAGCCTTTTAACATGACAGTAGTACTGTTCGAATTTTTAAAAATTCATACAGTTTGATCATCTGAAAATTTTATGAGAGAATTATAGATACATCATAACCATGCACAAAATATTTCAACAGTTTCTAATTTTATTTGTACCATTTTCCATTCGGATCAAACTTGTCGGTCAGTGTTCTATCAGGACAGCGCCACTCTCCGAATTTTTAAAAATTCCTCACATGTGATAATCAGCTGAAATTTTTATGAGAACATTAGTTATGGATCATAACCATGCACAAAAAAATTCAACAGTTTATAACTTGATTTGTACTATTTTCCATTCCGATCAAACTTGTCGGTCAGTGTTTTATCAGACAGTATCACTCAAAACTCTGTCTAGAGCATGGTTACAAAAACCGCCGAAATTCGGTGAAATCTCGCCGAAATCTCGGATTTCGGACCCCAGCGAGTTTGCATAGACCGGTCGGATGTAAAAATCCGAAAAAAATTTGAAATTGCTACAGTATATTTCGGATTTTTATTTTTTCACGAGATTTCTAAAAACCGCCGAGATTTCGGAATTTTAAACCGAATTTGAATTTTTTGGCCGGATCTGACCGAATTATATCAATAAGTTCTCGTGAAGTGATCTTCAATGATAATGTTTCAAAAAGTTTATTTTTAGACTTTTGGCATTTCAACAGTAAACACTCTCTCAATTTTACAAAATTGAGAATGCATTTTCATGCTATGAAAAATTTATGGAGTATCATAAGATATGTAGGATAATACATAAAATTTATGAAAATATTTTAACATCATTTGTTATGTTTTAAAAATAAAAATCGAAATAGGATAAAGTCGGTTCACGCCGACCACTTGGAAGTAGTCCGTGAACGACCTTTTGCGCGGACTACTTCAAGTGGTCCGCGTGAACAAGCTGTTATACGGATGGAAAATCCGGAAAAAATTGAAATTGCTACAAGAAATTTCGAATTTTTATTTTTTGGCGAGATTTGAATTTTAAACAGAATTTGAATTTTTTGGCCGGATCGACCGGAATTATATCAATAAGTTCTCGTGAAGTGATCTTCAATGATAATGTTTCAAAAGTTTATTTTTAGACTTTTGGCATTTCGTAGAAACACTCTCTGAATTTTAAAAATTGAGAATGCATTTTCATGCTATGAAAAATTTATGGGAGTATCATAAGATATGTAGGATAATACATAAAATTTATGAAAATATTTTAACATCATTTGTTATGTTTTAAAAATAAAAATCGAAATAGGATAAAAGTCAGTTCACGCCGACCACTTGGAAGTAGTCCGCGTGAACGACTTTTGCGCCGGACTACTTCCAAGTGGTCCGGCGTGAACGAGGTTTTGCCGGATGGAAAAATCCGGAAAAATTGAAATTGCTAAAACTTAGGTAAAAACTTAGGTAAAAATGAACATTTACAACTTTGTTCTAAATGCAACTTAGGTAAAAACTTAGGTAAAAATCTTAGGTAAAAAATGAACATTTAAAACTTTGTTCCAAATGCAACTAGCATGATTTCAAGGTATGATTTTGAGTCATTTCCACACTTAGGATTAAATCAAGATCTTAGGCACTATTCCTCTTAAAATAACTCAACACTGTTTCTAACCTCTTGAGAGGTCTTTTAACCTTGATTAAAAATCTTCAAGACTCTTTCTCCTTTTTCCTTTCCTTTCAAGTCATGTACAGGATTAACCTGTTCAAACACTTATCTCAAGATAGATAGTTAGCCCAAATCTTCATGATACAATGCTGACTAACGAGCTGCCAAATCTTACAGCATTGTCACATTTCCTTAAATGTAAGATTATCTTGGTTTTATCGCAGGCTTACCGATGTGGGTGCGTATGAGGGAGCTGTGGGATGCGTTGAAGGACCGGGCCGTCGGAGGCTTTAATACATCGTCAATCATTGAAGTTCCTTCACACTCATTCCACCGAGAGGCTCTCGCCATTTCACTTTCCCTGCAGCCTCACTTCTCCACCTCCTCCTCTCTGTCCGGCCAAGCTCGGCCAAATCCGCCAGATCCAAGGCTCGAAGGCAAATCTCGGCCTCCTGTGCGAGATTTGATTCTTGAAGGCGATATTTCGGTTCTTGAAGGCGAAATTTCTGGGCTTCCAAAAAATTGGTATGAACAAATTGATTTGTTGGATTTTAAGTGCAACTGTAATTTTCTTGCTTATTTAGACATGTATTCATGTGGGATATAGTCTAGTAAGAACTAACAATGCATGTACTCATGTGGGAATTGGGATTCATATGTCAAGATGTATTCAAAACTCAAAATTCCATGTCACTTACTCACTTGGTCACTTGTATGGTAGTATGGTACAGCTAGAGCTAGTAAGCCTCATAATGAAAGGCATATATCATGCATTTTAGCAAACATCGTGAGTTAAGAATGTTGATCGCATGCAAACAAGCACATGGTCATACAAGCTTATATATCATGCATTTTTCGTAATGATGCAGGCTATAGGTCGTTGTGATGGCGAGCCTCGTGGTACCGATGGGACCACGGGAGCGATCGGCTCGTGGTCGAGGTGCAACCATCGCACGCATGTTATGAAGGGTGGAGGGCGACCGCCTTAAGGAACATTTATCGGCCGCGCCGTGATGTGAAGGCTCACCCCAACGTGCCTAAAGTGATTAGGCAGCCATGATCGCGACCTCCGTGGTGGCCGTGATGAAAGAAGGAGAAGCGAGCGATTCGCTGCGTCGGAGGAGGCTTGCACCGAATGGGCCACCATGGGCACGGAGGACGAGCAACTTAAGATGGCCATAAAGCCTCTAAACAAGAGGCCTACCCGAGGAGCCAAGGTTTGACGCAAGGTTCGGGTTCGGGAGTGGTGCACGAAGTCTTCAATTCAATGACTATCGGCAAATGTTCGGTCGGTCCAAATCGACACGGAAAGCCATGCCTCCATGGATGTCGACCTTGCACGGGCTAGTGCCCCGCAAAGAACCTCAGATTGACACCGCATTCCAAACAGGGAAGCGGGAGAAGCTAGGGAGGATGGTCAAAGTGGTTACATGCTAATGCAATTCCGGAAGGAAGGTGGATCGCCGTATTTCACAGTGTACGAATCTCTTGTGTGTTTGTAAGTTACACGTCGTGTGATGATTGTACTAATCTCTTGTGCATGCGGTCAAAGCGCAATTGTCGACGCAGAGCTAGGCCTGTGGGTTCGTGCACCACGAGGATACGAGATAGACGGTAAGTACTTGGACGCGAATGAGCGGAGATTGTGAAGTACCTTCGAGGTTCAGGGGACGATCGGGCCACCTTTGGTGTTACAAATGATGTGCGACGCCTGGGACGGGACCTACACAACAGTATCATCAACTTCATGGTATAACTTGCAATGGGATGATGTTCTTCCATAAGACCGTAAATGCCACAGTACAAAATTCATTTTTTTCCTATTCCGTATGATCTTTATTGCCACACGTACTAAATTCTTGCTTGCTCATTCGCAGCTAAGGTCCAAAACCACAAATACCTACTAGCCGAGATAACAAAGGTGGTGGCCGAGGAGATTGGGGTGGAGCATGTTGTGCGGTGGTTATCGACAATGGTGCCAACTTCAAGAAAGTATGCGGATGTTACGAGTGCAAGACCCTCGTATAGTATGGCAGCCTTGCTTGGCACACACCGTAAATCTTATGCTAAAAGACGTGTGCGAGGATGAATGTATCAAAGATATTGTGGCACGTGCCAAGAGAATCTGCAGATTTTTATACAACCACAAGAATCTACATGCGCAGATGAGGCAACATATTGGTGGAGAGTTGGTGAGGCCAAATGCCACTAGATTTGGGACGACCTTTGTTTTCCTTGATAGCTTCTTCAAAAAAAAGGAAAAGTTCCAGCAGTGGATGACACATCCTGACTGGATAGGTAGTAGGTGGGTGAAATGGCGGAGGGCAAGCACGCATATGACCACCTCGTGGGTGGATTTACGGACATGGGTGGAGTGGACCGTGGTGGCCGTAGAACCCTTGTACAAGTTGTTGAGGTTCGCGGATCAAGACAAGTTACCAACAATCAGCGGTGTAATGATGCAGTACGCAATTGCACGGAATGAGTACAACAATAACTTACGGGAGCATGGAGAACAGTACAAGATATTCCTACAAGTCATGGAAAAGAGATTTGCCGAAATAAGGGAAACCACATTTGTGCAAGTCGGTAAGTGAAATTAACATGTTCAGTTCTATTATGCTAAGTATGCAATGTTCGTGATCTATTATACTAACTATGAAATCTTTTCATCAATTGCACCTCCGTCCCGGACCCAAGTCCCGCTCTCATACAACATATGCAAGACTCCAGATACATGGGAGCGCTCGATCGCACTAAGCATTATAGTCGATGACGACGCTATCAGCGGTGAAGGCTCTACGAGAAGCGCATACATATCGCCTTAGACGGGACGTTTTGCCACCAAATTATGCAGAACCAAATACCGTCGATAACCAAATGACGGCGGTAAGTACATAAACCGAGGTTGGTTGGTATGTTGTTGTGTAGCACTCATCGACTTTTCTTTTTCGTGTTGTTCACGACTCAATGGTGGATGGCCTTCGAATGAGACGCCAGTACGCAAAAGTTCGCCTTGAGGTTGGTGTCCCAGCGCATCGTCGAGTGGGTGTGAACGCAATTGGAGCACATTTGCTTTGGTGCACACGCAGCTCGAAACCGCTTAAGTTATGCGAAGCTCCAACACCGTGTTCGCACTACAACCCGCGACTTCGCCGAGACTATGAATCCACTCGCCGCACTCCAAGACGAAGACCCCGTGGATCGCTCGATCGAGGATGCGATGCATCCCGGCATGACCCAATTGCGAGTGGTTCGACTCATCCAGTCTCATCGGGAGCCTCTACTCGACGAGGACAAGGCGCACGACCCACCCTCCCAAATGAGATTCGTGGTTGACTCCATCCCAATGGAAGAGATGTATGAGGCAACAGTAAACAATGCAATTGTTTTCCATTCCACTTTTTAACCATGTATGTCCAAACACGAGAACAATGTTAACCTTACTTCTAATTGGCCACAGAGGGAAGAGCCTCCCAGATTGGGCGAGTGGAACATCTGAGACACGCACACAGGAAGAGAAAGCGTGCTACCGACGCCGAGGATGACGACACTCTAGCAGGAGCTTTAGGCGGATTACAAAAGTTATCGGGCAGCCAGAGTGGTAAGGAAAAAGGAAAAGGCCGAATTGATGATGAGCCTATTGTCGGCAAGTGAGGACGACACGGCAACACCTTCCGATAATGTGCGAAGACCAAGAGTAGCTCAATGATCGCGATGCACTCTCCGGCGATGACGGACGGAAGTCGATCGGTACTCCTCCCCGCCCACAATCACAATCACCGGCAGGAGGATTGCATCGAGGGTATCGCCCGAGAGGTGACTCTAAGCGCACCCGCAGAGAGCGGAAGGGCACGTCGCGTGGTGGGGTGGACGCCAAAGACAACAACCACGGATGGTGCTCAATCATGGTGTAGCAATGAGTCCTCCACCATTTGGGCATTCCAATTGAGCATACCGTATAGTCAAATGCCGTATGGATGGGATCGTGGTGGGTACTTCATGAGATGAGTTATGATGGATCGAGCATCTCTTTGCCATTTGACTACAATGATCCATATGTCGATCCATACGCACGGCACTCATCTGCCAATGTCATGTACCTTCACCAGTCCGAGAAACCTGATACCTGGGAGTCTCATTACCAGCATTGGAAGTCTGCCTGGCTACCACGAGACATGATCTGGGAGGAATACAAGCAACAACACGAGAGGAGGTACCACGAGATCACTGTCGACAACACGGAGGTGGAGTTTGCACCAGGGGCGCTTTACTACTCGTAGGTATGTGATGCAAACATACATTCATTTAATTGTCATATGCAAATATGTGAAGACTTGTTGTGTGTATCAATTTTATTACATTCTTAATAATTTTCATGTCAATATACATTAATTGTTTCAATTATGACTCCCAATCTTCAATTTCACCAAAATGTCACAAATTTCTTACTTCACGATACCCAATTCCACAATTTTTAAAAATTCCTCGAGCTTCAAGAATAACTCAAAATTTTATGGCAATATTATTCACATGTCGAATCATGCTATTAAAATTTCAAATATTTATAACATGCTTTGTCTCATTTTTCATTCATTCTAAATTGCCGGTGAGCGTTTCATTATGACAGTACCAGTGTTTCAATTTTTAAAAATTTACATGATTCAAAAAATCTGAAATTTTATGACAACATTAATAATACGTCAGAACTCTCCACAAAAATTTCGAAATTTTCTCCATCTTTTGGACCAATTTTCAGGCTTGTCCATCCGGCCGAAATTTCGCCATTTCTCGCGAGATCTCGCCAATTCTCGCCAATTGAATTTCCGGTAAAAAACCGGATTCAAATTTTGAATTTGAATTTCCGGACGAGATTTCTCCGAAATTACCGAATTTCGCCGAAATTTCGTTTTCCGGGCGTGAACGGTATTTGATCCGAAACCGAAATCCGAAACCCTGGTCTGGAGTCGGTCGTTGATGCTACCCCGGCCGGTGACGGCGACCCATGGGCATGGCCGGCCAGCTGCTGCAGGGTGACGGGATGGGAGATGCTCGTGTAGTTTGGGTTGGAGGAGCCAGGCGGCGGCGGCGCTGACAGGACCAGCTTGCAAGAAGCTAGTTCACCGCCTCCGTAGGGCTGTACGGGTCCCACCACACGTGTCTCTGCAGGGTTGGGCACACCATCTCCCTGCTCAAGCACCCTATCGTTCCTAGGATGTAAAAAAAAAGCTCCAACCTCATAAGCTCGGCTGCTCCAAGGTTTAAAATTTCGGTTTCGGAATAAATTTCGGCCTAGACCGGACGGCGAAATTTTTAGATTTCGGAAATATTTCGGACAAAATTTGAATTTAAAAATTCAAATCCGGTCCAATCCGGAAATTAAAATCCGAAATTCGGGCGAAAAACCCGAAATTTCGGGTTTTTTGCACCGGCTGAAAAGAGGTCGAAACGTTAACGAAAAATTTTTAATTTTTTTTTGTAGGTTCCTGACACATTGATGATGTTCTCATAAAAATTTCAGCTGATTATCACATCTGAGGAATTTTTAAAAATTCGGAGAGTGGTACTGTCCTGATAAAACACTGATCGACAAGTTTGATCCGAAAGAAAAATGGTACAAATGAAGTTATAAACTATTGAAATTTTTTGTGCGTGGTTATAATCCATAAATAGTGTTCTCATAAAAATTTCAGCTGATTATCACATGTGAGGAATTTTCAAAAATTCGAGAGTGATGCTGTCCCGATAGAACACCGACCGACAAGTTTGATCCGAATGGAAAATGGTACAAATGAAGTTAGAAACTATTGAATTTTTTTGTGCATGGTTATGATCCATAATTAATGTTCTCACAAAAATTTCAGATGATTATCAAGCTTGATGATTTTTCTAAAATTCGAACAGTGGTACTATCCTATTAAAAGGCTTACCGACACATTGGAAAAAAATGAAAACTTGTTGTAACGATGTTAGAATTTTTTGAAAATTTTGGTAGATGGTCTTGATGTAATATTAATGTTTGTATAAAATTTTGAGGTGTTGATCAAACTTAAAGAATTTTTAAAAATCCTGTGAAGTTAGAAATTTCAAGAAGATGTTGATCAAATTCGAGTTTGAGAGTCACAATTCAACACAATCAATATATATTTGCATGAAAATTAATAGACACGAAATAAAATGGATACATATGAGAATTTATTGCATGCTTGCATCACAATGCGTCACGACTACCATGGGCCATGCGAGGCAAGTGCTTGTTGTAATGCTTCGGTAAGAGTGCTATATGACCACCATATGCATGCTAAGTCCACCAACATGATCAAATTTTGATCACTCTAACCTTCAAACAAAAGTGGCCTAATTAATTCTTCAAGTGTACCAATAAATGCTAAGCCTTTGAGAGACCATTGCATATGAGAATGAAATTAATATATATTTGCATGACGTACCTACGAGTAGTAGTAGGACCGTGGTTGAAACTCCACCTCCGTTGTCAACAATGACCTCGTGATACCTCCGCTCATGTTGTTGCTTGTATTCTTCCCAGGTCATATCCCGTGGTAGCCAGGCAGACTTCCAATGTTCATAATGAGACTCCCAAGCACTAGGTTTCTCGGACTGAAAAAGATAACTGACACTAACAGATGAGTGCCGCGCGTACGGATCGACGTATGGATCAGTGTAGTCAAATAGCGAAGACATGCTAGATCCATCAACACTTTGTCTGTAACCATACGCACCCTGATCTCCTCCATATGGTATTGAACCATACCCACTATGCTCAGCTGCTCCTGCTCGGTACGGTACTCATCACCCAAGGTAGCCCACTCGTCGCAAGCCTCCTCCTTACGGAGGCGCTCCTCCTCCCTTCCCTTCTTCTTCTGTCGATATCCATGAAGGTCCGCGAGCATAGCCCGCCTAACCACTTTAGGCACGCTAGGACAGGCCTTCACATCGCCTCACAAGCCACCAGATGTTGCTTGAAACGAGTCGCCCTCCGCCTTCATAATATGATTGCAGAGCTACACTTTGACCCGTGGCGATGAGCTCCCCATGCTCCCATACGGTACCCTCACGATCTGCCATCACGAGAGCCTGAAATGGAATATAGGAGATACCAATGAGCAATGAGATAAAGTTAAAAGTATTGTTTAATGCGAACATACAATACTTTGTTACATCATCTAAAAAAGTACAGATTACAAAGAACTCATTCATATTGCTTTGTCCACAAGTATAGATTAGAATAATATGGGTGTTAGTTGTTGATACAAATTTAGAGAGAAGGCCAAACTTCTGACGGAGCGGAGCGGAGGCCCGTCGCCGGTAGGCTTGGTATGGAACGTTTTTTACCTAGGCATTGTACTGGATCCTATTTGGTTAAGCACTTATGTTTTTCTACTGGATCATCTTCATATTTCTGTTGGTTAATCTCTTTTGTTTTTCTACTGGATCATCTTCATATTTCTGTTGGTTAATCTCTTCTGTTTTTCTACTGGATCATCTCCATGTTTTCGTTGGTTAATCTCTTCTGTTTTTCTACTGGATCATCTCCATGTTTTTGTTGGTTAATCTCTTCTATTTTTCTACTAGATCATCTTCATTCTACAGAGTACAGACTAGAATACATGAATTAAACCGAAAATTAAACAAGTTTGCTCGAAAAAAGCGACTACCAAGCGATTTGATGATTCGACCAAATTTCATTAACCAACCCGAAATTTCGCTCAGAGGCCCGAATTTCGCTACTTATGCCCAAATCTTGTCGCAGATGGTCGGAAATGCCCTGATTTGGCGGATTTTGGGCGGATCGGGAGAGGAAGGTCGCTCGGCTTGGAGAGGCAGGAAGTAGAGGAAAGTGAAAATGAGTGTACAAAGCATGCATGTGAAACGAGTCACTGTCTTCTATAAAGCAAGGGACAATTATTGAGGTCTGCTGCCTTCTCGTGAAGCCAAAAACATGTCAGAAAGCAAAGACCAATTATCCTTGCCATTAAGTTTTCTTTGAAATTTTGTTTCTCATAGTTATAAGTACGAAAAATTATGTAAAATTTTTGGATGTTCTTAGAGCATTGATCATATTCTCATAAAATTTTGACATCATGATTAACCATAAAAATCTCAAAATATATGGAAATGCTACTTGACATTACATTTTTTGGAATAGTTTGAGCATGCAAAAATTATAAAAAATTGTACATAGTTGGAACGCATCGATGATATTCTCATAAAATTTTGAGATCATGATCAAAAAGGAAAAAATTCCCAACAAATGTGAATATGTTACTTCCCAGTTTTCGGACTTCAGAGCGCGTGTTCATACCGTTTATACATTTTAATTGAGTAGCCAAAACAGGTTCAAATTTTCTAAAACTTTTACATAAGGGTTATCACATAATTAATAACTTCTCATAAAATTTCGTGTGATGATCGACATTAATAAATTTATAAAATTCTAACACTCTTACTACCTTGTTAATGCTAATCAAAATTTTTCTCAGATGATCTTAGTTGTCTTATTATGGTACCATAAATTTTTCATGTCATGAAAAGACTTTCTCAATTTTATAAAATTCGACAAGTGTTTCTGTTCAAACTTTAAAATGTCTAAAAATTAACTTTTGGACAAATTATCATTGAAGATCACTTTCTTATAGGTTATTGATGCCATTCCGGTCAAATCCGCCACAAAACCTGCAAAACCGGTTCAAAATCACGAATTTCGCGGTTTTCCCGAATTTCACTAAATTCCCGAATTATCAGTAGCATTTCAAATTTTTCGAAAATTTTAAATTCATCCGGTATTTCCAAACTCGGGGGGTCCGAAATCCGAAATTTCGGCGAAATTTCGCCGAATTTCGCCGAATTTTTTAACCTTGGGCTGCTCTAGGTTCGATTCAAGCTCTGCACGAGCTTCAAATAAGCTGGGCACAAGCTTTGATACTGAGATTGCAAGCTTCAACAAGCTAAGCTCAAATAGCTTTGGTAAATTTACTATATGATTTAGATCACCTGTTGAATATCACTGCACGTTAATTTTTACCGAGCTTACTCAAGTCGAGTTCGAGCTTACTCAAGTCGAGTTCGAACTTAGACTTTTCTTATTGGTGTATGCTGAATTGATAACTATTACCGAGCTTACTCGAGTTCGAGCCTAACTGTCCAGATCTAGGTTCGGACTCCAACTCAAACTCGCTTAAGCTTAGGAGATCACCATCGTTCGTATTCGAGCTCAACTCGTTTATAGGCTTGATCGTTCCCCTGAAAGGGCCCAACCGGCAGCATGCTTCCTTCGCCTCTTCAAATCCTACACACAGTTGAGTGTAGTATACACACACCACGATTAGGAATTTGGGTTTGGCATATATATATATATATATATATATATATATATATATATATATATACTACATTATATGCTATACTAGTAATAAACAAACAAAATAATAAAACCTGTAGTATTAATTTGCGTGCTTTCCTACTTGCACAAGAATGAATAACCAGCCGTCCGTGTACCTTTCATTTTCATTAAAAAAACATTCGATACCTGTGCAACGAGGACCACACGTAAACTAGTATGAAATATATACCTTTCATTTTCACCCTCAAACCTCATTTTGCATTTTATCATCATTCTAGCTAGAAAAAAACTACAAATTTATAGCAGGAATGGCAAGTTAATTATTGAGTACTACTTGTAAGTTGTAATTACTAAGAGAATAAAGACTTTTTATCATGAGCTCATGACTTTTTTTATCAGTGATAGGAGATCATCTATTTCTTAAACAACCAGTTATATATGAAACCGTTGAGCTTCAATTTCCTTACAAATATAAAATACCTATTTGGGTTTGCATATTTAAAAAATAATTAGCTGAGGTAGCAACAAATAATTGATTAGGATGCCATGCACCAGTTAGCAAAGCCAAAAATGTTTCGCACTTTTGTAAGATCATGTTTGAGAATTGAAGAAAGAAAGCAACAAGAGAACAGGGAACGAATGAGTTGGTCTAACAAGCAGAATTGAAGGATGCATGCAGATGCAGGTTGCTTTTGTCGGCAATATATATGTCTAGTTGCTATAATTTTGTCAACAAGGAGCAAGTGCAAAAGCTACTAAAAGGCTAGTCACTAGTCAGATTGAGGACTGGTACCAAGCAAATCCAAGACTACAGAAAACAAGCACAGCATGGCCCAGATTGAACTGATTGCACTGGCGCACATAGTAACATGTAACCCAAAATAGATCAAAGATGGTGTTTACATGCACAATTAATGTGGATTCAATATGAATTATGGAGAACCTCGTTCTTCAGCTTGGGACTTCAGTAATGTTGTTGAATTATCAAGTACGAAGAAATTCAGTTTCTACAAGGCCACATTAGAGTAGAACTGTTGCTACCAGATTAACTTATGAGAAATAAATCGAATAGTTGCACCAGTCAAGCATGTGCAGCAAGCGTATCAGTTGTATGTCAGTATAAGGTCCGATCTTAAGGGGCATGCTACATGACCAAGAGAAAATTATACTCCTGATCAAGTGTATTCAATGGCTATTTCACAAAATCGATGCATTGAGCATGCAACAACTACTTTACTTTCAACAATTCCAAAGAGAAGAAATAAACGAGAAGACCAGCAAAAAACATGGATTGAGCTCCCCAAAGAGAAACTTTTTGTAACAAGAAACATCTTTCAGAACCAATACTGAGTATGGCACTAGAAGTGCCGTAGCATCATAGAACAGGACTTAAGATTTGGATTTCTGTTTTGAATGCCATAGCACCATATGGTTAGTATAACGGTGAGAAGTTTTGAATCCGAAAAACTATAAAAGCGAGAAGTTTTGAATCTGAAAAGGTGCGAAGTTTGATCAAAACGAGAAATTTTGAATCTGAATGTGCAAAATGCACAATGTGGTAACCTTTTTAATTTGGATTTGAAGCTTGAATTAAACTTTTTTTTTCTTTAAAAGACCCAAAGAAGAGGACATGAGATTAGCAAAGGTGATGGCACGATGTTCATTCTAGAATCCTCTACAAGGTAAGTAGAAGAATAGAGAAAACATTCAATCTTACCGTAGCTGCCAGGGTTGGTGATCATCTCCATCATCACCTTGTAAATGTCGCAGAACGCAATGTCAGCGCCAGGAAGCCGCGACCGCCAGCTGAGCCGCGAGCCTGGTGTTGTAGCCCTGGGTGAGTTCAATGGCCTCCTCCACGCAGCTGCGGCCATCGAGAAGGTGCAGCTCCTCCCGCATGACATGCGGCGCGCAACCCAGCGGCGCCAACCCCGTCACCGCCACCCTCCTCACGTCCGCTTCATACAGCTCCTGCAATCCACACCAACAGCGCCGCATCAACTCAAGAACTTCCCAACATTTGCTCTTTGTAGTGATAATTTTGGGTTTCGGCGAGAAATCGTGCATACTGAGACTGTGCGGGCGATGCGGTCTGCGAGGAGGTGACCGTGCTTGGGCGCAGACGCATCGGCCTTCGACCCGCGCGCGTACGCGTCGGTGCCGAAGGACAGGACGAACACCGCGCCCGCCACGCCGGCGGCCGCGTCCTGATGCGTTGAGGCCTCCAGCCGCATCAGCTGCAGCGTCTCCGTGGCTAGGAGCAGCTACTGCCCCACGGCACCCATGAGGAAGATCCCACGCTCGCACTCCACGCCACCAAAGTTGACGCCTTTGGCCGCCACGGCCGTTGAGGGTGGAGATGAGGGGAGGCGCCGGGAGGCCCATCTTTGGCGGCTGCGGGAGCAATGCTCAGGGGTTTGGAGGTGTCGTGGAATTTAGTCGATGGAGTGCATACCTAGGAGGTCGGGGAGGAGGAGGCGGTGGTTGGAAGGGAAGTGACATGGGCCGGAGAAGGAGGAGGAGGAGAGATTGAGGGGGAGGGTAGTGACGGCGCAGCTCGGCAGCTGGCGGTCGAGTCGCCGAGGACGAAGAGGGAGGTGGCCACAGTGGAGGGAGCGACGGGGGCCACGGGGCCAACGAGGCGGAGCAGCAGAAGCAGGTGGAGGAGCGCGAACTGACGACTTTTCTTGTCCGTTCCAACGTTTTTTTCCCTCTAAATCTAGCTAAGGTATGAATCGCAAATTTAGCGTTCCTGGCTCTTCCGGTTTGCTCCCACAGTTTGCTGCCCTTGTCCGCTCCTGCGCTCTCGAGACGTGACAGGCCAGCTCCTATAATAGGGGATCGTGTGAACACAACAGAATGGATTAGATTTACAATTTTTCTCGAAAGAAAAGCTAGATATGAAAAAAATCAAATCAAAACAAGAGAGTTATAAAAGTCATCACTTCGAGGAGCGTCATGCCTAGGATGTTGTGGCGCGAACCACCAAGTGGTGTTCGCAGAAAGGTTCAACCATGACAGGGTAGGAAGGGTATGCATTGAATTTAATGTTCTTAGAGGCTGAAAAGTGGTATTAGTACAGTACTCAATTTGTTTAAGTTTACATTGTGTCTTTTCTCTTAGCACACACATCACGAAGATGTTGAAATAACTAGACTATCTCTAATTATTATATCTAAGCACTTTATTCAATACGTGTATAGTAAATAATATAAAATAAATATGAATATTTATTAGGGATTATATGCCCCCGTAAACATGGATGAAGGGAGTAGTTAGTACTCTTATTGTTCCACAACACAAATCTATCGGCAGAATCGAAGTGTACTTATTGCAATAGTTTTATTCTATGATCTCCTTAATATAGAAAATGGTTAAGTAGTTGTAGCGCGTTCTTTAACAGGGGTACGTATGATATAATTATTAAGAGTACTTTAGTTTATATAAATGTGAATACTTTTCTAAATGGATTTTTATAAAATTTCTAATTAAGACTCAAAGTATTACTTAGGATCTAATTTTCTTTTCTTCAAGAAAAATCTTCCCCTCTCCCATATATAAGTGGAGTATGGAATCACATTATACATACACTAAAAAATAATAATAAAGAGGAGAGAACTGCGAATTTACATGTTGTGTGTCTCAACTGATCTCGTATATTCATAACACCAAGGATATTAATTTTTTCTTAGCTTTAGTGTGGTTATTATTTTTTTCTTCTTAAATTTAGTTTTTTTATCTGTACTGCAAGAAAGAAAACAATACAATCCTATATAGAATCTAGAGATGTCCAAACAGGCCGGGCCAAATGGGCAGGCCCGAAGCACGATACTATTGGCCCGGCTCGAGCACAGCATGGCCCAACCGTAAACGGGGCGTGCCGTGCTTGGATCGGCACTGCGGCACGGCCCGTTTACAGGCGCCCCGGCACGATTAGGGGTAGACACGACCCGTTTAGCTCGTTTAGTTTGAAAAATAGTCATTTTATAGCCGTTGGAAGCTTAAAAATTTTGAAAAAAAATTCAACAAAAATCCTGAATTTTTTTCTTATAAATAGGTGGCTACCCCCTCCCCCGTCATTTCCACACCAGCAATCTTACATTCTCTTCTATTCATTCTCTTGTGAAAATTCCTTTGCTCTAGGTGATAATTTGGCAAAATTCAAAATAGTTTTGCCAAAAAATCAAAAATCCGAAATTCGGCTTCCGGCTTCTGTCAAGAAATCAAGGTAATAATTTTGATTTAATTTTTCGTGTTGTTAGTATTTGAAATTATATTTTAGTACTAATTGCATAATTATTTCTTGCAGTTTGCTTTATGGAGCACGAGGATTTTTCGTCTTTCCCTGCTTCTGATTTTGGGATTTCACTTGAGGAGCTTCTTGCATCCTATGAAGCGCAAGAAGCTGCAGGAGTTGTGCCATTGTTAGGCTCTACAAGTGCTACTGCGTCGGCAAGCATCGGGACGAAAAGATCAAAACGCAGTACATCGGGAGTCTGGAAAGATTTCGAGCAGATTTTTGAGACATCAGATGGCGTCCAAAGCAGGTATGCTATTTGTAAATATTGTAAGCACAATTAACTACGAAATATTATGGTGGGGTACTTGAAGAGGCATGCTGAAAGCTGTAGATAAAAAAAGCGAGGATAGCTTTGAGACAGAAGAGGCATGCTGATAACTGTAGAAAAAAAACGGGGATGGCTTTGAGACAGATGCAGCTGCAGTACAAGCCCGACGGTACGATACGTAACTGGGACTACAATCCTAAGGTAGCTCGTGAATCTCTTTGTCGTTTAATCGCTTCTCAAGATCTTCCTTTAAACTTTGGTGAGTTAACTGCGTTTGAAAACTATATTAGGATCGCTCATAATCCTAGGTTTTATATAGTTTCTAGACAGACAACAATTAAAGATTTAATTAAAAATTATAATAATTGTCGCAATAAGCTAAAAGAAAATTTTGGTACCTGTACTTTTTCTATGTCTTTGACATCTGATATATGGAGTGATAGAGCTAAAGAGGATTACCTTAATATAGTTGCTCATTATGTAAACAATGAGTGGCAACTAGAAAAGGGAATTATATGATTCAAATTAATTGATATAGCAATAACATTAGATAATGCTTCTGCAAATACTTCTGCCATGAACATTCTTACTACACTTTTCAATTCATATGCTAAATCTTTCTTATTACATCAACGTTGTGCTTGCCATATTATTAATCTTATAGTTTAATCTGGTTTGAAGAGGTTTGATCAGTATTTTGAACCTTTTCACACTGCAATATCTTTCTTAAATAATTCTTAATCCACGAGTAGCAGCATATAAGACTTATTGTATTGCAATGAATATGCGTCCACGTAAGTTTGGTTTGGATATGCCTATTAGATGGAACTCTACTTACTTGATGCTTAAGAATCTCATACCATATAAGAGCATATTTTCTGTTTTTATTAACAAGCACTGTCGTACACGGGATGGTCAACCACTACTCACAGAGCAACATTGTTATATTGCTAAATACTTGCTGTTATTTTTAGAACTTTTTTGAATCCACTATTGCTTTATCTGGAGTTTATTACGTAATCTCTCCTTTAATTGTGTATCATATTTTAGAAATTGCTATCCACTTAAAGAGCCACAAAAATGATAATATCTTGCGTGAAGTTGTTTATGCTATGAAAACTAAAATTTTGAAATATTAGCAAGAAATTTCTATGTTATATGCATTTGCATTTATTTTAGATTCTAGAGCTAAAGTTCGAGGATTCTCTAATGTCCATGCTAACTTATCCCAAGTTTATGATAAGTATGATCGGAAGTTTGCTGAAGTTCGCATGCAGCTATCTCCACCAGCACCCACAACAGGTAAGAAGAAAATCACGTAGGGAAAGATATGGGGTTCAGGTGGCTCTTTCTCAAGGAGTTCGACTACAACAACGACAAGTACGGACACATCAGGTGGTGGGGAGCTAGCTGCCTATCTCAACAGCGACACTGTCAACTACCAAGAGCTAGCTGCCTATCTCAATAACGACAAGTTTTTCTAATTATTCTAAATTTTTCCATTTTATGAATATTTTCATATTTTTCTGTATTTTTTTTTATTTTTTTCTAATTTTTTAGAATTCTTTTTGGCGTTAACGAACCGACACGGTCCGTCGGACCCGTGCGGCATGGAAAGGCCCGTTAACCCCTGTGGACTGTGTTTGGACCGGATCCTCGGTACGTGAACTAATATGATACGATCCGTTTATTAATCGGGTCGAAATGGATGTACCTTTTTTAATCGGGTCGGGCTGTGTCGGCCGCCCGTTTGGGCATGTCAGAATCACAGATCGCAGCCGGGCAGGCGCGCATCTCCGAGACTCCATCCGCCCTTTTCTCTGGAGAAGAAAGGAAAGGAGAGAAGGGAGACTGGAACTGGATCTCAATAGGGGCCGCCATCGTTTGGTTCAATCGCAACTCGCGAGGTTGGCACTGTGCCAATGTCTATGGTTAAATTCCACCCCCTCTTCCTAATTCCATTGGTATTTATTGTTTCTTGGCGAAATTTCATGTAAAGTTCGTTCCTTTACTTGCATTTTGAGCGCGACGACGCATTAGTGTTCCGTATATTAATTAGGCGCTAATTTTTGTTAGTTCCCTATCTTTTCCCAACATTTGATGCTAATTAGGATGTGACGGCGAGTTAGTGGAAATTGATTCCATCCTTTGGACGAACTGGGCGTAAATTAGGTGATACTTGGTGTGCTCGTAGCCTTTTGTGCGATATTCCTGAGTTAAACTTTGCTGGTCTCTTATTATTTCACTGAATTTTGCTTCATTCAATATGTTGTTTAGTGGAAAGCATCAAATTTTGTTTGTTGTCACTCGCTTGGTTGCTTTGTTTAACAATTCTAGTGTATTTCTGTAATTCGTTTTGGTCAATAGCATATTTCTTTGACTTAGTTGTTGCTTGTTTCGCAGGGAAACATATTTTTGTTTGCTAGCTCTCTCTATTGGTCAATTGTTTTCAGTGTATATCTTGTATTGAATTTTGTGACATTATTCGATATTTCCTACATAGGCGGCATGATTCGTACAGTCAACTAAAGAACTAGTATGGCCTCAAAAGCTATAAAAAGGAGGCCTTGCACTGCTGACATTGATAAAACAGGCGAGAAACACATGGAGACAACAATACCAGATTCCATAAGGGAACCTCTTCTAGGAAGTAGTCCTTGCGAAAACAAATCTAAGGTTAGGAAATTTCTCCTGAAGCACTTAAATCAAAGCTATTAACCACCTTTTAGTTGTTGATGCTCTTTATATGTCCTTTCTTTTACTTTGTTTGAAGAGAGATGAACCTAACACACGGCCAGATTTCTGGGATGTAAAAAGACAGGAGTGCCTTCGTTGGGTGCATCTTCTATCAACTTTTATTGTTCAATCTGCAAGAAAGATAGGTAATTATCATGAATATTGATTAATTCAGAAAAGGCTAGATGTTATAGCGTCCTCCAAGCTATATGTTAATGTTAGAATGTGCTCCTATTTACTCCGAAAAGAATCATCATATTTTGTGAAGTGTATATGAGTTATTACTTTGGTCTGTTATTCTTGTCCAAGTAATATCTGTGCTTCCAGTTGTCACACCCGACCTTCTAAAGTTCACTGTTCTGAAAAACTCACTTCTCTATGCAGTAAATGTTATTTCTGAATATGGATCTTTGCTGTCAAGGCTCTTTGGATGCTCTTCTGCTCCCCATAGTTCACAAAATGGACAGAAAATTCTAGTTGATCTCAGTCCACTACAGGTAAGGCACTTGCAGATGTCCTATTTTCATTTGGAGTACTGTACAATGAAAAGGGAAGGAAGTCTGTCCATTGAAAGCATGAGTTCAGAAACTAGGGTTGTGTTAAGCATCATATGTTAATTTGATGCACATATCTTTGAGATATTTCGATATTAGTATGAGTAGAAGTTTCTCGTATTTTCCTAATAGCTTAAGCTCTTGGATGAGTTGGTTGGTGCATAAACTCAGCACCTTTGATGCACTCTTCATCTACATGTTCTTTTTTCTGGATGTGGTCAATAACAAAAGTTCTTGTTTACCTCATTTACAGTCATGAACAAAACTGTTGGCATATTGATGTCAACATGTGTTTTTATTTTCTTTCAATGCACTTTCTCCTTTAGATGTTGACTTGCATGCTTAAACCAAGGGATTTTTCTTCCTTTAATTTCTACCCTCTTAAGAAAGCAATGTTATCTACATTATTTTTGACTTCTTCTAGTTTGCTAAATTAGTGTTCACATTGCTCAACTTTGTTTTGAAAACACATTATGGTTTTTGACAGTTTCACATTACTTTTTAGGAAGAAAGATTAAGATTCTTGAGACAAAGGTTAGATGTGCCATTTGATGGTTCCTCCGTCAAGCATCAGGTTTTCATTCTCTAAGTTTATGGCATTTTTTGGCAAGTTAGTGCTAATTTTCTACATCAGAAGAATGATAGAATTATATCATTAATATGTTGATATTCGTGAATAAAAAGGCAGTGCAAGTTAGAAATACCATTTCTTCTGTTACAGGATGCTCTGAAAGAACTTTGGAGGTTGGCTTATCCTAACCAACAACTTCCTCCTCTGAAATCAGATCTATGGAAGGAGATGGGCTGGCAGAACTCTGATCCATCAACAGATTTTAGGTTCACTTCCCTAGTGATGATGTTTCATGACAAATTATCATGCGTTATATCAGCACCACTTGAATCAAGATGCGTAGATGACTTTTGTGTTGAACTATCCAATGCTCGCAGGGCTGGTGGGTTCATGTCCTTGGAAAATCTAATATTCTTTGCCAGAAACTACCCAGTATGTATCTGTTCATTATGGACACTTACTCTCTGTAAATCCTCCATTAGTGGTTGATTCAGTTGTGTCTAATGCTCAATAGCTGCTTTTACATGCAGGATTCTTTTCATAGGCTATTGCACAAGGCGGATGGTAAGAGAGCTGAATGGGAATACCCTTTTGCAGTAGCTGGTATAAACATTTCTTATATGCTAGTGCAAATGCTGGATTTGCAATCAGGTGAAGTGAATGCAATGATTTGTAAAATGTTTAGTCTTCATTCAGATTCAATTTTCCTCAACAGATTTTGGAGTTTGATTCATAAGCAGGTAATGTATACAGAGCTACAGCTTACCCTTTTCACCTCATTGTAGGAAATATAAGTACAAAATCTGGTGTTCGCTTTGTTCAACTACTTGAAGACGACGAGATGGTTTTTGATAAACTTTTCTGTGTTGCCTTTCGGATACTTGATGCTCAGTGGCTCGCAAGGCGAGCTAGTTATATGGAATTCAATGTGAGTGTTCTTTATAGTAGATAATCTCTGCATACTAATGGTTTCACATTCCATCACATTGTTCAGTTGGTCATATTTATTTCCATTTTATCAGGAGGTTCTAAAGTCCACACGAGTTCAGTTAGAGCAAGAGCTTACAAGTGGAGGCATTTCAAGTGTTCAGAACATGCCATTATTCAGAATGTTAAAGAGGTAGTCCTGTTAGTTCTCTACAGAAAAGGAGTACCTTTTATGCGTTAGTAGGTTGTTAAATACACTGTTCATTTTTTTATGCGTTAGTAGGTTGTTAAATACACTGTTCATTTTTTTATTGGTTGTACCAGATGCGACACTGTGGAAGACTATTGATGTAAAATAAAAAATTCTGGTTCATATCTGAATTCTGATACCGAAAAGATACTTGCTCTGACAGCTTTTGAGTTGACTCTATGTTGCTTCTGAAAACATGTGACATTTGTATGGAATAAAAGCTACAAATCTTCTATTAAGATTGCTCTGGAACCTCAACAAAACCTATGTTCCTTCTGCACTCATAGACAAACATGCCAAATTAAGCATAATCTGGAGGTTAATTAGGATTACAGAATGAGATTTCTATAGAAACAATCAAATATATGCTGCATAACCTTTTAAAACTGCGGACTTGCCAGAGTTTCATTGGCAAAATCTATTAAATCAAACTTATGGGTAATCAGAATGTGATTAGTTGAATCTAAGCTAAGTAAGCAGATCTCTGTGGTTAATCAACCAGCCTTGAGGGAATTTAAAAGATTTTTAGGAACAGTGACACTCGTCTCATGCCAAGTTGAATTCCTTTGGTATTTTTCTCGGGGCATAGGAAGGAGCACAAGAATCTCTTTCTGCTAAGCCCCCACTTGAGCAGACAGCCTACAAGAAGTTCAGCTTCTTTACAGAAGTGACACGAGACAAAGAAGTATACCCAAGATGGAGACTTCAGAACTTCCTTGGTTATCTCATACAGACAAAGGCACACGCACATTGAGTTATGGACTCAGTTGCACACACTGATCATTTTTGGAGGGCAGGAGACATTCTTTGCTTGAGTTATTCCCTCCTCCCTGTCTGGCAAATCCTTCAGCTTATCGTCTTCCTCAAACAAACTGAGTTCTGCCAGACCTGCACCGTCCTTGCTGCCTTCATCGACCGCAGAGCACCCTTCGAATAGGCACCCAATGTTGCTCTCGACCTCAAAGGCTGCATCGTTGAACCATTCACTCAGATTCATCGAGATGCTACCTCCAGTCATACTATCCAATTCATAATCCATGCAAGGGCTCCATAGGCTCTCTTCGATGCCGTCATCAATTGCAAAGGGCTTGTTGATGTCTTCGATGCTATCAACAACTGCAAGCGGCTCACTGATGTCTTCGATGCTGTCATCAACTGCAAGCGGCTCGCTTATGTCTTCTATGCTGCCATCAACTGCAAGCGGTTTGTTGATGTCATCAGGTGTCTTGGATTCACTGGAATTGAGCTCTTGGACTATATTGTCACTTTGGTCATGTTGAGGCTCTTCTTGCAGTGCCGGCACCACGTGTGGCTCCTTTTGCAGTTGTGCCAGTAACTGTGGCTGGTCCATATAGCAGCTAATGTCGAAGTTGGTTACAGCATTGGCACCTCGGTATTTGATGGCTGCAAGATCATAGGCCTTGGCTGCCTCCTCTTGAGTATCTGTAGAAAAAGAACAGACGGTAAGTTTGTCTGAATGAGATGATTATTTGGCAAGATAATGAACTTGACTTTGGGTAGAGTAAAAGGTTAGACATGATGTTGGCCTCACCAATATATTGGCGAGCTTCACACTGCAAATTTTCTCAACTGATATTTATGTGATGTGGCTGATTGTGTCTAACTGTCTTCAGTGATGTACTAGTATGGTGAACACAGTACGAGTGGAGTTCAGTTGGTGTACAAGACATGTTGAAATTCAGTGACAGATTTGGGTCTATTCTTGCTGATGTTAGAATACTAAATGCAATAGATGATCAGAACCATTTATAGGTCAGATATTTGGATACAATTTATGTGAAATGGGAGATGCTGAATTGCACACCCTAGTTTGGATAGACAGTGGGCTGCCTGTTGCTTGCACATTGCTGGTAGCTAGAGCTCTTCTGCCCACCTGCTCTTTACTAGTGGGTATTGTCCCTTTTCAACCCTCTTCCCCCCCCCCCCCCCCCCTTTGTGATTGCAATAGAGGTGAATCCATTTGTGTAGTTTGGATCTTGAATCTTGATCTAGTTTGACACAGGGAGGGCATGCTTGATGCACGTGAAGGATCACTCACTGCTGAGTCACTCACGGCTCAAGTGAAAGAAAAGTCCGGCAGTGATGAAGAATTGAAGATCCCTATGCACCATCTAGTATTACTACTGGCAGGTGATACCCCCCACCACGTGCTTGTCACATGCACGTGGATGTCATTAGCAGGGCATGGTAATGATCCAACATTATGTGCTTGTTTTATGTTATTTTTGGGGCAAGTTGGACAATCTTCTGGTGTTTGCATACAGGATAGTATCTTGGTCTTATGGTCTTGAATCTTGATCTTGGCAGTCAAGGAAAGGGCAGTTTTTTTTCCAGGGAGGAGAAAAAAAAATGCTCCAACACTGTATGGTCCTGTATGTATCCTGTAGTGTGTTGGATGACTAGCTCAATTTTCTTTTTTTGGACAAAAATAAAAACTTGTGGCGAAGAACATCCAAGAAGAATATAGTATAATAAGGGAAGTGTCAAGTCTGCATTTAAGGAGAACAAGAAATACATGCCATTTATTTCTGTAGATGTTAGGTTGATCAACCATCATAAAATTCGGTTAAAGTTAGGTGGCCCTTGCAGTAAGTGGCCAATTCTACAACAAACAAGAGCAGCGTTTCAATGCTAATTAAAACTGACTTGATCAATGTTTTTTTTTTAAAAAGATAACTTGATCAAAGAAGAACAAAGAGCATGGAACTAGTGCTACTAGTATTAAGGGATAGAAGGCATACGTACCAAAGGTTCCTAAGTAGAGGTACTTGTTTCCCATCACCCGCCCAATTCGTGCCTCCCAACGGCCATTGTGGTGATGCCTGGAGAAGAACAAAGAGAAACAATTTACAAGAATTCGGCAAATCTGTTTCCTTGAGTTCAGTCTTCCCCCTTCATTTTCCCTTCATGTCAATTGAATTTGAAAGTTAAAATGAATTCAAGATGACTCTGAGCGATGAACAAATCATGTTTATTATGGAATCTAGACATTAGCATCTGGAAAATCTCGAGGAACTTGGGAGTAAATCGTGTGAGGCATCCTTCAACTTGGACGAGGGGGATTTTTTTGGGAATTTTCGGGGTTTAGTTCTAAATCCGAAGGGCTCCGATCCAGATCCCCTATCCAAACAGACGGTAAAGAGCTGACATAAGAAACTGCTGATGAGTCATGCATGACATGACTGGCGTATGACGTTGCACTTGTTGCCAGGCAATGCATGCCACCGACTGACGTGACAAATGGATCCTTCTATGCTGTGTCAGTCAACTACAGAAAGGTTTCACCTTCTGAGTCAGTAAAGCCTCTGCACCCCATTCAGTGCACATTTGGCATTTCGACATCTTCTCCGAGTGTTTTCCATGATTTTTGCATGTGCTAAACACGGTAGGACACTTCATTAACGAAGTGAAGACTGAAAAGTCAGAGTTAATTAAGTGGTCAGCTGAAATGATGAGTACCTGGCGACCCCCCTGTACTTGGAGACGCCCCTGGAGAAGCCGCTGCTCCGGCGGCGGAGGGAGGCCAGGTACTCCTCCCTTGACACTCCGTCCATCTCCGACCTCTCCTTCGAGTACTCATCCAGCTGCATGAAATGCATGCATCATAGTTCTCAAATTAACTTACATATACAAACAAAAACTCATGAGTACGTCCTACTAAAAAAGAAGCCGTTTCCACTTCGTCAGGGTTTTTGTTTGGTCATAGTCAATGGGAGTATTTGCTAGTTAGTTACATCTTGCTTCTTTCTTGTACCAAATGGGAACTCATACTACTACACCTTGGTTGTATAGCTTTTTTGTAAGAGGACAAACTTACTGGGAAATTGAGTATTGTTTCAGGACCCCAGTATTTGAGAGCTGAAAGGTCATACGCACGAGCAGCTGCCTCCTCACTATCATAAGCCCCTACAGATAATGAACTCACTCATCAGTTAGATAACTCACCAAAAGAATTAAAACACCAAGAATCAACAGGTGACATGAATTTGCCAAAACAGGTGGCTAGCTAGCTACTTGTGGGACTTACCCAAATAGACTATTGAGAAGTAGCGAATACAGCATCAAGCAGCAGTAGATCGCAGCCACATGCAGATCACCAGGCAAGGTCCCCCAAAGATAACAGGAAAAAAAGAAAGGAGATAAAAAAGTATAATCAGAATGTCAGCCTTTAAAAATTCGGTGCACTTTAGAAATAAGCTTTATACTAATGGCAGATGTATCAGGATCCTCAGCAGCCTCACGAAAAGGACATCAAGGACCTTGCATTTCTAAACTTTATTTCGTATACTGTACAAATCCTCGTATTCCATTTCCTCCTTTCTTTTTCAAAAGAGGGAGAGAAAATAAAATTCTTTAAATCCGAAAAATGTTGCTACACAATGCATGTAAGTACTGCGTACCTTGCCTCCCTTTCTTCTTGTTCAGAAGCGAATTGAAGCAATCCTTGTCCCAGAGATGGGCCTCAAATCTGCCTGTCCACCTGTGCCTAAGTACATGCATGCAATGCAACGCGTATATCAATTGATAAGCAGCATTAAAGGGCTTGCCTTACAAGAAACAGAAGAAAAAAGAGGAAGAAATTGACCAGCTCAAAACGAGCAAGTAGTAATGCAGATCAACCAACCTCCTACTTCCTTGATAATTAATGACTCATTCATATGGAGCAGAACAAGAAACTAAAGAAAATAATAGACTACTGAATTCAAGAAATGGAGATCATGCTTGACAAGCTCCAAAAGATCAGGAGTAAAAAGAGGAACAAACTTGCAACCTGGAAATGACGAGGAATTCATGCCTAGTAACATGCAGATAAATCGGAAACTAGAATCGAACTAGAAACTAGAATCGATACTATCAAAAACCGAATGAGACAATCGGCTAAATGGGGAAGCGCAAAAGATGGAAACCATGCACAATTGAGGACTGGAGATCAATCACTTCCTTCTGAAGTGGTCTTGACAATATGAATCTTAATAAGCGGCAATGCAGGATTCGTATACAATTGTGGCTGAAATCAAAAGAAGCCTAAAAGAATTGTAATCAGGAGATGGAGAACCATGCATTGATGCACATCCATACCTTGTCACTCCCCTGTATATAGAACTCCTCTTTCCGCTGCCATTGGAAGAGTCAGAAGACTCCTTGGTCAGTCTGGTATCTTTCTTGGGCCTCTTGGTCTTGGCCTTGGTGCTCTTCTGGGTCCTTGCCCTCTTGCAAGGAATGGAGATTGATGAAGAATTGGAGGACGAAGAGGAAGGGGACGATGGAGAGCACAGAGGAGGAGAAGGAGAAGGCTGAGGAGGAGATCTCTTCATGATCCTTGATGCAATGGAGTCGAGATGGATGTAGGGGTTTTATAGAGGGACATGGGGTGAGGGTTTGGTCAAGATTTTCATAACAGGCATTAATTTCACATGACACCTTGTTTCTTGTAATCTTGCATATAAGGGCTCAGCTTGACAGCTTGCCATGGTATAAAACAAGTTACTTTTTTTTTGAACGGGAGGTTACTTTTGGTCTGCAGAGGCATTACTGAAGAAATGAAGATTAATGTGCTGAATTCGATTAAAATAAGATAACATGTAGTGACAAACAAACCAAATCACTAGTGATTTATGAGGACCTCATACTATTTACTGCTGACATCTGGAGTATTTAGTATTCCAGTTTGACCTCTCATTCTCTCTCTTAACAATTAATGACGCAACTTTGCATAGTTATTCTCTTTTGGAGGACACCAATATGGAAAAAACTGACAAATTAACAAGCCAATAAAGGACTACTTCGTGCAAGTAAGTCAGAGACTAGTACAATACATGAGATGCATGTGGCTGGAGCTAATTTCTCTCTGAATTCAGGTTCTTGCATCCCTCTCCTTTTTTGGACGGAGGCAATGATGGACACGTACAGAGTCACAGACAGAGGTGCCTCTGAGCCGTAGACCAAGAGCGAGCTAGTCTAGATAATAAGACGAACATCGCATAGTGAATAGTGATAGCGGCGTGCTAATAAACAAACACATGTTAGAGTTGAGCAGCTGCATGTGTCCAAACGTCAGTGCACTGCAGGCAATGCATGGCATGCATTCTGAAGCCCTTGTTTTCTCTCCTCCTTGGTAGCGCTGCAAGTGCAACAACACCTGTCGAAACAGAGCAGAGCAGTACAGTAATCCCCCTTGCATTGCGCTCGCAAGAATGCAGAATTCATCGTCGAACACAGCAGTCCATCTTGTAGGGGATAGGTTGCCTCCACGGATAAAACGACAGGTGATTAAATGGAACAGTGAATTGAAATGACGATTCTGAAATGGGAATTTCACCTTAGCTGCCAGCCAACTTCAAAATCACATTTTCTTTTGTCAGGTCTTGCATGTAACGTGTGCACGATGGATTATATCCAATTGGTTTAAGTTGCCTTCAGAGAAATGCAAATTGGTATTACACAGCATGTTATAATTCAGGTATCAATGGCCAATGCACCCTTTAATCATGTGATGGATAAATTTTATAGTAAGTACAGATTGCAGAAGCAACGATGTAAACCCCATATTTAAGTTTCACGCAGTAACATGTTGCTCGTAGCACAGGTAACTAGGGGAATGTTTGGTTTGGTAGTTAAGCTTGTGTCTCATCTACTCTGCCTGTTCGTGAGTTTGCTAAGTAAAAAGTTTTAGGTTGTCAGATTCTTGAACAAAGCTAGAGAAATTCCAAACCTTTCTATCTAACTTCTCCGCCATTGCAGCAACATGTTTGCTTGCAGGTTACCTGGAAATACAACTGTCCACGGACTAAAGGAATATCCCCACATACAATTCTATAACCCTACTAAACGAGATGAAAATAATAAGATAGCAGAAGTCAAATCTGAAACTTTTATGAAGATGGCCAAGAGGAGAACCGCATCTAGAATTGACTTGGACCACTCAATGATACTCCTTCCGTTGATAAATATAAAGTCTATAGTTTGAATAGTCTTGTTGAAAAATATAAAACGTGTATGTAGATTTAATGAGTCTTTCCACATATACTTTTATTTATTCTCTCTCAACCATATGCATTTATTCATTACCACATACACAAAGTATTATCTCTCATCTTCCAAGACAATTAAGAGGGATATGTAAGTCATTTCCTCTCATGTTTTCCTCAATTTCACCATAATCTTAATCCTTGTGCCAAGTCAAAATACGCTTTATATTTATGAGGGAGTATATAAAGTCTAGAGAAGTGCAATTATAACATGATATCTTATCCCAGTAAACAAACACTCGGTAATAGCAGATTTTTAATTGCAATTTTCAGAAGAAATATCATGACTTGGATTTAGAATATGACAGTGAATATGGCACTCTTAATTTTTAACAATTCGGTTGAAATGTTATTTTATCAACTTCTGTTCACAAATATCATGTAAAACTATAGGAAATGAACCGATGTAATATCTTTATGCAAGTTAATTCAAAGCGTGAATGTTCTTAAAAACAAGTAACACTCAACAAGATAATTGCCATCAAAATTGCTACAAAACTTACGGTTTTCTGTTGACTAAAAAATTGCAACGGTCAAATCAAGTCCAAAGATACAAGACAAAAGCAAGTGTTGTAAAATCATATGCAAACCTTCCTACAAGATGATTGTTTCAGCAGTATGCGAATGAAATTTAATAAATCTGCTTATAGTAGTACATAATGACAATTATTCCCAAGTAAACAAACTAGCATGCAGATTTGTTTACAGAAGCATCACATAATACCAAACTTGTCATAGTGCTAGTCTTGGTGAATCTCCGCCAGTCTGTTGGACGGATGATTTCCCTGGCTTTGTAAGGCGTTTGGTGGCCGACGATTTGTCTGGTCCATCGGTTTAATGGAATAGCAATGTTTCTACACAAAAAAGAAAAAAAATCACAGCAGTCACCACAAATTCACAATCACTAGAGATAAAATTATATAGAGAAATACACCTAGAACACTGTTAATTGCAAAAATGCTAGTCTAGATATAATTACAACAAAATAACTACTTTAGTTCTTTGACCGTTGGGCGGTGTTCTAAACAAAGGCTGTTAAAGCCTCTATGGTAGAACCCATCGGGAGGCTTGAGAGGCGGTGGTTTACCCTGTAGCGGATGTTAGACAACTATTAAAACGGTAAATACCCAATATCCGTTACGTTTATGTACATTTAATGGTTTACCCATTTTATCGTGTCGTTTATTTGGTTTAACAGCTGTTAACGTTTAATAGACTCGTTTTATCAGGCCATTTATTTGGGTAAAGTTGTAAGATTAACATCTGACATACATGAGATGAACACTAGCTATGCTTTTTATTGCTACTTAAGCTGTTCATTCATTCAATTATGATTTTTTTAATTACATTCAAATCATGTCGTCTTTTTTTTTTCTTCATGTCACCGTTATAGACAATTGTCGATAGCCTGATAGTTTCATTTTATATGCATGAAAGAAAGACAAATTAAATGCTTATTTTGTTACTGCAAACACATATATATATTTCTCTAAATTCTAAATAGTAAAACCGTTTACAAGGCCGTTTACCGTATAAACACTAAAAGGTGGTGTGACCATTCGTGCACCGTTTACCGTTATTTAGAACATAGTCGTTGGGCGCTATTTGCTCTGTTCACCCTCAGAATGTTCGAATATTACAAACAAGAAGACCTCCATGTTCTATTCGATTCTTAAAGATCACCGTATCTGTTAGTAAGTCCTCACTCATTTTCTGGAAAACATAATCATCAGCACAATAACTTGACCTCATCTCTCGTAGCTCTTTACTGATTCCCCGTTCGAAATTACTCAGATATTTCCGAACATCACAGTTCTTAACGGTTTTTGCTGGCTCATGAGTGAAAGAGAAGGATGAACTTCTGCTCCGTGGTGTGTCAAAGACATCAAGATCATCACAGGAGTTGTTTCTAGTTTCCAAACTGGAGGCCTTCGTATGGCTGAAGACAACACTGTCAGACACATCAGATCCAGTTATGCTGATTGAGCACTGGGTTTGGTTGTCAGATTCCTGGGGGAGAGAGAAAAACTTTGTTAATGTGATTGATACTATTCATACCATCTGCATAAGTGTGATTATACTAAAATGCCATGGGACAATTCAACTTTAGTAATTTAGTATACCAAAAATTAATCCATACAGCAGTCTAAATAAAACACTGTACACGATCCTGGGAATAAGACAACAGCTAGAAAAGGATGACAACTACGAGTAAGAAACCCTGAGATTGTGACAACATATGGAAATAAAGCATAACGTAGTAGAGTTTTCATGATGATCACAGTTCAGGTACAGTTGATTCTCTTCGCCAAAAAAAAGGTACAGTTGGTTCTTAAGGGACCTCTAGGCTATAAGAATAAGCAGGTCTTTACAGTACACACTCCTTAAAAAGGCTTCTTCACAAGTTATTTTGTTTCAAAAATAATTCAATAAAATTTCTGAATGGAATAATAGATATTTTGTGCTTACGTTCAAAAATAGATATTTTGCAATTTGCACCACCCCTTTTCAGAGTACTTAGAATGTTGTAGACCATATCATGCAGGAGTAAGGATGCACAATTTATCCTGACAATACTTGACAGCCTTAATAAAGTGTCATACCACTATTCTGAACATTTGGGAACTCACAAAAAAACATACCTTCAATGGGCAAACTTGAACAATAAAACTCTTAAGTAGTGGGCCAATTGATTCTCTTACCTCATGATGACTGCGTCGATCAGTTGGAAAAAGGGGCTCTAAAAGGCCTGATCCCCCTTTGTGAAGAAATCTACTATTGCTCTTTGGTGGGACAGTCACAACTGAATTTGGTTGAGGGTCTTCAAGTGATGAGAAATCAGCGCTATCCAATGTTGAAACTGAAACACATTCCTCGAAATAACTCATGGCCTCTTCAGCCAAATGCCTTGACACTTTCAGTCGCTCTATACTACTCTGGAACAGCAATACAGAGATAATGATCAGTTAAAAGGGAAGAAAAGAATTGGCAGCCAAAGTTCGTATATTATCAACATAAACCAAGATCTAGGTTGCACCAATAAATGGAACCATATAAAATGGTGGAATAGCAAGTGTATTTTACCTTTCTCCTTGGTCGCTTTTTATGTATCTCTGACAAACTTGGAACAGTTACTATGCCCTTTAGCATTCTACTCAACTCTTGTTCACGCTGCTCTTCAACAGCCAAATCTGCCCTCAGCTTCCGAGCACGTTCATGTGACTGTAATCAAGTAATAAGAGGTTAAATTTGTTGACTGCATGGAATTGAATGCACAGCAATTGGCATAATAATTGTCAGACCTGTTTGAGTTTTGTTGTATACTCTGTTATGTCAGGAGCCAGCTCAGCTGAGTCTGGATCAAACACAAGAGGACTTTCCATTTGCTCCCATTGGTGCTTTTCATCTGAAACCAGCTCAGCAGCATCCTGATCGAACTCAAGAGGAATTTTTACAATGTCTCCATTTCTTAATTCTGTTGCATAATCAGTTATGTCAGGGATAAACTCAGCCGAATCTGGATCGAACTCAGGAGGAATTTCCAGAACTTGTTCCACTGGGGCAGTTGAACGGTTCATATGCGAAATGACCTATTGATGAAAGAACAGTAGCATCACGAAGAGCTTAGAACAAAAGTATAAAATATGAAGCAAGCTCTAAACAAAATAACATATAGTAGGGACGAAATTCATGGCAAAAGCTGGAAAAGAAAGGCAACTTATTCCTTTAAATAGAGAAAGTGATGATGCCAAAACATTTTTCAAGCAAATGCACCGTTCAGCCTGCCAGTATCCTACGCGAACACAAAAATCTAAGATTCAGAAGAACAAATGAGCATCAATTAGTATAACCATTGCAAATTCTGTGTTACATCATAGTTCTGCGAAACACCATTTACATATGGCCATGAAACATAAAGGGACAAAGTCATTATTTCCGGAATAACTAGCTACACCAAGGACAAAGGCCTTCTTCCTGCATCTCCAACATGTCAGTTAAATAATGTACCAATTGGATGTTATAAAAAGTTGTCATTTCTTTCCTTGCCTGGCGGGGAATCAGAACCACCTGGTATTGGTAGAAAGTACAAAGTTTTACTAATCATATACCCCCTCTCAATTTTCTCGGTTTGTCTGCTTATGCTAACTAGCAGGCAGAAAAAAATACAGATTTTCCAGACCGACAGTAAGGAAAGTTGCAAGCTTTCTCGGGATGCAGTGCAATCCCCAGGGCAAAGCACAAATTAACCAACCTCGGAGTCGGAGCCCCGGCACGGGCGTGCATCCCCGGCCACCGGACGTGGCCGCGAAACCCTCCTCGCGCCGCCACCAGCAGTCTCCCTCGACGGGCCGGAGGCGGTGCGTGGACGCTGCGGAGCGACGGACACCGAGCGCGCCCTCCCCGAGCCGGCGCAGGCCTTGCGCACCTCCCTCCCCCTCTCCCGGCTCGCCACCTCCCCGCCGCCACAGCAAGCAGTCCCCGGCGGCTGTGGAGGAGAGGCCCCGCGGTCGAAGAGCGGGTTGGTGCGGGTGTTGGCGAACGCGCCGCTGACGCTGCGGGAGCGGCGGGGGCACGGGGAGGGGGCCTTGCGCGGCGCGCGGCGGTCATCGGAGGCGTGGAGGTTGCGGCGCGTGGTGGATTTGAACGCCGACGACGCCATCCGCTTCGTTTGTTGGGGCGAAATGGTACGGAGGAAACGCAAGAAGGCGATGGCGATGGAGGGAAACCGGCCAAAGTTTTCGCGTCGTGGGGTGCGCGTGGCGTGGTCAGTGGAGGAAGAGGAAGAGGAGATGATGCTTCCTTTTACTTTACTTTACGCTAATTGCAGGTGCTAAACACAAATTAGCTAAACAAACTTAAAAAAGGGCAGATTAATTAAAGAGATGACTAAAAATTAAATGGTATTTTTTCTCTTTTGGCAGACTCTCTTTCTGTCGTACACAAATTAGCTGAACTTAAAAAAAAAGGCATTTCCGCCTTGGTGGTGGGTAATCCACAAAGGAGCTGCTGTTTGGTGGTGGGTAATTCGTCCTTCCGCCACCAAGGAACGTTACAAGGAGATGGATGGCATTTTTATGTATGTTATATAGAATCTTTGCAAAGAAAGGAATAATAGGATATCCAATAGTTCCTACAGATCGGTACAGTTGGTCGTCGATAACATTGTCCAGGATGTGCACAACCGCAGAAACTCTCTCGCCTTTGCATTTCGCTCTAACTCCCCGTCGTCCTCCTAGTGCTTAACGGTGGGCTTCCCGCCAACTTTGTACTCTTTAGTTTGATTGTACCTTCAGTCTTTGTTTCTCAATGTATTTGGGCTCCTGTCGTTTTTTTTAAAAAAAAGGCATTTCCGTTCCAGCCAGTAGGCATCAATGTAGTATGGCTAACAAGGTCCTTTTGGTTAAAAATAAAAATAACCGAATTACAAATTTGAGTTTTGCCGTCTCAAATCGAATTGGCAAGATCTAAATTTTGATTAATTCGATCGGTTAATTCATGGCGTGAATAGTGCATGTGCTAACGCTACGACGACAGTACACCCGCTTATCAATTAAATGAGAAGATAAGTATGAATACAACACTTAATAATAAAAGAGAAATTTAGAATTTTAAATGAATTTAGAAAGAAAAACGGAACTAAATGGAGGTCGAATGGGCAAAACGGCTCCCAAAAGATTTTAAATCAAGAAAGAGAAAGAAAAAGAATTTTTTGATTTTAGATTATTTTTTTGCGGCTTCCACAGAGAGCACAACGTGCTCTTTGGCTTGGCAGCAAAGGGGAGGGAAGGCTGGGTGGCGGTCGGTCGCAGATGGGTCAAGACCGCGCCTACTGGGAGGAGTTACGGCCATGTGAATTTTGCCGGGAAAGATGACGATGATGGCTTGAGTTACCTTCAAAATCCGGTGATCTTTACAAGAGGGAGCACTTGGGGATTTACGCAATGCGATGGGGTGGAGAACTCGCCGGCTTTTATAGCCACGAAACAAGCATATTTATGGAAACCATAATTTGGAATCAAATTAGATTGGGAGGAAATTTTGGCAAAAGAGCACGAAATTTGGGGAATTAACACCATAGATGGAAAGAGGAGATTTGCTGCGGGATTGATGGGGCTTTGGAGCTTCTTTCTTGCTTTAATGGAGGGAGGGAAGAGAAGAAGCTTCTCAGTGCAAATGTAGTTAGAAGAAGCTACAGGTGAGTTGCTTTCATTTTTTTTAAATATAGAAGGATTTTTGAAAAGATAGCACATTAGGTTAAAAAATTCTAGAAAAATTCTCAAAAAAACTTTCGATTATTTTGTACTTAACAAAATTATTTTTTAAAAAAATTAAATTATAAATTTGCCGAGGCACGGCGACCGTGAGGACGCTGATCAGCAACCTCGCCGCGTCGGTAAAGCTACCGATGGCGACCGTGGAGCCATTGCAGATCTGCGTTCTCCCGGCCGCGCTGCCCCATCTCTCGGTTTCTTTTCCCAGCACGTAATGTATGGTCCTTTCCTTTTCCAGGACGTTTGTTTCCTTTTCCTTGATTCCAAGACGTTTGTTTCCTTTTCCTTGTTGATGCTGGAGGTGAGGGAAGGTCTGTTGTGGGCCACAGGGATGATTTCGAAAATATATGGAAAAATAAACTGTGCTCGTCGACCGCTGGATAGCAAAGAAAAAAAGATAAAAATTAAATAAAGGTTTCGCACGTACCGGTTCCACAAGAAAAATTGAAAAAAATAACCAAAGACTCACGCACCATTGGTTCCTTAGATAAAAATAAAAACAAAAATTCAACGCCTCCGTATACAAATTAGGCTTTATGGGGCTAGATCCGTAAAAAGTCTCAAGAAGGGTCATATTCGGAAAAATACGATCACAATGCCGTGACAATAAAAATTCAAGTCTTGTTTCCTTGCATGTGGATCCTCCTGCTTATTTCCTTGTTTGATTCACCTTCTTCCAAATATGTAGTACGTACAATTTTGGCCAGTAAAAAATTTAAGTCTGGTTTTCTTGTATGCGAATCCTTCTTATTTATTTCCTTGTTTGATTCGCTCTCCTTCCAAATATGTAGGTGGGAGAGGTCTGTTGTGGGCCACAGGGATGATTAGACACACTAAATAATGGCCATCGGATGTGGGTGAGTAAAACTGAGGAAAGATCTGAGACGTTCATTTTGATGAATGCAAGTTTTTAAGGACGTTTTGCTGGGTGCACGAACATTAGGCCATCTCTAATGAGATGCATTATTTAAGGTGGACGTAGAAAAAATTGCTTAGGTGCATTATAAAGGGGTATAGATTGCAGGTGCTAAACACAAATTAGCTAAACAAACTTAAAAAAGGGCAGATTAATTAAAGAGATGACTAAAAATTAAATGGTATTTTTCTCTTTTGGCAGACTCTCTTTCTGTCGTACACAAATTAGATGAACTTAAAAAAAAAGGGCATTTCCGCCTTGGTGGTGGGTAATCCGCAAAGGAGCTGCTGCTTGGTGATGGGTAATTCGTCTTTCTGCCACCAAGGAACGTTACAAGGAGATGGATAGCATTCTTATGTATGTTATATGGAATTTTTGGAAAGAAAGGAATAATAGGATATCCAATAGTTCCTACAGATCGGTACAGTTGGTCGTCGATAACATTGTTCAGGATGTGCACAACCGCAGAAACTCTCTCGCCTTTGCATTTCGCTCTAACTCCCCGTCGTCCTCCTAGTGCTTAACGGTGGGCTTCCTGCCAACTTTGTACTCTTTAGTCTGATTGTACCTTCAGTCTTTGTTTCTTAATGTATTTGGTAGAGCTCCTGCCGTTTTTTTTTAAAAAAAAGGGCATTTCCGTTCCAGCCAGTAGGCATCAATGTAGTATGGCTAACAAGGTCCTTTTGGTTAAAAATAAAAATAACCGAATTACAAATTTGAGTTTTGCCGTCTCAAATCGAATTGGCAAGATCTAAATTTTGATTAATTCGATCGGTTAATTCATGGCGTGAATAGTGGTTGTTGGTGATGTTACCTAGTCCCCTTCAACCGCCTTTCTTATTCTCTACGGTACATGTATAAGATGGTTCAAGTAAAATAAAATCATCTATGTGTTTAGTTGTTTGAATAGAACCATCTAAATAGGATTATTCCATTCAATCAAAACAATTCTATTCAACCTCAACTCACCAACCAAACACACCTGAAACACAAAATATTCATGTACAACAGAAGACATTAGCCGCCAATTAATGTGCAGGTACAACAGAGCAAAAAAGAAGCTGGGCTGAAGGGAAGATGATTAGATATTGGTTGCGATTGCTGTGAGCAGTGACATCTTAATTTGTTCAGTTAATCCCTACTGTAATCGCTAAGTAGTCGTATTTTTTTTCCTGACATGCCCGCACGATTTGTACGAGTTTGTCATCTATACCCCTTTATAATACACATAAACATTCTTTTCTACGTCCACCCCAAATAATGCACCCCACTAGAGATGGTCCAACCTTCATGCACCCAGCAAAACGTCCCCAGAAACTTGCCTCCATCAAAATTAACCTCTCAGATCTTTCCTCAGCTTTACTCACCCACATCCGATGGCCATTGTTTAATGTGTCTAACTCATCTCCGTGGCTCACAACAGATCTCCCTCCACCTCCAGCATCATCTCAAGGAAAAGGAAACAAATATTCTGGAATTAAGGAAAAGGAAACAAACGTTTTAGAAAAGGAAAAGACCATATATTACGTGCTGGGAAAAGAAAACCGGAAGACATGACACTATACTAGTTAGATTAGGAACAACAATGCACATGACATCCTACTTAAATAGAAGACGTAAACACATTTCGAACTTGCTCGTTTTGGCTTTGGGTGTTACCGGCTATAGCCGTAAGATATTAATCAGGCTAAAATCACCTTCCATCAAGCAACGGTTTAGATTGAAAACTCCCCTTCCCAGATAAGAGCTGAGGTGCATGCTAAAAGAGCTCATACATATACACAAACAGTCAATAGGGTTCTTTCCTACTGATTCTTTTCCCCTCAAAAAACTTAATCTGCATATGAAAAATTTTGTTGTTGGCATCTAGTAATACTGACTGACTCAAATCCTACCACAGCAATCGTGTTTTGACACTGAGCTGAGTTTAAGCAAATAATAAACTACGCTGAGTCGGACTGACACTTCAAGAATAGGAGTACAGGACCAATGAACTCTCATGTATGGGGAGTCTGTTTCATCATCCTAAACAATGTTGGATTGCAAATTGACACTATGGAACATTCTAATCACGACATGCATAGATGTTTTAACTGATTTAGATATGCTCACTGAACCTTCGGTAACAAGAGCTTGAAAGGAAAACTTCCGTTCTCTCACGGCTTAGAGATCCTGCATATGAGTCCAGTCACAACTGCCTAGCGCTTTGGCGATGCTCCAATGCACGTGATTGCAAACAATCTACTATATAGCATACCCCGATAATGCATGATCAGTAGCAAGCAAATATTAAAATAAAATATGTAGAGGATACTAGCAAGTAGACAGCAGTATAACTGTAGAAAGTTGCTATTTTTTAAAAGATTTGTAGGAACTCTGTTTTTCATTCAAGAGAAAGACAAGAACAACAACAAAAGTATCATTACAACTGTTTGATTGCGAGGACCGGAATTGTAGACATAGAGAGCAGTACAACCTAAAGAAACCCAGAAAAAAATTGCAATTTAAGATCCAATCCAACCCGAACCAGAGAGTTCAGTTCTTGTGTTCGAGAGAGCTAGGGTTAGTGAGAAAAGAGGGGAGATTTGAGAGCCACCAAACCCACAAATTTGTGAGAGATTCTCGGGGATCTGGAGTCTCCCTGTTCTTGCTGGCTCCCACCTCTTGCATTTTTGCTTCATCTCTACAGTAGATTGCTAGTCTATCTGCCGCCCGTGGTTTTTTCTAATAAGGAGTTTCCAACTACATCTTGGTGTCCACTCTTGATTCGGTGCTTTCTTTGCCATATGTGTTGATTTGAGTCACCATCTTGCTTGCTATTGGTTCATATGTGAAGTTGATGTGAGGCATACATGTGTTCTTTTGATACATGGATGATGATGTCGGGGTATTGATGGTCCAGTGAGTCCATTCTTGCGAGTACATTATTGTAGTGAAGCTTGGTCGGCTTGGCGTGTGTAGGTTTGAAGCAAGAGGTTTTTTTTTATGTCACAAGATGTACGGTGAAATACTTGTGAGTAATTAGCTCACTAATCTTGCCATTTCCGGTACCCCTCCGTGCTCACAATTCAACTATTTATGGACTACATAAACGTTGTGAAACGATATTTGCTTTTTGTTCACAATTGATATGTGTTATAAAATGCACAACAAAAGAAGATGATAGAAGAAACGAGGGGTACAAATCTTACAAGAAACCCTTGCGGGAAAACCATAGACGCATAAAAGTGAAATTATTATATGAGAAGAGATTACAAGCACAAGGTTATTCGACGAATCTAACCATGCAACTACAAGGGAATATGTGTAGACTGGGAAATAAGAGTGCCTAATAAAGATGGAAACCAATCCAGAATCAGTTGCGCCACTTGAAGCCACATATGGCACCAGTCGATGCGTACAGGTGCCTAATTCAGATCATACTTTAACAATATGTTCTTGATTCAATACCATGTCTCAAACAGTAAATGAATAAAGGCAGCTACTGTTTGGGTATCACAATCCGATGAACACTTCGGTGATCACGTCGAAATGAGAACCTTTCATGCTTCAATGGGCATATACAATTTGACAGCATGTATGTGACGTATGTATCAGATGCATATGACTGCAAACTCTGAAGAAGTAAACTCGTCAACATCGTACTTCTAGCCTCGTCAACCTCACCCCAGACGAACAAAATTAATCTTATAACCAAATTAAAGCTTCATATCGATCGGTCACGGACTCATGGCCTTGGGGACTCTCCAGCTTCCAACCCAATGCGCAAAAGAATAATCTTGATTCTTGAAAGAAGAAATAAAACAGCGATAGTGCATGGAGTAATTTGCGGTTAGCTCTAAGAACAGGCCGGGTTGCTTTAGTATCAGTTGTACTTGATCACCAACATATATTTTAGTTGACAACGCCTAGCCAGAATATCAATTCAAGACATGCTTCCCATGCATTGCCTCCCAACTGTCATGTATATCAACTAGTCTCAGTTCTGCACACAATGTTGGAAGTCAGTGCTGCAAGTTTTAATTCGTAGTAAACTATGCATATGAACTTCTGTAAATCCTTCATACCTTGTGCAGCTGTGCTACTTGCCGCTACTTCGTGGTAGGAGCTCTTCTGCGCCGACTTTCATGTTGGTGCCAGTTGCAACCTTGATAACTTTGGCGTCGAGAGCCGCAACCTCGACTATGAACACACCGCACACGGGACGATGGTCTGAAAATTTCGACTCCCCGCGTATGTAGGACACCTGCACTATCCCTTCGCCATGCCAAAGGATCCGGTCGCACCTGCGAAGTCATCATCTGATGAGCATTCAGAAGTGGACATGTATCCCACAGAACGCAGAAATAAACCAGCATCCAGTCACTGCACAGTATGTCATGCATGGACTAGATGAAATGTAACATAGCCTGAAGCTGAGATGGACTGGAGACATGTTCTTGAGATGATCTACCATGCTGGTGTTCTCCTCTTCTTCTTTGATGTCGCACCCTCGCCGGCGTAATTGTCAGAGTTCCATGAGTACTTGTACGTCGGGGCAAAGAAGATCTTGCCCTCACTCCACCCTCTGAAAACTCCGGTCTCTCTTTCAGTCTTAAGCTGTTCGAATCAGAATGTCAAATGGACATTGTTAGCTTCTGAACTTTGAACAATTATATAACCGTAATCACACCATTTACCTGATCCTTCTCGAAGAGAGCGTCCCAATCGTTTGCCTCAACAAGTTTCTTGGTCTCGGAGTAGCTCAAAGCAATCCGGTAATTCAGATCACCTAACCAAATCACACGCCTGCAACATTTCTTTTGTCAATTTGAGGTCATGGGCATGCAACTCGGCCAACGTGCAGTGAGCATACTACTTACTCGTGCTCAAGAATTCTCTCCGGGATCCTGCGGCCCGATTTCTTGCAGACCCGTCGGAACTGCGTGTTCTTGAGGATCTCGACGACGTCCGAGTTCCTCTTGAGCTCGTCGCCTTCTTTCTCCCCGGACGCCAAGTGGCTGCACACGAAGCATAGGCTCGTCTGGTGCAGCGACATGCTCACTGAAATGCATCCCTGAAAAACCAAACACACAACCAAAACTACACTTCAGTCAGGATTCAGACGTTCGATGATGTTGATGGCATTTCACGCCAGTTGAAGTGCATGCTGACCTTGTTGCCGAGATAGCCCATGATGCCGCGGCCGACGCAGGAGAACCTGACATGGCCGACGTGCTGCACGAGCTCCCTCCTCACCCACACCATCACGAACAGCCCAACCATCTGCTTGCACGCAACCAGGCAGTACCTCTGAAGGCTCGCCGACGGCCGGTTCATTACAAGATCAGACCCCGCCAAGCTGTTGCTGTTAGCCGCCATGGACGCATCCTCGACGACGACGTCCTCCTCCTCCTCCTCGTCCGACGTTGTCGTGTCGCTCTCGACGACGTGCTGGTTCTTGCTGCAGCTCATCATCAGGCACGAGGGCGCCCTGTACGGCCTCCGAGGCCTCTCCACCGGGCAGGTGCACGACTTCAGCCGGCGGCCGCGGGTGATGGCGGCGCGTCGCACTTCTTTGTGGGAGGACTTGTTCTTGTGGAACAGAGACGGGTCGAGAGGGCTGGACGCCCCGTCGGCCCAGTTTGGCGTGTGTAGAGCGGAGACGGGGGAGGCAGAGGGCGCCGTGGTTGCCGATTGGCTGACCGAGCAGCTCGCCGAAGCTTCCGAAATGGCGGAAGCAGAAGCGTCTGACGGCCGGTTCAGTGCCTGGTTTATGAGGGCGAGCCATCTTGCCGCCGGCTCGTTGTCCTCGATCACAAGCACGTTCCCGGCGTTGAGAGGGACGACTTCTTGGAATCTGCATGCATTACAAGAATGGCGGCTAAATTAAGTCTAGTTACTTCAAAGTTCGAATTAATTGAGGTTATTGAACTTGGAAAGTAGGGTACAGATATTTTACTTTGTATATGGGATAACCTGCATTTTTGCCGTGTTTCACATCTTTACTTGTTATATTAAGTTACAATGGTATCTGTTTTTTCTTGAAGTAAAAAATAGTTCTGAGTTGACAATTGGCCGTGTTAGTTGTACAATAGTTTACAGAAGAATAGGACATTACATGCAAACACACCACAAAAAAACTTCCATTAATTTGCATGATACGCAGCTCAAGAACAGGAAATGTGCTGAAATCGTTTGTGGTGCAGAGGAACTGAAAATGACAATAGTGTGGCCCCAATAGAAAACGTGTCCAATGCTAGAGTCTATATATCTGATAAGAGATAAATCATAAAACATTATGCAAAGTTGTGTTGTTTAAAGTTGTACATACCCTAGCACATAAATGTCTGAGTGGTCATCAGAAGGCAGGAAGTCATTCAGATTCAGCTCCATGTTCGGCGTTTTTCCGGCGACATTCCATGTTGCTGCAAATACCCTATGAAAAGCAGAGCACCAAAGGAGAAAAATATCTAAATTTTAAGGTACTGAAAACACAAGGTTAATTTGTGGCATCTATTGTAATAAAGCCATAAAAATATTTGGAAAATTAGTGAGTGTACTGAAAGCTATGCTTACCTGAAAGCATCGGTGTGGGTACTGGTGGTTGATGCAGTAGAACTGAAACCACTGAATTTTAGACTTCTACTTTCTTCTCGGCACAAGTTTGAATCAGAAAGACATGCTTATTAACTATTCTGAAGTCAATGGCATGAAATTAGTAGTATACAACATGGAGTAGAATGATAGATACCGGAAAAACTTTTGAAGAAGGATGAGGATGATGCTGACGGCGAAGCCAATGGTGACTGCGCTGGACTCTCTTTGAGATCAGCTGCAGAAGTGCAAACACTCAAAGATGAAGTCTGCAATGATGACCATGCCCGCAAACTAGTATGCATCAAGCTTCAACTTTCCAAGTCACGCAAGGGAATGGACACTTCTTATCATGAATCACCAGAAAAAAGATGATGCCTTCGCTGTGAAAAAGAATGTTGTGAACTCAAGAACCTACCGGTGGTGTTGATTGAGCACTCAGTAATACGCCTTGACAAAGCATTCCTTTCCTTCATACCAAGAACTTTTGGAAAGAGAAACTGCAAGAAGCAAGCAGCACAAGTGACCAGCAATTATTTGAGTTGATGAAACTTGCCTGAGGGGAAAAGAAAAGATGTTACCTTCTTCCTTGTGCTGGTTTTCCGGTCCATTTCTGCGCTCAGTTTTTGCTTTCAGCGTCAGATGAGCAGCAATTAGTGAGCAATGAAGAGAGTTAACCTAATGCCAGCGAAAGTGTTTTGAGAGCAAGTTAGGTAGGCAGAAGTTTCCATGTTTAACCAAAGTGCACGGAAGAGTCTTGTGATGAAATTAGTAAACCAAAACATAGATACCAAAAGGCAATTCAAAGCCACAACGAGAAAGGACAAAGGCAAATGCACCAACTATCCATTTAGAAACAGTACTTAAATAGGACCAACCAAACTGGGAAAAACAATTTTTTCAGATCACCAAACACAACATTTTTTTTCATCTTCTGCAAGACCTCCAACATAAATGAGAAATTGACAAAATTCGACTTAGCAGACAACAAAGAAAAAGAAAGAACCCACAAATATCTAGATAGAAAATTCTTTGTCGTAAAATAGAGCACAACAATATGTAAGCATGATAGAGAGAACACCAAATGGAAGCATTTTTACCAAGATTGTGGCATAGAGGGTCGTGAAGAAGCATTTTTTACCTCTAAGAAGGAACAATCTACACGCTGAACATTTCCTATGTTCTAGTGCCGATTCAATCCGATGGGGGCAGTAGTTGACCAAATAAATTTAAAATAGCTATTGGAAGTTCCAAATGGGGGGATACTACTGCTTCTGCCGTGGTCATGTCATGAAATAAAAAAGAGAAGTTTGTAAACCATTATTCAACAGACAGATGAGAACGAAACAAAACCGCAGAAAACCTCCTCAAAAAAATGGACAAATGGACATAACTACCAGAGGAAATGCATTTGTTCGCACAAGAACAAGTATATATTCTACTAACCTACATCCTAATTCTTTCATTCTTTGCAAGACCGAAACCGCTGTTGAAAAGAAGGTCCAAACTAATGTTTGCAATACAACCCAAAATATTGAAGGGGGCAAATCCTAGCTGCCAATGGAAATAGAGTACCTCGGAAGAAGGAAGCCTAGACAAAATAGCACTTTTGTCATCCTAGAAATGAAAAGGGGATATCTTCTAAGTTGGGATGCAGCTTTTCCTTTGGGAAGCATCAAGGGCAGATGAAGGGAGACAGGGAATCCGAAGACACGTTTAAAAACAAAATGGAGTTTGACAAGCTGTCTTCAAGTAATTAGGGCAAGATTCCAAACTGAATAAACTAACCGATACAGACCAAAGCTGTCATAAAACAGCATAGAGCTGTATTAATAGCTCTTTGGAAGCATCAAAATAAGGGTAAGGGAAGCTCTAGGAATTAGGGTAAATATAGAAATGTTAGAATACAGAGTACAGAGATGTTCCAAACTAGTACATGAGAATGTACAACCGGACCAAACAAAACATTAGCACATTTTTTATTCATAATGAAGTGGCAAACCAAGAATTGTCTCCCTCCAGTTACACACTAAAACCAAAAAATAGGGAGAAATCCAAGGCAACCGTTTTGGCTTTGGAAGCATCCAAAACAGAGGTTAGAGGTCGAGGCTCGAAGCGAAATTAAAGTATTCATGAAAAAAGTTTGTAAAGGACATGGATTTTGGATGCCACCAAGAAGGGGAGGAAGATTTTAATTTTCATCATCCAAAGTTTGACCAACCAAGTATCCTTCTCAGTTCCTAACCTCTTTTTTCTCTTGTGGAATCGTACCAGTGGAGGCTCCAAGAAAAGAGAACAATGGAAAGAACGGGCATGCAGAGAAGTCGGAAACTATGACAAACCGCGGGATATATATGTAGCTTGAAAAGCATCACAATCTTGTGGGAAAGATAGTAGTGATGAAATAACTCAACTTGTGTTTAGCTATGGAAAGCAATGGAGACTAGCTCCATGAAGCACGGAGGAGAGAAGGTAAGGAGCGCATGACGATCGAAGAAGAGAAGGACCAGATTAATGGAGTCCAATACTCCATGGGATACGGTAGTAGGAATGCAACTGGCCGGATCAAGATCGCAAGACAAACCAAAGAAAAGAAAAGAAAAGAAAAGAAAAGGAGAAGGCATGGAAGAAGAGAAGCATCCTCGTCGTACCACATGCAAGCAGGGGAGCCACCTTGCCGATTCTCCTTCAATGGAAGCGGCAGGAAACATGCCATATGGACTCTCCCCCCTCTTAACTAGGGAGAAACTTCCGGGGAGAAAATACAGTTAAGAAAGAAAGAAAGCATATTCAAATGCGATGGTAGTTTGGAAACCGCCGGTGCTCTGATAATGCATCCTACATCGTTGTCGTGGTTCGGGATTGCCTTTGCCGGCTGCCGCTGCCGCTGACTCCTGGGGACGTTGGGTTGAGTTGACGAGAGGAGGAGGAATGGAAGAGGAGTGCGCGACGTGGAGCGGGTCCTGGAGGAAGAGACGGCGGGCGCATGTCCCTCGCCTCCTGATCCTCTTCGTTTGCCTGCTTCTGGTCTTCTTCGCGCGCTCGCGATAGATTCTTGCCTTTTGTTTGCACCAAAATTTGACAAGTATAGTTAAATCGGCAATAAAGTCAAAGATATGTAAACTAGCAGATAGTTTAGGAAAATTTAATGATATTTGGTAACGGCAAGATCTTTAAGGAAATAACTGTCCGAGACAAGGCCGATACGGATCAGGACTTGAAACGTGTTATAGTAGGACACGATCGGCCGAAGGGTATAAAAGAAGGGATAGAGCAAGCTGCAGAGGATCCAACATAATACAATCAACCAGCCTTTACTCTTACTTTTTTCTGTCGACTAGGAGTAGTCTCTGTAATTTAGATCTCTCTTTGTAATCGATCTTGATCAATAAAGTTGCGCATCGCCGATTGTTGATCTTCGTCAATTACACCCCCAGGTTTGATTTGTTCTGATTTTGTTGCGCATCACCTTCTTCAGAATCGATCTGCCTTTATCCTCTGATTAGCCTTAATCGGCTAATTATACTTACCTTGTTACCTTGATCTTGATCGGCTTCAAGCTGATTGAGTTTAAGCCGATTGATCTCCACGATCGGCTTTGTGTGAATTTTATATTTTTACGTTGTCGGTTACAAGTCAAATCGACTGGCACGCTCTGAACCCGGTGTTCGTCTGGTGTGCTGCTGTTAGAAACCCTACATCAAGTTTTTGACGTCAACACACTCTTGGCACGCTCGGTGGGACCATGTCTTCGTCAGGAAAGTCGATTCCGCCATCCGATCTCAACACAGAAGCCATAATCGTCCCAACAATGGACGATTTGACTGAAGAATAACGTCAAGAGATTGAAGCTCGGAAGACTGCGTTGGAGGAGATGATGCTAAGCTGTTATCAGAAAACTAGATGTGGCGTCACTCAAAAATCCGCCCTGCCGACGATCAACGCCCTGGGAGATGCGGGTGTTACAGAACCGATAAGCCAATATCTGCCTGCTCAAGCCGAATTATCGGCTATGATTAATCAGTCTGTGCACCACGCCTTAATAAACCAATCATCGGCTCTTGTGACAACGCTTAAGCCGATGATAGTAAATAGTGTTAAAACTATAGCCCAGGAGTTAGCCTCGTCAGGTAGTCTGTTTGACCCATTGCAAGCTCTGCCGAATTATCCTCTTTTTTCAGAAGCCCAAAATACGCAGAGTACCTGCGGCCTTTGCGATCACGCTTTAAACTTCTTCAATAATGCGATCGTCTTCTTTTGCATTTCCTGGCACTGGTACCACCTTGGCCAACTGTTTTTTCACACTTACCACAGCCATGGCGATGCTTAGTTTCTGGTCCTTTATCTCCGACGCAGTTTTTTCCATGGAGTTCTGGCCTTCTTGGATTTGTTTTTCTGTCTTGGCCAATTCCTCTAAAAGGAATTTCTTCGTGTTTTCAAGCTTGGAGAGGGACTCCTTGGTCAACTTCAGCTGCTGCGCATCGGCATCAAATTTGTGCTTCTTTGCCTTCGCGTCTGCGACTAGCTCATCCAGAAGCTTTTGATCGGCTTCCTGGGCTTTATGTCGATTAATTCTGGCCTGTGCTTCCTCAACTTCGGATCTTCTTTCGTCCAAGTGGCATACATTTAGGAGGGCTTGCATCGCCTCTGGAGGTAGGTCGGCTTCAACGGCCGCCATGACGTCTCTGATCTGCTGATTGTTCGCCAATATCTCCGATTGCGGCCTCATAACCAGGTCAAAAAGCTTGTTAAGTTTTTCCTGCATACCTGGGGCAGAGGTCACGACAGCCGACGCTTCCTTCGAGACCTCCGGAATCCTTCTGATCTCTGCGTCATAATCATCCGTAGCCATGATCTCGGGATCATCAAGATCGGCCAAAGAAAAGCCCAGCAGGTTCGTTGGATCAAAGGGCTCTGGCGGATCGGTGATCAGTGTTGTTGGTGTCGAACGTGGAGGAGATAGTGGTGCAGAAGAAACATTGGGGAGATCAGCTAAGATTTTCGCCACTTGAGCTGAGGGCATCGGCTAAAAGAAGTAAAATACAAGGTAAGTCGACGTGTTGAAGGACAATTCTTAACAAAAGTACAACGACCTATCTTGTCAGTAGCCGACGCATGTGGCGAACTCTCGCCGCTTTGCTCGTGGGGCTTGGGTCCTTTTTTCGCAGGAGCCTTGGTGTACTTTGTTTTCTTCTTTTCTGAAAATATAGATCGGCTAAAGGTCAGTTCGGCAAAAGAGAAAATAGTAATAAGTCGATTGTATTTGTACTTACTTGGTTGTTTTTTCTCATTGTCCGATAAGGATGGACTTTGAACCCCTAGGGTACCTGAAGTGTACCCAGTAAGACCAGTCAACTGATGTGGCCTTTTGCCTTGGCCACTGCTCGATTGACCAGAGACGGGCTTCTTGCCGACAGCCTTACCCTGCAAAACGTAGTAAAAGTGATTAGAAAAATGCATCTGGCAAAGGACCGATGTACAAGAGAAGATTATTTCAAGCCGATACCTTATCAATATCTACTAGACTTGTGTTAGTGTAGCCCGATGAGCTAGCTTCATTGCTAGAATCGCTGTTAGACACTAAAGATGGCTCTGGCAAATTTGGAAAGAATTCCTTGATTATAAACGACGGAGTCTTCTTCATGTACAAACACTCAGCAATAGCCGACCACCATGTTGTGAAACCTCCTACCCGACGAGCGTTCAGATGAAGTGTGGGAGACTGCGAAGTTGAAGCTCATCGGCTAACTCCAAGACTAGCCTCGCTGATGTGGCATTGCGAACCCTGGCTCTAGGTTGAAGCCGATCTAGAAGTGACAAACTTGGAATTACCTGGCCGAAGCCGAGCTGTCTTGCGTAGACTGAAGGATGGTAAAACTCGTATGAAGGTTGGAACGTCCGATTCCTAGTATGGAGGCCGACATGGAAAATGCACGAAGAAATAAAAATTCTATACAAATCCAAAGTCTCCTGAGGCATCAGAGAACTATCGGCTTCCAAATGCAGAAATGAGGGCCAAGAAAAATCGGCTGTAGCGCCATAACTAAAGAAGTCTTGCTGCTTGAAATCTTCGGTGTCCAATTGCAAAAAGAAAGACAAGAATCTTCTGCAGCTGTCGGGAGAAATCCTTGTCTCATTACTGGAGCACATCATAAACCTCTCACCAAAAGATCGGTATTCTATAAATTGGATAGGTGCCCCCTTTGGTATGTCATCCCTTGGAAAAGGAGTCTCGTCGGCTGAACCCAAATTAAAGGAGCGGCTGAATAAGCAGTATAACCATATTTGCATAAACCACATCGGACCACCTACATTACCGAAGGTGAACTTCCCAAAACCGGTATAGAGCCGACTCCTTATTACATAAAGCATCTGATACACAGCGCCCAAGAAGATTTTTCCTAGTGCTAGCCGACGACCTTCAACAAGCTACTCTGCTATCACTTAATAAACCTGAGTTGGTCCAAGAGATGCTCCACAAAATAAAAAACGGTCTAACCAAAGATTCAGAAAAGCAACATACTCTTCGTCCGACACCAGGCCATTAATCTTGTTATTATTTCCAATATATTTGGCCCAACCTTCGCCCTTGGATCGGATAAGTTTATATTTCGGTTTTTCGCTAAAAGCCGATACTTGTTCACCATCTGGCCGAAGACAGCATAACTGAGTAACATCTAAAAGAGTTGGGCCGATGGGACCGGTGCGGAACAAGAAGGCGTTAAAATAGTCCGACCAAAAATAACAGGCCGTGGCCACTAAGGGCTCATTGGCTTCTGGGTCGGCTAAGGAAAGTGGAACACACTCGGCTATGCCTATTCTTTCCCATTCACCCCTCTTTTGGGCCGCTACTCTAATAAACCAATTCCTCCATCCTTTGAGAGTCGCTCGGTCGCTCAAACTTTATTCCAACCTCTATGTTGTGACCGTGCCGTTACAGAGGTAAACGAGGGACTTCTTGGTTTGTTACGGTATGGACATCTAGATTTCCCAATGGACCCAAAAAATATTGATCGTTGCTATGCGGGATCGAATAAGTACTGGTCAGTCCATTGCAAATAGATGAAGAAGGGTGGATGGACTAAAGATTGCCTCTGAGGTACTTCAAATAGGAAGCTTAAGCCGATTACGCATAACTCGAGAGCTTGCGCGTGAAGAATGACCGGCTGGGGCCGATTTTATAGTGAGGTGAAAATCTGAAGCGACGGGAAATGAATCTTAAAAGGCGCGAGTAGTTAAAACGCACTACCCGCATGCCAGAGAATTACGGCGCGAATAAAGTAGCAGTTATTGAGTGAAGTTCAACAGTTAGCCGATGGGAAAAGCCGATAATTGCAATTTTTGACAGATGACATGTCATCTCTCAAAAATGAGGGGCATATGTTTGCACCAAAATTTGGCAAGTATAGTCAAATCGGCAATAAAGTCAAAGATATGGAAACTAGCAGATAGTTTGGGAAAATTTAAGGATATTTGGTAACGACAAGATCTTTGAGGAAATAACTGTCTGAGGTAAGGCCGATACGGATCAGGACTTGAAACGTGTTATAGTAGGACACGATCGACCGAAGGGTATAAAAGAAGGGACAGAGCAAGCTGCAGAGGATCCAACATAATACAATCAACCAACATTTACTTTTACTTTTTCCTGTCGACTAGGAGTAGTCTCTGTAATTTAGAACTCTCTTTGTAATCGATCTTGATCAATAAAGTTGCGCATCGCCGATTGTTGATCTTCGTCAATTACACCCCCAAGTTTGATTTGTTCTGATTTTGTTGCGCATCGCCTCTTCAGAATCGATCTGTTTTTATCCTCTGATTAGCCTTAATCGGCTAATTAGACTTACCTTGTTACCTTGATCTTGATCGGCTTCAAGCTGATTGAGTTTAAGTCGATTGATCTCCACGATCGGCTTTGTGTGAATTTTATATTTTTACCTTGTCGGTTACATGTCAAATCGACTGGCACGTTCTGAACCCGGTGTTCGTCTAGTGTGCTGCCGTCAGAAACCCTACATCAAATTTTTGACGCCAACATTTTTTTTAGAGTCTTCTCAGTTCTCACCTGTACTCCGGTGTAGTGTCGAATGAGACATGTCATCTCTCTCTCCCCTAACCACGCCTTCCTCACGGCCTCACCTTAGCTAAAATTTGACGTGGCGATGTTTTAGTTAAGACTCGTATGTATGATTGGGATGTACTTATTTCGTATTGTCTTTTAAGATATTACATTGATTCTTAATAACCCCTGCCCTAGCATGCTAGTAAATATCGCAATAATATTAGTATTACTCTCACGCCAACTTTAGTTTATCGTTCTCTCCGTTTATGAATAAATATTATTTTAAGATTTTGCACTTCAACCAAGAAGCTACACGTAGAAATGATCAAATTGTTCCTCATTCGTTAACTTGTTTATTGCTCTTAGATGCGACGTAGGTTACTATTAACTAGGTTTAAAAATAATAAATGATAGAGATATACAAATTGAAAAAAAATTGTCTAGAATTTTTAGAACAACATGTATTTAATTAGAAACAATATTTAAATGCTACACCAACACAGAACGGAGAGAGTAGCCAACCAGACCAACGTCGGCGATCTTCGAGATTGAATCTTAGCAGTAGCAGCTGAAGTTGCACGGACCATCTGGATCAGACGGACCACTTTTAATTCGTTTTGACTTCCTGTTTGGGATGTACATTTCTACAGTACGGTGCGAGCGAATCGTCTCCGGATGGGACGACGCCATTGAAGATTCGATGCGCCGCTCTGTTTACATCTCTCGTCTTGTGATCAAACATCGTTGGATTCTGCTGTAGGCGGCATGGGATGGACAAATCTTGGTTGGGTATACCCGTTTCAAGGAACTACGGAATGCCGTTCGCAACTATATACTGGTGTGCTGTGTTGTCTCTCTGTCTGACTGACGATCAAGGTTTGATTTACGCTTAATACAGACTCGTGTCGGACGAATTTTAGTCTGGGACTGCTCGCAATTGTTTGAAACCATGAGTTTTTTTCTTTCAAAACAGCGTGGTCTGGGTCTAGATGTATTTTTCGGGAACCGCGAGGTTTTTTTTGGCCGAAGAAATCGGTTGAAGTCGGATTTGAATTTGCATAACCACTTGATTTTTTTTCAAAAGAACCGATGAAAAGACTTGAACGTAATTTCAAAATTGATGAGGTGGCGCTCTCCCCTCATGATATTCTATACTGCTTTAATAGATTAGATATTGGACATATTATTTATGTAAATTTTTTACTGTAATTTTCTGATCTGTAAACCTTACGATGGATTAATCATTTAGCTAAATACTATATATCAACCCACTACTGTAATTGAAATCTTTGTTTTTTTTTTGCAAATTTGGAACAGCGCAAATGAAATTGCAAAACTAGTCTCATCCCTGACTATGGAAGCAGCAGCATGCGACATTTGACCTATCCATCACAGTAGGCATGGTGGTTCCAGAGCTGACCACCCAGCAGGAGCTCGACAGCAGTGCTACATGCATCAAGAGATTGACAGTAGTATTTACCGAGCATTTCTAACTCAGCAGGCTATGCAAGGAGATTAAGGAATAGATTAAATTAATTAAGTGATTAATTAATTAGAGTGGTTGATTAAGCAATTAATTAACTGATTTGATGGGGCACATTCCCGGCAGAACAAAAAAAAATGAAAATTGGGGTTTACTACAGTAAATTCGATGAATTTTGGGGGAATTTCATCCAATTTCGCTGGTCACTACGGAACCAACCGGATTTGATATTTTTAGGACCGGATTACAAGTGAAATTCGTTGAGTCTAGCTGGTTAGGTGAGTGATCTCTCACTCAAGAGACCCGGATTCAATTCGTGACGACGCAATATTTTGTGTAACATATGATATGCTCATAAGATTGTTACACATAACATAACAACAAGAGCATGTAGCTTAGATGGCAGAGGTCTCCCTTAGCTTGCATGAGGTCCCGGAGCACAAGACCAACTAGGCCATCTTTATTTCATGCTATGGCATTATGGTAAAGTTTTTTTGTAGCATCGAGAGACCATTTTCATAGGGGTTGAAAAAGGTCGAAATTTCAGTTTTACCGTCCTAAAAAATACCGGATTTTAAATTTGATTTTTTAATTTCATCCGAAATACCGAGATTTAGCTGAAATTTCGAATTTCGACTACCTCCAAAATGGGTCCAAAAACAAAATTTCAAACCTTGTTGTTAGTAGTATCCAATCAAAGGAAATGTTCCTTCACCACAAGAACCGCAACTTAAACAGTCTCTGATCCTTATCGTCGTCCGATCAAGCTAACAAATAGTTACGAAAAATCTGAACCATCGCTCTTTGATCCAATGGTCCACGTGCAAATGCAGTACCAATGGGAGTGCACTTATCTCCTTTCCAAATCCACTGAGAACGTATCTAGCGCTACATCAGCTTTGCTCCGGACAGACTGCAACCGTTGGATTGAGAGAGATGGACAGGATCAGTTTCATGCTGCTAGCTGGACAACCCCGCCGGCACATTTGCAAAACACCCCCGTGATTTGTTCTCAATTCCCTCTCCTTCCCCAAATTCCTCAACCCACACACACACACACTCTCTTTCTCTCTCTTCCAGCGATTTTGCCCTCAAGATGTACCGACGAGGTGCCCTTCGCCGTCGAAGCTGCCGCGTCGGCTACACCCGCTGAGGTCCCTTCCTCCGGCGGCGGCATCGTTGTTGCTGCGCGACGCGGGACTGCATGAGCTGTTCTGCAACTTGGTGTGGTGGTGGCACCTGCCGCCGGCCCGCCGCGAAGGAGCCGAGCATGGACAGCAACATGACCAGGAGGCAGGTAGGTTTTCTTGTTCCTTCCACCCTGTGAACGTGTTATGGACAAATTTATGCTTGCACTTCTATCTTCAAATTTTTCTTGCAATTTTTCCCCATCTAGCGATTGATGTACAATTATATGTGTTATTAGTTTTGTTCTTGGGGCAAATGTATTGTTGTTGATTGGCAGTAGCAATGGTGTGCGTTCATGAGGAAATTTACTCCCCCTGTAATTGGATTGGGAAATCGACATTGGGTTGTGTTCGTGACGGCACTTTTTGAACCTTAGACCTTGTTTGGGAGGTGGGGGGTAAATCCCCGGAGGGGATTTCATGGGCAAAAGCGATCCCCTCCACCGGTGGGGTAAATTCTCTGCTGGGGAAGCAAATTCCGGCCACTGTTTGGGAGGACAGGGCTAAAATCCCAACCATTCAAACAAAATTCAGAAAATCCAGTAAAAATCGGGAAACAAATCATAAACTATGCAAAGAGAATTTGAAAATTCGAATACAACTAAAAAATCGATTCAGTCTATCACCATATTCTCGTCACAGTGAGTGACATTCATCCATTAGGAATTCACAATTTACAAGTTACAACCATCACAGTGTACTATTAACTTCTAATAATACAGAAAAATAAACAAGTTGCACCGGCATAATTCAGCGGGAATATCTTCCAAAATCTTTAGTTGAAATATATAACAAGTCAGATACAAACAGGATTAAAACAACGAGTTCTGAGCCTCCAACTCTTCATGCCACATTAGTAGATTACGAGATTATCAACCAAGGTAGCAGGCTTCCAGTTGCAGTTCTAGCTAGACTTTCACTCTTAAACACTTCAGTAGTTAGTGCTCATTGATGTATCACTTGCAGCAACCAAATCAAATCTCCAATACAGAAAAAAGTAGCACGTATATCCCAGAAGCTGAAATGGTCACAGGAAAGTAAATGTCAGTGGTGAGGGGAAAAAATGGACAAGAAAAGAACTCCTCTTATGACTGTTGGGGTTTGCAGCTTTAATACCTAAAACTACAAAGCAAGGGAACAGAAACTTACCTCCTGGCCATCGGGGCCAGTCTCCTTCTCCTCATAGGTGAGCGCGTCAATCACCTCGTCGGGGTCAGAGACGACGAGCTTAAAGGTAAGGTGTGTCTGTACTTGCGGTAAGATCTGATAAAGAAATACTATCCAGCAAGCAAGCTTACTGAAACAGCAAGAAACTAAGTCATTGCTAAATTATACTAATATTTGGACTAGCTACCACAATAAGTCAAGATCACAAGGCTGAATAGAGAACATTAGTATTATGTTGACATTAGTATAGCTACAGATGTGGAGTCAGATTTGTATAGCACATTAGTATTGTTGACACTGACACTAACTTCCACTTAACTACTTTTGCACAGGACATAAGGCAGCTAAGGCCCATGTTATGCCAGATTTTTATTTTGTTCCAGAAGCACCCACTTCAACAACAAGGTGGTTTTATAATGTCTTAACAATGCACAAGATTTGAAAACCTGATAGAGCTTACCCCCTTTTAAATACATCTGCCATGTGTAACACAACACACCTATGTTCAATTAGGTCATTAATCATATATTAACAAAATTAAAATTATGGTCTTTGACTCAAAAGACAAGTAGACCAGAATGATTAAGATAACAACTGATCAGACTCAATTTTGCTGACATTCACATGGAAGATGCAACAATGAAAAGAATTAATATTCAGTCGGACCAATAGATACTAAACTGTCAGCAAACAGAAGTAATAAAGTATCATCAGTTAATTTTTAGCTCAGGATGACAAAAATTCAGCAACAAATTAAATCTCTACAACATATCTCTTTTTATTAGCAGTTCAAATCGGATAGAGATGGCTAGCACTAATTGTAGCCCAAAGTCGAACCTGGCGCAGTCGCACCTCCCAATCCTAGCAGGCAGCTCGCCGCCGCCAGCAAGCAGTGCATGGAAGTAAAGCACCAGGGATAGGTCCCCTCCGCCAACGCCGATTGGCTTGCTCCTGTAGCGCTTGAGAGGTCAGAGTTTCCTCTGAAAAACAAACAGAGAGAAGTGGTACAGAAGCAGTAGGAAGGAGACAATATTGGTTTATGTAGGGACGAGGAGAAGGCTGCCTCCGAATCCACTGGGGATGTTCTCCCCGTGACCCACCTCCAGCTTCTTTGTTGTCTCCTCTGTGTCGCAGGTTCAGCCCATCGAGATCTACGAGAATATGAAACTCTAGTGAGAGGAGGAAGATGGGAAACCCTAGTGGGAGGAGGAGAGGAAGAAGAAGAGTAGGCTCACTTCACTGGCGAGATTCTGTTGCCGCAGTGGGAGGAGGAAGAACGCAACGGAGGCGGTCGCGAGGGAGGGAGGCGGTCGGGAGCGAGACGAGGCGGTGACAGGGAGAAGTTCCCGAGCAGCGGAGACAAGGATATTTCGGTTGAGTCCAAAAAAAAGAAAGAATATTGCCAGAAATTGAGAAGGTAACATTTCCATTTCTTCTTCAAAAGAAAGGTTCCTTTTGATTTTCCTGTGGAAACGCCGCGGATTGGGCCTGGAGATCCCTGCCATATGGGCTTCCAAATGCACTTTCAACGTGGCCCAGGGAAGCTAGCCCCGTGGTTTTCGCCCCCGGGAATGGGCTGGGATCCATGCCTGCATTGAGCTTCCCAAACAAGCCCTTAGTGTAGTTGCTGCTTATACTAGTGACGTGTGGTTGACTGGGAATAGCAATGGTGTCACCGAAACAGGTAGTCCCAACCTTTACTTGGTTGGCATGTCAAATGTTCCGAAAATCTGAATCAGGGGACTTGTTTCAGTCCAGATCATTCCCAAAAGTACTCTTTCTGCAAGTTCTCTACAGTACGGAGTAATACTGAATTATACTGAACTTGGAGTTTTTTGTGTCTTGAAGATTGATCTGTAGGTTCCATTAAAGGATTTTAGCACAAATTTGTTCTGAAACAAGGGAGCAAAGTTGCAGAGTGGTCTAATGGCAATCGTTTCATAGAAATGCTTGCTATTTTTCCTCTGCTGATCATATCTTATGAAACTGAGCGTGTCAGTTTTAGAGAAACACTCTAGAATGTATCCAAAGATTTGGCGTTGGATAGGAGTGCGTGGAAGTTAGTTATCCATGTACCAAAACTATGACCTAAATAATGATTGAAGGTTTAGTGGGTCTTTTGACTTTGATTGGGTTTCACTCCTAGCCTACCCCAACTTGTTTGGGACAAAAGGCTTGATTATTGTTGTACTAGTGCCATTTGATGCTGGCTAGGTACCAGTTGTGTAAATTATAATTTTCTTCTACTTGTCTCAACATGGACTTGTGAGTTTCCATCCTTAGTTATGAGCACAAGTATATTAATTTCAAATACTGAGCTGACACGACACTAACGTGATGCTAGTACAAACTTGACAACCATAATAGGTTAATTGTTGTAGAGCTTGAGCAAAATAGTGAAGATACCCTGATACTGGAGCTCTGGGTCATTTAATGTTCATGTTTATATGACATAATTGCCCACAGTTTTGTGCCATTGCAATAGGTTTGTACAAGCGTTCATCTGATGGTGATCCTTCCTTGATGCGTGTACAATGGCACAACTAACACATTTGTATGAATTGCTCTCTCCTTTTTTTTTTCTTGTTTTCTACCGCAATCTCTACTTTGAGACACAATCTGCCACTTCTCCATTAAATTGTACAGGGGATCATTTTGAGTGAATTTGGTGTGCGCGGGTGAATTATTGTCTCTAATTTCTGAAATTTCAATTTGAAATGCAGGTTTGCTTTTGGAGCCATTCCGTGTTGACGTCTTTCGTCTCAACTGCACATGGAACTCCCGAGCAAAAGAGAAATCTTTGAAAACATGTTATTAATTACTAATATACCAGCAAGACTGTCTTAGATGCAAACACGGGTTTTGGAAATAATCAAAGATATGCTACGTTAGATCATTGTAATGCTTGAATGTATACAGATTTTTATATTTCTAGAACATATGAAATGCAAGTGTTCCTTCGATGAATTTTTATATTTTCAGGGTTTTGGAACTGATTTCTAATGCTTGGGGTTGAGTGAACTGTTTCAGTGATAATTTTGTTGTTTGTGCTTTTCAAGGCTTCTAGCTTTGTGATACAAATTATTCTCTGATTCAAAATTTAGTGATAACTGATAACTAGTACTAATAATGTGCTCACTTGCTTTGGCAGGTCAAGAAGTAGCAAAACCCTGAATGGCTAGTCAAGTACATGTACCAGTTCAAGGGTGCTGGATGCCGTGCATGTCTTAACCTGTATTTTGTAGTAGATGCGTGTCTACTTCTGATTTTTGTGTGTTTCCGTATCAAGAACTAGCAAGTTGGACCTTCTGTAATAACTTTTGTGATAAAAGTTGTGTATTTGTATTTCCTGAACTGAAGATGAACACGTGAATAGTTTAACTCCTTGTTTGTGTAGTTCTCACAAATTGGGAGTCCCAATTGTTGAATGCTTGAGGGAATAGAATGCTGAATGGTTAATGCAATTTGAACAGCATCAGTTGTGTCATGCTTGCTTCTTGCTTACTGCCGCTTGTGCAAATACTATATATTGTTAGGTTGTTACGGGGGAGCAGCATTAACAAGATTATGAAATTCTAGAACTTGAAACATTGTCCAAGTGTTTTCCAGACAAGTAGTACTACATGATGCTGCTGCTGCCATGTAGCTGACGCACATAGCTATTATGGTGTCAGATTCATGGAAATGATAACGATACGATAATAGTACATAATTCAGAGATACATGAATTGGCAGATTCAGCAATCAAAATTTTCATTAACGGAATTTGAGGATTTGATGCAGTTACATATTTCATCGATTAAATGTTACTGGTCAACGCTCAACCTTATTTGTTCAAAACTGATTTTTCACATAATTACACCCAATTTTACATCCAGTGATTTACAATAAAATTTACAAACTTAAACTGCACCAACTATGTTTGTCAAGAAACAACCAAGTGAACCATCAGAGATTCCTTGTATGCAGGAACTGAAAGGTTGGGGGTTCTAGCTCATATCCAGCACGGCAGAGCAGCAAGTTTTTCATGTCAGACGGTTTTGGCTTCTTCTCCTGACAAGCAAAAAAATTAGAAGTAATGAGACCCTTATCTGCATGGTCATTAGATAATCTGATGAAATTTTCTAAAGAAAGCAACGCCGACATTAGTGATGGAATTTCAAATACACGAAAAAGGAATACTATCGTTCCACAAAAGAAAAGAATCATAATTCCTTATTAGTATGCCACATCATTTGCCAGTGCAAAATATCATGAATTTTGCCGTCTTTCATGAATCATGAAAGTTGCAGCTAGCATCAATACACTACAACCATCAGGTAGCATCGACACAAGATAAGCATCAATAAGCAAGCCTAGAATCACAGGGCATATTTGCAGCAGCTGCATTTCCATTCAATCTTATTCATTAACTTCAATGCATCCAAGATTACTTCATACCACATCAAGACATAGTGACATACACACATGCATCAGATTAATCATTCCGCACCCCTCCGAAAACCACAATGAAAATTGAGGTACTTACAATAAGCAACTAGGACAATAGCCAACTGGTACAAGTACACACCATCAAGCTAGATGACGTGTTCTTCATCAGTTCATAATTGGTACACAAGATTTGTTCATACATCTAGATGACATGCTAAAAGAATGTTACGTCTAGATTTTCAATGAATAAGTGATGTTAAAGTTCAGGTAACTAAAGAATTCTCTTGAGACTTCTTTACCAGAACAATCATGCAATTTGTGAAAGCATAAAACTGGAATGGCATGTACCAAATTAATCGGTTCTGATCCCAGAATCACGAGTACATATATGAATTATTCCTTCTAAGGCATTCTTACGAACAGCTTGCATAGTTGCATGCATAATAGTCTCAGGGAAAGAACAGAAATTACCAAACTTAAAACACCAGAAGAAACTGAAGACCTGAAGACCCTCGTAGGTTTGGCAAGAAAATGAGGGAAGGAATAAACAAGGAGAACATGAACATACCTCGCCTGTACTCGCCGGAGACAAGCACCACACCATCCGCTAGTGGCTAGCTGCAACTGCTCCAGATCTGGCCGCCGAGGTGCGTGGACGGCAAGGACCAGCTTGCAAGCGCTCCCCTTGCGCCACTCTGCTGCACACTGTCAAATCGTCGTGGCCGCCTCCCTCGGCGCGTCCAACCGGCCGCTCGTCGGGTCCTGACACCAAGTTGACCATGGACGAGTAGAACAGGTGAACAGTATTACCATTAGATGGCTGCGCGATCGATGACGTCTGCTCCCCAGTACATTACGACGACGAGAAAAGAGTGAGGAGGAAGGAAGGGGGAGACCATGGACACTGGCCGTGGGACGGCGAGCAATTTCCATATATACCCTGGAATATCGTGTTTGAAGTGTGAGACGGGGGAGAGAAGGCTCAGGAATCTTAACTTTCTTAGGGGGGGCGTTCTGCAAATGTACATGAGTGGGTGGCTGCAATAAGTGATTTAACTTAGGCGCTGTTTGATAAATTCTGAAATTTTTCGTGCAGTTTTTTAAAATATAATTGATGTGTTAAAAACCTGCACAAAAAATCTCAGAATTTATCAAGGTGGTTTGTTTCATTTTTCGTTCGCTTCAAACTTACTGGTCAGTGTTTCATAAAGACAGTTGTAATATTTGAATTTTTAAAAATTCCTCATACGTGATAATCTCCTCAATTTTTTATATAAATATAATTGATGTGTTAAAAACCTACACAAAAAATTTCAGAATTTATCAAGGTGGTTTCTTTCATTTTTCGTTCGCTTCAAACTTGCTGATCAGTGTTTCATCAAGATAGTTGTAATGTTTGAATTTTTAAAAATTCCTCATATGTGATAATCCTCTTAAATTTTTATGAAAATATCAATGATGTGTCAAAAACCTCCACAAAAAAATTCACAATTTTTTAAAATCGTTATAGTCTTATAAATATTTTTTCCGTTCGCGGCACCCACCCCCACCCCAGCCCCGGGCCCCACCACGGGAAATTTTTTAAAAAAAATATTCCAGCGGACGCCGTCCACTGGATTCGGCCGGAATTTTTTTTAAAAAAAATACCGCGATCCAGAACCGCCGTATTACACTGTATAGAGACTATTTTTGTAATTTTTTTTGATCGGAGGCTAATCGCGGAAAAAAAATTTGTAACCGGGCTATAAGATCGAGCTGAGGTGTGATGACGAGGAATTGAAGTAGATATATAGTGATATAGTTTAATTGCAACGTTTCACTGTATTTTCTTTTTAGAAAACGCATAAGTTTTGCGCTCGTTTCATTAAGCAGGAAGGGACACGAACCAACACTAGCCGGCCAAGCGTGCTAGCGCGACCACACAAAACAAGCTGAAGGAGCTGTTACAAAAACTAAACGATGCGACCTATGACAGACCACAGCTAAGCTGCTTGCTGCTTCTCTGATGACACGATCGATCGACATGCATGATGTGCTCCTGCATGTACAGGTGGAGGTGGTCCAACCCAGAGCAGCTGCCGATCGAGCTAGCAGAACAGGAGTCGCCATGAAACAGAAGAAGATCAAGAAGAGGCAGCAGCAGCGGCAGCCGGTGCTAGTGGAGGAGTGGAGTAATCAATGTAAGGTGGCCCTCTACGATCTGCAACCTGCCTTATAATGAAGAAGCACCTGTCGATCGACGACGGGCAGCTAGGGGACCGTACGTACATAAAATAATATATGCTCCGACGCTGACCTCCCTCGACGACGTCTAACCCTGGTAACTAAGCTAACCTCATGAGGTATGCCAAGTTACAACAAGACCCGGGTACGGGCAGGGTTTTTTTAGACCGGTCTATAGCACGGTAAGCACGACACGGTATGTCACACATATTCGTGAGTTGGATCGGTACGACACGGATGATAGAACCGTGCTGAGCCTCGTGGTTGGGCACAATGGACGGCACAACATGACATGCCTATATAGGCCGTGCTTGGGTCAGTACGACACGAAATAGGTCTGATGGGTTCGAATCAAGCACGGTACGTGACATGGTGTCCTGCTTCAACACTATGACATGATGTGGTTCGTCCTACAGCCCAGCGTTGTTGTGGCCCTCGCATGCAGAGAAATGGGAGACAATGGAGATGTCAAAAGGTGGAGAATAGAGACGGAAGAGTACATACTCACCGACAACGAGCGTACACACTGAGCCGGTGCTCCACCGTGTCACTCGCTGAGCACTCCTGCGACATCGTGCCCAGCCGTCTTCTCGCTTGCCTCACACAGCTATCGACGCCACCACTTCAAGCGTACGCTGATCTAGAACACATGAACAATCTTGACATTAGGGAGTAGATAGTATGTATGCATATCGTTACTGTATTTTTTTCTTACCAGGAGAATCTCACTCTGGGGCGTAAGTCTTTTAACGAGATAATAACTTTGAATCTATACCCAATGAATAAATAAAATTTAGTTCTTTTTACCTAAATAATTGTGTGTACCGGATCCTCACCGACGGTCGATGCTCGCTCCTCGTCATTAGTGCCGTCCACAGAGACAGATCGACGACGATAGCGTCCAATACGACAAGGTCTGGACCGGCATGGCACGACGTGCCCTGGGCCTTGCATGGACCTCGCCGGATGCGGTCGAGCCGACACGGTATGGCAAGGTGGCCGTGCCGAGCAGGCCAGGCAAGGCACACCGTAGCCCAAAGCCCGTTGGGCCTTTCGGCATAGCCCAACTCCCACCTCTAGATACAACTGTGGCTGTAAACCACGTGCCTACAAAGGAAAACAAAACTTGGGTATAGTGATAAAATTAGCAGTGAACGTCCTAATGCACTAGTAATATCTTAGTACTCCTTCCGTTTATTTTTACAAGGGCACGATTTAACTTTGTACCGTCTTCAAAGTTAAACTTTGACTGTTAATTTATTTTATAATATTTTATTCATAGCTACAAAATTATAACTATAGGAAAGTACTTTTAAATACGAATTTAATGGTATCACTTAACTTATATTATACAATCTATATATTGTTAGACTAATTATTGATCAAAGTATACAAATTTAGAATCTCAAAATATGTAGATGCCTTATAAAAATCATCAGAGTGAGTACCATCTTTCGCATGCAATTTAATACGCATGTACGACGTACATATGCGTTCTAGATTATGATTACTTGTGTAAGAAGCAACCATTTACATAGAAACATACATATACATTCATATTTGGATTCGTACCAAGGCTCATGCTAGATTAATTAAAGGTAGATGAATTATATATGCCCTCTCAAATTTCATCTTATATGTTCTTAAATGCAATAATTAACTAGTTCATTGCCCGTGCGTTGCTACGAAAAATAAATTATTAACGAAATATAAAGGTTAAGCAATAACGAAAAATTTACTACAAGATCAAACATCTATTTCTCCCGATTACAAAAGCACAAAAATTGGTTTATCAAAGGAGTATGACACTAAATTGCCTTCTGAAATAATAACAATATATTTAGTGTCTTGCCTTATCTAGAATCGAACGGGAGAGAGCAGATAATGAGAAATTTTATCTCACAACATAGCTGTAGACAACATTAGGGTGTCGGAAACTCGGAACAGTAAAATAGATTACTTGTGGTAGAGGTAGCTGCACAAGGATGCCATGAACAAATGGATCTTCATTGAATCGTGATACCAAATCCACCACTTCATCTTCAGACAGCCTGTGCAACTCGCCAACAAAGACTTTATTCCAACTTCCTCACAGCTCTTTATTTTGTATTGCACATAGGATTGAGAATCCCTTCTATCGCCTACCAATACAACAACTAGGCTAGGTACATGTCCAACTGCATTTATCATTTGACGAACTTCTTCAGTGATCTGCAACCTTATATCCTCCGCAATGGACTTGCCATCAATAATGGTCGTGGTGGACTCATAATCAACTACAAGAAAGACAAAAGTACAAGTTGACAACATTAAATCATCAGCACAAGATGCTAAACAAAAATGAGATAAAATAGCTGCTATGTCCCATGAGTTGCCAAGAACTGAAGTCTCATATTCTTTTCATGGAAGTAAAAGCTAGTCCCTTACAATGAAAGGTGTTAAATCTTGAAGTTCGCCAACAAACTTGCACCAAACAAACACAGGAATTCTGCAGCCGCCAAACAGCACTACTCTACAGCATGGCTTCAGCTTGCCTCAAGTAAATCTAAAAATTTGTAACATCCGGAAAAATATAACAAATGGAAATGAATATTTTGGATTTGAATATATTTATTTCTGAGTTTTCTTAGTGTTATTGGTTTTTATTTGGATTTTTCCTGGATTTATGCTTTGTATGAAAAGTCCAACAAATGGAATTATTAAATGGAAAATGGTAAGAAGGTAAAGAGGTAAAAGTAAATATGGGAAAAATTACCATGAGACCTTATTCATGCTCGTAAACCATTAAAACCATCCAGTAAAAATCCTAGGTGCTGAAATGTAAACAACTAAAATATTTAATCATCTCTTTTTGACTAAAAACAGTGAAGTCAGAATTAATGAAAAATATTATAAACTTATATGGAGCCAAAAAAATTACCATAGCATCCTCAGGGCATATTATGTGTCTGATAAAAATCTTAGAAATTTATCATGTCTCCAAAGCCTTTTAAAAATTCAAGAACAGAGACATTGGAAAACTGAAAATCATCATGTTAGACTTTTTATAAAATATTTACTTGAAATTTTTATGGATATATTAATAATCCAAAACTAAATTCTATAAAAATTTTGGAAAATAATTGATATGATTTATACCCTTAAATAAATAAAATACCGAAATACAAATTTTGGACATTGCACAGTGTCAGAATTTTTATAAATCAACCGTAGGGTATTTTAGCCTCAAATGTTTAATGGACAATTAAAAATATCAGTAGACCTCATTAAAAAAGTTTTGCAAATTTTAAAATTGAGTTGAGGGCTAAATTAATGCGAGTACTAGCTGTCTGGGCTGAGGCTTATCTCATTTAGCGTTCGCTCTCACTGACCAGTGGGCCCCACGGCATACGGGCCCAGTTCGTGGCGCAAGGCGGTGCCGAAACGCTCTCGCTGACCGGTGGACCCCGGGCCCAGCTGTCAGTCGCGCACGCCGAGCCTTACCGCCTCTATGCCTCAGCGCAAATCCCGCTGAGCCGCACTCGTGCGTCGCCACGGCTTGTCCTCGGCCTGTCCACGCCATGCCTTGACCATACCGCGCTGTCCCGAGCTCCCAAAAGAACCGCGCGCCACTTCGCCGAGCCATCCAGAGCCGCCGCAACGTGGGGGTTGTGTTCAAACACTAGGGAGACCGACTCCCTTGGCTATAAATACCTCGTGCATGTCGCATTGAGGCCCTTCACTCCTTTGCTCTTCGCTTGAACCCAACAATCATCCGGTTTTCTTCCTCCTCGTCGTTCTCTCGCAGAAGCCAGAAAAAGGGGGAAACGGTGAAGCAAGCCATTTAGGCATTAATTCTTGAAATTTCCTTGTCCCAGAGCTTCGCCACATATTATAGAATACTGATCAATCTTTATTTTCACTTCTTCTCGCCTGCAGTTCATCTTCTCCCTGGCCTACGATCGTTGGCAGTCATCCTCCGAGTTTCTTCGACCGTACCAACAGGTGAAATGAAACCCCTAGGACTCATTGGTACTTTAGAAGCGCTGGCCTGATGAAAAGATGGCCAGCGGCGAGCTTTTGCTTGCTCAGCAGTGGCGCCGCCGCACCCTTGCGGTGGCGACCACCTTCCCGGCCATTCTTCGGCGAATGGGTACCACCCCTAGGTGCGCCTCGGTGCACTGATGCTCACGGTGTTGCCCGTTCCGCCGCGGCGGAGCTAGTTCGCCACCGGCGAGCTCAACTCTGTGAGCCCTATTTTGTGCCACCGACCGTTGAGTCCGGCTTGTCAGTCGCTCAGTGGTTGTGCGCGCGCCGCGTGGTCGCTGGCAGGTGGGCCCCAGTCGTCAGTCTCTAGGCCATTCTTGCGTGCGCGCCTGTGCGATCGCTAATGAGCGGGGCCGGTTTGTCAGTCAAACGGAGCTGGTTCAAACGCGCCAGTGCACCAGAATCCAAAAAAACCATTTTCCGACTGAGAAAACGTATTTATGGATTTTAGCTGATTTTCAGAAACCGAACTAATTCATTTGTCCATAACTTTTGAATTATAGCTCCAAAATTAGTGAAATAAAATTCTATATTCGTGTAAAATCAAGTTATTTCAGAATATGCAAAAATATTTTGAAAACCATCTCTGGGTAATTTTTAAATTCAAATTTGAATAAAGAGGCTAAAGATATGCTTTATATAAAATTTCTGCAAATAAGCTTAGAAGTTAATGAAACTAATTTTTCTAGGATCCTTATGTCTCCAGGAATCCAAATATATATAATATTTATTTTTCATGCATGTTTGAATCATTTTCTATTTAGGTCTTGCTTTCAATACACTAAGGATTTAAATATGTATAATTGTATGAAAAGAATATGGAATAAGTAAAAATTCATTTCCTGAATACTAGAGTGGCAGTAGAATAATTTAACTTGCCAAAATAACTAAGGATTAGACTTGTTGTGAACTACCATTAGAAATATGAAGTAACCTTTGTGCCAAATGCAATCGCACATATATATATGCATATATATGTTCATAGGAAATTAAATAATTAGGATATAGATTAATTGGTTTCAAGCCATGAGCAAACCTAGTATCAAAGCTTAATAAGATTTAGTGCAATCAATCAACCCCTTTATCTTATGTTTTAAATTTTGTTAGTTTAGATAATTTTAGCATCTATAATTCGAAGTTATAAATATAAGAATTCACAATTTTAACCTCTTGAATTCGTAATTTTAAGAATAAATAATCTATAAGAAAACCCACGTTTGTTCATCGTAAAAGTCATTAACTTTGTGAACGTGAAATTATTTTAATCATAAAGTCTTAAAAATTTATAAACCAACCTCTAAGATATACCCTTGTTTTTTGCAGTTAATCTTTATTTGGTTTACTGTCTGTTTCCTTTTTGTCCTTATTGAAATTTGATATTTGCTATCTTCCCGTTTGGTCGACGTGTAGAGTCTGACGTGCTCGAGGAAGAAGACGACTCCGTCGCAGATCCAGATCCTGACCTAGACAGCGAGTTGCAAGGCAAGCAACCCCTTGAGCATATTGAGCCTGATAATTTACCTACATTATGTTGTTTTTGTCTATGCACTATGTATCCGGATAATTCTCCATAGAATTGCTAATTTGGGTTGGAGTTGTAGTTAATCCTGTGAATTATGGTTTACCTAAATCTGTATGAACATGTGAACCTTGTAAACCTTAGTTTGAACTAGACATGCTTAATGTCATTTTGGGTATAACTGCTAGCGTAATATTCCTGCTTAAGCTACTTGTCGTATGTTTTCAGTCCTTTCAAAGAATGTATGGTCCTCATTTGGAAAAAAGGTTGCTGGTACTTGGTTAAAAACCCAAAATAAAACTATGATTTGATGCGGGCGAATATTGGCAATAGCCGGTGGTGCAAAGGGAATTGCACGTAGTGTAGGGTGGAGTATCGCCCGTGTCGGATTAAGGACCGAGCAATGGGACGCTATAGATCCAAGAATTTCGTACAACCACGGGGACTGGTGTGGGACAGTCTGAGCCTATTAAGTTATTTGGATGTGGCTTTGCATCTAAGGAAGGCGGGAGTATAGCGGGAGCTTTCCGGTCAGGACTGCTTGTGAGGGGCTTCCACACCGAACTTTTCTAACCCTCGGTATGGGTAAATACATACCCGCGCAATGGTGTACGCCTCGTCATGAAACAGAAATGGATGTTGTGTTGCGTGAAAGGAACCACGTCTTGTGTGTGTGTGTTTCTGTTTTATGATGAGGGTTAACGTCCCGGGCTGGTTCAAAGCCATGTCCAAGAAATGTAACGGCTCTGTATGATCTCCTTGCCGACACACCAAAGGAAGTGTGTTAATATGGCCTGGCAAAAGAGGTTGATCATTCCCTGTGGGTAAAGTTGTACACCTCTGCAGAGTGTAAGATCTAATCGATTAGCCGCGTCCACGGTCAATGACACTTGGTGAAGTCATTCCAATGTTAGAGTTTTTGTATTTTCTGGAAAGATGGGTTTGGGATGGAAACCAATTTTGCAACTAGCTTTTGTGTCAAAGGATTGACACCGTGGATCTTCGCTTTCGGGTAGACTGAGTTGGAAGACCTAAATAATTGCTTATCACTTTATATTCAATTGCCTGTTTAAAAATGTGATGTTTCAATCTATTATGTTTATACTTTTAAATGGTTATGCAACTGCAAAATAACCTTTGACCTGCCTTGTTTAGCCTGCATAATTACTTAATTACATTTGTCAAACACTATAAGTCTTGCCGAGTACCAATGTACTCAATCTTGCATCTGCTGTCTCAGAGGACGAAGCCTGCGAAGTGCCAGACGATTCTTGCTTTCACGCAGGGCACGGGGTATTTGACGATGATTTCCCCTAGGTTTGCCGAGTCAGTTGCCTGAGGGTTAGTGGGCAAACCGCAAGGCTTTTGGAGTTCTTTAACTCTCTATTTTTCGATGTTCAGTCTTTGTAAATTTTAAACTCTGTATAATTATTTCTGCTTGTAATGCATGCTTATCAGTTTAATATCTTGTGGTTGTGATATGAATGCTGTAAACATGTGAGTGCTAGCCACTGATCATGGGACTAGTACAGTAATCACATGAAGGTTCCTGTTTGCAAGAACGGGGTCTCACAAAATTTAATTTCCCCCACTGAATCCGCCCATTGTTTGGTGCTTACAAGTTACACCAACCAAGTCAATACATCTAACATTGAGTAGTATCAGACAGCTACTGAGGAACATCCAGTTGTATTTCATTTGATTTTACATTTCGATCTGCTAATGCTTCCACTTTCAGAGGCCAGAGCTCCAAACTTTTTTCTCTATCATTAGCATCAGCATGGCTTTCAACACTAAACTACTACAGGATCTAGACAAGGATTCTGCACTAATTACACGAAATGACCGCATGGGCCACTGCATCAAAGGACCTGAAACGCGTTCTCACAATTTATGTCTAATCCCAAGAACATTTAAAACTTTTTACAGCACATCCCGCACGCCCAGAAAGACCGCACCTTTAACCAAAGTTTAGTAAAGCCGTAAGCCCCGCTCACCTCCGGTGCCTCGCAGAGGAGGCGGCCGCACCGCGGAGCACGGGACGGGTCCCAAATGTCGAGGAAGTCCGGTCCAAGAAGGCGGGCTGCTACTGGTCCTCCTCCGCGTCCCCGCCTTCTCCTCCTTCGCTGCGGCGGTAACCTCGAGGAGCCCGCGCGTAGCAAGAGAGATCAAGGAGGCACGCGGCGCAGAGCAGCGGCGAGCAAGGCCACGACGGCAGCGCCCATCTTCGTCAAATCTCTTTGTCGCAGGTGGCGTGAGGAGGAAGAGGTGGTCAGGCAGAGCGAAAACGAAGCATTGTTTTTTTTTGTCGGTCCGTTTTTTATGTAGTGGTTATTTTTATAGACGTGGATTGAGGTGTGGAGAACGGATGGTTACCAACTCCAAATTAGAAGTAGTAGAGATACAACCATTTGCACCTTGATTAGCAGAAAAACAAATAGCTAACCAAATATGAAAGTATATATAAATCTAAAAGCGATAGATTCAATCGTTTATTATAATCAACAGCAAATACGTACGTACACGAAACTGCGATACAAAGCGGAGCCTCAAGCTGATGCAGTTTATAAACTTGTGTTAATGACAGTAGTCTAGCTCCTCTAGCTAGGATGTTCTAGTTTACCTAGCTAGCTTAGGGATGCTCTAATTAAAAAGGAAAACCAAACGTGCACGTTGCTGATTAATTTACGACATAACTGTGTCGAGTCGACGTAGGATTAAATGGGGGTGTGAAGCTCTTTTTCGTCCCTTCAATACCTTGTTCCCCCCCACGGTGGTCCTAATCACATGAATTCATGACATCATACATATCGATCGATCGACCACAAACAAATTACTAACATCTAAACACAATTAAGCCGCGAGCTGAGTCCTTCAATTTCTCTCCAATCGATCTACTCCTGCTGCCCATCCAAATTAAGCACATCGATATATCGCATGCGTCTCAATAACTCGATCGATCGTTGCCTGCAAAGTTATTCAGGCTAGCTTCGTCTTCCTATATTCTTATTATTTTTCAAGCTTCGGCCGCAGAATCGAAGGAATTGGCCGGCTTGGAATGAGCTCGATCGATGATCTTTCTCTGCGTCTTCATGACATGCACCCAAACTAAATACGACTAGCGTCCTAGCACTGCTTAATTAGCGCATTATTAATCCACAGTGGTTAACACATATAAGCATCTTCTTTCTATATATAGATGTGTGTACGAAGATCGATCAAAGAGAGTACGTCGTGCAGGAGGCACGTGGGATTATAAATAAGAAAAAAGCGACCGCTGGCCATTAAACAGGGCAACGATCGAGCTGAGTGACGTGGAACCGCCAACGCCCACGAGACGCAAGTACAGCAGATGCACGAACATCGATCTAATCTTGGGTGGCATATACAGTACTTAGCTGCTCTCTTTACGTTTATAAGATTTATTTTTTAATAATCTTGTTTATAAATATAAAGTGTTTTTCGTATTCTAATATAAAATTAGTGTGATGTTACTGATATAAACCATAAATAAATATTCATCTTTATTTTATATTCTCTACATGCATATATTGAATATTGTGCTTAGTGATACTAATTAGAAGTAATCTAGTCGTTTCCAATATCTTTTTGGTCTATGTGCCAAGAGAAATACGTCTTATAAATTTGGACGGAGTGAGTACTTAGTTGTTACATGCAGTAGGTAATGTGAGTAACAATGGAGGCGTAGGCTCTTGCATATTTGCAATTAATCTAGCTACAGGGGGTTCATGATCTCATGTAACAAATTAAAGCAGACTAATCAAAAGTGGGATACTGATTGATCTTATTGTGATCCACAAAAATAGGCATGGATGGTAGGTAGCATTAGATTTTGTTTCGTTGTTTTCCAATTTTAATAAGAGACATGGCTGGAGTGAAGGCACATTGCTTACCTTGTCCAATTTAACGGGGGCCTGATCACTGTGCCTATGCGTGTGTAGGCCTTGTAAATAGTCTTGGATGAGGTGGACCTACTTGCATGCACAATATGATACTAGTACTCCCTCCAGTCACAAATAGTCGTCGTTTTGGGTATAAGTAGAGTCAAACTTTCAAAAATTTGACTGTCAGCATCTTTTTAAATATTTAAGTTGGATACATGAAAAATCATAATTTTAGATTAATCTCGAAATGTAATTTCGTAATATTATAATTTTATTAGACTTTATAAATATATTATAATATAAATCAGTGGCCAAAGTTATGTTTTGAAGACCACACGTTGATATCCAAAACAACAACTATTTGTAATTGAGGAAGTATTTCTTAATAACTACAAAATGCTTACATTTAAGCTGGACCATTTACTGACATGGGAGGATCACAGCCATATATAGCTAGATTAACGAAGAAGATTAAGAGAACCCTACTGGGTATGCAGTGGTCGATCGTACAATGGTGCGAACCTATCACCCAAGTTCGTCTGCGCCCCATGAACTAATTCAGGCTTTACATTCGAGCAGGATTAGCATGGGCAGGTGGAAGAGTGGGGTGGATGGACGGAGGAGATGGAGATGTGAAACAAATTTTACAAGGTTTTCTTAAATATTTTTTTTTCCAAGTCACTCCAATACTTTCATGAGCAGTGTTTCAATGATTTCCCTCTCAATACAAGTTGCACAAATTTTGAAGCAAACGAAAAGATAAATAATCACTATCTACCTTTCATTCATACTTTAATATTTATGTAACTGTAAAAAAATAAAAGTATGGAAGCACCTCTCTACTTTTATTATAGCAATGTAGATATAGAAAAACTGAGTACTTTTTTTCTTGAAACTTGATTTTGAAAGATTATCTCTGGAATTAATCACTACTATATTTTTATTTCCTACATATATTGCAAATGAAATGACCTGGCAAATTAAGTTTGATGAGTCATTTGGGTTTGAGCTGAGTCTCCCTCACCTCTTAAGTGAATGGCAGAGCTACCACTCGAGTAATTAAGTATGTATGAGAATATAAGATAAAAAAGAAAAATATCAAGGGTGGGAATGGCATGGGGAAATGTCTACGGCAGCAATGTAGCTACATCAGTAGAGAGGGAAAAGCGGTGGTAGGAGGTGGGAAGGTGGAAAGTGGGGTGGATGGGAGTATGGGATGAGATTAGGTATGACAATTGTGTTCGATTATCCGCTTGCCCGTGGTAAATACCCTCATGGAGTCGAGCTAGACATGGGGCATTTTCTTTGTCCACAGGCATGGCAATTCTCTACCCGTCAGGCAGAGAGGCATGGGTGAGCTCTACCCATACCCACTTCGCCTGTTTACCTGCCAACCACACTAGTAAGTAGACCCACAGAGGAAACCCTAGACATCACATAGCCTAACACGACCACCCTATTAGTCGCATCCATCCCATCCCCAAGCCCTCTTATCTCTCTCCAACACTCCCTCCCTCCTCATGCCGTCCTTGTCCTCCACCTCAACGCCCCGCCCGCCTAACAGTTGCACCACTCCTCATTATCGCTGCCTCCCCAATCCATAGACTATCGATGGCTGCCTCGCCTTCAACGCCTACTCCTCCACCGTCCACCTCCCCTTCGATGCCTTCTTCGGCCTCCCCCTTAAGGTGGCACCGCCGTTGCTGTCAGGATTTGACGATGCACCGCGCCGCCAACGGGATTTGGCAACACGCTCTAGTGGATGCACCACCACCACCATCAGGATCCAATGAGGTGCTGCTACCATCGGGATCTAGTGGACGCAACATCATCCAGCCACTCACCAACCACCAACATATCTCACCGATGCCAAACCATCCCGTCGATGTTGCTGATGCCGGTGGCTGCCCCGACTCCCTTGGTCCCTCTTCCCTCACCGTCGGGATCCAGTAGACACACCACTACCTCAACGAGTTGCTGCTGGGATCTAGTGGATACACCACTGCCGCCGTTGAGATCCAACAAGGCACCATCACCCCCAGCCAGTCACAAGTTCGTTACCCTATCCATCTCCACATCTCCTTTGCTCTTATGTTTCTTGCATTAGGTGGTGTTTCTTTGCAAATTGATGCACAAACACTAAAGAACTCTTAATATTTATCTTAGATTTGTTTTTCTTTGCTACTTGATTGTTGAACTAACCCAAATACTGGTTGTTTGTTGCTGTCATATGCATTTTTGGCTTTGTGATTAATTATTGATTGAATGAAATGGTGTGGCCTAGCAGGCTCACAGGCATGCCCGTAGGCATCGGGCACCAGCGGGCGACAAGCATTTGCGAGGTTCTTTGCCCATCACCTTTAGCAGGCATGCCCGTGGGCGGGAAAGAGTCTAATAGGCATGAGTATAGACGAGCACTACCCATGCCTACCGTGTCCGATTGCCATCCCTAGATGAGATAGGAGATAGAGATGTGAAAAAAAGGGTTTTAAGTAGATTTTGGTAAATATTGTCTTTACCCGAGTCACTCCGTATGTACTTTTATTATCGCAACGTGGAGACAGAAAAGTTGAATAATTTTTATTTCTTGAAACTTGGTTTCCATCACCACTGTATTTTATTTTCTACATACATCGCGGAACGGTATGCCTGGACAAATTAAGGTTGAGAGTCATGCGTGACGACTTGCATGCTAGGGAGCCCTTAAATTTCACACAGTAGCTAGGAGGCAGTACACCTCTATCTAGTCCTTGCTTTAAGGTGTGGGCCGGGTCAATTTCTATGATTCATGTGATGTTGTTGACAGAAAGAGAAAGCATATAGATCGACCAGCTAGAAAGTGAAAAAAAAAATCATCAGACAGTAGCGTCAGAGGGGTAGACGACAGCAAGTGAAAAGGAGGTCACTCCCATTCACCTCTCTCCTCTATATATACACACAAACACAGATCCTCACACGCTTCATGAGACACTGCACTGCCAGAACTCAGAAGCTTCGCTAGCTAGCAGAGCAGGCACAAGAGAGGGGCAAGGAGCTAGAAATCAAGGGATCAGATCAAGAGATATAGAGAAGAGAAGCAAGAGATCGAGGAAGCTGGGGTGAATTATTGGTGATGGGGAGGCCGCCGTGCTGCGACAAGGTAGGGATCAAGAAGGGGCCATGGACGCCGGAGGAGGACATCATCCTGGTGTCCTACATCCAGGAGCACGGCCCCGGCAACTGGAGGGCGGTGCCCATCAACACCGGCCTCATGCGCTGCAGCAAGAGCTGCCGCCTGCGCTGGACCAACTACCTCCGGCCGGGGATCAAGCGCGGCAACTTCACGCCGCACGAGGAGGGCATCATCATCCACCTCCAGTCCTTGCTAGGCAACAGGTACTAGCTACTCGATCCGGTTCTTCATGCATGTGAACTGCTGCATATATGGTGATTAATCAGCAGCTTAATTCCATCGAACTCTTTCGGTGCATGTGAATGCGTGTGCAGATGGGCGGCGATCGCGTCTTACCTCCCACAGAGGACGGACAACGACATCAAGAACTACTGGAACACGCACCTCAAGAAGAAGCTCAAGAAGCACCAAGCCATGGGCGCTATCTTCGCATCCTCCTCCTCGGCTGAATCAGCCAACCCCACCGCCGCCGGCCATGTCCTCGACCACCATGATCACCACATGATCGCTGCTTCCAACTCCAAGGTCGACAGCTACGCCCAAGGAGCAGCCTGCAGCAATCCGGAGGTCAGTCAGATGATCACCAGGCGCTCGCCGTTCGCCACCGGCTCGGTCGACGCCGACTGCTCCTCATCGTCCTACGCCTCCAGCATGGACAACATATCCAAGCTGCTCAACGGCTTCATGAAGAGCTCCCCACCGCAGAATGGCGCCACCGACATCAAGCCAGCTGGCATCATTGATGTCAACCCTTTGCTGTCGTTCGACCGCATGTCAGGCACCGGTGCCGAGCTGACCTTCCCCGCCGTGCAGCAGCAGCAACAGCCGGCGTCGTTACTGGAACAGTGCAGTTACGATGATATTGAGACCAAGCAGCAGCATCAGGCACCACTGTCTTCGATCGAGAAGTGGCTGTTTGATGAGGCCGCAGAGCAGGTCGCCGACCTGATGGACCTCTCCGACGGCTGCTGCTCCGTTCCAATGCTCTTCTAGAAGCTGAAAGAAAGAATTAGCGTCGGTCCATATACATATCAATATATATTAGCTAGGTTAATTGTCGTTACTTGGTACTTCAAGCTAGGAGGTAGCTATATCCATGCATACATATGAAACACAATTATACTAGTCAAACCCCCGATCGTGTGATCAGTGCCGCCATCAAGTTAAAGAAACGTTACTGACACCGCATTTGACAGTGGCATCAAAAGTCAGAAAAATAAGAGGATAACAACAGGAATTAACAGGCAGTGTGACTATCATCTGTAAGCATGATATAACAAAGGTTTTCTGTGCTTGATTTTATTTTTATTTTTCTGTTACTTATGTTGAGGTAATTCAGCTTAGCCAATGTGGCGTTGAATTGTACGGACTATAAAGTAATGATACACAATTAAATTTTTGTCTGAAATGGAGAAAGCTTCTGTCTTTGTCTGAGGTTGGAGTGGACTCTGCAATGACTTTACTATTTCTCCTTATGTACAGTGTGACATATGAATGCTACCAAAAACTTGCTAGTAGAAAAACGCTGCAGAGAGAGAAGCAGCAGAGGAAGCTCTGTCTCTGTCGGCAACGGCAGATGGTCCCCGATCACATTAAGTGCACAAAGAAAACCAACTCCCAAAATTCAATTTTTAGCCTAGTTTCTCTTATTTAATTAGTGCAAAAATAATTATTTCTCTATAGATGGTTATATGCTTTTTTTTACGATAAACAATAGGAGAGGGCCCTACTGATATTTAATATTAATTAATATATAATACATAATTACATAAAAGATCCACGGGATTCAAAAAAACTTCTTACACGGGTTAGCTACTACTCAAGACAACCAATTACAAAATGAACTAACACATTTAATTTCTACTAATCTAGCTTTCCAAAGCATCAACCATCTTAGAAGAGGTTCTGAACTTCAACGACTCCAAATTCATTAACAGTAATCTCTTCCATCTGAATTTGTTGGGGATAATTTTCTAAAAAAATGCACTTATTTATTTGAATACATATGTTCTAGCAACCTAAAGTAATAAGTTCATTGACGAATATTTGTGCAGATCCAACTTGTGACTTAGCAAGAGACAGAATGCCCATAATCTCTAAATAAGTATTCCAATTGATTTGAATTAAATTCCAACAATCCTTGCTAAATTGGCACTCAAAGAAAAGATATATCCACTCCTCCAAAACTTGATTGTTACAGAAAACACGGTGAACATCAACTTTAAAGTTTTTTCCAAAGCATCATATCCCTGATGTTAATTTTCCTATAAAGAAGAATCCATAAGAATACTCTATGTTTTAGCATGTATTTATTTTCCCAAATCTACTGAAAAATGGGAGAAACTTGCAAATTTCTAGAGAGAGCCAAATAAGTCTTCTTTGTTAAAAATGATTTTGAGCCCCAATTGTATGACTGAGTCCTGATTGCTACCAAAATTCACCAGAGATTGTCTCACCTACAATTCTTCAAGTTGACCAAAAGCAATTTCTGATAAGGGAGAATAAAAAGCTTGATATGAATCCTCCAGCGAAAGGAAGTCTAGAACTAGCATAATAATATAAGAGTAGAGCTAGGGATAATCTTCTCTCAAAATTGAGTTAAAGCCATAAGTCCTCCCAAAACAGAAATGATTTACCATTACCTAACTCAGGCCTAGCAATAGCATTAAACCAATTGTTTTAAAACATCCCTTCCACCAAAATGAACCTTTGCCACTATCAGCAAAGGAACCGAGCTTCTGTAGTATGGCCAATGGCGGATCTACTGTTGGGGCGGGTTGGGGCGCCAGCCCCACCTCCGGCCGGCGACGGAACCCCCCCCCCCCTCCCCCATCGCCGGCGGTTCCCCTCCCCCGTATGGCCGTATCCTTGGTCGCCCGCTCAGTGAAGTTCAGAACAATCGAACAAGGAAAAAAAAGGCTTGTGCATGGGCTTAATTAGACATGGGCCAATGGGCTTACCGACACCATAGTCCGTATAGTACTGTACTCGCAGTCGGCCCGCCTGAGCATCGCCTCTTCTGTAGCTCCGCTGCCGCACAGGAGAGGAAAGAAGGCGAGCCTCGCGCGAGCCGATCCGACTCGAGGACGAGGCTGCGCAGCGAAGCGAGGCGGGCGCCGCGGCCGGTCCGGCAAAGCGCCAGCGGCGAGGGCGGGGCCACGAGGCGCCGCCACGCCGGTCCTGGGCAGCGGCCAGCGGCGAGGCGAGGGCGGGTCGCGAGGCGCCGCCGCCGCGGTCCGGCAGCGGCCAGCAGCGAGGCGGGGCCCGAGGCGCCGCCGGCGCCGGGCGGGCCTGGGCCGTCCAACGGCCGGCCTTCGGCGAGGGCGAGGGCCGAGGAGTTGCCAGCTCGCTGGCCGGTCGTCGATTCGCCGGACGCCGGGACACGAGCCGGACGCCCGAACGCCAGAGCCCAGAGCCAGTCGTTGTCTCGCTGAGTGCCTGAGTCTGAGTGAGTCGCCAGAGGAAGAAGAGGAACTGAGGAAGAGAGAAATCAAGAAAGGGAAGCTGAGTGCCTGAGAGGCTGAGACGCCAGTGGCTTTGCTCGGTTTGATCGCCAGTTCGCCACGCCACTCGCCCACTCGCCAGGCAGCTGTCGCATATTGATTGGGGGACCAGACACCAGTAGACGCCCACTCTCTGCTGCAAATTGCTGGTATAAAAAATTGTCTCACTCCTACGCCCCTAACGCATTTTTTATGATCATCGATACACAGGAAAAATGGCTAATCTTTATTCTATTGACTAGTAGATTCTTTTTTATCTCTTTAATTTAATTTAATTTATTGCAGCAAGTCGGCAAACTAAATTGCAAAAAATGGAGAACCAAACGTTGTACACTTTTTTCCGACGAAATGCAAGAACTAGTGACCCACGAACCAACGAGAGCAACACATCTCAGCATATTTTTAATCCCAATGAAATTGTTGCTGATCCAGCGCATCGCAAACAAATTGAAACTTATCCTAAAGAGATTAGAGATCAAGTGAGGAGAGCATATATGTTGAAGGGTCCGACTCAACCAATCGGGTATACTTTTCCAAAGAAGATTCAACATGGAGAATCAAGATCATTTCAAGAATCATGGTACAAGAAGTTCGATTGGTTAGAATATAGTATAGAAAAGGATGCCGCCTTTTGTTTCTATTGCTTTCTTTTTATAAGTGTTTACAAATTAAAATTGCATCACTGAGTTTTATATTTTTATCTACAGGTCAAATGGTCGATGATCCGTCCTCACATATTTATGTCTTTCTATCCATTAGTAAGGTATTACACTTGTTATATTTTGATTATTCACTTTGTTTCCTTCCTATTTATGTGTGAATTTGGAATTTGGTTGGCAATAGATCAGTAGATGTATCATTAGTATGTTTATTTTGAGTTACAACTTCGACATAGGAGCCCCCTCTATTTTCATCCTAGATTCGCCACTGAGTATGGCTGCCATAAAAATTTAACCTAAGGAATGTCCCTCTTATTTTAAAACTTACATAAAGATTTCATAGGTAAAACTTCATTTTGCCTTTTAATATTGATAACTCCTAGTCCTTCAGACTTTTTGGAAAACAAACTGTATTTCAGGCAACTAAACAGGAACCTACCTGTACAAAAGAGACACCTTTCCAGGATGGTTATATGCTTACAAAGGAGAATTGCACAAGTTATAAAGATAATATTTATTAAGGAAGCACCTTTTGAGGAAAGATCCGCATATTTTTGCAAAGATTGTGCAAAATTTTACATCGATGGTGCTAGCTAGCCATCAACATCAGTGGAAATGCATTATTAGTTTGTTACACATCAAATTAAGCATTACGAAGTGCTACAAAGAATAGACATTAATATCCAGGAAAATGCTTTAATGCAAGATTAGGACAAGGGCTGTTGTGTCCCTCTGTTACACGTCCTTTTTATATCAGCTGCAGAATCATCTGTTTCTAATGCAGTGTAAAAAAGTACAAACTTCATATGTGTATTAGATCGCAGTTTAGATCGGAGAAAAACCTGGCTTGGCTGAGCAAGCGTAAGCTGATCAAATCTCAAGATTTTCTGCTGGTTGGAAGCCTAGACTGGCTTGGTAATTCAACTGCCTGACCTGATCCAGCTAGCTTGGTCCAGCAATATGTTTCAGATCAGGTCAGGTTGGACCCAGAATCGGCCCGACCAGGCAAGATTTTTCCTGGCCCAATCACACCATGAGAAGCATAATCCTTATCATGGAGTTCTTCAACCAATGGCAGGGCGTTAATCTTCCGTTTTGCCAGAAAAGAAGCATCATGATCAGCCTTATCATTTTAGGAAGAACAAACTCTGCATACTCTGCGATGGTTCAAACTTAAAAATATGAAACACCATCTGTATGTAATTAAAGTTACTAAACTCTATATACATATATTGCATGAAAGATAAAATCCAGGTCATAATTACATTATGTTTAAGCCACGTTTGTATATGAAGTCATGTTACCTGCATACCTTCAGAGGTCAGAACATGATGAGTATCGACTACTAGTATACATGTCAATCTCCATATAACCATCACAGTACAGGAGGGGGCCACAGTACCATATGTGGCACGTGTAATTTAAGCGTGCCAATAGAGTGTGCCAGGGCAACCAACCAGCAGATAGCAATTAAGTGCAAAACATCGATTTGTGTTACCTCCGTGGAGTACACAGACGAGCTCCATTGACCCTTCATGGAAACTTCTTGTAGCACAGCAAAGGTACCAGTGTTCTCAAACAGCTATTTGCATATCTATTTTGCAACAGCAGTAAAACTGATGTTAGTTCTCAAAATGGAAGTAATCTGACCAAAACCATTCCTAAAATTCTGATGGGCAGATCACTCTGACCAGTGACCACTCATCGACCAACACAACATTTTTTTTCTTTCTTTCATTCCAAAGAACATTGAAGTCTTTGTGCAAAGCTATACCTTAAGTAGTTTGTCAACACCAACAGCAAAAATGATCTGTATGTGTTGAGGATGTCGATTCATTTTTTTTTTTTTGCCTGCTTTGGCTGTATGGGCGAATTCACTCTGTACTACATCGTCAATAGCAGACATAAGTTGCCATCTTCTTTCTTTCAGCATAAAGGCGCAGACTGAAAGTTGAACCATGTTATCAGTAATTGGACCCTAATAGATATCCTCAGGAGTAAGTATACAGGACATTTGAAAGTGACACATACAATAGTGTAAGGATAATGTCGTCATCAATTATTTAATTCCTCTTTAATAGAGAGGTGATGTAAGAAGGGAAGATCTAAAGACAAACAGTGTTATGCATGAATCTTTGAATTGACAAACAATTGTAGGTGACTCAAGCAAACTTCCCAGTCCAGTTTTGTAAAAAAATTATTTATCTGTAACAAGGTTATGATGTGAATCTACACTACAATTGACGAAAACATGACTAAGCTTTAAAACAGCGCCGATTAAAAAAGATTTTAACTAGTGTCATATAAACACAACTTGCAGTTTTTTCATTGATTCTCATTTAATCTATCAAAAACATACATTTATAAGACCTACGAGTATCTTTATGTACAAAAACAGATCTAGTATGTCATGTTTCAGTGTTACAATAACATGGCAGGCTTATTTTTTCCTGAGAGAAGCAATGATACTTACTGGTTTTGAGTTGATTGCTGGTGGTTCATAAAACCATAGTACACAAAACTCCAAATTCAACCAGTTCTTTTAAAAAAACAAGGATAATGACATTCATATTTTTATATTTTTAATATGTGCAAAATGATGTGTTCATGGAATAACAAAGGTAATGTCGGGGATCGGTACCCTCGCCACGTGTAAGCATCCCCCGGGTCCCGTGGCAGTTTCCCACGAGCTCGGGGGCTTGTCTCCGACCTAGAGGATGCTCTCCCCCAGCCCGGGCTCGAGTCCAACGAGCTCGGGATTGAGCGCAAGGACAGGGATTCGGCTCGACCTCAACGCTAGGGGTGAAAACGGGTCGGATACGGGCGGATATTGCTCTTCCCGTATCCTAACCCATATTTTTTTCCGGATTCGGAACCGGATACGGGCTAACCGGATACGGATACGGATTCGGGTTATTCGGGATACGGATACGGAACGAATATGTGACGGATTCGGGTCGGAAACGGATAAAGATATACGGATAATGCAAGCATATATAGAGTAATATATATTGAATTAAAACCATACGAATACATGACTATAGTAACAAATTATATATCAATTAAATTCAACAAACTTCGTAGAAAGAATATGCTATTTGAGGATTAATAGAATCAACTAATTGTTAATATAAATGGGTGAAATGGAAAAAATGATGAAAATGGTGGGCCTTGCGATATCCGAATAGGAAAATCCGAATATCCGATCCGATATCCGAATAGGAAAAATCCGAATATCCGAATAGAAAAAATCCGAATATCCGAATCCCGTCCCGTATTTACCGGATATTGGATGCTCCGGATCCGATCCCGAATCCGGATTCAAGTATCCGGATCCGGTCCCGGATTCGACCATATAGTAAAATCCGGTCCCGGATCCGGTCCCGGATCGGGCGGGAGATATCCGACCCGTTTTCATCCCTACTCAACGCCATGACCTCACACCTCCCGGGGTAAACGGCATTTGTAATAATTTGTCTATCTCGTGTAAGAACTCTCCCATGCGTGGGAATCAGTGCCAAACCTGCTCCTGCGCGGGAACTAGGGCCAAACAACTCCCGTCAACTCTCAACGACTACCGTCATCTCTCAGCGACTCCTGTCGACTCACCACGGTCACCTGACGTCAGCTTCGCGACCAGGTGGCGCAAGCTCCCAGAGGGCTATAAAGGCAGGGGATCACCCCGACCTAGAGGGAGGGAGGGGCCCCCCCGAAGGAAAACGACACTTCCAGTCAAAACACTTAGACCTCGAGAAGAGACACTCCCGCTTGTATTCTCCCACCGAGCTTCATATACATCTTTCGCCTCAGGGCAAGACTGGAGTAGAGCTGTTACCCGACCTCGGGGGCTCGAACCAGTATAAACCTCGTGTCCATCGCTTCTTCCCCGACATACATCCCGCGACGCGCGCCATTCCTGAACGAGCACGGCCTCGGGCCTCGCCCTCACACGATCTACTCACATCCCCTCCTCTGCGGTCGGCGGTTCCGATCGTCGACAGGTAACAACACACAAAACCAGTATGAATCTTCTAGAAACATATAGAATAACTGGGAATCATTCAGTGGAAATTAAGCTCTTGTTTGACAAGTCCCAGCCCTTGCTAGAAAAATCAAGGAATTGGTGATAACTAACCACTAACCAGAAAGCTCCTGGAAAAGTTTATGACCATACCAAAAAAACTACTAAGTTACATTTTTTTAAGTGACAAACTAAAATTAGAATCAACTTACTATGTGTTTGCAGTTAAAATTACAGTAACATGCATAGTTAATGTTGTGAGGTTTAGAATTCAAAATAACTTTGTTGGTATAATAATCACCCATTAATGTAGGTACTCGATGGTCCTGATTTTCCTTGATTAAAGGTGATCTATACGGAGGGAACATTGCACAGGCACATGGCACTTAATTAGAGACTGATAAAAGCATATCTGTCGATGGAAAATTGTGACAATAAAGGGTACCAAATCGTTCATTCTTGGAGACTAGATTAGTTAAAACTAGTGAGTATAACCACTTAAATGCTTAAAACACTTTCCAAACTATTAAATCTGCGATTAAAAGAGATATAACTTGGAGGGGAAAAAGCACTTCCATTGAAAAATCATCCAACTATTCAAAGCATGACTAAAACCAATTGTGCAAACTATACACAGTTACTGATACAAATGTAAAGAGCATGGGGTATACATTACAAGAGAACACCCTGCGCTACTAGTTCCAAAGGTTGTCTCAACAAGGGCACCCTCAGACAGTGCTGTAACTTGTTCATATCTTAGTTCACATGAAAGTGCTAGCGCACAACATAATCATAACATAGAGTTAGTCGCTTACCTCCCAACTACTAACCAAACTGGCACTGCAAGGACCAGCTCAGCCAGCCAATTCTTTTGTTGTTGAGCAAAGGGCACCACAGCCACTGTCTTCATCATCCTCCAAAAATATTATTTTATTTGTCACATCGTAGGCACATCTATATTTATTAGAGACAATTTTGTAACCAAATATTTAATGCAGATTTTCCCCACCAGCGTGCTATCAATTGGCTTGATATGGTGTTGAAGAGGCTATGAAACATGCCACATTGCCTGCTATATTTTCTGGCTAATTTGTCAAGGTCCTATGCAATACGCAAAGAACTAGACTAAGATGTTTATTCTTTTGTCACAATTTAGAGTGCAAATTTAAACTAACAAAGATAGCACTATGACACTATCTTCCAATTGGGAACATTTATATGATTTCCTCGTTACAGGTCCATCAGTTGATTGTATATTTTGTGAAGGTAGATCTGGGATGCGTGACTGTCAACTAGCAGTAATGACAAGAGTCTCAAAAGCTGTCAGCAAGTGGTCAGTAAACAACAGTTCCCAGATTTCTCTATGAGGTTAAGGATTACATAAAGCCAATATTCCTTTGATTTACAATGAATTGTGGTCAATGACAACTGGTCGCATTTCACACCATTCTCTCAATACAACAAATAATTGCTTTGCTCTGGGAACCGTCAACAAATGCCTTCGAAAAAGTTGAACAAGAAATCCATAACTTATCAACTCGCTTGCTTTCCTTTAGAAACCATCAACTTGACGTTGAGGTTAGTTTAAAATGATAGACTGTGACTAAGAGAACAAATCCTAAGGATTGAACAAAGGTTAAGAACATTTTTGCAACACAACAATGAAAAAGGGAGAGAGAAAAGGAAATCAGTTGAAACACCAGCACAAAGAAAGATAGATGGGTAGTTAACTAGTTAACAACTCAAAACGATGGTCATTTTCACAAATATGAGCAAATTTAGTGTCAGAAAGGTCCAAAGACCTGTTTCAAGAAAAAAAAAAGGTCCTAACGGATCAATTTGATTATTGACTGATTCGTTTATCAAGAAAGAAGGAATTGACTTCTTTTGTTGACTAATAGTCACTAGACAAATTCCATGAAGATTTTTTATGTATTTGATTTATGACCATTGCACTCTGAAATCCGAGTAAAAGTTGTTTTATGCTCGGCTTAGTTGCTCTTAAAACATCAATTTGTATTTCTCTCCATCTAGAAAGCAAGGTAAATAAGGAGGGATTTTCCCTCAAAAAGAAAAAAAGGACGTACAGTTGCAATACGGACTAACAATTCATATTGGTGTGATCATGACTATTTTTAATGGCCTTATGTAACCCGTCGATCAGGAATTTAAAGGGTAGCATCACACTAATTATTCCAGTTGTAAGGAATTGGCGTGGGTCCACCAGTTGATTGCAATTCCCACAGGAAAAGACATATCAAATTGTACAATTAATTTGCGGTTCGGTGATTGAGAACGACCAACTTAACCTAAAGAGGAGCAGCATGTCAAACAATACAAACAACCCTAGGCAACATGTTACATGTGGATATACTAAATCTAGGGTGGTCTTTCTGGTTGATGCAAACTAAACAGAAACAGTACAAAGCTCTCACTTCAAGTTGTGGTCAGAAACTGTTCACCGTTTCCAATCAAATCGATACTACCTGATAGCAACGACACACAATATGTATCCTTTCCAACTAGCAAATGCAAGGAAAGAGGGAGAAAGAAAGGAGTGACAGTGCACAACACATGGTTTAATGTCATTGTCAGAACATCAGTTGTCCAAATGGCGCATGTGTATGCATCAAACTTAGTTAAACGGCTAGTCAACATCCGTCAACCTTTGCCAATACTCGATTGGCCATTCTAACTAGACCTAAATGCAGGAAAACATGAGCTACACATGAGGGGAAATTGGGTTTGTTAGGTTGGAAACAGTATGGTCCTGTTTGGGTAAACCAGTAAAGGGTGGTAGAATTTCTTTTCTTTGACGGAAGGAAGGAGGAATTCTTTGATGGAAGGGAAAAAAAATTTCTCCCCGGCTTAGAATGCCCTGTAAATTTTGCAATAAAGATGTATAGTGATGATCCAAATGAAAAGCTATTCACCTGTTTGTAACAAACTAAAATCGAGCAGGTGTATGGGAAGAAGAGAAACTTACAAGCGAATGTTGAGCGTGGCTGCCAGCAACGGTGGCTGCGAGATGGAACGCTGCCGGCGACGTCGGGGGTGGCAGAAAGAAGCGCGGTAGTCGAGCGTGCTAAGCGGCGACGGCAAGGTCGTAATTGGCCGGAGACACCTCTGAAAGGTAATCGAACGTGCTCAGAGAGAACGCGTGTGGTCTGAGATCGCCCGGCGGCGGTGGCGGCGGCGCGGCAACCCCCGTCGCTTAAGGGTCTGTTTGGAGGAGTCGTGGCTGTATTGAAAAGTTGCTTTTAGTTTGCTAGGATGTAAAACAGCTGTAGCTAGCGGTGATGACTTTTCTTGTTATGCTGTTTGGCAAACTTCCTGCTGCGACTGTAACTTTTGAGAGCTAACCGAAATGGAAGGTAGCAATATAGTAAAGTACAGCGGCATCTGAATGGAGAGATGACGTAGAGGCGGCGAGGCGGGGTGGCAAAGGTTGGGAAGGCGGAGTGAGCGAGTTAGGAGGAGTTCAAGTAAAGCCACAACTGAAAAGTTCCTCTCAGCAGCTGCAGTTTTTGGGGTGCTTCTACTGTGACTTAGCTTCCCAGCTGCTTTACAGTCATGCTAAGACACAGTTCCCCAAATAGGCCCTAAGTCATAAAAAATGTGGACGAATTGGAGGGAGAAAAAATAGAAAGGTGGGCCAGTTTAGCTTCCTGTTATGCAATCCCGCCCACTGACCAGGCCCACCAACAGTCATTTGAGGCCCATTAGGATTTTTAAATTTTTTATCATTTGCTTGCTTTCTTCCAAACTTTCACTGACATGGACAAGAAAAAACAAGAGAATGTCAGTCAGAAAAAGGGAAAACAAGAGAATGCATAACTCTGCCCGGAGAGCTGAACAAGTTTGTCTGGAATCTGGACCAGAGCAGTTTGGAACATTGCACTCAAAATCTCGCCGTAATAAAAAAAAATTGAAAATTTTCGAATTGATACAGTAATTTTAGGATTTTTCGGCAAAATTTCGGTCAATTTCACCCAGATTTTAGATTTTTGGATCTAGATGATCACAAATTTGATCGGTTTTTATGTTTGTAGAACCGGATTTAGTACCAAATTTTTTGTGACGAATTGTAATATCTTTTCTGAAGAACACATGTGAAAATTTTACAAAAACAAATACATATACAAATTATATAACCCTAATCCTAAACTCTAAAATGAACCTAACCATAATCCCTAAACCCTAACTTAAATTATGCAAACATGTTAACAACAATTTTTTTGGATGGATTGGATATGTCAAAATTTTTGTGATTTCAGGATTTTTGGGTGAGGTTTCAGATTTTTTTACCGAAATGATCACAAATTTAATCGGTTTTCATGTTTGTAGGGCCGGATTTAGCACCAAATTTTTGTGGCAAATTGTAATGCCTTTTCTGAGGTCGGGCTTTATTATAATTTGGATATATACCTATGTATATACCAGGTTATACCCAAAGTTCAAAATTTTGGCAAATTTCGCCGAAATTTCGGATTTCGGACCACCCTGAAATATCAAGCACCGGCCGAAAAAATTAAAAAAATTCGAAATTGCTACAGTAAAAATCCGAAATTTTGTTTTTTTAGCGAAATTTCGTGTTTTTTTGGCCGGTTTTGAAAGTTTTAGGGCCGGATTTGGTCCAATAACCCTTAGGAAAGTCATCTCCTATGAAAACTTGTTGAAAAACCTAATTTTTTAAACATTTTAAAATTTTGGCAGAAACACTGTCAGATTTTTATAAAATTTTACATGCATGATAATAATCTTAAAATTTTATGGTACTATACTTAGTATATTAGAATCATACATAAAAAATTTCAAAATAATTTAACTTCATTTGTTATCTTTAAAAAATCAAAAACAGAATGAGCATAATTGGGACAGTTATATTGTTAGAATTTTATAAATTTTCTTGTGTGTGATTATGATCTAAATTTTTTTTAGAGATTAATAATTGACTCAGTAACATTATATAAATTTTAAAAAAAATCAACTTTGTTTGTTTGGTCAATCAAATCTATGTAAGCATTGAACTTCGTTTGTTATATTATATTTCAAAAATCAAAAAGAAAAGAACATAAATGGTACTGTGACGTGTAAGAATTTTATAAATTCACTGGAGTGTTATCATGAATCAAAATATTTATGGGATATTAATAACTTCCTTATCACCATTCCTTAAATTTTTCAAAAAAATTTATGGTTTACATAATTTTTCATTTTGTTCAAGTTTGCCGGTAAGCCTTTTAACATGGCAGTAGTACTGTTCGAATTTTTAAAAATTCATACAGTTTGATAATCATCTGAAAAATTTATGAGAGAATTATAGATACATCATAACCATTCACAAAAAATTTCAACAGTTTCTAACTTCATTTGTATCATTTTCCATTCGGATCAAACTTGTCGGTCAGTGTTCTATCAGGACAGCGCCACTCTCCGAATTTTTAAAAATTCATCACATGTTATAATCATATTAAATTTTTATGAGAACATTAATTATGGATCATAAACATGCACAAAAAATTTCGACAGTTTATAACTTGATTTGTACCATTTTCCATTCCGATCAAACTTGTGGGTCAGTGTTTTATCAGGACAGTACCACTCTCCGAATTTTTAAAAAATCCTCAGATATGATAATCATCTGAAACTTTTTTGAGAACATCAGCATTGTGTCAGGAATCTCCAAAAAAAATTTCAAAATTTTTAGATAACGTTTAGACCACTTTTCAGCCAGTGCAAAATTTCGGAAATTTCGGGGTTTTTCGCCGAATTTCGGTTTTTTTTTCCAGATTGGACCGGATTTGAATTTTCAAATTCAAATTTTGTCCGAAATAATTCCGAAATTTTGAAATTTCGTTATCCGGCCCGAGGCGAAATTTATTCCTAAACCGAAATTTGAAACCTTGGTTATACCTCACTTCAAAATGGAGAATGCAGACTCATGACATAGTTCATCCAACTTGGCCCTGTATCTGACGTCGTCTACTTAGATCCAAATAATACAATTAACAACTCCAAAATAGAGGAACTCACACATAGCTGCGTATTTTATAAGGTCAAATTTACATTTACAAACTTGAGAAACCCTGTTTATGTTACAAGAACATGACAATATGGATGCTTGTCGTAGTTGAATAGTATATCACATTGCTTTATAGCTTTGCAGTGAATTGAGGACTTATGATCTATTCCTCTTACTCTTAAATGATCTTTCCCCTGTTCAATTTGTGGCCTGGCAACATTTTGCCCATTTTACAGATATCGGTTAAGATCAAAGGTTGAGATAGATAATGTAAGTGAGGAGTTTGTGTGTTGACAAAGATTTGAACACAATGTAGAATATACTGGACCTTCTACTCAAGAACCTGAGGTTGATTTCATTGGGTGGGGACGAGGTATTGACCATGCTGCCGAGTCAGCTGCACAAGGGAATTTTATATGTAAATACTTAGTATTTTGCATTCAAACAGATATAAAATGTAGATAAATAATTGTATGATTTTTTTTATATTTTCCCCAATTTTTTCTAGCCTCAGAAGACCATTTCACAAGGGTTGCTAAGGGTCGAAATTTCGGTTTTTCCGGTTGCCAAAATATCGGATTTGAAATTTAGTTTTTGAATTTCGACTGCTCCAAGATGTGGTCTGGAAACAAAATTTCTAACTTTGCTTCCAACACTGTTGTAAATAAGGTAATCGTGAACCTAAGTATCAGGAGTTCACAGCTGTGCATTTGGCTTCCCATTAGGCAACAGCAAACCTAGAGTCAGGGTTTACATTTTCGTTTTGCATTCGAAAATTGGTATCCGGTCGGCACCGATTTTTCGCGAAAACCGACAGAAATTCAGTAAAAACCGATCGGTTTGCGAAAGTCAAACAGGTGATCAAACCGATTCAAAAAACCAAAAAACGGTCGAAAAGGTCAAAAACCAGTCGATTTTCGTCGAAAACCGATGACAGAAAGAAAAATGGTGAAAATATAAGGAAAAATTGAAAAAATACAAAAAAATCACAATTAATCTATCGAACATCTCAGAGAAATTTGAACAATTTTTGAAATCATTTATTACTTCTAAAAAATCCAAAACAACAATTAATGAAAAGGAACAAAGGCACTGTCAAATTTTTATAAATATTTAAAAGATTTGTTATATTCTGAAATTTTAATGTAACCATAAATAGTGCCAAAGGATTATGTAATAAAATTTTCATAAATAATAGACTTCATTTAGTACCTATATAAAATCAAAAACAAAAGAGCATATACAATGATAATAGCACTTTCAAAAATTTTAAAAAATACACATATCTGATCATCATCTGAAAATTTTACAACATAATTGTAATTACGTTATAACATCACACAAAAAGTTTAAGAAATATTAGAATTTATTTTGTGCCCCTAGAAAATAAAAAATTGAAGAGCGTATATTGTGACAGTATCATTATCAGAATTTTTAAAAAATACACAGGTCTGATAATCATCTGAAAATTTTATAGCATTATATTACCTCAGGGCCTCACACAAAAAATTTCAAAAAAAATTAATATTTTTTGCTAAATTTCTTCAATTTTTTTAAATTTACATTTAAACTCCACAGTTTACTGGTCGGTTTTTGTTGCCGAACCGGCTCAGCAAAGTTGGTTTTCATGAAAACCGACCTATTTTCGTCGGCTTTTTGAACCTGCCTAGAGTACAATGCTTCAAGTCATTAGAGTTTGACTTGACAGCCAATTATCTATTAAAAAAATCAAAGTTCACAGACATGCATGTACAACACGAAAGTGTCACGTTTTGCTTCCAGAAATGAGGCTCAGGTTTAATCGGCGGGAATTATACGTGATGAACTGTGCAATAGAGCGAACACAGCAAAGTAGCAAACCTCGTACAATAAGACATTTCAGTTGCTACTTAGTATATTAGATCGAACAGCAATCCATTTTCGGTTGAGAAGTGCCCCTGAGCACGCTGAATGGACAGAAACAGTAAAAGAACAACAGGGACAGATCTTCAGCTAATCACAAGTCTTGCAGAACTGTCTATCTTTTTCTCCTTACAAACAAATCAAATCCTAGAATGCTATAGAATCTTGGTTTTCAAAAAAAAAAACAAGAGTACATTTCACAAAACTACATGTTTCTTATACAATCTATAAAAAAACTACAGTTTTAGATTCTATTTTACAAAACTACAGATTTTAAGAGAATTTGTATTACAAAACTATATGTTTTAGAATTTGACTATTTCTTGTAACAGATCTGACAGTGTAAGCCCACGTAGCAACATCATGCATTAGTGAAACGGAAAATGAGAGCACGTGAAACTACCATGTGGACCCACACTATCAGACTTGTTACACGAAACGATCAATTATAAAACCTATAGTTTTGTGACACAAGTTATCCTAATATCTATAGTTTTGTGAAATAGAAGCTAAGACATAGTTTTGTGATGGTTTGTATAAAATACTTGTAGTTTTATGAAATTTACTCAAAAAAAGAAAAAGAATACTATAGAATCTTCATACAAAAATCAGACGGTTATTCATCAATCCATAAACAAATTGTCTTGGTCCAGCTTAAATTGAGAGCATCCATAGAGATGATAGATATCTAACAAACACTTCATGTTAGTACAAACTACAAGAAGAAAGCACAACTTTTTTGTTTCGATTATGATTATCATGAAATGGATCTATGCTGCATTTTTTACCATACTCATCAGAAAACAATTAATTTGTGGTAATTGATTGAGAATTCCTAATAGTCTTACTAGAACATATGAAATCAGCCAAATCACTGTAGTTGTCACATATCAACCCACATGGTCTGAATCACCCAAGTATGTTGCCTTGTAAAATATCCGATGTCTATTTTACTTTCAGACTAATCACAGTTCACAACATTTGCACATAAAACATTCATAAAATGACTGTATCCTTGTGGAACGACACAATAACTACTTCTCTGCATCTTGCTCTCACTGTAAGAACAATACAGGACACTCAGGAGTCAGGAGCGCTGGCCCAGTGCATTGGGGAAATGAAGTTCTTAGTTCTTACGATGATCTAGAGTAGCTAAGCTAACTGAATTATGTTGAGCAGCAGAAGATATGGCAGACCTCTTTGTATGGAGATCGATTATGCAATTTTATGAAAGCATTGCAACAGAACAAAGGCCATGGATGACTACAAGACATATTGTTGGTTTACAGTGATCTACTCTGACCAAGAAAAAATCAAATGCTTCAATATATACTTTTAAAGCTGTAATAAGAACAAATTTGCACTTAAGATGGCTTGCACAAATAACAACATGGTCACATACTAGAAAAAAGGTTATTACTTCACACGCTTTAAGAACTTCAAGTAACTTTAGAGATACAGAAACGAATACAACACTATTCTACAATAAAAAAACATGCATGCTTATGCAAGTACAAAGACAAACATCCATTCTTTCAGATAACGAAAACCAGTAAGCAAATATACCTTGCCCCGTATACATTGGAATCAGGTTGGCATCTGAGTCTATTGATTTATCATTTGCTAATGGAGCAGTTAAACAGTAGAGTAATCCCTCCTTTATCACTAAAAACATGATCGTCGAGCAACTCAAACGTTGCAAATCACAAGGCTTGTCAGGCTGCTATGACTAATTTGGTGAAAGATCAGGTGGACAACGAAGGACAGCACAACATGTCATGTACCACCAGGCCTCAACCTCCACTATTTAGAGAGAGAATCAAGCCTCAAGTTCCCATCTTGGCAATGAAAAGAAAGAATCATTAGCATGATAGCATTAGACAAGCACATGCCATCACAGCTTCTCCGTTAACCGAATCATGAAAGAACTGACAGCAACAACGTCGAGAACAATCCATGACGACTCAAACATGTCATGGAAATAGTCTGCACCGATCTCTTCTGCCGCTGACCTAAATGCGTTACCGAACGCATTACCCTGAACAGCCCCGAGCCTTGGCTTCCCACATACCCCGACGACCAGCACCTTTCCAGGCTCCCTTGCTAAGCAAGCACAGATTAGTGGCTTCATCCTCGCACCCCGCTCCTTGAGTGCATCCATCAGGAAGAAGCAGAACTTGGTAAGCGCCTGCGGGTGGCACAGCTTACTCGTGTCCACTGGGTCATCAAGCTTCACCCACCGGAACTTCTTGGCACTCCGTATGAACCCGGTCTTGGTGATTGCCGAGCTTCCTTGCCTCATTACTGCTCTCTGTATCTCAATTGCGGATTGCATCCCTTTCCGCAATTGATCCACATTGCTCAGCGACAATGCCGAGTATGCAACCCAGAACTGCTCAGCGGGAGAAGACTCCTTTGAGTCCTTGGACTGAGCATTCAATGATTCTAGCAAAGCTGTGACGCCATACACAACATCCGCGGCAGAAACCTTGGATCGGTACCCATGCACCCTCAAGAAGCTCCGGTAGTAGAATTCGGTGAGCCCATACTCGGGCAAGAACCGATCAAACTCATCACGCATCTTGCGCTTGACCTCCATGCTCATGTACTGGAACCTCTTCTGGCAGTCGGCGAGCGGGAACCCCATCCTCGCCAGAAGCAGCTTCAGCTTCTTCAGCCCGTTGTCACTCCAAGTCTTGAGCTTCGTCGCGACATAGGACGAGCAGAGCATGGAGTCGAACAAGCTCCACTCCCGGAGCAGCATCAGCCTCGGCTCGTCCTCGTAGGCGATGCGAGAGGTCTCCGGCGCCCGGATCTTGGTCCCGTCCTTGAGTGTGACCACCGACCCAAGACCGGAGGGGTCAAGATTGCCGGATCCGTTGATGTGCTGCTCGAGCTCCATGACGGCGGCCTGGTAGCGCTCGTTGGTGATGCGCTCGTGGACGAACTGGTCGGTGAGGGAGACGCAGGCGAGCCAGAGTAGCTCGTTGGTGTTCTTGCGCATCGCGTGGGCGAGCTCGTACATGAGGCACCCCGACGGCTTCCCGTGGAAGGTGCCGAGGCGGTAGTACTCCCTCCGCAGCTTCCCGAACAGCCTTACCGGGTCGCCGTCCGCCTCGGCGTCATCGGAGAGCCGCCGCCGCTTCCTCCTACCGCCCTCGTCGTCCGAATCGGAGTCCGAAGCATCGGAATCCTCGTCCTCCTCGGCGACGCGGAGGTGGTCGTGGGCGTCCCCCACGGCGGTGAGGTCGGAGGCGTCGGCGAGGGAGGAGACGTCGAATTCGTAGGATAGATCGGCAGTGTGCTCATCGTCGGTGGTGAAGAGTATGACGACGCGGTCGTTGGCGGTGGCGAGGTTGTGGAGGTGGACGGGGCGATGGGAGTCGACGACGAAAGCGGTGGCGGCGGGGGGCAGGATGGCTCGGAGGTCGCTGTGCGCGCCCCAGTTGATGAGGAGGAGGCAGAGGGGCTGGGAGGAGGAGAAGGAGGCGAGGAGGGCGGCGGCGGCGGCGGCCGATGCGACGGGGTAGATGGAGAAGCGGATGGAGTCGGCGGAGAGGACGTGGGTGAGGACCTTGAGGGCGCAGAGGGAGTCGGCGTCTGCTGCGGAGGGGAGGATCAGGAGCGGGGAGGAGGCAGCCAAGGCCGATGCGGCGGCGGCGGCGCGGAGGCGGGTGTAGAAGGAATCGGCGCGGAGCTCGCGCACCATTTGCGCATCAAAATCGGAATCGAAATCTGGGAATTGGAGAGGAGATGGATCTGGGAGTGGAAATGCAAATGGAAGATGGGTTGGAATTTGGATTTGGATTTGGCTTCTTTTGTGAGAGCGGCGAGGGCGGGAGGAATTCGGAATTTCGGTTTGGGAGCCAAAATTTGGGGATCAATTCGAACTCACTCAAGTAGAGTTGCTTTCTGCTCCGGCTTTGTTTCGTCTGATTTACATGTGGGGCCAACTGCTGGTGGGGTACGACTGTCTGTCAGTATGCGATGGAGAATGGTCTGTTGCCACTTGCCAGATAGGATAAGATAGATACCACTCCCTCGGCCTCGCAATATAAGGTGTCATTATATCTACATTATGAGCATATTACCAAGATCAAAGATATAGTTTCACCCTATACATCTCCCTTAAAGTTGAAAGCTAGATAAGTGGTTGTACAATATCATTTAACGAGAGTATATAGTTCGAAGATATTAATTTTTTCATAGATTTAGTATGTTCTTGACATGTGTGTATAGTGGGTTTCGAACTTAATAATTAAGGACACGATGAGGAATTTTTTTATTTAATATTTATTTTTAATCTTTTTTCAAAACTAGGTGTTAGGGTTTAGAATTTGCAAAAATAGACGCTTGTCGTCAGATATGGGCGATCGCCTATATACTGCGATATGTCCTCTCGCTAACTACCAGCTTAATCAAGTAATTAAGGGCAAAAATCGCCCAATACAGGGGCGATAGCAAAAAAAATTTAATATTAATTTTATTTTTTCCCGAGAATAATCCATAGAAAAAAAATAAAGAAAATAGCCATAGAGCACTAATATTTAAATACTTCATACCTGTTAGACTCAACTCTTGTAATATTTTATATGTAAGTGACTCGAAGAAAAGTCATAGTTTTCGCAGGAAGTTAAAAGCCACCCATCGCCCCAGCACTGGGCGATAGGTGGGTGGGGCAACGGTCGGCGTTAAATGCCCAGTAACGGCCGGTGGCGCAGGCACATATCGCCCATATATAGGGTGATTGCCTCATGTACGGGCGACGAGCGACCACTTATGCAAATTTCAAAAGGGTACGACTAGTTTAAAAAAAAATATTAAAGAAAAAAATTCGACGATAAAAGCGCTGAACTAGAAAATAAAAGGTTCATGTCGGCCCATCAAATCCTGAGCTGAACTCGGGCAATCCAAAATGATGCTGCTACTCAACTTGGACCAGACACACGGAATGGAACTGCATGTGATGTGCTTTCGGTTCCGGCCCATGTTGTTAGCATTACACTTGTTTAAGTTGCATATTACTTCGTCGATCTCAAAATAATTACAAATTTACTGTCGCATGCGCATACATAGTTAAATCATGGATAATAACATGCAAGGTGCATGTTTGGATGACTATCGTACGTTATTTGAGTGGATTCAAAGTTGTAGTTGTAGTCCATGCAAGCACCTATTCTTCTACGTTGCATTCCATCTTAGGGGTTTCATTTGGCCGTCCTTTCCTATCAAAAAGCGACTACCATGAGTACAAAGCATAGCGTGGTTGGCAATGCTGTTGGTGTGCGCTCGGTCTATTTGCGTTTGACTCCATCGATGTTCGCGTTCACCAAAAAATAAAGTGGATACACGTATGCACGTTCATTGGAACAGTATGTTTCGACGCTCGGAAGCTCTTAGAGTATAATTCATTAGTATATGTAAAGAATACGTGTGTGTATATATATATACACGTGTGGTGCGTAAGCATGATATGTACGTGAGAAAAGCCACTGCTATACACGAGCAACACCCGTACAAGTCATATTCACCAGCAGCCTTTTGTAGCTCACACGTCTATTTCTGTGCTCCACGTCATGCAATGCACCAACCAACTTTCTGTGCTCCACTTCAATGTGATTTTCTTGCTTCGTCACAAAAAAAAATTCTCCTGGCGCTGATCCGGTCAACAGTTAAGGCACGTTGCTAGTTTATCCTCACGTGTGCGTTAGAGCACTTCCAATATATGCTCTTACGTCGTCTATAATATCTATCTATAGCATATCAACTAGAATAAAAGATGATATGGAGAGAAAAAATAAAGAAAAGAGAGGGAATTTGTGTCTCGCATCGCATGAGATATAGCTCGGCCTCGGCCACACAAACCAACAAGGAAGAAACAGTAAAAACATGCACGGAGAGAATGGTTCTATCCACTTCATTGATTCTGTAGACGAGGTGGAGATAAGAGGGAGGAGAGAGAGGGGATATAATAGGAAATTATAGTATTAATTGAGTAGATCAGATATTAGAAATAATATATTGAAGCGACTATGTACTTCCTCCTATTATAAATAGTTATCGTTTTGGATATCAACACGGTTTCTAAAACACAGCTTTGATCACTAATTTCTATTATAATATATATTATATAATCCAACAAAATTGTAATATTATGAAAGTACTTTTCGAGACAAATTTACACATATATTTTTCATATATCCAATTTAAATATTTAAAAAGATATTGACGGTTAAAGTTTTAAAAGTTTGACTACATTGATAAATATAAGGCCTATAGTTTGAATGATCCTGTTTAAAAATATAAGGCTTCCATGTAGACTTATGAGCATTTCCTACTATACCTCTATTTATTCTCTCAACGATATGCATTTATTAATTACTATTATACAAAGTATTATCTCTCATCTTTCAAGACAATTAAGTGGGGTATGTAAGTTATTTCCTCTCATTTTTTTCTCAATTTCACCATAATCTTAATTAATATTTGTATAAAGTCAAAATATAATTTATATTTATCAATGAAGAGAGTATATAGATGTGTAAAAAATATTAGACATAGTTTTATTATATTTGCATTGGAAGGTGCCCTTGCTAGCATAAGGAATTGTCTAATAATACTAGTATAGTGCCAGTGCTAACGCTACGACGGCAGTACATCTGCTTATCAATTAAATAAAAGATAAGTATGGATATAACACTTAATAATAAATAATCTTGTGATCACATTGTACGTACTACATATTTGGAAGGAGAGCGAATCAAACAAGGAAATAAACAGGGAGGATCTGCATGCAAGGAAACCAAACTTGAATTACCAAAACTGTATGTACTACATATTTGGAAAGAGAGCGAATCAAACAAGGAAATAAATAGGGAGAATCCGCATGCCCGAAGGTGTTGCCCTTGATCTCCTCCACGCATCAAGGCGCCAAGATCGCCTCATGAGCGCGGCGTCGACAACCTCGCCACCTCCGCTCCGCTGAAGGTACGCGTCCATCTCCGGCAGACCGATCGCGCGGCGCAAGCCCCTGGTGTAGTCGGCGCCGGGCGGGTCGAACGCCGCGCGGGCAGCAGTATGTCATCCTGGAAAGTTAGACCAATAATGGCTTCCCTAATTGTCATCCAAATATGAATGCTAACATATAGCACCATTTATGCGTCATGATTGAGACTAATTATTATCAGAATATCTGTTACTTTCCATAGTGTATTTAGGAATAAGTCCTAAAATGAACTTATTCCTGATATTTATCACACGATAATTGCATTTCATACACACATTCCTTATATAATATTTTTCGCTAAATAATATTATGGCGGTGGTACGTGAGCGCCTTGTATAGGATGTGGTGCACATGCATGAATGAAAGAAAATTAAGCGCGCGATTCATGGTACTGACTGGTATGGTAAATATTGAATCGAAATCAAATGGGTTTAGATTTACAACATAAATTCCATATATATAGTTCAATTGAAATATATATGTGCGGGCTCTCCTGTTGTGGGCCACATGAATGAATGAGTTAGACACATTAAACAACGGCCATCGGATGTGGGTGAGTAAAACTGAGGAAAGATCTGAGATGTTCATTTTGATGAATGCAAGTTTCTGAGGACGTTTTGCTGGGTGCACGAACATTAGGCCATCTCTAATGAGGTGCATTATTTAGGGTGGACGTAAAAAAAATTGCTTAGGTACATTATAAAAGGGTATAGATTCTCCGTGTCATCGAAAGGCCCGTTTAATGCATCTTTATATATATGTCAATTCTCCTCGGCCTTCGTTGGTGTCACGTCAATAATGCACTAAAGGACATGATGAGAATTGAGAATATATATTGACCCAATGCCTCTATCCAATCCAATCCAATAATAACTATTGAAATGGCATCTTAAACTTATGTGATCAATCCATCCAATGGTGGCAACCAGTAGCATAAGAAACCCCCAAAGAGCAAAGAAAAGATTTAAACGGTCCGACGACCTATACTTTCTGTAATATTTAGGAGTGCAACAGAAAAGTTGTGCAGTGATATGCACACTCGTGTTCATATCATCATATATAGTGCATGAGTGTGGTGTGTGAGAGTTGCGTATATCTGCCTTATATCTTTTAAAAAAGAAAGAGCACAACAGAATAGTGTTTCGGAGAGACGCAGGCACGGCTCTTCAAGTAGCTTACTTCTCCTTTTTTTTTTTTTTTTTTTTTTTTTTTTGCTCTTTTTTCCTTTTGTGTTACGGGACACCCTCTACAGACTGTGAAGACGTGAGTCGCTTGTAACCTTGTCTCCTTTTCCTTTTCTTTTCCGTAAAACTATTCAGTGGTCTCCCTTTTCCCTTTCATTCATCTGTAAAACTATTCTTTCCACTTAATTGATTGTCAGAGCTCTTCCCCTTCACTTCAAAAAAAAACTTTTATGATCATCCATGCACTCGAACCAAAGCAGGTTCGCCACACACTAACTACAAATTCAAAACTGTAAAATAGAAATAATTAAGAGAGCCACCCACACAAAAGAGTTGCCAAAGGCACGAAGATACATATATAGTACATATCGTATATACGCATCAAAGCTATATATGAAAAATGTGATGTCCAACGACAATGAAACGTTGGAAAAGCCAGCAGCTAGCCACTCCAATCAGGCAGCAACTAATTGAGGCCCTACAACGTCCGCACATGCAACAACAAGATCAGAGATCGTGTGGTTGTTTGTGCATGAGCGCATGATCGATCGATATATATATATGTAGCTGAAAGCGAGAGGGGCGCCACCAAACCGAGCCGATCCATGAGATATACCTGGCATAAAATTGAAAGCTTGATCCTGGAGAGCAAGGCACATGAACTTGGCCCGTGCTCACGCACCTAGAAATGGACCTGACCTTTCGGTGATGTACATGAGGTCAAGCATAGTTGGTGAACAAGATTCAATGTGTGTACGGCTAGCTTAGCTAGCCACACGCAATTTCGTGCCCGGGGAACATGTTAGGCTGTAAAAAGAAAGTATATATAATCACCGTCATCGATCGAGTAGCTACCGGTGATTTTTTGAAGCTTTACACACATTAGGGATCGATGTGGTACTTAGGATTGCTAATTACCGTGTTAGTCGTACGTAGCCGCCTTCACCTTGGGCGGTATATATTCTGCACTACTGTCCCTCCGGCTCGTCTCCACCCACGCTTTTCGATGGCACCACGTACCTCTAGTTCCTTGCCCACTGCCATCGACACCTAACTCACCGACCTTGACGCCCCCCCCCCCACCCATCGAAGCTAGCTACACCCAACGCCGCCCATGGACGGCGGTGCCCTCGTCCTCTGGCCGCCGTCGTCACCACCTTAATTAGCTCTATAGAACCTAGTGAATCCGAACTCTTAAGTACCCTTGCTGTTAATTGGGCCACATCGCTAGAGAAAAGGTGATAGCAGTTGATGGCAAAGTCTACATGGGGTGGTGACCTCAAGTTGGGTCCATACGGTAAGGGAATATACAATCAATTATGTGATGTCAGCCGTCTATATATTTTACTACGTAATAAGGTTTTTGTTGATACGGAGGAGAGAGTTTATATAGCATATTGTCTCTTCGTCGTGAAGAGACGACCATATAAACAACATAAAACACTATTTTATAAGTTATTGTCTATAATAAACACTTTTTTATTTTATGACATAATTAAAAGATTATAAGATTTTATGGAGACAATCTTAAGATGTTATTAATTGTATAAATTCTATTTAATTTTATCTTTAAATGATACGGACGAGGAGTAAGACATTGACAAGACCCAGCGGCAGGGTATATATATAGTACCAGAGAATACTGGATCGCAGCAATTAAGTTGCAAGCTGGCCGGCCACTATAGTGTAGAGACAGATCGATGCCGATCGATCGAGTTACACCAGTGGATGGATCCATCGATGAGGCTGGTCTGTTGTCATGCTGCTTGCTTGTACTGACGCCGCCCTGATTAATCGCCAATGTGACCGTCGTCCATCGGTGCCGCGCCAGCCGCTCGCGCGTACGTGCATATATATATACAGTGCACACGAGCTTAATCATGAGGACAATAATTAAGCGAATCAAAGCGCAATTTATTCTGGTGACATGCAGAGTCTTGGTATATCATTTCACCTCTTCGTTTGCAACATTGGCAGAAATCATGCGTACGTTCTACTAATTTCTAGCGGCAGTAATTATCCAATCTGAAACCATATATAGCAAATCGTTGGAAAAGTAGCTTCAAGAGTATCAGAAGGCAGTGACAGTCGGATGCTGAGATCACAGCGGTGAAAATGATGCCAGTGTTGACATTTGACAAGAACAGGTGCCTCCAGTACAGTGATAGCACAGTACACTGAGTTGATTTAATCTGGAGTTACTAATTAAATTACTCTCAAACTCTGAAAAAGACTAGTAAATTGCTCTCTAGAGACTTCCTTTGCGCGCGCGTGTTGATTTTATCCCTTGTCGTTATTACTCTTTCTTTTCTTGAAAGCAAACAATTTTACCCTCGATACAGAATTTAATTACTCCCTGTTAGGATTATTAACGTTGAACAAGGATAGGTTATACTGCAATACTGATGTAGTAACAGCAACAATGACATAATTAAAAGGCCAAAAATGTGAGAAACAATCAAAATTTCATCTCTTCAATAAGCTAAATTTATTGATTGAATTGGTTTCGATTTTGGTGGTTTGAGATTTTTAAGATCTTAGAACTATTTGTATTGTAGTTTTAGCAAATTTCAAATATATTTGTTGGATTTATGATGGTACGAAATCATTATACAAGATTATAGTTGTCCGTGTCAAGTGTGCACATCTATCAAAAATTTTCTAGTTCCGCTGCTTAGTAGGAGGATAAGCATTGTACTCTTACACTTTCAGGCATGAGGATCCAAATGATGAACCCTCACCCAGGCTAGTGAGAAGATGACGTATTATAATAACCGCACTGATCAGTGAATCAAAGCAAAGCTAGGGTAATTCCTTTCAGTAAAAGAAAAGGCATCAACTGAATATATAATACATGCTACGGCAGTTTGCTTACTCAAAATAAGAAAACAACAGTATACTTCACTGAAAAAGGACTAATTAAGCAGATAGCCACCAACCGATGCAAACAAGGAGCACAACTATCTGCAAAATATAAGATGTTCATCTTATCGATCTATAAACCCACATACAGACCAGTTACATGACATAGATGTCACACAGATATGTTTACATCACAGACAATTCACCAGAATCCCAATAAGAAAGAGAAAAAAATATTATTTGTTCCATATCCGATCGAATGCACCCACCGAATCACTTCACTGTCCTTCCCTTACCTGGTGATCTACTCGCATGCGCACAAAGCAATCTGCAGGCTTCAACGACGATCGCTGGAGGTGTTGGAGGAGCAGTCGCATTCGGCCTCGACCTCGCGCTTGTGGAAGCTGCGGTGGCAGCCGCATGCGGCGCAGAGGAGCGCGGCGGCGGTGCCCTCCGCTCCCGACGCCATGAACTCCCGGCAGCCGTCGACGGCGTAGCCGCCGATGCTCGCCGCGTGGTTGCGCTGGCACTCCTTGTAGTGCACGGTCTTGTTCTCCTTCCTTCCTGCCCGCGCCGCCGTGCCGTTGGCGTACGCCTTGGACGCCGACCGATCTTGCTGAGGACCCATGGTTAATTGGTTAGTATGTCTTCTTGCCGGCGGCCGTCAATGTTAGGTGCAGAGGGAGGAAAGGAAGTTTTCAAAGGAAAACGGGTAGAGATGGAAGGAAGCACGCCATGGATGCTGCTACTTATACGGGGGAGGACGGAGGAGCCACCAGATGGGTTACCACGTCAGGTTCAGAAAACCGACGGAAACAAATCACCAACCACTTCTTCTTTTATAATTCAGGTATCGAACCAACGGGTTATCTTGGCGTGGCCTTCTTTCCACGTAAGTAGTAATGCGTGCACTTTTGTTTTATTTTGTTTTTAGGTATTATTAATTTACATCTAATTTACTTTTCAAACAGTTTATAGGGCACTAATCAAACCGACACTGGTTTCAAATAGGACTTTGTGTTGCTTTCTGCTGTGTGGAATAGTAATGTATGCACTCTCGCTTTATCTTGTTTGTCAGTATCGTTACTTTACACGTAATTTGCTTTTGTAACAAAAAAGAGTAATAATACGTGCACACCTAGTTTGTTTTGTTTTTAGGCATCATTCGCGTACAAACAATTTACCTTTTTTAAGCATATCATGAATCAGGAAACAACCCGGTATTGGTTTCATGAACCACGTGTCGGAGCAATTGATTATCTCGGTGCGGTCTTTTGTTCTATGGAATAGTTTCTATGCACTTTACACATATATATATTTTTTTGTTAATAGATTAGTAATGTGTGCACTCTTCCTTTATTTTTTGTAGGTATTGTTCACTTAAAAGCAATTTACATTTTTAAACAGATCGTGAGTCAGGAACCAACTTGACACCGGTTTCATGAACCATATGTTAGAGTAAATGGTTATCTTGTTGCGGCCTTCTATTCTATAAAATAGTTTTATGTATGTTCTATGTTTATCTTCTTTGCACGAGTTTCGTTGCTTTACACACATTTGTTTTAAAAAAAATGCGTCATGAACCAACCTTGTGCTTGTGTTTATATTGTACTCTGTGCGTCTCTCTATTCTAAATATAGGTATTTTTTTTAAAAAAATTCACAATCTCTAGTTCAAGACTTTGATCATGATTTTGACAGTAATATATTAGTAAAAATAAACAAAATTATATATTGCGATAAATATAAGACATTATTTTAATTTGGTCAGTCTTCATACTTCTACGTATATTAATTAACAAACTTTCAAACTTCACTGCATCGATCCTACGACGACCTGTTAGGGACATATCTCATTAATTTACAAGTAATTTTCTTTTTCTTTAACATATCACGAGTTCACGACTTGGGACACAACCTGACACTTGCTTTATGAACCAGCGGTCGAACTGGTTGGCTATATTTGGTGCGCCCTTGTGTTCTGGTGAACAATAGTGCGTGCACGATTTATCTTGTTTTAGGTCTCATTATTTAGAAGCAATTTGTGTGTGTGTGTGTGTTTTTGCCTTTTAAGAAACATTTAGCAACTTGTACTGCACTGCTGCGTATATTTGTGTTTGTGTTTTCCTTTATTTTCTTAGAGTTGGTAGCACGTAGGCAGATTATGCATGAACTAGTTTGGTTGTTGTTTCTGTTGGTAGTGATAAAATATTTTCACTTGGAAAAGCTATATATTGTGCATTTGCCGCCAAAAGGCAACAGTAGTGGTAGTTTTGGCGACTACTGTTATTATTGTTAAGGACCACCATGACCAACAGACTAGCATGTTAAGTAGGTCCATTAGTGGACAAGATTAGATCTGAATTGACTTGACGATACGTCTTACGCGTCTCTTAGATGGATTGAGACTCGTCTAATTGCTAACATCGATCGTAACAGGCTTTTTTCGTTTGCTGACATTGACATGCTGACGAAAAAGTAAAAGGAAGGGAAAAGGCAAATCCATCTTAGTCAAAATTCAGAGATTCAGTGACTGGTGTAGAAACATAGTGCTTGGAAATTTAGGCATGAAAGGAAGTTTCTTGGATCCACATAAGAGATTGGATTGAGAAGCACTCCTCTCCAATTGACTCTTCGGCTTCTTTGTTTGCTACTAGCTTGTGGTACCTTTTTCATCTATTCTTCAGAGAGACGCCTGACCTATTGAACTATTGCTCATGTGCTACAATTCATCATGCCACCAATGATCAATGATGTTATGATGTATAGCTAGCTGTATGCTATAGTAGCTTATTTGAATGTATGTGCTAATTCATTTCATGGAGGTAAATACAGCCCTACGGTATGACACCTTCACTCAGACTATGTACGTCTCTGAATTTACCCAACTAAATGTTTTCAGAACACTGTTGAGTTGCATCATCTTTCTATTACATACGATCTATTCCGCCACATTTCAGCATGAATGTAACAATCTGTGTGACTGATTTGTCACAAATCTGAACTAAAGTAGGAGCTTTAGGGAGATTCTGCCATACTTGGTAAAAGGACGCCTACTAAATACGAGGCAGGGTGGACATCATCCAAGGTTCAGGTATGATATGTGAAATATGCCATGATATCTGATTGTCGATAGATATCTTCAGGAAAAGAAAAGGATGGGCTGTAGAAACGGTTGGGGTACAGCTCCGACCATCACGACAAACATACAGAAAGGTCGTATTCAGCAGCCAAACTTGTCTTCTGTAGTGGAACTGGTGATCAAATAATTTATGTCTGCTCTCTCAAAAAGAAGAATAAATTCGCGTCACCGATGTTGTAGTGACAAAAATGGTACAGATTCTTACTTTGCTTAACTATTTTCTTCGTGAAAAGGGAGCATATTCTTAGCAGGAATCTTCATATTGCAAGTCTTATCATATTTTTGTCAAAGGCAGGTAAATTAGGTTCAATCTGAACTGAACTTGTAAGGTTCTCACCTAAAAGTCTAACAAAACCTACACTACTTGCTCAAACTTTGCCTGGAATATAGCTGGAGCTATATTTCTATCGACAGGCCATCGCAAATGTTTCTCAGGATTCTCGCCAGACATCACTGGGAAAATGAAAAGGTACCAGAAGCTAGTAATACACACCTGAAGTCCTTTTCCAGAAAATTATAGTACTACGACCCTATTATTAGTACAGCGACGTTTTTATTCTTTCTAATAATTGAAAAAACTGAAAAGAATATCTATAGGAGGAATTGGACAAAATCTTGCGTTAGACTTCTGACATTCAACGCTTTGTGTCCTAAATTGTTTTCTGGATGTCATTGTCCCTGTTGCATAATCTTTCAGTTTGGCTTTATGATTTAAAATATGCACTTGTTGAGAACTAGAGTACTAATCTTTTCCAGAGGTGAAGTACAACACTTAAGACCATATGCACTTGATAAGTTGAGGGACTGGTGTCAACCTGAGTAACATGCCATATCTACTCACCTACATCCCACTTGCTATCATCATTAGTAAGAAAGGAGAAACATAATGATCTGCTTATGTTAGTAGTACCCCACAAGCTGCACTCACCCAGTCATCACCAAATCTTGGAAAAGTTAGCCAAGTACATTGGATTAAATGGGTTTGCCAATTGCCAAGTACTGCTCTTGAGTAAATACGGGCTCAATTTGTTCGACCTTGTGAAGTTTCAGATGAGGATCCTACTAGCCGGTGGATAATGTAAAATTAGGCTCCACCTATCAAATCATATCATGAAACAAAATGGGGGCAGACTTAATGTAAGGTTCATCAACCCTGCCCATCTGCTTCTGCTGCGCTCTGGTCAGTATAATACTAGAATGTTTGTTTTCAAAGGTCACTGCCATGAACACCCATGAAAGATCAGATGTACACTGTTTCAATTGGCATCACTGGAATAATTCAGCTTTTGAATATATTTAGAGGAGTGCTTCAATGCTTTCCCTCCTAATACAAGTTGCACAAATCTTAAAGCAAGCGAAGGGGTAAGTAATCTCCATCTACCCTTCATTCATGCTTTAATATTTGTGCAACTGTAAAAAAGAAAAGCATTGAAGCACCTCTCATTTATTTATTTTTCCTCGCATCTTAGCAGGAACAAATCATGCACTATTTTCAGAGGACGATTTGAAGGACGAGGTCCACTAGCAATGTAGTTTATGTTTCATGTGGGGAATAGAATAGTGGTTGCAAATGGGCTGGCATCCTTTGCGATGGACGTGAATTTGCATGTGAAGGGATTGCTTGCAATTGAAGTCCTTTCTTTTCGGCCAGCTCGGCCTCCGCACCGCAAATTTGGTTTGGTTGGTTGCTTCTATGAATGCTTGACAGACGAGAGACGACTGCACCTAGCTATGTGACAATTGGAAGTGCTGCAATGCAATTGCTCATGAGAAAAAGAACAACTTTGCAACAGCATATTCATATGTAAAGACTAAAGAGAGGTGGTATGATTTTGCTGCCAAGGCAAAATCATGAGAATTCAGAACCGAATTCTAGTGCTTATCTGTTGGTTGGTTTACCTGAAGGAAGAGTTTACAAGAATCTGCAGCCGTCAAATCGATCCATATCCAAGTGACCGACCGGAGAAGAAGGGGGCAACAGGAGCTAGGGCCACCGTGTCTGCCATTGTCAATGGATGATTTCTGGTTTGCGTCCAATCGGCCGTTGCTCGTTGCGACACACATGAAAACAGACAGATTTCGGTTACTGATTAGGCCGCCCATTACAGTAGAGTGACACGGGACGGAAGGAATCAACCAACTGAAGACGTTGTCCTTGGATAAAAGGCATCGTTTATCTGTATCTCCTATCTTCTCTAGTGCCTACCAATAGCAATACTCTAGCATGTGTTCCTGGTTTCACTAGTCAACTGTTATCCCGATTTTGCTGATGAATCGTGCATGCGGTGGCAAATCCAAGTTTTTGGCGTTGACAAGACAGCAGAATATGTCTAGGGAGACTAGGCAACTATGCATAGCAAGGTAAGATGATCACAAAGAAGATCCTTAATAGAAGAGAGATTCAGAGGCACCATCGTCCCTAGCTCGTACCCATCATTCAGTCAGTGGCTCAGTGCATGATATTGCTTCGCAGACATGTCTGTTGCCTTGCAACCAAAATGGAGCACATGCATGCAACAAGTGCCATTGCCGATTCACAAAGACGCATGCATGACTCGAGGGAGTCAAGTACAGCTGCTGAAAACAACGAGATGACCCAGACTGATCCAAAGCCTATCACGCTAGAACGGCAAGCACTCACTCGACGAAAGTCCAAATGCATCCACTAGCATAGTTTCGGGTACAGATGACTAACCGAGGTGAGGCACTTAAGATAGGCCCAATACGAAATAGACGGGCCGAGAGAACGGACGCTCTACTGAATCGTAAGGGCATTTGTAGGGGTGAGAACGAGGCGTATTAAAAAAAATCGGTATAAAATACTATTTTTTTATTTCCAATTCATATCTCTATCGGGAAAAAATAGGTTAATATATAGGAAAAGAAACATCCACTCCGTATCCGTATTTGATAGGATATCCACAAGATATATGATAGATCATCAAAATGGCTATCCCGTAAAACATCAATATCCTTTAATATCCTCTAGGGTTTTCTAGTCATTGACTAATTTATAACATGAATTTACATTTGATTATGTTTATTTTATTAAGTAGGATAAATGATTCTCCAATAGGTACTATAATTTGGCACTTTCATTGCTTAAGTTACATCTTTTCTTTATGTGTAGTATTTGTCAAATTTTCCGTGACCGATTTGAATCCGATCCGCATTCGCTATGTGCTCGTATTCCGAAAAATCAATATTCGTATTCATATTTGAGATATCCATATTCGATTCCAAATCCAAGATAAAAATACAGATTATGATTAAAAAAACAACCTCCACCGCTATCCGATCCGTTTTAAGCCATAGAGGCATTTGGGTGCACCTCGCTTGGTCTTCCAGTTGTTGCAGCAGGAGCAGGACTGCTTGCTGCCGTAGTAGCCCGGCGGCACTCACAGGCACTTGTTGCAGAAGAACAAACACGGCTTCTTGTACTGCGTCTGCGAGCACCTCCGGCTGCACTCACCAGAGCACTCTGCATCACGAAGACACGGATACACGCATTATGTAACCCCGGTGAGCAAAGAAATGTTGTTGCAGAACACCAAACCGCTCGCCTGAAGTGATGGTATCTTGATGCGTATCTGCAGTTTCAGGTCAATGATACAATAACTGAACCATCCTAGTAACTAGTTCAACTGCGTTGGGAGCTATAACTTCATCTATGTAAGCCAGAAGATACAGTAAAGTAGTAAACTCACATTGCCTGTTTATGTCGTCAACAAAACAGAGGAATTCAAGGCTCAAACAAGACGGCTGGTACTCCAAATAAGACCGTGACCAAGGACGCAAAAATTGCAGCTTGCCTACCCAGTGTACGCATCTTTGCGTTGGTGCGAGACACATTACAGATTTAATTACAGATTCCCCTGGCCATTGCTTCCCTCCACAGATCAAATATCACCAAAAAATGTGTCATAATTAGTTACAGCTAATCACTGGCCAATCTTAAGTGTACGCATGCGGCATGCTTACCTTCTGGTTCTGGGAACCTTACTTCAGCTCCTCCTCAACTCCACACTGTAAACAATCTTCAGACACGAAATGCAGCAGCAGAAAAAACAAAACATTACAGAGGTGCGTTTTTTCAGTAAATGCAAGCCAGGAAATCGCTAGACAGAAGAAAAGGAGAGAATTGAAAGATCACCTCACAGGAGAGAGACCAACGCGAGCAGGAAGAGGACGCAGAAGAGCAATGCCAACGGCTTGGCCATGGTAGCAACTGGAACAGCTGCAGGTAGTTACTCCAACTTCAACTTCGTGTTAGACAAGGAAGAAGAGGCCGGAGCTCTGCTCAGTGTTGCTTCATTACATAGAGGGTGGAGGCCATAAAAGATCAGATAAGATTTCGCTACAAGGTGAGTAATTAGAAACACACAGAACCAGTGAACAGGTCGGGGAGTACTCGCTTCAGAGGCAACATGTGATGGTCTGAGCAAGTGAGTATCGGCACACTGCTCTCCTCCTGCACAAGACACAAGGTTGCAGGGCTTCACAGAGGGAGAGGTGAAAGAGGGTGCACTTTTTGGTTGCTGGCTCTATGAGCGCCATTTTGACCTCTGGTAAAACAAACTGGAACAACGAAAATGAGCGGAAACTAAGAAACTTAAGGCGCCAGTGGGGCAATACGTAAATAGAAGATTGCCGGGGAAAGCTTTTTGAATGGAGGAGCAGCGAAAGTTCACGGCACACCCAGACTAATACGGGCCATTGATTTCGTGTTACGGAATGGCTGATATCTGCTATTACCCCTCGGCCCTCGCTAGGTAAAAGGTTGAGAAATTTTAGGGTACACTGTGCTAATAGCATATAATAGATAGTAAAAATCAGGATTTATTAAAGGTATTCATACTACTTTACTATCGGAGGAAGTATAAATAAATAATAGCTAATATGATACATTAGATCAAAAATAATAAACGGTCCATATTAAATTAGGTTAAAAATAACGAACGGTTCATATTGAATTTAGTGTATCGTAGAAGAGCTCAAAAGGTTACTGTCGGCGTTTCGAGCACCGGCAAGTAAATTTGTAAGTCTAAGGGGCTGCGCGTTCCCACTCCCTGAATGGTTAGACTCAGAAGCCCAAGGTGTATACTGGTTCGGGCCGAAAGTCCCTACTCCAGTTCGTGCGGTGGTATTGTATTGCCTTTAGTGCGGATGGATACACAATGTTTACAAGAGCGAGCTAATAGCCTCAGCGCAAGAATGCTCGTTGCCTGTGCCTCCGTCTCTTCTCCCCTTACCCTTTTTATACAAGAGGGAGGGCGAGTTACCTCGAGAGTTGGGAAGGGCGAGGTGACCTATGCTAAGAGCTTCGGTCCTTCGCTCGCCGACCGTCACCCCTCGCCTTGCCCGCTGGTCGGTAGTCTTGTTGGGCGGAGCGGTTAGTCGCTTCGTTGGGAAATAGCGCACCGCTTACGTGAGCCTCGACGGGTGTTGACGCTTGCGTGTATAACATTGGTGCCGCCCTCGAGGGAGCGCGTGCTTGCGTGTCGACGTGGTCGGTCGATGAGATCGAAGCTTGACTTCAGCAGCCATTAAACCATCTTGGGAAGGGCCACCGCTCGTATAGTCACTTCGATTGTCCCCGTCCCGCGGGGCACGTGGGTCAGGGCGATGGAGGCTTCGACACGCGCCCTCGGCGGAGGTTGCCTTGGTTTGATCGGAGTCGGGATCCGACCTGCTGCGGAGGCCGGAGCCCCGCTTGGTCGGGATGGGCGTCTGTGTGGCCCGCAGTGCTTTTGGTCATGGCGGGCTTGGAGCGGCTCGCTAGGCTTGAGCTATGCTTGAGGCACCCGCCGTCACCCTGGGCCGTTGGGGTACCCCTGGTATGAGTATTCGTCAGTAGCCCCCGAACCCTCGAGCAAGTTCGGCAGATTCGGTTGGGGGTTGAGCTTGAATGTGAATGGCGACTGGGCCCGATTGGACGGTCCAACCGACTAGGCCGACCGGTTTTCGCCAGGTGTACCCCGACACATTCGACGGCTGCCCTGGAACTCGGCCGGGGGCATTCGAACCGCCGGGGGCTTTTAATCGCTTCGTTGCGCGCATCACGCATGGCTTGGTTCACCTTGCCCGCTCGTCTTCTTGACTGCTTCGGGTTTTGGTGAGGGGCGCTTCGTTTTCCGGTGCTTATATTTATTCTGGAGACGTTCGATCTCCCTCCGTCTGGGTATATAAGGGCGCCGCCGCTTATTTGAGTGATCGTCCCCCAAACTAGAGTACTCTCTTGCAATCCTCTAAATGGCTTCGAGGCATCCACTGATCTTCAGCTTTGGTGACGACGACGAGGTGGAGGAAGAAGATCCTCTGGCCGAGCTCTGGGCTGAGTACGACCAGGCGATGGCCGAGCTCATGGAGGAAGAGGAGGCCGTGGCCCGCGACACTGCCGCTGTCGACGCGTTGCTTGGGTCGTCCGGCTCTTCGAGGTGAGGAGGCCCTTCGAGGCGATGGCGCAGTGCGCTGCGGGTAGCCGTCGATCTGCAGCATCGCGGATTTACGCTACCGTCGGTCTTGCGCGGGAGGCGGCGCCGACGACTTTGGAATTTGTAGCCGTCGGTCGACGCAGATCGATGCAAAGATCGATGCTCAAGATATGATACTTGGTGCGTAAATAGCTCGCCATATCTTGTAGCCTTGCGTAGTTTTTGAATCTGCCGCACCTCATGTAACATGGTGTAAAGTTTGAGCTGTTGGCCTATAATGAAATCTCCTTTTCCTTGTCTTTGCAATGAGCTTGTTTCGATTATTTTCCAACTTGGCCTCGAGAATCGTGTCGCAGTGATTGCTTCTTTACGGTGCGGCGATCGGGCGTGCGAAGGGACGACCGGATGCTTCTTCGTGAGGTTCAGGTGTTCGAGTGCTCGTTTAACGTCGTAGCTAGACCGTGGGACGACCGAATGCCTCTTCGCGAGATTCGGGTGTCTGAGTGCTCGTTTAACGTCGTAGTTAGACCGTGCCTTGGTCGGCAGGGACGACCGGATGCCTCTTCGAGAGGTTCGGGTGTTCGAGCGCTCGTTTAACGTCGTAGCTAGACCGTGGGACGACCGGATGCCTCTTCGTGAGGTTCGGGTGTTCGAGTGCTCGTTTAACGTCGTAGCTAGACTGTGGGATGACCGGATGCCTCTTCGTGAGGTTCGGGTGTCCGAGTGCTCGTTTAACGTCGTAGCTAGACCGTGCCTTGGTCGGCAGGGACGATCGGATGCCTCTTCGCGAGGTTCGGGTGTCCGAGCGCTCGTTTAACGTCGTAGCTAGACCGTGGGACGACCGGATGCCTCTTCGCGAGGTTCGGGTGTTCGAGTGCTCGTTTAACGTCGTAGCTAGACCGTGCCTTGGTCGGCAGGGACGACCGGATGCCTCTTCGTGAGGTTCGGGTGTCCGAGCGCTCGTTTAACGTCGTAGCTAGACCGTGGGACGACCGGATGCCTCTTCGTGAGGTTCGGGTGTCCGAGTGCTTGTTTAACATCGTAGCTAGACCGTGGGACGACCGGATACCTCTTCGCGAGGTTCGGGTGTCCGAGTGCTCGTTTAACGTCGTAGCTAGACCGTGCCTTGGTCGGCAGGGACGATCGGATGCCTCTTCGTGAGGTTCGGGTGTCTGAGCGCTCGTTTAACGTCGTAGCTAGACCGTGGGACGACCGGATGCCTCTTCGCGAGGTTCGGGTGTCCGAGTGCTTGTTTAACGTCGTAGCTAGACCGTGGGACGACCGGACGCCTCTTCGCGAGGTTCGGGTGTCCGAGTGCTTGTTTAACGTCGTAGCTAGACCGTGGGACGACCGGACGCCTCTTCGCGAGGTTCGGGTGTCCGAGTGCTCGTTTAACGTCGTAGCTAGACCGCGCCTTGGTCGGCAGGGACGACCGGATGCCTCTTCGCGAGGTTCGGGTGTCCGAGTGCTCGTTTAACGTCGTAGCTAGACCGCGCCTTGGTCGGCAGGGACGACCGGATGCCTCTTCGCGAGGTTCGGGTGTCCGAGCGCTCGTTTAACGTCGTAGCTAGACCGTGGGACGACCGGATGCCTCTTCGTGAGGTTCGGGTGTCCGAGCGCTCGTTTAACGTCGTAGCTAGACCGTGGGACGACCGGATGCCTCTTCGCGAGGTTCGGGTGTCCGAGCGCTCGTTTAACGTCGTAGCTAGACCGTGGGACGACCGGATGCCTCTTCGCGAGGTTCGGGTGTCCGAGTGCTCGTTTAACGTCGTAGCTAGACCGTGCCTTGGTCGGCAGGGACGACTGGATGCCTCTTCGTGAGGTTCGGGTGTCCGAGTGCTCATTTAATGTCGTAGCTAGACCATGCCTTGGTCGGCAGGGACGACCGGATGCCTCTTCGCGAGGTTCTGGTGTCCGAGTGCTCGTTTAACGTCGTAGCTGGACGTGGCTCGTTCTACGTCGTAGCTGGACGTGGCTCATTTTACGTCGTAGCTGGACGTGGGGCATCCATCCCGAGTCCTCGTCTAGCAAGGGTAGCTGCGAGAGAAGTGGCCGTCGTCTATCCCACACGTGTACCCCGTCCGCAGGTGTGGGACCTGGAGGGGGTGAGCGACACGCGTTTACCCGCGTTGGTTCGAACGCCGTGCTCGTGGAGCTAATAACAGGTAGTCCGAGTGGGTCCTGGGAGGTCCCGCCCAAGGGGGACCCTTCCGAGCGGACGGTCCCAGAGTAGGGTGTCCTGGCCCTGCCGTGGGGCGACCCATAAGAAACCTTTCTTTACTCGATCCCGTATCGGACCCTGGGTCGTCCGCCGACCCAGGGCACAGCTGGCTGTCGCCCATCGATGAGCTCCCGGGAGAGTGTGAAGTTTGGTCTCGGACACGAGTAGAGGCGATTGGGTCATCAGCCGACCCAACGGGGGGATCACTGGGGACTCGCCTCATACCCGTCCTTTGCTCGATTTTTGCTGGGGCGGCCTTACGTTCATCTGGTGAGATAGGCCTTTAGAACCCACAGCTTTCGGCTGGGCCCCTGGCGCGAGCCATTGAGCTCTTGTCATTTTGGGGCGCGGCGACCAGGCCGGCCTTCGCACGCGCCTCTGTGGCAACCGCCCCGCCTAAAGCGAGACCGAGAGGTCCTGTGACTCGTGGCCCGAGGCGGTGTCTTTACGGCTCTACTGGCTTGTCAGGATTAAAAGCAGAGTGGAATTGGAAACCGGGAGTTACCCGGTGCCCGATGCGGCAGACGAGGGTGTACGCGACGCTTCACTCGAGGGGGTGCTTGTTCGGTCGGCGCCCGCTCGTCTTCTATAAATACGTCGCTGGGACGTTCTTGGGTAGTTACACGTTCTTGCCTTCCTCATCTTCCAGCCCTTTGCCTAAGACAAGAAAAAGCAAAAAAGAGCTTTCTCCCTTCCTCACCTTTCCGCCGCCTTCTCGCGAGGATGTCATGGCCGAGTGCTCGCCCGTGCCAACAAGCGCTCGGCTTGGTGAAGAAAGGCTTCCTCCTTGCACAGGATCTTTCCCACTGGAGGGTGCCGACGGGGGTCGCCGCCCCTTCACCGGGGGACGACGAGATCGTAGTGCCTGCTTCGTTCTTCGAGCGCGGCTTCGGCCTGCCGCTGCACCCGTTCGTCCGAGGGCTGCTCTTCCATTACAAGGCAGAGGTACACCATCTCAACCCCAACGGGGTCCTCTACATCGCCATTTTCATCACGCTTTGTGAGGCCTTCTTGGGATCGAGCCGCATTGGGCGCTGTGGAGGTACTTCTTCCAAGCAAGGCTCTGGAAGGTCAAGCCAGCGGATGCTACGGCGCCCCTCGGTGGCCTAGCCCTCCAGCTTCGGGCCGGCCGGAGCTCGGAGTACCTCGACGTCAAGCTACCGTCGTCCAACAAGGGATGGCGTTCTGAGTGGTTTTACGTTCGGAATGTCGGAGACAGCGCCCCGCCGTTCACCGGCCAGCTTCCTTTGGCGGGGGAAGAATGGACCTGGGGTGCTGATAAGAAGGAGAAGAAGAAGGTGGCCCTGATCGTGGAGCAGATCAGGGCTCTAAGGGAGCAGAGGCTCATCGGGGACGCCGTCGTGCGTACCTTCATGGGGATGCGCGTGCAACCCTCATGCACGTGCCGCGCCCTTGTTCCGTATGAGGGGCGCCCGATAAGATGAGGATGGCGAGCCCGAGCTCGCCGCGACCGAGGTCGGCTCGGAGGCCGCCGTAACGGGCGGAGCGCTCATCGAGATCGCGGCGGCCACCCGAGCCATTCTCGACGGCCCACCCCAAACCGTAGGTCGGGCGGTCTTCTCTCGCCTCTTTCTTCCTTTGCCTTTGGCGCCCAGGTGACCGGTGTTTCGCGTCTTCTAGGGGCTCGGGAATGGTCTCTCGGCGTTGCTCCCGAAGGAGAAGGCGTCGAGGCTGCGGCTCGTCGCGGAGGCCAAGATAGCTTGACTCCTCCCGCAAGAAGCGGAAGGAGGAGAGAGAAAAAAAGAAGAAGGAGCGCGCGCGAGGGCGCGCGTGGTGAGGACGTGTCCGAGACCACCGCGCGGGCGCCCTCCACCGACAAGCAGCGAGGGGAGCCCTGCTACCCATACCGTGGGTTCTTTTCGACTCGTCGACCGGAGGTGGCTCGAGTGGAGGCCCGACGGAGGGCGATCGTAGAGGCACCGCGGCCGGGGCCCCAGCGGAGGCGCACCGCAAGGTCGACGTCGTTGTCGTGCCCCCAGGGGAGGCACCCCTCGTGGAGGCGGTTTCGAGGAAGCGGCCGGCGGATCTGCCCCTTGGAGGGGGACCGGCAAAGAGGGCGCGCTTGCCGCGCACCCGCTCGGCTCAGTAAGTACTCCTTTTCCTCGTTTGAACATTGTTGCCGCAAAGTTGTCCGAACAGCTTCTAAGTGCTTGCGGTGTGCAGCGCCTATACGGGTGTGGCCGTGGCCACAGCTGCGGCGCGCCCTGTGGTGGCTCCGCAAGGGGCGGCGCCGTTCCCACCGCCGGAGGAATCGCACGGCGGCGGCGAGCGATCGGTCTTTGGGCGCCAACTTTGTTGGCGGTGGTCATGGCGCAGCGGCCGAGTGAGGCGGCGTCGAGCGCTTCGCCATCGGAGGGACGGGCCTCATCCGAGGCCGAGGTCGGTGAGGAGCTCCCGCCGCCTCCGCCGGGGACACCGCCGGGTGGCGCGATCATCGTTACGGAGGGAGAATCAACGACGACGCTGCCCGCGAGCTCGCTGGCGGAGACGGTGCCGGTGCTGGAGACGTCCAACCCCGTGCCTCAAGGGGAGGCATCGGTCGAAGCCCCACAGGCGCAGGCCACCGAGGGGATTCCCGAGGGGCCCATTTCACCGCCCTTGCCCGTGGGGGCTCGGTCGGGTGGTGTCCCATCCGAACGGGCGATCGAGGGCCTGTTGCCGAGTATGGCCCATAGGTCGGGGACCTTGGGCGAGGCGGAGGAGAGCGAGTGGGCCGCCCTCTAGCAAGGCGCTCAGGACGCCGAAGTTGAGATGGACCAGATCCGGAAGGGTCTGGCTCTTGCCCTCGAATCCTCCGGCAGGGCGTTAGATGCGATCGCCGGGGGAGTTCGGCCGATTAGCATGGTAAGTTGATCGGGAGCCCGGCCTCTCGTACCTTCTGATGAATTTTGCGGCGACTGACGGAGTGTCTATATTTTACAGCATTTGTGGGCCCGTTCTGAGGGCAAGGGCGAGCTCCTACAGCGCTTGGACAGCCAGCGGGTGGCTGCCGTGGAGGAATGCAATCGGCTGCGCCCTGAGCTACGCCTGGCTCAGGAGGCTCTGATCATCCAGCGAGAGGAAACGGCGGAGGCCCGCCAAGAGCTGGATCAGGCCACGAAGGCCCTCTTCGAAGAGCGCCTGGGGGCCAAGTCTCTGAGGACGAGGGTGGCGGAACTCGAGTTCCTCCTGGCGGAGGCTGTCAGCGCCAAGGATGCCGCCGTCACCGCAGAGGGGGCCGCGCTAGCGCAGGCGACCCGTCTGCGAAACGAGCGGGACCAAGCTCAAAAGACGCCGATCGAGTGCGTTCCGAGCGGGAGACCGCTCGGAAGGAGCTGGCTTCCTTGAGGACCTCATACGAGGGGGTCAGGGAAGAAGCCAGCAACTTGGCGAGTTCTGTAACCGGTAAGTGTCTCAACTCCTTGGTTAATTCTGCCAGCGCGACTCATAAGGCGTGCTCATCTGGAGATGTTGTGATCCGCAGGTCGCAGAAGAACTCGGCGTCGCCAGAGCGCGGAAGGGCGCCAAGGCTCGTGGACGAGGCCGGCCACGCGCGGACGTGCGCAGCGCTACCGAGGTAGCCGAAGGTGGTCGGGCGAGCCGGCCGCGAATCGAGGCCTTCACAAGGCCGCCAAAGCATGTCGTGGCCGGTCCTTGAGCCGCGGCGGGCCCGAGCGCTCTCGCCCCCATGCTGGCCCGAGTGCCAGGGCGCGTTGAGAGAGCGCTGACCGTTAGTGCCGTACTTGGAGCTTCCTCGGCGCTGGTCAATACCGTCTCTCACTATGACGGTATAGACCTTGCGGTGGTGAGTAGCGGCATTACTGGGAACCGGACCGACGACGAGATCGAAAGGTTCGAGCTCCAAGTTGAGCCGCATGCTCGAGAGATCGCCAGCCATATCCCGCCGCAGAGTGCCCTCGAAGAAGAATAAGTAGAAGTTAGATTCGTACTCCTTTATTGTAAAGACTATTGTTCGTTAATAATCTTAAATTTAGCAAGTTGCCGTATGCTTCCTGCCCTCTTTTATATCATGGTGGGTACTCGATCGGCCATAGCCGTAAGGACCACCAGGGTCACTTATGTGTAGGTCAGGTCGCTTCGGGAGGGGCAGAGAGGATAAGAACTTTTGGCCAGGCAGCAGTTACACACACTTGTGAGGGATAGGAGTGTTCCCGACTGGCCAAAGATCGCTCCACTCGGGCACTTCCTTCTTCCGCTAAGTGCCACTTGCAACCGTAGCCGCTGGGGCGTAGGTCGTAGCACTCGGGTCGAGAGGGTTACCGCTCGGGATGGACCTCGTGACCGGTCGGGTCACCGACCCGCATGAGCGCGTGAGTTAGCCGAGTTTGCGCGGGAGAGGAGTGCTCCCGACCAGCCAAAGGTCACTCTGCTCGGGTACTTCCTTCTTCCGCGAAGTGCTACTTAGCAACCGTAGCCGTTGGGGCGTAGGCTGTAGCACTCGGGTCGAGAGGGTTACCGCTCGAAAGGACCTCGTGACTGGTCGGGTCACCGACCTGTGTAGGCGCCGACCAGAAGCAGCCTGGATGGGGGCGCGCATGGGCAGCCCCCGAGCGTCGCGCTGCGACCAGGTGCTCGGGAGGAGAAGTAAGGACGACGCAAGGAATAAGAAAAGGACTTAGGGATAAAAACGCCTTAACTTTTCTATGTTCCAAGCGTTGGAGAGGACGCGGCCATCCGTGTCCCTGAGTCGAAAGGTGCCAGGCCGAAGAATCTCTGCGACGGTGAAGGGGCCTTCCCAGGACGGCGAGAGCTTGTGCTTGTCTTTGCTGGTCTGGACCCGACGCAGGACCAGGTCGCCAGCGCTGAAGGATCGCCCTCGAACCTGGCGACTGTGGTAGCGCCGCAGAGCTTGTTGATACTTGGCCGATCGTAGAATGGCTACATCGCGCGCTTCGCCAAGCTGGTCGATGGCGTCTTGTTGCGAGGCGAGCCCCCGAGCCTCGTCGAAGGCTTGTAGTCTTGGGGCGCCGTATTCCAGGTCGGTTGGCGGGACGCGGGCGGACCAAACCATGAAGAACGGTGTAAACCCGGTCGCCCGAGTCGGTGTGGTTCGCAAGCTCCAGAGGACGGAGGGTAGCTCGGCCACCCATCGCCCTGCGAAATGCTTCAGTCGACTGAAGATCCGTGGCTTAAGTCCTTGGAGGATCATGCCGTTTGCGCGTTCGACCTGACCGTTAGTCCACGGATGGGCCACGGCTGCCCAATCGACGCGGATGTTGAAGTCGTCGCAGAACTCGAGGAACTCCTTCCCCGTGAACTGTGTCCCGTTGTCGGTGATGATAGAGTTCGCGACTCCAAACCGAAAGATGATGTCGCGGAACAAGGTGGCCGCTTGTACCGACGTGACGCTCACGACTGGCTTGGCCTCTATCCACTTGGTGAACTTGTCCACCGCGACGAAGAGGTGAGTAAAGCCCCCGGGCGCTTTCTTGAAGGGCCCGACCAGATCGAGTCCCCATACTGCAAACGGCCATGTGATGGGGATCGTCTGCAAGGCCTGAGCTGGCCGATGCGTCTGCCGGACGAAGAATTGGCATCCTTCGCAAGTGCGTACAATCTGCTCAGCGTCGGACACGGTGGTCGGCCAGTAGAAACCTTGTCGAAAGGCCTTTCCTACGAGGGATCAGGGTGCAGCATGGTGACCGCAGACTCCGCCATGGATATCGAGCGTAATGCTTCCTTGGTCGGCCGAACGCACCTCTGGAGGACCCCGGAGGGACTCCTTTTGTAGAGGTCCGGCCCAACCAGAACGAAGGATTTCGCCCGACGAGCGAGGCGCCGGGCCTCGGTCGAGTCGACGGGAAGCGACCCGTCCGTTAGACGGTTCATGAAAGGTTTCCTCCAGTCGGATTCAGTTGTTAGCACGCCGCGGCCCGACCCGGCCAGTTTACGCCGACCGCCGACGGCGGTCGGGTGATCGTGTTTCGGCGGTCGGGAGACCGCTCGGCCACCGAGTCCAACTGGACGGAAGGCTGCAGAAGGTCGCAGACGAAGATCCAAGGTGGGACTGGCCCTCTGCTGGAGGCAAGATTAGCTAGGTAATCGGCCTCACCGTTGTAGCGTCTGTAGCTATGGTGGAGCTCGAAACCCTTGAACCGCTCTTCGAGCCTACGCACTTCTCGACAGTATGCGGCCATGCGGGCATCTCGGGGCTCCGCAGCCTTCATAACCTGGTCGACGATAAGCTTGGAGTCCCCGTGAACGTAGAGTCGGCGAGCGCCGAGGTTGACAGCGATCCGGAGACCGTTGACGAGAGCCTCGTACTCGGCGATGTTTTTGTTGGTCACGTCGAAGAGCAACCTGATGGCGTATTGAAGTCATTCCGGCGGGAAATGATGATTTACTCCGCGCCGCGCCATTCTTGGTGTAGGACCCATCGAAGTACATCGCCCGATTCGGGTCTTGAGCCCGGTGGCGCTGGGCTTGGTCCACTCGGCGACAAAGTCGGCGGGGCACGTGACTTGATCGCCGTTCGAGGGCGTATATTATGCCGTGACCGCCGAGCTCGAGCGCCCACTTGGCTATCCTTCCCGAGGCATCGCGGTTGTGGGCGATCTCGCCGAAGCGGCGACGTGGTCACCACGGTGATGGCGTCTTGGTCGGGCGTAATGGACGAGCTTTCTTTTGGCGATGAGCACCGCGTAGCGCCGCACTGCGGTACCGAGCCTTGGACTCGGAAAGCACTTCACGATGAAGTAGATCGCCGTTGTACCTTGAGTTCACGCCCTCTTCCGCTCGTTCCACCACAAGGGCCGCACTGACGACTTGGGCAGTGGCGGCGATGTAGAGGAGCAGCGGTTCACCTGGTGCCGGGGCAACCAGGACCGGAGGTGAGGACAAGAAGGCCTTCAAGCGGGTGAGGGCCTCCTGAGCCTCCTGGGTCCAGCTGAAGCGGTCGGATTTCTTAAGCAGCCTGTAGAGCGGCATTCCGCGCTCGCCAAGGCGAGACACGAAACGGCTTAAGGCTGCAAGGCATCCAGTTAGCCTCTGGATCCCTTTGAGGTTGCCAACCGGGCCCATCCTTGCGATCACCGAGATCTTCTCCTGATTGGCCTCGATGCCCCGCTCGGAGACAATGAAACCGAGGAGCTTCCCCTTGGGGACCCCGAAGACGCACTTGTCGGGGTTGAGCTTTATACGGAACCGTCGGAGATTCGCGAAAGTCTCCCCTAGGTCGGTGATGAGGTCACCGGCCTTCCTGGTCTTCACGATGATGTCGTCGACGTACGCCTCGATGTTGCGGCCGATCTGGTCGTTGAGACACGTAGTCATGCCGTCGTGGGTGAAAGATGCCATCAGGGAGGCCAACGGGAATCCGGAGATGTCGATGAAGACGCGCAAAGGCCCCTACCTGGCGCGCCAACTGTCGGCGTTTCGAGCACCGGCAAGTAAATTTGTAAGTCTAAGGGGCCGCGCGTTCCCACTCCTTGAATGGTTAGACTCAGAAGCCCAAGGTGTATACTGGTTCGGGCCGAAAGTCCCTACTCCAGTTCGTGCGGTGGTATTGTATTGCCTTTAGTGCGGATGGATACACAATGTTTACAAGAGCGAGCTAATAGCCTCAGCGCAAGAATGCTCGTTGCCTGTGCCTCCGTCTCTTCTCCCCTTACCCTTTTTTATACAGTAGGAAGGGTCAGGTTACCTCAAGAGTTGGGGAAGGGCGAGGTGACCTATACTAAGAGCTTTGGTCCTTCGTTCTGTCGACTGGTCACCCCCTCGTCTTGCCCACGCTGGGTCGGTAGTCTTGTTGGGCGGAGCGGTTAGCTGCTTCGTTGGGAAATGGCACACCTGCCTTCTGTGAGCCTGACGGGTGTTGACATTGCTGTGTATAACGTTGGTCTTGCCTCGAGAGGGCGTGCTTGCGTGTCGTGACGTGGTCGGTCGATGAGATCGAAGCTTGACTTCGCACCATTAAACCATCTTGGGAAGGGCCACCGCTCTCGTATAGTCACTTGATTGTCCCCGTCCGTGGGCACGTGGTCAGGGCGGTGGAGGCTTGACACGCCGCCCTCGGCGGAGGTTGCCTTGGTTTGATCGGTCGGGGATCCGACTCGCCGGAGGTCGGGAGCCCCGCTGGTCGGGATGGGCGTCTGTGTGGCCCGCAGTGCTTTTGGTCAGAAGGGCTTGGAGCGGCCTGCTAGGCTTGAGCTATGCTTGAGGCAGCCTGCTCGTCACCCTGGGCCGTTGGGGTACCCCTGGTATGAGTATTCGTCAGTTACCAATGACTATGAAAGATTAATATGATCTTTGCGCTTCATACAAATGAGGAAATAAATAATAATATCATTAAAGCACAACAATACATAAGGAAAAATATATTAACACTAATTATGTTGTTTCTGTTATATATATGGGATCATTTTTGAAAGTTCAATTGTGTGGACACTTTACCTAAATAAAGGCTATTAGGGGTAGCTAGCCCAAAAGGCCCATTAGCATAGTTTAGTCCTATATAATTTATTCCACATGAAGGCACCTCACCTCCCCTATACAAGGAGGAATAGATGCTCCATATTGTACACACATGGCTACGAGCAAAAAGAAAAATAAAGTTGAGACTATATATTGTGTCTCTTGTTCTATTTTTATATTTTCATGAGTTGAGTGCTTGATCTAGCTTATCAACTCAAGTTTTGTGGTGTTTTTTTTGTTGTAGATTAGTTTTGCCTTACCCTGTCGTCGCCGCTTCCTCTCTCGCTGCCTAGCGCGGGGGCACATGCCTTTGTGTGCATGCCGTTCCCTCAACCGACTAGCCATACACCTTTGCGCAATGGCTACGATAGTGCGTACCGGTTGACCATCCTAACTACGATAGTGCATGTTAATAACAACATAAAATGTGCTCTTATAGGGTACGAGAGACTAAAGCATCAAGTAAGTAGAGTTCCATCTAACATGCATATCCAAACCAAACTTATATGGACGTACCTCCATTGCAATACAATAAGTCTTATATGCTACTACTCATTGATTAGAATTATTTAAGAAAGATATTACAGTGTGAAAATGTTTAAGGTACTGATCTAACCTCTTCAAACCAGATTTAACTATAAGATTAATAATATGGCAAGCACAACGCTGATGTGATAAAAAAAGATTTGGCATACTAATTAAAAAGAGGAGTAAGAATGGTCATTGCAGAAGTGTTTGTTGTAGCATTATCTAATGTTATTGTAAAAATTTTATCTGTGAGGCTAAATTCTTCCATAACTTTTACCATACAATTAGTTATATTCTCGCCAGTGTATGCTACACTAATTAATTTGAATCCTATAATTATCTTCTCTAGTTGCCGGTCATTGTTTATATAATGAGCAACTACACTAAGGTAATTCTCTTTAGCCCTGCCACTCCATATGTCTGATATCAAAGACACATAAAAATTACAGGTATTAAAGAGCTCTTTTAGCTTACTACGATAATTATCATAGTATTTAATCAGATCTCTAGTTGTTGTCTGTCTAGAAACTACAGAAAACCTATGATTATAAGCGATTCTAATATAGTTTCCAAATGCTGTTGACTCACTAAAATTTAAAGGCATATCTTGAGAAGCAATTAAACGATAAAGAGATTCACGAGCTACCTCAAGATTGTAGTCCCACTGATGTACCGTACAGTTGGGGTTGTACTGCAGCTGCGTCTGTCTCAAAATCACCACCGCTTTCCTCCTACAGCTCTCAACATGTCTTTTCAAGTACTCCGTTCCACATGAAGATTTCATAGTTAATTTGTGCTTACAATATTTACAAATTGCATACCTGCTTTGAACGCCGTCTGATGCCTCAAAAATCTATTCGAAATCTTCCTAAACTCCCGATGTACTGCGTCTTGATCTTTTTGTCCGGTGCTTACCAACATAGTAGCACTTGTAGAGTCTGAGGATGGTACTGGTACTGCAGCTTCTTTAGCTTGATAGGATGCAAGAAGCTTCTCGGATGAAATCCCGAAATCAGAAACTAGGAAGGACGAAAAATCCTGATGCTCTATAAAGAAAACTACAAAAAAAAAAATAATTACGCTATTAGTACTTTAATCTCATTTAAAATAATAAGAACAATGAAAAATTAAATCACTATTCTTATCTTGATTTCTTGATAGAAGTCGAAAGTCGGATTTCAGATTTTTGGATTTTTGATAAAACTATTTTAAATTTTGCCAAATTATCATCCAGAGTAAGAGAATTTTTACAAGAGAATGCAAAGAAGATATACCTCTAGATCAGGAAAATGGCATCATACCGAAGCAGAGTGCAGAGTGCTTTGTTAGTCCCATCCAGATTTCAGATAGGTGTTCCAGTTATGGCTTACTGCGAACTACTACCAATAAATTCTCTTCTTTTTCGTTTTCAGGGAACAAAAGGAACCTTTGGGTGGTCGATGTTATATACATCTACTCCTTTCGAGGCGTTCCCCATTTTATACCCAGTTTACCTTCATGTGTAATCGAGCTTTCGAACGACTGAATTGAGTCTTGAGATCGGGCCATGGTGGGTAACATCTCAATTCAGCTGTGTGTTTCTTTCTTTCCCTCTCTGCATATTCGGATTTGGGGAGGAATATCTCCTTCTGCGTGTGTAATGGCATCAATTCCTTCCTTGCATTTGTGCACCAGCTTGTGTTTGATGGCCAACCTAGGGAAGAGAATACAAATCCTTGCTCCTTGTCTACATGGATTTAATTTCATCTTCCAAAGGAGCATTTCAGATTTTATCGGGCTTTACAGTAATCTTGAGCATCGTGGTAGTAATAATTTGTTCAAAATATAAAAGCTAGAACTTTGATGGGATAACGAACAAGTTTGATTAGCCAACGCCTCACCCGTCACCACCCAAACCAACCGAAAATTCGAGAGTTGAGAGGAAAAAAAACACCACCTTTGCTTCTCTCCCTTCCCAACCCCAGATCGATCCGCCATGTTTCCTCCTCCACCAATCCGTCCATGACTCCCGCTCCCCATGGCGCCCAGCGCCCGTGTTCTCGTCCTGCCGCTCGCCGCGGCCGCTGTCCTAGTCGCGTCCACCATCTTCCTCTTCGCCGCCGCCGGCGCGCGCTGGCGCCCCGCGGACACCGGCCTCCCCGTCCCGGCCGACTTCTCGGTGGTCCCTGTGAGCGTCAACTCATCCACCAGCGGCCAAGTGCACTCCTTTCTTGACGAGAACGGCCACCCCGACGATCCCACCTCCAGCTCGGCTGCTGGGAGATGCGACCCCAGCACCGCCGCCATCAAGGTCTTCATGTACGACATGCCGCCCGAATTTCACTTCGGCCTCCTCGGCTGGGCGCCGCCTGCAGGGGATGGCAACAGCGTCTGGCCGGACGTCAGGAGCGGCGCTGCGCCGCGCTACCCCGGCGGGCTCAACCTGCAGCACAGCGTCGAGTACTGGCTCACGCTGGACCTCCTGTCCTCGTCGTCAGCGCCGTGCGGCGCCGCCGTCAGGGTGGCCGACTCCCGCGACGCCGACGTCGTCTTCGTGCCGTTTTTCGCGTCCCTCAGCTAGAACCGCCACTCCAAGGCCGTGCCGCCGGAGAAGGTCAGCAGGGACAAGGCCCTGCAGGAAAAGCTCGTGAGGTACCTCATGGCGCAGCAGGAGTGGAAGAGATCGGGTGGCGCCGACCACGTCATCGTCGCGCACCACCCAAACAGCTTGCTCCATGCCCGGTCTTCGCTGTTCCCGTCGGTGTTCGTGCTCTCGGACTTTGGGAGGTACCACCCCAGGGTGGCTAGCTTGGAGAAGGATGTCATTGCGCCGTACCGGCATATGGCAAAGACGTTTGTCAATGACTCGGCCGGGTTTGATGACCGGCTGACGTTGTTATACTTCCGGGGAGCCATTTACAGGAAGGAGGTAATAATTGTGCTTACTAATCTGGCTATGCATATCGCCAACTCATATTCCATGAGGTGCAAATCAGAACATAGTAATGTAGTGCTTAATTTCTTGGGTTTCATGAGGTAACCATCGCCTGTTATGTGATGCCTTAGAGTCCTAAACATTGTATTATTACAAATACTATATACAGTGACAAAAAACTTTTCTTTTGTGCCAAGGTAAATACTTTTAACAAAAGTGGACAAAAAAAAAACCTTTGGCAATTGGCGAGTTTTATAGTGAGAGTCAGTGTAATTGATAATTTGGTAGTTCAGTATACGAGGCAGGATAGGTTAACAGGTGGTATCCGGTATTTATATGTAATTGCTTTATACCAAACGAGCTTACTAGAGGTGGTAGAGAAGTTGTTCTGTTCATTAAAAGTTCAGAACCAATGATCTATTTATGAGTCTGACCTTTGATTTGTTTTGACCACACGAGTTACTGCTATTACAAAGTTCCACAATTTTGAATTGAGCGTGGTGATAGTAATTACTGAACTGGGCTTTTTATTCGCTATGTGTCAAATGTTGTTCCTGAACAGACAAATATGGTGGTTATATATTGGTGCCATCTAAAACTTTTATTTACCATTGAAGTGTCTAGACTTATTCATATGATGCCCTTTATTGTTAATCTACATCCATCACCTTGGTTGAAAACTTCTGGGTGAAGTATATGTAGTCTGAAAATCTCCAGTGGAGTTAGTACAAGAAGTGACTTTGTTGATCTTCCCATCTTTGTTGAAAAAAGATCCTGATTTATCTGAGTATGATAATAATATTAATGTCCAAAGTCCAAAGAATCAGAAACTTACAGATGTTCCCTATGCCACCAAAAGAAAAAGATCAAGGAAAATAAACAGATTTCGCCTGTGAAGAAATTTCGTGCACATGCTTTGATAGCTTTCAGCCAGATGTAAATCATTATTTAAAAGCTAATGTAGATTCATGGAGGAATGTCAGGTTACTATTTCAACCGTATTCTATCTGTTTGTGACGACTGGTGATTCATGAGCTAATATATTGCATCATCCTTTTTCAGGGAGGGAACATTAGGCAGGAGCTATATTATATGCTCAAAAAGGAAAAGGATGTTTTCTTCTCCTTTGGAAGCGTCCAGGACCATGGGGTCAGCAAAGCCAGCCAGGGAATGCACTCATCAAAGTTTTGCCTAAACATTGCTGGGGACACCCCTTCTTCCAATCGTCTGTTTGACGCCATAGTAAGCCACTGTGTCCCTGTTATCATCAGTGATGACATAGAGCTCCCTTACGAGGATGTATTAGATTATTCCAAGTTCTCCATCTTCGTTCGTTCGTCTGATGCTGTCAAGGAGGGTTACTTGATGAGGCTGATTAGAGGTGTAAGCAAGCATCAATGGACAAGGATGTGGAAGAGGCTCAAAGAGGTTGATAAACATTTTGAGTATCAGTACCCATCTCAGAAGGATGATGCAGTCCAGATGATCTGGCAAGCATTGGCTAGAAAGGTGCCGGCGATCCGGCTGAAGGCACATAGGTCTAGAAGATTTTCGAGATCCGACAGAGGAAGAAAATAAACAGGAAGGTGGTGTATGCATCTTGTCCCTAGGCTAATCTAACACAGCATTTCACTGACCATCAGTTGCATATGTCATATATGGGTTCATGAACAAAAATCAGACAGATTGGAATGAAGGAACAGTGTAATATAAGAAGATTCAGTTGGCTGTTGGTTATTCCATAGAAAAAGGACTGGTAACTTAAGATTTGTTGGTCCGGTTGAATTGTGTATTGGCAAGGCAAAGGCTTATTGTTTTTGTAACATTTTAAAAGTAAATTATAAAAGAGGTGTTTCTGAACATAATGTGATCAAACAGCATTAGTCTTGGTCATATAGTAGGTTTAAGCTGTCCTATGTGTTCAGTCATTTTTTTATTTTTTATTTTTTGCTGTTGGCACATGCTGGAGCCACCATTTCAATCTGTAATGTGCATTTCATGTCTCCGAGGAAGAAATCCAGGATACAAAACGTCCCTGGTGTGATCTGCGGTCAGGCAGCTACATATTCGTCCATAAGAATGTGCCTCTGTTCTACCACTGCCTGACCATTGTTTGATCCAATTGGCCATCTAATCATCTATTGAGTTTGAGATTGCTAATCACGCCTACCGCGAGGTGTGCTCAATGCCTCAATCTCTAGCGTACACTTTAATAGTCTAGAACCATCTGTATTCCGAAATGGTGCTGCCTCCTAATCTCCTATCGTAAAAATAATGAATTACAGGCAAACCGGAAATAGGTCCAAAAAAAGCTCAGATGAAATTATGGGCAAACTCTGAACAGCTCTAATTCATTCTTCTCTGAACATTCTGATGAGCGTCTAGAACTGCAAACTTCATGCCATGTCTACAGGTGGTTTTATTTATACAGCGTAAAGTAGTGTAGGCGATCGTGAATACATGTTTGCTTCTCAAAAACTAGTGACGGCTTTCAGGAAAAAAAAAAAAAACTTGGCAAAAGCCAACACAAAATGTTCTGATACCTTTTTTTAAGGTAGTTTAGATTTGACATTGAATATAAAGCTGGAAATGCTGCTTCTAATCATGGAATGTTCACAGTCAAACGCATCGCACACATCTTAAAGTGAATTAAAAGGGTTAAAGTGATAATGGAAAGAAAATTTGTGATATGTTTCACAATATTAATGTATAGATTTAGGGAGTAGGGACTAGAAGAGCTCATAAACATATTACAACTACTTCATCCTAAATCCTGTCAAAAAAAGAAAAGAAAAAAGAGAGAAAGAACTTCATCCTAATGAGCTGTTTGAGTACATCTGTATCCCCTACTAACTCGCTGAATCTACCATTTGCAGTAGGCACCGACCATGAAAATGAAAGCTGCAGACCAGCAGTTGATCGAGGATTTCAGGAAACCTTGATGATTGCATCTTGTAGCTTCAGACCAATAGCAAAAGCAGACATGCCACATATCCAAGTCAAACTTTATCCAGGTAGACATGAACATCTTCATGTAATCATCTTCCTGCTTCACAGGGAGACTTCAACATGTAGCAGCACAATCACAACACGTGGAATCTCAAGTTATTTCTGTCAAAGTTCACCTTTATCAAGACAGAACTCTTGTTCTGCATATCCTCCTTCCGCTTGAGGAGGAGCTCAAAATGGCACGCTAACATACACTACATTGAACTTTAGCGGACTGATACTATGATTTGAAAATACTTGACACTGAATTAAGGGAATCTCTATCAAGGACAGACTGCACCACCATTATAATGAGGTTCAATTTATCAACATTCCGTTGCAAAATAAACGGCACTAGGTTCATTATAATTAGGATCACTCCTACATCAATTGGAACCCATACTTAGTTGAAAAGAAGGCATTCACCGATTCACGACGACTAAGAAAAAAATGATATGAACGAAGTAAAGGTTCAATGAGCTCAACGAGTATACGCTAAACAAATTCATGTACATATTCCATACTAGGCATGCATACCCTTCCTTATTGATGCACCCATAGAAACATATGTAAGATGTACAAGGGATTAGCAAGAAGCCAAGAACAGATAGCAATAACCTAATACTCTTCACAAACTACGGCATTAACCTGTTTTTGCACCCATCATTGCTAAACCAAATTAAGTATTCAACAGAGGTTACAGAGCAACATAAATTTTAGAATCACTGGATTAAAATAATAATCCAAAGACAAATCCAACATATGAGAACCAAACAAATAAAAAACCAAAAAAAGAAAAGAAAACAAAAGGCATTAAGGACAAAAAACATTGTCAACGGAGAAAAAAGACCAACGAAAGCAAATATTGGGGATGGTTTGTAGTTTGGGTGAGCCCGCGCCGCCATCATCGCGCGCGCTCCGACGGCGGGCAGTCGTCATCGCGTGCCGCCGGTGGCCGTCGCGGGTGCCAGCGCCGCCTCCTACCCCAACAAAGCGCGTCACCTTCCCGCAAACCCTTGAAGGGCGCCGGGGGCAACGCGGATGGGGTAGAGGCGACTCCGGCCGCCGCGGCGCCGCCGGACGGCTCGCTCAGATAAGATCAAGAAGTGTTCATGAGGGCCGAAACCCTACGCCTCTCGTCCTTCCACCATTGCCTTTTATCGTTGCAGGCTTTGGACTTCAGCACATTTGGGTTTCTCAAGGCCCAATATTTATTAGCCCAATAAAAGCCCAATATTTCTGGCTCGGCCCATTCAACTTGATCTGCCTATCTTATGGGCCCGAAACAATCGTCTATGTCCCACATGTCATGCTCAGAGCTGCGAATGCCAAGCAAAAACCCTAATCCCCTCCTCGATATAAAGACTCGTTCTCCTTTCGATCCCCTCTGTTCGCCGCCACCTCTACCCCGGGACCAAGCAGCCAAAACCCTAGCAGCAGCAGCCGCTGTCGCCGCCGCCGCCGCGCTCCCACCAAGCACCACCGCGACCATGGCTGCCGTGCTCAGCCGCCCGCCGCCTGGCACGGTCCAGTGCTTCGGCCGCAAGAAGACGGCGGTGGCCGTCGCCTACTGCAAGCCTGGGCGCGGGCTGATCAAGGTGAACGGTGCCCCCATCGAGCTGATCCGCCCGGAGATGCTCCGCCTCAAGGCCTTCGAGCCCATCATGCTCGCCGGCCGCTCCCGCTTCAAGGACATCGACATGCGCATCCGCGTCCGCGGCGGCGGGAAGACGTCCCAGATCTACGCCATCCGCCAGGCCATCGCGAAGGCGCTCGTCGCCTACTACCAGAAGTACGTCGACGAGGCCGCCAAGAAGGAGGTCAAGGACATCTTCGGCCGCTACGACCGCACCCTCCTCGTCGCCGACCCCAGGCGCTGCGAGCCCAAGAAGTTCGGTGGTCGCGGCGCCCGCGCGAGGTTCCAGAAGTCCTACCGTTGAGTGCCTGGCGGATTGTCGAGCGGTGTACTCTGCTTCGTGCTATCAATGGAGCTGCTCGTCTGGTTCTATATCTACCTGCTGCTTTACTACCAAGTTTAGTATTATTAAGCTGAGTTCCGAACCTTTTTGACATTGTGATACGAATATGATGGAGATGTTTCAGACTATTGGCTAGTCCCTGAAATATGGTCTTGCCTTCTACCTATGCCGAGCATTTATGATATGCTTGCCTTGTATGTATGCTACGACAAGGGTTTCATTCTAAGTGGTTTTGCTCTGTCCGTTCTTATATGACTATGTTGTTGCGTTGTGATTGGTAAATAGTTTGGTACATTTGAGGTACTCCGTATTTGTATGCCAGGTTAGCTTGAGGATCGCTAGTTCTAATTTTGATCAACTAGAAAATGCTCATTTTGCCCTGTCTTTCTGCTTATCATCAGTTATGTCGTTAATATGACTGATATGCGTTGGTATCTAGTGCTTGCAGGTATTTGTACATTGGGGTGTTAAATTTTCGGAGTAGTTTGACAGTTACAATGTTGCAAATGATGTTCCTTATCGTCAGCTGGGAATTGGGAAATATATAGGCATTTCATCTTTGCTGTCCTAACTGCATCTTTTTGGGAATTTTTTTTTTGTTGAAGGCAGTGTATGAAAGCGATATAATGAGACAAATTATTGTCTGAAGCTGTCATCGGTTGCACATACTGTGCGCTGATGCAAACAAGATATAGCTGTAACTCGTTTAATTCTAATTTCAAATGCATGTCCCTGAAATTGATATTTAGGGCCTGTTTCGATAAGGATGTTGTGTGAACTCAGTTGCTCTTATCCAAATGAGCCATTGCTATTTATTGTTTCGGAAGCAGTGGAATGCCTGGGGGAGGAGGCTGCGATGCACTTCACCAGCTGCCCGAATGCCTGGGGGAGCTCCGCTCTCTACGCACATTCGTAGTCTGGGATTTGCCGGGACTGACTCGCTTGCCCCGATCCATGCGCCGCCTCACTGCTCTACAGGAATTGGCCATCCGTGGATGCCCTCATCTGGAGAGGCGTTGCAAGAGAGTGAAGGGCAAGGACTGGCACCTCATCTCCCACATCCCTCGTGTACGGATCTATTGATCGACCACCATCGGTGCCGGTGAGTCGTCCGTTATTACTTCTCTGTTTATAGAATCACTTACCTATATTTCCTAATCCATCTTTATTATTTGCAAAAATTAATTCCAGGTCCATATGCCTAGTCTAAGCTCAGCTTGCTCCATCTGCACATGTACATACGAACACAGTCTCTGTTGTTTCTTCTTCTTCTCGAATACTTACAACAATGAAAGAGTAATTACTACTTACAATGCTGGGTTTTCTATATATTCGTCAGAGGCACATGCATGTCCAGCATTCAGTACATGTTGCCCATTTCATCGTTGTTAAACATGGCAACCAGCAGCGTCAACCGGTGGGAAAAGGTCATTATCTAATCTTCCTTTGTTTGGTTTTCCGGAGAAAGAGGCCAATTTACATTCCTTGAGAAGTTGGTCTCCTAATAGTGCAGCTATCACTTATTCATAGGTACATCCACCTTGTCGAAAGGGCTAACACGTGACGGAGTTGCAATTCCTTGAGAAGTTGGTAATTGCAATTATACAGGTTAAACTGTTGTTACAAAATTTAGTAAACAATGTAGATGCCCTGTTTTGCTTTTAGAAAGTGATTAGATTATAGTTTGCAAAATGCCTACATTTTTCGCATGTACCCACACGTGTGTATCTGATATATCCTAAAGCTATGGATTGGCATGAAGAAATGTGTTATTGCTTTTATCATTATTTACTGAAGCAAATTTCCTTCACTAACTGATACTATGAAAGAATTTGCTGTAGAATTTAGAGACATCAACCAAGACCTGTTACGCTTCCTGGACCATTTGATTGTATGGCGTACACATCTGTGTTATCAGAAATCAACGGCAAACAATGTTGAATTCTACCTCATTCAACATTACGTCTCGAAGTTTATAATACTATACGCTTATTGATGGCTCCGGTACTTGATAAAATTGTTTCTGCATCTCCAGGTGATACTGATACCATTGTGTACAAATTATTATATCCGAAGCTATTGCGTTGCGACTTTTCTTTTGGTTACAGATGATACTCTTATTGATTGCTGAGCGCTATGTCATATTTTTTTTTTAAGAAAACGGCAGGAGCTCTGCCATGCAATTAAGGGGAGGGAAAAATACAAGGGTCACTAGCGATTAGATACAGAAGTAAACTAAAACAGGGAAAAGAAACGACCGAACTATAGAGTCATGGCCAAACCGAAACTGCAAACAAAAGACGCAACGCCTGCAAACTCCTTTTATGTTGACATCTTGCTCTGTCGGTGGCTAACTATGCTCCTGATCAGCGTCGTGCTGAAGACCCGCCTTGTTCTGATGGAAGACTCTACGGAGCTTGCTAATCAGTTTGTTTCTTGGTTTGCAATTCATACTTCAGTATTGGTTTCTTGTTGAACTCCATCGATCTCGCGGGGCACCTAGGATCTTCCTTACACGAAAAATCGCAAAGTGATGTCACCTGCGATACAGAAACAAATTCACCTTTCACAGAGACTCATTTGCAGTCTATGGGCACGCCAAAGCCAGGTGTTAGCTTCCTCTCGTTGATATATGTGCTGTTGGTGCTGTCCAGGTCCGTTGGTAAGCTGCAGAAGTTAAGAACTCTAATCTTGTTTGGCTGTATCAACCTAAGTAGTTTACCGGATTCTATTGGTGATTGTCACATGATTTCAAGTGTAGACCTTGAAGGTTGCACACGGCTTACAGCGTTGCCAAACTCTATCAGTGGAAACAACATCCTTATGGTGATGAGACTAGGTCGTACCAGAATTGAGAGGCTGCCACTACTACAAAAGAGGTTATATTAGACACGTCATCACTTACTGTTTTTTAAGAAAACCGTATGGGAAGATACTTGCGCACATCGTAGACGGTTTGTGGCCAAAATCATATGTGATGTTGACACATCACAGACGGTTTTATAAACAAACCGTCTGAGATGATACAGCCAATATCGCAGACGGTTTGTGGATAAAACCGTCTGTAGTGAGTGATACACCACAGACGGTTTTATCGACAAATCGTCTGCGATATTAGTTGTATTATCTCATGTTAGAAAAGCAATCACAAAAGAACAAGAACACGAGACGCAGATTTTTACGTGGAAAACCCTTGCGGGAAAAAACCACGAGTGCCAATCGGCGATATCACTATTTGGGGAATTGTGTACAACGGCTAGGGTTTACAATGAGCGTCTAACCCTCTCCATGCAGCTTACAAGGGATATTTATAGATGGATGAAGCGACTCGAGTCTAAACAGGCTACACCGAAATATAGGCTAAAGGCGTCCCTAAAATCCAAAGAGAAATTCGGATCAATACCCAACAAACTCCACCTTGAGACGAATTACCTCTTACAGCAAAAACATCATCACTGAACTCCCTTTAATAATAAATATCATCAGCAAAAACATCCGCACCCTCCTCGTCGCCGACCCCAGGCGCTGCGAGCCCAAGAAGTTCGGTGGTCGCGGCGCCCGCGCGAGGTTCCAAAAGTCCTACCGTTGAGTGCCTGGCGGATCGTCGTGGGTGTGGGAGCGGTGTACTCTGCTTCGTCCTATCAATGGAGTTGCTCGTCTGGTTCTATATCTAGCTGCTGCTTTATACTTCCAAGTTTAGTATTTTTAAGCTTAGTTCCGAACCTTTTTGACATTGTGATACGAATATGATGGAGATGTTTGAGACTATTGGCAAGTCTCTGAAATATGGTTTTGCCTTCTACCTATGCCGAGCAGTTATGATATGATTGCCTTATATGTATGCTACGACAAGAGTTTCATTCTAAGTGGTTTTGCTCTGTCCGTTCTTATATGACTATGTTGTTGCGTTGTGATTGGTAAATAGTTTGGTACATTTGAGGTACTCCGTATTTGTATGCCAGGTTAGCTTGAGGATCGCTGGTTCTAATTTTGATCGACTAGGAAATGCTCATTTTGCCCTGTCAGTTATATTGAAGGACCACGTGGAGGTTCATCCATGTTTGTGATGAGTATTTGATTTTATATAATCTTGAATAGCTTAGATTTGAGTTTGTATTTAAATTTGATTTCAAGTTGGAGTTGTTTTTGCGCCGGACCAAATCACAGTGGGTTTCACGTGTATGTCGGACCAAATTTCTGTGAGTTTCACGTGTATGCCGGACCAAATTTCAGTGGGATTCACGTGATAACGGACCAAATTTCAGTGAGGTTCATATGTATGACGGACCAAATTTCAGTGAAGTTCATGTGTATGACGGACCAATTTTTTCAATGTGCAGTAATATGCATTTTTGAAGGTTTTTACGTGCTCAAAAAATTATTTGATCTACATAAAAGTTGTAGATAATTTCAATAAGCATCTTTTTCATGATGACAAGTTTTTCATTTGAGCAACATAAAAAATCATATAAAATCGGGAAGGTTAACAGAGCATTTCACGTGTATGACGGACCAAAATTTCCAGCGTGCAGTAATATGCATTTTTGAAGGTCTTCTCGTGCTCAAAATATTATTTGGTCTATATGAAAGTTATAGAGAATTTCAAGACGCATCTTTTTCATGTTGACAAGTTTTTCATTTGAGCAATATAAAAAATCATATAAAATTGAGAAGGTTAACAGAGCATTTCACGTGTATGACGGACCAAATTTTCCAGCATGTAGTAATATGCATTTTTGAGGATCTTCCCGTACTCAAAAAATTATGTGTTCTACATGAAAGTTGTAGAGAATTTTAAGACGCATCTTTTTCATGTTGACAAGTTTTTCAGTAGAACAACATATAAAATTATAAAAAATTGGGAAGATCCTACTATATTGAAAATAGCATGTCTGCATTTGGTTGAAATACTTTGGTCCGTTTTTTGGTCCTTTCTAACCCCAACTCGTGATCAAATTGTTGTGATGGGTTTATGGTGGAACCAAGAAGGGATTTCTTGTCTTTGTGAATGTACGATTTCATTTGGTGGTCATGGTGAGGCGAAGGGAGGCTGGAACTAGGCATGGGATGGCCGGAGGTTCAAGTTGGCCGGAAGTTCGCCGGAAATGAAGTCGGTGCTGTTCCAAGAGACAAGAGATCAGTGGAGAAGCTAGCTTATCACTACTTGGATCAAGGAGAGCTGTAGGGTTGCAGTTCTGGAAGATAAAGTAGTGGATAAGTGTAGCTTGCTTTCAGGTGTACTAGAAAGTACCTGAGTGTAGTTGAGAGTTGTTGAAAGTGACAGTGTAAGGATCAAATCCTGGCTCTTAGAAGTTGGCTTCGGATTGAAGCAAGACATCCAAGGGTAGAAATTGATCCCAAGTCACTATAAATAGATGGATAGGGGCAGCCTCCTCGGTTTGAAGGTTTTGAGGTTTTTGATGCTCCTTTGAGCTTTGCCCACATGAATGTGAGGCTGTGTAACCTCTCCTTCCAGAAATGAAATGTTCTTCATTTATGTTCATGTTTCATTTCCTTTACGCATTTACATTACGCATTTAAATTACGCAATTTAAATTCCGCATTTACTTTCTTGCAATTTACATTTACGCAATTTGGATTTGCCTCCTCTCCTTCTACATGCTTACGAATCTTTATTGAGGTTGATGTTTGATGAATGATTCATCTTCTGAATTTATGTTCTCAATCATCTAAGAAATCCCTGTGTTCTTCCTGCAATAAGTTGTTCTTTGCGTTCTTGAGTGCTTGATCTTGTAGACTGCGTTGCCTTGAGTTTCTTCGTGATGTTATGCTTGCTGGGATGTGTGGGGAGTTATTCAAGATCATCTTGATCATCAAAAAACCCACGTGCAAGCCTCGATCGAAGTTCTTTCGGTTTTTATTGAAACTTGGTATGTTCTTAATTCGCGGGCATAAAGGTCGGAACTTTGATATCAATCCTTGTGATTGAAGGTTGGAATAAGTTCCTGACATCCCAAGGACCTTATCTACCAAGTTTGATTGAGTTTGGTTCAACGGATCAAAAGATACATCTATTTTCCTATTTGAACCTGTGCTGAAAATGCTGTTCATATGCCTGATTTTACTGTAGCTACAGTAACCCGATAGTATCGCCCCCAGAGTGCGATAGCACTGGTCTCTGGCTGATTTTTGTGAAAATTAACTCCTTCGCTTCCATTTGATATCTAAGGGTTTTGGTTTGATTTCTTTGGGTGAAAATCTGCATTTGTGATCTTCCTTAGAGAACATATTTTAATTTGGGATCATTCACCCCCTCTCTGATCGCCATCTCGGTCTTTCTTATATCGTTAATATGACTGATGTGCGTTGGTATCTGGTGCTTGCAGGTATTTGTACGTTGGGGTGTTCAATTTTCGTAGTAGGTTGATAATTACAATGTTGCAAATGATGTTCATTATCGTCAACTGGGAATTGGGAAATATATAGGCATTTGATCTTTGCTGTCCTAAGTGCATCTTTTTGGGAAATTTTTTTTGGTTGAAGGCAGTGTATGAAAGTGATATATTGAGACAAATTATTGTCTAAAGCTGTCATCAGTTGCACAGTTCTCTAGAGGTGCCATTATCTGATGCCATTGACAGTTATTTGCACGCTTGTTTATGGCAGAATTTTCCTAGAGGTGTTGTTTTTTTTAGTTTTGCTGTCTTTGATGAAATGTTTTCATTGTAACAGTTGTCCTGGTGTTGTATTATGGTTCTCTTTGCCATATGTGATCTGTTCATTGGTTTATCTGTGTTTTGCAGTAGTGTAATTTCTCCATTTTCTCTCTCATGCTCCTTACAAGGTTCTTACTTGGTAGCTATTTAACTTCCTTACACAAGTCATTCCTGCTGCTTCTGAAATCATGTGGTGTTTTCACATGGGGAAGGGAATTTTTTGTTCCATTGCTTCTGTTTCTTCACTCCAGTGTCAAAAAGAGAAAAAAAATCCTTTATATTACCGTTGGGTATGACACCCTTTTATGTTTACTGAATACTTCTGTAGAGTGTTTTGGCTGTTTTGCTTAGTCTGTATAACTGATGCAATTAGTGTACATGCTATGCGGTTGGAATGAGCCTGAGGCAATGGCAGTTATTTTCCCGTGGATGTTACTGCATTTTGTGATCCTCAATGTGTTGATGTTGCACCGAACGGTTTCTTCTGTAGTAATATATGGTACACTATGCAGTCATGTTGTGTTTGGAACAAATCGATGCAGCGTTGTTCCAGCGATCAGCAGCGATGCTATCTACTGGTGTTTTTTACCTGCGTACGGGGGAGTTTGCTACAAGGCAATATGAGGTGCAGGCTAACTTGCGACTACGACTGGTCCAGAATTACACTATTCTTTCTCCATGGTATGGCTATGAGGTTTCATTGAAAATACTCTTCATTATCAGAGTTTTTTCCTGGTCCAGAATTCTGTGCTAGGTCGAGAATTATTCCACATTTTCACGCAGTTCGGCTGTCATCCTGGGCCCGTCTGGAAACAGTCAACCAATTAGGAACCCTTCCAACTCCATTCCCACTATTTTCTTCCATGACGGCGTGAGTTGGGTGTGTTACATTATCAATTTACAATTAACGCAGGTCTAAAATAATTAGGATTATTATTTGATGGGAACGTGTGTGACAATTTAGTTGTTGGGGAAGTTTAGTCAGGTTTCTTCCAACTCCCCAATAATTGTCCGTCAGGCATACTTGCGGGCGTTAGACTCCTAGCTTTTGCTCCCTTCAGATCTGGTCTGAAGACCCATCGAGCAGCAGCAAGGGCGATTGCTTCCTCCTCATGATCACAGGTAACTAACTATCTGTGTTTACAGTCTCTCTTCTTTTCTTCTAATCATTTAGTACACGATTTCAACGGTTTTTACGAGGATTTGAACCACAAAGCTAGTATATGCACTTGATATGCATATGTTATGCTCCACTGCTAATTACCAAATATCAAATCTCCCCAGTCAAATATTTGCTGTTTAATTTGTACGTAGGGCTTGGAAGAACGAGAAGCTGTGATCCTAACGGGCACAATGGAGGCTGCTTTAGCATCCGGAGTGTTGAAGATTGCAGGCGACAAGCTAGCTCAGCTATTAACCAGCGAGTTTGACTCCATCAAGGGTGTAACAAAAGATCTCTCTGAACTCCAAGGTTTATTTGCAGAGATTACAGCCTGGTTCTCACCAGTTTGGGACAGAGCAATAGAGAGTGACCCATGGATTCGTTGGGTCAAAAAATTGAAAGATATTGCTTATGATATTGATGATTTACTATATGAAGCCCACCTGGAAGCTGAGAAACACACTGCAGGCATCGATGGTGACAATCATGTTACGGCCAACTGCTTCTGTGCAAAACCCAAATCCGTTATGTTCCGTTCCAAGATGGCCCATAAGATCAAGACAATCAAGGAGAGATTTGCTGCAATTGTGAAGCAAAGATCTGACTTCAATGCTATAGTAAATAATTTAACAGTGGATCGTCCAGGTCGGCGTAACAACAACACAATTGGGGAGATGTCGATATTGGGCAATGTTGGTGAGTCAACCATACGTGTAAGAGATGAGGAGAAGCAGAGGATCATATCTAAGCTAGTAGAAACTAATGAACGAGAGAAAATATTGACAGTTTCTATCGTCGGGCTAGGTGGCTCCGGCAAAACTACTTTGGCCAAACACATCTGCGATGATAAAGAGATAAAGGAGCATTTTCAAGCTGCAATATATTGGGTCCATGTGTCTCAGGAGTTTGATGTGCCGAAGCTTATCGGAAAGCTATTTGAAACCATTGCTAAGAAGAAGTCGGATCTTGAAGCCCAACCACACATGGTCCAAGAAATTTCAGACAAGTTGAGCAGTAAGAAGTTTCTACTTGTCTTGGATGATGCTTGGCATGAGGATCGACAAGACTGGGAACAATTCATGGGGTTTCTAAAAGGTGCTGCACCAGGGAGCAGGATTTTGCTCACGACACGTAATAAAAGAGTTTCGGAAGCGGTGAAATCCACCGATCCATTTGAGTTGGAGCTCTTACAGCCGGATGACAGCTGGAAATTTTTCCAGCAGTGTTCTGGATGGGCCGAAGAAGCTATGGACTCCGAGTTCATTGAAGTTGGAAAAGATATAGTAAGCAAATGCGGTGGGATGCCACTAGCAATTAAAATTCTTGCAGGTGTCCTTTATGACAAGAGAGAAATAAACGCATGGCAGGACATTAGAGACAACAATTTACTGAGTGAACCGGATATCCAAAAGAAAGTAATGGGATCCCTGAAGTTGAGCTATTTTCATCTGCGAGATGATCTTAAGCAGTGCTTTGTCCTTTGCTCTATATTTCCAAAAGGCTACTTGATCGATAAAGAACAATTGATTGACCAGTGGATTGCTCATGATATGATCACTCCCACAGATGGTGTTGGTTATTTGGAGTACATAAAGTGTTTTAACTCTCTTGTTCAAATGTCTTTCCTACAAGATGTGCAAGAAGCAGATGATGGGAGAGTGATATGTAGGATGCACGATTTGGTTCATGATCTTTCTCGGTTCATCTTGGGTGATGAAATTTCACCTTCTGTGCGAGATAAGACAACCAAATCTACAAAGAGCTATAGATATTTTTCTTTAATTGAGCGGCAAGCAAATGTTCCGCCCAAACATTTTTTTCAAAAAGGGCGTGCTATGCATGTTGTCGATGGTGATTTCATATTTGGCAAGGCATTGAAGAATGCAAAACACTTGCGCAGCATCACCGCAGAAAATGTCCATACAGAGCCGATGCTCGCTTCTGTGCTACAGATAAAAAATCTGAGGTATCTTGCCGTTTCAGGACTGATGTGTGAAACACTTCCCGAAGCTATCTCGGATATTTGGAGCCTGCAGGCTCTTCATGTACCAAATAGTCGGAGTCTTTGTGAGTTACCTAAATCAATTGGTAAGCTGCAGAAGTTGAGAACACTAAACTTGTCAGGCTGTCAAAAGCTAAAGAGTTTACCAGATTCTATTGGTGATTGTCACATGATTTCAAGTGTAGACCTTTACGAGTGCAGAGAGCTTACAGCGTTGCCAAACTCTATCAGCGGAAACAAAAACCTAAGAGTGCTGAGACTAGGTCGTACCAGAATTGAGAGGCTACCATCAAGTATTACAACACTGGGAAGTCTAGAAATTTTGGACCTTGAAAATTGTTTCAGGCTTGTTGAGTTGCCTAAAGGCATGACAGACTTAAAGAAGCTCAAAGCTTTGAACCTAGAAGGATGCGAGAAACTGTGTGGCATACCTCTAGGGATTGAACATCTCAGTCGGCTACAGAAGTTGGGACTGTTTGTTGTGGGAGAGGGTGAAAATTTCGCAAAAATTTCGGAGCTTAGAAATACAGGTGGGATAGGTGGGTGCTTAACTATTAGTAATATCATGTTTGTGAAGGATCCAGATGATGCACAAAAGGCATGCCTAAGACAGAAGGCTAATCTACAAGGCTTGATTCTGGAGTGGTGCAGTGAGATTTCGTATTTATCAGTCGAGAATCGAAGTAACCATGTGATCGAAGCTGAAAAGGAGTTGGCTGTACTGGATGCTCTGGAACCACCATCGGGGATCCAGTTTATACAAGTTAATGGGTATCCAGGCGGGCAATGCGCACGGTGGATGTTGAAGCAAGTTGGTGTCGGGGAAGATCATCCTCGTTTCCCATGTTTGACCAGGGTGATGCTGGTAAACTTTCCAAACCTGAAGCATCTAGAGTTCCCATGTTTGCCTTCCTTGCGGGAGGTTGAGTTTTGGAGAATGCCTGCCCTTGAAAACATAAGCGGAGGTCCATTTCTTTCGCTGGTGAATTTAGATATGTATGCAATGCCCAGTTTGGAAGAGGTATGGATGGTGGCCTTGGCTGATGAAGAGGAGGCAGCTCGTTCGGGACAGCACGAAGTGCGAGTTGGTAGCCAACTGTCATGCTTAACTATAAGGGAATGTCCTAAATTGAAAGTGAAGCCATACTTGCCGCTGTCGCTGAAGTACTTGCAGTTGGAAGGAAGCAACGAGCAGCTGTTGGTGTCGCCATTTCGCCAAGGGCCCTCCAGTGATGCGAAGGGTTTATCACCGTCTTATAGCCACCTCAAAAGGCTTGGTCTATCAGGGATGACAGCATTGTCGCTCGGATCTGGATCTGCTGGATGTGGGTGGCAGCTGCTGCAGCACTTGACGGTTCACGGATGCAATGACCTAACGGAGCTGCCAGATAGCATGTGGAGCCTCACGTCCCTCCGATCCCTGAATATCGAATGGTGCTCCGCTCTCCGCGTGCTGCCCGAGTGGCTGGGGCAGCTCCGGTCTCTGCAACAGATGACCATCTGGGGCTGCCGTAGCCTAAGCAGCCTTCTTCCTCCATCGATGCAGGCGCAGCACCTCAGTGGCCTAAGCAACCTCGAGGATTTGATGATCCGATTATGCAGTGGCCTAAGTAGCCTCCCCGAGTCGTTGGGGCATCTCACCTCCCTCCAGCGGCTCCAAATAGTTGAGTGCTGTGCACTTGTTCAGCTCCCGGAATGCCTTGGGGAGCTCCGCTCCGTACGGGATCTGAAGATCCGATTATGCGGTGCCCTAAGCAGCCTCCCTAACTCATTGGGGCATCTCACCTCCCTTCAGCGGCTCCAAATAGTTGAGTGCCGTGCACTTGTTCAGCTCCCGGGATGCCTTGGGGAGCTCTGCTCCCTGCGGGATCTGAAGATCCGATTATGCGGTGGCCTAAGGAGCCTCCCCGAGTCGTTGGGGCGTCTCAACTCCCTCCAGCGGCTCCAAATACATGGGTGCCATGCACTATACCAGCTGCCCGAAAGCGTGGGGGACCTCAGCTCTCTACGTATCCTGCAGATCCGAGACTTGTTGAGAAACCCTAAAGCCCATTGAAGGCCCATGTGGTCCCTTATGCCGAAACCCTAGAGAGCGCTATAAAAGGAGGAGGGGGGTCCCCCCATGTACAGAGAATTCATTAGCAATAAAGAATTTCCGCTTTCGCTCTCCTCATATACCTGTGTCTCCCTCTTTCTGTTCTCCAACTTGAGATCTGTTCGGGAACCCCGGACTATTCGATAGCGAGGTTCCTTAACACGTTATCAGCACGAATTGCTCTACGGAGATCAGATTGAAAAGGTGAGAAAAGGTGGGATTAGCGTTTGAATCTAATCGTTCTTTTTCTATGCATGCATCTATCCTACGTGGCACGGTTACATGAAGAACGCCGGCTACTTGGCACGGCCACGCGAGACAATATTTGTCAGACGATCCAAAAGAAAATATTGGTGATGTCGATCAGCGCGACGCACCGCCAACCACCACCTCGGCAGCGCGACGCACCGCCACCACCACCTCAACGGCGCGCATGGAGCCGCCGGTCGTCGCCTCGGCAAGAGTGTACGGCGCAATGGCCGTCGCCGACCCAAGCACGAGGAAGCCGGCGAGCACGAGAAGCTCCGTTGCGCCGCGCCGAACACAAGGAAGCCGCGCCGCCGCCTGGCCGCTTGCCGCGGCGCCATTGCCGCCGCCGCGCGTGAAGCGCCGGGCTCGCCCGCCACACGCGACGAAACCCGCCCCGGCTCGCGGCCGGCGGCGGTCCACGACGCCCGCAGCCTCGGCCGTCCGCGACGCTTGGCGCCGCCGTGCTCGGCGGCCGCCGCCGTGCTCGGCCTCTGCGATCGCCTCGGCTCGATCGCCACATCACAGCACGCCGCCCTGGCTTGCTGCCGCCGCTGGGCTCGTCCCCGCCAGCTGCTGCTGTCTTGGCGCTGGGCCGGCAGCCCGCCGCCACGCTGGCTTCGGCCTCGGGCTCGCCGTCTGCCGCCGACCTCGGCCTCCGTGCTCGCCGCCTCTCCTCACCATGCCGCGCCTCCGACGTCTGTGCACGGCACCGTCTTGCTGCGCCGCTTGGCACCGGCGTCGCCGGCTTCTGGCGCGCTGCGCCTCGGCCGGCCGGCCCGGCTCAAACCAGCCATTGCGCGCCGCGCCGATCCGGCCGGAGTCTGGTTGCCCCTCCGCGCTGTCGTGCCGCACCACCGCGCCGCCACCGCCATGCAGATGTCGCGCCGGCCGGAGCCGTGCCGCCACGCCTCGCGCCATCAGATCTGCCAGCAAATTGACGCCGCGCCGAGGAAAGGGGAGCGGTGGTGTCGCGCGCAAGGACACAGAGCGTCTTGGCGCTACCGGTGGCTAGGTGGAAACCCTAGTCACCGGCCCATTTATGGCCCGCTCTAGTGGCTGGCGCAGCGAAAAAAAAAAAAAAAAAGAAAAGAAAGGAAAAAAAGAAGAGGAAAAAAATATACAGAAAAATTGCAGAAAAATTTTGAAAAATTGCCAGAAAATCAAGAAGATTTATTTGGCTCTGTTTTTAATTTTTCTTGCTCTTTTTCTCTGTTTTTATGAATTTTCTTTATGAAGTTTGAATCTTTTGCTTTATTTAATATAATGCAATGCATATGAATTTATTTTCTGCACTTTATGCTTTTTGCAACCTTTTTCTACCAGATTACACGTAGTAATCTAAACCAGAATTTTGAAATCATGCAGATGTCTGGCATTGTGAACCGTGAGTTTGAAGAACTGGCCCCGCACGGTCAGAACTACCTCACTTGGGCATCGGACGTAAAGATTGTTCTAGGGGGCAAGAAGCTCCGTTCAGCGATTGGTCTTGGGTCCTCGCAGGACGCAAAACCTACCGCTGAGCAGAACGATCAAGCTCTGCATTTTCTCAGGCACCACCTCTCAGCCACTCTAAAGAATGAATATATGGCTGAGGAGAGTGCACTTGAGCTTTGGACTGCACTTCAGAAGCGGTTCGAAAAGCTCAAGTACACCATCTTGCCCCAAGCACAGCAAGATTGGGTACGCCTGAGGTTTGCGAGACTTGAGCGATGGTCGAGTACAATTACGCTTTGCACGTAATTTGTACCAATCTCTCCCTATGTGGCAAGAAGATCACTGATGAGGAGAAGATTGAGAAAACTCTCTCTACCTTCCACCCTAATGCTATCCAGAGTGCACGCAGCTATCGTCAGGACGCATACAAGGAGTATAGCGAACTGATTGATGTAATGCAAGTTGCGGAATCGCAAGACGATGTTCTACGAAAGAACTATGTCTCGCAGCCACCTGGACGAGGCACTGGCACTGAAGTCAATGCCAATAGCTACAAGGTGAGAAAGCCCACACATAGAAAGAAGGGCAAACAGGGTGGAAAAGAGAGACCCCAGGCCAAAGGAAAGTCCAAAGCCCCTGTGAAGAGGGATGACAAAGAAAAAACGCACGCCAAGCCGTATGGACAGCAGAACCAGACGTGCTTCAAGTGTGGCACTTGGGGACATTGGTCGAAGATATGTCGAGAATCCAAGGAAGTGATCAACGCATATCAGGCTAAGAAGAAGGCAAAGGAAAACGCCCCCGCAGAGGCGCACTTCGCCAACATCGGTGAAGATGATGTCATGGATGTGGACACCCCACTTGCCTCATCCTCACAGAATAGCCTAGACATCGATGCTGCAGCCATGATTATGGCAAATGAAGAGAAAACTTCTGCAGATGATATAGAAGCAGAAATTAATGCATATTTTACAGATTCTGTTTAATGCATTTCTTTTAGTTTTTGGTTGCTAGCATTTTCTTTGAATAAAGGATTGTAAGCTCTTGAAGAGCATACTTCTTTCATGAATAAATACGCAATTTATTCTTTATTCCAGTATTCTTCAATTTTGCAAGTAATATTTGGATTGTTTTTGTCTCTGTCTGATTAGAATTATATTTCTTTTATCTAGAAATCGTGTAGCGCCCAAATGGAAGAGATATGCATTGTTGATAGTGGCACAACAAATACCATCTTAAGAGAGTCTAAGTATTTCCGCACGATCACGAAGAACGCCGAAAGATTACTACGATCGCAGAAGCGACTCATATGTAATCGGCTCGGAAGAGCCACTATTATATTGCCTATGGGTACAACTTTGGTAATTGAAGAAGCCCTTTTGTACCCTGAATCAACACGCACTCTCTTAAGCTTTAAAGACATCCGCGCCAATGGTTTTCACGTAGAAACCAATGAAGAAAATGGCAAAGAATACTTGTGCATTGTGAAGCACGCGGTATGTGGAAAAATGGTATTAGAAAAATGTCCTCATATGAATCTGGGTTGTACTACACGAATATTCATGCACCAAGTGTATACTTCCTTGAAGACTGCTTTTAGAAGCTCAATTATTTTCTTTATGGCATGGTAGATTAGGTCATCCCGGTCTTAGAATGATGAGAAATATAGTGAACAACTCACAAGGTCATGGCATTAACGTTAAAAATTTCCCGAATCATGAAGATTTTGTGTGCCTGCATGTGCCACCGGAAATTAATAACTAGACCCTCTGTCATGAAAGTGCAAAGTGAAATCCTGCATTCTGGAACGCATCCAGGGGATATTTATGGTCCGATTCAGCCCTATCGTACCGTTTCGATACTTTATGGTGCTCATTGATGCTTCCTCGAAATGGTCGCATGTATGCTTGTTGTCAACAAGAAACCACGCTTTTGCAAAGCTGATCTCGCAGATCATAAGAATAAAGAACGCTTTCCCTGATCATCGCGTGAAGTCCATTAGAATGGACAATGCCGGAGAATTTACTTCAAAGGCATTTGATGATTATTGCACAAAGAACAGGATAGCGCTTGAGCACTGCATCCGCACGCTTCATACGCAGAACGGACTAGCAGAAGCACTAATAAAGAGGATTAAGTTCATTGCCAGACCGCTTTTGCAGAGTTGTAACTTGCCCAACACTTGTTGGGGACACGCAGTCCTGCACGCAGCAGCTCTTATCAATTTGCACCATCGGCCTACAACATCCATTCTCCTATGCGGCTTGTGCACGGATCATCCCAAGATCTCCCATCTTAGAAAATTTGGGTGTATGGTATATGTACCTATACCACCCCTCACGATCGCTATGGGCCCTCTCCACAAGTCCGGGATATACGTTGGTTATGAGAGTGCATCCATAATCGTATTTGGAACCCATGATCGAGATTTGCATACTGACCGGTTCATTGATTGCATCTTTGACGAGGATCGTTTCCGTCATTAGGGGAGAAATCAACCTTTGGATGAAAAATGCCGGAAATCATATGGCATTCCACCGATCCCGCACATGACCCCGAACTAATGAAGCAAATCAAGAAGTCCGAAGATAATTGATTTGCGAATTTAGCAAATGAACTGCTGATCATTTTGTGATCCAAGGGCGTGGTTAAGTCGCATGTACCCGCAAGGAATGCACCAGAGAGGTGGAAATACCAAAGAAAATAGAAGGTATCCTCAACCTGCTCAGAGGCCTCAAAGAAAAGAACAGTAACTGCTCCTCAAACCCAAAGTACCCGAGACGTCTGAGAAAATCAAGCGAGAGGACTTACCACAACCAATCACGAAAATGCCCCAAGGAAAGAAGGGGAGCCAGTTGAGACTGCACCTGAAAGAAGCCAACAGAAAGGCAATTCCGCACTTGAATCTTCCATCAAGGAAGCCACGGAAATAATGTGTGCGCACACATAGGCGATGAAAAGCTAAAGGAACTTGCTCTGCGATAGGGAAAAGCAAAAAGAGCAAGTAGAAGTGCATGAAGCACCCCATGAAGAAATGGCCATAAACTTTGTAACAACAGAGAATCCTGAATAGAGCAACGACCAACGTTGATGCATACTTTGCAAAGAAGATTGCCTCGATCATTGATCATGATCCCGAGCCTGCATCTCTCGCAGAGTGCAGGAAAAGGCTAGATTGGAAAGAATGAAAAAAGGAATCATCTGCAGAGTTAGTCTCTCCGAACAAGAGAGAGGTGTTTGGGCCCGATGCCGCACACCTCACCATATAAGCCCAGAGGTCACAAATGGGTCTTTGTTCTAAGAGGAATGAAAACAACGGTTGTAAGGTACAAAGCAAGGCTTGTAGCTCAAGGTTTCACTCAACGTCCTGGAGTTGATTATGAAGAAACCTATTCTCCGGTCATGGGAGGAATTACCTTTAGATATTTGATCTCAATGGCAGTCAACTTGAAGTTGAGAATGAAGCTAATGGATGTTGTCACAACATATTTGTATGGAAACTTGGATTCGAGATATACATGAAAGTACCGGAAGGAATTCCTATCCCGAACCAAGATGGAGCAAATAGAAACTCATGTCAAATGTGAAATTGGAGAAATCACTGTATGGGCTGAAGCAGTCAGGAAGAATGTGGTACAATCGCTTGAGTGATTTTCTCTGCAAGAAAGGCTACACAAACAGCGAAGATTGTCCATGTGTGTTTATACAGCGATCCCCGAATGGATTCTGTATAATCTCCGTCTATGTAGATGACTTGAACATCATTGGGACGGATGAAGAAATTGAAGAGGCATGCTCATACTTGAAGTCTGAGTTTGAAATGAAAGATTTGGGTAAAACCAAGTTTTGTTTAGGCTTGCAGCTTGAACATGTCCAAGGAGGAATCTTGGTACATCAATCAACCTACACGCAGAAAGTGTTGGAAATGTTTGGATTTGAAAAAGCATATCCTGCGAAGACTCCAATGGTTGGAAGGTCACTCCAAGCAGACCTAGATCCATACAGACCCAGAGAAGAGGGGGAGGAAGTCCTGGGAGCAGAATTCCCATATTTGAGTGCAATAGGAGCGCTCATGTACCTTGCGAATAGCACTAGACCGGACATTGCGTTCGCTGTGAATTTGCTAGCTCGGTACAGTGCAGAACCCACCAAAAGGCATTGGAAAGGGATCAAGGACATCTTCCGCTACCTCCAAGGAAGCAAAGACCTCGGTCTGTTCTTTAGAAGAAATAATGAATTGAATTTGGTTGGCTATGCCGATGCTGGGTATTTATCAGACCCGCATACTGGCAAGTCCCAAACCGGCTATGTTTTCCTATGTGGAGGAACAGCAATTTCTTGGAAGTCGTCTAAGCAGACTCTTGTCTCGACGTCGACAAACCACTCGAAATCATCGCTTTGTATGAAGCATCGCGTGAATGTGCATGGCTCAGAAGAATGGTTCACCACATCCAGAAGTCATGTGGTTTGAACATTGAGCAAACTCCCACGATAATTTATGAAGATAATGCAGCTTGTGTTGCCCAAGCACAGATGGGTTATGTGAAGAGCAATCTCACGAAGCATATCAACCCCAAGTTCTTCTATGCTCATGAATTGCATAAGATGAACGAGATCAAGATATTGCATACTAAGTCATGTGAAAATCTTGCAGATTTGTTCACTAAATCACTCCCAGCATCTACCTTTGAAAGGTGCGTGAAAGGAATTGGGATGATGAGACTTAGAGAAGTGCAGATTTCAGGGGGAGATATGTCACATACTCCCACATGAATCTCGAGCATGAATTATGAATACCCAACATGAATCTCAAGATTAGCATTTGAAGTTGGGAGAATTGTACTCTTTTTCCTTAGCAAGTTTTTCATGAAGTTTTCTTGCATAAGGTTTTAACGAGGCAATTCGTGCAACATAGTAAGCGTATGCTATGTACTCTTTCTCCAAGTATTTTTCCCACTGGGTTTTTCTGGAGTTTTAATGAGGCATATGCATCTCGCGGCAAAGGGCCTAAGGGGGAGTGTTGAGAAACCCTAAAGCCCATTGAAGGCCCATGTGGTCCCTTATGCCGAAACCCTAGAGAGCGCTATAAAAGGAGGAGGGGGGGTCCCCCCATGTACAGAGAATTCATTAGCAATAAAGAATTTCCGCTTTCGCTCTCCTCATATACCTGTGTCTCCCTCTTTCTGTTCTCCAACTTGAGATCTGTTCGGGAACCCCGGACTATTTGATAGCGAGGTTCCTTAACAAGACTCACCCTGCCTCCCCCAATCATTGCAGCACCTCGCGTCCCTCGAGATTCTAGACATAGGAGGAGGCTGCGATGCACTTCACCAGCTACCCGAATTCTTTGGGGAGCTCCGCTCTCTACGCACATTCGTGGTCGAAGATTTGCCGGGCCTAACTCGCCTGCCCCGATCCATGCGCCGCCTCACCTCACTTGAAGAGCTTAGGATCGAAAGTTGCCCGCGCCTCACATCCTTGCCGGAGGGGATACAGGGCCTCACCGCTCTACAGGAATTGGCCATCCGTGGATGCCCTCATCTGGAGAGGCGTTGCAAGAGAGTGAAGGGCAAGGACTGGCACCTCATCTCCCACATCCCTCGTGTATGGATCGATTGATCGACCGCCACCGGTGCTGGTGAGTCCTCCGTTATTACATCTCTTTTCTGAGCTGTTTATAGAATCACTTGCCTCTATTTCCTAATCCATCTGTATTATTTGCAAAAATTAATTCCAGGTCCACGCCTACTCCAAGCTCAGCTAGCTCCGTCTGCACATGGACATACACATAGAGTCTCTGTTGTTTCTTTTTCTTCTTCTTCTCGAATATTTAGAGGCTGTTTGGATAGGCTGTGCTTCAGCTTTTGACTAAAAGCTCTCCCAACAAACATGGTTGCAAAACAGTTAGGAAGTTAAGCTACAATAGAAGTACCCTAAAAAGCTGTAGCCGTCAGGAAGGAGCTTTTCAGCTGTGGTTTCTTGACCGCCTCCCATCTCGCTCACTCTGCCTCCCCGACCTCCGCTGTCCTACCTCGCCACCTCCACGTCACCTCCCCACTCGTCCGCCGCTGTGCTTAGCTAGGTTACTGCCTCCCTGCTCGATTGCCCCTTAAAAGCTACAGCTGCAGCAGTTAGTTTGCCAAACAGTATAACAACAAAAGTCACAGCTGCTTTACAGCCCAGCAAATCAAAAGTAGTTTTTCAGCTCAGCCGCAGCTCTCCCAAACAGGCCCTTACAACAATGGAAGAGTAATTACTGCTTGCAATGCTGAGGGTACTATATATTCGTCAGGCGCACATGCATGTCCAGCATTCAGTACATGTCACTGATTTCATCGTTGTTAAACATGGCAACCAGCAGCGTCAACTGGTGGAAAAACGTAATTCTCTAATCTTCCTTTGTTTGGTTTCCTGGAGAAAGGCCAATTTAGATTCCTTGAGAAGTTGGTCTCCTAATAGTGCAGCTATCACTTTCTCATAGGTGGGTCCGCCTTGTTAGAAGGGCTAACACGTAGCGGAGTTGCAATTCCTTGAGAAGTTGGTCTCCTAAAAGTGCAGCTACGCGAAATTGTCGCTTAAAGTTGTCGCAAGCTGATAATTTCACCACGAAAGTTGCAGTTTTGCAAAATTTCCTCTTCCTTAAATGTTATCCAGATATTCAATCATTCATTCTCATTGAAGATGTCTAGGCCTGGAACTGGCTAGCAAGATGGAAGATATCTTCAAAGGTAATTTCAGAATTCATTTTTTAACTTTCTTTCAAACCTCTTTGTGTATTGAGTAGATCATTAATTACTGGTACACTTTGTTCTTGGCAACTTTGAGGTAAACAATCCAGTATAATTTCAAAAAGTTTCTGTGGTAACTCAAATTTTAGGTTCCTGGATGGTATCGTTAATCAGCAAGAGATGCATATTTGCTTCCTGAGTACTAGATATGGACTAGGTTGACTCCTATACCTTTGTCAGTAATGACTGCACCATTGTTTAACAAGCATGCATGCCCCTCTTGCCGTTGTAGAGGTGCCAGGGAGATTGATGCTGAAGCCTGGTGGTAATGAAATTGCCAGATACTTGGTGGATTAACTTCCATGGATTACATTTGCAGTTTTGCACATGCTGATGACTAGACTGCCAACATTGCATGTGTGAAAGATGGAATCGTACAAACACCTAAGGTAATTGCAATTATACAGGTTAAACTGTTCTTACAAAATTTTAGTAAACAATGTAGATGCCATGTTTTGCTTTAAGTATAGCAAGTGATAAGGTTATAGTTTGCAAATTAATGCCTACATTTTTCGCATGTACCCACACGTGTGTTTCTGATGTAACAACAACAACTGAGCTTTTACACGTGTTTGATTATCTCCTGTACACTTTTCCGTGCATTTTCATGGTCTGAGCAAAACTGCGCAATCTCCTTTCGCTTCTCCAGAACTATGATAGTAGATATATTAGCAGCAAGAGTCATAATTTACTATGTACCCTTTGATTGTGCAGGATACATTTTAGCAAACCCAACCCATATATTCAGGGCTAACTGCAAAGCAGCGTGTTTCCTGTATGACGTGACACATACAAAAATATGATAATGCTTGGCAAATTTCCATTGTAAGAGTTTTGCTAGCTCATCCTTCACAGGATGAAATTGGTTACGTACTTGTTGCTGATGCCTTTGTGTGTGTGTACGTGGAGGGGAGGGGGCATCCAAATTTAACGTAGATAATGGTATTTTGGTAATTATTTTGCTTAGAAAAACAATCTAAAGCAATCAATTCAAACTTGTTATAAGCCCTGGAAGCAACTGTTTTAACAAGCAAGAGGATTGATCCCTGGAGGCACCTTAACTTGTATGTATGTATGTATGACGTTTTTCTTCAACGCTAGGAATACTTGAAATGCAGAAATAGATATGCAAACAAAGTGCTACTTAACAATGCTATTGAAATATAATCTGATGAAGCAGACAAATAACATTGGGGCAAATAGCCTTGTACTAATTAAACTTCACAATGCATCAATTCAGAAGGACTAGACCACACATAATTTCAGAGTTTGCAGAATAACCAGAGAAGCTGACCTGCAGGCTCAGGGATCCATCTTTCTGAAGAAACGACAGATGATGATGGGTTGTCAGTGACACTGGACGAGCACCTCAAAAGAAATTTTGTGCAACGAAGAAATTTTGTGCTTTTGTGTTTCTAAGAACTGGTTTATTGCAACAAATAAATTTTGTAAAGTTTCATATAAATTTTATAGGAAATAGTAGAACTCTTAGGAATTTTACACAAAAAAATAACAAAACTTGTAAAATTTTCATTGGAAACAGTACAACTCGCTCAAAGTTTTTCCTAAAGCCGTCCATTCCAACAGAAACCGCTTTACATTAATACTTTATCACATATTATTCGTCTAAAATTACAATAATCAATATAAATCACGTCTACTGAAAATCACATCCTCTCAACTGCACTACTAGTGCTACCTCTAGTCCTCTACGGCTCTACACAGCCTCTAATGTCCGGCCCCACGTGTCAGCCTCTGAGTAGTAAGCCTCGTGGCAACTAACAACTGGCCTTCCCTTCTGGCCTTCTTTTCCCGAATTGGCCGCGGCGACCAGAGTAGAAATCCATGTTGAACATAGGGTTTCAAAAACCGACGAGAACAGCTCGAAAATCGTGGTTTTTGATTTTACCGTTGCGGTTCGAGATCCAAAACCGCTCGGTAAATCGGTCTAATTTAAAAAAACAAAATTTTTTGAAAAAATTGATCTGTTGAAAACCGTTGAAAAACCGCTCGAAAACCGTTTTTAACGAACATTCAATTGGTCGGTTGGTTTTCGGTGAAAATCGAACCGTTTTCATTTTTTTTATTTGTTTTCAAATTTTTTTATTTCTTAAGCGACGGTTTTCGAGCGGTTTATTTTTTCAAAAACGGTTTTTGAAACGCTGGTCGAACCGGAAGCAAGCGAGCCAACACAAGTCCTTGCTTCTCCAAAACGTGAGATTTCCGCGAGATCTCTCTGTTCGATAATCCAGATCGAATTTTGTCAGCAATTTTGCTCAATTTTCTTCTGCGCGTTTTGAGGATCGTTCAGATTCAATTCGATTAGATGGCGGCACACCTGGGTGGCAGTGGCGGTGATGCTGGTCGCTGCGCAGGTGGCGGCGGCGGCCCCGGTGACGGCGCCAGCCTTCCTCTGTACGGGTGAAAATTGATTGCAGACTTGGTAAGTAACTAGCAGAGCCAATATGTTACTACTACACTTTGGCAAAGAACAATCGTGGTTTACCACTGCAACAGTTGCTACTGCGCATAACAAGTAGTATTACTGTATCCTTTTATTACGAGATTTCGTAACCACAACACAAGGGCTCAGCTAGCATCTGTTCTGCTGCTGAACAGATCGCGTAGTGCTTAAAGTTGCACTAGCTCCTACTTGGCACCAGTGACCAATAACAAGTAGCAAAGGAGCAAGGAACTTCGAATAATTGTAGCGGGGTATCCTTGCAGTAATCAAATAATTGAAGGCCCCTATCCTTGCAGCCAATTTTAGAGCCAGTCGGAACACAAGGCAACGCGCATTGGCCCCTATCCAAACGACAAAGACGGCACTGGTAATCAAATATAACTAGCAGGGTGGCCCGCGCACTTGCGCGTCTAGACTATTTTCTATATGTTTCATCTTGAATCTATTTTATGTAATTTTATTTTTATTTCTCTTCATTTTTTTTCTCCCTTTTAAGTTTTTTGGTTTCTTTAAGAAGAATTTGTCTAATATATATGTTTTTTATTTTTGAACATTTTGATTCATAATGACGTTTAGTTTTGTTTTAAAATTTTAGTATTGAAACACATACTTAATTTATTTTTAAATTATATATTTTTTTAATTTGTAGACAAACTTGGGTACAATACACATTTTTTAGTTTGATATTGGATTTTGCTTTTTTTGCGTTGGATCAAGGCAGCACAATAGTTTTTTTGTGAATATAATATATTTTTTTCACACACTCCCTTTGTAAGTTTTTTCATGCAATTTATAATATAATACTATTGTTAAATACAATTTTTTACACGAAAATAGACAAAGTAATTTTGTTGGAAATATAGTTTAATTTTATATGTTTTTTATATTAGAAACGTAATTAGGGAAATAGTCTTCTAAGGGGTAGTAGCTGCTACGTTTCTCGAATGCATCCCTCCTTTCGCTTGTCTTATCCATTCTCCCACCGGCGTGTCTCCGCTCCTTGTTGTGTGTCTCCGCATCGCGGTGTCGTCTCCAACCCTTGACCGTACGCCTCCTCTCTCGGTCGCCTTCTCCGCCACCCGGCTAGTCCGAGGATCTCTGAGCCGAGTGTATCGCCTCCACCCCTTGGTAGAGTTTCTCCGGCCCTCAGCAGCTCCTCCGTACCCATTCGAGTGCCTCCTAGCCTGACGTGAGCCCCTACAGCTCTTCTCCCCCAAATCCGGTCTCCTACACCGTGACTCGCCAACCCACCGATCCCGACCCAATTCCGAGGTGGCGCGGCGAGGCCACTGCCCGCACCGACGGATCCAGTGGAGCAACCCACAGGCGTGATTATGAAAGACCTGATCGAGATGCCCTGCACGCCTATGGGGCTCGGCCTCTGACTTGCGCAGTTCCTCTTCGTCGACGTCTTGCTCATCGTTATTGCCTCCCCCAGTGAATTTCCGTCCGTCACTGTTGTCTGGTTTGTCTACCCCACCCAGCTCTATGTTGCGTCCTCTCCCCATCTTAGTTTCTTGACTTCTGCTTGACTTCACTTCATTACGACATTACCCAACTGTTTGTTTAGGTTCTGAGCATCGCGTTGCAATTAGTGTGGATTATTGGTTTAGAAAGGGAGCATGATGTGCTTTGTACTGCTTAGTTGTTAAAGTGTTTGTACACTTTGGAAGTTGGGTGCAGTGGGGAACTCACTATTGGAGAGTAAGTATCTGGGCACACCCTGTTTTGGAATTTATTTCCATTTGGCAATGAGTTGTGGAATCTTGGAGCACTGTTTGACACTACTGCTTCAGTTGATAGTGAACTGGCAGTGTGCTCATTTTGGGCTTGTTTTCTTTCACCTTTTGGGTCTAATCCGACCAGTGTTATCATCTGGGTTGATTTTAACTTAATGAATTTGGATCTGAAAGCCACATGTGCCTCAGCTTTTGCCTTAGTGATTCCTGATTTCCAATTAAATTGGAAGTGAGATCGAGAGAGGTTACAGTAGGAGTGAAATATTATAATAATTTTGAATGTAATAGTAGCTTGGCGTTAGAGTTTTCGTTGACTTGGTGAAATTTTCAATATTTTCCTTTAATAGCAAACCTTAATCAAGAATGTTGTGGTTTAGTAGTATTAACTAATGTTCCAAAAACCATCCTTGTGTCTTCTCAGATTGTTTTTGAAGGATAAGCTAAAGCTAGTGTGGCGATAAAATTCTGAAATTAAAGCACATATAGGAAATTGGATTTGGATGTTGTAGCATTAAATACCTGCGTTCCAATTAGAGTACTGAACTGTGGAACCTTATTGATTCACTTCTCACATACTTAGCTACACATTTTCTCTTTGCAACCAAAGGTAGCTTCACCACGCTGCTCTCGTGAAACTGAGCTTGCTACCACTTTGTTTTGTACCAATGTTCCTTCCCTAAAGGCATGTATTTCTCTGTTTTGCTAACAATGAAGTATTGAAATATGATATTTTTAAAGTTTATACTTCTATCATTTGACTGTATAATAAATTAATCTGCATACTTTGGGTTTATTTTTCTTGTTCTCTTAGGTCTTGGCTGACATGCTTGACCCTGCTAGTCTTTTCCTGTCTGTAAAATCTGTTTTGTATCTCATTTTTTCCTTTTCCCATTTGGCCTTGCACATAATGAATTTGTGGGGGTTTTTTTTCTTATAAGTTCTTGCATTCAAGTATTAGTAATCTCTAGCTTTTGTAGATTTTTCTTGCAATTTATCTGTCCACGGTCTTTTCACTTAATGGCAGTACTTCATATATTTCCTGTACTCAGCATTGTAGGTAACAGTGTACATGAGAAACATGATCTGCAACCTGCATTTGAAGCTCTTAAAGATAGGCTGATGTTAAAGATTTTTGGTATGCATTATTTCATTATTTTCCTTTAATAGCAAACATGAATGAAGAATAAAATTTTCTAACTTTTGGGTATAATGGAATATAGAGATCATCAGACATATCTTAATTCATTTTAAATTTTTTTATAGCATACATGAAAGTTTAGAGATTGGTCATCTTGAACAGACCATGTCTACATGTTACTCTACAGAACTTGAAATCGTAATTAAGAGTTAGAAGATCTCTTTGTAGACAATATTCTTTGCCGTATTTTCAGCTGGGCTCTCTAAGTCGTCAATTAGCACTTTTAATCCGTCCCTGTTTGTTACTCTTGATAACGCTACATATAGTTGCCCATGGCAAAAGACCTGCTTTTGCAAGTATAGGCCAACCTTGTGAAATATGTTTTATTTAAAGAAATTCTTAACTGGTGAAATATGTTTTAAGGTTTGCCATGATTCGGTGTAATGCAACAGTAATTTATTGAAAGTTTGCTTGATGTAGCTATGACTTAGAAGGCATGAAGGGATTAATTAAGAAGAAAGTGCGACATGAAGATCTTATTTAGAAGCTATCTGGAGATAATAATATTTGTATCATATGTATTTTTTTTGTCAATGTAATGGTGGTGTTCTATTGGAAGCATGTATAGAGGAAACATTTGATTTTTAATTAATTATAAGGATTAAAGAGGACACAAAAAAAGTGATATAGCTTTGATTAGAGAAGAGTGCAATGATAAGGATTCATGACCTGGCCAAAAGAAATACCGTGGTAATGCTCTCTCGTAGATTTCGTTGGGCAAAGTCTATTGACTTGTGAACTATTGATTTGTTTTATGTACAGGAATATTGTAGACTTTATCTAACCTGGTGATACAGCAATACTAATTAGAGTGTAAACTGTATTGATTAGATGAGAGGTTAAATGTACGGATTAAAGAAAAGGTAAAAAGATATACCATGGTAATGCTTTCTTGTTGGTTTCAGCTGGCGAAGCGTTCACACTATATTGTCTTGTTCAATTGTTGAATCGAAAATCTCTTAGGAAAAACGCAATACAACGGTATATTTATATACTCTAATATTAAAGACTACGTTTCCTAGTAATACCATAATACTAATTGTATTCGAATCGGAATACCAATTGTATTCGTATCGGTTGTGTATGCATACACAGAAAATGAAAAGTAAAGGAGTCATCACTTTTCCCAACACAGCCGAAAGTAGCAAGGGCCCACCGGATATGCAGCTTCCTGGTTTATCTGCCTCTCCATGTACTGAATAGCTATCTTCTTCCTCTCTCCGCCTTCTCAGTTCTCTCCTCAGTCTCCTCTCTCATCTCACAGACTTCACATCTTTTTTGCTTGCATGTACCTGTGATTCCACATTTCATCTCTACCCATTGCAATATCTTCTTCATCTATCTGTCCATCTTGTGTTTCCTCTCTTCTCTCAACTCACGGATTTTTCTGGGATTGCAAGCTAAAATAAGGGAGTACAAGTCCGCAGGAGGAGAAGGCCCGAAGCGAGCAGTAGATTAATTCCTGATTCGATTCGATATGAATCTCAAGTAGTAAGACCTCCGATCCCTCAATTCCCCATCAGATGATATGCGTGTTTGTATTTTCATGTTTTCTGTATATTTATTGGATTTATTTGGGTGGGTGTATGCTGTTGTTTCGAATTGGTAGAGATGTATTAAGCCGTTAAAAGGATCCGATCGGGTACGTGTAATCTAGCTCTTCCCAGATTTTTGGATCTGGATCTGATGAGCGCATGTGGGGGTTGTTCTGATCGAATTTGTGGTTGTACGACAGTGCAAGTTGCAGCCCTATCATTACGGAAGACAACTGGTTCATGAGTATAGATCTTTTTTGTCTTGGCTATGGTCTTTTTCTTCATTGTGGCCGCATATTGAAAAAATGTAGAAAAATAGATATATATAGTTTGTGTGGATACATGAATCTTATGTGAGTATTTAACTGTGCAACCTTATTGATTAACTGCTCGCATACTTAACTACATTTTTTCTCTTTTCAACCAAAGGGAGCTACAGCACGCTCTCCTGCCACTGAGCTTACTACCACTTTGATTTGTACCAATGAACCTTCCCTAAAGACATGTATTTCTCTGTGTTGCTAACAATGAAGTGCTGAAATATGACATATTTAAAGCTTTACACTTCACTCATTTGACTGTATAATAAACTAATCTGCATACTTTGGGTTCACTTTTCTTGTTCTCTTAGGTCTTGTCTGATATGCTTCATCTTGTAATTCATCACTTGTCTTCTGATATTTTGCATCACCATTTTGTGACTTTGTGCTATCCACTTTTGTAGCCAATCTTTTTTTTACTGTAATGGCTGTAGTAACGGGAGAATTTTTTTTGGCATACTGAACATGGAAGTCCTCATCTTCAAGCTTCTTTCTTTTTGCGTAATTGGCATCGAAGTCTTCATCTTCAAACTTCTTTCTTTTGGCGTACTCAACATCAAATTTTTTGTCTTCAAGGCTTGTCTCTGGTTGTTTTGCATCAGCTCTTTTCTTCTTTCTGATATAAACTTTTGAATATATCTTTTGTAGTGTACCTTTTGCAGTGCAATCTTCTTCAGAGTCACTTTCTATTGTAATATATCTTCTCTTTCTTTTATTGTCACGGTTGTGTTCGCTTGATGAAGATATTTCGTCTTCAAAAATTTGTTGACTAAACATTTTTTCACCTTCATCTTTTGGTTCCTCTTTTACTTGCACAAATAATGAGCTGGATCTCTTTTTTTGAGGTGAATCATTGCTGGTCTGTTTCTGCAAAAACAAAAAAGTTTGAGAAAAGTTAGTCTTATGTTTAGATAACGTATATATGTTATATTTTTAAGAACCTTTTTAACTTTGTCCTTCAGTTTACTTGTTCCTTTTTTTAATACGATGTCTGCTTCATCATCTATCAAATCCTGTCAACAATAATGCACAAAGAATTTAGTATTTTTTCCAATTTTAGGGCTAAAAAAATATCGGTATTTTATATATTCTACAACAGATTAAATTCAATTCTACATTGACATCTTTATCTTTCAAGAACTTCAACTCCAGCTTATCATCAGGAATAAATATTTTCTTTACTGCATAGCTTGGCATCCCTTTAATAAAAATTTTGTTGTTGACATTGAATCGGAAGATAAATGTTCTTCCGCACAGTTGTTGTATAATCTTGAGAACTTCTTCGGATTTCCCATCCAATGCATCGAGTAAGCTTGAGGCACATGTATTGAGCATTTTTTTCGCTTCATCATCAAATAAAGTACAGCTTGTCGTAGCTGTGTGATCACTTATTTGGAGTCTAATCCCATACCTAACATGGAATTGTTGTTAGTGCAAAGTAAATACGATAAAAATAACATTGCTCAAATAGGTAGAATATGCTTACAATGGTATTGTCTGTTCTGGATATTTATCGCATTTGTCGCAATGATACTTGTCATTTTTTTTGGTAACTTTTTTGTTGCAACCTTTGCATGACATGTACCACCATTTAATATCTTCTAGTATCTTATCAATTTTAGCAATTGATGTGGACACAAAATCCTACAGAATTAATCAAAAAATGATATGTTAGTACATAAAAAGAGTATACAATTAATGATTTGAAGAAATTGGTCTTGGAGGATAATAAAAAACAAATGTCAATCTATGAAGGTGATGATATTATATTTGACAATAAGTCTTGATGCATTACCTTATTGTCTGGGTTGTCGTGATTCATTTCGATAATGTCGCATAATGTTCTCCTGTTATAAAACATTTGTTCTTCTAGTGTACCTAGAGTACATTTATGTACATTCATCATTTTTGTTACGGTTTCTTCTGTTGCGCACCTATAAAGTTTATAGTCAAGACAAATACTAAGTATTTCACATTAACAATAAAAAGGATATGTATTTTGTGATTTGATTAATAAGAAATTAACAATGTTCATACATGTCAATGAGCTTCTGTGTCTCGGAATATCAATATCTTTATAAATTCTTGTGGCGCTGGTTGACCTTAGACGAAGACCTATTTTATCCACATGTATATATTAATTCATTGCAATAGGAAAGACATAAAAACTCGACATATTTTTAGACTTACCATTGAATTCTTCCACTAATGCTGATGTAATAACTACAACTGTTTGATTGCCAATTACATCTTCACTTAAACAATGAGCCAACTATCCCCATAATGTTACTTTGATCTTATCACAACTGAAAATTACGTTGCAGAAAATTTATGTGATAATGTGAATGCATGAAGATAGTATTGAATGTGTAGTTAAATGTAAATCACACGCATGTGCGTACTCTAGTGTGAGAAGTTCAATCTCGCGAATATCTGTAGGTCGGGGGTTGGCAGTATTTTCCTCGTTATCCTTGATCCAATAGGCTCAATCTTGGTGAGTAATCCAATCACATCTGCCAATTTTGAAGATTAATTAATTGACGGTTTGTAGATTAATTAGTTGACAATCATGATTTAAAAAAATACAATTTATACACTTACCTGATAATTGTTGTTGTTGTTGTCTTTTATCTAGTAATTGCTGTAGTGCATGTCTTGTGACAAACTCAAAGTAGTATTCTTGAAAAATATTTGATGATCCTTTCACTTCTTTCACCTTTGTATTATTCATGAAAGTAATTTTAAGATGATTGTTCACAGTACGGTATTTGCCAGATTCATGAACCTTGAAATTGCTGAAAACATAGATACAGCTCTCAATGATCTTAGGTCTGTAAGTGTCTATCAGATTATTCCAAATAGTAGCATGAATCGTTTCCCCCTAGCAAAAAGATAACAACTAATTAGCAGCTAAAATAAATTACAAAGCTGATATGCTAAAATAAATTACAAAGCTGATATCAAGGCTGCTCATATGTTCGTCAGTTACAAAATTGATTGAATATTAGAAGCTAAAAGAATTTATAAAACTGCACATCTGAAGATAAAAACCTGTTCATCCATCAATATCATATCAAGGCTCATAAGTTCATCAGTTAGAAAATTGATTGAATCCCAAATTCTCATTATTTTCACTTTAATTTGCCATGTTTGTCCCCTTGTTGTCAACTCACTCAGCTTCTTGTACGCCATAGTGTTCCTACGCTCAAAAAGTTTAAAGCATTTGCAAAGTTAGTACATGATATCTAATAGTATTAATTCCTTTTGTATTGTTAAAATAGGAGGCAGTGAAGATGAGAAGAATTTGAATTCTGTTAGACATGTGGATAACAATATAATTAGATGTGAAGAAGGAGTACACAAGGGTTGTATGAAGACACGAAGAAGTTGACTTCAACGATGGCTTGAAGAACACTTTCAAGCAAGAAGATTCCGGCGAGAAGGCGCAAGTTTGACGGCTTGAAGAACACAAAAATTCCGGTGAGAAGGTGCAAGTTTGATGGCTTGAAGAACACTTTCCGGCGAGAAGATTCCGGCGAGAAGGCGCAAGTTTGACGGCTTGAAGAACACTTTCCGGCGAGACGTCTCTGGCGAGAAGGCGCAAGTTTTAAGTCTGATGAAAAGCAAATCACGTTTTGTGTTTTTTTTTTCTTAGTTAACTTGCGGGACACTACTATATTTGTAGGCATGCGAGGCATGCAAACATACGTATTCTAGTCGGATACGAAATCTTTTCATCCGTATCTATCCAAACTCGATATGTAGTATATGGAAACGGAAAAATGTATTCCGGAAAGACAACTCTAGCCTCAACCGCAAGGATGACATGTTAAGCGACAGATACTTTCTCAGATACGGGACCTTGAAAACTAATACGTAACTTTGAAACCGAAGCAAGGACAAAACCTGATAGATAACATATATAACTTTGTAAAGATATAGTTTGAATTTTATAATTGTTCTTGGACTCTTTCTTTTAATTATATGGAAATCAAATTTCTGATTTTATTTTATTTTTATTCTGAATTTCAGTTATTTCAGTTTTTTTTTGTATTGTATATGATGCAAACTCTTTCTTTCAATCTACACCGTTATAATCTGGACCCGCTATGATCAATGGTGTAGATCTTTCTTTTTTTACTCCGATTAATGTGGGAATTTCTAGCCTTGAGAGCCAACGTGGTGGCTTCTTTTGCTTCTGCTTTAATATTATAATAGATAGATTGAAGGATCCAAGGCCGGCAGTTCATCACCATAGCCAAGCGGCAGACCATGGCCATTGGACCGTGCCGGTCTACATTGATATTGGTTACACTATTCTTTAAAATTTTGCTTTAACAACGCAGATAGCACGTTTTGCTTTTAGGCCGTATAGTGAGTGATTTGGTTATAGTTCATGCATGGTCTACACTGTCATACATACTCACGCAGATAAAATGGAGCTTATGTTCGCATATGCAGATATTATGTTTTTCTTTTAGTAGAGCCTGCGTTTGATTATTGTCTGTCCACTTTACCATGGATTTGCCAATTCTTGGTCTGAGCAAAACTAAATATTCTCAACTCTAATAAAAAAATAAAATGATATTCATCTGCAAATCTGTGATAGTCGATCGATATGTTACCACTTACCAGTGAGAGTCATAATTCACTATGTACTGTTTGATAGTCCAGGAAACATTAGCAAACGATCCATGTATTCAGGGATGACTGCAGCTGCAAAGCAGCATGTTTTTTTCAGCTGCCCTATGGCCTATATGATGATAGGCACGTGCAGAGACATGGTTCCTTCCTGGGTAGATGAATTTCAGTTAATACCCCAAATTAACTTAGAGAACGATATGCTTCAATGCTACTTAGTAAAAATGAATTTCTAGAACTTATTTTTCTTAGAACAATAATATTAAGCAGTTCAAACTTGTCATAATCCCTGCAACTGCAAGCACCATAAGTAGTTACAATTGGTTCTGCTTCAGCAATTGCACTTGCGCTGATGTAGGTCAGTAGGTGTAGAAATAGATGAGAACTTACAATTCTGAAATGTGAATGATCGTGTAGTTCTAAGCAAAATATTATTGCAGGTTCGTTCGATGCACTCGGGGTCTTTGATGATCCTCGGTCAACTGAAAACAAAATCATGTTTGCGAAAACAAAAGGACGACTGAACACATGAGAACATTGTATTTCCTTAATTATGTATCAAATATACAAAATTATAAGCTCTTGCAGGAGTTCATTTTTTTTTGTCTTCTGCGTCTATCCTTAAGGAGTCTATTTGACCGAAGATTGCATAGTCCGCAGATTCCTAGTACATTTGCATGGTATTCTGGTTAATTACATCTGTAGGATAAGCCTATAGAATACCTCTAATTAAGTTGTGTTGTAGTCATCATCTTTGAATTTATATATATTGCCTGTCCAAATGCATGTATGGTATTAGCGTTGAGGCAGGTGCTGAAGATGCAGATGTGATGCCTAGTGTACGCTTGCCTTCATCGGATGTGGACATGTTTGTTGCCTTTGCTTTGTTGGTGCCTAGCAATGGATTGTCCGGTCCCGTCCATTTGGGACATATTGATGGAGTAGTGTGACCTTGCATCGTCAGTACTAGGTCATAACTTCGTCTAGCCTTGTCAGTTTTAGACAGATGATAATGTGTATGATCAAGTGACTTTGTTGTGTCGTCGACACCCGGCTACCGTTGATGTATGACAATTATGTGGATTGTGCGCCTCAGCCTTATAGTTGGCAATGTGCATATAATGCATTGGACGATGCTTGTTTTGAAGCATTAAACAATTCTCACCCGCGCTAGGGTTAAAAAATCAATATAGTATGATAATCTTATATTGATTTGCATAGAGTCGTAGTCAATTTTCTACCGGTCATGAATTCAAACTATATATTTCATATCTTGTTCCGTCATATTAGAAAATTTCTTACTATCTTTGCGTAGATTCTACGGTTAGTTCTATCTCATTGGAAAAACATGTACTACGATCGTTTCGATCTACATTATCATCTAATTGTTGAATTGATTAATTTGTAGTGGCAGTCGAGAGTACTCTTCTTCTCATCAGATGAGATCAAGCTGCTCATCGCCAACTACAAACGTTGCGAGTTGTAGTAGCATATTGATGACGATGCGTGAAGTCAAGATGTGGAGGCTCCGGCCAGAAACAAGAGAAATTAACAACGTTCGATCTGCTGCTTTCTTTTTTATCAACCCGTGATTTTCTTTATGGTGTTGTGTGTCGTGTCCCGGTATGAATTTGTTGGGACGAAAGGATGTGTACCATGGCGTCAGGCAAGGGCTGTGCGTGCGTATGTGCTCGTGCCCTCCCCGGCGTGTCGTGTATGTGTGCATACTGTACGAGAGAGGAGGGAGATTATATGCATTAATACTCACCATAGCACGTCATGGCCTTGTGCCTGAGTCTGAGTGCTAATTGCTCCTGCTGCTAGCTAGATTCTTGCTTCACGTTCGTCCCTCCTTATTTTCATGATTGCTTCTTTGCCTTTATTATTCTTGGTTGGTTGTTTTTCTCCTTTCTAGTGGCCTAAGCGTAAACCTGAATATTGGGTCAGGATTTTTTTTAACCGGTCCGTGGCACGATAGAAACGCCATGGCTAAAACATGATTTTTTTTAAATAATGCATTTTATAAAACTAATTGCGACATTAATACGCGGGAATTTTTTTTTGCAAAAATAATGCTCCGTCGCCAAACCGTATGGCGACAATGGAGTAATAGCCATACGGTACGGCGAAGAAGCTAATTTCGCCCAACGGTTCGGCGACAACACCCTAATTACGTCATTAACACTATTGTCGTCATACGGTTTGGCTACAACTTGTAATAGCCAAACCGTTTGGCTATTACTAGTTGTAGCCAAACGGTTTGGCCATTACTAGTTGTAGCCAAACCGTATGGCGACAATAGCGCTAATGATGTAATTAAGCTAATGTTGCCAAATTGTTGGGCGAAATTACTATCTTCGCCGTACGGTTTGGCGATTACTCGTACTTCGCCATACGGTTTGGCGATGGAGCATTATTTTTGCAAAAAAAATCCGCGTATTAATGTCGCAATTAGTTTTATAAAATGCATTGCTTAAAAAAATCGCTAAAACATGGTACAACATGTATAAGTATAGGTCAGACGGGCATGGCATGAATGACAAGGCCATACCGGTCTTACGGTTGGGCACGATAGGCAACACGACATAACACGACTGAATGAGCCATGGTTGGGCCAGCACAACACTAAACAGATCTGATGGCCTCGAAGCAGGCACGACACAGTAGAACGCTCTGCCGCTATATTGCGTCGTGTTGTAGCTCGTCCTATGACTGGTGCCTTTTGCGGTTTCGTATATGGAGAAAGGAAAGACAACGAAGATGCTAAAAGGTGGAGACTGGAGAGTACATGCTCACTGATACCGAACACGCTCACCGAGTTGCTCCGTACTGAGGTACCCCATATTAGGTTTAAGGTTTTTAACAAGACAATAACTCTGTACTTGTTCAAAAATGAATAAAATTTAGTTTTTTTTCCTTCAATATTTGTTTTCATTGCCTCAGCTCCGTACGTCTCTAGTTCGGTTCCTCTTGTTGCAATAGTGCAAATGGGCCGCACCTGGATCGACATGGCATGAAGCCAGCACGAATCACAAATGGGTTGTGCCTAGGCTCTGGGTCGTCATGGTATGGCACTGTGGGCTAGCCGAGCTGTGGCGGTATGGCACGGTTTAGGCACACAGCCCAGTGAACTCGCACGGCACGATACCGGGCTATGTGTACGACGAAGGATGCATCTGCGTGTCTCGGCGAGATGGGTTGTACATAGGGATGGCAATAGAGACGTTTCCGACGGGAAATAGTTGAACGTCCTCGTCCCCAAAAAAGAAAAATGCCCCATTCCCTAGCCTCTGCATCGAGAACCACTTCACCCTGTTTCTCGTCGGGGTATCGGGCCCGTAAGAAGCCATACCCGATAACATACGCTAGAACCAAAATAGAGAGCTTACCTGGGGCTGGGACACCGCTGTGGAGGGCTGAAGGATGGAGGGGAGGGATGCTGCTGCGAGGTGAGGATGGGAGGGGCGCCGTGGTGAGGAGCGGCGGCTAGCAGTGTAGTGGCGCTTGACAAGAAGGAGGTGGCCGTGGGCGCATGGCGTGGCGGCCCGACGGAGAAGCTTAGGCCATCGGGGCGTAGGGCGAGGCGAGGGAGGCGAGAGGTGAAATGATGCTCCTGACATTGCGGACGTGGCGGTTAGGTTGAAGTTTGACATATCAATTGAGCAATGCCAAGTTTGTAGCATCTCAAGCTCTGCATTGCCATCGATAAATGCGTTACCAGTTCCTACTTTCATCCTTGTTTTACTCAAATATAAGCTGCTGCAAATTTCCTTTACTACCTGATACAGGCTGATAACATGGAGGCATTTGCTAAATTGCCCTTGCTTGGTTCGATTACACAACTCTGGATTCGTTAGATTTAGAGAAGTTTTACGGTGTGCTAAATTGCCCTTGCTTGGTTCGATTACACAACTCTGGATTCGTTAGATTTAGAGAAGTTTTACGGTGTGTTATATCGGTAGTAGAGGTGGACATTTGGGTCGGTCTCTTTTGGACCGGTCCGAAGCACGACGTTATGGCTCGGTTCGAAACCTGACCCGGCATGAAGTGGACCGTGTCGGGCCGACACGACACTGTAGCACAGGTCGTACCGGGCCTAAGAACAGGGCACGATGGACGGCATGACCCGGCACGATACTGTAGAACGGGCCATACCGGGCTCGATGACCCAGAGCATGAGGAAGAACAGTATAAAAGTCATCGACTCACAGAGCATAAATGCCATGGACGCACCTAGCAACATGAACGCTACCTCTGTTGCTGACACCTGAGAGATGGGCAACAGGGGGAGAGAGTGCTGAGAGAGATCGAGAGACAGTGTAAGAAGGTGCCCTCTCTCGGCCGTCCCTCTTAATCCCTATCAGCTCTCTCTCTCTCACCCGTCTCTCTAAATCTCCCTCTCAATCTCTCTCACATGTTTCGCTCACTCTCATTCTCGCCCATCGTCCCCTCTCTCGCCCGTGTTCAGCACACCCCCTCGCTCTATATAACTGTTCAAAAATAAATAAATTTTAATTCTTTTTCTCATAATATTTATGTTCACTGTCTCAACTCCATATGTCTCTAGCTTCTTTCTTCTCATTGCAATAGTACAAATGGGTTAGACCTGGACCGACACGACACAAAGCGCAAATGGGTCGTGCCTGGACTCGCCAAAGTCGAGCCAACACGGCGGGCCGTCTCGGCCCGACACGGTTCAGGCACGAAGCACGATGAGCCCGTGCCGGGCCGGGCCGACATGGCACAATGCCCACCTCTAATTGGTAGTACATAGTGAACAGTAGAAATTAGATCTAATCGTTAATTTGTTAGCGGTATTTCTACTACTCTACTGCTAGAGGAAGTATAAATAAAGAGCTCTTTTACAGTGGATTAAAATCAATATAAGCCGTCTATTCCTTTGAATATAATGGTTGAGATCAATTTAGATCTAGTTATACTACCGTCTGTAATATTCTTAGTAAAATTCGGAAGAGGGTAAAAAAATATTTCAATACTATTTGTCTTCTATCTAAAACGGTAAAACAACGGTAGCTTCGCAGCGCAGCTCGTCAGTCGTCTTCCCCGTGTCGTTTCTCTCGTGGAGCGCCGTGGGTGGAGATCCTGTTGAGTGCGAATCCGGAGAGCTCCGCAAACCCTGACCAAAAATCTCGATCGATGGGTGACCAAACCTGTACCCAGCGAATCAAAATGGGAATACAAAATTGGTAGTGATACAAAGGGGGAGGGCATAAATGCTATGATACCTCAGAGGTGCTAGAGCCGACCTGGAGGATGCTGGGTTGGCCGCCGGTGGAGCACTTGTTCTTGAGCTAGGAACGGGTAATCTTTGTAGAATTAACCGCATTAGTCACTACTGGCGGTGTCCCTGTCCCCGTATGCATGCAGCAGCGGCTTTGCAATGAACCAACATTCGCTGCGAACGAGGAAGAGGATAACCTACAGCGCTACGCAAAAAGACGTTATTACCCTTTCAAATTTTAATATTTCTATTTCCAAAAGTCTTTAATACCCTCGCCAAATCAACGGTCGGATCTAATTTATACTACCACTACTTACTACCAGCGTAATCCAATGTAAAAATTCTCTAAATAAATACTAGCTAATATAATCTATTGGATCGAAAAGAATGAACGATCCATATTGAATTTAGTGTACGGTAGAAGAGCTCTAGATTTGACTCATCGGAACAAATAATGTTGTTCATCTATGAAAGGTTCATATTTCAGAACAAACAACGTTGCAATCTTCCTTTCATTCAACATGAGCTGAAAACATGGTAGTTACCTTTTTTTGTGTTTGTTACTCCACAATGCTTTATGCTTGTTGATGCCTTTAGTATTTCCTCCAAATTGGAGCTACATTACCAGGTGAAACTGATAACATTGCGTACATTTTCGTCATACGAAGTTGTTCCTTTCTGTCTGGGCCCTTTTCTGCTGGTTACATATGACTGACACTCTTATGGAGCTCCTGAGAAGCTGCCATACAGACAGCATCTGTGCTTATGTGGAACGTTCTACTTGTAGCTGGCAACGCGGAACGCGTCAGAGCTTGCTAGGTAGCTTCTTCATTTGCACATCAACTATGATCTTCCTGACACGAAGCATCGTCAAGTGGATGTCGCCTGCGATAGATACAGAAACAAATCCATACCACACTGCCCACACAGAGAGAGACTCATGTAGTCAGGTGGGAACTAGTACGAATGATGTGGTACGTTTTTCTTGTCTAACAACTCGATGCAGTTACTTATGTAGTACCAAAGATGAGTAGGCTCCCATGGTCTATATATGGCGACGCCAAAGCCATGTGTTAGCTTCCTCTCCAGGTCCGTCACAACCAGGCTCCCGTCGTTCCTCTGGTCGAGCGCACACGCCGGAAGTGCATGCACGCGCGCAGTTCTTCAATTTGGTCCTGAAGCACTACTTGTTACATGCAACCAGCATCCTATGCAATGCATAGTTGCTTCATTTTAGACGAGATAGATAGAATCAGCGAACGAAGCGCCGCCGTCCGCGAGGTCGAGCTCGCCGCCATCCGTGAGCGCCGCTCCGCCACGTTTGGTCAACTAAGAATTAATGGGAAGATTCGCCTGGAGCTGGATGGTGGCAAACGTATGAAGAGTTTCTGCCCTTGTAATAAAGCTCAGTAATGTCTGGTTATCGCTGAGCAGTGAGCACCAAACTCGCTCGCTTAGAAAATGCACGATCTGGAGATCCCGATTTACGAGATGGCGGCAAGCAAGATCCACACAGTTGATCTACGAGGTGATCCATGCGAAAAAGGATAGTTGTACGGTTCATTTTAAACTCCATTTTTGTTTCATTACCTGTACATATCATGCTGGTTTTACTCATTTGCAGCCAACTTAATTGCTAAGCCAAGAACATGGTGGTGGGTTGGTGGCTGTCCTCTGCATACAACAAATGCCTCATTACAAAAGCAAAGAACACACTTCGGCCCAGCCCTAACCCCACAAAAAAGTGGAAGTTACGGAGAAAGAAGACGAAAGTGACGCAGCAAATGGATCTTATCGCGAAATAAAAAAAAGAGCTAAGATGCTTTTTGCTACCGCTTTCGGCCACTTTGAAAAGCACCCAGCCAACTTTTCCTTTCGTCTCCACCGAGAAGGCATTCATTCCTATCTGCGACTTTTGGCCAGCACGTATGCCTGCTACTTGTGCTAGTGCATATGCTCATCCAACTTGCTCTAGATTCACTGAACAAACATCTGCCGTGTTGAAAGTTGAAACAGCGCGTTTACTGCTGGGATTATGTTGTTGAAACTTTTTGATAGCATTCTTCTACTTGGGCCAGAAAATATGCAGTAGTAGCTACTGATCAACAGTCTCAACTTTGGGGTTGTCGGTGTTGATACTTGTCGGTAGCTCTGGGCAATTGTTGTGAAAAAAGAAGGATGACAGAGCGCTTACGCGATCAAGTAGGAATTCTGTGAAGGAAGTGACCAGATATAAAACTTATGGACACATTTGTTTACACGAAAAGCTTAATTAATTCAGGTAGAGCAAGAGAAGTATAGAGAGAATGATTGACATAATACCACAGTCGGCAAAGAACACTTGGTTCATGGTACTATCTTTCGTGTGATCTAGCTTTTTTTTACTGAACGCAGAGTTGAAAGCTTTAAAGAGCATAAATGGGAGGGAGGGACCAAAAGGTGGAAAATTGCAAGTGCATTTCCCCCCTCTGCAATGTGAAATCAGAAAATTAGCTGGGGCCCATCATGAGTGTGGAAGCAGAAAAGTATATTTTCCTATAGGTGAGCGCTGGGAGCCGGACGCCGATCTTGGGTATTTTCTCGGATACGTTGGCGTAACATTTTTTTCTCATCTATGTGATTTTTTTTGCGTGGATATTTCCACTGTTATCGAAAAAAAATATTGTAAGCATAGGAAAAAATGTTTCACGTATGAAAAAAAAATGTTGCAGACATCCGAAAAAATCAGACGTCTGATCACAAGTAAATCTGTTTCCTATAACCAAATTTTTATTATCCTTAGAAGGTACCTATTTATTCATTAAGCTAATACCAAAATATACTAAAAAATATAAAGGGTGAAGATACCGATTCTTTTTACCTCTTAGCACTACTCAACTTACAAATTTTAGTACCGGTAGAAAAATGCCAGCAAGCAAAGGCTTTTTTTTGAGCTCTTTTTACAGTGGATTAAAATCAATATAAGCCGTCCATTCCTTTGAATCTAATGGTTGAAATCAATTAAGATCTAGTTATACTACCACCTGTAGTATCGGTAGTAAAATTGAAAGAGGGGTAAAAGGGTAAAAAATTCCGTCATACTATCCGTTCTTTACGGTAAAACACGTCCTGTGATCCCGATGAATGACGGATGAATGGATAAGAAGTCTTTGAAGATCACCAGGTATTCGGTGAATCCAAAACTGTAAACAAATTAGGAAAAATCTAAAATACCCTTGATGAATAGATAGGAAAAATCTAAAATACCCTTGAGAATGAATGGTTAGATTGATTCCTACTACCACTGCTTACTACCTATGTAATCCACTGTAAAATTTCTCTTTTTTTTTTTTTTTTTCTCATGTGCTGCTGCCGACAGGAACTTGTCGACCCTATGCAGCCCTGTATCGCTCCTGCGCATTCTGTTTTCCGATCCTGGGCTTTTCTTTGCCGTGCCAATGATTAAGCCAGGCCATTATTCTTCGCCCTCGTACGTCTACCTCCATCCACATCTCATCCGCAACCAGCTTTCTTTCGCTTCCCTGCATAATTTGCCATCACATACAATTAGTTGATTGCCAGATCAGTGGAAGGTCGTATCTTGAGTTCCCCGCTCAATCAATCGATTTACCTCCCCAGTTCCTCAGCCATATGGTCAGTCCTCTACAGCACCGCAACTAAGCGAACAGTCAATCCGAGATAGTACTCAATTGGTAAGGTATTTTGATGAATTGAACTCAATGTTCCTCTTCTTAAATATGTCGCTCCTCGTTTTTGTTTTTGTGTTTTACTTACCTACGTCTTAATTTGTGAGGCATATGGTCTACTTGGATTAAGAATCTTATGCTAGTGCTTTCTATACACATGTCTGATGCGGTAGCGCCTTCGCTGCCTTGCGTCCGTCAAAGCTTTGCATCATCTCATCTTAATTTTGTTTCGAGCTTGATGTTCCTGTTTGAGGAATGCCAGGTAAACTACGCATTGAAATAACCAGAATCCGGTTGACTTCGGGTATGATACGTTCATGTTATGTATTCCTTGCCACGGAATGGCTTGCCACGGTGATCAGTGCGGTCCCCTGGTTGTTTTGATTCAGACCGCTGAATCGCAAAAGTACAGTGATAGTTGAACCTGCTGCAGAATCCAGTGCGGTGGATTTTGCTAGTTTTCCCTGCCTTCGGGAACGTTGGCTTATGCTGCCTTGAGTTGACTCTAAGCTTATCTGTTGATTCTTTAGCAAACATATTATACTGCTGTTCATGTCATTTGGCTCTGCTCCACGCAGGAGGAAGGGCGATTTCTTCTCTCTCTTGAAGATGTCACGCAGCCGGCTGCTTGCTTCCTCCGCTTGATCAATCAACCTAATCCATTCATCTTGAGAAAACTCCAAACCACAGGTACGTTCTTTTCTTTGAATGATTTAGTAGATGATTTCAAAGGATTTCATGAGTGTTTGTTAGAATAAACACGATTCGAATGTGTTTGGATTGTGCGCGTGCGTGGGCATGCATGCCGGAGTGCGGAGCGCGTGCGTGCATGCAGGTGGAGTTTGTTAGCATAGGTTCAGGTAGGATTGAGTCGACGGCTGTTAGCGAATCACGGCGTTGCATGGCTCATGGTCAAGGATGCTCCGGTCGCATGGCATGGCGTGCGCTCACGCTTCGTCGGAGGAGCAGTCGCCAGGGCGTGCTCGTGTGGGAGCTGCATGTTCGCAGGAGTAGTTTGGGTGCTACGTCGCCGTAGGGCTATAAAAGCCATCGTGTATTCGGTCTGTAATGAGCCAAGTCCAGTGAATAAAAAGGCCAAGATACAGGCAAGTTTGTTGCCGCGGCGTTCGTCACCGGAAAAACCTACTGTTCTTCTTCTTCCTCGTGTGTGCTCGTGAGAGAGATAGAGAAGAGTTCCTGGGCTGCTCCAACATTTGGTATCAGAGCCCAGGGTCAAGAGGAGATGACGTCCCCACCATTGAAGATCGGAGCATCGGGCTCCGGCAGCCCTGGCACGCCGTCCGTCGCGGCGGAACGACTCGTCTCCAACACCAGCTCGGTGGAGTTGCCGCTGCTGACCAAGACAAACTACCATGAGTGGTCGCTGGTCATGCAGGTGAGCCTGGAGGCACTCGGGCTGTGGATAGCGGTGGAGTCCGTCTCCGCCGATCGCCGTGAGGACCGGCTGGCTTTGGCCGCCATCCTACGCGCGGTGCCGGTGGACTTGAAGGCCGGGCTCGCGGTGAAGAAGAGCGCCAAGGAGGCGTGGGATGCAGTGAAGAAGATGAGGGTGGGTGATACGCGCGTGAAGGAAGCAAACGCGCAACTGCTCTTGAAGTAGTACGAGACGATCACGTTCGGCGACGGCGAGTCCGTCGACGAGTTCGTCGTGCGCATCACCGGGCTCATCGGCAACCTGCGGGAACTTGGCGAGAAGATCGAGGAGAGTCGTGTGGTGAAGAAGATCCTACACGTGCTCCCATCAAGGTACAATCAAATCGCTTGTTCAATGGAGATGCTACTTGATTTGGACAAGATGACGGTGGAGGAGCTCGTCGGCCGGCTGCGGGTTGCGGAGGACCGCTGTGGCATGGAGGCGACTGCAGAACGCGCCGAGCGCTTGCTGCTCACTGAGGAGCCGCGTCGCCGGCATCACAGCAAGGATCGGTCGCGAGGCGGCGATAGAAGGCGTGGTAGCAGCGAGAAAGGAGGTGGTCGTAGCGGCGGCCACGACGACACCGACGATGACAACAGCAGCACGGCCTCGGGGATCAGCAGGCATGGCAAGAGCCGCTACCGAGGGCGCTGTTTCGAATGTGGCGAGCGGGGCCACATAGCCCGGGACTGCCGTGAGAAGAAGGAGAAGGCACTCCTCATTGACGTCGATGACGAGCCGGCGCTGCTTTGATGGTGTTCGTCGCCATGTCGTGTTTAGGGGGAGTTTGTTAGAATAAACACGATTCGAATGTGTTTGGATTGTGCGCGTGCGTGGGCATGCATGCCGGAGTGCGGAGCGCGTGCGTGCATGCAGGTGGAGTTTGTTAGCATAGGTTCAGGTAGGATTGAGTCGACGGCTGTTAGCGAATACGGCGTTGCATGGCTCCGCGGTCAAGGATGCTCCCGGGTCGCATGGCATGGCGTGCGCTCACGTTTCGTCGGAGGAGCAGTCGCCAGGGCGTGCACGTGTGGGAGCTGCATGTTCGCAGGAGTAGTTTGGGTGCTACGTCGCCGTAGGGCTATAAAAGCCATCGTGTATTCGGTCTATAATGAGCCAAGTCCAGTGAATAAAAAGGCCAAGATACAGGCAAGTTTGTTGCCGCGGCGTTCATCACCGGAAAAACCTACTGTTCTTCTTCTTCCTCGTGTGTGCTCGTGAGAGAGATAGAGAAGAGTTCCTGGGCTGCTCCAACAGTGTTTGCACCACAAAAGTAGGATCTGCACTTGATATGCACATGCTGTGCTCCCCTGTTACCAAAAATCAAATCCACCCAGTCAAAGATTTGCACTTTCATCTGTAGGGCTTGGAAGAACGAGAAGCTGTGATCCTAAGGGGCGCAATGGAGGCTGCTTTAGCATCCGGAGTGTTGAAGGTTGCAGGCGACAAGCTAGCTCAGCTGATAACCGGCGAGTTTGCCTCCATCATGGGCGTGACAAAAGATCTCTGTGAGCTCCAAGGTTTATTTGTAGAAATTACAAGCTGGCTCTCAGCAGTTGGGGACAGAGCGATAGAGATCGACCAATCGGTTCCTTGGGTCAAAGAATTGAAAAATGTTGCTTTTGATATTGATGATTTACTATATGAAGCCCACCTAGAAGCTGAGAAACACAAGGAACACAAATCCTTTATGTTCCGTCGCAAGATGGCCCATAAGATCAAGACAATCAAGGAGAGATTTGCTGCAATTGTGAAGCAAAAATCTGACTTCAATGCTATAGTGAATAATTTAACAGTGGATCGTCCAGGTCGGCGTAACTACAACACAATCGGGGAGATGTCGATATTGGGTAATGTTGGTGACTCAACTATAAGTGTAAGAGATGAGGAGAAGGATATGATCATATCTAAGTGTCGGCGTTTCGAGCGCCGGCAAGTAAATTTGTAAGTCTAAGGGGCTGCGCGTTCCCGCTCCCTGAATGGTTAGACCCTGGAGTCCAAGATGTATACTGGTTCGGGCCGAAGGTTCCTACTCCAGTTCGTGCGTTGGTATTGTATTCATCAAAAGTGCGGATGATCAGATCGAGTTTTTTTACAAGCGAGAGGTGGAGCCTCAACACTAGAATGATCTAAACTTAGCTCTCAGAAGGAGAAGAAAAAGAAGAAGAGGAAGAAGAGGAAAAAAGCTCTCCTGTAGCTCTTACTCCTTTGCCCTGTTAGGAGGTTCCTGCCTCCTTTTATTCAAGATCTGAAGGGCGGGTTACATCGAGAATTGGCGAAGTGCCAGGCGAGCTACTTCTAGGGGCTTCAGTCTTGCCCCGCCGTCTGACCAATCGTTCCGCCGACTGGTCGCCGCCTGCTGAGCCTATGCTGGGTCGGTGGTCTAGCTGGTCAGAGCGGTTAGGTAATCCTCCGGGAAGTGGCGTAGCTGCTCTCTGTGATCCATGTGGGTGCTGACGTAGTCGCGTGTGACGTTGGAGTTGCCTCGGGAGAGAGCGTGTCCTTGCACTGTGGGTGGCTGGTTGATGGGACAGGAGACGTGGCTTCAGCAGCTTATCAAACTGTCTTGGGAAGGACCACCGCCTCGCCGATCCACTAATGACCGTTCGTGGGGCACGTGGCCTTAGGTTGACACGGGACTCCGATCTGCGACGCGCTCGAAGTCGGAGTCGCGGGATCCCGCCCCGCGGGGTCGGGAACCTCGCTGAGTTGGAGCCGGGATCCCATCCCGGCTGCGGGTCGGGAACCTCTTGAAGTCGGAGCCGGGGATCCGTCCGCTGCGGGGTCGGGAACCTCGCTGAAGTCGGTCGGGGATCCTGGCCCCGCCGCGGGGTCGGGAACCTCGCTGAGTCGGTCGGGACCGGTCGGGAATGGTCTCCTGAATGGTCTCAGAGGCATTTGGGTAGCAGTAGGGGGGGCTGTTTAGGTGGGCCGTATTCGAGGCCGCCGCTTGCTTGCTCTGGGCTTTGCTTGTTGCAATTGGGCCGTTGGTGCACCTGCTTTATGAGTATTCGTCAAGAGCCCCGAACCTCCAATCGAGTTCGCGGACTCGGTGGGGGTTGAGCTTGATGGATCCGTTCAACTAGGTGGGCCAACGGGCCTACCGATTTTGCCGGGCGTGCCCCAACGCATCCGGCGTGCGCCCGGGATTACGTTCTGAGGTATGCGAACCGCCGGAGCCTCTTAATTGCTTTGTTAGCGCGCGGCGCGCACGCTCGTGTGTTTTTGCTCGTTCGTCTTCTTGACCGCCGGGTTCCGGTGGTGGGCGCCGTTTTCTCGCGCGGCATTTATTCTGAGTCGTTTGATCTTCCTTGAATGGGTATATAAGGGCGCCACGGGTTGCTCGAGCGGCGAGACTCTTAGACGAGACTCCTTTCCTTCTTGAAATGTGTTCAAGACACCCTTTAGTCTTCGATTTGATGACATCGTGGTGGAAGAGGAAGACCCTTTGAACGAGCTTTGGGTTGAATATGATCGAGCGATAGCGAACTCCCAAAGAGAGAAGAAGTAGCTCGCGACGTTGTCGCCGCTGGACGCGCTTACTTGAGCAGTCCCGAGGCTTGGGTGGCAAGGGGGCCCTCCTAGAGGCAATGGCGCGAGGGCGCCGATTGCGATAAGCGCGCCTGCGTCGATGTCGCTGAACGGGGCAGCGGCATGCCATTCCGCGGTGTGGCTTCACCTTGACGACCGGGCAAGGGCCTACCGGCGAGTCATCTCCAACGACCTCAGTTCACCGACCCCAAGTCTGTCCGTCGGCGAGCAAGGGCCTACCGTCGGCGTTGTCGTAGGGAGTTTTAGAGTGCAGGTGTAGATAGAGAGTCTTGCGTGTGCCTCATGTAAAGTGGTGTAAAGTTTTGAGCTGCCGGCTTTTAATGAAATCCTTTTTTTCTCTCTATGAATGACTTCATGAAGGAGTTAGCTTCGCTTGTTACGCTTTGATCACCGGCGCTAGAAAGTTCGGCGATCGGTTTCGAGTGGTCGGACGTGCGAACTCGCGGTTTGTTCCTCAAGAAATCTTCCTTTGCGCTCGTTTGGCCAGTAGCTAGTCGGTGCCTTGGTCGGCAAGGATGAGCGGGTGCCTTCGAAGTTTTAGTGCCCGAGTGCCTTGGTCGGCAAGGACGACCGGATGCCTCCGCGAGGTTCCGGTGTCCGAGTGCTCGCTTAACGTCGTGGCCGGACGCCGCCTTAGTCGGCAAGGACGGCCGGATGCCTCCGCGAGGTTTCGATGTCCGAGTGCCTTGGTCGGCAAGGACGGCCGGATGCCTCCGCGAGGTTCCGGTGTCCGAAAGTGCCTTGGTCGGCAAGGACGGCCGGATGCCTCCGCGAGGTTCCGATGCCCGAGTGCCTTGGTCGGCAAGGACGGCCGGATGCCTCCGCGAGGTTCCGGTGTCCGAGTGCCTTGGTCGGCAGGACGACCGGATGCCTCCGCGAGGTTCCGGTGTCCGAGTGCTCGTTTAACGTCGTAGCTGGACGCTGCCTTAGTCGGCAAGGACGGCCGGATGCCTCCGCGAGGTTCCGATGTCCGAGTGCCTTGGTCGGCAAGGACGTCCGGATGCCTCCGCGAGGTTCCGGCGTCCGAAAGTGCTCGTTTAACGTCGTGCCGGACGCCGCCTTAGTCGGCAGGGACGGCCGGATGCCTCCGCGAGGTTCCGATGTCCGAGTGCCTTGGTCGGCAGGGCGGCCGGATGCCTCCGCGAGGTTCCGGTGTCCGAGTGCCTTGGTCGGCAAGGACGACCGGATGCCTCCGCGAGGTTCCGGCGTCCGAGTGCCTTGGTTGGCAGGGACGGCCGGATGCCTCCGCGAGGTTCCGTGTCCGAGTGCTCGTTAACGTCGTGCCGGCCGCCGCCTTAGTCGGCAAGGGCGGCCGGATGCCTCCGCGAGGTTCCGATGTCCGAGTGCCTTGGTCGGCAAGGACGACCGGATGCCTCCGCGAGGTTCCGGTGTCCGAGTGCCTTGGTCGGCAAGGACGACCGGATGCCTCCGCGAGGTTCCGGTGTCCGAGTGCCTTGGTCGGCAAGGACGACCGGATGCCTCCGCGAGGTTCCGATGCCCGAGTGCTCGTTTAACGTCGTAGCTGGACGCTGCCTTAGTCGGCAAGGACGACCGGATGCCTCCGCGAGGTTCCGATGTCCGAGTGCCTTGGTCGGCAAGGACGACCGGATGCCTCCGCGAGGTTCCGGTGTCCGAGTGCTCGTTTAACGTCGTAGCTGGACGCTGCCTTAGTCGGCAAGGACGACCGGATGCCTCCGCGAGGTTCCGATGTCCGAGTGCCTTGGTCGGCAAGGACGACCGGATGCCTCCGCGAGGTTCCGATGTCCGAGTGCCTTGGTTGGCAAGGACGACCGGATGCCTCCGCGAGGTTCCGGTGTCCGAGTGCTCGTTTAACGTCGTAGCTGGACGCTGCCTTAGTCGGCAAGGACGACCGGATGCCTCCGCGAGGTTCCGGTGTCCGAGTGCTCGTTTAACGTCGTAGCTGGACGCGGCCTTAGTCGGCAAGGACGACCGGATGCCTCGGCGAGGCTCCGTTGTCCGAGTGCTCGTTTAACGTCGTAGCTAGACGCTGCCTTAGTCGGCAAGGACGACCGGATGCCTCCGCGAGGTTCCGATGTCCGAGTGCCTTGGTTGGCAAGGACGACCGGATGCCTCCGCGAGGTTCCGGTGTCCGAGTGCTCGTTTAACGTCGTAGCTGGACGCTGCCTTAGTCGGCAAGGACGACCGGATGCCTCCGCGAGGTTCCGATGTCCGAGTGCTCGTTTAACGTCGTGCCGGGCGCGGGTATCCATCCCGAGTCCCCGTCCGTGAGGGAAGCTGCGAGAGGAGTAGCTGCCGTCTATCCCACAAGTTTACCCCATCCGCAGTGTGGGACTGGAGGGGTGGCGACGCGTTTACTGCGTTGGTTTGAACGCCGTGCTCTTGGAGCTAGTAACGGTAGTCCGAGTGGGTCTGGGAGGTCCCGCCAAGGGGACCCTTCCGAGTGGACGGTCCCTGCAGTAGGGTGTCCAGCCCTGCGTGGGCGACCCATAAGAAACCTTTCTTTACTCAATCCAGTATGGACCACAGGTCGTCGGCCACCCAGAGCACACCGGTGCCGCCATCGATGAGCTCCGGGAGAGTGTGAAGTATGGTCTCGGGCGAGTAGAGGTGGTCTGGTCGTCACCGACCCAACCGGGACCCACCGTGGGGCTCACTGCGTTGCCCTCGCTCAAGTTTCATTGGGCGGCCCTACGCCCATCCGGTGGGTTAGGCCTTTTGAACCCACACTTTGGTTTGGGCCTGGCGCAAGCCACAAAGCTTTTTGCTATCTTGGGACCGCAGGCCCAATGGGCCTCTCGCGCCCAGAACAACCGCCCCGCCAAAAGGCGGAGACCAAGAGGTAACGGACACGCTGTTCGGGGCGGCGTCTTTATGACTCTGCAACTTTGTGCGACAGATTAAATGCGAGTGGAATTGGAAATCGGAGTTACCAGGCCGGCGTGATGCACGAGGGCGGGCCGCGACGATTCGTTCGAGGAGGCGTTCGGTCGGCGTCGCTCGCTTCCTATAAGTACGTTGTTGGGGTGCCTCGGGTAGCCACGCTTTCGCCTTCTTCGTCTCCGTCCCTAAAGCAAGAAAAACGCCAGAGAGCCGAGAGAAGGAAACCTCGGCCCTCTTCTTCTCACCTTCCGCCGCTTCCCGCGAAGATGTCGTGGGCGGAGTGCTCCGCGACAGAGAGTCGCGCTTGGCCTAGTGAAGAAGGGCTTCCTCCGTGCCGCAGGCACCTCTGGTGGAGAGTGCCGACCGGGCCGTTATCCCGCCCCGCAGAGCGACGAGGTTGTGGTCCCCGCCTCGTTTTTGAGCGCTTGCCTCCGCTCCACCCTTTCGTCCGGGGCTTCTTTTCCATTACAAGGTGGAGGTGCACCACCTCAACCCTAACGGGTCCTTCACATCGCCATTTTCATTACCTGCATGCGAGGCCTTCTTAGGGATTGAGCCGCATTGGCGCTGTGGCGCACTTCTTCCAGCGAGGCTTTGGAAAGACAGCCGCTCGACGCGACGGCGCCCATGGGCGCCTGCCCTCCACCGAACGGGCGGAGCTCCGAGTACTGGACATCAAGCTGCCGTCCTCTAACAAGGGATGGCGCTCGAATGGATCTATGTCCGAACGTTGAAAACAGCGCCCAGGCTTTTTCGCGAGCTCCTGTCGCAGATGGAGCAATGGACCGGGCGCCGAGAAGAGGAAAGAACAAAGTGGCCCCGATCGTGGAGGAGATCGGGCTCGAGGAAACGGGGCCGACCGGGATGTTGTCGTGCGCCTTCATGAGGATGCGCGTCGACCCCTCGCGCTCGAGCCGCACCCCATGTTCCAAGATGAGGGCCATCCGACCGGGCAAGGATGGAGGTGGCCGAGTTGGCGCGTCCCGAGGTGGAGGCCCGGGGCGGCGGCGATTATCGGAGGAAGCGCCACGGTGGCGCGCGCGCCACCCGGCCTTTCGCGTCGGCCATTCCCAAACCGTGAGTTTGTGGGATTTTTCTTTCGCTTCTTTCTTCTTCGCTCTTAGCGTCGACTGACGGTCGCTTTTGTATCCTCTAGGGGCTCGCAGCATGTCCTCCGCACCGCTCCCGGGAGAAAGAAGCGAGGCGGCCTCTCGGCGAAGACCGCCGAGGCCGATTCCCGCAAAAGGCGAAGGAGGAGAGGAGGAAGAAGAAGCGAAAAGAGCGCGGCAAGGCACGCCTTGCGAGGACGTGTCGGAGTCCACCGCGGTGGGGCGACTTCTGCGATAGTGGGAGAGCTTCCCGACTACGGCGCATTCCTTCCCGACCCTCCGGTGAGTGGTGGCTCGAGAGTTGGCCCGACAGCAGGCCCCGCGGCCGCGTTCCCTCAGGCGAAGGGCGATACTGCGGCCGCAGTTGTCGACGCTACTCGACCGTGGTAGCCGGGGAAGCGACCACCGACCGCCTTTTGGTGGGGGCCGACGAACAGAGCGCTGCGTCGCGCGCTCCCGCCCGCCGCCAAGAAGTATTTCTTCCTTCTGCTGAACATTTTTTGTAGAAAAGCCGCTCGGGTGACTTTTAAATATCGTGACGTGCAGCGCCTACACGGGCGTGACGGTGGGGCGTGCCGCAGCCACTTCTCAAGTGGCGGTCACGGCGGCTCCGGTGGTACCGATCAGGTCGGCGCCTATGGAGCACGCGATCAGGACGCGCCCTCCTTTGAGGAGGAGAGATCGAGGCCGGCGAAGAGCTCCGCCGCCGCCGCCGGACGCCGCCGACGCGAGGGTCTTCCCGCAGGAGGGGACGGCGACGCCGGCTGGCCATTGCGCCCGGTCGGGCGCCGGCGGAAGAGGTGGAGCGATCGCCGACTCCACGGGCGGTGCCGGCCGAGATAGTGTTCGGAGGGGTCGGCGTAGCGCAGGGCGGCATGCGGCCGGCCGGGCGGCGCCGATGCCGAGGCGTCCACCGCCTCCCCAGGGGCTCCCGAGGGCCGACTTCATCGCCTCGCCATGGCGCTCGTCGGGCGCCGCTCCTCCGGCGCGCATGCGAAGGTCTGCTGCCGGATGTGGCCCAGGCGGGATCCATGGACCCGCCGAGGCGCGAGTGGGCGCCCTTCTGCAGGCGCCACGGCGGTTGCGGAGGAGGAGATAGGGTCGATCCATAAGGGTCGACCCTAGCCTTAGAGTCTTCAAACAGGCGCCGGAGGTGATGGTCGGGATTCAACCCGTCGGTTTGGTAAGCCGAGCGAAGGAGTCGTACTTTGTAACTCTCGATATGCTTCGCGGTTGTGACGAATGTCCGTGTTGTGCAAAGATTTGCGGGCCTGCTCCGAAGCGCCAGCCAGCTCCTTCGCCGCCGGATGCTCGTGGCGCCGCGATGGAAGAAAGTGGTCAGTGCGGCTTGAGTTTCGTCTTGCCCAAGAGGCTTTGAACATTGGGCGACGGAGGCGAAAAACTCCGCCTTAGGGTCGGAGGAGGCCTCAAAGGCCCTTTACGACGAGCGCCTTGGGGCCGAGGCCTTGAGGGCAAGGGTGGTGGAGCTTGAATCCTCCCTGGCGGAGGTCACCGAGGCCAAGGACGCCGCCGTCACCGCTGAGGGGGTGGCACAAGCAGAAGCGACCCATCTGCGGTCGGAGCGGGATCAGGCCCGGGAGGACGCCGAACAAGCTCGGTCCGAGCAGGAGACTGTTCGGAAGGAGCTGGCTTCCTTGAGGACGTCCTACGAGTCTCAGAGGGGAAGTCGGCAGCCTGATCGACTCTGCGACTGGTAAGTATCTCAACTCCTCCATTGATTTCTTTGGTTGGGGTAACCCGTAGAGGAGACTCATCCAAGACGCCAAAACTCGCAGAGGTGCGAGAAAAACTGGCGCCGCCATGGAGGCTCGGAATCTGCGGCGGAGACCGCGACGTGGCGATCGCGCCGTGGACGAGGCTCTGGCGGCGAGGGTCTCCGAGGATGGTAGGGCCGAGATGGGCGCCGAATCGAAGCCGCCGAGGGCGGCCAGAGGTCTGTGCCCAAGTCTTGGGCATGCGGGCGTGCCCGAGCGCATTTGCCCTGCGCCGCCCGAGTGCGTGGCTTGTGGAGGCGGCCGTGATTGCGGGCGCAAAGATCGAGCTTCGTCGCGACTGGTCAACACCGCCTCGCACTATGACGGTGATCGACCTCGCGATGGTGAGTAGCGGCATCGCGAGGAACCGGACCGACGACGAGGTCGGCGGTGTTCGAGCTCGTGTCGAGCCGCATGCTCGAGATCGCCACCACGCCCCGCTTTGGTCGCCTTCAAGATGCTGTGTCCTCCTCCTCCGTGCTTGGTCCGCCACCGGAAGAAGAGGAAGAAAGAAGTTAGCCCCCTTTTTTTCTTTTCTTGCAAAGACTGTGTAAACGATCGTAAGTAATTGTAAGCTCGGCTTTGCCTCTTTGCTCTCCTTTGCGTTTGGGTTTGACCGACCATAGCCTCAAGGACCACGGGTCGCTTATGCGTAGGTCGGGTCAATTTGAGAGGGCGAAGAGGATAGGAGTCTTGTTTATGCGTAGTTACGCGCACTCATGGGGTTCGGAGTGTTCTCGATCGGCCAAGGGTTTTTCCACTCGGGCACTTCCTTCTTCCGCAAAGTGCCACTTAGCAACCATAGCTTGGGGCGTGGGCCGTGGCGCTTTCGGTCGAGAGGGTTACCGCCGGGATGGACTCTGTGACTAGTCGGGTCACCACCCACATGAGTACGTGAGTTAGCCGAGTTCGTGTGGGGGAAGATTGTTCCCAATCGACCAGAAGGTCATCCCACTCAGGTGCTTCCTTCTTCCGCGGAGTGCTACTGGGCAACCATAGCCGGCTGGGCGTAGGCCGTAGCACTCGGGTCGAGAGGGTTACCGCTCGGGATAGACCTCGTGGTCGGCTGGGTCACCGACCAGCACAGACACCATCCGGAAGCGGCCTGAACGGGGGCGCCCACGGGGCCCCGAGTCGTCACGTGGCGACCAGGTGCTCGGTTGGGAGAAAGGCAAAGACTTATACCAGGAAAAAAGAAAAGAGCTTAGGGATAGAATCGCCTTAACTTTTCAATGTTCCAGGCATTAGGGAGGATGCGACCATCGGCGTCCTTGAGTCGAAGGTGCGGTCGGAGAACTTCCACGACGGTGAAAGGACCTCCTGTGGGGCGCCGGCTTATGCTTATCTTTGGTTGTCCGACCCGACGCAGAACCAAGTCGCCAGGTACCAAGGATCGTCCTCGAACTTGGCGGTGTGGTAGCGCGCAGGCTTGTTGATATCCGCCGACCGCAGACGGCCACGCCGCGCCTCGCCGAAATGGTCGATGGCGTCTTGTTGCGGCGAGCCCCGAGCCTCATCGGGCTTGCAATCTCGGGAGCCGTATTCGTGTCGATGGGCAAAATGGCTTCGGCGCCAACACCATAAAGAAGGGTGTGAACCCGTCCGCCGGTCGGCGTGGTCCGCAGACTCAGAGGACGGAGGCAGCTCGGTTACCCAAATACCGCGAAATGCTTGAGCCGATCGAAGATCCGCGCTTGAGTCCTTGAAGGATCATGCCGTTAGTGCGCTCGACCGCCGTTAGTCCGCGGATGGGCTATCGCGCCCAATCGACACGGATGTTGAAGTCGCCACGAACTCGAAATTCCTTCCCGTGAACTGTGTTCCGTTGTCGGTGATGATGGAGTTTGGGACTCAAACCTAAAAACGATGTCGCGGAAGAAGATGGCCGCTTGTACCGACGTGGCGCCACGACCGGCTTGGCCTCTATCCACTTGGTGAACTTATCTACCGCGACGAGCGGTGGGTGAAGCCCCGGCGCTTTCTCGAAGGCCCGACCAAATCGAGTCCCAGACGGCAAAAGGCCACGTGATGGGGATCGTCAGAAAGCTTGGCCGGCAGATCGTCTGAGCAAAGAATCGCATCCTTCGCAGTCGCATAATATGCTCGGCGTCGACACGCGGTTGGCCAAGAGAAACCTTGTCGAAAGGCCTTTCCCACAAGAGATCGGGTGTCTTTGCGTGGTGACCGCAGACTACCGTATGTCGTCCAAAGAAATTGCTTTTCCTTAGTCGGTCAAGATACATTTTGGAGGACCGGAGGACTCCTTTGTAGAGGTCCAGGCCGATCAGACGAAGATTTTGCCCACGGGCGAGGCGCCGGGCCTCGGTCCGGTCGGGGAAGTGACCCGTCCACAAACGGTCGATGTAGGGCCTCCTCCGTCGGACTCAAGTGCTAGCACACCGCGGCGATCCGGCCAAGTCTACGCCGACCGCGCGCTCGGTCGGGTGACCGTCTTTGGATTGGTCGGGTGGCCGCCACCGCCGAGTCCACCGGATCAGGCCGAGGAGGTCGGAGACGAAGATCCCAAGGCGGGACAGCTCTCTGCGGAGGCAAGATTGGCGGTGATCGGCCTCGCCATTGTAGCGTCGGTAGCTATGGTGAAGCTCGAAACCCTTGAACCGCTCCTCGAGCCGCGTATTTCTCGACAAGACGCGCCATGCGGGCGTCTCGGGGCTCCGCAGCCTTCATGACTTGGTCGACGACAAGCTTGGAGTCCCCGTGGACGAGAGTCGGCGGGCACCGAGGTCGGCAATGATCCGAGACCGCTGACGAGCCTCGACTCGGCAATGTTGTTGGTCGCGTCGAAGAGCAACCTAATGGCGTATTGAAGCTCGTTCCGGCGCGGAGATGATGACGACTCCGCGCTGCGCCATTCTTGGTGTAAGACCGTCAAGTACATTGTCCAAGACGGGTCTTCGACCACCGTGGTGCTCGGGCTTGGTCCACTCGGCGACGAATCGGCGAGCTCGCGACTTGATCGCCGTCCGAGGGCGATATTATGCCATGGCCGCTAAGCTCGAGCGCCCATTTGGCTATCCTTCCCGAGGCATCGCGATTGTGGATGATCTCGCCTAGTGGGGACGTGGTCACCACGGTGATGGCGTCTTGATCGAAGTAGTGAACGAAGTTTCCTCTTTGCGATGAGCACCGCGAGAGTAACTTCGCGACTGTTGGTACCGAGTCTTGACTCGGAAAGTACCTCATCGATGAAGTAGACCGCCGTTGTACCTTGAGCTCACGGCCTTCTTCCGCCGCTTCCACCACGAGGGCCGCTACGACGACTTGGGTAGTGGCAATGATGTAGAGAGCAGCGGTTCACCCGTGCCGGGCGACCAGATCGAGGCGAGGACAGAAGGCCTTCAAGCGGGTGAGGGCCTCCCGAGCCTCGTGTGTCCAATCAAGCGGTCGGATTTCTTGAGCGGCTCAGAGCGGCGGCATTCGCGTTCGCGAGGCGAGACACGAAAGCGGCTCAAAGCCGCCAGTGCACCGGCCACCGACTGGACCCCTTTGAGGTTGCCGACCGGGCCCATCCTTGCGATCGCCGAGATCTTCTCTGATTGGCCTCGATGCCTCGCTCGAGACGATGAAGCCTAAGAGCTTTCCTTTGGGGACCCCAAGACGCACTTCTGGGTTGAGCTTTATGCGAAACCGTCAAGGTTCGCGAAAGTCTCTTCTAGGTCGGCGATAAGGTCGTCGACCTTCCCGGTCTTTACGACAATATCGCCGACATACGCCTCAACGCTGCGGCCGATCCGGTCATTGAAGCACGCTTGCATACATCGCCGGTATGTAGCGCCGCGTTCTTCAGCCGAAGGGCATTGTGACATAGCGTAACGAGCCGAACGGAGTGATGAAGGAAGTCGCGAAATGGTCGGACTCCTTTAGCGCAACTGGTGGTACCCCGAGTAGGCATCCGAGAAGGAAAGAGACTCGCACCCAGCCGTGGAGTCGATGACTTGGTCGATGCGAGGTAAGGAATGGGTCCTGGGACATGCTTTGTTGAGACTCGTATAGTCAACACACATTCTCCATTGCCCGCTCTTCTTTTTACAAGTACTGAGGTTGGCTAGCCACCGTGGTGGCGCACCTCTTTATTGAACCCCGCCGCCAAGAGTTTGGCGATCTCCTCCTATAACCCCGCGCCTTTCCTCGTCGGCGGCGCAGCGCTGGGCGACCGGCTTTGAGCCCGGTCGGACGCTCAAGGAGTGCTCGGCGACCTCCTTTGAATGCCCGCATGTCGGAGGACCTCCATGCGAAGACATCTTTGTTAGTGCGGAGGAAGTCGACGCGCGCTTTCCTATTTGGCGGGAGCGTGGCTCGGACCAAGACGGTCTTGGTCGGATCACGAGGATCGACCGTGACCTCCTTCGTGTCCTCGGCGGATTTGAAGGATCCCGCCGATTTCTCGGATTCGGGGGCGGACTCGCGCTTCCCTCCCGAGCTTGTTGAGTTCGCAGAGGCAACGATCGCCGAGGCGAGCTTCGCACCGCCGCGGCCGCAGCTTGAAGGCAGCCGAAAGACGATGCCGCGTAATGACTCCATGCGGTCCGGGCATCTTCACTTGAGGTAGGCGTGGTGGGGATCGCCATGAACTTGGCGTAGCATGGCCTCCCAGATGGCGTGGTAGGCGCCGGGAAATCCACGACCTCGAAGGTGAGGGTCTCGGTCGCGGAAGTTTCCGGCCTCGAAGGTGACGGCAGTCGACCGCCCGAGCGGATGGGCTTGCCGCCCGGATGACGCCATGGAAAGGTGCCTTGCTTGGCCGGAGGCTTGAGCGCGGACCCCATAGCGTCGAACGCCTCAACGTAGAGGACGTTAAGGCCGCTTCCGCCCATCGGCACCTTCGTGAGGCGCCGTTCGACGACGGCCGACCACCACCGGTACCTCCCTACCGGGGCGCGATCGGGTGATCGGTCCGATCAAAGGTGATCGGAATTCACCACCGAAGATATTGGGGACGCCCGTGCGACTATGTGGACCTCGCGATGGCGAGCTTGAGCCGACGCTTGTCGGCGTAGAGCCGGTCCTCCGAAGATCATGAGGCGCCGTCGGGCTCGGGAACTCGTCGTCTCGCTTCTTCTCCGCCGTTCGCGGGCCGCGGCGAGCTTCTTTCCTTTGCTTCGCGGCGTGGTGGGGACGCTAGAGAGATAGCGCCTCGACTTCGCAGCCCGGTGCTTTGTGCTTGACGGAGAACCCATGGTTCGGGCATGGGCCGCCCATCAATTTCTCGAAGTGGTCGGGCGACGGCCGGCGCGCCGCTTTGCTTGGCGATCTGCGTCGACCGTGGCGACCACTTGGGTCTCACGGATCGCTTCCGCGCCGCCTGCTTTGTCGGCGGCCGGAAGGAGACCCGTTTGACGCCGCTCTGCTGGGCCTTTCCTCCTTCGAAAATAGCCCCTCGGCCTCCTCGCGAGGCGTGGTTGGTGGCGATGTCGAGGAGCTCTTGGTGGTCCCGGGCTTGAGGCACCCACTTGTGCACCAAGGCCTTGCGGGAGGTGCCGTAGATGAAGGCTCCCACGACATCGGCGCGGAGATGTCGGGAGCTCGTTAGACCGCGCGGAAAACCTCCGGATGTAGTCCCGAGAGTCTCCCGCCGCCGCTGCAGCCTTTCGTCCCAGAGTTACTGTGGCGCTTATAAGTGCCCGGAAGTTACCGACGAAGAGATTCTTCAAGTCACCCAGCCTCGGCGCTTTTGAGGCGTACTCGAGCGAGCTCGAGCCGAGTCCGCGAGGTAGATGGGGAGGTACCGGATGATGAAGAGATCATCCGTCGCTCCCCACCCGCAAGACGCGAGCCGGCATCTTCGAGCCGACACCGGTTGGTGGCCCCTGTACTTGGCAATGTTGGTAGGCGCCGGAATCGGCGGAAATCACCTGGCGGATCCTTTGGCAAAAGCCCGTGGTCCGACCATCGTGGCTCGGCCGCGATAGTGGCGCCACCATCCGCAACACGTGAGTGGGCGCGCCCTCCGCCATCTTTCTTCGCGCCGAGGGTGGCGCGGATGTCGAGGGCATTACCGAGGCGCCGCGCACCGGTGCGCGTGAGGCTGGGGTGGTTCATGGTGGGTGCGCGGTCTTGGCGCACCACCGGCTTCCATGTGGCAGACGGGCCCGTGGCGGAAGTAAGCGCCGGTGTGGTAGGAGCCGAGGCTCAGATGTCTTTGACGCGCAAGCGCCCACCACCCGAAGGTTCTCGGTAGGTAGCTCGCCTCGGGTTTGCGGGCTCCGGAAGGCCTCGGAGCAAGATTGCGGCCGCAGACCACGCTTTGGCTTGCGTGAGGGAAAACTGGGGCGCCGGATTACGCCCCAACTTGTGGTGCTCTTGGCGCGCGCGCGTGCGCGTCGCCAAAGACTTGCGCTGGCTCGGGCTCGCCCCGCTCCAGTTGGCTCGAGCCGGCCGAGCTCGACCTTCGCTCCTCCGACTCTCGCGTTGCCGTTGGAGCTCGGCAGCGAGCTGAAGGCTTCGTTCAGCCTTCTACCGGTATTCCTCCGCCTGTGCCTCGGTCGCGGACGGGGACCGTCGAGCCGCGGTGGCTACGGCCAATCGGTATGCCGCCACGTTGCACTCGCGAGTGCCGCCTGCGGCGGATACTCCGTGTCGGGCCGGGCCGTGGTCGGAAGAGTCTTCCAAAGAACTCGTGGACGGAGGTTGGCATGTAGCCACCATAGCTACAAGTCGTGGCAAAGGGAGGTGACGGATCTCTGCGCGGGCCCGAGGGGCTTTCGCCAAAGGAGGTATAGCGCTCGTCGTTCGGCTTTGGGGCGGGGCGCCCAAGCCGGAGTGGGATGAAGCTGCCGGAGATGGTGTCCAGGCTCCGCAGCGCCGCCCCTCCGGTGGCGCGGGGATGAGCGTGAGCTCTCCTCCGAGGTGACGGTGAAGCCGAGGGAGCCGGCGGATCCGCTCCCGAACACGCCATGCCGCCGTTGGAGAAGAATGCCATCAAGGAGACGAATGGGAATCCGAGATGTCGCCAAGACGCGCGAAGCCCCTACTGGCGCTGCCAACCGCCGGGCGCTTGAGCGCCGGCAAGTAAATTTGTAAGTCTAAGGGCCGCGCGTTCCGCGCCTCGAATGGTTAGACCACGAGTCCAAGATGTATACTTGGTTCGGGCCAAGGTCCTACTCGCGATTAAGGCGCGTTGGTATTGTATTCATCAAAAGTGCGGATCGCACCGAAGTTTTTTTACAAGCGAGAGGTGGAGCCTCAACACTAGAATGATCTAAACTTAGCTCTCGGAAGGAGAAGAAAAAGAAGAAGAGGAAGAAGAGGAAAAAGCTCTCCGTAGCTCTTACTCCTTTGCCTGTTAGGAGGTTCCCGCCTCCTTTTATTCAAGACTGAAGGGGCGTTACATCGAGAATTGGCGAAGTGCCGTGCGAGCTACTTCTAGGGGCTTGGTCTTGCCCGCCGTCGACCAATCGCTCCGCCGATCGTCGCCGCTCTTGAGCCTATCTTTGGTCGGTGGTCTAGCCGGTCGAGCGGTTAGGTAATCCTCCGGGAAGTGGCGTGGCGCTCTCTGTGATCCATGTGGGTGCCGACGAGTCGCGTGTGACGTTGGAGTTGCCTCGGGAGAGCGTGTCCTTGCACTGTGGGTGGCTGGTTGATGGGACAGGAGACGTGGCTTCAGCAGCTTATCAAACTGTCTTGGAAGGGACCACCGCCTCGCTCGACCACTTCGAATGACCGTTCGTGGGGCACATGGCCTTAGGTTGACACGGACTCCGATGCGCGCGCGCTTTCGAGTCGAGTCGCGGGATCCCGCCCCGCCGGGGTCGGGAACCTCGCTGAAGTCGAGCCGCGGGATCCGCCCCGCGCGGGGTCGGGAACCTCCGCCGAAGTCGGAGTCGGGGATCCGTCCCGCCGCGGGTCGGAACCTCGCTGAAGTCGGAGTCGGGGATCCGTCCCCGCCGCGGGGTCGGGAACCTCGCCGAGTCGGTCGGGACCGGTCGGGAATGGTCTCCTGAATGGTCTCAGAGGCATTTGGGTAGCAGGCCGGGACGGCTGCTTAGGCCGGGCCGTATTCGAGGCCGCCTGCTTGCTGCTCTGGGCTTTGCTTGTTGCAATTGGGCCGTTGGTGCACCCCTGTTTTATGAGTATTCGTCACTAAGCTAGTAGAAACTAATGAACGAGAGAAGAACTTGACAGTTTCTATCGTCGGGCTAGGTGGCTCCGGCAAAACTACTTTGGCCAAACACATCTGTGATGATAAAAAGATAAAGGAGCATTTTCAAGATGGAATATATTGGGTACATGTGTCTCAGGAGTTTGGTGTGCTGAAGCTTATCGGAAAGCTATTTGAAAATTTTTCTGAGAGCAAGTCGGATCATGCATCCGAACAACACATGGTCAAAGTAATTTCAGACAAGTTGAGCGGTCAGAAGTTTCTACTTGTCTTGGATGACGCTTGGCATGAGGACCGACAAGACTGGGAACAATTCATGGGGTTTCTAAACAGTGGTGCACCAGGAAGCAGGATTTTGCTCACTACTCGTAATAAAGGAGTTTCGGAAGCAGTGAAATCTACAAATCCATTTGATTTGAAGCTCTTACAGCTGGACGTTTTTCCAGCAGTGTTCTGGATTGGCCGAAGAAGATCTGGAGTCCGACTTCATTGAAGTTGGGAAAGATATAATAAGCAAATGCGGTGGGGTGCCACTAGCAATTAAAACTCTTGCAGGTGTCCTCTCTGGTAACAAAGAAATAAACGCATGGCAGGCTATTAGAGACAGCAATTTACTGAGTGAACCGGATATCCAAAAGAAGTAAAGCGATCCTTGATGTTGAGCTATTTTCATCTGCCAGATGATGTTAAGCCGTGCTTTGTGCTTTGCTCTATATTTCCAAAAGGCTACATGATTGATACAGAACAACTGATTGACCAATGGATTGCTCATGATATGATCACTCTCACAGATGGTGTTGGTTACTTGGACAAGTACAAAAAATGTTTTGACATTCTTGTTCAAATGTCTTTCCTACAAGATTTGACAGAAGGATATGGAGGGAGAGTGACATGCAGGATGCATGATTTGGTTCATGATCTTGCTCAGGACGTCTTGGGTGATGAAATTTCACTTGCTGTGCCTGACAAGACAGTCGAACCTACAAAGAGCTGTAGATACTTTTCTTTAATTGAGCACAAAGGAAATGTTCCGCCCAAACATTTTTTTGAAAAGGGACGTGCTATGTATGTTGTCAGTGATGATTTCATATTTGGCAAGGCATTGAAGAATGCAATATACTTGCGCAGCATCACTGTGGATGATACCTATAGAGGGCCAGTGCTCGCTGCTGTGCTACAGATAAAAAATCTGAGGTATCTTGCCCTTTCAAATCTGGCATGTGAAACACTTTCCGAAGCTATTTCGGATATTTGGAGCTTGCAGGCTCTTCATTTGCCACATAGTTGGCCTCTTTGTGAGTTACCTAAATCCATTGGTAAGCTGAAGAAGTTGAGGTCACTAAACTTGTCAGGCTGTTCGAACCTAAAGAGTTTACCAGATTCTATTGGTGAATGTCACATGATTTCAAGTGTAGACCTTACCGATTGCTCAAAGCTCACAGCGTTGCCAGAGTCTATCAGCGGAAACAAAAACCTGAGAGTGCTGAGACTAGGTCGTACCAAAATTGAGAGGCTGCCATCAAGTATTACAACACTGGGAAATCTGGAAATTTTGGACCTTCGTGGGTGTACCAATCTGGTTGAGTTGCCTAAAGGCTTGACAGACTTAAAGAAGCTCAAAGTTCTGAACCTAGAAAGCTGTCGCAAACTGTGTGGTATACCGGTAGGGAGTGAACAACTCAGTCGGCTAGAGGAGTTGGGACTGTTTGTTGTGGGAGAGGGTGAAAATTTCGCAAAAATTTCAGAGCTTGGAAATGCAGGTGGGATAGGTGGGAATCTAACTATCAGTAATATTATGTTTGTGCAGGACCCAGATGATGCACAAAAGGCATGCCTGAAACAGAAGGCTAATCTACGAGGCTTGACACTAGACTGGCGCAATGAGATTTCGGATTTGACAGCTGTGAATCGAAGTAACGCTGTGATCGAAGCTGAAAAGGAGCTGGCTGTACTGAATGCCCTGGAACCACCATCAGGGATTAAATTTATAGAAGTTTTTAAGTATCCAGGCAGGCAATGCGCACGGTGGATGTTGAAGCAAGTTGGTGTCGTGCAAAATCATCCTCATTTCGAACTGTTGACCAGTGCGAGGCTAGAAAACTTTCCAAACCTGAAGCATCTAGAGGGGCTTGCGGAGTTGCCTTCGTTGCGGCAGCTTTACTTGAGGAAAATGCCTGCTCTTGAAAGCATAAGCGGAGGTCCATTTCCTTCGCTGGTGGATTTAGAGATGTATGAAATGCCCAGTTTGGAAGAGGTGTGGATGGTGGCCTTGGCTGATCAAGGGGAGGAGGCTCATTCGGGACGGCACGTGCAAGTGCAAATTGGTAATCGCCTGTCAAGATTAATTATAAGGGCATGCCCTAAATTGAGAGTGAAGCCGTACTTGCCGTCATCGCTGGAGTACTTGCGGTTGGAAGAGAGCAACGAGCAGCTGCCCTCCAATGAGATCAAAACGCTTCTTCTATCATCCGGATCTGCTGGATGCGGGAGGGAGCTGCTGCAGCACTTCTTGACGGCGCTCGAGGACTTGATGATTTACGGATGCAGTGGCCTAACGGAGCTGCCTGAGAGCATGCGGAGCCTCACATCCCTCCGATCCCTGCGTATCTCCTCCTGCTCCGCTCTCCGCGTGCTGCCCGAGTGGGTGGGAGAGCTCCGGTCTCTGCAAAAGATGACCATCGAGGGCTGCCATAGCCTAAGCAGCCTTCTTCCTCCCTCAATGCAGGTGAAGCACCTCAGTGGCTCCCTCCAGCATCTGACAATAATAAGCTGCGATGCCCTTGTTAAACTCCCAGAATGTCTTGGGGAGCTCCGCTCCCTGCGGGATCTGGAGATAGATAGGTGTCGTGGCCTAAGCAGCCTCCCCGAGTCGTTGGGACATCTCATCTCCCTCCAGCAGCTCAAAATAGTTGGGTGCGGTGCTCTTCTTCAGCTTCCAGAATGCCTTGGGGAGCTCTGCTCCCTGCAGGTTCTTGTCATTGAATTCTGCGATACCCTACGGAGCCTCCCCGAGACGCTGGGGCATCTCACCTCCCTCGAGCGGCTCGAAATAATGTGTGGTGCACTTGGCTGCCTGCCCGAAAGCGTGGGGGAGCTCAGCTCTCTACGTATCCTGAAGATCAGAGGTTCGCCCTGCCTGAGCAGCCTCCCCCAATCGTTGCAGCACCTCACCTCCCTCGAGGAGCTCGGCATAGCAGGAAGCTGCGATGCACTTCACCAGCTGCCCGAATGCCTGGGGGAGCTCCGCTCTCTACGCACATTCGTAGTCTGGGATTTGCCGGGACTGACTCGCTTGCCCCGATCCATGCGCCGCCTCACTGCTCTACAGGAATTGGCCATCCGTGGATGCCCTCATCTGGAGAGGCGTTGCAAGAGAGTGAAGGGCAAGGACTGGCACCTCATCTCCCACATCCCTCGTGTAAGGATCGATTGATCAACCGCCACTGGTGCCGGTGAGTCGTCCGTTGTTGCATCTCTTTTCTGAGCTGTTTATAGGATCACTTGCCTCTATTTCCTAATCCATCTTTATTATTTGCAAAAATTAATGGCAGGTCCATGCCTACTCTAAGCTCAGCCTGCTCCGTCTGCACATGTACATACGAATACAGTCTCTGTTGTTTCTTCTCCTTCTCGAATACTTACAACAATGAAAGAGTAATTACTACTTACAATGCTGGGTTTTCTATATATTCGTCAGAGGCACATGCATGTCCAGCATTCAGAACATGTTGCCCATTTCATCGTTGTTAAACATGGCAACCAGCGGCGTCAACCGGTGGAAAAAGGTGCACACCGGAAACTGCAGAAATGCGCCCAGTCGAGCGTGGGACGCGGTAGCCAATATGGCGCCAATCGCCGTCTCCTGAAATCAATTAATTTTCCTTCGATCCGAATAGGTCAGGTGGATAAATTGATAGTGGACGAACAAGAGTGATGCAGAATTGTGTTAGAGCCAAAGCGATGCACATTTTTCTTCAACGATAGGAATACTTGGAATGCAGAAATAGAGATATGCAAACAAAGTGCTACTTAACAATGCTATTGAAATATAATCTGATGAAGCAGACTAATAACATTGGGGCAAATAGCCTAGTACTAATTAAACTTCACAATCCATCAATTCAAAAGGACTAGACCACACATAATTTCAGAGTTTGCAGAAGAACCAGAGAAGCAGACCTGCAGGCTCAAGGATCCATCTATCTGAAGAAACGGCAGATGATGATGGGTTGTCAATGACACTGGACGAGCACCTCGAAGAAATTTTGTGCAACGGGTTTATGTGCAACAAAGAAATTTTGTGCAACGGGTTTCTAAGAACTGGTTTATGTGCAACAAATAAATTTTGTAAAGTGTCGTATCAATTTTATAGGAAATAGTACAACTCTTAGGAATTTTACACAAAAAAATAACAAAACCTGTAAAATTTTCATAGGAAACAGTACAACTCGCTCAAAGTTTTTCCTAAAACCGTCCATTCCAATAGAAACCGCATTGCATTAATCCTTTATCACATATTATTCGTCTAAAATTACGATAATCAATATAAATCACGTCTATGGACAATCACATCCTCTCAACGGCACTACTACCTCTACGGCTCTACACAGCCTCTAATGTCCGGCCCCACATGTCAGCCTCGGGAGTAGTAAGCGTCGTAGCAACTAACAACTTGCCTCCCTTCTGGCCTTCTTTTCCCGAAATGGCCGCGGCAACCAGAGAGTAGAAACCCGTGGTCGAACCGGAAGCGGGCGAGCCAACACAAGTCCCTGCTTCTCCAAAATGGTGAGATCTCTCTCTGTTCGATAGCCCAGATCGATTTTTTGTCACCAATTTTGCTCAATTTTCTTCTGCGCATTTTGGGGATCGATCGGATCCGAATCGATCAGATGGCGGTGTTGCAGGTCACTGCGCAGGTGGCGGCGGCGGTACCGGTGACGGCGCCAGCCTTCCTCTGTACGGGTGAAAATTGATTGCAGAGTTGGTGGTAAGTAACGAGTAGAGCCAATATGTTACTACTACACCTTTGTAAAGAACAATCGTAGTTTATTACTGCGCATAACAAGTACTCGTATTACTGTATCCTTTATTACGAGATTTCGTAACCACAGCACAAGGGCTCAGCTAGCATGTGTTCTGCTGCTGAACAGATCGCGTAGTGCTTAAAGTTGCACTAGCTCCTACTTGACACCAGTAAAAAACTACTGGTAAAAAAGGAACTTGCTCGCGTTGACTCCTAGGTCGGCACCTCATCACCATACCATACCATACCCAAGCAGCAGACCTGGGCATTGGACCGTGCCGGTCTACATTGATATAGCTTACACTATTCTTTAAAACTTTGATTAAACAACGCAGATAGCACGTTTTGCTTTTAGGCAGTATAGTGAGTGTATATGAATTTCAGTTAATATCCCAAATTAACTTAAGAGAACGATATGGAGTAGTGATCTTGTATCGTCAGTACTATAGCATAATTTTGTCTAGCCTCGTCGGTCTTAGATAGATGATCATTGACACACCTAACCATAGTGTCAATGTATAAAAATTATGTGGATTGTGCGCTTCAGTCTTGCAGCCGGTAATGTGCATATGATGCATTGGAGGATGCTTGCTTTGAAGCATATTAAATAATTATGCTCCCGCACGAGAGGTTAAAAAATCAATATAGTATGATACTCTTATATTTATTTACATAAAGTTGCAGTTGTTTTTTCTACCAATAAGGAATTCAAACTATATATTTAATAGCCAGTTCCATCGTGTTGGAAAAAGTTATATTATGTTCGCGTAGATTCCATGGCCAGTTCCATCTCATTGGAAAAACATGCACTACGATTGTTTCGATCTATAGTCGGTCCCACCTCAATAGGAAATCTATACCACACTTTCATAGATAAATAGCTGGCTACATTTAGGGGTGGATATCGAGCTAACTCGACTCGTTATCTTAACGAGTTCAAACCTCAGCTCGGCTCGACTCGTTAAACTCGTGAGTTGGCTCGTTAAACTCGATATTGCCATCTGAGAGGAGGATTGCTGTTGAGACTATACAGTATGCTATGTGTTATCATCCTCGCCTCACATATATACAATTATACTTGCCGACTTAGAGGACTCGTTAAACTCGCGAGTTGGCTCGTTTAACTCGCGAGTTAGCTCATTTAACTCGTTATAGAAACGAGTTCAAATCATAACTCAACTCGACTCATTAAGAAACGAGTTCGAGCCGAGCCGAGTTTGCGAGTACTTGTTTAACTCACGAGTTTCGAGTTTTTTTCCCACCCCTAGCTACATTATCATCCAATTGTCGAATTGATCTGTAGTGGCAGTCGAGAGTACTCTTCTTCTCATCAGATGAGATCGAGTTGCGCATCACCAAAGACGTATGTTGCGAGTTGTAGCATGTTGATGATGAGCGGAGTCGAGATGCAGAGGCGACGGCCAGAGAGAAGAGAAATTAACAATGTTTCTCTGTTTTCTTTTAACCTTGTATGATTTTCTTTATGGTGTTGTGTGTCGTGTCCTGGTATGAATTTGTAGGGACGAAAGGATGTGTATGAGGGCGTCGGGCGAGGGCTTCTTCATTCATGTTCCTCCCTCCTCATTTCTTGATTGCGCTTCTTTGTCTTTCTTCTTCTTGGTTGCTTGCTTTTCTTCTTCCCGGTGGCCTGTGGCCTGCGCTGCGCGCGCGGGACGGAGGATGCGTCTGGGCGAGACGGGTTGTGCGTGGGGTGGCTCTGCCTGGCAGTCTCGGATTGGGAACGCTGTCGATTGGGAACAACAACAGCATGTATTCGGTTGTTTCTGCAACCTCCTGATTAAATTGCTACGGAGGAAGGGATCCGTCAATGCCTTGTGGGCCCATTGCCAGGCCAGTCAACTGGATGGATTGATTTGCATCTGCACCGAATCTGCCACCGAAACATAAGGGTTGGTCTCTTTTCTGTCATTCCATTGTAAAATGCTACACGTACTGGCAATTATACCCACTGGAGAGAGATCTTGTCAATGTATCGTGGGCCCTCAGACTGGAAGAGATGAATAATGTTGTTTCCCGTGTGCATAACCAAGTTGTCCACGCTTACGCTTGATCATTCGTAATGCACTGAAGAACAATAGATACAAACACGGAGGAGCACACACAGTGTATTGAAAAAAATTATATTCTCTCTCTTTATTAGATTAGATCTCTTGTAAAGGGGGTGTCTAATATATAGTAAAAAATAACAAAAGATAGATTTAGATTCGTCTACATAGAGATAGAGTTCAATCGAATATGAACTCTAATCAATCTATATCATAACACTCCCCCTTGGGCGAATACTGTGTAATGCATATGTCTCATCAAAAACTCCACTGAAGAACTCAATGGGAAAAAGAGATGGAGAAAAGAGTACATTGCACTCGCACACTGTGTTACACTAGTTGCCTCATTAAAAACCTTCACGTGAGAAAACTTCAAGAAAACTCACTAAAGGAAAAAAGATTATAACCTACAATCTTCTGAATTTATATTAGGATCTTTAAGATCATGATAAGTGTCATGGTTTAAGGATTTACTCCCCTGAACTTTGCATATCTCTAAGTCGTCTCATTTCAAGACCATTAACATATCTTTGAAATGTAGATTTTGGCAAGGACTTTGCAAATAAATCTGCAAGATTTTCACATGACTTAGTTTGCAAAATTTTTACCTCACCATTTTTCTGGAGTTCGTGAGGATAAAAAAGTTTATAAGAAATATATTTCGTGATATTGCTTTTCACATAACCCATTTGTATTGGTGCAACACAAGCAATATTATCTTCATGATAATTATAGAAGTAGCTACCAAGATCTGCTTAAAAGATCGCCAAGAAATATTGAACCATTGCAGAGAAACACAAAACCAATTTGATATTTGGCACTATGAGGATCAGACAGATAGCCAACATCCGTATATCCCACCATGGTTAAGTTTTGGTTCTTTTGAAAAACAATCCAAGATCTTGAGTAGCTTCGAGGTATATGAGTAAAGTCTTGACACCAGCCCAATATCTTATGGTTGGAGCCACATTATATCTTGCTAGCAAATTCATTGAGAACGTAATATCAGGCCTTGTGCAATTCACAAGGTACATAAGTGCTCCAATGGCGCTTAAGTATGGGACTTCAGGTCCTAAAACTTCTTTATTTTCTATCCTTGGTCTGAAAAGGGTCTTTGCCCACTTTAAGGGATCTTACTACCATGGGAGTTTTTAAAGGATGAGATTTATCCATATTAATTCTTTCCAATACCTTTTTTTGTATAGGGTAGACTGGTGTACAAAAATTCTTTCTAGAAAATGCTTTAGTTGCAGGCCTAAGCAATATTTGGTTTTACCCAAATCTTTCATCTCAAAGTCCGTCGTGAGGTAAGCACTGACTTCCTTTATCTCCGCTGTGGTTCTGATGATGTTCAGATCATCGATATAAACTGAGATGATATAAAATCCATTCTGGGATATCATTATGAACACACAGGGACAATCATCATTATCTGAGTATCCTTTCTTCAGGAGGAACTCACTAAGTCAGTTGTACCACATTCTCCTCAACTGTTTTAATCTGTATAGCGATCTCTTCAGTTTCACGCTATTCATGTTGCGATTATTAGGATCTGGAGCTTTGACTTCTTTAGGGACTCACATAAAAATATCTGTCTCTAGTGACACATATAAACAAGCGGTCACTATATCCATCAACTGCATTGATAAGTTTAAGCTTGCTGTCATCTATATTAACTATCAGAACGTTATTCCACTCAGTACAGGAGAATATGTTCCACTGTAATTGATGCCAGGTCTTTGCATGATGCCTTGTGCTACAAGCCTCGTTTTATATCTCACCATATGGATATTTTCTTTTCTCTTCCAGATGAAAAACCCATTTGATCCTACAGGGAACACTTTCGGAGATGCTCGGTTAACGGGACCAAAAACTTTCCTTTTATTAAACGAGCACTGCCTCAATTGCTTCTTTTCATTTGACCCTATCTGAGTGCTTCTGGCACTCTGCCATGGACTTTAATTCTGTATCCAGCTTTTAACAATTTCAGAGGCAAAATATATATCGACAATTATAGTCTTTCTTTTATACAATTCTCCTGTATCACTTTAAAGATATCTCTTCATTAATTTCTTCCAGCTCCTCGTGATTTCCCACAACGATGGAGTCTGGGTGTTGACTTCCCAGCATTGGATTTTGCGTGCAAATATACACTGGGGTAATCATCTTCAGGATATTTCACTTTAGGGATGTTACTATCTCCAGCGTGGCCCCAACAGCTGGTGGGTGGCTCTTAACTTAATAATTTAGACAATTAATTTTGGTAGAAGCATGGTTCTTAGTAGATAAGAGACATAAATAGGACCAGCTAGTAGAAGCATCTTATTAGTACCATAAAGTATCTAAAAGGGCCCGACAGAAGCTGAGTGGGTCCATAGATATCACATTCAATTTTCTCCAAAAATTTCAGTGATTCTTCCCTAACTTTTATGTAAGAAGATCTAACTGTGAGCTTTGCTATAGCACAAACAGGGTTTAAGAAATCTTCAGGCTTAGAAAAATCTTTATCCTATGGCCAACAGAATTATTAATTATTCTTCTCATTCATATCCAACTCAGGATAACCCAATTGATCTGGTAGATCTCAAATATTTCTGGGTTTTGATCGCAACATAAACTTTAGGTTTTATATATGCGTAGTATAACCAGGAAAAGAAGGAAAAAGTTTTTCAATCACACTTTTATTTTTCAATCACACTTTTATTACACCCATTAAACTTAATCATGAGTAGGTAATCTATACCATCCTTATTCTTTGTCTCCATATGGAAACGATTCAAACCAATGTTTTTAAAACTTAAGAGGGTACGACTGGACTCAGGGTATAGTATGGCATTCTTTCAGTGCCAACTACAAGAGCAACGCTTTCAATGATAGTCATAATATTTTCAATTCATTTAGTGTGGCACAACTGTCTTCTAGATAGATTTTCTTCTCCGCCATTAATTATATTTTGTTCTATATTAGAAGTATAATTCAACAATCAAATAATAGTTGCATCAGGAACAAATTGTAGAATATAGAACAAACATAGCACAATTAATCAAATATTTGAGAAATATTTATTTATTTAATTTTTAAATGATAATTGCTCAATAGGAGCGTAGACCAAATGTTCATTCAGGAACTAGTGCTAAACTGATAAGGAAACTTATAAGGAATATGTGACATCGACTAGCAAATTGAAGGAATACTTAGGAGATTAATCCAGGTCTCCATATGAGTCGCAGGTGTCCTCCTCGGACTTCTCAAACTCAATAATTTTAAGAACCATATCATCACACTTCTCAGCATCTGTGTTAACGACAGGTTGAATGGTGAAGTATGATTCAACATTATTTCCCTAGGTCTTATTGACTTTTTAATGGATTGCATGTAAAGGTCTACCACATGCTTCGGGATGAGATACTTGCACGACCAATGACCAGTGCATCCTTACATAAAGTAGGATTATGCAAGGTTTACTGGTCTTATTAGCTGAGTCTTGCTTCTGGAAACCCCTTGGCCCTTTACCTTTACTTTTCCACTATGGATTGCCTCTTCCCCTATCTGATCTACCATTCTTCCGGTTATCCCATTTACTCCTTTGGCCCTTTCTGTGGCCATGGTTATTGTTAGCCAGCTGATCATTTGCATATGCTTTGGACATTGCATGACTTTCATTAGGAAGTACGTGATGATTCTTCACCAGGAGTTCATCATACTTTTCTTCTTCTAGCAAAATGCACATGAGCTCGGAGTACTTCTGGTACTTGGCATAACAATATTATTACAATAGTATCCTCATATTGGGATGGAAGGTGCATAATATCTTATCGATCATTTTAGCATTAGTAACTTTCTGGTTATATAATGTTAGTTCAGTGATAAGCTTGTGCACAGCTTTCTGGTTATATATTTTTCCTTCAGGGAATTCAAAAGTACCAGCTAGTCCGATTCCATCAAATATTCAACCTTAAGGTTTGCATGAAGATGGCGCCTCAGGAAGTGCAGAGCTGCACATGTGGCGGCTTTGAGAAGAGTAGGGGTACCAGTTTCAGACTGGAAAAATAGCTGCTCTAAAAGATCGAGCTATTAGATTAATCTTGATATTCATTGCCCAAGTGAGATAATTGCTACCATTCAGGGCAAGCTCGATAAACTCCCTCTTTACGATGTCCGACATATCCTATTTCTATTTATGCAAAATAACGTTTACTACCGGTAAAATCAATATATTGCATGCTCACTATTCAATCAGTAAAGCTTAGTCTATATCTATTCAGTATATAATTATATAAAATTTCTCAGAATTTTTCTATCATTTTTCATGATTTTTCTACTAATTTTAAACCAATTTTTAGAATTACCAAATAACAGAAAAATAAATTCAGCTCGGATAAGCATGGAATTATGCTAGGAAAATTAAACCCAGAGATATAAAGCTCCAATGTGTGCTAAGTCTAAGGTTCAACAAATTTATGGAAGCCCATATACCTAAAAACTTAGTTTCTAGGATTTAATATAAAATTTTTAGAGTTTATTAACTATTTTTGGAATTACAGGAAACTTCAGGGTCCATAAAGAAATATTCTCACAGCCGGCCGTAATTAACCATAACTTCAAGGGTTAAAGCGCAAAATCATCCTTTTTATTTTCTTTTTCTTCTTTCCCATTCGAAAAAACAATCGGGCCGCCACGTGCGTGTGACGGACGTGCGGTAGGGACAACACCCAGCGGGGGCGAGGGCGTGGCGGCGGGCGTGTGACGGGTATGATGCCTAGTGGGGGCGCGTACACGACCAAGCGGCAAGCACTGCTAGCACAGTAGGTGTAATTTTTTTCTTTAATGAACAGTAATAATAAAACCCCTAATTTTTAGACACGGCAAAGCGGCAAGCACTGCTGGTGCAACCGGTGTAATTTTTTTCTTTAACAAACAGTAATAATAAAACCCCTAATTTTTTTATTAGTTTAAACTAGTACTCTAGGCAACTTATAAATGGCTCGTAGAAGATTAATCGCTTGAGGTTGTTCGAAATTCTATGCAATGTAGATTGATGTAGGCAGACGATATGTATCGGCCTCAGCACAACATATCTCCTTTGCGATCAAGTGCTGGAGGTGGCGCTCCACCTCAGGCTCTGCCTCAACTCTCAACATAAGGGGACTAAGAGGTGAAACTCTTGGTCAAGATTCGCGCAAGATTCTTCAGTGCAGCAATGTCAACTTCCTCAGTCGCACGATTGTAGACACCATAACCAAGTGGGGTTCAACCACCTCGAAATATTGGCGTCAACCTCTGTGGCAGAGAAGTCCGTCCATTGCTCAATACGGGCATATTTGATAAGAGAAGATTCATAAAAATACTGGTCACCCTTCAAACGTGCATTGTAGCGTGCGATAGCATTGCTCTCAAAAACAGCACCGTCAGGAGTTTCAAGAACAGCAACCTTCCCAAGGGGATTCATCTTAAAGGCATTCTTGTTGCCGCTTCCAGAATGCAAAACAAGCGCCATGTCGGCAGGAGCTGCTGGCTTCGCCCGGTCCAAATCTCAGGTAGTGGCGTGGATCGAGATGAGATCGTGGAAGCAGCGGCAGCGAAAACCCCAGCAGCCGCGCTTCTCGGTCGCCTCAGTATCCGCGCCCGTGCGCCCACGCCGGCCAAGTGCCCGCCGGCCGCACGCCTGACGGCCCAGCGACCCGTGCATGAACCGCAAGCACCTTGATGATGCAGCGTCCGTGGTCACCCATGTGCACCACCTTGATGATGCAGCGTCCGTGGTCACATGCAGAGGCGCAGTGCACTTCGCGAGTTCCTCCTTTTGCGTTGATGAGGTTGATCTCCCATACGAGAAGCATACGAATCAATCATAGATCAATATATGATTAATACCAAGAAAATAAGATTGACCTACTTACAAAGAATATAGAAAGACATACGCTGGCACTACTACAGAACAGCCAATCCTTGCCGGCATATCACTGCCGGTTAGGACTGAGCCGGCAGTGATAACGTATCTCTGCCGGTTCGAAAGTTAAGTTGGGGGAGAACTTATCACTACCGGTTCATGCAACCAACCGGCAGTAAAAGCAAGATATCACTGCGGTTTGAGACAACAACCGCAGAGATATATCACTGCCGGGTCGTTCTTAAACCGGCAGGGATACTTGCATTTTCACTGCCGGGTTAAAGCGAGGATCGGCAATGATATTATCTTCCCGCGCAATATGTTTTTCGCGCGCATTCAGAGCTCAGAACCGGCAGTGATAAGTCTTTTATATAACTGAGACCCCTGCCTCCCGACCGATCGAGCAAAGACAGAGAGGCGCTCTGTCTTTGCTCGATTTGTAGATTGCAACGATCTGCTGCCAAAAAATTTGTTAAAATTTGTATTGTGCTTCTTTTCGAGGTTAGTAATTTGATCTCTATTTTTGTAAATAATAAAAAATTGTCACGTGGATTTTTACATAATGAAAAAAGGTGTATTTTCAAATGTTGAAATAATAAAAACTTGTTAGATGGATATTTACCTAATAAAAAAATGTTGATATATTTTAATGTACTGAAAGTATATCTTAAGTACTTACAATTTTTTCCAAATTTGTAAATAATAAGGAATTGCAAGATGGATATTGACGCAATGAAAAAAAGATTGATATATTTTGATATAGTCTAAATATATCCTAACTATTTACAATTATTTTCATTTTTTACAATACTAAAAAATTGCTATATGGATATTTACATAACGGAAAAAGGTTGATGTATTTTAATATAGTCAAAATTGCTACATATGTTTTTAAATCTAATTGTTTACAATTATTTGTTATTTGCAATTATATGCGTATGTAATGTTTGATTTAATTAATTGTAGATGGACCGAAGGTGGATGTATGACACGGACCGTTGTGGGGCAGAGTTTTTTAATGGTGTGAGTTATTTTCTAAACGTGGCGCGGCGCAAGTCGAAGAATCTGGCGGACTACATGTGCTGTCCATGCGTTGATCGCAAAAATCGTGTCGTTTTCTACCATAGAGTCGATACGTGCACACTTGCTTCGAAGAGGTTTCAAGGCTGGCTATACCTGTTGGACCAAGCACGGCGAAGATGAGATTGTACATGAAGGGCAACACATTATTGAAGATGACGGAGACAACGGTATGACGGCAGTTGAAGATACGCTTGTCGGCGTACCACGACGAAGATCCGGATCAAATGTTGCGTGATGGGAGGAGACTTCACGAGTGAAAGAGAGTTTCAAAAGTTCCAACATATGGTACAGACTCCATGACACCATTGTACCCAGTGCCGCAAGGAGGAGCACAAAAATTGCGCATCGTGCTTACACTCATCGCAGCTTGAAGGCAAGCAATGGTTGGTCCGATAAGAGCTTCACTGAGCTCTTATGTCTCTTGGGGGATTTGCTTCCAGAGGGTAACGTGTTGCCTACAAGTACGTACCGGGCCAAGCAGGTTGTTTGCCCGTTGGGATTGGAAGTACAAAGGATACACGCATGTCCAAATGATTGCATGTTGTATCGCAATGAGTTTGCGGACTTGGATGGCTGTGCTGTTTGCAAAGCAAAGCGGTATAAGGGCAACAATGATGACATCGATAATGAAGATGTCGGGGTGAAGCGTAAGAAGATGAGATCTCCCCGTAAGGTGGTGTGGTATTTTCCTATAATTCCCCGTCTGAATCGATTGTTTGCGAACAAAAGGCATGCCCAATTGCTACGATGGCACGCCGAAGAGCGTAAGAACGATGGAATGCTCAGACACCTCACGACTCGGCAATGGAGGAACATCGACAGAAAATATAAGAAGCACTTTGCATATGATGTAAGGAATATAAGGTTCGGGTTGAGTACGGATGGGATGAATCCTTTCGGTAACATGAGCAGTCGTCATAGCACTTGGTCGGTAACTCTATGTATCTACAACCTTCCTCCTTGGCTTTGTATGAAGCGTATACATTATGATGCCACTACTGATCCAAGGGCCCAAGCAACCTGGCAACGATATCGATGTGTACCTCAAACCATTGGTTGAAGATCTTCTAATCTTGTGGAACGATGGAGTACGGGTATAGGATGAGTATAAAAGAGAGAACTTTATCCTACGCGCATTGTTGTTCGTAACCATCAATGATTACCCTGCCCTTGGTAACTGTCGGAACGCATTTACAAAAGGCTTCAATGGATGCGCCCAATGCTTAGATGGTACAACTAGTCGGTGGTCAAGAACTGTCGAAAAATGTCTTACATGCGGCATCGTAGGTTCCTCCGCAAGGATCACCCATACCGCAATAATAAGAAAGCTTTTGATGGGACAAAGGAGACCGCTTTAGCTCAAAGAATCACACCGAGAGAGATATTTGCAGTGTAAAGGATCTTAAAATTATCCACGGAAAGGGAGCAGCAAGACATCTATCTCGAGTTCCGTGATAAGGCTCCTTTGTGGAAAAAGAGATCGATATTTTGGGTCCTACCTTCTGGCAAAGACTTAGAAGTGTGACACGCAATCGACGCCATGCACATAGAGAAGAACGTGTGACGACTTGCTTGGTATCTTCTCGATATACCGCAAAACAAAAGATACTCTCCAAGCACGGATGGACCTTTAAGATATGAAACTCGTGAAGGAGCCGCATCACGAGACATGGATACAGGGAAAAAGTACCTTCCCGCACTGCTACACTGAGCAAGAAAGAAAAATTAGCTGTCATGAATGCTTGCACGGAGTGAAAGTTCCGTCCGGATACTCGCCAACATAAAGAGACTAGTCTCAATGAAAGACTTAAAATTAATTGGTATGAAGTCTCACGATTGCCACGTGATGATGACGCAGATGCTTCCAATTGCGCTTAGGGTGTTCGCGGAGAAAGTCCGAGACCCAATTGTGAAGTTGTGTTCATTCTTCAACGCGATTTCACGAAGGCCATCGATCCATTGAAACTAGATAAGCTACAGAAGACGTGGTCCACACTCTCTGCAGTTCGAGATGTGTTTCCTCCATCTTTTTGATATTATGGTCCATCTCATTGTTCACATCGTGAAAGAGATACTGATTCTAGGTCCCGTATTTCTACATCGATGTATCCTTTGAGAGGTTCATGGGGTCATAAAGAAATATGTTTCAGAACCGACATCGGTAGGAAGGTTGCATTGCGTATGGTTGGGGAACCGAGGAGGTCATTGAGTTCTGCGTTGATTACATGGATCTCAAATCGATTGATGTGCCTACATCACGACATGAGGGTAGGCTACAGGAAAAGGGACATCAAGCGAAATCACTCCGTACAAACAATCTAGCTTCATTCACACAAGCACATTTCGCGCCTGGGACAATCGGTTGTGGTGGCCCGTATGTCAACATGCACAAGAGCATGCTATCTAGAACAAACCCAACGGTCGAGGGTTGGATCGCGAGAGAGCATAGACATAACTCGGCGATTGGTTGCGAGGCACATGATGCATACGGAGACGAATGCGCCAGCTTGAAAGTGTTGGCTCAAGGACCGCCCACTACAATTCGGACATTCCAAGGATACGATATAAATGGTTTTACTTTTTATACAAGAGCACAAGATAAAAAGAGCACCAACCAAAACAGCAGTATCCGTCAGATGCCTCACGACAAAGAACGGAGATAGGAAAACCTACTACGGATTCATAGAAGAGATTTGGGAGCTTGATTACGGACCTTTGAAGGTCCCTCTCTTTCGGTGCCAATGGGTAAGACTTCCAAGGGCATGAACATCGACAAGTACGGTATCACTACCGTGGACCTAAAACTGGTCTGATCTGAGAGAAGAACCATTCGTACTTGCTAATTGTGTTACACAAATCTTTTTGTATCCGATCCACTAACAAGGAGCGCCACGTGGTTATTCAAGGAAAAAGAAGGATTGTCGGGTTGAGAATGTTGTCGACGAGGAAGAGTACAACCAATTCGATGAGCTTCCTCCTTTCGAGAGGACGTTGACCTCGGTCTCATGGAAGAGAGTGAGGACGGTTACATACATACGCCGCGATCATGACGAAGGTCGAATCGTAGCTTAGTTGTCCTAATTAAATACATTTTATTTTCTCGATATGTAACAATTAATGTATTCTTTTGTCATATGTATCAATTTGTGTGAATTCAACTTCATCTGTGTTTTTTTGTATTTGTGTGAATTTTTGAAGCGATGGTTGGTCTCTGCATTTGTTTGAATTTAAATCAAATATTAGATGTCCTCAAGTATTCTTCCAAAATTTCGAAAATTTGGATAAAATTGATAGGATTTCAAAACAACAAGAATTTGAATTTTTTATTTTGAAATATTAAAACTATGAAAACAGTGAGCACTCTGGATTTTTATAATTTCACAACTTTGTCAAAACTTAGGGAAATATTTAAATCAAATATTACATATCCTCAAGAATTCCTCCAAAAATTTGGATAAAAATTGATAGGATTTAAAACTCCCAAAGCAATCATCCTTTGAAAACTTTGACATAATTGATCGAGCTTATCACCGCGGTTGTATCATTAAGCCGGCGGTGAAGTGCTTTATCACCGCCGGTTTGTAGTATTAACCCGACAAAGATAATCAGTATTATCGCCGGTTTTGTTTTGAACCGCAGCGATAATACTTTCACCGCCGTGTAGAAACAACCGACGGTGATAATGTATTATCACCGCCGGGTTGACATTGAACCGCGGTGATAGTTTTTCACCGCCGTTGAGATTGAACCGCAGTGATAATACTTCCACCGCCGGTTGAGCTTGAACCGCGGTGATAATTCAACTATCACCGCCGGTTCTCTTTATTATCCGGTGATAGTTTATCACCGCCGTTTTGTGTTGACCCGCAGTGATACTTTAACCCTATAAATTGAACGCCGCGCCACTCGGCCCTCATTTCCCCTTCAACCAGACGCCGCCACTTCGTCTCCTCGCACGCCCGCATCTCCCGGCCGCCGCCGACCTCACCGCCCGGACCTCCGCCTCGCCGCCGCTCAACCTCACCGACCCGCCGCCGCGATCAGATCGCCTCGGCCGTCGCCCGCCGTTCTTTGCTTCGGTAATGACCCGCCGTCGCCTACTGCATATGTTTATTGCTATATGTTTGATTTGTGCCGAGACAATTGGAGTAAGCTTTCATGTCTCCTTTTCTGACCTTCATTTGTGCAAATTCTCGTGATTTCTCGGTAATAATGGACAATGCAAATACTACTAGTACTATGGATGAATGAGATGCTTCTTGTTTATCTTTGCCTGCTTTGCACAAAATTTTTGTTAATACTTTGTACTTTCACATTGTGTGATGTGGCTCACCCTTTGGGGACCAAGGAAGATGTGGTGCTCAAGACTCTTCAGACTATGTCGTCAGACGCGTATGTATGCTCTGGTCCTTCGTGAAGGTAGAGGCAATGCGGATCCGCTATCATTTGCAAGCTTCCTCATGCGGCTACAAGAATTTGATGTAATTTTTGGCGGATCAACGAGCCAAGAAATAGATAGAAAAACCTCTAATAACTGCAAAACTTTGTTATAGAAAATTAGCCGTAAGTGCTAGTAGTAGCAAATGTTTTTCTTATCTAAACTTCAGAGTAGCCAATGGAGTATGACGAGATCTCCCGCGACACCTCGCACTATGCAACTTCTTCGAGGGAATCCAAAATTACAACGTATTCAAATGGTGAATAAATACTAAATTTAGTGGGGCACTTATGTTTATTGCTATATGTTTGATATGTGTATGTGTCCTTCAAGGATGTTTGTGTATACAGATAAAAAATATATGTGTGTACATGTTCTTTAAAGATGTGTATTATTGAGTACTCCTTTCAATAAACATGCCATGTAGCTTTCTATTTAGTAGAATTGCTTGATTTAGTTTGGAATTTGGGGCAAGATACAATTATAAAGAGTCCAGAATGACGTAATTATAAAGAAAATGAAAGAGAGCAACACTTCAACCGACCATTCTCAATTTCAAGTAGTTCTCTACAATATTAATGTAAAGATGTACATGTGTATGTATCCTCGATATGTAAACATCCTTTCACGGATTAACTTTAATGTCAATCCTCGCTTGTATGTGTATTTCAAAAGTGACCTTGTTAATTGGAAATTTTCAACAAACTTGCTAGGAATGGCCTCCGACGAAGGACAAGTGCCGGAGGAGTTGGGCCTCAAATATGGACGAAGGAGGAAGGGTAGCCCGAATAATAGCCCAACGTCCTATCTCAAACTCGCAGGATCCACCATGGACCAACTCGACGATACTCACGTAAGCGAGGTAAAGTTTTAGTACACCGTGGTTCCCAAAACATGGTAGGCCCATTTACTAATAATTTAGAAGATCAATTTGTAGGCTCAGCGCCCGATCAACGAAGGCGCGCAAGTCGTGGTCCGAACAAGATGCCTAAGGGAATTTTTAACATAGTGGAGCTCTCGCAATGGGAACTCGCTATACCCGAGTCATCATTGGGGCCGTCACAGACAGCTGCGGGGTTATTGCTAGGGATGATGTGCCCATCACCTATAGATCATGGATTGGCCATGAGGTGACCAATGGGTGGTACCTAATGAGTCAAGAACTCTTTATGGGATAAGTCAAACAAGTTTTCCAGCTCCCCAAGGGACCGAAATGGTCGCAAAGAAACGAGCACTCAGATCATGTGCATCGCGTGGAAGAATTAGAAGACAGCGCTAAACAAGAATTATGTGAAAAGAATGAAACGCCAATTTTGACACGCACTCCAAAGTTAAGGGAGTTCTGGATGAATTTGTGGCGTATAAGAGGTCTCAAGAAGCTCACATAGTAAGTGAAAGGAACAAAGCAAACGCGGATAAGAATATTCACCCTCACAGCATTAGGAGTAGGAGGGTACGTGAAGAAAATACCAAGATGGGATCGGTCCAACAAGAAATGACCCGCAAGGGTATAATTCTCGCAACGGTCGCTTTAAGCGAAAGATCGAAGCACTTGGTTGCTTGGGAGGGTGCTTCTATCTCCGATGATGGCGCTTAAGCTTCGTAACCGATAGAGAGCGGAAGTGTTGCGCAGAATCACGATGCTCACTCGCAGCCTTCCCAAGGATCTTTCGCGCCACGAAGGGAGAATGACGAGCTAACCATAGCCCTTGGTAACAAGGAGCATCCGTGTCGCACTGCAGGAGTTGGTTTGGTCACGTGGAAAGAAGCCTTCCCGCAGACGCATGGATGTACAAACGCTCAAAGAGATTAAGAGAAGATCAACTGAACGCCGATAAAAGATGCTTTGCCACGAGCGCTAGAGGAACAAAGATCGAAACTAGATAAGGCCGTGGAGCAAGCCGCATGTAAAGCTCTCACTCACGACCGCCACCCGGTGAAAGCCCCGAGCTCCTCGGTCCGGTGCTCGTAAGAGCATTGCGGCCCACAGTGATTCCCAAGAGCATGGATGCGCTTTCTGTGGATGACATCAAAGAACCGACACCGCAAGCTACATTTGGCCGCACATGGCATTACCATAAAGGTGGTGAGGCGGGGCTTGGCCATGTCGAGTCACGGACTTTGCATCGCCGCCCGATACCGCAGGATTCGCCAGGTCGGCGTGGGCGGTGTCGTCATCAATACCGAAAAATGGAGGTAGAGATCCTCGGCGAGGATGGGAACAAAAGCTAGGAGAAAACGTGAATGGCTTCTCGCGTGGCGCAAGAGCTTGATTAAGTTTGGCTCGGACGATGAGGGCGACGACGATGATGATCACCGCACTCTCCACACGAGACCTCCGCCCTTCTCGCCGCCAACCAGAAAAGTCCAACTCCTCCGCCGCACCAACCGTAAAAAGCCCGACTCCTTCGCCAAAAACTGTAAAGAATCGAACAACGGGAACATCTCGGCAGTCGGCACCGTCCTCGAAGAAATCTCAATCATCTGTGAACCCAGGACAACCACAAAAGAAACTATCAGCTGACATGACTGAGGAAGAGCGGAAAAATCATGTAAGCGCCTGCGTAGCATCTCACTTTAAAAAGGTGCCATCAAGTAAGAAGACTAAAGTTGATGCTGACGCGCAAAAGTTTTTCTTGAGTATGGCAAAAGTGCAAAAGACGGGGCAGGCTTCTGAACCTTGCAAAATATCGGACTACGAGCGCATATCCGTAAAGCAAGATTTGCAAAGTGGCTAGTGCCGACATCGCTAAAGCGGGATGCTCAAGCGAGATGATGTTCAAGTAGATGCTCGCGCAAGGTCTCGTGGAAGTTTGTTATGGGAAAACCGCCGTTGAACCACTCATTTCGACAACCTTACAACTCAACTGCGGCGCGTCCATCAGTGGTACATGCAGCAGTCCAACGATGGTATGGAGGCGTTCCCAGTCAGATACACGGAGCAAGATTTTCACAATGGGGATAACATCTGCTGGGTTCTTTTCACGGAGTCAGATATGTTGTACCAAAGAAGATGCCCTGACGTGAACATACTTAGACTATGGACTTTGTAAGTCCACAAGATATCGCTGAGCATTTCATCTCGCTTAATTGCATCTCTAACTTCTTTCTTATGTAGAATGGAGGCACGTACATGTAGAAGAAATAACAATGACAATCTAGCATTCCTAGATCCGGCTCACAACGAGAAACTTGTGAACGATAATCCACGCTTCGTTGAAGACTATTTATTTAATACTTTTTGAAGCTGCAATACAAAACCTCTGTACTTTTACCCTATAACTTCAAGCACGATCTCCGACTTCTAATATCGTTTTACTATTTTTGCGTAACACGTGCGATGTGGGAGTAATTAACTACGTTGACATATATGTGCAGTTTCACTGGGTCCTCCTCGTCATCCAGCTTAGATGCTAGCGTGATTTTGTCTTGGACTCGGGAGAAAACAAACTAATCTGCACCAAGACCTTTGGGACATGTTTGAGCAGTAAACTCGATCGCTATGCTATTACTCTAGCAAAATTCCATTCTATTGCATTCAAGTTTAATTACTACTCAAAATCATTCACAGGGCTTTCGCGACGCATCGCAAGAAAAGTGTTCGGTATCGCCCATACCGAAAATTTTGAAATAATAAATGACTTCCCATGCATGAAGCAGAACCCGAAACAATTTATGTGCATTCTATGTATGTACAAATATGCATTCAATTGTCACGAGAGTGTCGGCTATAACGGCCATGGTACGTAATTACACTTTGATGCCCTTTTTATTTAACAAATATCATCATTAAGTAACTTCCTTTTTATTCAAAACAGCCCAAACGAGAACCAATAAGTTATTGTTGATGAAATTATAGCAATTCAAGAACAGATCGCGGATTCATTCATGATGAGATCATCAATCCAAACGGCGAGTTCCACGAGTAGCCTCATCGCCTCATTCCTACGGCCTAGACGCGTGACATGTCTACTTCGACTCATTGTAAAATCAAAGCAACGGGATGACATGTAGTCGAGCTACATTGTAAAAGCAAATTATGTGATGCGTAATTTAATATATTTGAATTATGATTTTAACGATGCTTAGTCGATACATGCATATATTTGAATTATGATTTGAACGATGCTTTATATACTAACATATGGACATCAGTAAACAATTATATAAATATATATATATATATATTGCACGAAAAATATGCAAGATTGTCACCGCCGGTTCTTGGAGAAAACCGCAAGTGATATGTATATATCATCGCCGGATTATGGTACAACTCGGCAATTGCTAGTACAATATCCCCGCCGTTGTAGATATAACCGCAGTGATAATCCTTATCACCGCCGAATTTTGGTTTGATCCGCAGTGATAGTCCAATATCACCGCCGTTGTAGGTAGAACCGCAGTGATAATCCTTATCACCGCCGGTTCTGAGCCGACAGTGATAATCCTCGAGTATCACTGCCGACCAATCACTGCCGGCGCCAATGACCGACAGTGATGGGGTTTTGGAACCGGCAGTGATGTGCTGTTCTGTAGTAGTGTGGATTCAAATTGATCTAACGCTTCAGTATTGTATAGCTTCGTGCTGATAACGTGTTGTAAAATGAAATCATTCACGTTTGATCAGTCACAATGCACCAAATAACAATAGGCAATGTAATGAGAAAATTTTGTTCTCTTTATTATATTAGATCTATTGTACAAGGGAGTGTCTAATATATAGTAAAAAATAGTAAGAAATAAATTTGAATTCGTTCCTATAGAGATAGAGTCGAACGAATATCAATCTATATCATAACACATACATCTCCGTGCATGCAAAACGCGGACGGGAGAAAATGAAGTTCCCGACATTGCTGACTCGACGGTTGGGTGGAAACTTTGATGTAGTATTTCATCTCTAATCTTCGACAGAGGTATCTTGTGCTTATATTGATTGATGCCTTCAGTACTTCCTCCAAATTGGTGCTGCATTTCCAGGTGAAGCTGATACTCTCTTTGGCGACGCCAAAGCCATGTGTTTGCGTCCTCTCGTTGATATATGCGCCGTTGGTGCTGTCCAGGTCCGTCAAGACCAGGCTCTCCTCTCTCTCTTCTCCGGTCGAGCGCTGAATTAATATCCAATCAGCTAAGAGACTTTAAATTTAAAAGGTGGAGATATCAAACGATAGTAAAAGTTATAAAAGTTTAAAGGTAATTTAATAGTACCTCCTCCTAAAGACGATAAAGAAATCTAATCAGCCGATGATTGTAAACCCAGTTCTTAATTTGGTCCTGAAGTACTACTTGTCACAATCACAATCAACTAAGACGAGTAAGCATGGGAAGATTCGCCTGGAGTTGGATGGTGGCAAACGTATGAAAATTTTCTGCTCTTGTAATAAAGCCCAGTAATGTCTGGTTAGTGCTGTGCAGTGAGCACCAAACTCGCTTGGAAAATACTCGATCTGGCAACCCCGGTTTACGATATGGTGGCAAGCAAGATCCACACAGTTGAGAGGTGATCCATGCGGAACAGGATATTTCTACAGTTCATTTCAAACTCCATCTTTGTTCCATTACTTGTTATGGTTGGAAGTACGGCGAAAAACATGAGACAAGATTCAACGTGGAAAAACCTTTGCAAATTTTTTTTTTCCACTAATGGATTCAAATTTACATGTGCAAGGGAAAACCACGAAAAACAATGCACTAATTTAGTTTAAGTTTACATGTAGGTGTGGCTTATATGGCCAAAAGAGTTCGAGTTTTGTTGAGATCGGACTCCTAAACTTAGATGAAACCAGCAATCCGATATAGAGATAGATTTGATGGCAACATATCTAATGCAAACCCCCCTTACCGTGAAACCCACGTGTACAAATTTTTAAAAATTCTCAAAAACTTACCGTACGTAGGGGAGGTGAGCTTTTACAATCCTGCAAAATTTGAAAACCAAGCTCAATAGCATTTGAAAGATATGAAAAAGACAAACAGCGAGATAAATAATATTAAACAGTAAAAATCACTATTCAAACTGAATTTGTCTTTTCCATATCTCTAACATTAGCTGTACATATCATGCTGGTTTTAGTCATTTGCAGCCAACTAAATTGCTAAGCAAGAACTGGGTGGTGGCTGTCCTCTGTCCTCTGCATGCAACAAAGGCCTCGTTCCACAAGGAAATGACGCAACAAATGGATCTTATCGTGGGATAAAAAAAGTGAAAGAGGAAAGTGACGCAACAAATGGATCTTATCGTGGAATAAAAAAAGAGCTAAGATGCTTCTCTGCTACCGCTCTCGCCCACTATGAATAAAACGCCCAGCCAACTTTTCCTTTAATCTCCACCGAGAGCAGGCATTCATTCTATAGAACCAGTCTAGCTTCTACGTTCAGCTTACGAATCTGTTCCTATCCGCGACGTTTGGCCAGCATGTATGCCTGATACTTGTGCTAGTGCATATGCTTATCCTACGCAGAGTAGCGTTATGCTTGCTATTTGTGCTAGTGCATATGCTCATCCAACTTGCTCTAGAATCTAGATTCACTAAACAATCATCTGCGGTGTTGAAGCTTTCTAATAGCATTCTTCTACCTCGGTCAGAAAACATGCAGTAGTAGCTACTGATCAACAGTCTCGACTTTGGGGGTTGTCGCCTGGTCGGTGTTGATAATTGTCGGTAGCCCTGAGCGACTGTTGTGAAAAAAAGGACTTTTCTTTGCCGTGCCAATGCTTATTATGCCGGCCCCGAGTGAGGATCGGAGGTACCTACTACTACTGCCCATTATTCCTCGCCCTCGTCTTCCTCCGTTCACATCTCATCCGCAACAAGCTTTCTTTCGCTACCCTGCTTAATTTGCCATCACATACAATTAGTTGGTTAATTGATTGCCAGATCAGTGGAAGGTCGTATCTGAGTTCGCCGCTCAATCAATCGATTTACCCTCCCCAATTCCTCAGCCATATGGTCAGTCGTCTACAGCACTGCAACTAAGCGAGCAGTCAATCCGAGACAGTACTCAATTGGTAAGGCATTTTATTAATTAAACTCAACGTTTCTCTTCTTAAAAATGTCGCTCCTTGTTTTTGTGTTTTACTTACCTACCTCTTAATTTGTAAGGCATATGGTCTACTTGGATTAATGTTGGCATAGAGTACGGATTGAATTGAATCCGTTACTTCGACATAAATTAGGAAGTTAAAAATAAGAGAGGTGCTTCAATGCTTTTCTTTTTTACAGTTGCACAAATATCAAAGCATAAATGAAGGGTAGATGGAGATTACTTACCCCTTCACTTGCTTCAAGATTTGTGCAACTTGTATTATAAGGGAAAGCATTGAAGCACTGCTCTAAAAATAAAGTTTGATTTCATTACTATTGTAATCCTAGCAAAAAATAAAGGGTACAGGATCCAATTGGATACATACAATTTCCTCCAATTCTATATAGTATCAGAGCCCTACCTTTAGCTGTCGTCTGCCACTCTTGAATTGATCACATAGTAGCCCCCTCCCTGCTTTTTTATCCAAATATAGCTCCCCCCTTGACAAAATTTGCAAAAATAGCTCTCTTCCCCACCGCGGAAGGCCCGAGAGACAGGTGCCAGCGCAGGAGCATGGCAGGTGGCTGGGAGCGTGAAAGCAAACCTTCTGCGCACGAGGAGTACGGAAACAAACTTCTACACACGGGCAACGCGGAATGTGCCCCTGGGCCCACGCTCACACACCTCGGTGCCCGCACCCATGCTAGCCCCAGGGCCCACACACACTTACGCGTGCTGCCCGCCACGCTGCGCCTTCCTGCGCTCGCATGCGCAGCCGTGGAGGCACTTGCCTCCCACGCTACCGGACCACAGGAGGTAACACGCATCACCTTCCGGGTCTTCCGCGGTGGGGAAGGGGGCAATTTTTGCAAGTTTTGTTGCGGGGAACTATTTTTGGAAAATCATGGAGGGGGCTACTAAGGTGATCAATTCACCACTCTTCACCTCCCGCCACTTGGGATTTGTTTGGGCCATCGCTGCTAGGACCACCGCTGCAGGAGCACCACTGCTTGGGCTGTCACCGCACAGATCGGCTCGGGGCACCTCTGCGCCATGTGGATCCACTCAGAGGCATCGCTTCTTGGGCCATCGGTGCTCGGATCCGTCACTCGGGGAAGGGTGCCACCGCTCTGTCTCGAGTCATCGCGTTGTGTAGATCCACTCGAAGGAGCCACTCTCATGCCACTGGAACTTGGATTCATCTCTTGAGGGAGGGCACCGCCGCTTGGTGTCGTGTTGTCGCTACTGCTTGATCGGCCAAATGGGAGAAAAAAAAAGAAAGGGAGGCCGAGAGAAAAGAAAGAGAGGGAAGAAAAGGATAATTAAAAAAAGGAAACGGAGGTTTGCTAGTTTGCAAATTTTGTTATCGTATGTTTATCAGAGGTTCTACGTCTGTGTTTTGCGTTGACATTGATGCTTGAAGGATTATGGTGATCGTGGAGATACACGCAACATAGATTTGTGATCGATATTTTTAACATTCTAGTTTTTGGATTTTAATTATCTTATATTGTTATTTGAGGATTTTGGTAATTTTGTGAATTTTATGTAATTTATTTGGATTTAAAATAATATTTTTGAGTTAAGCTTTTTTGCAATAATATTTAAATATATGCAAAGTTTATACAAACTTTTCTTAAAAATATTTTATTTGAGTTGTACATGATTCAAAATATTTTATGTAATTTATCTGAGTATTTTGCTATTTAGTTGAAGCTAAATATTTTTTGGGAATTATTTTAATTTGCAAAAGATTGAAAAATCTAGTTTTGGTTCTTGGGCTGAAACCTAGTTGGCCTAGTCTTTTCGCAGCCTAGCCTAGCCGCCAGCCCGCCTATCCACGCATTGCTCGGCCTGGCCCACTCGAAACCCTAGCCGCTGCCTTCTTTGAACCCGACTCGGAACCGCATCATCGCCGCGTTCACCGAGGAATCCACCTAGTGCATGCCTTTCAAGCCCCTTTAAAGCTCCACCGACCCCGGCATCTAGATCCCCAATTCACGTCAGCCCTTTTGCCTTAAACGCCAAAGCCCGAGCTATCATCGTTGGCCATAGACTGCTCGTTGAAGTTCTTGAAGCCATCATCGCCTTTAAGGCCATTCATCTCCGTCGCCGTTGAACCTTCGTCGATGCTAAGCACACCGTTGAGTTTATCGCATCAAGCCCTTCCAGATCCATGCGTTCCCGGTCAAGATCCATCGAGGAAATGCCGTTGGCCGTGTCGTTTTCCCCACTCCCGGTGAGTGCGCCGCTGTCGGAACTCACACCTGAGCCTAAGTCGTCGAGCCGACGTGGCACCCTCTGCGTCTCGCCATGTGGCACCTTGTCAGTGTGCCACATCAGCGCCTATCAGTCCCACATGTTAGTCACTGTAGCTCATGCACCTGGTCAACCGTGGATGTGCGCCGTTTCGCGGACTCGGTCCATGGACTAAGGGCCCACTTGTCAACCTCTTAAGTTTTTTTAATTCAGGAAATTGATCGCTGATGTTAACGATGACATCATTAATTGAGTTTGTTTAGAAATTTAGTTCAGCTGAAATCAATAATTGCGTGACATTAGCGTGACATCATAAATAGATTTTTCTTTAGGAAAATAATTCATTAAATTCAATATTTTTCATTTTTTCTGTTTTTTTCATTATTTTGAACCTTTCAAGAGCCCGTCCTTCTTCATACGAGCTCCGATTGAGCTGATTTATTATAAAAATTTGTAAATTTGAGAACTATTTAATGGTGAATTTTATTTGATTTTTGGAGCTTGTTTGTTCTCTAGTTTTGTTTTTATTTAGTGTTTCTCTCTCCATTCACATAGACGTTTAAGTGCCGAGAGTGTACGAGGGAGAAAAGTTAAGTCAACCTCAATATCCAGACCAAGAATAGGAGCTATTCCCAGGCAAGTTGTGTTTTGATCATGCTGAACCCAGTTTTACAATTGCTATTTTGCTTTAATATATTGCATGTTAATTCAAAATATAATGTTTTCAAGTAATTTGGGATTAGTTATTCAACCCAATTGAATTATACCTACCTAGTTATTTGTATGCTATGATTATTTGTAACCCTAGCGTGGTTCATTATTAGTTGATTGCTAATATAATGCCAACATGTGTTGGTTAGAATGTGGTTAGTGTGCTTAGCCAAGCAACGGGTTATCGATATCATCTTGAAATTTCAAATTCAATCATGACTAATAGTCTACGGAATATGTTTTGAAAGGTGTGTCATGTATTGCCACACAATGATTTGAGTTATCGATGGCATGTGTTGCACGATAATCAACTAGGCTGGTAAATGATTTAGATTAGGGCAAGTGGCAAGAGGTTGTGTTCCATGGTGGGTCTATGTGGCATTGGGTTGATATATTGATGTGAGTGAAAGTGAGATAGTTCCCGTGAGTGATTAAAAGTCTTGAATTGATTAATTAAGGATTTAATTGTAACATTCCAAATTTTGAGCCTTTTCAATTTTTCTTAGGTTTCAAAATTTTTGCGAATTAAAATTTTCCCTCAAGTGTAAGAAAAACATTTGAAACAAAAATTTGAAGTTGAATTGAATTTAAATCAATTTATTTGGGTTCAAGTCTAGAAGTATTTTTGAGAATTTTCTAGAATTTTTTGAATTCATTTGCTATTTCTTGATTTTCTAGAATTTCTTAAAAATAAAAATTATTTCATTTTGTCAAAAAATAAAAATTATTTCATTTTGTCAAATTCTGCGTGGGCCGCATTGCCCTTGGCGCACTCTCTTCCGCGCCTCAACCCGGCCTGTCTCCATGCTAGCCTAGCTCGACCGCGCCCGACCCGATCTCGCCCAGCCCGCCATCGCAAACCCTAACTGTCATACTCGAATCCCACGCCCATCGTCGCCGAATCCACAGGGGATTCTACCTCATACGCTCCTCTCGAGGGCTATTTATGCCACACCGCACTCTGCCCTATGATGCCCGTTTCGTGCTGCCTCGTTTGCCCTGCTTCCCGTCACTCACACCGTCGTTGTTTGCCTGCAATAGCTTGTCATAGTTCTTGAAGCCGCCGCCGTCTATTTTCTCCAAAAGCTCACCGTCTGTGGACAGGGACGTGGTATAATATGCAAGATTACTGTCTACACCCAAGAGAATTCCAAAGCAAGCCATCCCATCCATATCTCCGCCAGAAGGTGTACATTCGATTCTAGTATTCAAGAGTCATCGTGCCTTGCAATGCATCTCATTTGCAATGAGCACGCCGATGATCTGAAGCAGTCAGTGTTCAGACTCTATCCCCAAGGAGGTGCTACTTGAAGCCCAAGGACAGAAAACAAAGGTGATGCTACTATCGTCCATCTTGCGAGATTTGCCATTGCTCAAGAGGATGTCATGAAGAATACATCTTAGAAGCTCAAGGAAGCCTACGACACTTTGGAGAATGTTCAAAGAGAAGCTTTGTGAAGCCTAGATGATTGCCGTTGAGGGCATTGTAGAGCTTGAAGAGGCTCTATATGACACGGGAGTTGAGAATGCTGAAGAAGAGGAGGAACTAGAAGAAGACCCAGAAGTAGAACCAGAACCTGAGGAGCAAGGGTCTTCGTCTACTCCTGAAGTTTGTGGTCATCAGGATTAGTTTGCCTTGATGCCATCTCATCCACTGTCTTATGCACCAAGAGAGCATCAGCTTGGTTGGCTTAGCAAGTGATGAACCTAGTTATTAGAGACACAATTGTGCGAGTCACGTCAATCTAAATTAGAAGTGTTGCCCTTTAGGTGCTAGAATTCTGTGCTTTGGATTACATTTGGTTTTTATGTTTTATTGAGCATGCAGTATGTGTTGCAAAAGGCCTTTAGGCACTTGTAAGCAGCCATATCAAGTTATTAATAAAAGTTGATATGATTTGAAGTTTTGGGTTAAACCTATTTTTCCCCTTATTGGTTTCTTTGTTACTCGTCTATGCTTTTTCCCTCTTACCTAACCCTTAGAGTGATCAACATATGGTTCAGACTCATGGAGCCAGTCGAAGTGGTAATCAATACAGTGAGAATCCCAACAAAGGATCAACTCCTCAACTACCACCTCAGGTGGACATGCATAACTTTTCAGTGTTCCTAGCTGCTCAAACTCAGCTAATGCAATCAATTATGCAACAAGTGCAAAGCATAACCAATCAAGTGAACAACAACAACGGACAGTAGGTTGCTAATAATGGACCCGTCTATAGTCAAGGTTGTCAGAGTTCATGAGGACCCATCTGCCAACATTTTCTAGGAATGTGTCGCCTCTGGAAGCAGATGACTGGCTGAGAGTTATTGAAAGAAAGCTGTACATTACTTAGTGTGAAGATAATGAGAAGTTTCTTTATGCTTCTCATCAACTAGAAGATTAGCTGCTGAGTGGTAGGAGAACTATTGTGCTGCCCATTAAACTCCTTTGAACATTTCATGGAATTAATTTGTTGCTGCTTTATGTCGATATCATGTGCCGAAAGGAATAATGGATTTGAAGAAAGAAGAATTCAGAGCTTTGAAACAAGGAGATCAATCTGTGGCTAAGAATTTGAACAAGTTTACTAAACTTGCTCGTTATGCACCTAAAGATGTTGCTACAGATAAGGCAAGGTAGTCTCATTTTATGAAGGGACTGAATTCTAGATTGCAAGTCAAGTTGATTACCCATACCTTCCCACATTTTTAGGAGTTCGTTAATAAGGCTCTTATTTTGAAGATAAGCACAAAGAGCTTCACAACAACTATAAAAGGAGAATGGCTCAGCAAGGAAGTCGTCAGAATCAACAAAGGTTGAGAGTTGCCCCTCAACAGTTTGTTAGATTTTAACCTCAAGCTATGTTCAAGATGTCGTCCCCAAAGCCGCGTCCATCTGGACAGAATTACCAAACCCCTATTCAGACAAATGCTACGCCAGGAGGTAATCATCAGACCACTGTTAGACATTACAGTTGACATGAGCTAGAACATTTTACCAATAATTGTCCCAAAAGATGAGGTGTTACCCATGTTCATTTCAATTTTGGTACTACACCAACAAAAGCACTAGTGCAAGGAGCGAGTCTGGAACTTGGAGCTACACCGCAAGCACCGGTGAGAGGTCGTGTTAACTATATAACCACTGATGGAGCTCAGGAAGCATCAGATGTTGTACTAGGTATGTTTCTGGTTAACTCAGTACCTGCAACAGTTTTATTTGATTCTAAACTTCGCATTCATTTGTTTCTCAAATTTTTGCTATTGAGAATCATTTGGATGTGAATCTTAAGTGTATTTTATTAGTCCAATCCCCCGGATCAGAACTCAGATCTAATCTATGTTATTTGGGAGTTATGTTACTTATAGATGGGATTGAGTATTCGACAGATCTCATCATATTGGAAACCCAGACTTTAGATGTTATACTTGGAATGGATTTGTTGACCAAGTATAAGGCTATTTTGGATTGTGATTGAAGAGTTGTGTCAATTGAAAGTCTGAAAGGTGAGAAAGTCAAATTTCAAGCCACTGCAGTTCACGATGGTCATTTAATGGTCAATAGTGTGAAAGCTATCAATTTAGAGGATGTGCCCATTTTTAGTGAGTATCCAGATGTTTTTCCTGATGATCTGCCTAGAATGTCGTCAGATCATGATATTGAGTTTGTTATTGAGTTAGTGCTTAGTACCGCCCCAATATCAAAGAGACCGTATAGGATGCCTACCGATGAGTTGGTAGAAATGAAGAAGCATATTGGAGAGCTATTGGAACAAAGTTTTGTGAGACCTAATTCATCGCCAAGGGGAGCACCAATCCTTTTTGTCAAAAAGAATCATGGAAGTTTAAGGATGTGCATTAATTATCGTACACTCAATGATGTGATGGTCAAGAATAAGTATCCTTTGCTCATGATCGATGACTTACTTGATCAGCTAAGAGGAGCCAGAGTGTTCTCTAAGATTAATCTTCGATCAGGATATCACCAGCTAAAGATTCATGCAAAGGATGTTCCTAAGACTGTATTTTCAACACGGTATGGACATTATGAGTTTACCATTATGTCATTTGGATTGACTAATGCCCCTGCATATTTCATAAACTTGATGAATATGGTTTTTATGGAATATTTGGATAAGTTTGTGGTCGTGTTCACTAATGATACTCTTGCCTATTCTAAGTCAGAAGAAGAGCATGCAAAGCATTTGGGTTTGGTGCATGAATAGCTTTGAGATCAACAGTTGTATGCTAAGTTTAGTAAGTGTGACTTTTGAACAAGGAAGTTGAATTACTTGGTCATGTGATGACTGCTAAAGGAGTTGCTATTGACCCAAGCAAAATGGAAGCGGTGTTGCATTAGCAACAACCAGAGTTAGTTACCCAGGTTCTTAATTTTCTTGTAATGACAGGATATTAACATTGATTTATCAAAGGATTTTTAGCAATTGCCAAGACACTCATGAGTTGTTAAAGAAAGATAATAAGTTTTCTTGGTCAACACAGTGTAAAACGAGTTTTTAGGAGTTGAAAAAGTGCTTAACGACAACACTAGTGTTAGTGTTACTGGATATTTGAAGTAAATTTGATGTTTATTGTAATGCATCGCGACAAGGACTCGGATGTGTGTTATGCATAAAGGCAAGGTGGTTGCCTATACTTCAAGACAATTGAGGTCGCATCAGGAGAACTATCTGACGCATGATTTGGAGTTAGCTGTTCTAGTGCATGCTTTGAAGTTGTGGTATCATTATCTCATTGGTAATCGTTGTGAGATATATACGGATCACAAGAGTTTGAAATATATTTTCACTCAGTTAGATCTCAACATGATACAAAAAAGATAGTTAGAGTTAATAAATGATTATGATGTGGAAATTTATTATCATCCAGAAAAAACCAATATGATGGCAGATGCCTTAGTCGTAAGAATTACAGTGTTAATATGATAGTTCAGGAGAGTCAGTCGAACCTAATAAAAGGATTTTAGGAACTAAAATTGGAGGTCGGTCCACAAGGTTTCCTAGCTACATTGGAAGTAAAACCAACTTTAGAGGATCAAATCTGTGTGAGTAAAAAAGATGATGACAAGATAAAAAATATTAAGTCCAAAATGGAGGAAGGCAAAGCTAAGAATTTTTCTTTTGATGATTATGGTACTCTATGGTTTAAGAAGTGGATTTGTGTACCAAATTAAAAAGAGCTAAAGCTGTTGATTCTTGAGGAAGCTCATAATTCAAAATATTCGATTCACCCAGGAAGTGCTAAGATGTACGAAAATCTTATGGAGAGATTTCGGTGGCCTAGCATGGAGCATGAAGTTGCTGAGCATGTTGCTTTGTGTGATATATGTCAAAAAGTAAAAGCAATGCATCAGAGACCAGCTGGTTGTTACACACGTTAAAAATTCTTGAGTGGAAGTGGGAGGAAATCTGTATAAATTTTGTTCCGGTTTGCCTAGAACTCAAAGTGGGTATGATTCTATATAGATCATGGTGGATTATTTGACAAAGGTTGCCCATTTCATTCCAGTTAAGGCTACGCCTACCTATACTAGAGATCACTTGGTAGAGCTATACATAGCAAGGATTATTTGTTTGCATGGAGTGCCAAAGAAGATAGTTTCAGATAGAGGTACCCACTTTACCTTAAGGTTTTGGAGCAAGTTGCATGAAGCAATAGGAACTCGTTTAAATTTCAGTATAGCATATCATCCTTAGACAGATGGTTAGACTGAAAGAGTCAATCAGATTTTGCAGGATATGTTAAGAGCTTGTGCTTTAGCTTATGCTACTTTATAGGATAAAAGTTTGCGGTATGTAGAATTCAGCTATAGCAATAGTTATCAGGCAGGTTTGCAAATGTCGCTATTTGAAGCATTACATGGTCGTTCCTGTCATACTCCATTGAATTGGAATAAGATAGGAGATCATCTTGTTCTTGGTCCTAATATTCTTAGAGAAGCAGAAGAGCAGATAGCCATGATCAGAGAGAGGTTAAAGTTAGCCTAATCAAGATAAAAGAGCTATGCTGATAATTGATGTCGAGAATTGAGTTTCAAACCTAAGGATTTTGTTTATCTCAGAGTTTCCCCTCTTAAAGGTGTTTAAGGTTCCATGCTAAAGGAAATCTTGCCCCAAGATTTGTTGACCCGTTCAAAATCTTAAAAACAAAGAGGAGAATTTGCTTATCAGTTAGAGTTGCCTCAGTTGTTGGCATGTGTGCATGACGTGTTTCATGTCTCTCAGTTTAAGAAATGTCTTCGAGTGCCAATAGAGTAGACACCATTAGAGTCAATTGAACTGAAAGAGGATTTGACTTATAAGGAGCTGCCGATTAAGATTTTGGATGTTATTGATTCGTAGAACCAAGAATAAGACAGTGCGTTTTTGCAAAGTACAGTAGAGTAATCATTCTGAAAGTGCAGTAACCTGGGAGTGTGAGGTAAAGTAGGAGTTTCTTAACCTATTCTTTAGTCAGCCCTAAATCTTGGGGTTAAGATTCTGTTAAGGGGGAGGTTTGTAACATCCCAATTTTTGGCTTTTAATGATCTTATATTGTCATTTGTGGATTTAGGTAATTTTGTGAATTTTGTGGAATTTATTTGGATTTAAAATAATATTTTTAAGTTAAGACTTTTGCAATAATATTTAAATACATGCAAAGTTTATATAAAATATTTTATGGAATTTTTCTATAATTTTTCTATTTTTTTGAAGCAAAATGATTTATGGATTTATTTTAATTCACAAAAGATCGAAAAATCTGGTTTTGGTTCTTAGGCCAAAACCTAGTCGACCCAATCTTTCCATAGCCCAGCCCAGCCACCAGCTCGGCCTACCCGTTCGTTGCTTGGCCCAGCCTGCCTAAAACACTAGCCGTTGCCACCGACTTTGAACTGGACTCAAAACCACTTTGCCGCCACGTTCGCTGAGGAACCCGCCTCGTGCACCCCTTCTGAGGCCCTTTAAAGACTCACCAACCCCCACATCTGGATCCCTAAGTCGCGCCGCCCCTGTTGCCCTAAATGCCAAAGCCTAAGCCATTGATCTCCATCGTCGTCAAATCTCCGTCGAAGTCGAGCATATTGTTGAGTTCGTCGCCTCAAGCCCTTCCGAATCCGCACATTTTGGGTCAAGATCTGTCGAGGAAATGCCATTGGTCATGTCATCTTCCCCATGTCATTGAGTGCGTTGCCACCAGAACTCGCGCCTGAGCCTAAGCCGTTGAGCTGACATGGCAGCCTCCGCGTCTCACCACGTGGTGCCTTGTCAGCGTGCCAACTCAACGCTTGTTGGTCCCATGCATTAGCCACCGTAGATCATGTGCCTGGTCCACTGTGGATCCACTCCATTTCGTGTACTCGGTCCATGGATCGAGGGTCCACTTGTCAACCTCTTAACCTTTTTGTCCTTTTTATTTATTTTAATTCAGGAAAATTAATCGCTGACATCAGCGATGATGTCATTAATTGAGTTTGTTTAGAAATTTAATTCGATTAAAATTCAATAATTGCCATGACATCATAAATAGATTTTTCTATAGGAAAATAATTCATCAAATTCAGTATTTTCCTTTTTCTGTATTTTCTTTATTTTGAATCTTTCAAGAGTCTGTTCTTCTTCATACGAGCTCTGATCGTGGCAATTCAAATTTCTAAGAATATATAAATTCAAGAACTATTTAACGATGATTTTTTATTTTTGGAGCTTTATTGTTTTCTGGTTTTATATTTATTTTGTCTTTTTCTCTCGATTCACGTAGACGTTGAAGTGCTAAGAGTGTACGAGGGAAAAGAGTTGATTCAACCTCAAGGTCCAGACCAAAAACATGAGCTATTCCAAGGCATGCTGTGCTTTGATCATGTTGAATCCAGCTTTACAAATGCTATTTTGATTTAATATATTGCATGTTATTTAAAAAATATAATGTTTTCAAGTAATTTGGGATTAGTTATGCAACCCAATTGAAGTATACTTACCTTGTCATTTGTATGCCATGATTATTTGTCACTTTAGGATGGTTCACTATTAGTTAGTTGCTAATATAATACCAACATGCGTTGGTTAGAATGTGGTTAGTGTGCTTAGCTAGGCAACGGGTTATTGGTATCATTTTGAAATTTCAAATTCAATTAGAATATGTTTTGAAAGAAGGTGTGTCGCCGTAGCCACATATTCTGTCCAACAATAAGTCTATCATATTATTCTGCTCTGTGTGAGGGAGGGAATTGCGAGGTCAGGCTTATCAGGACGGTCTATGTTCAGATAGAGTTTTCAAAATATTTTGTTATGATCTTCTTAGCCACGCGTTGATGGGTATGTGATATTGCATGGAGGTATAAGCTCGATCATATCTTGTGGGTAAAGTGTATAACATTTGCAGAGTGTCAAACCTATTCGAATAGCCATATCCTCGGTATAGGATAATACTCGAGAATTTCAGTCAAGGGTTAGATTTATAAATAAAACTTGGAAAGGGAGGCTATGTGCCAATATAAATAATGAAATTGATTTAGGCTGTTTGCTAGTTTAATTTGAGAAATTTACTAGTATGCTATTTGTTTTATTGTCTTTCAATCTATTTATTGTATTCAATTGAAAATGCTACTTTATTGCAAAACAACCATATCAATAATTCTTTTGGAATAACCCTTGTATGTAGTTATAATAGACTCGCATTCTGTGCACAACTTGTTGAGTGCTTTATGTACTCACCCTTACTACAAAAATCCATCAGTTGAAAAGGAGTCTACACATGCGTTGGAGTAAGATTTCTACGAGGAGGTGAGTGTCTAGGAGTCGAACTTTGTCAGATGCCTGTGGCATGTTGATGGGTTCATCGACGTTGTTCATTCCGCTGCTATTTCATTTCTTAGTGTTGTGCCTTTGAGGCCTAATAAGTGTAAGGTTGACTATAAGGTCATTCAACAGTCTTTTATTCAATAAATTAGTCTTTTATTATATTTTTGCTGCGTATGATTGTGATATTATACCTATATTGCAACTGTGTGCACTAGCGTGATCTTAAACTAGTGTAGAATATATAGAGGGTTTGATTTGCATATCCAGGTCCAACAACATTGCTCCAATTGTTTGGCCAAGATGAGGATGCTGCAATGAAGGCGTCTGAAGAGAAGACGAGGGTGATTGTTGAGTCGACTTCCTCATTAATCACACAAGGTGACATGAGAAACATATTACAGGACCTTATGGATATGATTAGTTTGAGGACTAATATAGGGTCATCTGAGTTGAAGATGGAGCTGATGCCGAATGATGTGAAGTTAGAAGGGAGCAAGAATTACCTAAGTTGATCTCGAAGGGCTTAGATAATTATAAATATGAAGGGGTGGAGCACTACCTGCAGGAGATTTGTAAGACGAGGGTGATTGTTGAGTCGACTTCCTCATTAATCACACAAGGTGACATGAGAAACATATTACAGGACCTTATGGATATGATTAGTTTGAGGACTAATATAGGGTCATCTGAGTTGAAGATGGAGCTGATGCCGAATGATGTGAAGTTGGAAGGGAGCAAGAATTACCTGAGTTGATCTCGAAGGGCTTAGCTAATTATAAATATGAGGGGGTGGAGCACTACCTGCAGGAGATTTGTATTGAGCCTATAGACAAGACAAGCATGGACTAGAAGATGTGGAACACCACCAACTTTGTAATGGTGGCTTGGTTGCTGACTTTCATTTCTCCATCCATTACTTATATTGTGGAGGCGATGCAGAATGCAACAGAGATGTGGAAGACTCTGAGCAACATGTAATCTAGGGCAGGCGATGTGATGATGATGGTGGAGGTTCAGGGCAAGGTGGAGGCCCTAAAATAGGAGAAGATTGTCTAGGAGTATTCTAGTGAGTTACAACAGTTATAAGCATACTTGGATCACTATGATCCACTACAATTAACATGCACTGGTGATATTGAGGTTGACAGAGTGTGGCTACAACACAGAGGGGTCACACACTTCTTGAATAGGCTGAACCTATAATTTGAGAGTAAGAGATCTACCATGTTTCACTTGGTAATTCTACCTACTATGGAGGAGGCTATTTCAACAATGGTGTAGGAGGAAGTTCGACTACAAGTGTGGGGAGCAACAACCCAGTCATATCTGCCTATGCTATATCTGATGATAGGGAGTGCTACAACTGTGGGGTAAGAGTACACCTGAGTCATTCCTATCCTCTTCCACGGTATGGTGGAGGCCGAGGTTGAGATCGTGTTGGTTATGGTGATTGTGGAGACTGAGGAGGAGATCAGGGTTGTGGAGGTCAAGGTAGAGATCATGGAGGTCAAGGTCGGGGCAGGGGTGACCCTAGAGCCAATATAGCTAAGGTAGAATAAAGCATATTTGTTACTTTGACATGCGAGCAAACTATATAGTGAGAATAATGGTAGAAGGGCCAACCATTAGAATCTTCTCAAGATTCTATGACAGCATGTACCACCTTCTTTGGTAACATTGCAAACTACGTCTACATGGGTGAAGGTACTCAGGCACATGCACTTGCATCTACATACAAGCATCCTCATACTGATTGGATCATAGATTCAGCGGCATCTAAGCATGTCATAGGATCTTTTAGGGCATTTGCATCCTACAGTCCATATACACATTCTGAAATCATTTAGATAGCTGATGGGACCTCTCAGCTTATTCAGGGAGTATGATTTGTAGAATGCACACTATATGTTGCTTTATCTTCGGTCGTGCATGTCCTATCCTTTTCGGTTAATCTTCTTCCAGTTAGTTCTATCATAGACCAATTCAAATGCACTGTCTTATTTGATGAGGACTCTTGTTTATTCTAGGAGAAGAGAACTGAAAAGAGAATTGGGATTGGAATAAGGCATAATAGAATGTGGTATGTTGATCAAGTAGATACAACATTGTCTGTGGCTGTAAGAGGAGATGAGGAAGAAGTTCTGCTGCATCATCGTCGTTGGGACCTTCTTCATTTGAGTGTTTGAGTCAGATATACCCTGAGTTATTTAATAAAGTAGATAATAGTAAACTTATGTGTGATGCTTGTGAGTTTGAAAAGCATACACGATCTATTTATATTAGTATTGATCTTCAGAGTTGTGAACCTTTATATTAATACATTATGATGTTTGGGGTCCATGCTCAGTTACCTTTGTGAATGGTTTTAAGTGGTTTGTCATATTTATTAATTGCTATACTCGTATTACTTGGATCTATATGATGAAGCACAAGAGTGGGGTCCTTCGGTGTTCTTAGGACTTTCATCGGTTGGTAGCAAATTAGTTTGATGTGAAGGTTTGAATTCTTTGAACATACAATGGAAATGAGTTTTAACAAGTAGTTTGCAGCATATCTCTCTGCGAATGGGAAACTTCATCTAACCAATTGTCCAGGAATCCCACCTCATAATGGAGTGGCTGACAGGAAGAATAGACATTTGTTGGAGGTAGCACGTTCACTTATGTTTCAGATGAATGTGCTGAAGAAATTCTGGAGTAAGGTGGTAATGATGACTGTATATCTTATGAATCGAATAATGTCTTGAATACTTAGGATGAAGTCTCCCGCTAAACTTCTTTTGGGTCAATGAGAGTTCAAGATTCCCCCTAAGGTGTGTTGTTGTATGTGCTTTGTTTAGGATCATCGACCAACAGTTGGCAAATTGGATCTTCAGGCTGTGATGTGTGTCTTTATAAGATATTTATCTAATCAAAAGGGATGTAAGTGCTAGAACTCAACGAAAAGAAAATTGTTTATGAATATGCATGTAACTTTTTGGGAGTTTGAGCCATAATACACAAGTAGTAGTGACCTCGATCAGTTTTTAGAGGAATTATCTCCTATCACCAAGTGTGATAATTGTGAGGGGAGTACAAGGAGAATGGGAGTGACAACCAAGTTGAAGAAGTTTTTGTTGTGGGGAAAATTTCGTGTCCCTTTTCAAGTCCGGATAAAAAATATACAAGAGATATGATAGCACCAGAAGAATGGAAGGTGTATCAAAGAAGACACTTCCAGAGACAGGGGAGAATTTTCAGCACCTACGTTGTTAGATGAGCAAGTTCTACCACAGGAAGTAAATGAACCAGGGAGACGCGGGGAAACAACAGCTGACGTCAACACTTGAGCAACTTGAACAACTAGCTAGTCCAGTTGTTTCAGTCCTAGTCCCAAATCTCTCCTCAAGTCTCTCTCCATCAAGTTCCTTGCCTCCCCTTGGGGCAAGTGGTAATGTTCCTTCTGATTCCCCTAATTCCACTTATTTAGAGTTACATCTTGCACAACGTTGTGAAATTAGAGCTAATGCTGAAAATCATCCACTACAGTATGATTTTGAGCATGATATTGCAAATTTCATCTCATATTCCTGTATCTTTCCTGCATACAAAGCATTCATTGCATCACTCCAGACAGTGCATGTTCAAAAGGATTGGCAGGTTGCTAAGCAGGGTCCTAAATGGAAGGATGCTGTGAAAGAGGATCTTGGTACACTCAAAAGAACAAGACATGGGATCTTATTCCACTTCCAGTAGGAAAGAAAGCAGTGGGATACAAATGGGTCTTTACAGTGAAAAAACTCTAAGGTGGACAGATACAAGGTAAGGTTGGTTGCAAAAGGTTATAGTCAGACATATGGAATAGATTGTGATGAGAATTTTGCACTAGTAGCCAAGACGAGCATAGTGAGAACATTGATATCCTTTTATTTTTGGGTAGCCACTTCAGCAATTGGATGTGAAGAATGCATTTCTCTATGGAGATTTACAAGAGGAAGTATATATAGAGATACCTCTTGGCTTTGAAAATAAGAAGACCATCGGGAAGGTACGTAATCTTAAAAAATCTCTATATGGTTTGAAGTAGTCTATATGAGTGTGGCTTGATAGATTCAGACATGCAGTTTATGGCACAGGCTATTCCCAGTGCAATGGAGATCATACGATGTTTTACAAGCATAGAGGATCAAATATCACCATATTACCAGTCTATATTGATGATATTGTGATAACTAGAGATGATAGTGAGAAAATCAAGTGCCTGAAGGAGACTAGGAGAAGCATTTGAGGTAAAAGATCTTGGATCTCTTCGATACTTCCTTGGAATTGAGATCGCTCGATCTCCAAAAGGGATAGTTCTCTCTCAATAGAAGTATGTTATTAATCAGTTATCAGAAACAGGAATATTTGGGTGTCATCCTATTGCTACGTCATTTGACAGAAATCACAAACTCTGTGCAGAGTCAGGTGATCCAGTTGACAAGGAGGCTTATCAAAGACTGGTTGGGCGTCTCATCTATTTTTGTCATACTAGACCTGATATTTCAAATGCAGTGAGTGTGGTATGTCGATATGTATATGATCCTATGATATTTGAAGAGTAGCTTGTAACATCCCAATTTTTGGTTTTTTGAATTTATATTGCTATTTAAAATTTTTGTGAATTTTTGGAATTTACTTGGACTTTAAATAATACTTTTGAATTGAGCCTTTTCAAATGTTATTTAAATTTGTGCAAAGTTTATACAAACTTTTTTAAAAATATTTTATTTGAGTTCTAAATGTCTTAAAATATTTTTTAGAATTTTTATAGAATTTTTTTAAATATTTTTGCTATTTATTTTGTCTTTGTTTAATTTCTAGAATTTTTTAAATAGAAAGTCAAAAAATACATTAAATAGTTTTGGGCTGAAACCCATTAACTCCAAACCAGCCCGTAATTGCACAAACCCAAGCCGCCTAGACCCTAGCCAATGGATCGCGATCATGCGGATGAGATTCGTCCGCGTAGAGCTCACACATCAGCCATCCAATCTGCGCTGCGTGGATGCCCAGGATTGAGCCACGTCGTCCTTACCGTGTGCATGCTGAACTCCATCGCCCGAATTCCTACAACCATAGTCATGATTTGCACACCCGTCATGCCTCCCAAGGGGCTATTTAAGGCCTCGACCCCCGTGATGTGATCTTCTTTCCACGCCACACCTGCTACCCTACTCGCCGTCACCTAAGCTGCTATCATCCATCAGCAAGAGCTGGCCAATGTTCTTCAAGCGCCGCCACCGTCTTCTTTCGCACTATTTATTGTCAACGGTGAGTCTCAGCCACATTGGTTGCCCTCGTTGGCTTCGTCTTCTCAGGTACATCTAGATCCATGGGTTTTCCTCGTCTGATCTGTCGAGTTACGCCGTCCCTGTGGTCTTCCTCCTCCTCTCCAACGTCACGCCGCTGTGAGTCTCGTCGACTGTAACCTCACCAGTCTGATCTGATGAGACCCGTCAGATGTGCGTCGCGTGGCGAGCCAGCGTCACGTCGCGTGTTTGCGGATGTCAGCTGTGCGTCACTGTCTACGTCACTGCTCATGTCGACATCACTGCCGGTCAAGATTCCCGTGAGCCCCGTCCATCATGGACTGAGCTATTTCTGTGGACTCGATCTATGGATTGTGGGTCCCACCTGTTAGTCTAATATAGACTTTTAGATTTATTTTTATTCTCAATAATTAGTATTTCTGACATCAGCATGATGTCATAATTAGCTTTTGCTTTAGGAAAATAATTAGAACTCTTGAGCTAATAGTTGGCAGTTGGAGCCAGTCAGGTAGTTGGAATCTTCACTAGTTGTATCATTAATTTCAATTATTGTAACTACTTTTGGTCAAATGATGCTTTGTGAAATTACTGGTGGTATTTAAAGTTAATCATTTCTTTATGCTAAATGAGCCATATTAATCCTTCAATTGTTTAGCCTTGCATATAGTTATCGTCCATATGCAAGGTGGAAATGAAGAAGAATGAGTTTCGTGAGCTTAAGCAAGAAGGGATGTCAATAAGTGAAAACCTCAATAAGTTTACTCAACTTTCTCACTATGCTCCAGAAGATATTGCTACAGATGATGCACGTTAGAAGTTCAAGCATGGGCACAACTCTAGTTTAAAGGTTAAGTCATTGACAATGACTATGCAGATTTTTAAGACCTAGTGGGCAAGGATATACTCATTGAGGAATCTTGCCGTGAGCTAAATGAATCCCGCAAGAGGAAGTTGATGCAGCAAGGAGCTCATAAAAACCATTAGTAGAGAGCTAGAGCTAATGCATAACAACCAACTCACTTTTCTCCCCTTATTGCATTCAGGACACCCTCACCAGCACCTCGCCCAGCTGCTTCAAGATATCACAACTTCAACACCAACAACAGCCCTCGCCAAAGGACCAGCAATCCAGTTGCAGGAGTCACTTGTTTCAACTGCCATGAGATAGGTCACTATGCCAACAATTGCCCAAAAAGCAATCCCTGATGCCAGTCCGTTTCAATTTGGGAACAATGCCAGCCAAGACCCTAGCGCCAAGAGAAGGATGTGGAATACCCCAGACTCCCAATCCAGCTACCAGGACTCCACAACATTTTGGAAGAGGCCGTGTGAATCATGTCATCACTGAGGATGTCTAGTCAACACTGGACATCATACTAGTGTCAAAAGTGTAGTTTTGGAATATGTGTCAGTTGCCAGAGATTTCCCATATGTGTTTCCAAATGAGTTCCCTAGGATGGCACTATACAGGGATATAGAATTTCTGATCAACCTAGTTCTTGGGACCCTACCTATATCCAAGATACCCTATAGAATGCCTGCTAATGAGTTAACTGAAGTAAATCAAGATTTTGTTCGACCAAGTTCTTCGCCATGGGGAGCCACAATTCTCCTTGTTGGAAAGAAAGACGGTACTCAGAGGATGTGTGTAGATTATCACTCACTCAATGAAGTGACCATCAAGAACAAGTACCACACTCAATGAAGTGACCATCAAGAACAAGTACCATTTTCCAAGGATTGATGATTTGTTTGATCAGCTTCAGGGCGTCGGAGTATTCTTGAAGATAGACTTAAGGTCAAATTATCACCAGCTGAAGATTCATCGAGAAGATATTCCCAATACAACCTTTGTGACTCGGTATGAATAGTGTGAGTTTACTATGATATCTTTTGGTTTGACCAATGCCCCTGCATACTTCATGAGCCTGATGAATAAAGTATTCATGGAATATATGGATAACTTTGTCGATGTCTTCATTGATGACATTCTGGTCTACTCCAAAAGCGAGGAGGAACATGAGAATCACTCACACCTAGTTCTGACAAAGCTAAGAGAAAACCAACTCTATGCTAAGTTCAGCAAATATGAGTTCTGGATGAAAGAAATCACTTTCCTAAGACATGTCATATCTACAAAAGGAGTCACAGTCGACCCTAGCAAGGTTAAGGATGTGCTCAACTGGGACTCACCCAAAACAGTACCCCAGGTAAGAATTTTCTTAGAATGACAAGATACTATCGCCGTTTCATAGAAAGATTCTTTAGAAAAGCCAGCCATCTCACCTTGCTGTTGAAAAAGAAGAACTTGTTTGGATAGCAAAGTATGAACAGAGTTTTCAAGAATTGAATAAGCGTCTAACCATCGCACCAATGTTTATCTTGCCAGATATGATAAAGAATTTGTAGATCTTCTGTGAAGCATCTCGACAAGGACTTGATTGTGTTTTTAATGCAAGACAAGAAGGTTGTAGCATATGCTTCACGACAACTAAGGCCACATAAAGTCAACTATCCAATCCATGACTTAGAATTGACAGTTGTAGTGCATGCTTTGAAGATTTGATGCCATTACCTCATCAGTAATCGTTATGAGGTTTACATCGACCACAAGAGTCTAAAGTACATATTTACTCAAACTGATCTCAATATGAGACAAAGAGGATGGCTAGAGTTGATCAATGATTATGACATTAGAATTCATTATCATCCTAGCAAGGCCAATGTTGTAGCTGATGATTTAAGTAGGAAGAGCTATTGCAATACTCTGATGATTAAAAAAAGTAAGCCAAAGTTGCATGAAGAATTCCAAAAGCTTAATCTAGAATTAGTTGAAGAACGATACCTAGCCACATTGGAAGTACACCCTACATTAGAGGATTAGATCCGAGAAGCACAAGTTGAGGATGCAGATATCATGGAAATCAAGCGAAATATGAAGAACTGTAAAGCCCCAAATTTATATGAGGATGAACAAGATACTGTTTAGTACGAGAAGCATATATGTGTATCAGACCAGAAAAAGATCAAAGAGTTGCTACTCAAAGAAGCGCATGAGACTTTGTACTCAATTTACCATGGAAGCACCAAGATGTACCAAGACCTCAAGGAAAGGTATTGGTGGCCTACAATGAAGCGTGAGATCACAAAGTATGTTTGCCAAAAGGTCAAAGTAGAGCATCAGAGACCAGCAAAATTATTGCAACCATTGAGGATTCCAAAATGGAAGTGGGAAGAAGTTGGTATGGAATTCATTACTAGACTTTCCAAGACCCAAGGAGGTTGTGATTCGATCTGGATAATAGTGGATAGATTGACTAAGGTAGGTCACTTCATTTCAGTCAAGATTACCTACATAGGAGATAAATTGGTAGAATTGTACATGTCAAGAATTGTCAAACTTAATAATGGAGTACCCAAGAAGATAGTGTAAGATAGAGGAACCCAGTTTACCTCTTGCTTTTGGCAGAGTTTGCATGGAGCCATGGGCACCCATTTCAAATTCAGTATTGCCTATCATCCTCAAATTGATAGATAGACTGAACATATGAATCAAATCTTTGAGGATATGCTAAGAGCATATGCCTTAACCTATGGTGCCAAGTGGGATAAGTGTTTGCCCTATGCTAAATTCTCCTACAATAATAGTTATCAAGCAAGTTTACAAATGCCTCCATTTGAAGCCTTATATGGTAGAAAGTGTAGGACCCCTCTCAACTGGAAGGAGACTAGAGAAAGACAATTATTTGGCCCCGCCATATTGCAAGAAGTCGAAGAGCAAGTTCAGTTAATTTGAGACAGTTTGAAGATAGCTTAAGTAGATAAAGGAGTTATGTAGATAATCATCGTCGAGATTTGAGTTTCGAGCCCAATAATTATGTTTATCTTAGAGTCACCCCTCTCAAAGGAGTTAAGACATTCCAAGTAAAAGGAAATCTTATCCCTAGATATGTTGAACCATTCAGAATCTTGGTACGTAGAGGAGAGATTGCTTACAGGCTAAAGTTGCCCCGGTCTTTCGCCAGAATTCATTATGTGTTCCACGTGCCGCAACTCAAGAAGTGTTTGCGAGTGCCAGAGGAGCAAATGCCATTGGAAGTCATTGATTTGCAAACAGATCTCACCTACAAAGAGCAGCTTTTCAAAGTTCTAGAAGTGACATCGTATCACAAGAAGCGAGACCATCTGCTTTTGCAGATTGCAGTGGAGCAACCATTCAGAAAAAGAAGCAACTTGGGAGCGTGAAGATGATCGTAAGAGCCGAGTTAGCTCACATATTCCCTAGCCAACCTAAATATCGGGGTCAAGATTCCCTTTAAGGGGAGGGGTAGGTTTGTAACATCCAAAGTTTTAGCTTTTATTCAATTTATATTTCTATTTATGATTTTTTTAATTTTTGGAAATCTTGGAATTTGCTAGAATTTATTTAGATTTTAAATAACACTTTTGAATTGAGCCTTTTCAAATGTTATTTAAATTTGTGCAAAGTTTACACAAACATTTATCAAAAATATTTTATTGGAGTTCTAAATGTCTTAAAATATTTTTCAAAATTTTTATAGAATTTTTTCTACTATTTTTGCTATTTATTTTGGCTTTGTTGAGTTTCTAAAAAAATAAATATAAAGTCAGAAAATACTTTAAATAGTTTTGGGCCGAAACCCATTAAGTCAGCCCAATTTCTGATCCAACCAGGCCCATAACCCGCAAACCCTAGCCACCTAGACCCTAGCTGTTGGATCGCGATCGTGCGGCTAAGATTCGTCTGGATAGAGCTCGCGTGTCAACAGTCCGATCTGCACCACGTGGATGCCCAGGATTGAGCCACATCGCCCTTACCGTGTGTGTTCCAGACTCTTCCGCCGTTGACTGAAATCCCACAAGCACCGCTGTGATTTCCGCACCCATCATGCCTCCCAAGGGCCTATTAGAGGCCCCGACCCCTGTGCTATGTTCTTTTCACGTCGCACATGCTGCCCTCCTTATCGTCGCCCATCCACAAGAGCTCACCAAAGTTCTTCAAGCCATGTCGTCGTCTTCTTTCGCACCATTCATCATCAACGGTGAGTCTCAGCAGCGTGGGTCGCTCTCGTTGGCTTCATCTTCTCAGGCGCGTCCAGATCCGAGGGTTTTCCTTACTGGATCTACCGGGTTACGCTATCCCCGTGGTGTTCTTTCTCCTCTTTGGCGTTGCGCCACCGTGAGTCTCGCCGGCCGTGACCTCAGCTGTTCGATCTGATGAAGACAGTGCATCATTGCCTACGTCACTGCTCGTGTCAGCGTCACTGCCGGTCAAGATTTCGGTGAGCCCAGTCCATCGTGGATCGAGTTGTTTCTGTGGATTAGGTATATGGACTGTGGGTCCCACCTGTCAGTCTAATATAGATTTTTAGATTTATTTTTATTCTCGGTAATTAGTATTGCTGATGTCAGCATGACGTCATAGTTAGCTTTTGCTTTAGGAAAATAATTTAGCCAAAATAAATTAGAGCAGTGACATCAGCATGACGTCATTAAGCCAATTTCTAGTAGAAAAATAATTCGTTAAATTTAGGGTTTTCTATTATCTGTCTTTTTCTTTTATTTCAAACTTTCGTGAGCCCGTCCTAGAGCACTAGGACGTGCACCCAGACGATTGCCTGTTGGGCAAATGGATGAGCTTATCTCACTGTTACTTATTTTGTTTCTGCTACTCCTTTATTGAACTTAAGGCCATATTGCCGTTTATTTGTAATTGTTGGCCATAAGGTTAGTTCTTGTTGCTTAATTGTTATTATTTGGATTCATGATATGGATGTGTTATCATAGTTGTTACCGCTGTGTGCACTAGCATGATCCTGGACTAGTGCGGTATACACAGATGGTTTGGATTTGCAAATCCGTGTCCCAACATAGCCCTAGGAAAGGGGTTTGGTTCAGGAAGAATCAACACTTGAATGTGGAAGGATATTGTGATACTGATTAGGTCAGTAGTATAGATGATATGAGGTCTACATCTGGATACTGCATCTTTGTGGGTGGTACCTCATGTCATGGAGGAATAAGAAGAAAGAAGTTATGGCTCGATCTACTGCATAGGCATAATATAGAACAATGGTGTTAAACTTGAGTGAGATGATTTGGATGAAGAGTCTACTGTCTGAACTTTGAGTGTTGATGAGTGATCCCTTGGTATTGCATTGTGACAATAAATCTGCGATTAACATTGCTAATAATCCTGTAAAGCATGATTGTACCAAGTATGTTGAAATTGATAGGTTCTTTATCAGGGAGAAGCTGGATTACAGAATATTGAAGCTGAAGCATAACAATTCTTGTGAACAATTGACTAATTGCTTCACTAAAGGGTTAGATTCTAGCGATGGTGCTATAATATGTAATAAGATGGGCATGATTGATATTTTTAGTCCATATTGAGTGGGAGTGTTGGGATAGAGTACAGATTGATTTGAATCTGTTAATTAGAGATAAATTAGGAGGTTAAAGATAGATTTTGATTTTGTTACAGTTGTAATCCTCGCTATAAATAAGAGCTCTTTTACGGTACACAATATTGAATATTAGCCATTAATTCTATATGATCTAACGGATCAGATTAGTTAGGATTTAGTTATACTTCCTGTGGTAGTATTGGTAGTAGAAATTGTATAAGGGGTAGTAGTGTAATTTTATCCCCTACCGCCGGTCAGCTCGTGGCAGCACTGCAACACCATGCGTCGCGCACCGTGTTGCCTCACGTCACGCACGCCCAGGCCTCACTGGCCACACCGCACGCTACCTCCTAGCTAGGCTACTGCCCTCTGCGTGCCTCACCGTTCACGCCGCACGGAGCTCTCCCTTCTCTTCCTCACTACCAGGCCATGGTGCCTTGCTCCCGTTGCGCACGCCACTGGCCGCTATACCTTGGCCTCATCAACCTCAGTCCCGCTACGCCTCGCACCGTGCATTGGCGTTGCCTCGGCCGTCGCCTCCTGCGTGCCAGGCCATGGCCTCGCCACGTGCTGCAGGCACCGCGCGCCATTGCCGCGTGCCGCGTCTAGCCTCGCCGTGCCGACCTGCCACGCCAAGCCGCGCCTCGGCCAGGTTGTTGCCATCCCCGACCGCCCTACTATTGGCTTCCTCCCTCCCTTCTTGTCTCTCCATCCACTCGAAATCACTCAAACGGCCATGCATGTGGAGTTTGATTGCAAAAATGTGTTGCGTGCATGCTTGCACACGCGTTGATATAACATGCATTGTTTGGCTTCTGAATTTTGGAGCTGATTTGAAGAAGAGAAGATGTGGGAGGCTCTAAGGAGTTTTTTTGTTCTTGCTTTACGATTGCCGTTGGTGCTGTTGCCTAGAGGAAGAAGAAGAAGGAAGGGGCAAGAGGCAATGAACCAGGTGTTCATGACGTACGAGGAGCTGAGCGCCGACACACCCGGCCAACTCAAGCGGCTCACTAATTTCATCGGCCACCCTTTCACCGCTAAGGAGCAGGCGGCTAGCGCGGACGAGGCCAAAGTCCATAATACCCCTAAGAAATGCACAGTTATATCTGATTTCTATTACCGCTATTTATTACTCATATTATCCACCGTAAAATTTCTCGTAAATAAAGGATGTGAGATCAAACATGATACACACAATTTCTTCTAATTCTACGACTAAGAATCTTTTGCTAGTGCTTTCTATATACATGTCCGATGTGGTAGCGCCTTCGCTGCTTTTCGTCCGTCAAAGCTTTGCATCATCTCATCTTAATTTTGTTTCGAGCTTGATGTTCTTGTTTGAGGAATGCCAGGTAACTACGCATTGAAATAACCAGAATCTGGTTGACTTCAGGTATGATACGTTCATGCTATTTCATCCTTGTCACGGAATGGTTTGCCACGGTGATCAGTGCTGTCCTCTGGTTGTTTTGATTCAGACTGCTGCAGAATCTAGTGCTGTGGATTTACCTAATTTTCCCTGCCTCTCTTTAGCTGCATTTTAGTCTTCGGGGACGTGGCTAGCTTAATAGAAATGCCAAGAAATAAGCATCCTTGGCTTATGCTGCCTTGAGTTGACTCGCAACTCACAAGCAATCGCTGTAAGCGGTTGGTGCCACAGCTCCACGCGTATTATCTGTTGATTTTCTTTAGGTCCTATTTAGATGAGCGGTAATTTATTGAGAGGTTTTGGGATGATCTTAAAACATTCTAACGAAATACCCCTAATCCAAACACCCCCTAGCAAACACATTATACTGACGTTCATGTCATTTGGCTCTGCTCCGCGCAGGAGGAAGGGCGATTTCTTCTATCTCTTGAAGATGTCACGCAGCCGGCTGCTTGCTTCCTCCGCCTGATCAATCAACCTAGCTAATCCGTTCGCCTTGAGAAAACTCCCAACCACAGGTACCTTCTTTTCTTTGAATGATTTCAAAGGATTTCATGAGTATTTGCACCACAAAAGTAGGATCTGCACTTGATATGCATATGCTCTGCTTCCCTGCTACCAAAAATCAAATCCACCCAGTCAAAGATTTGCACTTTCATCTGTAGGGCTTGGAAGAACGAGAAGCTGCGATACTAAGGGGTGCAATGGAGGCTGCTTTAGCATCCGGAGTGTTGAAGGTTGCAGGCGACAAGGTAGCTCAGCTGATAACCGGCGAGTTTGCCTCCATCATCGGTGTGACAAAAGATCTCTCTGAGCTCCAAGATTTATTCACAGAGATTACAAGGTGGCTCTCAGCGGTTGGGGACAGAGCGATAGAGATCGACCAATCGGTTCCTTGGGTCAAAGAATTGAAAAATGTTGCTTATGATATTGATGATTTACTATATGAAGCCCACCTGGAAGCTGAGAAACACAAGGCAGGCATCGATGGTGACAAGCATGTTACGGCCAACAGCTTCTGTGCAAAACCCAAATCCGTTATGTTCCGTTCCAAGATGGCCCATAAGATCAAGACAATCAAGGAGAGATTTGCTGCAATTGTGAAGCAAAGATCTGACTTCAATGCTATAGTGAATAATTTACCAGTGGATCGTCCAGATCGGCGTAAGAACAGCACAATTGGGGAGATGTCGATATTGGGCAATGTTGGCGAGTCAACTATACGTGTAAGAGATAAGGAGAAGGATGGGATCATATGTAAGCTAGTAGAAACTAATGAACGAGAGAAAATCTTGACAGTTTCTATCGTCGGGCTAGGTGGCTCCGGCAAAACTACTTTGGCCAAACACATCTGTGATGATAAAAGGATAAAGGAGCATTTTCAAGATGCAATATATTGGGTCCATGTGTCTCAGGAGTTTGATGTGCCGAAGCTTATCGGAAAGCTATTTGAAACAATTGCTAAGAAGAAGTCGGATCTTGAAGCCCAACCACACATGGTCCAGGAAATTTCAGACAAGCTGAGCCGTAAGAAGTTTCTGCTTGTCTTGGATGACGCTTGGCATGAGGACCGACTAGACTGGGAACAATTTATGAGGTTTCGGAACAGTGGTGCACCAGGAAGCAGGATTTTGCTCACGACACGTAATAAAAGAGTTTCGGAAGCAGTGGAATCTACAAATCCATTTGATTTGGAGCTCTTACAGCCTGATGACAGCTGGAAGTTTTTCCAGCGGTGTTCTGGATGGGCAGAAGAAGCTATGGAGTCCGAGTTCATTGAAGTTGGAGAAGCTATAGTAAGCAAATGCGGCGGGGTGCCACTAGCAATTAAAACTCTTGCAGGTGTCCTCTATCATAAGAGAGAAATAAACGCATGGCTGGCTATTAGAGACAGCAATTTACTGAGTGTCCAGGACATCCAAGACAGAGTAATGGGATCCCTGAGGTTGAGCTATTTTCATCTGCGAGATGATCTTAAGCAGTGCTTTGTGCTTTGCTCTATATTTCCAAAAGGCTACATCATTCATAAAGTAGAATTGATTGACCACTGGATTGCTCATGATATGATCACTCCCACAGATGGTGTTGATTACGACTATTGTTTTAACTCTCTTGTTCAAATGTCTTTTCTACAAGAGGTGCAAGAAGCAGCTGATGATGGGGGTGTGACATGCAGGATGCATGATTTGGTTCACGATCTTTCTCGGTCCATCTTGGATGATGAAATTTCAGATGCTGTGCCAGATAAGACAATCAAATCTACAAAGAGCTGTAGATACTTTTCTTTAATCAAACAGACAAGAAATGTTCCGCCCAAACATTTTTTTGAAAAAGGGCGTGCTATGTATGTTGACGATGGTGATTTCATATTTGGCAAGGCATTGAAGAACGCAAAACACTTGCGCAACATCACTGTGTATAATGTCCATGCAGGGCCAGTGCTCGCTGCTGTGCTGCAGATAAAATATCTGAGGTATCTTGCCCTTCCAGGACTGAAATGTGAAACACTTCCTGAAGCTATTTTGGATATTTGGAGCCTGCAGGCTCTGCATTTACCACATAGTCGGAGTCTTCGTGAGTTACCTAAATCCATTGGTAAGCTGCAGAAATTGAGAACGCTAATCTTGTTTGGCTGTTGGGAGCTAAAGAGTTTACCAGATTCTATTGGTGATTGTCACATGATTTCAAGTGTAGACCTTTCCAGTTGCGGTGAGCTTACAGCGTTGCCAAACTCTATCGGCGGAAACAAAAACCTAAGAGTGCTGAGACTAGGTGGTACCGGAATTGAGAGGCTGCCATCAAGTATTACAACACTGGGAAATCTGGAAAGTTTGGACCTTCAAAATTGTTTCAGGCTTATTGAGTTGCCAAAAGGCTTGACAGACTTAAAGAAGCTCAAAGTTTTGAACCTAGAAGGATGCGACAAACTATGTGGCATGCCGGTAGGGATTGAACAGCTCAGTCGGCTACAGAAGTTGGGACTGTTTGCTGTGAGAGAGGGTGAAAATTTTGCAAAGATTTCGGAGCTTGGAAATGCAGGTGGGATAGGTGGGAGTCTAACTATCAGTAATATTATGTTTGTGAAGGATCCAGATGATGCAGAAAAGGCATGCCTGAAACAAAAGTGTAATCTACAAGGCTTGACTCTAAAGTGGCGCAATGAGATTTGGGATTTGACAGTCGAGAATCAAAGTAACGATGTGATCGAAGTTGAAAAGGAGCTGGCTGTACTGGATGCTCTGGAACCACCATCGGGGGTTGAATTCACCTCTCTACGGATTAATGGGTATCCAGGTGGGCAATGCGCACAATGGATGTTGAAGCAAGTTGGTGTCGGTGAAGATCATCCTCGTTTCCAATGTTTGACCAATGTGAGGCTAGAAAACTTTCCAAACCTGAAGCATCTAGAGGGGCTTGCGGAGTTGCCTTCCTTGCGGCAGCTTGTCTTGAGGAAAATGCCTGCTCTTGAAAGCATAAGCGGAGGTCCATTTCCTTCGCTGGTGGATTTAGAGATGTATGAAATGCCCAGTTTGGAAGAGGTGTGGATGGTGGCTGATCAAGGGGAGGAGGCTCGTTCGGGACGGCAGGTTCAAGTGCGAATTGGTAGTCGCCTGTCAGGATTAATTATAGAGTCATGTCCTAAATTGGAAGTGAAGCCGGACTTGCCGTTGTCGCTGGAGCGCTTGTGTTTGCATGACAGCAATGAGCAGCTGCTGATATCGCCATTTCGCCAAGACCAAGGGCCCTCCAGTGATGCAAAGGGATTACCACCGTCTTTTAGCCACCTCAAGAGCCTTCATCTGTGTCGGATGACAGCATCGTCGTCCGGATCTGGATTCGCTGGATGTCGGTGGAAGCTGCTGCAGCACTTGACTGCGCTCGAGTACTTGAGTGTCGAATGCGATGGCCTGACGGAGCTACCAGAGAGCATGCGGAGCCTCACATCCCTCCGATCCCTCCAAATCTCCTCCTGCTCCACTCTCCGCGTGCTGCCCGAGTGGCTGGGGGACCTTCGCTCTCTGCAAGAGGTGACTATAAGAAAATGCGATGCTCTTCTTCGGCTCCCAGAATGCCTTGGGGAGCTCTCCGCCCTCAGGGATCTGGAGATACATTGGTGCGGTGGCCTAAGCAGCCTCCCCGAGTCGTTGGGGCATCTCGCCTCCCTCCACCAGCTCGACATAGCTGGGTGCGATGCACTTGGCCGCCTGCCCGAAAGCGTGGGGGAGCTCACTCTACGTATCCTACGTATCTCAGACTCGCCCTGCGTGAGCAGCCTCCCCGAGTTGTTGGGGCACCTCACCTCCCTCGAGAAGCTATACATAGGAGGAGGAGGCTGTGATGCACTTCACCAGCTGCCCGAATGCCTGGGGGAGGTCCGCTCTCTACGTGCATTAGTGGTCCGAGATTTCCTGGCCTGACTCGCCTGCCCCGATCCATGTGCCGCCTTACCCGCCTTGAGGAGCTTCGGATCGAACTTTGCCCGAGCCTCACATCCTTGCCGGAGGGGATACAGGGCCTCACCGCTCTACATAAATTAGTCATCATTAGATGCCCTCGTCTGGAGAGGCGTTGCAAGAGAGTGAAGGGCAAGGACTGGCACCTCATCTCCCACATCCCTCATGTATGGATCGATTGATCGACCGCCACCGGTGCCGGTGAGTCGTCCGTTGTTGCATCTCTTTTCTGAGCTGTTTATAGAATCACTTGAATCTATTTCCTAATCCATCTTTATTGTTTGCAAAAATTAATTCCAGGTCCATGGCTACTAGCTCCAAGCTCAGGTTGCTCAATCTGCACATGGACATACGCATGCAGTCTCTGTTGTTTCTTCTTCTTCTGAAATACTTGCAACCATGGAAGAGTAATTACTGCTTACAATGCTGGAGGGTACTATATATTCGTCAGAGGCACCTGCATGTCCAGCATTCGTACATGTTGCCGTTTTCATCGTTGTTAAACATGGCAAGCAGCAGCGTCAACCGGTGGAGAAACGTAATTATCTAAATCTCCTTTGTTTGGTTTTCGGAGAAAGGCCATTTAGGTTCCTTTTGATGTTTGTCTCCTAATAGTGCAGCTATCACTTATTCATAGGTGGGTCCGCCTTGTCGGAAGGGTTAACACATGACGGAGTTGCAATTCCTTGAGCAGTTGGTCTCCTAATGGTTCTTTCTCCTCTAATCAAATCTAATCACAGCGTTTGCTGTTTCAAAAAAAAAGATGGAAGATATCTTCAAAGGTAATTTCATAATTTACTTTTGAACTTTCTTTCAAACTTCGTTATGTATTGAGTAGACTATAACTTGCACCCTTCTTGGAGAAGTTTTACCAGAAAGAGTACGTCATTAAATACTGGTACACTTTGTTCTTGGCAACTTTTAGCTAAACAGTGCAGTATAATTTCGAAAAACTTCTGTGGTAACATTTTCACTAATTTATGATGCATTGGACAGGTAGGTCATCACTTTTTTTTTTGCTTCTACTTCCTTTTGCAACTCAAATTTGAGGTTCCTGGATGATATGTTAATCAGCAATAGATGCATACTGAGTACTAGAGATGAATTAGGTTGAGTCATATACCTTTGTCATGTATGACTGCACCTTGTTTAACAAGCATGCCTCTCTTACCACTGTAGATGAGTCGGAGAGATTGACACTGAAGCCTGGTAGTAGTGAAATTGCCAGACACTTGGTGCATTAACTTCCATGGATTACATTTGCAGTTTTGCAGATGCTGATGAATAGACTGTCAAGATTGCACATTTGGAAGATGGAATCGTACGAACATCTAAGGTAATTGCAATAATACAGGTTAAACTGTTCTTACAAAATTTTGTTAAACAACATGTAGACGCCATGTTTTGCTTTCAGTTTAGCAAGTGATTGGGTTATAGTTTGCAAAATGCCTACATTTTTCGCATGTACCCACACATGTCTGTATCTGATGTAAAAACAACAACTGAGCTTTTACCCGTGTTTGATTATCGCCTGTACACTTTTCCGTGCATTTTCCTTGTCTGGGCATAACTGCGTATTCCCCTCTCTTCTCCAGAACTATGATAGTAGACATATTAGCAGCGAGAGTCATAATTTACTATGTACCCTTTGATTGTCCAGGATGCATTTTAGCAAACCCAACCCATATATTCAGGGCTAACTGCAAAGCAGCGTGTTTCCTGTATGATGTGACTCGTGCAAAAAGATGATCCTAAACCTAAGGTCACTGCAAAAATGCTGGGCAAATTTCCATTCTAAGAGTTTTGCTAGAGCATCCTTCACAGGATGAAATTGCTTAATTACGTACTTGCTGCTGAAGCAATTATCAATAGATGAACGTTCCCATCTGGGCAGAACATCCAAATTTAACATAGAGAATGGTATGCTTTGACTCTACTTAATAATAATAAAAAAGTTAGGCAGTTATTTTGCTTAGAAAAAGAATCGATAGCGATTCAAACTTGCTATAATCCCTGGAAGCACCTTAAGTTGTTACGATCTGTACGTTAGTTTACTCCAGTAATTGCAACACCACTAGAGATGTCGAATAGACGAGAACGCTATAATTCATAAATATATATGATTATGTGTTTCTAAGTACATATATATGTTTGCAGGATCAGTGCACTTGGATTAGTCTGACAATCAACATGAAAAGATCTGCATGGGATGGGAAAAAAATATAGTAGATGAAGAAGAGCTTCAGGCTTGATGCTGAACACAAATTCGATTTCACTGCTTCGATGTTACCACTTACCAGTCTGTATTTGTGAAGAGAAGCCAGGGGGTTGATATATATATCAAGTGAGCAATTCAAAGCTTGATGCATCCTAAAGCTCTGGAAATGTGTTATTGCTTTTGTCCTTATTTACTGAAGCATTCTGTAGAAAATTTCCTTCACTAACTGATACTACGAAAGAATGTGCTGTAGAATTTAGAAACAACAACCAAGACCTGTTACGATTCCTGGACCATTTGATTGTATGACGTACACATCTGTGTTTTCAGAAATCAAGGACAAACAATGTTGCATTCTACCTCATTCAACATTAGGTCTTGCAGTTTATAATGCTATACGCTTAGTGATGGCTCCAGTACTTGATAAACTTGTTTGTGCATTTCCAGATGATACTGATGCCATTGTGTACAAATTATTACATTCGAAGCTACTGCGTTGAGATTTTTCTTCTGGCTATAGATGAGACTCTTATTGATTGCTGATCGTAATGTCATATCTGCACACGCTTATTTGGAAGGAAGACTCGTGGATTTGGCCATAGCATAAAATCTTTTCAGACCTAAAGTTTTCTTATGTCTTGGTTGTACTTAAGGAAAGCTCATACTTAGATCTTTGTAACCGTATTCGTAACCGTTATGAGATAAGATATTTGTAACCGTATTCGATTGGACTCTATCTCTATGTGTGAGCGAATCCAAACTCATCTCTTGTTGTTTTCTTTATATATTAGGCATCCCCTTATACAAGAGATCAATATAATAAAACGGGAGAATATAATTTCCTCCTTACATTGTGTGTGCTCCCGTTCTTATTCTTGTGTTTGCATGACAGCAATGAGCAGCTGCTGATATCGCCATTTCGCCAAGACCAAGGGCCCTCCAGTGATGCAAAGGGATTACCACCGTCTTTTAGCCACCTCAAGAGCCTTCATCTGTGTCGGATGACAGCATCGTCGTCCGGATCTGGATTCGCTGGATGTCGGTGGAAGCTGCTGCAGCACTTGACTGCGCTCGAGTACTTGAGTGTCGAATGCGATGGCCTGACGGAGCTACCAGAGAGCATGCGGAGCCTCACATCCCTCCGATCCCTCCAAATCTCCTCCTGCTCCACTCTCCGCGTGCTGCCCGAGTGGCTGGGGGACCTTCGCTCTCTGCAAGAGGTGACTATAAGAAAATGCGATGCTCTTCTTCGGCTCCCAGAATGCCTTGGGGAGCTCTCCGCCCTCAGGGATCTGGAGATACATTGGTGCGGTGGCCTAAGCAGCCTCCCCGAGTCGTTGGGGCATCTCGCCTCCCTCCACCAGCTCGACATAGCTGGGTGCGATGCACTTGGCCGCCTGCCCGAAAGCGTGGGGGAGCTCAGCTCTCTACGTATCCTACGTATCTCAGACTCGCCCTGCGTGAGCAGCCTCCCCGAGTTGTTGGGGCACCTCACCTCCCTCGAGAAGCTATACATAGGAGGAGGAGGCTGTGATGCACTTCACCAGCTGCCCGAATGCCTGGGGGAGGTCCGCTCTCTACGTGCATTAGTGGTCCGAGATTTCCCGGGCCTGACTCGCCTGCCCCGATCCATGTGCCGCCTTACCCGCCTTGAGGAGCTTCGGATCGAACTTTGCCCGAGCCTCACATCCTTGCCGGAGGGGATACAGGGCCTCACCGCTCTACATAAATTAGTCATCATTAGATGCCCTCGTCTGGAGAGGCGTTGCAAGAGAGTGAAGGGCAAGGACTGGCACCTCATCTCCCACATCCCTCATGTATGGATCGATTGATCGACCGCCACCGGTGCCGGTGAGTCGTCCGTTGTTGCATCTCTTTTCTGAGCTGTTTATAGAATCACTTGAATCTATTTCCTAATCCATCTTTATTGTTTGCAAAAATTAATTCCAGGTCCATGGCTACTAGCTCCAAGCTCAGGTTGCTCAATCTGCACATGGACATACGCATGCAGTCTCTGTTGTTTCTTCTTCTTCTGAAATACTTGCAACCATGGAAGAGTAATTACTGCTTACAATGCTGGAGGGTACTATATATTCGTCAGAGGCACCTGCATGTCCAGCATTCGTACATGTTGCCGTTTTCATCGTTGTTAAACATGGCAAGCAGCAGCGTCAACCGGTGGAGAAACGTAATTATCTAAATCTCCTTTGTTTGGTTTTCGGAGAAAGGCCATTTAGGTTCCTTTTGATGTTTGTCTCCTAATAGTGCAGCTATCACTTATTCATAGGTGGGTCCGCCTTGTCGGAAGGGTTAACACATGACGGAGTTGCAATTCCTTGAGCAGTTGGTCTCCTAATGGTTCTTTCTCCTCTAATCAAATCTAATCACAGCGTTTGCTGTTTCAAAAAAAAAGATGGAAGATATCTTCAAAGGTAATTTCATAATTTACTTTTGAACTTTCTTTCAAACTTCGTTATGTATTGAGTAGACTATAACTTGCACCCTTCTTGGAGAAGTTTTACCAGAAAGAGTACGTCATTAAATACTGGTACACTTTGTTCTTGGCAACTTTTAGCTAAACAGTGCAGTATAATTTCGAAAAACTTCTGTGGTAACATTTTTCACTAATTTATGATGCATTGGACAGGTAGGTCATCACTTTTTTTTTTGCTTCTACTTCCTTTTGCAACTCAAATTTGAGGTTCCTGGATGATATGTTAATCAGCAATAGATGCATACTGAGTACTAGAGATGAATTAGGTTGAGTCATATACCTTTGTCATGTATGACTGCACCTTGTTTAACAAGCATGCCTCTCTTACCACTGTAGATGAGTCGGAGAGATTGACACTGAAGCCTGGTAGTAGTGAAATTGCCAGACACTTGGTGCATTAACTTCCATGGATTACATTTGCAGTTTTGCAGATGCTGATGAATAGACTGTCAAGATTGCACATTTGGAAGATGGAATCGTACGAACATCTAAGGTAATTGCAATAATACAGGTTAAACTGTTCTTACAAAATTTTGTTAAACAACATGTAGACGCCATGTTTTGCTTTCAGTTTAGCAAGTGATTGGGTTATAGTTTGCAAAATGCCTACATTTTTCGCATGTACCCACACATGTCTGTATCTGATGTAAAAACAACAACTGAGCTTTTACCCGTGTTTGATTATCGCCTGTACACTTTTCCGTGCATTTTCCTTGTCTGGGCATAACTGCGTATTCCCCTCTCTTCTCCAGAACTATGATAGTAGACATATTAGCAGCGAGAGTCATAATTTACTATGTACCCTTTGATTGTCCAGGATGCATTTTAGCAAACCCAACCCATATATTCAGGGCTAACTGCAAAGCAGCGTGTTTCCTGTATGATGTGACTCGTGCAAAAAGATGATCCTAAACCTAAGGTCACTGCAAAAATGCTGGGCAAATTTCCATTCTAAGAGTTTTGCTAGAGCATCCTTCACAGGATGAAATTGCTTAATTACGTACTTGCTGCTGAAGCAATTATCAATAGATGAACGTTCCCATCTGGGCAGAACATCCAAATTTAACATAGAGAATGGTATGCTTTGACTCTACTTAATAATAATAAAAAAGTTAGGCAGTTATTTTGCTTAGAAAAGAATCGATAGCGATTCAAACTTGCTATAATCCTGGAAGCACCTTAAGTTGTTACGATCTGTACGTTAGTTTACTCCAGTAATTGCAACACCACTAGAGATGTCGAATAGACGAGAACGCTATAATTCATAAATATATATGATTATGTGTTTCTAAGTACATATACATGTTTGCAGGATCAGTGCACTTGGATTAGTCTGACAATCAACATGAAAAGATCTGCATGGGATGGGAAAAAAATATAGTAGATGAAGAAGAGCTTCAGGCTTGATGCTGAACACAAATTCGATTTCACTGCTTCGATGTTACCACTTACCAGTCTGTATTTGTGAAGAGAAGCCAGGGGGTTGATATATATATCAAGTGAGCAATTCAAAGCTTGATGCATCCTAAAGCTCTGGAAATGTGTTATTGCTTTTGTCCTTATTTACTGAAGCATTCTGTAGAAAATTTCCTTCACTAACTGATACTACGAAAGAATGTGCTGTAGAATTTAGAAACAACAACCAAGACCTGTTACGATTCCTGGACCATTTGATTGTATGATGTACACATCTGTGTTGTCAGAAATCAAGGACAAACAATGTTGCATTCTACCTCATTCAACATTAGGTCTTGCAGTTTATAATGCTATACGCTTAGTGATGGCTCCAGTACTTGATAAACTTGTTTGTGCATTTCCAGATGATACTGATACCATTGTGTACAAATTATTACATTCGAAGCTACTGCGTTGAGATTTTTCTTCTGGCTATAGATGATACTCTTATTGATTGCTGATCGTAATGTCATATCTGCACACGCTTATTTGGAAGGAAGACTCGTGGATTTGGCCATAGCATAAAATCTTTTCAGACCTGAAGTTTTCTTATGTCTTGGTTGTATTTAAGGAAAGCTCATACTTAGATCTTTGTAACCGTATTCGTAACCGTTATGAGATAAGATATTTATAACCGTATTCGATTGGACTCTATCTCTATGTGTGAGCGAATCCAAACTCATCTCTTGTTGTTTTCTTTATATATTAGGCATCCCCTTATACAAGAGATCAATATAATAAAACGGGAGAATATAATTTCCTCCTTACATTGTGTGCGCTCCCGTTCTTATTCTTGTGATTTCGTTAGCTTACTATTGATTGATCGTCTGGCTACGTGAGGTGGCCATGTCGCCGCCGCTGCCGCAGCTGCGCCGTTGCGGTCTGTCGCCTGAGCCGCCGCCGGCGTCAGGGTGCCTGGCGGACATCCTTTAGGAACAGCTGCTCGACGAGTGGATCAAAGGAAATAATTGTTAGAAAATTTGATGTTTCTTTGGTTTTCTTGGATGTGGTTGGTGGGCTGGCCCACTTCTGTTTATGGACCAAGCGGCCGGCCCATTAGGGCTTCTGGAAAAAGCGGTGTCTGACTCCTCTCTAGGAGTCGAAAAGCCGGCGGCGCCTCCTGTTCTCTTTCGGTTGCAGCGATTCCTGCGGTTCTAGAGGTGTCTCGTGCGACCGTGCGAGCGAAAATGAGAGGCATGTCGGGGGAGGATTGAAATCTCGTTTTCACACTAAATATCATCTGTAGCCGGAGAACAGAATCTCAGCGAGATCTCGCCATTTGAAATAAATTCCAGGCGAAATGTAAAAACAAAATTTGAATTTTGGTTATTTTCGCACAGGTAGAACTGAGATCTCGCTGCCGAGATCTCAGCAAAATTAGATGGTGTGAAATCCGGTCGAAACGAAGTCAAAAAATTTTGAATTTTTTTTGGAGATTCCTGACATATTGATGATGTTACCATAAAAATTTCAGATGATTATAAAGCCTATGAGATTTTAAAAAGTTCAAATATTTTAAAAATACTAAGTATTTACACATAAAATACCATACTTAGAGACGACTGTAGTACGTGGTTAGAAGCAAACAGTAGCTTCGAAAGGGACTAACATCATGCATGATTTCTACACAAATTATTCTAACAAGAAAATAAAGAACAGGGTGAACCCATAAAAAGGTTGTCAAAGAAGTTGTTTGCACCAAAAATTGACAGATAAGGTCAAAATCGGCAGTCCAAAATCAACAAGATACGATTGAGATAACGGATCAAAATATTTGAAAATAAAACAGGTTGTTAAGGAAAGCACCATCTAAATAGAGGTCGATACAGATTCTATTCCTAACGTGTCGTACCAGGACTCTATCGGACGATGGGTATAAAAGAGGTCGAGAGGTGATCAGAAAAGCTGCCCAGAGCCAATCAACCAATTCGCGTCTACTTTTTCATCGACTAGGAGTAGTTTTTGTAATTTAGTTTTTGTAATTCGATCTTGATCAATAAAGTTGCGCATCGCCGATTGTTGATCTTCTTCAAATTACGCCTCAGGTTTGATTTATTCTGATTTTGTTGTGCATCGTCTTCTTCAGAAACGATCTACTTTTATCCTCTGATTAGCCTTAATCGGCTAATTAGACTTACCCTGTTACTTTGATCTTAATCAGCTTCAAGTTGATTAAATCTAAGCCGATTGATCGTCACGATCGGTTTTGAATGAATTTCATATTTTTACCTTGTCGATTCTGAGTCAAATCGACCGCACACTCTGAACGGTGTTAAATGCGGTGTCTTGTTGTCGAAACCCTACTTCAAGTTTTTGACATCAACACACTCTTAGCACGCCTGGTGGGATCAGATGGCAGCATCAAGCAAATCAATTCCACCATCCGATCTCAATGCCGAAGCTATATTCGTCCTAAGGATGGACGATTTAACGCCAGAACAACGTAGAGAAATCGAATATTGGAAAGCTGCTCTAGAAGAGATGATGCTGAATTGCTATCAGAAGACTAGACGTGGCATCACTCAAAAGACTACTTTGCCGACGGTCAATCCCTTGGCGATGCAGGTGTCACGGATGGTCCGGTAAGTTCATACCTATCCGCTCAAGCCGAATTATCGGCTATGATTAACCAATCTATACATCACACGCTGGTAAACAAATCATCGGCTCTTGTTACAACGCTGAAGCCAATGATCGTGAATAGTGTGAAGATAATCGCTCAAGAATTGGCATCATCCTTGAGTCTGCTTGACCCGATGCAAGCTTTGCCAAGCTATCCTGCTTTTTCAATAGCGCAAAATACGCAGAGTGCGTCAGTCGATCCTAAACCATCGGCTATAACTTCACTCCCAACCATGATGCTGACTCAACCTACCGTCATATTAGCGTGAGACTCGCGCCCTAGCGAGGTCACACATTATCAGGCGTACACTGATGCCGCTAAACTAAACGTGTCGGCTACTTTGCCGCCATCAGCTCCGTTTAATATTTTCCCACAATCGATCTCAGAGCCGATTGAACAAATTAGGCACGTCCAGTACCAAGAGCCGATTCTGCCCAGAAATCCAGTCCCTCATAAGGTGTTAACCTACGCACAGCCCTTTGTCCCTGTACGAGAACCACCGGTTAGGAGGTACGATGGGTATGATCAAAACCAACAAAATCCGTCGGCTCAGTCTAACCGGTAGCCTGAGTTTGCACTCGGGGGGCAGAATACTTGTCATGATCATTGGCAGAACCCCGATATCTTGTCGGCTAACAACATTAATTGGGCTGACCAGATTTCTGCCGTGTTGATAGATCAATTCGGCTTACAACCAAAGGGTAGAGTCATTAGCTATAGAAAACTGTATCCGGATTATATAGATCGCATGCAATATCCACGTAATTTTAAAGTTTCTGATTTTGCCAAATTTTCTGGGAATGATTCGGTCACGACCTTAAAGTACGTCGGACGCTTTATCGCTCAGTGTGGCGAGGCAGCTCAGTCCGATGGGCTGAAAATTAGATTATTCCCCTTGTCTTTATCGGGAGCTACTTTCACTTGGTTTACTAGTTTACCTCCAAATTCGGTTCATTTTTGAAACGATTTGGAAAGCCGATTCCATGAGTACTTTTTCTCCGTGATGCGGAACTCGGATTTCGAGATCTAAGTTACATCCAATGTAAGACCGGAAATCGGTAAATGATTATGTTAAGAGATCCGAAGTGAGAAATAGGTGTTTTAGTGTTACCTGCACGATAATCGGTTGGCCGATTTAGCTTTCCAGGGGTTGATACCCCCATTAAGAGAAAAATTCGGCGAGCAGGATTTCACCGATTTGAGTCATCTCATACAACGAGTATCAGCCCAAGAAAGCCATTTCTCCAATGAAAAGGGCTTCAAAGACGAATTCAAGAATTACAAAGACAGGATACAATCGGCTATAGAGGATGACCAATTAAAATTTTCAGAAGAGCCGACGATGCAGCTGGATGCTGATCCTTTTCCAATTAACATGGTCCATTGCTCTAAAAAGAAGGAAAAGCCGACACAAGATGTAGAGCCTAAGGATCAAATTCATACATCATCGGCTATAAAAATGACGTGTCAAGCCGATGTACTATCAAATTCTGATAGCAATAAGACACTAATGATTATTGTTGGCTCTATACAAATAAAAGCCGACCTTGAAGGAATTTTTTTTAAAACAATCACACCAAATGGTTATCAGGCTGAAAAAGCATTGCCACTACGTAAGCCGATACAGAAGTCGAAGCCCACTTTTTTCGAACTACTAGCAAAATATGAAAAGAGGAATGAAAGGCCACGACAAAGTCCTCAACATCGGCCAGTTAATGAATATCGGCCAAGCAGCCCCGAAAGAGCTCACCAACGGTGCCATTTTTGGCAATTTTGCTGGGAGAGGGGATTAGCTTTGCGATCACCAAACACATATCTGATGCAGTATTACTCATGTCGAGGTGATAGACAGCAATGGTCGGCTAAAGATTGAATTTCTAAGCCGACCATAAGTCAGAAACAAGACCAAGATGAAGAGTCTAGCTCTGCGGCTAGTATGGATCTGGTAGGAAAAATACGTAAGTTGATCGAATCAAAGTCGACGTGGTGTCTTCCGGGTTTAAGCCGATCACAAAGAAAAAGGCTTCAGCGGCTAAGAACCCAAGAAATGAGGGAAGTTGAATAAGAAAAACGAAGGGATAAAACTTTTAACGATCTTCATTCGGTTAAGATTGCGAGAAAAGAGTGGAGGAAGAAAAAAACCGGATCCGGCCGATGATTTTAGTTCGACAAAGCCGATCTAGTCTGAAAAATCATACCACCTGTTAGCTCGAGAGATAGCCGATTTGGTAAGGGGTCAACGTTGGATAATGTAGTGTGCATCGGTTTGTTGAAGGTACTGGTTAGATCTTCATTGGCTAAAACTGAAAAACGAATATACGAGTTGGCCGATTATCGACCTAAGAGCCAAATTAACTCGATACAGTTAAAAATTTGGCTATGATAAGAAAATATATGTTCAAGACGATGATAAAATTTTTTGGAAGATAACATGTTATCTCCCAAAAATGGCGGGCATATGTTTGCACCAAAAATTGGCAGATAGGGTCAAAATCGGCAGTCCAAGATCAACAAGATACGATTGTGATAACGGATTAAGATATTTAGAAATAAAACAGGTTGTTAAGGAAAACACAATCCAAATAGAGGTCGATACGGATTTTATTCCTAACGTGTTGTAGCAGGACTCTATCGAACGTTGGGTATAAAAGAGGTCGAGAGATGATCAGAAAAGCTGCCCAGAGCAAATCAACCAATTCGCGTCTACTTTTTCATCTACTTTTTCCTGTCGACTAGGAGTAATCCTTGTAATTTAGTCTTTATAATTCGATTTTGATTAATAAAGTTACACATCGCTGATTGTTGATCTTTTTCAAATTACGTCCGAGGTTTGATTTATTCTGATTTTAATGCGCATCGCCTTCTTTAGAATCGATCTACCTTTATCCTCTGATTAGCCTTAATCGACTAATTAAACTTACCCTGTTACTTTGATCTTAATTGGCTTCAGCTGATTAAATCTAAACCGATTGATTATTACGATCAGTTTTGAGTCAATTTCATATTTTTACCTTATCGATTATAGGTGAAATCGACTGACACGCTCTGAATCAGGTATTCGTCTGGTGTGCTGTTGTCAGAAACCTTACTTCAAGTTTTTAACGTCAACAAAAGTGCATCATCTTTTGGCCGGCTGCGAACTTCACATTTTGTACCTGTTTGATTCTCGCCAGCTACGACTCAAGAAGGTGCGGATCTCGCCGATCATGCACAGCATCACCATCTCGAGCAGCAATGGCCTCGTCGACTCCATGAAGGTGCGCGTCGCTCGGGCTGCAGGGGTGGTGATTTTATGGACCGGGGTTGGAGGCGATTCGAGCCTCGACGTCTGCCGCGACGCCTCGTACGATGGAGAGATTAACTCGTGCGATTGGCGCATTCAAGGCATCTCCATCTCTCGTGTGATGGACGCCTCGTACGTAGGAGCGATTAACTCGTGTGATGGACGTCTTGTACGTTGGAGTGATTAATTCGTGTGATTGACGCATTCAAGGCTGCGCGGCGTTTGCCACACGGGGCGCGTGGGTGGGAAGCGAAGCGGGCAGGCGCAGGGAAGCATCATAAAACCAGCCCGCAAAACACAGTGCCGCATCGGCTCCCATGCCACGCCATGCCGCCATGCAAAGATGGTGCCTTGGGAACCTAAGAACACTAACACTGCACACCCCCTTTCATAGTCAGTCAGTCCTAGTAGATCAAGAAAGAGAGCATATAATTTGTACACCTAGCGCCCACACTGCCATAGTGTCATTGTTGATTTCATTCAACTAACCCCAGTCTTTCTTTCCCCTTTGGAATCAACAACAGATGGGGGCGTTCTGCTTGTGCAAGCCCGGCCAGAGCCCCACGGCGATGCAGAGTGCGATCGACTACTCTTGCTCGCGCACCCAGATCATGTTCATCTGTTGCCATTAGGTACATAGCAGAGCGCCCCGGTTAGTAGAGTAATCGGGTTCGTCGTCATGGGCTTCGTAGGCTTCTTCGTCAAGCTCATCTTCATCCCCATCAACAACGTCTTTGTTGGGTCCAGGCGTCCAGCTAAGTATGCTCGCATCTCCCGTTTCCTGCTAGGTATATTGAGCCAGAGCAAGGTCACGGCCACCCATTTTTTTTGTCTTTGGGTCAACCTCCACACTTGTCAGGAAGTTTTTATAGCAGGATAAAACTTATACAATTTTATAAAAATCCAAAAGTGTTTCTACCGAAATATTAAAATGTCTTAAAAATAAGTTTTAAACAAATTCTTACGAAGGATCACTTTTTTAAAGGGTTTTTTTGACTCAAATCCGATCATCAAATATGAATTTCTGACTCAAAAAACTGATATTCCAGGCGAAAAGGGCCAGATCTCGCCGAGAAAAACGAGATTACTGTAACATTACATTTTTTTTGAATTTTTCAATTCGGCCGGTATTCCTACAATTCGTCCATGTCCGAAAACCGAGATTTCTAACCTTGGGTCCGTGTCTTGCTCTCCGGAGAGATGAGCGCGGTCGGTTCCTTGGTGGGCGGTCGCTGCGGCGTCCGTTGAGCCGCTAGAGATCAAGGTCCCGATGCGCATTGGGGTTTGGCCACCTCTATTTAAAAGCCCGGCTGGTTCTTCAATAACAGGGAAAAATCAATCTTCATCTTTATATTCTATTCCATCTTGTGTTTTGTTTCTGATTTGAGCCTGTAGTCCATCAGATCCTTGGTCTGGTTTTGTCTTCGGGTAGCTACGCACTAGGGCTTTGTTCTTGTGCTCACCAATTCGGTTTGAGCCGATCTGTGGAGCAAAGCTCAGTGCTGGCTGTTCCGAACAACTGAACATGCATACTAAGCCACTGGTGGAATCTAGGTGTGAGGCTTGATCTTGCGCAGCAGTTGCTTGAGGCTCGAGTCCGCTCTCGTTGTGTCCCGAGTACGGAAAGGGCTTTGTATCTCAGTGATCCGGGCCAACTCCTCCGCACAAGAGGCGACAATCGGACTTCTGGGACAACGACTTTTGTCATGCCTGTCCCTCGCTTCTGAACAGCTTGGAGTGCTGTTTTGTTGTAAGTGTGCTTTGGTATTCCAAATCTTTTTTGCTGGCTGTGGATTCGGTATTGCTCTCTGATGATAATAGGGTAACTAATGATATAGACAATTTATCCTCTGAATAAGACTTTGAACTGTTAGGCTTACATTCTTTAGAAGTTTTGATTTATTCACTATCTGAAAGTCTGAACTTTTTGTTTAGTTCAGTTTTGCTTATCTGTGATTAGTCTATATGTTCCAGTAGTCTCATTTTGGTTTGGTTAGGCCCTGTTTGGTATAGCTCTAGATTCCAGCTCCATCTCAGAGCTGGAGCTTTTAGGCTAAAATAAAGTGAATTAAGTTTATATTTTTAATCTAAAATATAAACAAGATGACCCACCTAAACACTCTTAATGTACCCACAGCTCCAGCTCCATAAATTTCTGGAGCTAGGAATACCCTGCTCCACCAACTCCACGGATTTTGGTGGAGCTGGAGCTATCCCAAACACCCCTTTAGTCTGCTGAACTGTTGGTTTAATTGTTAATATTGTTGACTGCTTACAAATTAGCTCTGTTGTTCGGTTGGTGTATTTGTCACATTGATATGATTATATACTGTTCTGAACTTAATCTGGTAGTAAGGACTTTAATAACATTGTACCTCATTTTCAATTCTTGTTGTGTATGATAAGGTGGTAAGGGTTTGAGGCCATATTTACTATATTAATTATTTTGTCCATTCATGGTTAAGGTTTGTAACCGCCTCAAAATTTATAAAATAAAAAAAAGTGTATCAAAAGTATTTTGTGTATTATTTCTGAATTTTTTGGCTTTTCTTGAATTGTTATAATTTATTTTGGCTTTTCCCTAATAAAAGAAAGAGAATTAATGATATAGTAAAATGGCAAAAGTAAAAAAGTAACAATGTCAAGTCAACAAAAATCTACAAAAGTCATAATAAAAATCTTAGGGCTCTCCACAGCCTGTTTAAGTTGGTGGAAGACCTAGATAAACTAAAATATAATTTAATTATAACAAATCTTGTAAAAGAAAATTTAGGGCAGAAGGTAAAAGAATTTTGTAGAATTCTCAGGAAGTTATCCTAAGTCAAGTTTTTTACCCTGCTGATATCAGCATAGTGCCTATATCCTGTAAAACTATCAAAAATTTAATTATTCATTTTTAATTTTTAAAATGCTAAACAGTGAAGAAATAAATTGGAAAATTGTAATATCAGAATTATTAAAAATCAAATATTAATAAATAAAATCGTAAAATTTTACAAAAGATGTAAAATACCATTTCAAACTCTCATAAAAAGTTTTATAAAATCTTAACTTAATTTAGTCATCAATTTAATAAAAAACCAAAATTGCAGAAATGGAGAAGCTGCATTGTTAGAATTATTTAAAATTCTAACCACAACGTAAAAATGTGAAATTTTTAATGGAAGCTGATTATTACCTTGCCGAACCAGGGTAAAATTTTTATAAAATCTTGAGTTGATTTTACCACAGAATTTTCCGTTTTCATCCTGTTCTGTCCAGAGCCTTCACCTAAGTTCTTATTCTTCTCTCGCTGACTTGTGGGCTCGGCATGTCAGCCAGTCAAGCCCGTCGACCATCGCTGCCACCTGGCCCCCTGGGTGTTAGCTTCAGCTCCCGTTCTTCTTCTCCCCTCTCTCTGTTCTCTCCCGTCGACGCAGCCTCGTCGATTCTTCTCACGCCAACTCGCGTCGAATCGCCTCCATCACCCTATAAAAGAGTCGCCCATCATCTCAATCCGCTACACTTCGCCCCGGTTGCCCCATTTCGACGTCTCGCCCGCACTTCTTCCCCATCTCTGGTGACCACTTGACGAATACTCATACCAGGGGTACCCCAACGGCTCATGATGACAAGCACGTCGCCCCGGGCCTATTAACGACCAAAGAACCTGCGGGGCCACGAAGGACACCCATCCCCGACCAATCAGGACGAGCGTCCCCGACCAAGTAGGGCTCCCGACCCCCGCTGTGGGTCGGGATTCCCCGACCCCGACCAAGCTAAGGCAACCTCCGCCAAGTGCCGCGTGTCAGGCTTTCGCCAGCCGTTGGCCACGTGCCCCACGGACGGGACCGATCGAAGTGATCGTACGGGAGCGGGTGGCTCTTTCCCAAGATAGTATAATGGTTGCTGAAGTCAAGATTCCAGTCCCATCGGCCAGTCGCATACAGTACGAAGGTACGCTCTCTCCCGAGGATAGGAAGGCCTTCATGCGGGTGAGGATAGGAAGGCCTTCATGCGGGTGAGGGCCTCCTGAGCCTCCTGGGTCCAGCTGAAGCGGTCGGATTTCTTGAGCAGCCTGTAGAGCGGCATCCCGCGCTCGTCGAGGCGAGACATGAAACGGCTCAAGGCTGCAATGCATCTGGTTAGCATCTGGATTCCTCTCAGGTTGCCAACCGGGCCCATCCTTACGATCGCCGAGATCTTCTCCTGATAGGCCTCGATGTTATGCTCGGAGACGATGAAACCGAGGAGCCTTCCCTTGGGGACCCCGAAGACGCACTTCTCGGGGTTGAGCTTTATGCAGAACCGACGGAGGTTCGCGAAAGTCTCTCCTAGGTCGGTGATGAGGTTGTCGGCCTTCTTGGTCTTCACGACGATTTCGTCGACATACGCCTCAATGTTACGGCCGATCTGGTCGTTGAAACACGTTTGCATACATCGCTGGTATGTAGCGTCCGCGTTTTTTAGACCGAACGGCATTGTTACGTAACAGAACGGGCCGAACGAAGTGATGAAGGAAGTCGCGAGCTGGTCAGACTCTTTCAGCGCTATCTGGTGGTAGCCCGAATAGGCATCCAGAAAGGAAAGGGACTCGCACCCCGCGGTGGAGTTGATGACTTGGTCGATGCGGGGCAAGGGTAACGGGTCCTTTGGACACGTTTTGTTCAGACTTCTGTAGTCAACACACATTCTCCATTGCCCATTTTTCTTTTTTACAAGTATAGGGTTGGCTAGCCACTCGGGGTGGCGCACCTCTTTTACAAACTCTACAGCCGAAAGCTTCGCAATCTCCTCCCCTATAATCCTGCGCTTATCTTCGTCGAAGCGGCGCAAGCGTTGGACGACCGGCTTTGAGCCTGGTCGGATGCTCAAGGAGTGCTCGACGACCTCCCTCGGGATTCCTGGCATGTCGGAAGACTTCCATGCAAAGACGTCGTTGTTGGCGTGGAGGAAGTCGACGAGCGCGCTTTCCTATTTGGCGGGGAGCGTGGCTCCGACCCACACGGTCTTGGTCAGATCCTCGGGATCGACCGCTACCTTCTTCGTGTCCTCAGCGAATTTTAAAAAGATCCTGCCCCCGACTTGCTAGACTCGGAGGCGGACTCGGAGGCTTCCCTCCGGAGGTTGGCAAGCTCGGCGGTCGCGATGACCGCCGATGCCAGCTCGCAACTGCTCCGCTCGCCGTTGTAAGCAAGCTGAAAAGATGAGGCCACGGTGATGACTCTTCGTGGTCCGGGCATCTTTAGCTTGAGATAGGTGTAACTGGGGACCAACATGAACTTGGCATAGCACGGCCTTCCCAGGATGGCGTGGTAGGATCCGGGGAAATCCACGACCTCAAAGGTGAGGGTCTCGGTGAGGAAATTTTCCAGTCCTCCAAAGGTGACGGGCAGGTCGACCTACCCGAGCGGGTGGGCTTGCTGACCCGGGATGACGCCATGGAAAGGCGCCTTGCACGGTCGGAGACTCGAGTGGGGGACCCCCATGGCGTCGAGCGTCTCAACATAAAGGATGTTGAGACCGCTGCCACCGTCCATTAGCGCCTTTGTGAGACGCTTCTTCCCCACGATGGGGTCGACCACGAGTGGGTATCTCCCTGACTGCGGGACGTGGTTGGGGTGGTCAGTCCGATCAAACGTGATCGGAGATTCTGACCACCGAAGGTATTGGGGGACAGCTAGAGTCGCGGTATGGATCTCACGGTTGGCGAGCTTGAGTCGACGCTTGTCAGCGTAGCATGCCGGTCCGCCGAAGATCATGAGGAAGCCGTCGGGTTTTGGGAACTCGTCGACCGCCCTCTTCTTCTCGTCCCGTGGGGCCGGGGCTGGCTTCTTTCTTTTGCCCCGCGGCGTTGTGGGGGTGCCGGAGAGGAAGCGTCTCAGGACCTCACAGTCCCGGTATTTGTGCTTGACAGGGAATCCGTGGTCTGAACACGGGCTGTCCATCAACTTTTCGATGTGGTCGGGAACGATGGCCGGTCGACGGCCGCGACCACTTGGACCTCGCGGACCTGTTTCCCATGCAGCTTCCGCTTGTCGGAGCGATCAGAAAGGGACCCGGCTCGAGCACCTGGTTCTTGCTTAGTCTTGCCATCTTCGAAGATGGCCTCCACAGCCTCCTCGCCGGAGGCGTGGTTGGTGACGATGTCCAGAAGCTCCTTGGTCGTTCTGGCTTGACGCAACCCAGTTTGTGCACCAAGGCCTTGTAGGAGGTGCCTTAGATGAACGCCCCTATGACATCGGCGTCGGAGATGTCGGGGAGCTTGTTGCATTGACGGGAGAAGCGCCGGATGTAATCCTAGAGGGTTTCTCCCGGCTGCTGCTTGCAGCTCTATAGGTCCCAGGAGTTCACGGGGGTTTGTAAGTGCCCTGGAAGTTACCGACGTAGAGGCTCTTCAGGTAAGTACTCAACACGCGCAAGTACTCAAGCCAGGCTCGAGCCGAGTCCGCGAGGCAGATAGGGAGGTATTGGATGATGAAGAGATCATCCGTAGCTCCTCCCGCCCGGCACACGAGCCGGTATTCCTCAAGCCATACGCCGGGGTTCGTGGCACAGGTGTATTTGGCTCGGGCTGCGGTTGTGGTGGCGTCCGCTGTCCACAACACGCGAGTGGTCGGCTTCGTCCACCGCTTTTCTTCGCGCCTCGAGGGTGGCGCGAACATCATAGTCGTCGCCGAGGCGCTGGCGCACCGGGGCGCGCAAGGTCTGAAATTGTTCGTGGTGCTGCTGCGCTTTGCTTGACCCAACCGTCTCCGGCGGTCGGGTCCGTGACCGAGGTGGCGCCCGAGTGGTGAGAGCCGGAGGCCTGCATGTGCTACACGGCAGCAGGCTCCACCAGCCCCCGGAGGTTTTGGTATGTTGCCTTAGCCTCCGGGTCGACCGGCTCAGGAAGGCCGCGGAGCAGCATTGCGGCTGGGGCCACATTTTGACTCCCGTGTGGGAAGAATTGAGGGCCGTCAGAATCCTCCGCCAGCTTGTAGTGCACCTGACGTACGCGCCCGCGCGCGTCGCTAAGCACAGGCAGGGGCTCGGGGTCATCCTGCTCCAGGTTGGCCTGGAGCTTGTCGAGCTCGGCCCTTCGGTCCTTCAGCTCTTCACGCTGCTGTTGAAGCTTGGCGCGGCGAGCTTGGGCGCGTTCAGCACGCTCGCGCTGGTATTCCTCTTCTTGCGCCTTAGTGCGCTGGACGAGAGCCCCCGTAGCTGCGGGGGTTACGGTCAGGTCGGCTGTGCCCGCCATGTTGCACTTGCGAGAGTGCCATCGGCGGGCGGTGTGCTCCATGTCGGAGCTGGAATCGTGGCTTGAAAAAATCTTCCAGCAGCTCGTGGACAGAGGCCGGCATGTAGCCGGCTATTGCCACAAGTTGTGAGCCTGCGGGGGGTGCCGTAGTCATCTTATCGGGCCCTCGAGCGCTGCTGCCATAGGCAGCGAGGCGCTCCTTGTGCTCCGGCTTCGGGGCCTGTAGGGGTGCCCCAAGCCGGAGTTTGGCGAGGTCACCGGAGATGTCGTTCAGGCTCCCAGCGGGCGCCTGGTCTCCGGAAGTGGCAAGGATGAGCACGAGCCCTCCCGCCGAAGTGGCGGCGAAGTCGAGGGAGCCGAAGCGGATCTAGCTTCTCGACGCAGACATGCCGTCGCGGGTGAAGAAAGCCCAAGAAGTATACTTGTTCGGGCCAAATGTCCCTACTCCAGTTCATGTGGTAGTGTTGTATTGCCTTCGGTGCAGATAGCTGCACAGTGTTTACAAGTAAGAGCTGGGGGTTGGAACACAAGAGTGTTAGCCGCCTGTTCGTAAAGACTTAAACGGGAAGAAGCTCTCCTCCTCCCTCAGGGGCTCCTGCCTCCCTTTATACAGCAGGGAGGGGCAGGTTACATCGAGAATTGGGAGAGGGAAGGGCGAGGTGACCTATGCTAAGAGCTTCGATCCTTCGTTCTGGCGTCTGGTCTCCGTTCGCCTTGCCCACGCCGGGTCGGTAGTCCCGTTAGGCGAAGCGATCGGTTGCCGTCGAAGCAGCGCACACGCTTATACGTGAGCTTGACAGTCGCGGCGTTGCAGTGCATGACTTTGGCGCCGCCTCGGGAGGGAGCGTACCTTCGTACTGTATGCGACTGGCCGATGGGACCGGAATCTTGACTTCAGAAACCATTATACTATCTTGGGAAAGAGCCACCCGCTCCCGTACGGTCACTTCGATCGGTCCCGTCCGTGGGGCACGTGGCCAACGGCTGGCGTAGGCCTGACACGCGGCCCTTAGCGAAGGTTGCCTTAGCTTGGTCGGGGTCGGGGGATCCCGATCCACCGCGGGGATCGGGAGCCCTACTTGGTCGGGGACGCTCGTCCTGATTGGTCTGGTATGGGCGTCCTTCGTGGCCCCGCAGGTCGTTTGGTCGGTAATTGGCCTGGGGCGGCTTGCTTGTCATCATGGGCCGTTGGGGTACCCCTGGTATGAGTATTCGTCACTGTGCATCGTAATAATCGAGTACGGATATCATTCGGATAAACATTGATATGTCCCAAGACGGACCAAAGCTATATTCTATAGCAATCGGATATGGGTATCATTCGGCCATGTGGTGAGAAAATTCTGATACGCTCTAAGTTAAGCCTAAGCTATATCCTACAGCAGTTGAATATGATTATCACTCGGCCATAAGCTAAGAAAATCCTGATACGCTCCAAGTCGAGCTTAAGCTATATCCTACAGCAGTCGGATATGGGTATCACTCGGTCATAAGCTAAGAAAATCCTGATACGCTCCAAGTCGAGCTTAAGCTATATCCTACAGCAGTCGGATATGGGTATAACTCGGACAAGAGCCAAATAAATATGATATGTCCCAAGTTGGATCAGAGCTATATTCTATAGCAGTCGGATATAGGTATCATTCGGCTAAAAGACGCGCAAATCTTAGTTTGTCCCTTGTTAGACCTAAGGTATATCCCGCGACAATCAGAAATGGATATCGCCCGACCAAAGATCCATGTAAGCTTCGATGTATCCCAAGCTGTGTCTAAACTATTGTCGGTGTTTCGAGCACCGGCTAGTGAATTTTTTAGTCAACGGGTCGCGCATTCCCTCTCCTTGAATGGTTAGACTTAGGGAGCCCAAGATGTATACTGGTTCGGGCCGAATATCCCTACTCCAATTCGGGTGGTGATACTGTATTACTTCGGGTGCAGATGACTGCACGGTGTTACAAGCGAGAGCTAAAGACTCAAAGCCGTGGGGTAAGAACAGCTTGCCAGTAAGAACCGAGAAAGGGGGTCTCCTTTTTCTTAGAGGATCCTGCCTCTCTTTATACATGCGGAGGGGGCAGGTTACACGGGGAGTTAGGAGAAGAAAGAATAAGGTGTCTTACACTGCGCATCCTTACACTGCGCATGGCTGGATGATAAGACTAGAGCTTTGACTTTGTCAACATCCTCGCTACCTTGGGAAGGTGCCACCTGCTCTCGTGCGGTCTTTCCGAGCTGTCGTGTCCGTAGGGCAAGTGGCCAACGGCCCGTGGCGGCCTGGCACTCGGCCCTTGGCGGAGATCGCCTCAGCTTGGTCGGAGCTTGTGGGGAGTCCGACCTGTGGCGGTGTCAGACGCCCCCTGGTTGATTTAGTCGGGGACGAGTGTCCTTCATGGTCCAGCTTGGGGCAGTCCGTTCGTCACTCCGGGCCGCTGGGGGTACCCATGGTATGAGTACTCTTCAGTAGCCCCTGAACCCCCGAATGAGTTCGTCAGCCACGGTCGGGGGTTTGGCTTGGTCGGTTAAACCCGACCGAGTGCGGCGATCGGACATAGTCGGCCTATCCGACTGACCTGGTCGGCCGGGTTAGACTGACTCGGTCTGTTGGTTCCGGCCGGCTGCGCTTGAGCGCATCTGGCAACTGGAGCCTTCGGGCGGGTCGGAGAGCCGATCGGGGAGGTATCTCTGCCGGCAGAGGCCTTTAATTATTTCGTTGCATGCACCGTGTGTGGTTTGACAACCCTTGACCATACGCCTTCTTGGCTGCTTTGAAATCTGGTGAGGGCCGCTTTATCTTCCCGCGTCTGTATTTATTCGGAACCGTTTGGCTTCCCCTCTTCTGGGTATATAAGGATATCACTGCCTGTTTGAACGATTATCCCCAGCCCAGAATCTTTCTTCGCAACCTTCGATAGCTTTGCCACTGATCTTTGAATTTGATGCTCCACCGGCGCCCGAGGAGGAGGAGGACTCTCTAGTCGCGCTTTGGGCCGAGTACTACTATGCGCTAGCCGAACTTGCGGAGGAGGAGGCTGTGGCCTGCGATAGCGCCGCCGTCGACGTGCTGCTCGAGGTAATTCCGAAGCTTTTCGAGGCGAGGAGCGCCCTTGTCGAAGCAGTAGGTCGCGCGCGCTAGGCGTTCACGTTAGGTTCCTACAAAGTATTATGTAACGTTCGAACAAGGGGTTTATAATAAAATTTATTCCCCTTTTGATCGCGGCATCTATCTGTGTGATGAGTTTGTTTAGGCACTTTTCTCAACCAACCTAGCCCCTGAGGGTTGGCAGTCGGTAAGTGGCTATTTTTCTCAAGCACGGACACTCAGATACTTTACGCGTTGCCTTGGTCGGTGCGAATGCCCAGATGCCTCTCGGGAGGTTCTGGTGTTTGAGTGCCAGTTTTACGTCGTACCTGGATGTGGCCTTGTTCGTCGCGGATGCCTAAATGCGTCTCGGGAGATTCTGGTGTTCGAGTGCCAGTTTTATGTCGTAGCTGGACGGAGGGCGTCCATCCCAAGTCCTCATCTGGTGATGGTACCTTTGAGAGGAGTAACCGCTATCAATCTCACGTGTACACCCTATTCGCAGGTGTGAGACCTGGAGGGGGTGAGCGGACGCGTGTTTACCTTCGTTGGTTTGAACGTCGTGCTTGTGTAAGCTAATAACGGGTGATTTGAGTGGGACCTGGAGATCCCTCCTAAGGAAGAGCTTTCCAAGCGAATGACCCCGGCGAGGGTGTCCGGCCCGCTGAGGGCGACCCATGAGAAACCTTTATTTACTCGATCCCGTATCGGACTTCGGGCTGTTCATCGACTCAGAGCACAGCTGGCTGCTACCCATCGATAGGTTCTACGAGAGAGCGTGAAGTATGGTCTCGAATACGAGTTAGGACGATTGGGTCGTCAGATAACCCAACTAGAGGCTCACTGGGGGATCGCCTTTTCCTCGCCCCTTACTCAATTTTCTGCTGGGGCGGCTCTGAACCCACTTGGTGAATCAGGCCTTTAGACCCGCAGCCTTAGACTGGGCCTCGGGCGCGAGCTATCGAGCTCTTTTTCCACTTCGAAGCCGTTGCGACCCAGCGAGCCTTTCGTACTTGTTACGGTGCAGCCGACCCGGCCCGAAGGTGGAACCCGAGAGGTCGTGGGGCGAGCTACTCGATACGATGTCTTTCGTCTCCTACTGTCCTGCCAAGTTTAAATGCGTAGAGGAGAAATTTAGAACTCTTTGCCTTACCGTTGGCGCAGCAGTCGGAGGGATTGGATGCGCGAAGCCTCACTCGATATGGTGTCTGTTTGGCTGGTGTCGGTTCGGCTAGCGTCTGTTCGGCTCCTATAAACTCGGCGCGTGGACGCTAGGCAGGCGCTTGACTTCGCTTTTCCCCGCCTTTCTCCCTTCGCCTGAGACAAATGAAAAACAAAGCAAAGGAGCCGGAGAAGAGAGCTCCCCACCTTCCTCTTTTCTCACCTCTCGATATGGTGTCTGTTTGGCTGGAGAGAAAGGGGTTCCTACCTCCGCGAGATGTCTCGAAGTGGAGGGTGCCGACAGGGATCGTCATCCCTTCGTCGGGGGATGATGAAATCATCGTACCTGCCTCGTTCTTCGAGCGTGAGTTCGGACTACCGCTACATCCGTTCGTCCGCGGGCCACTGCATTACTACAAGGCGGATGTGCACCATCTGAGCCCTAACGGCGTACTTCACATAGCGATCTTCATTACGCTGTGTGAGGCGTTCCTCGGAATCGACACCCACTGGGCGCTCTGGAGGCACTTCTTTCACGCGCGACCAAAGAAGAACAAGCCGACGGACACCTCGATGCTCATAGGCGGCGTGGCCTTCCAGCTGCGCGGCAGCCGTGGATCAGAATATATCGACGTGAAGCTGCCGTCCTCAAATCGGGGGTGGCACTCCGAGTGGCTCTACGTTCAGAACCTGAGAGGCAGCGTCCTGGCCTTCACTGGCCGGTTTCCCGAGGCGAGGCCCCAGTGGACTTGGGGCATCGACCGAAAGGAGAAGAACAAAGTGGCCATGATAATCGATCGGATCAAAGTCCAGAGGGAGCGGGGACTGATCGGTGACGTCGTCGTGCGTGTGTTTATTAAGATGCGCGTTCAACCCCTCATGGATAGGGCGGCCCCATGTTTCAGTATGAGGGGGCGTCCGATCTTATGAAGATGGCGAGGTCGGAGCTCTCTGCGTCGGAGGTCGAGGCCCGGGTGTCCACTGTCACAGGCGAGAGTGCCACCGAGGCGGAGAGCTCCAACCTCGCTATTCTCATAGGATCAGACGCCCCCTCATACAGAAACATGAGGCGCGCCCTATCCATGAGGGTTTGGAAGCGCATCCTAATAAACACGCGCACGACAACGTCACCGGTCAGTCCCCGCTCCTTCTGGACTTTGATCCGGTCAATAATCATAGCCATTTTGTTCTTCTCCTTCCGGTCGACGCCCCAAGTCCATCGGGGCCCTACCTCGGGATACCGGCCAGTGAAGGCGAGGGCGCTACCTCCCAGGTTCTGGACGTAGAGCCACTCGGAGTGTCACCCCCGATTTGAGGATGGCAGCTTCACGTCGATGTAATCCGATATATGGGCGCCGAGGTGTCCGTCGGCTTGCTAATCGATGTGGCAAAAAGAGCTCAATAACTCGCGCTCGGGGACCAGTCTAAGGCTGTGGGTTCCAAAGGCCTGATCCACCAAGTGGGTTTAGAGACGCCCTAGCAGAAAATTGAGCAAGGGGCGGGGACAAGGCGAGCCCCCAGTGGGCCTCTAGTTGGGTCAGCTGACGACCCAATCGTCTTAACTCGTGATCGAGACTATACTTCACGCTCTCCCACGGAACCTATCGATGGGTAGCAGTCAGCTGTGCTCTGGGTAGGCAGAAGGCCCGGAGTCCGATACGGGATCGAGTAAAGAAAGGTTTCTCATGAGTCTTCCCCAGCGGGCCAGACACCCTCACCGGGATCGTCCGCTTGGAAAGGTCCCCCTTTGGAGGGATCTCCAGGTCTCACTCGGATCACTCGTTATTAGCTCACACGAGCACGATGTTCAAACCAACGCGGGTAAACGCGCGTCCGCCCACCCCCTCCAGGTCCCACACCTGCGGATGGGGCATACACGTGGGACTGACAGCGGCCACTCTTCTCAAAGGTACCCTCACCAGATGAGGACTTAGGATGGATGCCCTCCGTCCAGCTACGACGTAAAACTGGCACTCGGACACCAGAACTTCACGAGAGGCATCTGGACGTCCGCGCCGACCAAGGCCACGTCCAGCTACGACGTAAAACTGGCACTTGGACACCAAACCTCCCGAGAGGCATCTGAGCGTTCGCGCCGACCAAGACCACGTCCAGCTACGACGTAAAACTAGCACTCAGACACTGGAACCTCCCGAGAGGCATCTGGGCGTCTGCGCCGACCAAGGTCACGTCTAGCTACGACGTAAAACTGGCACTTGGACACCAGAACCTCCCGAGAGGCATCTAGGCGTCCGCGCTTACCAAGGCAACGCGTAAGGCATCTGAGTGTCGGTGCTTGAGAGAAACAGCCACTTACCGACTGCCAACCCTCGGGGGCTTGGTTAGTTGTTAAAAGTGCCTAAACAAACTCATCACACAGACAGATGCCGCGATCAAAAGGAAAAAGAAATTTTATTATAAACCCCCTGGTTTGAATATTACATAATACCTTGTAAGAACCTAACGTATATGCCCGGTGCGCGCGCCATACTGCTTCGACAAGGGCGCTCCTCACCTCGAAAAGCTTCGGAACTACCTCGAGCAGCGCATCAACGGCGGCGCTATCGTGGGCCACGGCCTCCTCTTCTGCAAGTTCGGCTAGCGCATGGTCGTACTCAGCCCAAAGCGCGGCTACAGGGTCCTCCTCGGGCGTAGGTGGAGCATCAAATTCAAAGATCTGTGGCAAAGCCATCGACGGTTGCGAGGAAAGGTTCTGGGCTGGGGATAATCGTTCAAACAGGCGGTGATATCTTTATATACCCAGAAGAGGGGAAGCCAAACAGTCCCGAATAAATACAGACGCGGCAGATGAAGCGGCCCTCACCAGATTTCGGAGCGGCCAAGAAGGCGTATGGTCAAGGGTTGTCGAACCATGCACGGCGCGTGCAACGAAGTAATTAAAGGCTTCTGCCGGCAAAGATACCTCCCCGATCGGCTCTCCGACCCGTCCGGGGGCTCCAGCTGCCAGATGAGTTCGAGCGCACCCGGCCGGAACTGACCGACTGAGTCAGTCGAACCTGGCCGACCAAGTCCGATCGCTGCACTCGGTCGGGTTTAACCGACCAAGTCAAACCCCCGACCGTATCTGACGAACTCACTCGGGGGCTTTGGCTACTGACGAGTACTCATACCATGGGTACCCCTAGCGGCCCAGAGTGACGAACGAGCTGCCCCAAGCCCGGCTCTTTGGCAAAGGCCCCCACTGGGCCACGAAGAACACTCGTCCCCGACCAAACCAACCAGGAGGCGTCTGACCCCCGCCACAGGTCGGACTCCCCACAAGCTCCGACCAAGCCGAGGCGAACCGGATTGAGTTCATCAACACATGATGAAGCTCAAGCTAAAATACTTAACCCCTCTTAATAGTACGGCACCTAACTAGCAATCCGGTCTCCCAACCAAACATCGAGACCGGTAAAAGACTAGGAACACATCCTTAGCCCTAGCTAGTTATACCTTTGCCTCTAGCACATCCACTTGGAGCTTTTATGATTTCCATCTACTCTCCAAGTCGGGATCTTCGTCTTGTTCATCAACACATGATGAACTCCCCTTGTCTTAGCTTCGGGATCCTCTCTTGCTGCTCATCAACACATGATGACGTCATTTTCCCATTCATCCATCTCAACCTTGCACTTAACCTATTTCAATCTCATTGAATGTGTTAGTCCAAAACACATGGTTGTCTCAATCATCATTACACTCCATTAACACATAATGGATGCTCACAAGATCCTTTGATCTTTTCCTTTGATGATTGGCCACAACCCAAAGACAAATGATTGAAAGATTAATTATGTCTTGAGTATACTAATGCAACTAATGCTTCATATACATAAGAACTTTCGATTGCCCTAGGATCAACAAAGTGAACTATCAACACATGACTAGTTCTTTGTTGATTGAATGGCAACCGAACACAATTTAAATTGTATTTAAATTGTCATGAGTATATATTAACTACACAAGTTTCATATACCCAATATGATGGTTAGTAATGATCCATATATGTTTGAGTGATGGAAATAGGATCAATACATTTAAACCATCAACTTTAGAATAAACTCCATTAAGTATGTGCATATAACAAATTGATCATAGAATCAATACGCACATAATCAATCTTAGATTGCATATGAGTTTATCCTATATTTGCATGAGTATATTACAACTACACAAGTTATATATACTCTAACGATTGTTTCAAAGTCTTGATCCTTTATATGTTATTTAGTAATAAGACATGGATCAATACTATTGAAACAACAAGTTAAATTATAAACTCCCCCTAGATGTGTGCATTCATGTAATATATGAATTAGGAACATAATGCACATATTTGGACTAAAGCAACGGAAGAGTTCATACTTTAACTTGAATCCTAAATATGCATTAAGACGATAGAGTGAATACAAGTGCATACCTTAGGTTTTCTATTTTCCATCCAAATATGAGACTAATAAGAGTTAAGCTCACTAAAAGAGTTAGTCTTATAAACGATTTGTCATTACTTAACAATTGAGACTAATCAATATTATGATTATCAAAAGAGTTAGTCTCAATATTAGATTTGTCATTAACACCAAAACCAACTTAATGGAGCTTGAACTTTCACCGTCGTGTTACCGAAAAAACAAAGAGGGGGACAATAAATTCAGAAATTCTCGAGGAACCGTTCCATAGAACGATTTGGGGATCAATCGCAGAATGATCTTACAACACTGACGCCCGACTTGGATGGCCGGCGCGGAGTGGGGCGGCGTGCTGGAGCTCGGAGAGGACAGCACGGGGGAGGTGGCTGGCGCGGTGGAGCTCGGGGAGCACGACACGGAGGAGGTGGCCGGCGTCATAGAGGTGGCCTGCAGAGTGGGGTTCAGGAGGCTGTGCGGTGTAGCAATTGTTTGAGGAAGGTGGTTGGTCAAACTTGGTGAGTTACTCCTCCAATATCCCAATTGGTGGAACTTAAGTTCACATCCAACATTATTGAACTATGAGTTCTTGGTATACACAAAGTTAACAACTCATAGCGTTGTCATTTTGTTGTTAGTGTTCAAGGGATAATCCTCAAAAGAATGTTGATGCTGCAGTTCTTTTTCTTGGATCGAAGGTACTTATTTGACTCCCATCCATTTGGTACTATTTATGAACTAATCTTTTGGGTATTTAGTGGTAGCATTACATGCATATTTTACCGAAGCAATGATCGTCTATAATGAAATTGAAGTAGATGATATTTCTGCTCGATGATATTGACCAATTCCGAGAGGCCATTATATTTTCCAAATTCTCCATGTTTCAATCTGTGTTGCAAAATTATTCGTAAGCCCAATTCTTTACATTGAAGATGCCATCCCCAGTTTTGTTGCTTCAGTTGGCACTGACCAAGAGTAATATTGTTCCCTTAGCTACAATCCTTGGACATCTCTAAAGATAAGCAAGATGATCCAGCTTTAGCAAACACACTGAAGGTAGTCAGCCATCAGAGCATGGATTCCATTCGTGTAAATTATTCTATATATTTTGTTTAGCTTTTATTTTATATTAATTTCATATTTAAAGTACATACATTCCAGGACTCGGTGATGTCACGGATGGGAAACGACCCAAGTGGACAGACTGATCAAATTGTCTTCTGTAGTGGTGGTTTCAAGGATTGAGACAATGCAAAATCAGAAGGTTAGGTTAAGTGAACTAGGTTTGGTTATTTCACCTTCAACTGCACAACTTTAACATAATGTTGCCTACCTTATTTCAGGGGAGTTGCTTTCAGAGCTGGTTGCTGTGCTGAAAAAAATCTAGGGCTAAATATACAGTTCTTTATGCTTCTCAACCCTATGGTCCGCAGGAGAATACTTCCAACCTGCTATTAGCCGGTATCTTGCAGAGAAGACCGATACTACTAAAGCTGGCCTAGGCAAATGTGACAGAGAGCGCATAGTAAAATCAACTCTTTGGAAGGAAGTTTTGTTGTAAGTTGTTTGTTGGATTTTTTTTTTAATAGCCTTTTCCGTTCAGTTGACAATGGTCTTCAGCGTTTTTATTCTCTAGAAAAGGTTGCATCAGTTTATTAGTGGTTTAATTTTATGATTGGGTCAACTACAACTGCAAACTGTGCTTTTGAGTTTTGTGCCCTTCACCAGTAAAATGCTTGTTTCTAGATTACTATTCCTGGTATTGCATTATTTCCTCACACGTGTGTATAATCTGCAGGGAATAGTGCTGCTTATCTTAATATCAGGACTAAAACGCATGATGGGAATTGATACTCCCTCAAGGTTTGAGGCTCCACAGGAATCTTCATCTCATTTTAAAGTAGCTATGGAAAACTTGACGCAGGCACAAGAACTATGAATGGCCCGGTGTTTGTTAGTCTGCACTGTGGATATAGTTAGTTTCCTATTCGAAGATGGCTTGCGTATTTTACTGAGCTAACTTCTGTTTAAAATGTGGTCAATTTTGGTTGTAATATTGCATATCATATCTACGGAGATCCAGCTGAGCTTTTGCAAACACTCATATGTGCAAGGCTTGTGTTGTACAAAACTTAAAATTGCTTCCAGTGTTTTCTGCGAATAACCTGCAATTCAGGTAGCCAATAAGATGGCGATGTTCGTCAAATATAATGTTGTTATTTATTTATTCCATGTTAGCATTCTTAAACAAGTGATCACATCTATTAACAATATGTGCCTCAACTGAGACTGCAGACCGTTGAACGTTGCGTATAGTCCCTGTTGTGAAAATTTGTGGTCTGGAATTGCAACGCATTTGATTCTGGTATACACTGTCTCCTTATGGCTGGCGAAGATGTTTGTTAGTTTCTTATTTCCTAGCTCATTACTGTTCTGGAGATTGTGGGGTTCCCACCCTTCTGAATAGCTATCATTACTTGCTGATGAATCAACAGACGGATTTTTTCAATCCCGTTTCATGATCAATTACTTGGCTGATTGGACACAAAACCACTTACTAAAGCATCGATCGTTCCTTTTTTCTAGCTCTCACTTGTGAGGTTGTTGTCAGGGCAAACTTATTGCTCAAGTGATCACATGATTGAGACACGGGTGAATGCTCTCTCTGCTTCGGAAAAAAAAAATTGGACTAAACGACTCTTCAGTCTTTCTCGTCGGTCAATTTGTCTTTTATGTTGCTTTATCTTGGCTTAGCACTCAAGTTCCTCGAGAATTTGTGGGTCGATCCTGTCCTTAATTTGTAATGGAGGGAAATGCTATCGAAATTTCACAAGTAGGTTTCTAATGAAGCCTCAAACTACAAGAGGAAACAGACAAAGGTAAAAGAAAACGTGCTTTTCTGCTTGCAGAGGAGGAGGAGGAGGGGGTTGAGAAAAGAGTGACAGGACGGTAACCAAAGGCAATTCTTATCAAGCTCACGTGCTAGAAAACTCAATGTGCAGATCATATCATCGCGTTGTATATATGCAAAAGATATCAGTTTAAGAATGAAATGATCACACGCAGCTCAAGATTCATGCCAATGATTTAACATTTACATCAGCTGCACCATGGGTCACTGAGATCATGCATGTCATCAAAAAGCGATTCCGTTGCGTGTCCTGATGCAATTTTTTCTTGACCGATCCTCATATCAATGGTTTTTCTGCCACTTGTTCAATACGTAATACTACGTATATATATATATATACTCATATTGTAGCTAAGCACACGCCAATCCCATGCAACTATCTACGAATTGAGACTGACGTTCGTGAAAGCAAACTTGGTCAAGGCAGCATGTATATGCATGAGATTTCCAACTGTCGGTGCGACGACGACGCATTGGCCCATACGAAGGCTGCCACATAAGTGCATGTCAGGCTCTTAGGCTGCCACACAGGTGTAGCTAGGCCGCAAGACATGACTTGGAAGAAACATACTGAGATCTAGTTGCAATGAACATATATTCCTTCCAAAGTTAATTAGACATATGTAGCTAGCACTTGGGAGTAAAGAAACTCCATTGGTGATTGTGATATGTAAATATAATGTAACATGCATAGAAATATCCCATCTATTCCTATGACGTGGCAGTCAAATTCATTTAGTAATTTTTAGGAGTTCTATGTACTAATTAAACTTACGATGCTACAGCTTTTCATGATTTTTTAGAATTACATAGGAACACGTAGGAGGTGCCACTTGTCTAAGCAAGTAGATTTTTTTTTGGTTCTTAGGGGAGTGTTTTTTCTTAAGAAGGGGAACTAACAGACTAAGGACGCCTGTAAAATGCAAAAGCTTGCGGGGTTTTTGCATAGCATGGGAAAACGGACGGAAAAGGGGAAAAACTTGCACCGGCTTTTGACGCACGAAAGATGCTCAAATGCATTTAAAATGGTAATATTTTTATATACTAACAGGAGGTTCTCCTAGAAACTCCCATATTAATCAAAAAATATTAGAAATTTTTATGTTAATCTAAAAAAATTGTTAGAAAATCCTACATTATATTTTCTTTTTATATTCTAATCGGAGGCCTCCTAGAAACCCCCACTTTAATCAGAAAATACTAAAAATTTCCACATTAAGCTAAAAAAGAAAAATTGCTAAAAAATCCCACATTATTCTAAAAAAAGAGAAAATCTTGGTCGTCCAATCTCCTTAATCATTTTCATCCACGGCTTAAATCTATTTATTTATTCATAAGAGATATATGGTAAATCAAAGGAGTACCATATGGAAGGAGAGTTTTGCTTTCCTTATCTACTCGTCATCTTCAAGCGCCTAATAAAGGAGCAATGACCTGGAAATAGAAAGGAAGACGAGAAGATATTATTGCATGCGTTACGGACTAGATCTATTTATAAAAATTACTAGCTGTGCAGACACATGAGTCGATGACTAGTTGTTTCTAATAAACTTTCCTCAATTTGCATCTCGCAGCTAACCATGCGAATGTGTGAAAGACCATGTGAAGGTTTATCCCTGATGGTGATGAGTAATTGACCGTGGTTTAGCATGATGTGCTTGAATTTGAGTTTGATCCGAGTGATCTGAGTTTTGGTTTTCGAAGACTAGTGGTCAGACCTCGAGTGGTCGGGACGAAGACCAGTGGTCAGACCCCGAGTGGTCGGGACGAAGACTAGTGGTCAGACCTCGAGTGGTCGGGACGAAGACTAGTGGTCAGACCTCGAGTGGTCGGGACGAAGACCAGTGGTCAGACCCCGAGTGGTCGGGACGAAGACCAGTGGTCAGACCTCGAGTGGTCGGGATGGAGACCAGTGGTCAGACCTCGAGTGGTCGGGATGGAGACCAGTGGTCAGACCTCGAGTGGTCGGGATGGAGACCAGTGGTCAGACCATGGGTGGTCGGGATGGAAACCGATGGTCGGACCATGTGTGGTCGTGGTTATCTTTGTCGTAGTGTGTATATCCGTCTGTTGAGATGGGTATGTGTTGTTGGACATTGCTATGTGATGTGGTTTCCTTGTCTATGATGGTTGCAGGATTTTGGAGCTAGGTCATGGTGAGGCGAAGGGGATCGGGACTAGGCCGGGAGAGCCGAGGTCCGATGATCAAGGTGTCGCCAAAGATGACCGAGGCCGGGAGTAGCCGCAAGCCGAGAAGACAAAGGAATGGATGAGATGCTAACTTGGAGCCGCTCGATCTAGGAGGACCGTTGGATCGCGGTCAGGAAGATAGAGTAGCGGGTCAAGTTAGTGTGAGTTGAAAAGCGTGCAAAACCCGTTGTGTTGTTGGGTTTCGGGTGAGCCCATGCATAGCTTTGTGAGTGGGTAAAATCTCAGCCCTTGATGGAGTGCTCTAGGGTTTAGAGGCTCATCCAAGGGTGGTAGGTGTTCCAAGCCTGCTATGAATAGACAGGGAGAGGGGTGTCTCTTTGGGGTGAGCAGTGAGGAAAGTCTACGTGAGTAGTTGAGAGTGATGTTGTAAGGATCAAATCGACTCTTGGATGTTGGCTTAGGATTGAAGCAGGACATCCAAAGGTGGGAATTGATCCCAGGTCATTATAAATAGAGGGGTAGGGGCAGCCTCCCCTCTTGGAAGGTTTTGAAGGTTCTGAGGTTTTTGCTGCTCATTTGAGCTTTGCCCACTTTGTTGTGAGGCTTTGTAAACCTCCCTTCCAGAAATGAAATGTTCTTCATTTCTATTCCTGTTTCATTTCTCTTACGTATTTACATTACGCACTTAAATTCTGTTATCTAAATTCCGCATTTACTTACTTGCAATTTACCTTACGTAATTTGGATTTGCCTCATCTCCTTCTACATGCTATCGAGTCTTTGTTGAAATTCATGATTGATGAACTCTTCTCTGGATTCGGTGCTTTCAATCTTTTAGGCAATCCTTACGTTCTTGTTGCAAGTTGTAAATCTGTGTGTTCTTAAAGTGCGTAAACGTGTGACTTGCAGTTATTTAGTCTTGATTAGCTTCTGGTTCTTGTTGCCAAGGATGAAAGATTGCTGGATGAATCTTCTATAGATCATATCCCAATCATCTAGGCAATCTACAACCTCTTCTATTCAGTTTTGCAAGAAACCAATTTCTGTGCCTAGTTTTCAGATAGTGTTTCTATTTGTTTGAAGGGTTGTTTCCTCGTGTACTTACTTGCTATGATTTGTGGAGAGTCATCCAAGGATTCCTGACCATCAACTCCCAGCAGCAAGTTAGGGGTGAAGTCTGTGTTCGTGACTCTGTTTTTGGTGTTGCATTTGTTAAACTGAAAAGGACGGAACCTTGGTATTAATTCCTTCGATTGTTGATTGAAATAGGTTCCCGACATCCTTTGGGAGGTGCACACCAATTTTCACTATTTTGGATCACCGATCAAAAGTTTCATCGATTTCTGTTTTTGAGATCGTGCTGATTTTACTGTTCACCCGAACACTATTCACCCCGAGTACTGTTCATCCAAACACTCAGGTCGGGAGTACTGTTCATCCGACCTCCGCAGGTCGGACGTACTGTTCATCTGGTCGGGGGTACTGTTCACCCGAGTACTATTCATCGAGTACTGTTCATTCGACCACTTCAGGCCGGGAGTACTGTTCATCCGACCAATTCAGGTCGGGAGTACTGTTCATCCGACCAGTGCTGGTCGGGGGTACTGTTCACCCGAATACTATTCATTCCGAGTACTGTTCATCCGACATCTGTAGGTCGGGGGTACTGTTCATTCGACCAGAAATACCCGACCAAAGGCGCTTTCTTTACGGTTTTTGGTGGTTTGAATTTTAGGGGGAGAGTTTATTCGAAAATTTTATTTGGCTCCTATTCACCCCCCCTCTAGTCGCCTTTTTCGATCTTTCAATGTGCAAGCTGGATGCCATGGGTTTGAGCTAGCTACTTTCTAAGGAAAAAGTGCAGGCGCGCCTAGAATTCAGAAAGCAACGTGCGGGTGTATATAGAATATAATAGATAGCTTCTCCACACATTATCCAAACAACATTATGTTAGATATACGCTCTAGAAACAATAGTAGAGATGATTATATTTTTTTATATTTATGATTTATTATCTTGTTCCTAGAATAATGTCATTATTATTTATTAGCAAGTATATGACTTGTTTGTGAAACTCGATCTTTATATAACTTTGTGATGATTATTTTAAAGTGATCCCTAGTCGATAATAATATAAGGACACATATCAATAGACTAGCATATGTATTGGTCAATGACCGTATTTCACGGGTAATAAATATAGAGATATCAAACCAAACAATATGGACATATGTTAGAGAATATGGAGTTAGATCAACCCACCTTGAGACACTACGAGAACGTTGTAATATTACTTATCATCAGTTGGTCTCATATTGTCCTATGTTCAGAAACGGGACACGAGAGTGGGCGGACGCCGGCCGTTTCACATGTCAACGTCCGAGAGAAAGAGAGTAGACTTGAGGGTTTGTACAGGCTTGGGCTCTAAGCAAACGCCCTACTCCTGTCGGTATGTTCCCCGGGGGGAGAAGAGGGGGGTCTTCTTGTCCAGGTTCCCGGGAACACACCAGTTGTGTCACTTATATTCAATAAGTGTTCAGTCCATACAGGTATGAGATACAGTGGGTTTTTATAGCGCGCCCAGCTTGCTACACAAATACCATCCTACCCCTACTGATGCAGCTCAAGTGGGGGCATCTTGCCCTGTGGTCAGGGGCGCAAGATGAGACCCCTTGGAGGACTGGAGATCTCCCGAGTACTTTCTCTAGAGAGCCCATAGGGGTATGAGGGAGCCTCCCGTAGCGCTCCCGCGGGGGCATGAGGGAGTCTCCCGTAGCGCGCCCACGGAGGAGCCTCCCGCAATGTGCCGAGGGGCATGAGGGAGCCTCCCGTAGAGCGTCCACGGGGACATGAGGGAGCCTCCCGTATAGTATGCTCATGGGGTATGCCCTCTAGAGGACCCACAGAGTATAAGGTGTCTCCTGTGACGTGTTGGTGAGAATTAGTCTTCCCCCAACACATATACAATGTGTATACTATATCCTTAGACTTGAGGTTGACGCATGTACTCGAGATGTGCAATGACTTACTTAGGAGTTGCCAAATGATACTCCGTAACTGGATAGTTATAAAGATGGCTTTCGAATTTATCATAAAGCATACTGCGAGGTATGGTTGATCAAGATAGGATTTACCCTTCTATACAATGGGAGAGATATTAATTTATAGGCCTCTCGAGTGATTGGATTCCGAAAATGCATGACTATGCTACTCGTGCTTAAAGAGTTAAATGTAGTCGGGGATTCCGATTCACATAATTGAGAAAGAGTGGCCGAGTTATCTAAACAAGGGTGTCATATTCTCGCCTTGAGTTTGACCGATATCATGAGGTAAAGGGAAATGCATATAACTAAGCATTGTTAAGGTTCATCCGACGTGGTATTTACATATACTCGGGAGTCGGCACGTCTTGCTAGGGACCACTACCGATTAATAGTCGAGTAAGAGTACTTGGGCCATATTCAAGTATATGTGAACCTAAAGGGTCACACGCTTAAAGGGTTAGAACCTAATTCTGATGTGATTCTAATTCTGATGGGGCTTCGAGTTCCTAATGGGTCTTTAATGTAGAGATCTATTGTGGAACGTCTATATAAAGGGAGGGGGCGATAGCTTTAGGATAAAGAGACATCATAGGAATTCAAAATTCTTAAAACTCTAGCCGCCACACCTCCTCCACCCAAAACTGCGCAGCTGACGCTAACACTTCGGCGTATAGTGTATCTGCCCTATACGTGTGGATACTTAGGAGATGTTGCTGCGAAGTTTTAACATTAGGATGATCTGAAGATGACAAATTATTTACTCCGTGTTTTTTCTGATACCCTGCACGCATCGTCGGGAAAGAAAAATGTTTTTGGTTGAAATTCCTTACATCCATAGGACATGACATGAGATCACCACATGGTCTGCATACGCCGTCCAACATGTATACCGGTCTGGCTCACGTGCTTTTCTCATCGATCAACTGTGCCCATACCTAGCTTGCACCAAGCTGCATGTGCAATGACGTCAAACCTCGAGGCATGACGTACCGCTTGCGCTTGGTACAATATAAGGTAGCATCTTTAATTACAACAACTATGTCACAGCATTCTCATCGCACAGAAAAAAAGAAAGGGAAAGGAAAAGAAGTGCCAATACTATTATTATATTATCTTTACTAAACTGCAGCCACTCCACGTGTCCTCTCTCCATGAAAGCACTTCAAAAAAATGTGTAATTACGTTTAGGTCCTTTCACCGGTTGAGGTAATTTTTTTCTGATTTAATTGAGCTATCAAATAATGTTATAAATTTTTGAAGCTTTTTGATAAGGGTCCTTGGAGTATTCCTAAGCTACCATAAAAAATTTAGATCATGATCAAACTTGTGCAATTTTTCAAAATTCTGACAATGCTACTAATGCATTTATAGAAACTCCACTGATTTAACTGAGATAATAAATCATGTTAAAAAATTAAAACTTTTTTATAAGGATCCTGAGAGCATTATTAAGCTACCATTAAAAAATTGAAAAATTATTAAACTTATTAAATATTTAAAAATTATGAATGCATTTAAATTTTGCTATTTCTGGATTTCCAGAGCCATCAAACTAATTTGATTTTTAAAAAAATTTGAGAAGGGTCCTGGGAGCATGCCTAAGCTACCATAAAAATTTTAGATTATGATCAAACTTGTGAAATTTTTAAAAAATCTGACAATTGTGCTAATGCATTTAAAGCAACTTCACTTATTTAATTGAGCTATTAAAGCATGTTGGAAATTTTTGAAACTTTTTGAGGAAGTCCCTGAGAGCATGCCTAAGCTAACATAGAATTTTTAAAGCATGGTCAAACTTGTGCGATTTTTAAGAATTCTGACAATGCTACTGATGTATTTAAATTTCACTGATTACCCGAAAACTCACCCTCGCGCGGCGTCGCGGTGCAAGTGCGCGGCGTGGCGCTTCATTGTCTCTAACCAGCAGGCTACTAGTTTCTTTCCCATTTGTAGCAAGTAAAGAAAGTGAATTAGTTTGTATGGCAGTTAAATGTTCACAATCTATATCAATCTAAATTCAGCAAAGAGGTCAAGGTTCTTAGTTTACTAAAACAGTAGTCATATATACAGATGCAATCAAAACTAAAGGAAAAAAGTTTCAAAAAAAACTATGTGCCAATACAGACAACTCCAGCAAGCTAAGCAACCAAAAATCACAACAAACAATTAATATTGTCCTTTTCACAAGGATCTAAAACAAACAGTATGATTCTCTCTAAACACCAACTAATGAAGCAACCAACAAAATTGCCACATAACTAAAATCGATCACCATGCATGCATCTTCAGTAGTGCACTAACCGAGCACCCAAATTCTCCGCTGATCCAGTGGTAGAAGCACTAGCAGTACTATGCTGCTATAAGGGTGGCCATAGCTCCATAGCTTGTTCTGCGGCACACTGAGGGAATTCTGCTGCAAAACTCCGGCCATCGCCGAGATCGGTAAACCCATGGACACACCAGAACTTGGGCCAACGACCCCTCCTAGGGTTTTCACCATTACTGCCTGGTGATCATGTTGGTGCAAGCTAACGTTGTTGTTGTAGCTTCCCATGCCATGGGCCGGTCCTGCAGCTTGAAGCAAATTCCAGGAGGAGCTGTTACTGCCGCTGCTTGTTGGGAGTGGGACTGAATTGGCCATGGCAAACTGCTGGTTGCTTGTGTTGATCGAGCTGTATTTGGGCAGGACGAAGCTACCAGTAGTACTACTCGTACTCCCCGCGGCGGCAGCAATAGAATAGTCCGCGTTGTACGGCGCGGCGTTGATGGTCGTCTTGGCCGGTATGCTGCTGGTAGAGTTGTTGAAGTAGATGGGATCGATCATGGAGTCAAGAAAGTCATAATCAGCCTCGCCGGCGTCGACCGAGCTAGCGTTTGGCGTTGTTCCGGCAGAGTACTCCACGGCGGCGCCCTTCGTCTTGGCTTCTCCATTCTTGTGGAACACCTTGCACACAACCCATTCATCCTAACACCCATAACATAAAACAAAAATCCAATTAAGTCACACTTCGAATATATAGCTGCAAATTTTCAGCACGACTAGGCCGTGCAAATTGTACATATATACCTTGGGATTGACACGTAGGTTTGCGTTGTCCCTGGAGTTTCCCTCGAGGCGGAACTCGTGCATGACCCAGTTTGTCTTGGAGCCCCTGGGAGCCCTGCCCATGTAGAACACCAGCGTCTTCTTCATCCCCACGAGTAGATTACCGCTAGGCTTCTTGTTGCTGAAGATCTCCCTGTCCTTGCCGGTGGCCTTCCAGTAGCCCTCCTTGGTGGCGCGGTTTGTGCGCATGCCCGTCGGGTATTTCATGTCCTTGTGGCAAAAAAAGTACCACTCCTTCTCCCCCATCTTCGCCTTGCCTTTGTATATGTCAAGAAGAAACGAAGAACGTCAATTATATATAGCTCAAATTAAGATGTTATATAAAAATGGAAGGTTTTTGCAGCTTAGATGAAGAGATAGTTGCATACAGGAAGAAATTAGATGTGACTTACTTGGGAGATCCCACGGCTCGCACTTGTTGAGGTCCACCTCCCCGATGGCACGGGAGGTGAAGCTAGGGTTGAAGAATTTCTTCAGGAGGTAGCTTGTGATGACCTCCTCATCTGTGGGGTGGAACCTGAACCCCGGAGGCAACACCAAGGCGCCTTGCTCTGATCTGACAGTACTAGTGCTCTCCACCATGCTTGCAGAAAATTGAACCCCAGATCAAGGAAGCACTAGCTAGCTAGAAGTGAGATCAATGGAGTACTAGAGAAGGAAGACGGAAGGAAGAGAGAAGGATAGGAAGCTTGAGGGCACAAGAAAGGTTGAGACCGGGTAATAGCTAGAAAGCGGATAAAGAGAGGAAGAAGCCAAGTTTTATAATGCTTTGGGACCTAGCTTTTCCCTGGTTTTTGAGGGGCCAAGCACGCCACGATCTTGCCTAGGAAGAAAGTCTTCACTCGGTTTCATTATCTCTCTCAGTGCTGTTGACAGCTACAGCTAGGGATTGCAAATTGTTTTGGGAGGTTTGTATGGTAGAATTACAGCCACTTGACTTTTTTTTTCTTTGTTGTGTTGCTGAGAAGGATACAGATCTTTCTCATCTAAATTAATATTAAGACAAAAATACCATTTTCTTTCCTTTTCTCATCCGGAATAGGGCTTTGTTTTTTTTTTATTTTCACCGGTAAGTTTTGCCTGGTCTTGCAGTTAATTAGGTTCTATAGTTACATTATTTTGCCGCACTATATATCAAGTAATCCATGGTGATAATTTGTTAATTCGTCGACGAAGAAGTATGCTAGTAGGGTCGGTATCTTGGTAATTGCCATCTCTTTTGACAAAACTAAGCGGCGCGCGCGTCAGTAAGCATGTACGTACATACTGAAGGTGTTATCGAATCAGCTTAATTAATAATATTCCTACTGCATGCTGGCCGGCCAGTACAGCTAGTTAGGCGTGTTTAATTGTTCTTCATATATTTGTACTACGTGCTTCAAGTCTAATCGCAAGTTAGGTAGGTTTATTTGTGTGGATTTCTTAGTACGATTTTCTGGAATATGAACTTCTGATTTGTGGGTTTGTGAGCTTTACCATTACTACACTAGTCGATCGATTGTTATGCCTCTTAAACGTCTAACCATTGCATCTGGATTTAGCTGGGCACACGAAATTCCATTATTAATTTTACGGTACGAATCTGAACCACGCAGTTGCAACATATATTTGACTGATGCACCTAGTAGCTAAATATTCTCGGTCGCTCTTGAATGGTCAAAGCCTACATGAATGACGGCTGTTCATACCATTTACCAGGCATGCATGTGTATGGAACAATCGAAATTGGTCAGCTCTTAGGCCGTACGGGCATGAGCTTCAATTGCTACTAGAAATTAGCGCGCGCGCGGTTTCGATTTATTCTCTGCAATTAACACGTGCATGCATGCTGCTTAGTTGTAGAGCAGAACGTACGCACGGTCCAGCTTATCTGCCAGGCGGTGGTATTGGATGATTTGGCGGCCGGAGTTCAAACTTGAGCCTGACCGACGCCAATTGATCGGCTGCACCGTTTATATCCATAAGTTAATTAGCTTAAAGGCCTGTTTGTTTTAGCTTTTGATTTTAGATTCTGGCTCCAAAAATAAAATAGAAAACAACACTCTAATTCTGGAATCCGATTCTTACAATTCAGCACACTCATATACAGTAGAATCCACAATCCACTTTATATGTGCTTTTAATTTGAATTTCAGCTTTTAGGTAATCAGCTTCTATATATACAACCACAATCCAGAATCAGCTTTTAGAGAATCCAAAACAAAAACAAAAAGGTCCTAAATCGTTCTTTGAAAAAGTACTACTTGGTTGATGCGGGATATTTTCCCCGACTTTCCGAGAAACTGCATGGTTTTAGTTGACTGCTTGAAATATCCACAAATATGATGGAATATATATGCAGCCCCCCAAAAAATGAATAAATCTTAGTGCCAAAGTAATACAGCACAAACAAATTAAAGTAGTATGATATAGAACAACACGCTGTTCCTTCCAATCATTGCCGAAATTTAGGTGAAGTCGGTGCTGAAACTATTAATTCCTAGCTAGGTAACCAATCGAATACATCATATTCATGCATGCTCAGCACTCCATCTAGCTAGGCCTCTAGTCACAAAAAGAATTCATTTTAAAATACATACCGTCGAACATTCTAAACTTTGATTATTCTTATCTTTACGAGTAATTAGATTGGATGTAAGAACATGGTACACTCATGTTGATTTGTCTCGAAAAATACTTTTATGATATTACAATTTATTGATTTTATTAATATATTGCAATAAAAATAAGTGGTCAATGTTGTATTTTGAAGACCATGTCAATATCAAAAAAAATTCATTTTGCGATCTGAAGGAGTAATTACGTAAACATAACATATGAGGGGGTAACGTACATTGAGGTCTGTCTGGATTCTGGAACACAATAATTCTGTAGGAATTTTAGAGGAAAGAAAATATTCATCCACTCTCGTTCGACGTGGGTTCCTACGATAAATATCATACATTAATTCCAGATAGAGCCTGGTAATTAAGCAGCTGGCTGTTATGCCATATATGCTTCTTGACTTATAACCCCTCTTGTATGTATGCGTGTGCCCCACAGGCAACATACAAACCGGCTTGAAGGCCACAAGGTCAGCTATTAAGTCAAAAGAAAGCATGCATGCATGCTTACATGGGATGGGAAAGCTAGCTCATGCATCTCCAGCTAAGCTATAAAAGTACTCTCAATTGATCCAGAGTAATCTTATTCATAGATAGATTTGTCAATGCTCCATACAATAGATACTTTGAACTGGCTAGACTACAGCATGCATTCATGAAAGGAGTTGCTCTAGTACGTACGGAGAATTTTACAAAATTTGAAATATATATGGAGTATTTGGCCTCTCTGTAAACTTAACAGCTGGCTCATCTGAGACCTAAGGCATCGTCAACAAGAGATGCCAATAGATAGATAGATAGATGCAAGAAAAGTATTCCACCGCTAGCTGTACTCCTCTAATTAAGAATCACACGCATCTTCTCTAGCTTTCCAAATAGAGATACACATGAATCTACTTGTCTAGTCTTAACAAAACCAAATTCATAATTCTACTGTCTGTCAGCAAACAGCTCATGAGTTGTATATTACGGGGAGAGCTACCACCGGACGTCTGATCTTAACATGTTGTATCGGACGTTCGATGCAATATTTTTTTCAACGTGTGCAACATTTTTTCTTAACATGTGCAATATTTTTTCTCGCGTATATTTTTACTGTTATCGAAGGAAAAATATTTCACACGTAAGAAAAAAATGTTGCAGAGTGTTTAAAAAAATCAGACGTGCGGCTGCTAGCAATTCCGGTATACCATATACTGATGGAATATTTCGATTGGAAACTGAGTGTGCAAGCAAACGCTTGAGTTCATACTTCATATATGACATTGATCTTGCGCCGGTGCAAGATATGAAAATGCGACAGCCGAAGTCAAGAAGATTAATTTTGTGTCCTTGGGCTTTTAGGCCCATATAAATTTGGCCCATCTTGCTCTCCAAAAATAAGCACCATTGTAGTTTGTGAATTGGTTAAGGCAAGCATTAAGTAAAGGGTGTGCTAAGTAAACCTAGCTCAGGAGTTCATCATGATTACTCCAAGCTAAGACTACGAGTGTTCTTGTTACCCTAACCAACCAATTATTAATGGCTAGTGCCTCATTCTAGAAAAGGAATCAACCATGCATGTCATGATCTCATGGATAAGCCTTTAACCTGTTGACGTAGGGCACAACAAAGATGCTAGTAAGCCCCACACATTTTCAATTAGCTTTAGGCAAGCATGCGTGCTTAGAGATAACCTATGATAATGTTTAGGGCATCGATAATGACTTTGGCAACCTGATTTGGACGGACCCTTCTTATCTTATATACTCTCGTCGATCAGTTGTCACCGTCTTCTAGACGCTATCCTATCCAGAGCTTAAACTAGTGCAGAAGCACTTAGGTCCTATTTAGAACGGCTTTAGCTTTGGCTTTTCTCCTCTTAAAGCCAGAAGCTATTCTAAACGACTGGCTTCTCAGCAGTCAGAAGACAAAGGCCAGCAGCCTATTTATACTAGGAGAAGTTAAAGGTTGAAAGCTGGTTTGGGATAGCTTCGCACGGTTTCGGTGGGTTAAAATTCTGACTTCATTACTAGAGTTAAAGAAAATTACCCTCTCCTACTAAGTATAAAATCCCAAACCACACCTCTCTCACCCTCGTTCCCGACCCGCACCCCTTGCACTTAAAAGCCATACTAAAAGGTAGATTGCCAAGCACCAAACCTCTTCAGTCTAACCGTTCAGTCATATAGCTCTTCAGCCATACAGTCCAACTGATAGCTACTTTTCCGAAAAGCTATTTAACTATGCCAAACAATACCTTGTATAACTAGTCTCTGTAATATGTGACTTCATGCTTGCTTTAGCTGGTTAATTTCTTGGCGATTGCTTGAAACCATGGGGTGGTAGATAGAGGTAGACCAGATCGAAAAGTTTAGTTGCATTTTTCTGCATTATCTTCTTGTCATGCATGGTATGGTGGTTCGAAAGAGCTAGCTAGAAGCATAAAGAAATCGCTGTCTCCAATGAGGAAGCTTCTTTAACCAAACGGGGAGAATCAAGCAACAAGGACCTATCTAATTGAACATGTCATATGTGCATCATCATGAACCATGCATTTCCTATATATTATTAATCAAGTAGCTAGCTGAGCAAACGTGCGTTGCCGTCGTCTCTATCTTTTCCGTTGTCCTGCAACGAATTCAGTAGTATCAATTGTTTCGGCCGGTGATGACGTTTAGCCATTGTATTGGTCCACGCTCCACGCATGGGCCTCAATATTCAAATGTGGAATTATGGACAGATTAATCGAGCATTAATTTTTCATTTGGTTGGAGTCTCCCAAATCAAACTGGTTTGTCCTCGAGTGCTAATTAATTTGTCTTATGGAGCATGGTTTCGAGTGGAAAAAAAAATTGGCACGGTATGTCTCGTAGCATCTATATATAGCATCCCTCTTAAAATAAAGACATATGTTATATATTGAAGAAGAGAGAATAAGATTTAGTTGCTTTAAAATCTGTATTTGTCATGTGTCTAGTTTTTGCAAACGATACTATAAGGCACCTAGTGACGGGTAACCTTTTTTCCGTTTCCTGTGACAAATTAAGCAAGAATGGTGTGATGTGCAATTCGTAGTATACGAAGTGGCACAATCTTCAGGTCTGCTATGCACGCACGGCATCCTTCGTTTGACTCTGATCCATCTCGATCTACAAGGGAATCATGAGCAGGTAACTAGGTATATTCCAGCTTCCAGTGGATCACGCGAGTAATCTACCTCTTTCCCAGTGGATAAGGACTCAAATCAAATTGCACATGCGTGCTAGCTAGCTCGCTACCTAGTATAGTACAATACCAATTATTTATCAACTTGTAGAACAACATAACTTCCAAGTTCCAATTAACAAGGCGCAGCGCATATCCATGCATGTGTTAGCATTATGACATATTCTGTCTAGCTTCCCAAATCACAGTACCAAGTTAATTAAGAACCGTGCATGATGATCACCCATGACATGATCGCATCTTGATTTGATTCGCACAATACCCATAATTTACATTCTTGTACATGAAAATGGAAACGACAAACTCATTAATCCCACACGAAGAATCCTGATTTTTTTTCCCCGTGCGTCGGTCACAGCAAGAATCCTGTCTATCTATCATACTCATACATCTCTTCTACAGGAAGTTGAAATGGATTAATCAGTAAAACCGGCCCCTCAGCTTTGCTTCTCGAGTTGTAGTTTTCGTTGTAGCAATTGACGCCTCGATTGGTGCATTAATATAGGTTTTCTACTGCATCTGCGGGTGGCTGTTCAGTAGCAGCTGATGATTCATCAATGGATGGCTCAGCAGACTGCTGTACTGAAAGCTACTCTGATCTGCAAGCTGCTGGTTGCAGTAGCTACTTGTGCTGCCAAAATTGCTGATCCTTGAATCGCTTGGCAGCAGTGGCGTTTTTCTCGTAAAACTGCCGCCATCTTCTAAAAATCTAGCACTATCCGTCACTACTCTCTTCCTTTTCAGACCATTGTAATTAGCACCGTAATCTGAACATGCGTCTACTTGTGGCAAACTAATGTGGTTGTTCACGTTGTTGTTATAGATAAGTGTTTGGCATGGAGGTGCGGCGTATATTAGGGGGCTCGGCATCTGCTCTGCGGCTGACGATGAGCCGTCGAGGAGCAGCTGCGGGAGCGCGGAGTAATCCATGGCGTTGAGGAGATCGGTGAGGGAGCATGACTTGCTGATGGTCATTGGACGGAACTGATCAGCAGGAGCGGGAGCTTCAGAATTTGGTGAGGTTCCATTGTTGATTGTGACAGAATCTTCCTCCACAGTTGAGCCGTCCTCCTGCCATTGGTAATCAGAAGAGAACTGCTGGAAGTCGTTGCTCTTCTTGTAGATTTTACACAGCACCCAGTCGTCCAACTGAATGACATTATCACGGCAAAGAATCAGCAACACGCAAACAAAAAGGTTTCCAATTAGGTAATCCTACATATTTGACTTTTGAGTGCAAATAACTAGAGCATATAGTGACATGTTGTACTAGCTTATGGCAAGAACAAGTAACTAGCAAAGAAAAATAATGCTCACCCTCATGGAGGATCCTCTACGCTGCTTGCTCTTGCTAGCCGTCGCTGTGAGGCGGTACTCGTGCATGATCCAATCTGTTTTGACGCCCTTGGGAGGTTTACCCCTGTAGAACACGAGGGCCTTCTTGACTCCGATGTTCTCACTCGTCGGAGTTGATAAGATGGCCTTGTCGGTGCCGGTGGCCTTCCAGTAGCCTGACGCAGCAGCCCGGTTGGGACGGGCACCGTTTGGGTACTTGCGGTCCCTCGGACTGAAGAAGTACCACTCTTTTTCTCCGAACAGAGCTTTGGCTACAAGGTTATGGATCAAAAAATGTTTAGCACAAACATCTCTGTCAGTTTTTGTACATACATCATATATGTTCACTAGGTAAGAACAACATGAAGCTGATTAAAAAGGCCCTTCCTCTACATGATTTGGGGGCCGGGTGTGCTACGATTCAGTTCAGTTATTTACCAGGAAGATCCCATGGGTTGCACTTGTAGATATTGACCTCAGCAACGATAGGCACAGGGCATGCCACGGAGGCAGCCTGGTTCATGAGGTAGTGAACAATCAGCTCCTCGTCCGTTGGGTGGAACCGAAAACCAGCTGGAAGAGAAGGCATACCGGTGCTCGGCATGTCGAGTTCTCTGATCGATGTTGCACAGCTTGTGTTGGCCACAGTGAGCAGCTGGAATGGAGGAGGAGATGCCTACCGCTTAGCTACCTGCTCTGCTATTGATCTTGAGGGAGGTAGCAGGTTTGAAATTTTTGAGATGGAGGGATTGGGGCTTGGATTTATAGATGCCATGCCTTTGTCCTCTTGCAGCCAAGCGAAGGTTGGTGGATTAGTATGACGATCGAGGGCGCCATAGACAATTACTATTAGCACATGACATCAGGGGTGATGACTCACCCTGCTCTGAAAGACTAGGTGCAGGTTCAATTCAATTCAATTCACTGGAAGGAACAACAGTTGCTAGGAAAATGACTAATTTGCCCTTGGACTTAGTTATCGGCGTGGCTCCACGTAAGGCGCTCGTGTGCATGGGAGACGAATGGAAAGCCAAGGAAATGGTTTGATAAGATGATGACGGCAGCCACTGCGCCACGTGTCTACTTATCTTCAGCAGCGCCAATGATATGTGATGGTTTTGGCAGCTTGCGCTGTGCTAGCTCGTGGCCTTCGACTGCTCCTTGATTTCTCTCGAGATGACTAGAAATTTATGCGCGGTGTGTCACGCCTCGAGCGTCGCTGTCCACACTAGAAAATCAACAAAACGTGCGATTGACGCTCCACACATGAGTAAATCGAGAAAACGCACGAAAAAGATATAAAAATAAGCTTGTGTTTTTCGCAAAAGGGCTTAAGCATAATGCTAAAAAAAGCGGAAAAAGTACATAAATGCAATGCATATTTTTTTAAAAAAAGATATGCTTTTTTTCTTACAAAAAGGACCTGAACGTAATTTCGATTTTCTTAAAAAGGACCCGAGCGCTATTCCTAAAAACACTAAAAGGGCATGGACGTAATTTATAATCTTTTTTTCGAAAAAAGGACCCAATTGTAATATATTTTTCTGAAAAGGACCTATCCGTAATGTTTTTTTTAACAAAAGGACTCGGATGTAAAAAAATTAGCCGGCTCGGCTCGTGGCTCTCCCAGCTCAAAACGCCCTGAGCGCGGGGATTCTGTAATGTATAGTATAGGTAGTATTCACGAGCTATTATTCATGTGCTTGCTAGCTGCATCGATTCATTCTGAATGGCAAGCAAGAAGCATATGTCATCTGTACCGCCAAATTCTTTTTTTTTTAGACTTCCCTCTGCTAGATGTTGCCTTTTTTTTGTGTTAACTACGATGTAAAACGTCAAAAAGAAAAAAAGTGAAGCAATGATGGATAGTTGATGTACATCAATTCTCATGTAACATGTCTAAGGCGTGTTATTTTGAATTTTTAATCGCTAACATGCGTGCTTGCTACTAGTAGCATATTAAGAACTACTCTCTCCGATCACAAATAGTTATCGTTTAGGATATATGTATGGTTAAACTTTTAAAATTTTGACTGTCAATATCTTTTTAGATATTTAAATTAGATATATAAAAATTATATATGTAGATTTCTAACGAAAAGTATTATCATAATATTATCATTTATTGGGTTTTTATAAATACATTATAAGAGAAATTAGTGGTCAAAATTATGTTTCGGAGACCGTGTCAATGTTCGAAACAACAACTATCTATGACCAGAGAGGGTATTTACTACTCCCTCCGTTGATAAATATAAGACGTATTTTGACTTTGCACAAGGATTAAGTTTGTGGTGAAATTGATAAAGGCATAAGAGGAAATGACTTACATATCCCTCTTAATTGTCTTGGAAGATGAGAGATAATGAATAAATACATATGGTTGAGAGAGAATAAATAGAGGTATAAGTGAAAAAGCTCATTAAATCTACATGCATGTTTTGTATTTTTTAACAAGACAATTCAAGCTATAGACCTTATATTTATCAACGGAAGGAGTACCTCTTAATTTTCTTTCCATGTTTTCTATTTCAAACTCAGGACGACGAGCAAAGGGTGGGTTTTGCAGTTCGAAGAGAATATAACATCCCTCATTTCACAAAGAAAAAGGTAGCAACTAAGTCTTGAGATAAGAAAAGACGGCGATTCTTTTGAGAAAGGAAAGGACGGGAATTTTGAAGTGTGCGATCTGTGTGTCTCATCCTCGTCATCGTACATCCGGCAATGTAAGCATCAGCCTGTCGCTGGCCTATCCTGGTTAACAGTAAGTTTCGATGTCAGATTTCGATGGCTGGTCAGTGGCGGGCTTAGGATATAAATTTAGAGGATATTAAATCGGACTTCGAGTTCCAATCTTCTAGTCAGCTTCTATGGTGACGGTGTGGTAGCGTCCTACGATGGGAAGGAGGTACCCATGATGTGGTCAGGGGTAGGGGTGCCCTAGCCCCCTGACCCTGTCGGTCCGCCCTTGGAGCCGGTGATATCGAAATTCATAAAAAAACCGAACGGTTTCGAAAGTCAAAAAAATTGAAATCTGGTCAAGCCGCGGAGTGAAATTCGAACGAAAAGGTCGAAAACAGCTTGAAATGCATCAAATTTGGAGGGTTTTCGTGAAAATCGGCGACATATTGAAAAATCGGGAAAAAAATGCAAAAATTGTTGTAAAATTCCAAACTTGGTTTTTTAAAAAATATTCACACCAGAGGTCATAAAGCTATTAATACTAATTTTAGAAAACTTTTGGATAATTTTTTGAACTTGAACAGTAAACCGAGCAAAATCATTTTTCGAACTAGAAGCGATAGGAGCGAATTTCGAACGGTTTTCGAAAAAAAAAAGTGAAACCATGCTCGACATCGTACACCTGGCAATGTAAGCATCAGGCTGTCGCTGGCCTAAGCTAGCTGGGATACCTAGTGATGCCCATGTTTGCGTGCTCTGTTCAATGTTCATGTCTAGGACAAACCGAAAACGTAGCTAGCAACTTTTGCAAGTAGCACTAGCAATATGAAAAATTCCACTGATTGTTTTTTTCTAAAAAAAAATCCATTCATTCAAAGAAATGTGAAAAAATTCCAACCGAGGCACCTCTTGGAAAGCGGGAATCCCAAAAACATTTTCCTCGAGAATATATTATTAATTTCGCACGTACAGCTTAATTTGCAAGCTCTCGTACGATTAACATAAAATTGATAAATAAATCTCTTAAAAAATGTGGTGCGTGTGGCTCGAAACGATCAATCAATCGCGGAGCTTGGAAAGTTAGGGACCTTGCCCCTGTCGCGTGCCGCCCACGGACCACCGCCGCCGAGGCGTCGAGATCACGTCGGCCTCCAGGTAGGGTCTGGGTGTTGAGGGGATTGGAGCAGCACCGGAGAGGAGAGGGATCGAGGCCGGAGAGAAGCAGCGGGGAATCGATCCATCGTTTCGTTTGATCGAGTTGATGCTGCTTGAGGAGGCTTGCTCCGCCGTGGGCCACTTAATGGTCGCAGCCGTAGCCCAGGACAAGGCTTGCTCAGCGAACCATCGTTGCCATCCATGGTGTTTGGCGGCGCTGGGACATGCATCACTAGACCTCCGCGACTTGTCGCCGGCGAGGCCGGACAGTTAGCTCCGCTCGTCGTCGGGAGGTGGCTCCGCCAATGAGATCGATTGAAAAGTCAAAATAATCCGCCACGCGTGCGTACGGACCGACGGCCCAAGTCACGAGGTGTGCGAAAAGGACCCAAACCAAGCGGCATAGCCAGCCTATTCATGTGGGGTCATTTTGAAGGGAAAAAAAAAGCCTACTCTATCAGATAAGAAATGTAAGTCGTATTTTGACTTTGCGTAAGGATTAAGATTAGAGTAAAATTAAAAATAACTTAGACACCTCACTTAATTGTTTCAGAAGATGAGAGCTAATAATTTGTGTGTGGTGGTAATGAATAAATGTATGTAGTTGAGAGAGAATAAATAAAGGTATAGTAAGAAAAAACTCATTAAATCTATATACAAGCTTTATATTTCTAAATAAAAATATTCAAACTATATGACTTATATTTGTAAACGGAGAGAGTAACTAGTACTAATATTTATATGTAAGTCTATAAAAAAACTAAAAGTTTTATAATAGCTGACCCCACAGTTTCAATACTGGCTACACCACCCGGGACACGTATCATCATATCAAGTGCCAACTTTTACTTGCTGTGCTTGCCAGCTAGGCATGCAGTACATCTTGGCGAGCTGCTGCTAATTGCATGGCTGTCACTGATTTATATGGATGTGTGTGGAAGGAGCCTGACTGCTGAGCTTTTCAACAAAAAGTGGCGCGTGCAGTGCATCTGTGCATGGACAAGCAAGCAAGCTAGTTTTGCTTCTTCTTCTCAGCAATCTATCTATCCATGCATGCCACTTGTGTCTTCCTTATTTGGTTGTGTGATCAGACGACGGTGGACTCAATTATTTGATCCTATGAAACCGATCGATTGATGATTACCTACCTTTTCAGTGACAGAGGCAGGGATCAGATCGATGATCCATCCATATCCATCCGCTCAATTTGCCGTCCAGGACAGATCATCGATTCATGAAAACCTAGGTGAACACATCCGCCCAACGCAAGACGGCACGTACGTATAATGTCAAACACAACGATTTTTTTTTAATTTTCATCGGGATGCCCAATTAACTCGAAGCAGCACGTGTACGTTAGCCACTAATTTCAACCGGCTACCTACCTGCCTAAACTGTAAAAGTCAAAATGTTCGCAGCTGGCCGGTTAAAGATCGAAGAATATTCGTTTCGTTCCGATGGATCAACTAGCTAGCTCAAGTTTTTTTTAAAGAAAAAAAAAAGAGAACACATGATCAAACTAAGTTTGCAGCTAGGCCAGTACCAGAAGTTTAATGAGTAATCAGCAGATGACAAAATAATAAAGTTTTCATTCCAGAGGATTAGTAAAAGCAATAATACATGCTGCAAGGATTGGATTGGATTGGATCGTCTGAAGGCAGATAGCATCTGTTTGGTTATGGCCTTGTGGTCAGTAGAGATAGCAATCGGGTAGATACCTTCGGCTGCGATTGTCTTAAACCCGCTACTCAAACCCGAACACGCACCATTCATCCAAACCTATTAAACTTCACGGGCACAGATCTGTGTTTACACCCGAACCAGATGGGTACCGATGAGTATATCATGTACATTGTACAATCACACGCATGTCTTATATTTTTAAGATCACTTACAACCACATAGCATAATGCCACAATTTAAATCCAATTACAATCACACACAAGTCTTATTTAAATCTTATTATAGTACCACATAGCACAATACATAAGTATTTTTTAATGTATATCTCATAAAAAATAGGACCCACATGTCATAGGATATTCATTGGGTACCTATGTGTACAAATTGACACCCACTCCTATCCTATGATCTTATCAGATACCTAAATCGAAAACCTATGGTCTGAAATGCTACATATACCCATCCTTATTGGATTGGGTTCCTGTAGATATCCATAACTATCGATAAAATTGCAACCCCTATTGGTCAGGTAGTATGTATGTGGAAAATGCAAGCTTTCTATTACTTTTCAGAGACAGGACAGGGCTTGTCATGATTGTAATTAAGTGGCAGGTGAGCTAGCTAGCAGTTGAGCACAAAAAATTGACCCAGAGCATGCAGCTTCTCCGTTGATTTCGGCCCAACCCTTGCAGCTGTACACATGTACGTACCATACTTTTCTTCAGTCCAGGGCCCCAGGCTTCAGAATTCAGACTCGTATATATGATAATCTATCATTAAACTACTAGTCAATACCTGCCTACTTAGCTCACTTAGCGCACGCGATTGGATTTTGTTGATAACGACCGGATCATTATATTAGTTGAACTATCTGAACCTGCACTGCATGCATATAGGCTTTATAGGGTGTTGTTTCGATTGGCAAATCAAGAATTGAGATCCACTCCAATCGATAGTGTGACTGTAAGATGAACTATAGCAAATACTGTTTCCAAACACTGTATCATGATGTGAACCATTAATTCCACTGATCTAACGGTGCTGGTGGCTGACGACTACTAAAGTTGCGGTCACCATTTCCACCGGATCCCTTTCCGCAAATCAATCAATCAATCAACGCACAAGATATCAGTACTACTGCAATACAATAGTAATCTTAGGATTACTATTAATTGCAGCATTGTCTTCATCTCATTGGCTACTCTATATCTAACACCATGGATACCTAGTACTACTGCTGTAGTAATTCTAGTGTTGACTTAACGATCTAACGGGAACAGCTGCATGTTGATCAGCTGACCAACGGGGCAAAGGGACCCGGAAGAAGATCAACAAACTTAATTTCATTCTTTTCGATCTGTATGCATACATGGAGATGTAGTACATAGACTCTCTTCTTTCTTCGCAAAGAGATAAACTTTACATTAAGATAAGGTTTCATCGCAAAGTAGAGTAATGAATTAGGTGATGAATATGTAGAGATGACATATTAATTCTCACGATTGAGGTAGCTAGGTTCGTCAAAAGCACGAGCTTCTTAATTCGCGTCGGAGACTGTTAGACAATAGTAACAAATGGTGCCTCCACAGGTTGACATCTGATACCATGTGATTGGTCTTGGCTATCGCTATAATAGGGTTTTTCCTGATGGATTATCTAGATGTGCCTTTTGATTGTGTTGCCATTGCCAAAGTTACCTTTCAATTTCATAGATACCTTTGCTATAACAGTAACGCAATTCTCCGTTACTTGAAAATGTACGTTACCCTGGATTTTAGGAGGAAATTAAGATTGAAGAGCTCTAGAGCAGGTCAGCAAAGGATGGATGAATACCTGGGTGAGACGTCGGTCTATATATTGTGAGGAGCAGGTAGCTAGCTATCTCGCTCTGTCAAAAGTTTGGAATTTTTTTCAAGACTACAAAAAGTTTAGTTTTGCATATGTACTAGTACGTACGTGCGTAATCACTAGCTAGAAAATACACGCAGTGACGATGCAAGTTGCAGCCTATGTCTAGACTAGTTTAGTTGGATTCATTAGCTAGCTTGGAAAAATAAGACGCACGAACGTAGCTTTTTCCCTTCCCCGTGCGGCTCTCTTATCCATGGTGATTTTAAAACATAAGCTATACTAGTAGGGTTTAGTTGGCCTGACATAAGTCGCGATGTTGACCACCGCAGCATAAGAGAGTCCTTAGGGCATGTACAATAAGACCACCACAGCATAAGAGAGCTCTTAGTTGCCTTTAGGGCATGTACAATAAGATCACGTCAGCTGGCTCTTAGTATGTACACATCAGCTTTGATCTATGTGGAGGAGTGAGAAAAGAGGAGAGAGAAGAGAGCTGGCTCTTATTTAGTAGCCAGCTTTGCACGGGAGCATAGGTAGATCATTTATGTACAAGAGAGAAAAGATAGTTATTGCACAACATCTAGAGACAACATTTAGGGGCAGTTATTGTACAAACTGGCTTTTAGCTTACTATTAGCCAGTAGTTAGCTTTGTCATTGTACATGCTCTAAGCTAAGAGTACTAATTCCGACTCTCTGGAGTGCGTGTTTCGTACCAAGACAAGCGTTAAAGGGTTAATTAATTTTGTGCTTAGTTGCCTGTTGCACGTCAATAAGCTGCAATTGATGATATCATTGAGTTAGACTTTCTTATATGGAGTACAAGTTGTACGCATGGGGTAATATAGTCAACTATATTTGCAAACATCGCCACACGTGTACAAAGTCCTATAACTTTTTGTCAGCCAGAAAATGTACGATACTAAATTGCACGCGTACTACCTATATATTCCAGCCTAGTCAGCCCCTCCGTGTCATCGCTCTACCGGCTCTTTTGTAAAAAGATTCTTCAGAAATTTCGAAATTACGTTTAAGATTATCCACAAATTCTAAATTTGTGTTTAAGTCCGCCAAAAGCTTTTTGGCAAAAATCCTTTTTGAAAATTCTAACAATGTGTTTAGATCCTCCTGCGGCCTCTTTTGCACAAAAAAAAAACTATGATTCTGCAAGTTCGAGTCTAGCTCATTCTCGAACCTTTTTGCAAAAAAAATCTCGCAATTTTAGAAAATTTCATCGAGACCGGACCACACCTTTTTGCAAAAAGAGTTCTCGAGGTTTTAAAAAATTACGTCTAATCCTGAATCAAAATTCGTCCTGCACGGTGTATGCGTCACGACTCTACTTGGTTAGTAAAATAAAAACAGAAACTTCTTTAACCAATACTTCGATCCACTCGACGTTACTATCGTGCGGTATGCTGCACGTCCGCGTCTAGTTTACCTAACACGAAGTCACAAACAAGCTCCAGCAATATAAACCACTACTAGATGTATCCCATTGGAAACAGCGCTTGTCAGTACTATGATCCCCTCCCCCACACACACTGTTGGTGAAAATAAAGGTCTTCGATTCATTCCAACTAAAAGTAGTAGATGTGGGCTCTTTTAAAAGATGAACAAATCTTTGTGCGACCTGCAACTCCTCCTGAGATAATGCGCTGGGCTGAAACTTCATATTAGGCCATCACAGCCGAGCAGCTTTGTTCAAAGCCTGACAAATATCTATTCTCGAATCCGTCTTTTTGGACGGGCCTGTCTGACGCAGCTCCCTACCTTCAGTTAAGTTCCTTAATTATGTGTTGCTGTACAAACTAACAAAAAATCAGATAATGCAGGAGATCAATCTAAAACTTCCATTGAATGATATTTATGGTAATAATATATAGTCAAACTGTATGCATCAGCACCGTAAGCTTAATTTCTCGATCAACAATGAAATTAGCATTAGAAAGGACGGCTAATTCCCGCTTCTACATGGACCGGTGCAGATAGTGATCAGCAAGTGGGAGCTTATGTTGATCATGCGATTGATGCAGCTTTCTAGGTGCGACAGCTTCTACAGCAGTTCCCAAAGGCCATGCTGCTTCGATGTAGTACTCACTATACTTCACCTTGGTCACCAGTGTGATCCTCTTTGTTGCCTTTGGGAAATTAATGGGATGGCCTAGGATGGAGAAATTAATGGGAGGACTTGTGCTATGTAAAACTAAACACAAGCAGGGAATTGTGATTTCCCCTCTCTCTGCCCTCCTGGGAGTCTTGGCTCAGGTCCTCTTGTTCAAGTCGTTTAGCCAGTATGTCCAAGTGCAGATCTAGGCCTCGGGCCATCCGGGTCTTGGCCCGAGACTAGGACCAAAAGTATGTAGAAATCTAGTCCAACATCAATAGCCTAACCAAGAATTAGCCCAACAGCACTGGGCCGACCAGAGGCTTGGCCTAGGATATGAAATGGCCTAGGATGGAGCCTATGCACAAAGCCTATTAAGATATGAAATGGCCTAGGATGGAGCCTATGCACAAGAAGATCTTCTTCCTCTAGTGGCACTGTGGCAGGCCTAAATATGGATTGAATCCCATTCGGGTCCGACACAATTGTTTTGAACACAGATTTGAGGAAGAACAATAGGAAAGTAAGGTAAGGTTTTATGATGGCTACTATGAAATAAGGAACATTAATAATTACTTTCGTTCTTCTTACTTCGTTTCCAAGACGAATGGGATTATGTAGCTCCCGGTTTTACAGTGAGAAACTGAACTAGTTGCCATAACAGCAATAAAAGTTCAGAGTTAACACTTAAAAGACGAAAGACGACATCTACAACACGGTCATAGTAAAGACTGAAAACGACTTCTTCACCCCTTGGATCTCACTTAAGCGCTGCTTCTCTTCATCAAAGCCGTTTAAGCCTCCACAAGTGAAATCGCCAAAGCGTTATATCTTCGGCGCCGATCACTCTAGGTCCTTACATCCAGGCTGCAGCTGTGATATTCTTCTCTTCCCTTACCTTGCCATGCACCAAAGAAGAGCGGATCTCTTGGAGTTTTTTCTCTCCAAATTTTAGGGGTACCCGGCACCTCTGCTAGTTCCACGGCTCCTAGAGGGCTAGAGTCCTAATCGATCGTGGCTGTGTCCTGTCAGTGTGCACGGGTGCTTTATATAGTCGAGGTTTCAGACTTTTGAGTTCGGACTTCGAGAGATTAGTTTCTCAAATCGACATTTCATCTAATTGGTTACTAGCAGTGTAAAACCATGCACCATCGGCGTTTTACCATGTAGTGACGGTAGATTCATCATGGGAGCAAGCGCCTCTCACCACTCGGAAAAGTCGATATATATGGGCCACGAGGTTAACACTGAAACAGGAATCATTCGCGGTTTGCATGTGTAACGCATGGATGCTCAGGAATCATTCGCGGTCTGCATGTGTAACGCATGGATGCTCATTTTCTTTGAATTTGACAGTGAGATTTGTTCGAGCTCTGTAGGCTGTAAGGCGTGGATGCTCATTTTCTTTGAATTTGACAGTGAGATTTGTTCGAGCTCTGTAGGCTGTAAGGCGTGGATGTTCATTTTCTTTGACAAGTTTGATTCGATCCATGCAGCACGGCCCATCGATCCATCTCTGTCATCTTCTTAGCAGAGACGCGCTAAGCTGCACGATCAGATGCTTCGATCCATGGATGGAATTAATCGACGGGATGGAGTGGAGTCACTGGAGTGTGTGTGCGTACGTTTGGTCCCAGTCTCCCATATTATCGATTGTCCCTGTCACGAATCAGTTCCCGTATGATCGATCGACGAGGCTACGTATATATATATATATATAATACAATACAATACAATCAAGCAGAATAATGCTTCATATATACCTTTTACTGGAAAAGATCAGTATTTACGATGCATTATACTTGTATTATATAATAGGTAGTAGGAATCAGATATAGCCGTTGATTTGTTAAAAGTATTTCTACTACCGGAGAAAGTATAAATAAATACTAGCTAATTTAATTCATTAGATAAAAAAAGAACGGTCATACTGAATTTAGCGTTCTGAAAAAGAGCGAGCTCCTAAACAGAGCATGCGTGGAACGCCCACGACCACGAGCAGTGCCTAGTGACCCAATATACAATCGATCAATCCGTTCGGAACGGAATCCATTTATGTTAGGCTAGCTTCAAGTATACTGATCGAGAAGACATACAGCGATTAGTAACAACTAATTGACGTTCGGCCCTGTCATCAGAAACAAATGCACAAGATCAAATGCCCATACACGCAGTTGAGTTCAGAACTTCAGATATCGCATATAAATCATGTACCGCTCCTTGGTAATTAGATGCCCGTTGTCTATGGTTTTTCGTCCGCAGTACTAAACAAAAACAACAGACAATTTCCCATATAGGATGAAAAACTTAGGCTCCCATTGAATGATCATGAGATACATTGGAACTGCATGCATGGTGTCCTGCAGGCTGTAGGTGTACGCATTGGAGGACCAAAGCAGCGCGACAACTGGCGGGCTGGCAAGCGTGTCATCTGACGGTGAGGGGCGCCTCCTTTGGTAAAATAGGTTGTGCCCTCACTTCCAATTTGCCTGCTGACTGTGGTCAGGGTACCTAAGAATTTCATCTCGGATTTTGACAAACTGAGAAGGAGATTCCTTTGGGCGGACAATCGCGATCTTCACGGTGGCAATTGCAAAGTACGCTGGACAACAGTCTTCCGCCCCTTTGAAAGGGGGGATTAGAAGTTCTCGAGCTAGACAAGTTCGCCAAAGCGCTCCGCCTCCGCTGGTTGTGGCTCCAGTGGACGGCCCCGGACAGATCGTGGATTGGAACGCCGGTACCATGTGACCAAACCGACCGTCAACTCTTCTCCGCGGCCACCAAAATTACCATTGAAAATGGCCGGACAACATCTTTCTAGACCGACAAATGGCTTCATGGCTTTGCGTCTTCGCAGCTAGCACCAGCTATCTGTAAGCACTCCAGACGGAAAAGCAAGATCGGTCGCAAACGCCCTGCTAAACAACAACTGGATTTGGGATATTCGGCACGACCTAATAGTCCATCTTCTATGTAAATAGTCAACTTATAGCTGCAAATACAATCAGTGTCTCCAAGGCCGTAAATTTAGGACGACATAATATGGACGCAAAGTCCCACCGGTATCTACACGGCTTCTTTGGCATACCGCATGCAGTTTGAAGGAAGCACCTACAAATCCTTTACTACTACAATTTGGTCAGCGTGGGGGCCAGTGCGCTGTAAAGTTTTCTTTTGGCTGGCGCTCCAAGACCGGCTTTGGACTGCACATCGCTTGCAACAACGGGGATAACCAAACCATTATTTCTATCAGATGTGCTGCCAAATCCTAGAAACTGTCTATCATCTCTTCGTAGATTGCCCTCATGTACGATACTTGTGGGCTGCAGTTGCCTGGTGGGTCCGGTCGCCATCCCTCCTTCCGGACCGGTGGGAACGGGATGCGGACCTAGAACAATGGAGCCTGCACCTGCTAAACCGGTAGGACGGATTTCGAAAAGGCATCCTTGATTGTTCTCACATGTTGGCAATGGTGGAGAGAGCAAAATAACAGAGTCTTCACAAATAAATGCAAAACCAGCGATGATATTCTCCAGTCCATCAAGGATGAGGCTGCAAACTGGATCACTGCTGGAGCAAATGATCTGAAAAAACTCGTCCAATACCATAATTGACTTTTTTTTTCTTTCTCTCTTTTCTTCTCTTTTCTTTCTTCTCTTCTGTAACCTTTTCCCAGTGGTGCAGCCTTTTGCACTATTGCACTCTTGTTTCCTTCTCCATCTAATATAACCACAGCTTGGCTGTCTATCCAAAAAAAAAAACCGATGACTAGATGGGGTGAATATGAGTCAAATAAAAATTTTCTCTCAAGAAGATCTTCAAAAACACTAGTGCTATGAAACAAACACTAATTCAAGAACACAAAAAACAAGATGAATAGAGCAAAAATTTCAGCAGCTCACATGAGAAGAAATATTAAACTTGACCATCAAGAAACATTAATAACTCTAGGTCTACTCATTTAAAATTGATGCAACTTGAAAAGTAGCAAGATAAGATCCTCAGGGTCATGATTCCAAAATGAATTTTAAAATAAAACCCAAATGAGAGACCTATCTAGCTCAATATCCATGTTGCACAAAAACAGAAATTTCATAAATTTGATCATGAAGAAATCTTGATAACCAAATTTTATCCAACCAAACTTGATAAAATATGAACCACAACTAGAAAATGACCTTAGTACTATGATTGCAAAGGAATTTCGAGAATAATTCCATTGTTCCAACATCTCATCTTAAAAACACAATGTTGCAAGCACAACTTGAGTAAGAATAAGTTCTAATAGATTTTGCTGGGTTGGAATAAGTTATAAATGAATTTCTTAACTTGGTACGTATTCTAGATTCAATAGAAACACAGTAAGTAGAAGGAGGGGAAGTAAAGGTCTAGTTGTATTAAAAAAACAAGCAAAAAGGGAAGAAATAAAATAAATTTTAGAACATAGAAGAACTTAGATTTTACGTTGCTTAGAGATGGATGGTTACAAAGCCACACTTCATGGTGTGCAAAGCTCAAAGGAGCATACGGAAACAAAAAAAACCATTCTCTAAGACTTGGCATTGAGGTATTCCTCTACTTCTTTATTTATAATACACTAAGAACAATCTCAACCTTTAGATGACCTTTTTGGTTATCAAAAAACCTCATCAAATGTTGAGATTCACTCCTTTACTTATATATAGGCTAACCCGCAATCCAACGACATAACGGGTTGACCTCCACATAGTCTTACAATATATAAGGCGTCAGTGCCATAATTAAGCCTGGTTTCTCGATCATCAAAGACATTATTAGAATTTAGAAAAGGGGAACAATCCAAAGAGCAATACAGAGAGTGATCAGGTTACAGCTAACACACAAGCATCCTACTAGCTAGAAGCATACACTAAATCATGCAACTTGACGCAGCATCTTTCTGGGTGAGACGGCCTCAATTGCAGTACCCAGAGGCCACGCTGCTCTGACGTAGTACTCTCCATACTTCACCTTGGCCACCAGTGTGATCTCCTTTGTTGGCTCCAGACCTGTGCAATCAATTTATCATATGGCCACATTTGTATACCACTGGAGCATCTCTTCCTAGATCAGCTTCTACCTTTGGATTCTTCAGAAATTAATAACAAGGCTAGCATATTAACAAGTAATCATTATCTAAAAAAAATATTAACAAATTACGACAGTAAAATCTATGGATGCAGAGTATGCACAGTAGTTACCAGATTCGCTGTAAACCCCGCGAATCATGAATCAGATTGCCAAACCTAAACCGATTTAGTGTATGGGGTTCGTGTTTGCAGGAAAATTAGAAGAAAAAGTGACGAACTATGAACCCGAATCATGTACCACGCAACTCGGACATTAGTTTCTCGTAACTATGGTATGCACTCTACTTACCAAAGCCTTCCACGAGCAAATTGTACTGGTAGACGAGGTCCATGCAGAGGTATGGCACATCGCGGGCGATGGGGTACGCAGCTTTGGCTTCTTGGATGCTCAATGGGCAAACTTTCTCTGCGGCAGCCTTGAATGCCGCAGGGGTGGACCTCGCGCTGGGAGCATTTCTGTCGATGAAGCCAACCTTTGACAGAGAAAATTAATTCAACCAGTAAGACCAATTAATCAATATCTGTTGCAGCATATACAATAGTAACTACTCCAGGTAAGTTACCTGCGCGGCCATGTAGTAGAAGCTGGACGCAACGTAGAGGTTGGCCTGGCCAGCTCCTCCGCCACCATTCCACACACCGTTGAAGGTGCAGTTCTTGGTTTCACAGGGTGCATTCAGTTTCAGTGCCTTGATTACTTCTTCTCTGCACTTATCATATACTGCTCCTTCTGGTGAGGCAGTTGCATCATATTCCTTCCCATTGTAACTGAATTTACCTTAAAAAGATGTAAAAAAAAAGGAGTCAAATCCTCAATCAATTATGCAACACGTAGTTCCTGAAGAAATAAGGATGGAACATGGGTTAGTCAGACTAGGAAGGTGCGTATATACAGTGGCATACCATTGAATCCACGCAGCATGCAATAGCTAAATGGTCCTTTCTTTGCCTTTAATATCTCTACACGGGAAGCAAAAGCGCCGTAGTACAGGTAGCTGCAAAAGTAAGATCCTTCTGATCAGCAACTAAGTAATATATGCATTTCTTTCTCGAATTAATATAGCAATTCAAAACAAGCTTCAATTTTTTTTTGTCAATGTTCAATTAATCAATATTTCTACATGCACTTCTCTAAATTTGAATTCTTATGTGATACAATGTAAGTCAAACCTGTGAACATAAATGTTGTAATCTTTTCCGATAAGGTACTCTTTTGTAATGTAAGGATCCTTCTCCTCAGGCACTACGGGAGCATTTGCAGCGGTGTTTGCAGAGACTGCATAGGCCATTTGCACTGATCCACCTCCAAGATCAATGACACCTACTGTTTTGGAGTAGTCACCTCCCAGTTTACCCAACAGATAGTTCATAGCGATCTGCATGCACCCCATCTCATATATGTGCATTAAAATTGTAAAAGAAAGTTGGACATGTATAGGACTAGCACGTTATATTGTATTGGTACCCATAGATAAGAGCCTTCTTGAGATCCCTCAATAACAGTGATCCATTTGGGGTTATACTGAAATTTGCTCTCACTGTGGACAAGGTCCCGGACCTGTATTAAGAATCAGAGAAGTAAGTCTTTAATCCTTTCTACGTTATGTATATGATAAGATTGTGTAGTAGATGAAATTACCGCTTCAAGAATTTGATCTGACCTCTCTTGTCCGATAAGTCTGAGTCCAGCAGTTGCCTGCAAATTTGATCAGTAAGAAAAACGCAGAGAGAATTGAAAGGATCATAGTTTGTTCCAAGGGGTGGTTGATCTCAGGCCATTTTTCGCATATTCTTTTTTAGTTTGGATACGAAATTCAGGACACAGATCAGAATGACTAGTCCAAGAACTGAGTCGTGTCTCTGGCAATTCATAAACATAGCAATTTTCTTTTGAGAGGTCGATATATAGACCTAATCAGAGCAAATTAGTTGAATTTTTACCATGGTTGAGGGGGTCAAAATTAGCAGGTAATTACCCCAAGTTTAAGGGGAGTTATTTTCTGAAGCCACCGAGGGACGATACTTTTGGCCTTGTCAAGGAGAGGTGCGATTGAGCTTGCTGCCTCTTGGGGACGTCCTGCGTATGAGCTCAGCCCGGGTTTCACCTGCAAAAATCGCACGTTCTGACAAGGAGGATAGAAAACCGATCTAGTTCTATAAATAATTTGGAATGAATGTAGGGATTAAATTGCACATTATGGCAGATTTTTTTCTTTTATATTGTGTGTCTTTTCTCTCTCCCTGTTTTTTTTAGATTACGTGTCTGCTGTCAGTATATGTAGTTTCATGTGATGTATATGCTCCGACAAATCAATATATATATAACCATACGTAGGCTGCCTGTATCGATCTGCGACAATAACGTCTGTCAGAAACAAAATCTACCTGTGCATAGAACTCCATGTCGTCGCCGATGTCGACAAGGTCCATCTTGCTGTCGAACTTGAAGACGTGCACACGGCTCCCCGTGCTGCCGGCGTCGAAGATCACGGCGTACCTTCCCGGTGATGCCGCCGCGGCGTTATTTTCCGGCGGGTCGTCGACCATGCCGCCCTTGCGGCCAAGCACGTCATCGCCAAAGACCACGCTAGGGTAAGTCGAGGTAAATATAAAGAGGAGAAGCACGACGGTGTACGTGCCGGCGACGTTAGGCACCATTGGTTTCGACTGCAAGCTCTTTCGAATCCTAATCCTCTTCTTGGCTGTGTACATGATGATGGGTGCTTTATATAGAGTTTGGACTTCGGGAGATAGCCCCAGTTTCTCAAATAGAACCTCACCAATTTCTTAAATTAACACTTTATTTAACAAGACTAGTAAGGTGTCCATGCCTTGCGACCGGGTTAAAAAACAGGGTGACATATATATCATCTAACGTGATTCAAGTCGTACAATAAACATTAAAATTCACATACATACATATCAAGCAAAGCACACATTTAATAACTGATGTTGTTTCTTGTCCAATATAAATACAAAGAAACATCCTAGTTAGGATATAACACATATAGAATGCATCATCTTTATAGTCCAATTCATGTGCATTATGACAGGCCACGTCGTGAACACCATAATCCATAAAAATATCCTCCCCTCTCTATCTCTCCTCACTCTTTCCACCAGTCTCCCTTCCCTCCTTCCTGCAACATCCATCATTTGAGCACCGTCAATCTAATGACACGCAACACGTCGAGTCTTTCGGAAGAATAAAAAACGAGTGCTTTTTCAAGTATTTTGAGACAGTAGAGGAAAATTGGCTACTGTAGTCATCTAAAGGCTCACGACACACAACTGATTGGTTGAAATCTCGGACAATTAAAACGAAAAATCCACACAAATAATCTGCCCAACCTGTGAGTGATGGGAATCGAACTCTAGTCATCAGCTAGAGATACAAAGTCCTAAATTGCTACGAAATTGTGTTTGCATGATTTGTGCCATCTGAGTTCGTAGAAGTTTTAGATCTAGTGGTAGTTCCTATCCTATGACAATATTGTTGTTTAATGACACTTTCTCGTTGACACATAATTGAAGTGTCATCAAGATTTTTTATGATTGATGTTTTGTGACTTCCCAGGATGCATGAGAAAATTGGCATGGTATTTATACAACAACTACTAAGTACTTAAAAATATCAATATTTGTTTAATCTTTTCTTTTGACCAACCAAATCTTTTTTATCAAGGGAATATGACATCGGAACTTGCATTGAAACTGAGTTGCAACAAAATTAGAAATAGAGAAGTTGTATGCCACAAACAATTTTTTGATGCCTGAGCCTCCTTTGACTGAGTAAGCACCTTTTCTTCTTCAGCCAGCTGAAACTCTTAATATTTGTAGTCTGGACAGTTCTTATCAAATAGAAACCTGAAAATAACCAAATAATTGTATTAGAAATTTATTGCAATAGCTAATTCTGGAAGCTGAAAATCAAAAGTCGAAGATATGGCCATCCAAATATCTTTTTTTTCGCTAAAAAATTCAACCATATAGATAAGGATTGTGTTGATAAAAAAGGTAGTGCACTCATACTTGAATTGTGTATCTCCAGGATTCCTCTGCCGTGTGATGTTCTCAAACTATCTCCCAGTTTTGGCAACAAATCTTCCTAATTTGTCAGCGACTTGCCTCATTTTCATATCATTTGGTGGTGGTGGTGTTGCCTGTCACTTAAAGAACCATTAATATCAAGCGCGTGAACAAGGGAATGCAAATTACTTCAGCAGCAGTAATGCCGCATTCCAACTCTTTCAATCAACATCCTTCCCAGCAATGTCGATATAGTAAATCTATACGTTGCAGTCATAATAAAAATAAAAAGTCTTCAAGATTTTCTAGTACCAATAGCTGTTGAAATGTGTGTATATGCTGATAATTGTTGTTTATATTTAACAATCAAATAATGTAGGCATGAAGCAGAAAAGAATAGTTCACATCACCTTGATGGTATGGAAATCAATTTCTTGGCATACAAACTTACAATTGTTAGGATGGCCAGTACATGCCAGCCGTGCAGTATTGCAGTGCCTTCATAAGGGATGATTTAAATACTATTTTTTGTTTAATAAAACATTATGTAAGCAGTGAATGTTCCATAAGTATCTCAAGTCGAGACTCATAAGCCAAGAGATAGCTGTTTTTTCACCAACACAGTTAGCTTGGGTTCAATTTACGGATCAAAGTTCGCAAGGGATAGTTACGAGAAGCAACAAAATTGGTCAATATGAATGGAATAGCCTACTACCCAGCTACAGAGTTACATTTTCCACAGTAAGCAGCCATAATAAGAGCCTCAAAGGCACTAAAACACTTAGGACAAAAAACACTCTCTTTTTCATCATCAAAAGTACATACTACAATCCTCTGTATCAGCAATGCAAATCATGGGCATGAGGAGGGGAGGGGGGGGGTCCAAATTTGGTATTCACTTCAGAAATACAAAATCTATCATATATGAAGCATTTGTGCAAACACATGTAGAAAATTCAATTAGATAATCTATTATTGTCCTTCTACAAAGCGCATTGAATTTGAACAGATAATATACTAAGTTATAATTCTTTTAGCACATTTGTCAAATTGTTAGATATCCACATATGATGTCAACTACTACCAACAGTATACCAATAAGACCTAAGAAAGCACTTACACAATTACATCATTACAAACTCATATATGTAATCATGCCATACTAACATGCATGTTTTATCTAAGCTGAACCAAAATTCACATTACTGGGTTTTGGATAAAAAAATCTCTACAAAATTACTAAGTCAAGAACAAAATGTAGATACCAAATTCACGATGCAAAAGTGCTTATAGTGGGATTAAGTTCTAAGTGACATCATCACGGAAGAAGTAGGGTACAAACTACAAACCTTAGGGCTAGCGAAGGCTGAGGGGAGCAGTGATGCTATTCTCAGGGTCAGCACATCAGCGACGTTGTTGAGGGGCGAGGGGGCGACTGCAGCAGCAGTTCTAAGGCGACTGAGGATAGCTTGCGGAATAGGGCAGCCATCAACTCAGTTTACAAAAAATCTCTGCAAAATTACTGAGTACAGAACAAAATCTAGATACCAAATTCATGATGCAAGAAGTGCTTATAGTGGGATTAAGTGATAAGTGATCTCATCGGGGAAGAAACAGGGCACAAACCTTGGCGAAGGCCGAGGGGAGTAGTGATGCTGTTCTCAGGGTCAACACATCAGCAACATTGTTGAGGGGATGACCGCAACAGTAGTTCTTTATGAGCGACCAAGGATAGCTCGCAGAATAGAATAGCCACCAACTCAGTTTCGGTGCAAGGTCGCAGATGGTCATGAGCAGTGATAGTGTGAAGCGGTCAAGGATGATTTGGGGACATATGGAATGCTAAATTCAGCTTATCCTTCGCCTACTTCACCGCCTCGCTGCCGCCCAGGCTTCCGTTTTCATCTCAGGTGGTGCCACCATTTGCAACCTCTGGTAGGTAGGGGCGAGGTGGAGCCAGGAACCACCTCCCTTGTCTCTTTGCATCAGGGCACCACGAACCCTGTCTCCCAAAGGAGCATGAGATCCACAAGGATCATCAACCAAAGTAGTGATGAAGGCGCGGGGGAGGAAGAGGGGCGGCCTAGGTATGGGAGAGGCGAAGGAGCGGCCTAGGCACAAGGGAGGCTGAGGGACGGTGCGAGTGTGGGGAAGCGTAGGGGCGGCATGGGCTCGGGGAAGGCAGAGGGGGGGGGGCGCGGGGAGGCGGAAGGGCGGAGTTTAGAGTTAGCGAGGGGAGGGGCGGCGCGGGTGCAAGAGAGGTGAAGGGGCAGTGCGGGAGAGGAGGAAGGAGGGGCGATGCGGGTGTGGTGGACGGTGAGAGGATTTTGGGAGATGAGGCATAGGGGCGGCGCGGGCTCAGGGAAGGCGGAAGGGCGGCACGAGCTCGGGGAAGGCAGCGGGGTGGAGTTTGGTGTTTGCAAGGGGAGGGGTGGCGTGGGCGTGAAGGAGGCGTAGGGGCGGCACGGTAGAGGAGGAAGGAGGGGTGATGTGGGCGTGGTGGATGGCGAGTGGAGTTCGAGAGTTGGAAGGTACGAGAGGTGAGAGTTTAGGAAGGGAACGTGCGAGAGATGGCGGATATGCATAGAGGGGCAGTTTGGTTTTTTTTGTTTACATGAGATTCAGTTTTTTATCGTGCTGAGTGTCAGGTGCGAGACGTGCAGCACTGGTGGAAGGGAAGGACGGCGGACAAACTCCCATTTTATATTAGTAGAGATTCATTGATCCATGCGATTGTACAGAACATAGACTAACATCAGGGCAACAATTTGTTAGTTAACATGGTCTTTCACGTGTCAAGTTTGAGTTAGGTAACAATATCATAGTTAGAGTTGTATTTTTGGGACGTACTTATATCATCACTATTTGAAAGCTATACAAATATTAAAGCGTGAATAAAAGGTAGCTAGCGCTCTTTCGCTTGCTTTAAAATTTATGCAACTTATATTAGGAGATTGATACATTTACCCTGTATTTTTTTAGTTTAAATAGGTTCTAGAAAGTAGTTGCGATTTTGGGAAAATCTTTTTTGCCCAGAGTGCATGTGCACCCACGACATCCGTGGTAGACTCTGTATTGAGATGCCTGCAAGCAAATACACAAGGCAGATTTGCGCGCGTGGGAGCACATGTGATGTGTAGCATTATTTCCTTAATTGGCACATGTAAACCACGGTATTCATCCAGGAAGGAGAACATGCTGCTAGGGATGAAAACGGAACAGAAACGGTCGGTAAATGGTCTTTTCGTTTCCGTTTCCACATTTCTTACCGGTAACGGAAACGAAATCGGAAACCTCGGAAACGTATACGAAAATAAATAGTGACGGAAACGGATACGGAACGGAACAGAGCGGATACAGAAACAAAAGTAGAAAATTCCACAAGAACGTAGTACATGATCACAATATACATGACCGCAAAAACAATGTAACTCATTCCACCTCAAAGTCGGATACAAGAACAATATTATATTCACCGGTATCACTAGAAAGTTTTTTCTCAAGTTTGTTAGTTGAATGCTCGCTATTTGTCTTCCAAATCAGACCATCATGTCCTCCTCCATAATATCATATTATCATTATCATCGACATCCTCTTGCTCCTCCAACTATAAAGATGTAATGCCCTAAAATTTGCATATTATTATTCAGTGTTTATTTATGATTTTCTGAGATCTATCCTGGATTTTTTTTGGAGTTTATAAATGCCATTTTGCTATTTTTTAGATTTATATAATTAATTTAATCATGCAAAATAAAGCCAAAATTGTGCTAGAAATAATTTTCCTAGGTTCAGAATGTTCCAAAGTATTTTTGAGATTTTTTTTTCGGAATTTTTGAACTCTATTTGATATTTTCTATAAAGCCATTTGTATTTCTGAAATTATTTTAATTCGAAAATAAATGTAAATTCTCTATTCTCCATTTTGGGCCAAGTGGTTCAAGTTTCCGACGGAATTTCCGGTTTCACTTATACGGAATTTCCGATTCCGTTTCCGACATAAATGGCTCTCCCACTTTCGTTTCCGTTTTCGATAAAAAATTTCCGTCTCCGTTTCCGTACCGAAATTTTTCGTTTTCGAAAAAAAGCTTTCGTTTTCGTTTTTCTCCAAAACGATCGGGAATTCCGTTTCCGTTTTCATCCCTACATGCTGCTATCGGAATATCCATTCCAAACAGGGTAATTATTCTAGGCAAGGTTGATAACGAATTTCAGAAGGCTGGGAGGGAGGTGCTGCATGTAGAAATTACTGGAAAAGCGTGAAGCGTGCCAGCGTGGATGTCGGAGGAGGGTACATAACATAACATGCATGTGAGGCAGCAGGCAAGGTCCCGTGGCGCTGAAACAGGCCGGCAAGGAATCTTTCACAGTAATATTCTAGGCAAAGGTCCTGTGGTGCGATTTTTTTTACCTCAGGGTGTGTTTGGTATAGCTCTAGCTTCACTAGATCTGTAGATCTGATAGAGCTGGGCATTTCTAGCTCCACTAGATCTGTAGAGCTGAAGCTGTTGGTACATTAAGAGTGTTTAGATGAGTCATCTTGTTTACATTTTAGACTAAAAATATAAACTTAATTCACTTTATTTTAGCCTACAAGTTTCAAATCTTAGGTGAAGCTAGGATCTAAAACTCTATCAAACAGGGTATTAGTTAACACGTTCTTTCACGAGGCAGATTTGCGCGCGTGGGAGCAATGGTCTAGCATTATTTCCTTAATTGCCACATGTAAACCACTTGCCATCGGTCTTCTGTAGATATAATATGGGTTTATCAAGGAAGGAAACATGCGCGTGCTATCGGAAAATTCAAACAGGGTAATTATTGTAGGCAAGGTTGATAACGAATTTCAGAAGGTTGGGAGGTGCTGCATGTACAAATTACTGGGAAAGCATAACTTGCATAAAGCATAACAGCATGGATGTCGGAGGAGGGTACATAACATGCATGTGAGGCAGCTGAAACAGGCCGGCTAAAGTCGATCTCCATGTGAAACGCCTGCGGTGAAGGGTAGTTTCGTTTCAGATTTTTTTTTACTGTTAACGAAATCGGAAATCTCGAAAACAGATGCGGAGCGGAACGGAGCAGATACGGGAACGAAAAAGGAAATTCCACCAAAACATTGTACATGATCACAAGATACATGACCGTAAAAACATTGTGACTCATTCCACCTCCAAGACGGACACAAGAATAATATTATGTTCATCGATATTACTAGTAAGTTTTTTCTCAAGTTTATCAGCTGAAGGGTCGCTATTTGTCCTCCAAATCAGATCATCATGTCCTCCTTCGTATCATTATCATCGAAATCCTCTTACTCCTCTAACTATAAATGTGTAATGCTCTAAAATTTACATATTATTGCTCAATGTTCATTTATAATTTTCTGAGATTTATACCAGATTTTTTGAGGTTTATAAATACCGTTTTGCTATTTTCAGATTTATAAAATTAATTTATTTATAAAAAAAAATTATGCTATAAATAATTTTTATAGCTTCAAAATATTCCAAAGTTTTTTTTGAGAATTTTTCTGGAATTTTTAAACTCTATTTGATATTTTCTATAAAGCTATTTGTATTTTTAAATTATTTTAATTTGAAAATAAATGTAAATTCTCCATTCTTCTTTTTGGGCCAAGTTTCCGACGAAATTTCCGGTTTCATTTATATGGAATTTCTATTTTCGTCGGAATGGTTTTCCTATTTCCGTTTCTATTTCTAATAAAAAAATTTCATTTTCGTTTTTGTATCGACATTTTTCGTTTCCTTAAAAAAAAAAAAGACTTTCGTTTCTGATCTTTTCTGGAACGATCAAAATTCCGTTTTCGTTTTCATCCCTCGATGCTCTATCTCTCTTTGAAAAAAGCGAGATTAATTTGTCAGTTTAGCTAGCTAGAATGCTGATCCTTTCCTGAGGAGTGATTTCTCCGTACTACTACAGGATTATGACAGGAGGAAAAAAAATGGACGGCTGACAGTTTGCTGATGTTTCATATATACTTCTGTGTTTCACCCGGCCGGTGGATGGATTTGATCACGATGGAGATGATGACTAAACGTACTAAGGTGTTTCTCTATATTTCTTTTTTTAAGTTATATAAATATTAAAATATAAATAAATAGTAAATGACAATTACTTATCCTCTCATTTATTTTAAAATTTATATAACTTATATTAAAAGGAAAATCACAAAACACTATTACAAACCTGCATGCATGATGAGGCGGGGAACAGATGTTGGGCTCATGTTCCAAACGGACTATGGACCTCGATCGTGTGCTGAGACATATTATACCATATTTCGTTAAGAGAGTGTTTGAATTAGAGGTATTTCATTAGAGTATTTTAAATTTTTGTTTAAATTTAAATTAAGTTTCAAAAACTCCAAAAAAAATCATGACTCCTCCAACCGAGGCCTAAGGTTCCTCCTCTCGATCTCACGGGAAAGCAAACCAATTAGACAAGACTAGAGCATGTCTCCCAATGAAGGACCTACACATACATGCAACAAACAACGTACACAGCATGCATGTATGCATACATGGGCCAGGCAGGCCGGCCTTATAACTTTGAGGCTAGGAGTGCACACGAGCAGTACGTACTGAAATCGGAAGCCTGGTCATTCCTGGCCCCACCACTTCTTATTTTTTTCCCCTGGCCCCTCCACCTTTCATTTTTTTTTCAAATCTAGATCTCGTACAAACGTAAATATAAAAATAACCTTCTCCTCGAGTGACCTTTCATGTTAATATACCATGACAGGTGTTGCTAAGCTAAAGTATCGCCACAAAGCTTGGCCACCATGGCAGATTGTGTTGTCCTACCACAATAGGTGTAATTAAATGGACCTGTTACGTAGAAATACCGTGGCAGAAGGTATGTGAGATGTTTATTAGTTCTATCCGGTGATTCATAATTAAAGGTATCTAAAGGATCAGAAATAGCGATTAGAGAGGGGTGAATGATCACGCAATATCCCCCTCCCAAAGAATCTAATCAAAACCTACTAATATCTTAGAAGAGTGGAAGAAAAAATCTTCCGAAAAATCAGCTCGGGGTGGCACTATCGTGCTATATAAGTCGGTAGTGATGGGATGAGCAATAACCCTGGTACAATCTGGTTACTGTAGCAGTAGTGACATGAACAATAAAAACAAGCAAAATGAACAGTAAATCAGTGCGACTTCAAAAACGAAAATCAATGTATCTTTTGATCGCCTGATCGAAAACCCACTAAACTTTTTATGAACCTTCCTATGGGTGTTAGGAACCTATTCTTACCTTCAATCGTAAGGATTGATGTCAAAATTTTGATCTTTTTCGAATTTATCGAAGGTTACACCAAAACCGGATCAAAAACAAAAACTTTGCCCTGAGCTTGCTCGTGGGGATTTGACGATCAAAATGGACCTAGATGGTCTCCCACATATCACGGCAAACAAGAACCCCAAATAAATTGCCCTCAATCTTGTAAGATCACAATATACATCAAATCCTTCCTTAAGCAAAAACTCGGTTCCTTGAGAAATCTCTTGATGATTATGAGAGAGCTTGCCTAGATGATTTTTAGAGGATACATCCATCAATCAGTCATCTTTGGCAATAAAAGATCAAGAGAAAAAAAAACCAACAAAAAAGATTAAGGGGGAAGGTCAAGAATAAAAGCCAAGACTTGAGCACGAAATTGATCCTTATTTCAGACCATGAGGATGGATTACAAAGCCTCTCCACCTAAGTGCAAAACTTCCAAGGAGCACACACACACACACAAGAAAATCAAAATCTTATGGAAACCCTAAACCTCATAATGTCTTGGTCTAAGGCTTGAGGCCTCTCCTCCCCTACAACTCCTTATATAGTGGAAGAAACCATAACCATAACCCTAAACCTAGACACACACAAGTGGATACCATCCACTCTTACATAGGCTAACTCGAAACCCAACAACCTTAATAGTTTTTTCACTTATACAAGCACGCTTCTCAAAACGCTCAACACATAAACGCCTGTAAGGTCGAGGATACCGACTAGAGGGGGGTGAATAGTGGCTTAATTTTTTTTATTCTAATTAAACACTAATTAAAGAACGCCTAAGTCAGAACCTAAATAATATACGAAAGCTTAAATATGAGGTTTTGACAATCAAGGCCTAAATTAACTAGGCTCACTAAGTGCACCAACAATCTATGTCTCTAGCAAACATTTGCAATCCTAAAGACAAGCAATCAATCAATTTTAATTCTATGAATATAAATTTCTTTGAAGTAAATAAAGAATGAAATGCAAACCATAAGGAGACACGATACTTTTTACCGTGGTGTTCGGAGACTTGTCGGTCTCCCCTAATCCACGTTGAGGTTAACCTAAACACATTGGATCGGCTGCACACATTGAGCACCCACCTTGAATCCACTAGTGGAAATTCTTTGTCCCCTTCGAGTAGGTGAGCTCTGACCTTCACAGCTTTGCCAGGTTTTCTCACAATTTTCTTGAGAAGGTCACCACGCACGACGCCTCCCACGCCATCTAGGTGTTAGTAAACACCAACAGTAACAAGTCAAACATTCTCGCTTGAACCTCACCACGTGCAACACATGTACAATGATGACCACCAAATTCAACACATGCACGAGACTTCTCAAGTGCAATACATGCACAAGAGACTCTCAATCTACTTCTAAATACAACATAAGCCTCACTTTAGCTCAAGAAGCAAATGGAAGAGAGCAATACATGCACCACTCCCTAGCCCCCATCCAATGCCACCCTAAGGCTCTCTTTTATAGCCTCCAAGCCAAAACTACCCGTTAGAGGGCAAACTGGACAAAATTCGGTAAATCCGGCACTACCGCCCATGTAGGGCCGGTAGTGCCGGCCTCCAAGCCAACAGCTAGAAAACTAGCCATTGCATAGAAAACCTGATACTACCGCCCAAGTAGCCCCAGTACTACTACTCGAGCGGTAGTACTGGCCTTCACCGGTAGTACTGCCAGACAGAGCAACTATCTGAGCAACACATGCTAAAGTCCCTCTCTGGAAAATAACTACTAGCTACATTAGGGTGGTAGTATCGACCCGACGGTACTATCGGCATCAGTAAGCAGTAGTGCCGACCACACTAAATTTTCCAAGAAACACATTCTTCAGAAAATAACTACCACTCCAACAGAGCAGTAGTACCGACCAAGTGGCAGTACCAGCTCCCATAAGTTGTACTACCGACATTAAGCCTGTGATAGTGCCGACCTCTGGGAGAAAGTTATGTTTCATACATAAACTTTTCCCTAAAACAACAAAGAATATTTCTTTAAGCTTGTGAGGATCAACACATGATCACAATACTTTGCAAAACACATTTGCAAATGTTAGCCACATACTTCAAAGAATTTCATTAAATTCAATTTATTTGCAAAAACACATTTGCAAAACAAACCACGAATCTATGAGATCAACCCATGAGCCATGTAATAATCAACACATGATCACGACACTTTTCAAAACATATTTACAAATACCAACACATGCTTTAGGATCCAATCTCACAAACTTCCAGCTTATTTGCAAATAACAATTTCAACTACATAAAAGCAAATATTAAGCCATGTGATGATCAACACATGATCATGACACTTTGCAAAATACATTTGCAAATGTCTCTCACATGCTCCAAGATAAGACTCACAAACTCCAACATTTTGTAAAAACACATTTTGCAAACACAAGTATTAAACTTGATCAATCATGTGGTGATCAACACATGATCTCTAGGCATTTGCAAGCTCTACTAGCCACACACTAAGAAAACTAATGCATAAGTTTTCTCTATTTGCAACACATACAAATACTTAGCTTCATACAAAATCCAAATCAATTAAGATTCAAATGAAGAAGCAAGCATGAACTACAACTATTTTCAACACATGCAAATATGAGCTTATGCAAAAACCAACTTAAGAGAGTGAGCTAGAGCGAACCAGATTGAGTTCATCAATAAATGATGAAGCTCAAGCTAAATGACTCAACCTCTCTTAATAGTACAACAATCCTATACTAGCAACCCGATCTTCCAACCAAACACAGAGACTGGTAAAAGACTAGGAACACATCCTTAGCCTAACTAGTTATACCTTTACCTCTAGCTTATCCTCTTAGAGCTTTTATGATTACCATCATCTTGTCTCCAAGATCGGATCTGGTCTTGTTCATCAACACATGATAAACCTCCGTCTTTTCTTCGCTTCGAGATCTATCCATGATGCCCATCAACACATGATGGCATCCCTCTTCTCGAATCTTAACTTGATGGCTATCAACACATGATACCACCCAAGCCTTCATCAACGTTGGACTTAACCTATATCATCCACAACTTATAAAAATAGTTAGTCCAACATACATAGTTGTCCCATCATCAATACACTCCATTAACACATAATAGATTCCCCAAGATCCTTTGATCTATCCCTTTGATGATTGACAATAACCCAAAACAATTGATTTAAAGATTTATTGTGTCTTGAGTATATTGATGCAACTAATACTTCATATATTCAAGAACTTTCCGTTTATCCTTAATCAATCAAAGGAACACCAACAATACATGATGAAGAGTTCTTTGATGATTAAAAGACAACCGAACAAAATTTAAATTAAATTTAAATTGTCATGAGTCTATTTCAATTACACAAGTTTCATATACTCAATTTGACGGATTTCAATGTAATGGTAGATAAGGTGAAATTTATGGAAATGGATCAATACAATGAGACAATCAAACCTAGAATAAACTCCATATAGAGATGTGCATATATACATGTATATATGAAATTTGGTATCATAATGCATATATTGAGGTATAAGCAATGGAAGAGTCCATTATAATAAATACGAGTACATACCTTGGGTTTTCTATTTTTCATCCAAATGAGACTAATAAGAATAAAGCTCAATAATCATGTTAGTCTCATAATGATTAGATTTGTCATTAAATAATGATTAAGCACTAATCCAAAACCAATCAACAAAACCAAACGGAGCTTGAACTTACAACGCCAAATCCACTCCGTGAGCCCGAATTTGCGTCCAACTCTACTTTGGCGTGACCTAAATCACTTAGGCCACCACCGCGGTTTTCCAAACTACTTCGACTACCGGTATTTGGACAAACTACCAATTTGCACCAATGACCAGTCTTCCTTCTTCTCGAAGCATGGCCATGCTTCGCGCTTTCCACGTGGCCCCAATAACTTTCAGCCAAGCCTCTCACGCATACAGACTTCCTCGAACCGTCCTCGCTTGCAAGCGGGCCCAAGTCACTTGACGCACCAGGTATCCTTTTCAGCTTCACCATGGTGGCATCGGCTTCCTTGACCGTTCTGGACCTGAACTCCTCCTTGAGCCTAGTCTCAGTCTATGCTGTTGCCCGCCATGTCCATCACCAGTGCTTCACAATCCGGCTTCTTGTCTTTCCGGCTTGCAACCACTTTCCAGCCTTAATCATCTTCCGGCATCCCTCGAACGTTCTAAACCTCAGCTCTTCTAGTCTAGTCCTGATCTCACCTTCGCCTCACCATAACCTAGCCCTGGAGTCCTGTAACCAACATAGACAAGAAACACATCACTAGCACTGTTCACAATATATGCATTAATCACCACACAATACAAACCATTAAGCACAAGTCGCAGTAAAGTCGGCACTACTGCCCATTTGGGACCGGTAGTACCGCACCACCAGTACTACTGTTCCTAGGTATCCGGTAGTGTCGCTTCCTCTAAAATTCCCCGAGAGACCCTCTCTACAAAATAACTACCGCGCCTTTGGGCCAGTAGTGCCGCTCCCCAAACACTACCGCTCCCAAATAGCCGGTAGCACCGCTTGCCCTTGAAACACCCGAGAGACCCCTCTTTGGAAAAAGACTATTGCGTCCACGACCGGTAGCTCCGACAGGTTGGCACTACTGCCCATCCCAGACCGTTAGTGCCGCCACTTGACAACACCTCGAAATAGAATTCAAAACAAACTCAAACTTGAGCATCGCATACTCAAACACAGTTAATAACTCATCACCAACAAGGATAGGCCTCCACATAATCTTTCAGCACCCATGTAAAGATACTTAAATTGTGGACTAGATATTAACTAATAGAATAGCTAGGATGTTAGATAAGTAATTTCGCATCCTTATCAAATCATTTCGGTTTCTCGTTTCGTTCCTCAGATATACATGACATCCATGTAATTCAAGCTAGAGAATCCTGGCAAATCTGCGATGGTATCCATGGTTGGACGGAAATACAGAGAGGAAACTTTGTCGTTTCCATGTAAACGACATCCAAGATATGCAACCTGCAATAGTTACTGGTTATATCGATGTTATACATAGCTCACCTTACAATGCAACTTTTTTTACATTGTTCATCGATTTCATCCCAACGGCAGGCCAGCGAATTGTGATTTACAAATGTTTGTTCGCTAATAACTTTTGTCAAATAATTTCTAAATAGCTATCATCTATTGGGTTAAGTTTTGAACTGCATGTACTGCGTATAACTGAACACTAAACTAAGGAATTTAACATGAATTATCGAACTGGGTAACCGAATATTAGATTAAGTAACTCGATATAAAATACATAGTTTCCCCATGATTTACAGAGTGTTACATAGGTAGATGGAGATAGCCACGGCGGTTCTTGTGTGGATGAGACAATAACCCAATATTTATATTCTTATCATGGATCTTAATATATTAGTGGAAAGATATCTGTAGAGGAGACAAGGGGAAGTCTGCCGTGGAGGAGGGGAGAGGGTAGCTGATCCCAGTTGTTTGCAGGAGAGTCGGCACAGCAGAAACAGAGACGAGCCAGAGCAAGAGATGAGGGTTAGACTGAACATACAGGGTTAAGTCAAAAAAAACAAGTACTAAATTGCCAATGTTTACAAATTTTTCTCGTCCTAAGTTGTCCCGTACAAATGAACGGTTGATTTTTTTTAAGAGAAGGTATCTGAGGTAGGTAACTTTCAAATACCGGAGAAAATCTCCTATCTTACTTAAGTCATCAACTCAAGGTCAACAACCTATATATATATATATATATATATATATATATATATATATATATATATAGGTTCTCAATTCTCGGTTATATATGCTAGCATCTTTATTTTTTAAAAAAAATAAGAAAATGTCTCTTATCGAACTTGGTCCTAATTAAACTCTTTTAGGGCTCCGAGAAGTGAGATATATCCAGGTATCACTAGACTACAGTACACTATTTGGAGTATAGAAGAACCACAAATTCCTTGGAACGATACAAGCGCCTTGTCGCTGCGTATTGTACTCAAATTTAAAAAAGGTCATCAACCCATGCATTACACGGGTTACATATTTTCTCTATGTTTTTAAAAATTTATTACAAAGTTTATAGAAATTTTTGTAGCATAATTTTAGTTACAAATGCTGGTATTTCTAAATATTGAAATTTCAAATATACATTATACGTTCTGAAGGCAAAACTAAAGGAACAGATTTTAGTAACAATTGTTTATGTTCAAAATTTATATTTAGAACTAACTTAATTTTTTGGTATCAATATTATTTTAATCCAAGATTAAATTCCATTCCCATTTAACTTGGATTTTGAATTATGACATGTGTTAATTCTTTCCTGTCCGATTTCAATTAGATTGCAAGTTTTGTGTTTATGTTTGGGTACAACATGGTCATCTAGCCGTTGATTACATGGTCAAGATTTTTTATTTGTTGATTAATATGAAAATTTCTAATTTTTTATTTTTTTCTACGATTAATATCGTAATTTCTAACCTTTTCACCCACCTAGAATTAAAGTGAGGGAGAGCCTCCAATTAGCATAGATGATTTCAATTAGATTGCAAGTTTTGTATTTATGTTTGGGTACAACATGGTCATCTAGCCGTTGATAACATAGTCAAAAAAAATTCTTTTTCGATTAATGTGGAATTTCTAGATTTTGTTATGATTAATGTGGTACTTTCTAGCTTTTTCACCCTACTAGGATTAACACAAGGGCTTCTAAAAAAGCCTCTAATTAGTATAGAAAGATAGATAGATAGCAACTTCATAAGCGTGCCTGATATCTCATCAGACATTATTGGTACGTAGGATCAGAGGGCTAATCCATGGAGCGACACAGATAGCGTGTGATCATGTTACATTAAAGGAGAGATGCATATTGGAAGCCTAGCCAAATCATGAATCTTGGAGCCGCTTTTTTGCGGACACGGCTTCTATAGCAGTACCCAGAGGCCACGCTGCCCCAATGTAGTACTCCCCATACTTCACCTTGGTCACCAGTGTGATCTCCTCCGTTGGCTCCAAACCTGCAGTGAGCGAATCATATAAGGTAAAATAAGGTCTTAATTACTTCAAATTGATCAAAAGGTACAGCAGCAATTTGTAACCGTAAAGCTACCTCCTAGATGCAAACAAGACATGTTCTACTTAGTACTTACCGAATCCATCCACGAGCAATGTGTACTGGTATGTGAGGTCCATGCATATATATGGTACGTCGTCGACGTTAGGATATGCAGATTTGGCTTCGGTGGCGTCCAACGAACAAACCTCGTCTGCAGCAGCTTTGAACGCTGCAGGGGTGGACTTTGCACTGGGCGCCTCACTGTCGATGAAGCCAAACTGCGAGACAGGCATAGATTAGCGCAGCTAATAGGGACAGAACTCAGATCGAATTGGTAGCTTCCATCTGCAAATAACTTGAACAATTAACCCATCGAGCTGTTACCTGAGCGGCCTTGTCATAGAAGAAGGATGCGACGTAGAGGTTGGCCTGCCCATCTCCGCCACCGCCGTTCCACACTCCGTTGAAGCTGCAATTCTTTGTTTCACATGGTGCATCGAGTTTTAGTGCCTCGGTTATCTCTTCCCTACACTTGTCATATACCGCGCCTTCTGGTGGGGCAACCGCATCATATTCCTCCCCATTGTAGGTGTACTTACCTTCATTCATGGAACAAGAAAAATGCTCAATATGTAAATCATTTCCTTGTTATTAAGTGAGGTGCATGCTAAAACTGAAATGCGTGATAAATTGGACAAATGGTTCCTTGTTATTAAGTGAGGTGCATGCTAAAACTGAAATGCGTGATAAATTGGACAAATGGACCTGCTGTTCGATGCATATATTTGCACCTGAAAGAAGAAGAAAAAAAAGCATGTTTCTCTGTTACTACATAGTACATACCACTGAACCCACGTAGTATGCAGTAGCTAAACGGTCCATCCTTTGCCTTCAAGATCTCCGCGCGAGCAGCAATAAGGCCATAGTACAAGTAACTGCAAAGGCAACCACAGCCGATCATTTTCAATAACTGAAAAACAGTAACATGTCAAGCGCTTTTAGGTTTTGATAGACCAAATTTTCATCCAACTTCGTACAATATCAATGTTTGCACTACTTAAAACTGTAAGCATTTCAAGCTTTGTCTGTACTCCCAGTACTTCTGCTAAAGATAAAACTAGAGCATAAGTGTGTCAAAACCTGTGGACATAAAGGTTGTAGTCTTTTTCCTTGAGGAACTCTTTTGTAATGTAAGGATCCTTTCCCTGTGGCACTGTTGGAGCGTTTGCAGCAGCATCTGTAGAGACTGCATATGCCATTTGCACCGATCCACCCCCCAAATCAATCACACCTACAGTCTTTGAGTAATCCCCTCCCAACTTACCCAACAGATAATTCAGAGCAACCTGCAACAATTGCCAACATGTGCATCAAGTTTTGCAAATGGAAGTACACGGCATGCTACTATATAGGGATGCAGTGAATTTTGTCTCTGAATGAGACTAAGTTCGCATATACCCATAAGTAAGAGCCTTCTTGAGAACCCTCAAGAACAGTGATCCATTTTGGGTTGTACTGGAATTTGCTCTTGCCGTGGACAAGATCCCGGACCTGTACCAAGAATTACATATTACATGTATGGCATGATTGTGTTGGTACAAGAGTAGATGTTCCGATTAAAATACCGCTTCAAGTATCTGCTCGGCCTTCTCGTCTCCGATTAGTCTCAGTCCAGCAGTCGCCTGCAATTTCGAGGGAGTGGTAGAATGCGCTTAATCTTCAATGTTATTCAGACTTAGCTAGAGATGCTGTGAAAATCTTTGTAGTTATGTTCACTCAAAATGCATTTGGGATTTCCTTCGACGTGATGGACCTAGAAGATCAAATCAACTACCCCAAGTTTAAGAGGAGTAGTTTTCTGAAGCCGGCGAGGGACGACATCCTGAGCCTTCTCAAGGAGGGGAGCTATGGAGTTCGCAGCGTCCTGAGGGCGACCGGCAAATGAGCTCAACCCGGGCTTTACCTGCACCAACAATTTGTGTAAAACAAATATATTAATTACATGTAGGACACTAGCACTTGAAAATTATCTGCAAAACAACGTAGAGAATTGGATCATCAAACAGACGGTGGAGTTCAATGTGCATCTCCATTATTTGTTTTTTGTTCTATATGTTAATTCAATTTGCGATATTTATGTGCGATGATTAACTTGACAGCAATATTTGTGATGAAAAACAATATTTGTGATAGAATACAATATTTATTATGAAATAATTTATTTGTGGAAGAACAAGGTATTGTGTGGATTTGTTTATTTGTAACAGAAGATGTAGCGCAGATATGCAGACGCAGCGCAGGCATGTGAGACGTATGCATACTGCAGATCAGGAATAATCTGCACAGGAGAAGCGTGGCCGGGCGCAATACGTGAGGGACGTAAGTGCAACGAGACGGGACGCGAAGAGGTATATGCGTACGAACAACATAGACTACCGGCCAACGGGTCATGAAGGTGAACGAGCCACGCGAGACCGGCAGGTGGGCCGTGCATGCATGTATTGGAATGTGCCAGATGTGTATAATGCATGTGATTAAGGGCCTGTTTGGGAGAGCTGTAGCTTTCTGAAAATCTGCTTTTTGATTTTTTGGACTATAAAGTATATGTAGCTTTCTATAAGAGATTGTTTAACAAATAGTCAATTTCTCTCAATAATAAGTTGCAAAAACAGATCCAACCTAGCTTTTGGCTTTCAGCTTTTATATACGATTTCTAGATTATACTAAAAGTCGTTTAAAAATTAAGCTATATTAGAGAGCTTGCTAGCTTTTTCAGAAATTGAAGTTGGCTTGAAGTTTGATCTAAGAATAAGAAATACGGTGGCGGTTGGGTGCGCGAAGAAAAGAAATAAGGGGAGCCGAAGAAAAAAACGCCCTGTATACGGCCGCAGCAAAGCAAAGAAATAAACGTCGCGTACGGCGGCGCAAGGAAGAAGAAGAAAACGGGGGCAGTGCAGCGCATCGGAGAGGTGATGGAGGCCGCCGCCCAACCCGAACCCGCGTTGGACGCCATGGAGGTGACGACTCGCTGAGCCAAGAGCTCGGTCGGCTGCAGCTCGACGTGACAGAGATATGCGTGGCAGCGTCCATCGCATGTAGCTGTGAAAATAAAACGAAAACAGAGAGGGAAGAGAAGACGCACGAAGAGGGAAGAAAAAAATTTTGAGATATTATTTAAGGGTTATGTTTCATGTAAAGAGATCCTTATCTATGTTTTGCATTTCTAATTTGTAAAATAAATCAATAAGTATGGATTTCGATCTACTCATTCTTATTATTCAAGCTTTCGAACAATTTCTTTCTACTATGCATATTTAATTTAGTTTTCTTTTATAGTCTTATATTTCTTTCAGTTTGATCATTATTTTGTTAATTTTAAGAACTAATAAAAAACAAAAAAATAATTTTAGATATTAGTTTGAACCAATTCAACATCTTTTTGATGAGCCTTGATGCATCACCATGTGTTGCCAAAATCCATGTGTACCTTGTCTAAAAAAGATGCATGTGTGGCTGTGTACCACTGTTTTACAATAGGATATAAGCTCACAGGCTTTGTCTGAAAACAAAAAACAAGAAGACGACGACTAATGATTGACGACTAATGACTAATGGCTTCACTTAGACCTAGATAGAGGGGTGGTACATTTCACCCCTATTTGTTGGTTAAGCTCTTTTTACCGTGCACTAAATTTAATATAAAGTTTTCATTCTTTTTTTATTTAATGGATTAGATGTACTTCGTTTAGTAGTAGAATAATCTTTAAAAAAAATCAATAGTTAGATCTAACTTTTACTTGTTTGATGAACTTTTGTACGTAAAATTCATTAAGTAAAATAAAGAGGCAGTGGCCTACATGTTAGTAAAAATTATTGATATGCAGCGTACAAAACTCCCTAGAGTAATACTATGACGTGTAGACCCCACGTGTCATCAAATATTTATCTATACGTGACCTATCTAATATTAGACTCATTTGGAAGGATTTCTCGTAAAAAAAAAAAGACACATAGGTTCAAACAGATCTCAAATCCGGCACTCGCTTTAAATGATATGGTCTTTGGATCAAACTAGTACAAAAACAAAAAGCTAACAACTCGCTTACCTATTGCTCAGGTCATCAGCATGTATGCATGGTCTTCTTTTTGCCTGATTCGGTGGGAGTAGATTAGTGTGCATGCATGTTTTCCTTTTTGGGCGATTTGGTAGTGAGGTCATCAACATGCACGGCTAGATAACCAAGGAACTGATATGTGCACCTAGAGACATGATTCAGCAAGGGCTAGCTCGGGTACAATTGGTGTGTACGCATAGCAATGCAATTAAATGAGAGAGATTGCATGATTGCATGAATAATCAAAACGTCGTTCGCACTAGCTGTTCCATTCCATGGAGATACATAAAATCCTGGTCGATTGACTTGACACCTACCAACCATATCCAACCAAGCACTGGACTGCCCTGACGTATTATGGAGCCCATGAAAGGAGCCCATGGCCTGCCTCTCCAGCTCCAGGGACGGCGAACACGCACAGGCAGTCATCATCAACATCAATCCGCAGCAGCAGAGAAGCCAGAAGAAGCGGAAAGCAGAGCCACGCCAACAAGCAAGATCAAAAGAAAATAGCCAACGCTGTTAATCTCTTTCCCCTCTGCTCCGACCTGCGTCATCCACTCCGTGCATCCATCGTCATCAACATGCTACAACTCGCAGCAACGTCCGGGCTCAATGGTAAGCAATCCCATCCTGTCAGACGAGAATAAAACTCTTCACAACATGCGCCACATATTCCCCGTTGACTTGAGGCGCCTGGCTATAGATCAAAACGATCATAGTGCATGTTCTTCCGATGAGATGGAATCGGTCATGGAAGTTCATACGAGCACCAACGAGGCAAAGGAAACACACACACCGTGTCCGATGAAGGCAGACGTATATATGACTGGGCATCGACGAGGCAAAAGTCATACTCTTCATCGACATACCCTTTTCGTAAATCGACACAATGATAGAGTACCGTGACCGAGCGTCGCATCACATGCACATCCCTACCATGTGCATCTACACCAACATCACATATGCATATGGATGAGCTACATATAAAGCCGACTACCACAGTGCAGCTTAATCGGAGGTATTTTGTAGACCAAGCCTACATATGTAATTAAATGGACGCCATACAAAGGCATTGAAAATCAGCTGACTACGCAATCTCTAGTAAGATACTCTCTTTAAGCATTGACGTAGAAGACAAAAGATGAACTCCTGCGGGTGCATGTAATTTTTTATATTCAATACAAAATTAATGAAATACAGTGTTCCTCATGTGTTCGGTCGTCTCTTTTGGTTTTACAAACATTACTACCCATCATATACTGTTAGTATAATGCACCGATAAATTTTCTCTTATTCAAAAGGTAAGTTTCATTTTAATCTTTTTCTCACTGAAAGAAAAAGAAAAGACAAACTAAAGACAAGAGGTCCCTTCCCTCTCGTTATCACATTAATTGATTTAAGGCCACATACTTGCTTCTGGTACCTCTTTGGGTGCTTCACTCAAGTTTCTATAAACTTAACTTGTATTTAAATTTTAAGCCTTTGCTACTTCTTTTAGCGAATCGGCAGTGCTTTTGCCCTGTTTCAATATATATATATATATAATCCTCTTAGTGAAAGGCGCACAGTCCAACTGCTAGTACTGTAGCACGTTGACAAAACTGCAAGATTGTTCGTCGCAAATTAACAGTCTACTTTTGTGCGATACATAAATCTTAATTACACGGTTACCTCGCAAAAAATCTTACATGGTTTCAGCTAAACGGCTATTTGATTTTTTTTTGGTTCTTTTTGGGAGGAAGATGAACAGATATATATACTAGCGATTGATCATCAATTAATAATAGAGTAAATTCTATAAAACTATGTGTTTTTTTATAAATTATCAGAAACTACATAATTTAGCTTCTATTTTACAAAACAACACATTTCAGGAGAATTTGTATCACAAAACTACCGTGTTTAGAATTGACAATTTCTTGTAACGGGTCTGGATAGTGCGGACCCACGTGACAGTCTCATGCGCGAGTGAAACGAGAGATGAGGGGCGCTTAAGGTTGCCATGTAATTAAGCACACTCTGTTAGACCTGTTACAAGAAACGATCAATTCAAAAACCTATAGTATTATGGCACAAGTTCTACCAAAATATGTATTTCTTTTATAGTTTGTATAAAAAAATCATAATTTTATAAAAATCTACTCTTAATATAATTACCTGTGCAAAGAACTCGATGTCGTCACCAATCTCTACGAGGTCCAGCTGCTTGTCAAACTTGAAGACGTGCACCCGGCTCCCCGTGCTCCCGGCATCGAAGATGACGGCGTACCTCCCCGCTGCTGTGTTCTCGGCGGCCGACTCGTCGACGGTGGCAGCACCCTTGCGGCCAAGCACGACGTTGGCAAAGGCAGTGCTGCTGGGGTAAGACGAGGCGACGAGGAGGAGAAGCACGGCAGCAACGCCGGCGAGGCGAGCCATCGATCTCTAGCTAGTCGCCGGCACTGGTAGCTGCAGGGGAGAATATACAGCACGTACGTGCGTCTGTCTGGCTGCACTTGTGTTCAGAGTGTGATCTGTGTGCACCCTGGACTGAAGGAATGATCAGGTGTATATATGCATATATATATCTAATCTATAGCCACAGATAGAGGCTTTGGGTTTTCAAGAGTTGGGAAGGCCGGCCGGGTGAGTGTTGGTACGTGTTTCACCTTAACCAGTGCCTCAACTATGTAGATATAAAACTTTACCTAAAAGAGTTGATGTGCAACACAATTAATTTCTCGAGAGCTACATGAAAGTGGTTGTTTTGTTTCGACATGGAGTCCGTTCCGATGCGAATCCCGAGCGAATAATCTGTTGGTTGGGGGGTCTCCACGTGTAGCACGTGGGTGCTCGTTTCTCTCTTCTTACTAAATAAAGAAAGGGAGTTCGAAAAGGAAGTCGTGTCTCCTCGAAAAATACGAAGTCGTGTCAATCAGATCGATGGTACGTACATGCATGTCTCGCTGTGTCCGATATATTCTCTGCCTAGACAGGTACCGTGGAGCTCAAGTACCACAGTAAAGTAACCACTGCGCTACCTCGTGTTTACTGGATCAGATATCACCGCATCTCGTTCTGCCAGGCACCAGTAACAGGGTAGTTACTTATCAAGCTCGGATTGAGATATATCTATAGGGTGTATCGGGTACTTAGCAGTGATTATACATATTTATATCCGTTAACCAAAATCTCCTCAACGAGCATACCTGCAAAGGGTGGCGGACGAAGAATCTCGTCTATACCTAACGCCCGCAAGTACTTGATATCCGTGGGTATACCTGTTTGCCCTCCACCATCAATAATCCTTCTAACCAAAAGGCAATCCGAGCTAATGAGCTATGGTACTGATACAATCATTTTGATGAAATTATAGGAATCAACTATATTATGTGGATTGAAAAATGATTACTAATAATTCAATATTTCAAATGCACATGTCAATAAGAATTAAAATAATACATATAGACAAAAGACGCACAAATGCTCAAGTTCAACAATTAAAATGGAAATAGTTCATAAGTCATCACACATACTCAAGTTCAAGCATTAAAATAAAAATAATTCATCAGTCGTCACACACATCACAAATTGTGAAATCATGTGCTGAAAAATTGGCTTAGTAATGAAATTGGCATTGCAAAGTGGTTGTGCTCATGGCATGTGTGGTGCTTTGGCATGTGCTATTTCAGATATTTACTTGATATGCTTGTGATAGCATGGTAATGGTTTTGCTTTATGCAATGCGCTCGTGTGAGTGGTTGCATAGATTGATGTTGAGTCAAGTCGTAAACTTGTGCTCGGATTCGTTTCTTGTTTATTCGTGTGCAGGTGTTGCTCGAGGGCGAACGTGGTCGATGATGGGACCAGAATTAGGTTCATGGAGGAACTGAGGTTCGGGACTAGATTCAGAGAGGAATCGAGGTGTTGGTGGTCAAGGATGTCATGCGGAACGTTCGGGCTAGAGAACATGCACATGGAGGCTGGTTAGTCACGTATTTATAGCATGTGGGTTGTACATACGTGCAAGAGTTGTTTTTGGCCATGTTGGGCCAGGTTGAGATGTATACAAACTCTTTCCATGTTGGAAGTGGAGTTGTATTCAATCTCTTTATGTTTGCTCAGTATAAATAGGGGGAAGTGTCTCCTGTTTATTTTGAGCGCCGAGGTTTTAGGGTTTGTACTCTTTTGTTTGAGTCTCAGTAACGGACTAGACAAAAGATATAAAGATCGATTTCTTTACTAAAAAAGTTCCCTGCGGTGATTTTTCCTCATGCTCGGAAATACAGTGGCGACACCAAGCGAAGGAAAAATCGACGATCTGATGTCCAAATAGCAGCCTCACAGATAATCGCGGATTACCGTTCATGCGCGCTTTGAATCAGTGATCGTCTTCTGGCTTGTTTGCCCGGTTTTGTTTTTATAGATCGATTCATTGTCTCTCTTGTTTCAACAAGTTTAATATTGATTTGATCCATAAAAAACCTTCCTAGAGTATCAACTTAGAGTTCTTGAAAGTTTCGTTGGTTAATCTTTTGTAGATTGTGATCAATCACGAAATTAGGATTTGGTCAGTTCTCGTTATAATCTGTGACAGCATGCTTGCGAGGTTAATAACTCTTGATCTGTAGGTCCGATGGAGTTGATTCTTGTTGGGTTAGATTCATAATTGAATCTGGTTTCTTCAGTTAAAATTTCACACTAATCCAACGGTGGGATCTTTGGTTAATCTTATTGTTTGAGTTTGGTCCGTCGCTAGTTTGAATTTGGTCTATCGCTGTTAAATCGTTTCTTTATTTCAGTCATCTTGCAAAGAATATAACTCTAGATCCATATGTCCGATTGCGTTAATTCTTTTTTTTAGCTTCGGAATTGAATCTAGTTTCTACAGTTAAAATGTCATATCAATCTAACGGTTAGATCTTCAGGAATCTTAGTTTTAGTGAACATATATCAGTCTGTCTCGTTTGGTCCGGAGTGAATTGATTTGGTTTTGCTACAGTAGAATTTTGGTCTGTAGTACATGCAAAACTTTCGTCCGAAGCGAAGTTTGGTCCGCGTATAAGTAAAAGTTTGGTCCGCAGCAATAAGGTTTTTGTTGAATTCAAATTAAGCGATCTGAGTTTGTTTGGGGTGTTTCAAAAATCACAAAAATTTTATTTTAGCTTCCGCGCAATCATTCAGCCCCCTCTGATTGCTAGATTAGTATATTTTGATCCTACAATTGGTATCAGAGCAAGGTTTTTCCAATTATTCTTAACCGGTGATTAGAATTCATACCAATGGATCGTTATTCGACAAAACCTTGTATTTTCGATGGTGTTGATTTTCAGTTTTGGAAGGCCAAGATGGAGGCGTACATCCAAGCACAGGGCTTCGCAATTTGGGAGAAGGTTTACAAGCCGTACGAAGTTCCTGAGAACGACAACGTCAACGACGTCAATCGCGCACATGTTGAAGCAAACAGCAAGGCGCGCAACTTGATCATCCAGGGCTTGGGACGCAGCGACTTCGATCGAGTGGTTCATCTTCGATCCGCATATGAGGTATGGAAATCTCTTTGTGACTATCATGAGGGATCAAACACTGTCAAAGAGGTTCGCCAAGATATTTACAAAAAAGAATATATGCGTTTCGAGATGAAACCTGGTGAGTCTGTAGATGACTTTTTTGCACGCTTTAATAAAATTCTTAGCAATCTACATGCTGTTGGGGTTAGCTATGACGATGCTGCTAATGCTAGACAAATGCTTAGTGCTTTGGACATGTCAGTGTGGGAGATGAAGGTAACATCTATACAAGAATCTACTATCATGAACACACTCACATTAGATGTTCTTTATTCTAAGTTGAAGACTCATGAATTAGATGTTCTTGCTAGGAAAGGTAATTCTAAATCAATTGCTTTGATCTCTAACCCTAACATGTCAAATGCTAATTCTTCTTCTAGCTTTGCTTTGTCCTCCTTGTCGTCTTTAACAGATGAACAAATTGAAGAATTTCCTGAAGAAGATTTGGCACTACTCTCTTCTCGCTTTAATAAAGCTTTGCAGAATGTCAGAATGAGAAAGAGAGTAGGTGGTAGTCCTCCTAGGTGCTACGAGTGTGGCGATCTCAACCACATTAGTCCGAATTGTCCAAAAATTTTAGGTAAAAATTCAAAAGAAGAAAAGGACAGGAGGAACGACAAGAAGAAAGCTTCTCCAAGCAGCAGCAATAAGAAAAGAAGCTCAACATAAAGTTGTTCACCGAGTTCTTTCCGCTCTTGAACAAGTCAATTTGAGCGATGTGGACTCGGGAAGTAGCGAAGAAGACACAACAACGCCAACCAAGCGTGAACTTACTGGTTTGTGTCTTATGGCAAGAAGTGATGAAAACCTTACTGAAGATGACAGCGACTTCAATGAGGTAGAGCCTTCTTATGATGAATTAGCCATAGCTGTTGCTTGTCTTGGTAAATTGCTTGATAAACGCGACAAGAAAATCAAGAAACATGATTTTATTGTTGAATCATTGAATGCTGAAATTTCTAGACTTAAATCCTTGATTCCTGATGATGATGCTTGCAAATCATGTGACTTAATTTACAATGAGCTCACTTTGCTTAGGAAAGAACATGCTTCCTTGATTGAGCAAAATAAGAAAAATGAGAAACATGTTAGACATGCTAGCTGTTTCACTGATGATTTGCATGAGTCAATTTCTTGTTCTAAATGTTCAATTCTTGAATTGAAATTGAAAGATGCAAATGCTAGAGTTTCTCAAATGATTAATGATATGCTCACTCATGAGGTTCTTTCATGCTCAAATTGTCGCAAGCAAAAGGCTAAAGTGGACGTTCCATGCAATAATTGTTTAACTCTTGCTAAGAAGGTTGATTACTTGCAAAATTCTTTAGAACGTTTCACTAATGGCAAGAAAAATTTGAACATGATTTTGGATCAATCTAAGGTTAGCTCAAACAAGAAAGGTTTAGGTTTTGATCCTTATGCTTCATATGAAACTAAACCTCCCACTGTTGTTCAGGCTCTTTGCAATGACAAAATTGAGAGTATTAATGAGCCTAAGAAAATTGTCTTTAAGTCTGCTGGAGTTTTATCCTCTACTATGATGAATGCAAATGTTGCTTCTGCTTCTAAAGCTAGACATCGTGTTAAGTACACTTGCACTCATTGTGGTAGAGATGGACATTTAGTAGATTTTTGCTTTAGACTAGCCAAACAACAAAAGAAAGAAAAGGCTAAGGCTAGGTCTAATCTCAGACAGGCACGCTTTGCTTCTCATTATGTGCCTAGAGTGATGCAAACACCTTTTGTTGCTAGAAACACGGGAAAGTGCAAATCTGATTTTGTTCATTTGAATACTCGTGTTGTGCCTACTATTGTGCGTCGTGTGTCTCAGTACTGGATTCCTAAACATCTCATTTCTAACCCCAGTACTGAGGCCTCGACATTTTCTGCTTCTATGTAGGCTTCTCGCGCGAGGAAGGAGAACATATGGCTGGTGGATTCCGGATGCTCATGCCACATGTCCGGTAATAAAAATTGGTTCTCCTCCCTCACTCGTGCATCTCGTGCCGAAAGTGTAACTTTTGGAGATGCTTCTTCAAGCTCAGTTGTGGCAAAAGGTACAGTGCATGTAGTTTATGTTTAAAGATGTGGTTCTTGATGAAAACCTGAAATATAACTTGCTGTCTGTATCTCAAATGATTGATGAAGATCTTGAGGTATGCTTTAAGAAAAATGAATGCAAAGTGTTAGATGCTTCAGGTGAACTTGTTTTCCGAATTTCTCATTTTGGAAGAGTGTTTAAAGCTGATTTTGATGTATCACCTTCTTCTAAGCATAGGTGTCTAGTTGCCAATGTTTCTAAAGATTTATTTTTTTGGCATCGTAGACTTGGTCACGTTGGTTTTGATCATCTAACACGTGTTAGTGGTTTAGACCTTATCCGTGGTTTGCCTAAGCTTAAGGGTGATAGCGAGATAGTATGCTCTTCTTGTAGACATGGTAAAATGATTGCAGGTTCACATCCACCTCTTACTATGGTGATGACAAACGCGCCCGGACAACTACTACATCTTGATACGGTTGGACCTTCTCGAGTTCAGTCTTATGGAGGTGCATATTTTCAGGGGGAGAGTATTTTTGTTCATGAGGACGATGATGATGTTGAGGATGAGGTATTGGTTCCTACTGTACAACCAACTGTAGCACCTTTGACACCTACCGCTACATCACATACAGCTGAGCATCCTCAAGCTACAACCTCATCTGTACATGCTGAAAATGAAGATGAAGAAGGAGAAGTTTCTGAAATTACAGCAACCTTGCATATTCAAAGGAGGCATCCACCTGAACAGATGATTGAAGATTTAAATGAGAGAGTCACCCGGTCCAGGTTTATTTCTTCTGATACTCATGCTCATTCTGCTTTTGTTGCTTCCTTTGAACCCAAAGATATATCTCATGCATTAACTGACGAATCTTGGATCAATGCCATGCATGAAGAATTAGAGAATTTTGAACGCAATAAAGTCTGGAAACTTGTTTCTCCACCTCCTGATTTTAATATTATTGGAACAAGATGGGTTTTCAAAAATAAACAAAGTGAGGATGGTGTTGTTGTTAGAAACAAAGCTAGATTGGTTGCTCAAGGTTTTTCACAAATTAAAGGTTTAGATTTTGATGAAACCTTTGCTCCTGTTGCTAGAATTGAAGCCATTAGAATTCTTTTAGCATTTGCTGCATCTAAAGGTTTTAGATTGTATCAAATGGATGTGAAAAGTGCTTTTCTAAATGGCTATATCAATGAGGAAGTTTATGTTAAGCAACCACCTGGTTTTGAAAATTCAAAGTTTCCAGATCATGTTTACAAATTATCAAAAGCTTTGTATGGTTTAAAACAAGCCCCTAGAGCATGGTATGATAGGCTAAAAACTTTTTTACTTGAAAAGGGGTTTTCAATGGAAAAAGTTGACAAAACTCTCTTTTTACTCAAGTAAGGCAATGATCAATTATTTGTTCAGATTTATGTTGATGATATTATCTTTGGTGGTTCTTCTCATGTTTTAGTGTTTGAGTTTTCAGAAATCATGAAGAAGGAATTTGAGATGAGTATGATGGGTGAATTAACTTACTTTTTGGGACTGCAAATCAAACAAGTAAAGGAAGGTACTTTTGTTCATCAAATCAAGTACACAAAAGATTTGCTTCGTCGCTTTGGGATGGAAAACTGCAAGCCGATCATGACACCGATGGGAGGCACTTGCACACTTGATCCGGATGAAGATGGTGAGACGGTTGATCAAAAGGAATATAGAAGCATGATAAGTTCACTTTTGTACCTCACTGCATCAAGGCCGGATATACAATTTGCTGTGTGCTTGTGTGCTCGTTTTCAAGATTTCCCACATGCTTCACATCGCCAAGCTGTCAAGCGAATTTTCAGGTATCTTCATGGTACTCAAGAATTTGGCATATGGCTTTCTGCTTCCTCATGTATTAGTTTAAGAGCATTTTCTGATGCTGACTTTGGAGGTTGTAGAATTGATAGAAAAAGTACATTTGGTACATGTCACTTCTTGGGTTATTCTCTTATTACATGGTCATCTAGAAAACAATCTTCTGTTGCACAATCAACTGCTGAATCTGAATATGTAGCTGCTGCTAGTTGTTGTTCTCAAATTCTTTGGATAGTAGCTACACTTAAAGATTATGGGGTTAATTTGGATAGTGTTCCTCTTTTATGTGATAACACTAGTGCAATTTGTATTGCTAAAAACCCTGTGCAACATTCTAGAACCAAACATATTGAGATCAGATTTCACTTTCTTAGGGATCATGTAGAAAAGAGAAATATTGTGCTTCATCATGTGGATACTGAACATCAATTGGCGGACATTTTCACAAAACCTTTGTCTTCTTCTCGTTTTGCTTTTATTCGGGGAGAACTTGGGGTCGTTCATCCAATGGGTTTGTTTTGAGGGGGAGTTTTTGAAAACTTTGTATATTTTGTAATATGCTTTTTATTTTGTGTGTTTCTTAAATGAAAACAAAAAAAAATGAGAAAAATAATGAAAAAGTAATGAGCATTGTATTTGATACACATATGTCATTTGAAGCCATGTTTATGCTACAAGGTCTTTGCAACTTCATATTTATGCATATATGGTGTAGTTTATGTCATGACTATTTAATTGGAATGATAACTTGAATTAAACCTTGTCATGGTTAAACTTTCTTGGCTATCTTGATCCTGCTCAAAAAGTGCTAAATATGAAATTTATCAAAATTAAGTGCTAAAGCTCAAAGAGTGATTGTTGATAAATGCAAGATCAAGGTTATATACTATCGCACTTCTTCTTTACGAGACTGCTTATCATTGCACTTTGATATGAACTTGGAAGAGGTTGTGTATGACCGAAACCATGAAACCTTAAGCTTTTAATTGCTTGGCATGGTTGAAAAGTAAGGCTGATGGTGCATATAATTCCTTGCAATTGTTATTGTTGCAATCAATCAATGAATCAGTTTTTCCAGCATAAATAAAGTGCACAAAAATTCAATGTTTTTAGGTTTTGAGATTGTTGAGGAAGGGAGATCATGCCATGTAATAAATTGTTAATAGTACTTGATTTCTAGTTATGCTTACTCTACATTGTCTATGTGTAGATTTGAGGGTGTAAGTATTTTTGATAGCATGGCTTGGTGATGAATTTGCTACATTTGTGGACGACTTAGAATGCTCATTACATAAAAAAATTGTCAAACCTTAAAAAAATAAAAAGATTTTGCTTTCTCTCTTTTGTATTCTTGATGAATCCATTGTCAAAGGGGGAGAGCTTTGCCACTCTAGAGAATTTTGGAGGAGATTTTTTTTTGGAGAACTTTATACATGCACTTTACACATGCACATGTTCTTGTATAAGTGATATTCAATCATTCACTCACATTATTCTTCTTAGGGGGAGATTTTTCTTATTTTCACCTAAGGGAGTTTTTCACTTTACATATTTGTCAAAGGGGGAGATTTTGTGTTCTTCATTTTGGTTTTTGATTTTAGAACTTTTTTACTTCAAAAACTTTTCTTGCGAGGTGAATGCCAATGTTCATTTCTAAGTGGTGTTGCCAATGTTTTCATCAAGTGGGAGATTGTGAAATCATGTGCTGAAAAATTGGCTTAGTAATGAAATTGGCATTGCAAAGTGGTTGTGCTCATGGTATATGTGGTGCTTTGGCATGTGCTATTTCAGATATTTACTTGATATGCTTGTGATAGCATGGTAATGGTTTTGCTTTATGCAATGCGCTCATGTGAGTGGTTGCATGGATTGATGTTGAGTCAAGTCGTAGACTTGTGCTCGGATTCGTTTTTTGTTTATTCGTGTGCAGGTGTTGCTCGAGGGCGAACGTGGTCGATGATGGGACCAGAATTAGGTTCATGGAGGAACTGAGGTTCGGGACTAGATTCAGAGAGGAATCGAGGTGTTGGTGGTCAAGGATGTCATGCGGAACGTTCGGGCTAGAGAACATGCACATGGAGGCTGGTTAGTCACGTATTTATAGCATGTGGGTTGTACATACGTGCAAGAGTTGTTTTTGGCCATGTTGGGCCAGGTTGAGATGTATACAAACTCTTTCCATGTTGGAAGTGGGGTTGTATTCAATCTCTTTATGTTTGCTCAGTATAAATAGGGGGAGGTGTCTCCTGTTTATTTTGAGCGCTGAGGTTTTAGGGTTTGTACTCTTTTGTTTGAGTGCTGTAACCAGACTAGACAAAAAGATATAAAGATCGATTTCTTTACGGCTGAAAAGTTCCCCTGCGGCTGATTTTTCCTCATGCTCAGAAGTACAGGCGGCGACACCCAAGCGAAGGAAAAATCGACGATACAGTGTCCAGCGCAGCTACAGTAAATCGCGGATTACCGTTCATGCGCGCTTTGAATCAGTGATCGTCTTCTGGCTTGTTTGCCCGGTTTTGTTTTTATAGATCGATTCATTGTCTCTCTTGTTTCAACAAGTTTAATATTGATTTGATCTATACAAAACCTTCCTAGAGTATCAACTTAGAGTTCTTGAAAGTTTCGTTGGTTAATCTTTTGTAGATTGTGATCAATCACGAAATTAGGATTTGGTCAGTTCTCGTCATAATCTGTCACAGCATGCTTGCGAGGTTAATAACTTTTGATCTGTAGGTCCGATGGAGTTGATTCTTGTTGGGTTAGATTCATAATTGAATCTGGTTTCTTCAGTTAAAATTTCACACTAATCCAACAGTGGGATCTTTGGTTAATCTTATTGTTTGTGTTTGGTCCGTCGCTAGTTTGAATTTGGTCTGTCGCTGTTAGATCGTTTTTTTGTTTCAGTCATCTTGCAAAGAATATAACTCTAGATCCATATGTCCGATTGAGTTAATTCTTTTTGTGTTAGCTTCGGAATTGAATCTAGTTTCTACATTTAAAATGTCATATCAATCTAACGGTTAGATCTTCAGGAATCTTAGTTTTAGTGAACATATATTAGTCTATCTCGTTTGGTCCGGAGTGAATTGATTTGGTTTTGCTACGGTAGAATTTTGGTCCGTAGTACATGCAAAACATTCTGTCCGAAGCGAAGTTTGGTCCGGCGTACAAGTAAATGTTTGGTGCGGCGCAATAAGGTTTTTGTTGAATTCAAATTAAGCGATCTGAGTTTGTTTGGGGTGTTTCAAAAATTACAAAAATTTTATTTTAGCTTCCACGCAAGCATTCACCCCCCTCTGATTGCTAGATTAGTATATTTCGATCCTACACAAATCACCTATAACGACATCACCAATCACAAATTGCTAGTATGAAGTACCACAAATTGGGGATATAGGGTCGACTAGGCGCTTATTGTGGCCCACATGTCAGTAGATGGTGACGGGTAATCAAACGAAAAAGGTACAAGGGGAGCTCCCTTATACCCGTACCCATTTACCTGTTGGGCAAAGTTTGGCCCCCATAAACATACTCGCGGGTAACAAAAGAGGAATATACTCACCTCTATTAGGGTTTTTACCCGCGGGTATACAGGTAATCGGGTAAGATTGCCATCCCTAAGCTCAGGTACTATGGTACCTTGTGCTGCTATGCTTAGGTACTGCGGTACCTCAGCCTGCCAAGCAAGGGTACCACAGTAGTTACTTGCCAAGCTCAGGCATTGTGGCACCTCGTGCTACCGAGCTCGGGTACCATAGTAGGTGTGGTGTCGGCACGTGTTGGCTGTCGGTGCTTCCGCGATTGAGAAAGAGAATATATTTGTAATTTCATTTGAAAAAAGTCCAAAAAATGTGTATGAAGGGCTGTCGATGATCGGGACTATCGACCGCAGAAAGGGGGATGCAAGGAGATCGTTCGAGAGCGGGGCCCGAAGTCGTGCTCGTTCGGAGGCGCCTAGCGTCGCGGGAAGATCGTCGGGGAAGAGACACCAGACACGAGGTTTATACTGGTTCGAACCCCTGGGGTCGGGTAATAGCTCTACTCCAGTTTTGACCTGAGGCGAAAGGTGTGTATGTGGTTCTGTAAGGGGGTACAAACAGGGGCCGAGCCAGATAGATGGACATTAGTCCTTACCCAGTACTTGGTACGCCATGTTCTTGGGCTTGAATAGAACGCCTCCTTTGCTGGCCTCTGGATTGTTTCATCTTCTTGTTTCTTTCTTTCCGATGGTTTGATTGCTTTAGGCCCTATTTAGGAGGCTTTAAGCCAACTTCAATTTCTAAATGATCAATAAGCCTTTTAAACAGCTTAGTTTTTAAGTGGTTTTTGGCATAAACTAAAAATCATATATAACTAGAAAAAGTCAAAAGTTGAAAGCTGGGTTGAATATGTTTTTATAGCTTATTGCTGAGGAAAATTAGCTATTTGTAAAATGATCTCTTATAAAATAAAAAGCTAGAGTCGTTTTTCAATTTTAATTTTTTTTTTCAAAAAATAGCTTTTTTAAAAAACTTGCTTATGGTTTCTTCGAGACAGCTTGGCTTGGTCTCCTTGGTATGTCTGCGTCGGGCGGGGCTCTGTGTCTTCGTTGTGCGCTCTCCGTGTATATATCTTCCTCTGATAGATGATGGTTGTGGCTTTTATAGGCAAGATCGTGTAGGGCATGTGGCACTGTCGCGGGCTGCGCGGTTCCTTCCGCGAATCACAACAAAAATCTTGCCGGCTGAATCATCGCGTCCAAGTTAAGTAAGACATTGTGGTCCTGTTTGGGGGAGCTGTGCTTTAGCTTTGCTTCAGAAGCACCCCCAAAAGCTGCAGCCGCTGAGGAGGAGCTTTTCAGCTGTGACTTCGTTTGAACTCCTCCTAACTCGCTCGTCCGCCTTCCCAACCTTTGCCACCCCACCTCGCCGCCTCCATGTCACCTCCCCACTCGGATGCCACTGTACTTCACTATGTTACTATCTTCCATTTCGGTTAGCCTCAAAACTACAACAGCAGAGTGCGGTTGCCAAACAAAGATAACAAGAAAAGTCATAGTCGCTACTACAAACTGTTTTACGTTGACAAAACCAAAAGCGACTTTTTTCACCCAAACCACACTCCCCAAATAGGCCTCAGATCTATTGAACAACTGACAAAGAAGACGTTTCTACAACTCGATCGGGATGAGGCAGACCAAGAGATAGCTTGGAAGGCCTCTGAAAATAAGTGCACATATGGCAAATCATCAAGAAATTGGAATTATTACATAGTCAGTGAAAGTCTCTTCAACAGTACCACCTTCGCCGTCATCGCCGCGATAAGAGCCGGCCGGATCTGGAGACCTCACTGGTGGCGCGCACTTCTCTTCGTCAAAATCGACGCTGTGCTCCTCTTTGTTAGATCCAACACGGCCACGAGGGGTTGTGACAAGATCCGGCTGGACTTGGGTGACGCTGACGCCGCGCTGCCTGGCCCTGGCCTGCACATCGCCGACCCTGAACGACTGGACGAGGAGCGGATGCAGCAGCTTCTTCAATAGTACCACCTTCGTCGCCATCGCCACGACAAGAGCCGGCCGGATCTAGAGCCCTCACTGTTGGCGCGCACTCCTGTAACATCCCAAAAATTTGGCTTATAATTTCGCTCATATGCTTTTTGGTGATTTTCTGAATTTATTGGATTTTTTTTCCAGAAATTAATTGAATTGAATTTAATTAAGTATATTGAACCTTTTGTGAAAACTAAATATATATAGATAAAGTTAATATAAAGTTTTACCAAAAATATTTTATTTGTGCTCGTAATGTCTCAAAGTATTTATGAGAATTTTCCGGATTTTTCCGATATTTTAATTGCTTAAAGTAGATTAATCTAATTTCGGAATTATTTTAAATCAAAAAGCTTTTGAAAATCGAGTGAACATCTTGGGTGAAGCCCAAGATCTTGTCGCGTCGCGGTCCATCGACGTGCGGCCCGATCACCGCTCGCTGCCGCCGCGTGGCCGTTGGATGAAGATCGGACGGTGTCTCCTTTCGCGAAACCCTAGCGCCTTCTACCGTTGGATTGAGATCGGCGGTCGGGATCGTTTCGCGTTGTTTTGGTAAGTTTAGATCTCGCCGTTGATTTTGGAAAGAGCGGATCGGATCGTATCACCGGATCTAATCTCGCCGCTCGTTAAATCGGACGGTATCGTCGACCATCGTCTCCGATTCGGTTTCGAATCCGTCGCCGCTGCCGCCGCCGCGTGATTTAGGGTTGCCGTTTTAGCGCGCATGCCGAGGCTATAAAAGCCGCAGCCCGCACACCGAGGTTCCTCATCCCGAGCGCATCCGCGATGCTAGCCTTCGCCGTTGAGTCACCGCCGTTTAGCCCGAGCTCGCCGTAGTTTTCTAGCGCCGCCGCTTCGTTTTCGCCGTTCGCCGTCGTCAAGCCGCCGTTCGGCGTGTGGGTTCGATTCGGGTTCGCCACGTCGAGCCGCACCGGGCAACTACCTCTTCGTCGCCGGCAGAGCGAACGCCGTCTGGGTCGTCGTCGTCCTCGTCTCCGGAACTCAGCGCCGCCGCGACATCGCCGTGCCGAAGCCGCGACACCGTCGGATCTCCAATGGACCATCGGATCGAGTCACGTCGCCGTCTGCGATAAACAATCGGGTAAGCGTGGCCGTTGGATCGTGGTTGTTCGGGTGAGATCGCGCGCGTGTGCGATAGAGCGTTAGCCGTCGGATCGTCGCGCAGATGCGCGCGCGCGTGTCGAGCATCGGCGACGGCGCGCGTCGCAGACCAATCGATCTTGCGCCGCGCGTGTCGCGCGCGGTGGTGCGGCGCCGTGGGCGCGTCCCACGGTGGACGAGGCGGTTCGTGGACCGAGTCCATGGACGAGGCGACGTGTCAGCGCCTGATTGGTCCGAGTCAGGGCTGACGTCAGCGTTGCGCAATAAAATCTTTTCCAATAGAAAAATAATTCAGAAAAATCAGAAATTCTATTTTCTGTATTTTCAGTATTTATTCAAACTTCAAAAGGCTATATCTTTTGCATTTTAACTCGGATTTGAGTGTTTCAAATTTCTAAAAATTTGTAAAATCAAGATCTATTTATTGGTGAATTTTATTTTATTTTTGGAGTTTGGTTGCTCTCTGGTTTGGTGTTTATTTGCTATTTTGGCATCGTTTCGCGTAGACGTTGAACTGCTCGGTGATCCGGAAGAAGATTCGTCGCTCCAAGACCCAAGCTCAGATCAAGACCAGCACCTACTCCAAGGCAAGTTGTGCTTTGATCATGTTGCACCTAATTTTCACCAAATTACTATTTTGTCTTTTAAACTTTATGCATGATATTTTATGTGTATAAATGATTTCAATTAATCTGGGAATTAGATAATATGCCTATTTGAATTAAACCATACCTTGTCAATTATATGCCATGATCTATTTGTCACCCTAGGATGTGGAATTATAGTTGATAATCAACATGGGCTAGTTAGATCGTCATAGATTGCTTAGCCATGCCACGTCATCACATGTGTCCGAATGTCGATACTTAATCTTGACTAATGGAATATGGAACAATGTTTATGAATTGGTGTGTCATGTGTTGTCACACAATGATATCAAGTTGTCGTGGCGAGGAGGTCACACATCGGGATTGAAATGTTGATGGCATGTGGTGCTTGGTAATCAACCGGGGTGGTAATGATTTTAGATTGAGGCAAGTGGCAAGGGCGGTGTGCCAAGGTGGGCCAGGTTTGGCGGGGTATGTGGAAGTCTTGCCTTAATCACCTTAAGGACTTAACCTTGCAAGCCTTTGACTGAGTCTCTCTTGCAACCACATGTCCGGAATGGGACACCTTAGTGAATAATTTGTGAAACCTAGATTTGATCTTGTCGTGGTGAATAGTGAGTCCCGGGTTACGGTTTAACTCACATGGCGCAAGAGGGGGCCTGTTGTGGTGGTTTAACCCTTGATGTTGAAACCTTAGCGAGCGATCTTGGGTCTAGGTGTAGCATTGTAAAGGCTTTGTTATGATCACTCGCCTTGGTGGTGTTTGGTTGTATCGTGTGGGTAAAGTGCATAACCTCTGCAGAGTGTACAATCTATTCGAATAGCCGTGCTCACGGTATTGGGCAATGCTCGGAATTACAGTTAAGGGTTAGACTTTTGTTAAACAAAACTTGTTGGGATGGCAAGGTGCCATGGAAAGTGGAAAATTAATTTAGGATTGGAAACTTGGTGTATTTGAAATCTTGAATTTATTAATTCTCAGTATTTGTTTTATCGCTTTCCAATCTATTTATTGTATTCTTGTTAAATGTCGCTTTATTGCAAAAATACCCTTACTAGCCATTCCTTTGGATTAAGCCAAACATATAGAATATTAGACTTGCATTATTTTGCACAACTTGTTGAGTGCTTTATGTACTCACCCCATCAACAACAACTTCGAAGAGGAAGAATCTCGCCATCATGGATGAGGATTATTTGGATGCGAATGCTTAGGTCCGAGCCTCGTCGGTTGCTGTGGCGAATCGAGCGCCATCGCGTTTATTCTATTTCATTGCTTCTCATTGATACTCTTTTAAGCCCCGTGAGGCATTATTCATGTAAGACAACAGTTATTATTAATTAATGAAGTTTATGCTATATTTATTGTGTGTGACTATGATAGCATCTATGTTGAGCTGTGTGCACTAGCGTGATCTGGACTAGTGCGGTATACACAGAGGGTCGGATTTGCAAATTCGGTCCCGACAGAGGTGGTATCGAGCCATCTGACTATAGATCTTGGCCCTAGGTAGTTGGTATCTCTTAGGAGTGTCCAAAATTATTTTCTAAAGAAAACAAAGAAAATTGACTAATATGAAACTCTTGGCTTATCTCATCCTCCTACTCTCATCCTTGCTAAATTACCTTCTTTTCGTTGCCGTTTGAGTGGAGATCTTATTCAAAATTTTGTTTTGAATAGATGCCGATCTTCGATCCTTCGAGTCAAGACAGGTGGCTATGCCATGGAGCCGTGGAGAGTTCTTCAAGTGATTGGAGGCTTTGATCGTCCGCTCTACCGAGGAAGCAATGGGCGTCAACGGTGTGCATCGGGGTTCTTACGCAGTGATCATCTTCGCCGAGAGTGCGACGAGACCACCGCACCGATCCACATCACCGCCCGAGGTTCACTTACGAGGCCGGAGTTCAGAGGTCGCTAGACTTGCTCTACGACGGATCCGCCACGACTACGCCTACGAGCCGCAGAACACCGTATTTCGACTTCACCCGACGGTGGCGGCGTGCGCAAGGTCGACGGATCGTGGAAGGAGAGTGTGCTCTGCAGTACACCTTGCCGAGTTCGCCACCGCCGGAGGATCACTTGAGGACAACTGCGCAGAGCCGGAGACAGCGTGTGAGGCGTTGAGAGTGGCGAGCGGGAGCTTCAAAGACCCGCGACGCAGCAGCCGAATCATCGGCGAGCCGGAGGAGGCCTTGCAGGTAGCCGAGGAAATAGCGGACCAAGTCGTCCAGGAGCCGGATGAGGTCGCCGAAGAAGAAGAAGAAGAAGACCCGGAAGAGCGTGAGTGGGAGCCTGAGGAGCCAGCAGAGGGTCACCAGGATAGGTTCGCACCCATGCCAGCCCACCCACCAGTGTATGCCCCGGATCAGTCTCAGCCAGGGTGGCTGGATGAGTGAGAGTCAGTCTTAGAGTTGTGTTGAGACTCGAGTGTTGAGTCGCGTTTTTAAGTTAGCCTTTACCCTTTTAGTAGACGTGAAAGTTGCATGTTTAGTTGGTTCTTAATTGTTTGTTGAGTGTGCGATGTGTTGCAAAGCCCTTAGGCATTGTAAGCAACCATACCAAGTAATAATAATAAAGATTATTTAAGTTGGGTTTAACTGTTTCCCCTTTAGAAATTCTTGCATCTTATCTATGCTACATCTATCTTTCCTAACCCAAGAAGCAATCAAGCGGATGGTGAACACTCGCAGAACAATGGGGATTCGGAAGTGGTCTACGCTCAGCAACAATCCCAATGAAGGAGTACCACCGCAGCAAGCACCGCCAAAGGATATGCGAACTTGGGAGCTTTTCTCACAAGCAAACTCGGTTGATGCGAGACTATGATGCAAGAGATGACCAATATGGCTGCGATCAACAACCCGTTGAGCGAGAACAACAATGGCGGGCCTCGTCCTTACTCCAAGTTGTCGACTTCATGAGGACCCGACCGCCAACATTCTCGAACAACGCCAACCCCTTGGAAGCGGATGATTGGTGAGAACCATTGAGAGGAAGTTGTACATCACACAATGTGAAGGGCATGAGAGGGTTCTTTACGCATCCCATCGGCTAGAGGAACAATTTGAGAATGGTGGGAGAACTCTCGTGCTACTCATGAGGCACCCATGGAAATCACGTGGGAAGAGTTCGCAACGGCCTTTCGCCAGATTCACGCACTGGAGGGAATGATGGACTGAAAAGGAAGAATTGAGGCGCTTAAGCAAGGAGGCCAACCGGTGGTGATTACTTGAACAAATTCACACGCTTAGCACGCTATGCTCCTCAAGATGTAGCGACGGACAAGGCTAGACAGTCCGCTTCATGAAAGGACTAAACTCGAGTACGCAAGTGGGCCGATTACCCACACTTTTCCGATTTCCAAGAATTGGTAAACAAGGCTTTGATTACGGAGGATAAGCGCAAGGAGCTTGGGAAAATCGCAAACACTTGATGACTAACCCGGTGGACGCCTAACCACCTACGAATGAGGATGACCCATAGCAACAGTTTGCTAGGTTCCAACCACAAGTCGTTAACAAGCCAAGAACACCGCACCGCGACCATCGGGACAAGGTTATCGACGCCGCCCAAGGTAACAATGCTCAAGGGGAGTCGCAGCGATCGGCGCCGAAGGTGCTACTGATTGCAATGAGTGGGCATTATGCTAATAGATGTCCCGAGAAGGAGGAATCACGCCAAAGGCGTTTCAACCTTGGAACGACACCGCTAAGGCACCGATGACGGAGCGAATCGAGGAGCCGGACAGCGGGAGTGACGCCTCAAGCTACTATTCGAGGCAGAGTCAACCACATCACCGCCGATGGAGCCCAGGAAGCATCAGACGTCGTACTGGGTAAGTTTTTGGTAAACTCAGTACCTGCAACAGTATTATTTGATTCAGGAGCTTCACATTCGTTTGTCTCTCGAGCTTTTGCATCTAAAAATGGTTTAAGCATGAAAAATCTCAAGTGTGTGATGCTAGTTCAAGCCCCAGGATCTGAGTTAAGATCTAATATTGGATGTTTGGGGGTAAAGCTGATAATTAACGGGGTAGAGTTCCTAGCGAACTTAATTATTCTAGATGCCCAAGTTTTAGATGTTATCCTTGGTATGGATTGGTTAACCAAGCATAAGACGGTATTGGATTGTGGTCGAAGGGTTGTATCCATTGAGAGCCCTACAGAGAAAAGGTGGAATTCGAGCGACATCGGTTCGCAAGGGTCAATTAATGGTTAATAGCATGAAAGCCGTCGGATTGAGGACGTGCGGTGGTCAAAGAATATCCAGATGTATTTCGGAGGATCCGCCAGAATGCCGCTGCACCGTGACATCGAGTTTGTCATTGAGTTAGTACAGTACAAAGACCAATAGCAAAAGACCTTACCGGATGCCTACCGATGAGTTAGTAGAGATGAAGAAACAGATCGACGAGTTATTAGAGAAAGGTTTTATAAGACCAAGTTCGCCGCCATGGGAGCGCCAGCTTTGTTTGTCGGAAAAAGGATGGAAGCCTTAGAATGTGTATTGATTACCGTGCACTTAATGAAGTGACGATTAAGAATAAGTATCCGCTGCCAAGGATTGATGATCATTCGACCAGTTGAGAGGAGCTGGAGTTTTCTCCAAGATAGACCTTCGTTCGGATATCATCAACTAAAGATTCGGACGGAAGATGTTCCAAAACCGCATTTTCTTCAAGATACGGACATTATGAGTTCACGGTCATGTCTTTTGATTGACCAATGCGCCACCTATTTCATGAACTTGATGAATAAGATTTTCATGGAATACTTGGACAAGTTTGTTGTTGTGTTCATAGATGATATTTTGGTATATTCAAGACCGAGCGAGCACGCAAATCATCCGAGGCTAGTGTTGGAAAAGCTGCGTGAGCAACAAATGTATGCTAAATTCATAAATGCGACTTTTGGAAGGAAAAGGTGGAATTTCTCGGTCATGTCATGATTGCAGAAGGAGTTCTTTGTCGACCCAAGCAAAGTGGAGGCGATGTTGCATTGGGAGCAACCAAAGTCCGCTACTCAAGTCCAAGTTTTACGGGAATGGCGGGATATTATCGCGGTTCATAGAAGGATTTTCGACGATTGCTAGACCTCTTACTCGATTATTGAAAAAGGAAAAGAAATTTTCATGGACGCTTGATTGTGATAAGAGTTTTGAGGAATTAAAGAAGCGTTTAACAACAGCCCAAAGTGTTGGTTTTGCCTAATGTTGAATACGACTTGATATATCTTGTGATGCGTCAAGACAAGGTCTTGGATGCGTATTGATGCAAGAGGGTAAAGTGGTCGATATGCGTCAAGGCGATTAAGACCGCATGAAGGAAATTATCCTCGATGACTTGGAATTGGTTGCCGTGGTGCATGCCTTGAAATTGTGGCGTCATTATCTCATTGGAAATAGATGTGAGATATATACGGACCATAAGAGTTTGAAATATATTTTCACTCAATCGATCTCAATATGAGGAAAAGGAGATGGTTGGAATTAATCAAGGATTATAACATGGGAATTCATTACCATCCGGAAAAGCAAATGTGGTAGCCGATGCCTTAAGTCGCAAGAGCTACGTGGCGAATATGATGGTGCGGAAGGACGATCGAATCGTGCAGAGAATTGCAAAATTTAAAATTGGAAGTAGTTTTAGAAGGATTCCTAGCTGCTTTGGAAGTGAAGCCAATGCTCAAGATCAAATTCGGGAAGGACAAAAGATGATGAGAAAGTCAACCGAATCAAGGCTAAAAGGATGAAGGATTAGCAAAGGACTTTACCGTGGACGACCAAGGTACCATGTGGTTCAAGGGTCGCATTTGTGTGCCAAATGACTAGAACTTAAGCGATTGATTTTGGAAGAGGCTCATGATTCCAAGTATTCAATTCATCCAGAAGCGCTAAGATGTACCAGACTTAAAGGAGAGGTTTTGGTGGCGAATATGAAGCGCAAGTCGCCGAGCACGTTGCCTTGTGCGATGTATGCGAGAGTTAAGGCAATACATCGAGACCAGCGGGTTTGCTACAACCGCTAAAAGTCCCGAATGGAAGTGGGAAGAAATCGGTATGGATTTCGTCCACCGGATTGCCAAGAACTCAAAATGGGTATGATTCTATATGGGTTATCGTGGATCGATTGACCAAAGTTGCTCACTTCATTCCATCAAGACCACTTACTCAGAGACCGGTTAGCGTAACTATACATAGCCGTAGTCGTGTGTTTGCATGGTGTACCAAAGAAAATAGTGTCGATAGAGGTACCCAGCTCACCTCGAGATTTTGGGATAAATTGCATGAAGCTATGGGAACGCGTTTGAACTTCAAAGACATATCATCCGCAGATCGATGGTCAAACAGAAGGGTAAATCAAATTCGGAGGATATGCTAAGGGCTTGTGCATTAGCCTATACTACATCATGGGATAAGTGTTTGCCATATGCGAGTTCGATTATAACAACAGCTACTGAGCTAGTTTGCGATGTCGCCATTCAAGCTTTATATGGTCGTGCTGTCGTACTCACCGAATTGGAATGAGACAGGGAACGTATGATATTTGGCCCTAATATTCTCAAGGAAGTCAAGAGCAAGTTGCCATGATAAGAGACAAGTTGAAAATCGCGCAATCAAGACAAAAAGTTATGCGATAATCGACGCCGTGATTTGAGCTTGAACTGATGATTTCGTATATCTTAGGGTTACCCTCCGAAAGGAGTTAAAAGGTTCCACGTTAAAGGAAGCTTGCCCCAAGATATGTTGGACCGTTCAAAATTTTGAGCCGTCGAGGGAGGTTGCTTATCGATTAGAATTGCCGCATCACTAGCAAAGCGTGCATGATGTGTTCCATGTGTCACACTCAAGAAGTGTCTTGGTGCAGTGAGCGACGCCTTTGGGAGAGATTGAATTGCGAAAGATCGACCTACAAGGAACAACCAATCGAATCTGGATGTTATGGACCGCAAGACCGGGACCAAGTCGATTCGCTTTGCGAGTTCATGGAGCAACCATTCGAGAATGAAGCAACCCGGGAGCGTGAAGAGGATCTCAAGTCGAATTTCCAAACCTATTTCCTAGTCGACCTTGAATCTCGGGTCGAGATTCATTAAGGGGAGGTTTGTAACATCCCAAAAATTTGGCTTATAATTTCGCTCATATGCTTTTGGTGATTTTCTCAATTTATTGGATTTTTTCCGAAATTAATTGAATTGAATTTAATTAAGTATATTGAACCTTTGTGAAAACTAAATATATATAGATAAAGTTAATATAAAGTTTTACCAAAATATTTTATTTGTGCTCGTAATGTCTCAAAGTATTTATGAGAATTTTACGGATTTTCTGATATTTTAATTGCTTAAAGTAGATTAATCTAATTTCGGAATTATTTTAAATCAAAAGCTTTTGAAAATCGAGTGAAACGATCGGGCGAAGCCGATCTTCGTCGCGTCTTGCCCATCGACGTGCGGCCCGATCACCGCCACGCCGCGCGGCGTGGCCGTTGGATGAAGATCGGACGGTTGTCTCCTTCGCGAAACCCTAGCGCCTTGGCCGTTGGATTGAGATCGAGCGGTCGGGATCGTTCGCGTTGTTTTGGTAAGTTTAGATCTCGCCGTTGATTTTGGAAAGAGCGGATCGGATCGTATCACCGGATCTAATCTCGGCGCTCGTTACCGTCGGACGGTTGTCGTATCGCCTCGATTCGGTTTTCGAATCCGTCGCCGCTTGCCGCCGCCGCCGCTGTTTTAGGGTTGCCGTTTTAGCGCGCATGCCGAGGCTATAAAAGCCGCAGCCGCACACCGAGGTTCCTCATCCCGCAGCGCATCCGCCGATGCTAGCCTTCGCCGTTGAGTCACCGCCGTTTAGCCCCGAGCTCGCCGTAGTTTTCTAGCGCCGCCGCTTCGTTTTCGCCGTTCGCCGTCGTCAAGCCGCCGTTCGGCGTGTGGGTTCCAGCTGGTTCGCCACGCCGAGCCGCGACCGAGCAGCTACCTCTTCGTCGCCGGCAGAGCGAACGCCGTCTGGTCGTCGTCGCCCTCGTCTCCGGGAACTCAGCGCCGCCGCGACATCGCCGTGCTGAAGCCGCGACGCCGTCGGATCTCGGCGGACCATCCAGATCGAGTCACGTCGCTTCGTCTGCGATAAAAACAAATCGGGTAAGCGTGACCGTTGGATCGTGGTTGTTCGGGTGAGATCGCGCCGCGTGTCGATGAGCGTTAGCCGTCGGATCGTCGCGCAGATCGCGCCGCGTGTCGAGCATCGGCGCGGGCGCGCGTCGCAGCCAATCGATCTTGCGCCGCGTGTCGGGCGCGTGGTGCGGCGGCGCGTGGGCGCGTCCACGGTGGACGAGGCGGTTCGTGGACCGAGTCCATGGACGAGCGACGTGTCGGCGCTGATTGGTCCGAGTCGTATGACGTCGCGTTGCGCAATAAAATCTTTTCCAATAGAAAATAATTCGAAAAATCGAAATTCTATTTTCGTATTTTCAGATTTATTCAAACTTCAAAAGGCTATATCTTTTGCATTTTAACTCGGATTTGAGTGTTTCAAATTTCTAAAAATTTGTAAAATCAAGATCTATTTATTGGTGAATTTTATTTTATTTTTGGAGTTTGGTTGCTCTCTGGTTTGGTGTTTATTTGCTATTTTGGCATCGTTTCGCGTAGACGTTGAACCGCTTTCGGTGATCCTAAGAAGATTCGTCGCTCCAAGACCCAAGCTCAGATCAAGACCAGCACCTACTCCAAGGCAAGTTGTGCTTTGATCATGTTGCACCTAATTTTCACCAAATTACTATTTTGTCTTTTAAACTTTATGCATGATATTTTATGTGTATAAATGATTTCAATTAATCTGGGAATTAGATAATATGCCTATTTGAATTAAACCATACCTTGTCAATTATATGCCATGATCTATTTGTCACCCTAGGATGTGGAATTATAGTTGATAATCAACATGGGCTAGTTAGATCGTCATAGATTGCTTAGCCATGCCACGTCATCACATGTGTCCGAATGTCGATACTTAATCTTGACTAATGGAATATGGAACAATGTTTATGAATTGGTGTGTCATGTGTTGTCACACAATGATATCAAGTTGCCGTGGCGAGGAGGTCACACATCGGGATTGAAATGTTGATGGCATGTGGTGCTTGGTAATCAACCGGGTGGTAATGATTTTAGATTGAGGCAAGTGGCAAGGGCGGTGTGCCAAGGTGGGCCAGTTTGGCGGGGTATGTGGAAGTCTTGCCTTAATCACCTTAAGGACTTAACCTTGCAAGCCTTTGACTGAGTCTCTCTTGCAACCACATGTCCGAATGGGACACCTAGTGAATAATTTGTGAAACCTAGATTTGATCTTGTCGTGGTGAATAGTGAGTCCCGGTTACGGTTTAACTCACATGGCGCAAGAGGGGCCCTGTTGTGGTGGTTTAACCCTTGATGTTGAAACCTTAGCGAGCAATCTTGGGTCTAGGTGTAGCATTGTAAAGGCTTTGTTATGATCACTCGCCTTGGTGGTGTTTGGTTGTATCGTGTGGGTAAAGTGCATAACCTCTGCAGAGTGTACAATCTATTCGAATAGCCGTGCTCACGGTATTGGGCAATGCTCGGAATTACAGCTTAAGGGTTAGACTTTTGTTAAACAAAAACTTGTTGGGATGGCAAGGTGCCATGGAAAGTGGAAAATTAATTTAGGATTGGAAACTTGGTGTATTTGAAATCTGAATTTATTAATTCTTGTATTTGTTTTATCGCTTTCCAATCTATTTATTGTATTCTTGTTAAATCTTGCTTTATTGCAAAAATACCCTTACTAGCCATTCCTTTGGATTAAGCCAAACATATAGAATATTAGACTTGCATTATTTTGCACAACTTGTTGAGTGCTTTATGTACTCACCCCATCAACAACAACTTCGTAAGAGGAAGAATCTACGCCACCATGGATGAGGATTATTTGGATGCGAATGCTTAGGGTCCGAGCCTCGTCGGTTGCTGTGGCGAATCGAGCGCCATCTGCGTTTATTCTATTTCGCGCTTCTCATTGATACTCTTTTTAAGCCCTGTGAGGCATTATTCATGTAAGACAACAGTTATTATTAATTAATGAAGTTTATGCTATATTTCGCTGTGTGTGACTATGATAGCATCTATGTTGAGCCTGTGTGCACTAGCGTGATCCTGGACTAGTGCGGTATACACAGAGGGTCCGGATTTGCAAATTCGGGTCCCGACAACTCCTCTTCGTCAGATCCGGTGCCGTGCTCCTGTTTGTCAGATTCGACGCAGCCATGAGGGGTCGTGACAAGATCCGGTCGGACCTAAGTGATGCTGACGCCACACTGCCCGGACTTGGCCTACACACCGCCGACCCGAGACGACTGGGCGAGGAGCGGCTGCGGCGTTGGAGGATCTGCATGCGGCGAGGGCGAGCAGATGGTTGGAGGATCCGCGCACGGCGGGGTGAGAGAGACCTAGGGCTAGGGTTTAGTGGGGCTTGAGAACTGAAGCGGAGGACAGGAGGAGGAGATTTGGGGAATGTGGCGGAACCGATGGGCGATGAGGGACTTGGGTGTTGGATTGGGAAATTTCGATGTTCGATTTGTTCAGCTTCGGAAATCATGAAACCAAACCATACACCGAAACTGAATACAATCAAAATAAAAACCGAACCGAAAACCAAAAAAATCAGTTTATTCGGTTTGGTTTTTCGGTTTCGGTTTAAAAGTGCCCACCCCTAGTGTCTTGTGCCTGTGCCAGTCTCTATAGGTGGCCGGCTATGCCTTTTATAGCCAGTGATTCAACGGACGGAGACCAGGGTTTACATTATCGGACCGGGAAATCATCCCCTAGCGGTATCGATTTTCATTGAAAATCGGTAGAAATCGAACAAAATTCATATTTAAACTTTTGAGCTTGTCGATCAAATATCGGTGAAAAAAATTGAAAACAAATCGATCAATTTTTTCGATTTTTGAACGGTTTACATCGAGTTCATTGTTGTGCTGACCGAGTTCTTAGATTTGATTGAGCAACCAAAACAAGCTTAGAATTTTTGAAACTTTTAGAAACAGGTGATAAGAAAATTATTAAGCTCTCCTAAAAATTTTAGATCATGATTGAACTCGAGCGAATTTATAAAATTATGAAAACGTTACTGTCTCATTATGTTCCTTTTGTTTTTTATTTTTCAAAGATAACAAGTTAAGTTCAATTCTTTTGGAAATTTTTCTTTATGATTCTAGACTATTAAAGATGGTACCATGAAATTTTCAGAGCATGATCAAGCTTGTATATTTTTATAAAAAATATGACAATACTTCTGTTATTTTTATAAAACGTTTTAAAATTTTGGTTTTTTTAAAAAAATTCATGTCATATGTCGAAAAGCTATTAATACTAATTTTAGAGAGCCTTTGGATAATTTTTGTTTTCAATTTTTTTGAATTTTTAAATTTAAATTATACCGGTTCCATTTATCAAGATCGATTTTCGCAAGTTTTCAACGATTTTGATAGATATTTGAAACCCTAGCGCGACTCTATCTGTAAGCAACAGGCGTACTTACGTTTCTTGCATGCAGGATTCTTTCACCAAGTTAATACAGATAGCCATGTCTCTCCATGCAAAGTGGGCCTAGCGCCATAATGACAAGCCATATGGCTCACATGTAGTACCAAACTAGACAACTACACGCGGTGTGCCACGCCGCGAGAGTCGCTCCTCACGTGAGCAAATCAAAAAAACGTGCGACTGCCGCTCTCTACAGGAGAAAATCGAGGAAACACGCGAAAAGGACCTAGAAAGAATTTTGTGTTTTTCGCAAAAGGGCTTAAACGTAATGCTAGAAAAATGAAAAAAGGACATAAATGAAATGTATTTTTTTAGAAAAAGGATCTAAACGTATTTTTTCCACTAGAAGGATATAATCGTAATTTTGATTTTCAGTAAAAGGACCTGAGCGCAATGCTTAGAAACGCATAAAGGACCTAGACGTAATATATTTTCTTTTTTTAAAAAGGATCTAATCGTAATTTTTTCCGTAAAAGGACCTAATCGTAATTTTTTAAAAAAGGACCCGAACGCGTTTTTTTTGCCGGCTTGGCTCAAGCCGCGAGCCGAGCCGGCTCACCCACCGGCTCAAATGCACGCTGTCGCCGGATTTCCTTCATCTATAGTAGAGGTAGCGGCTCGAGCCGAGCCGGCTCACCTACCGGCTCAAACGCACGCTGTCGCCGGATTTTCTCCCTCTATAGTAGAGGTTGGATTTGATATCCACCACCGAAACAGCAGGAATTCTGCGTGCATGAGCAGGGAATACACATGCAAGCTAAAGATCGTATCTTTTAAACCAAGCGTCGAATCTACATCCGTTTCCGCTCCTTATGAAAAATAACTAGGAATTTTTTCGCGGCGTGCCACGCCGCGGACGCCATTTTCTACACGAGAAAGATGAGTTTTTTTCCGGGAAAAAGGCCTAAACGTAATGGTAAAGAAAGGTTGCGCGGAAAAGGACCCGAGCGAAAGGCCTAAAAACGCATAAAGGACCTAAGCGTAACATTTTTTTTTTTTTAAAAAAAGGACTTGTACGTAAGTTCAAAGGACCTAGACGTAATTTTGCTTTTGTGGAAAAGGACCCGAGCGCAAGCCTCAAAAACGCATAAAGGACCAAATCGTAATATATATTCTTTTTTTTGGAAGGAGGACCTGTTCGTTATTTTTTTCCGGACAAGGACCAGTTTGTAATTTTTTTTCCTTGAAAAGGACCTATCCGTAATTTAAAAAAGGACCCATCCGTAAAATTTTGGCTCGGCATGGCTCGAGCCGAGCCGCGCGCCGAGCCGGCTCACCTGGCGACGTGGACACGCTCTCCTGGCCGGAACTCTTCCGGGATTAGAGATTGGTATTATTCCAAATGAGTCTAATATTAGATAAGTTATGCATATAAAAATATTTAGCGACATACATATGGGCCCGGGTGTGAGTCTTGATTCAGGGAATTTCGTACTACGCAGGCTGTTCTTAAACCAGGTATCAATAATTATTGAGTGATACGTTGGCCACTGCCTCTTTATTTTATATTCTTTTATCATTCTTTTACTTAATGAATTTTGCGTACAAAAATTCACTAAACATGAGCAAATATGGGCCAGGTCAAACTGAACAAGAATCATGCGCGGTCTCCATATGTAACGCATGGATGCTCATGCTCCATTTCTTTGAATTACATAATGAGATTTGTAAATGTGGGCCGTTTCATGGGGAGAAAAAGACAAGAGCAAATATTTGCTCAGCTTTAGTAGCAGCCCGCGTCAACCCTGGCCATCGCCGCCGCCGCCGCTGGCGGCTCCTCTTCCATCTTGTATGCTCTGGACTCTGGTCGGTGTTGAGTGGACGAGGGATCCATCGAATTTCAAAAGTAAGTTAGATTTTTTCTTTTTTTTTTTTCTAGATTAGATTGTTGTAGGGTGGCTATCTATTAACTGTTCATGTAACAACAGTATCTCTCAATTAAAAAAATTATCTTAGCAGCTATGACAAAATTTCTCCGGAGCTATCGAAGTCTGTCACACCATATCAATACATTGCGATTCTGAAGATCTGAACAGAGCTTTAGCCCCAATATCGAAGCCTTCAATTCCCAGGTGTGTATCTGCATTCTGCAAGGAAGCAGATCCCCTGCAGCAGGAACATCTACTGCAGTCGTATTTTTCCAAGCTGCCCCCATACAAATCAAATTGATTTTTTTAAAGAGAAGATACCTGAGAAAGGTTCCCGGAGAAAACCTCCTATCTTACTTGAGTGGTCAACTCAAGGTCAACAACCTATATATAGGCTCTCAACTATCGGTTTGATATGCTAACGTCTTTTTTAAACAAAATTAAAAAAGTGTCTCTTATAGAACTTGATCCTAATTAAACTCTTTTAGGACTTCGAGAAGTGAGATCCAAGTATCACTAGACTACAGTACACTATTTGGAGTATAGAAGAACTACAAATTCCTTGGAACGATACAAGCACCCTGCCGTCTGATATGGGTTCTCCCATTCACTGCGCGTAACGTTTGTGCAAATAACACAAAGCTGGGATCGTACATTCATTTATTCCTCTCGATACATTTTGCTGTGAGCTATTTCAAGAGCTGGGCTGAGCGATCTTCTGCTCCTTGATATACCCTGCAAATCTTTCAGCAGTTGCAGCCAAAGGCGCAGTACTGACCAGAGATGCAAGCTCGGGATGCCCATCATCAATCTCGTACTCGACAGTGGATCTGATTACTGAAGAGTTGGGTCCTTTCCCAACGATCTCGAAGCGGATCATGTACGAGAGGAAACCGAGCTTCAGAATGTCGCCATCGATTGCTTTAGCCTCCTTCACATAATTTTCATTGTCAACTTTGATAAACTTTTCTCTGTATGCCTGCAGGCCAGGAATTCCTAGCAAACGGCAAAACGATTATGTGTCAATATACCTGTCAACATCAAGATTCAAGAGTGGTTTCAGAATCTCACCAGGAGGAAATGTCAGCTGCAAGATGGTGCCAACACCGCCATCGCCGCTGACAAGCTCAACCTTGGCAAGGATGTGAGGAAGCAGTTCAGGCAATAACTCAGCAGCGCGGAGTGTGCCGTAGATTTCCCATAGCTCAGAGGCGGGGATATCTGTCTCGAACTCATGACTCTGGCTTCCCTTCATCGCGCTCTGCCTTCAGCCGTGCTTCTGAATTCTGAGATGTGGCAACCAACAAGCTGAAGCTGTCGAGTATGTAACTGATTAACTGAATATATAGGCAAGCCAGGTACGAGTACACTCAGGAAGGCCTTCTTTACTCGGAATCTCAAACATTGAGATGCTATGGCAACAACGAGGCAGTATTTTGGATGGAGCTATCGTCCTTACCGTTGTAAAATATAAGAGCACCTGGCTTTGCCCTTGGAATCATCTTGCCATTGTCTTGTCAGAAGAAATAAAGTATTGAGTGGTTGGCAGGCCTGAAATGTATATAAACTTTGGCCTGCCTGGACCCGACAACGTGATTCCCCTATAAAGCACTTAGCGCCCTTCATTCTTGCTACACCTCTGCTTTGAAACCTTGCATTTGTCCGCAAATATTCCGTGTGTCGTTTGTCTGTTACATCATATTTACTGTGATCCTCATGTGCTGCAGGTTGCCGTCTATGTTACTTCATCAGCATCTGGACCTCAATCTCTCAGAATTTACTTGTTAAGAGGCGAAAACAATGATGAATGACCATAAACTGGTGATTACTTGTATTGTTATATTCCAATGACTGTTGCCAAATTGTCATCCTTTTCCTAAAAAAAAAACTTGTCATGTATGATGTATCCACTGTAATGCAGCTACATGTACCATATGGTCCATAACTCAGACTTGCTGCACAAAACTGTTGCAAATAATATATGTTTAGAAAATAGGAAACAGGAGACACGAATTTTTACGTAGGAAGCATTTGCATGAAAAAACCACGGGCATACGAAAGCAATCACTGTATAAGGAGATGTTTACAATGAAGTTCTTGCTCTTGTTATAGGCTACAGGAATATATTTATAGTGATATATAATAGACTTCGTGTAGGAATAGATTTGAGACGAAGTAGGAAATAAATTTATATCACCCTCAACTTCAACAAAAACACGAAAAGTATTGGATTGATTCGTTTGGGAGATTTGTTGTCTTCTTTTGATGATTCTTGGGAGATTTGATCGAAAAGACTAGCAAGGCGAAACAGGTTCCATGGCTTCTCTAATTGGACCATCACGAAAGTCTAGCGCACTAGAGCGCAAATTCCTTTGCTTCTCTTTATTTGTAAAAACTACAATAGCCAGCATCTCCGGAAAGCTCCATTCACCGCAGGACCAGGTTGACCGGCCTGCCAGCTTGACGGCGCGCGGTGGTCGCCGGCAGCGGTGATGTTGACGCGGTGCGCGGCGGGGCGGAGCCGGCGGCTAAGGTGACCTACAGTCACGCGTCGAATGGAGAGGACGAGCACGGCGGATCATTAGACCGCCGTCCCCACGCCCGCGCACGGCTCGGTTGCCGTCGGGTTGTCTCAGCCCACCTGCACGGCGGTCAGTTTGGGGAATTTTTTTTTCTTTAATATTTATTTTTATTCTTTTTTTCAAAACTATGCGTCTGAATTAGAATTTTGCAAAACTACACGCCCGTCGTCCGTGTATGGGGCGATCGCCCCATACACGGGCGATATGTGCCTCGCCCAACAGTCCATTGGCTGGTTCTAACGGCACTGGCAGTGGTGGGCCCCCTATCGCTCCCTGCATGGGCGATCGCCCCATACAGGGGCGATAAGCTCCTATTTGAGGCGCTGCCTCCATTCACCCGAGCGAGAGCATAGTCAGAAGCCGAGCGAGGCAGAGAAAGAAGGAAAGAAGAGAAGAAAGACAGAGAGAAGAGAAAAAAAAGGGAAAAAAAAGGTAAATTTCTCATTTTTTTTATAGTTATCTATAAGAATTTTTTTAGAGATAATTGTAGGAATTGTTTTATAGGTTGCGTAATTAAAGTATCATTTAATATTTAGGACTTTGTTGTAGTATTTAGAAATTTTAGGATTGCGTAGTGTTTAGAAATTTTAGAATTGTATAGCTCTCGTGAAATTTAATGTAGCAGTTACTTAATGTAGTATCTAGTATTTAGAAACTTAATGTAGTATTTCAGTATATGCAAATTCAATGTAGTATTTTGTATGTAAAAATTTAGTTCAGTAGAAACTATAGGCAATATTTACAAATTTAATTTATTAGGGTTGTGTATTACTAATTTTATTACGTAAATAATGTATTAGGCAATGTAAATAATTTTGTAGTACGATCAATGTACGTTTTGTAGATTGTATTTTAGAGTAATATTTTTTCGTCGGACGTTGCAGCATGTCGGAGAAATTGTATTTCCAAATATTTTATGGAGATGGGGAGATAGCACAGAGGGCGGATGGGGTGGATCTATCATCATTTTCAAGAGTCGTGCGGGCATATGTAGACCGAGCGATAGGACATCTGAGGTTTGTTGGAGTAGATGTCTCGGATGTTCGGTTTGATGCCCGGACTGCTCGATTCTTGGTGAGAGCGATGAGTGAGCCGAGCGCAAGACCGCTTTTACGGAGAGTTGATTCCTATTAACTCGGCGTCAACATGGAGGAGTTATGTTGGTTTTGCTGTAGAGCGGGTTGGCGCTCATGTTGTTGGTACAAGGCTACCCGGTAGCTCCATCGGTGTCGTAAGTTCGTGATGTCGGGTGGACATTACGGGGAGGGACGTCAAATGTAGAATGATGCGAAGAGCAAGGCGGCGAGGAGCCCGGAGATGAGGAGCACGAGGCTCAAGCGGTGGCGAAGGAACCGGGGCAGAGAGAGAGCTGTGGAGGCGCGAGGGTGGCCGACGAGGGGAGGAGGTGGAGGACATTGTTGACTGATGGAAGAGGAGGACCGTGCGGATGAGGAAGTCCACGATGGTGAGCACTCTGACGAGGAGGACAACGCCCGAGGTGCCTATCCTCGTGCGTGGACCAATTACAATTTCAAGACCTAACAATGAATGAAGGAACATTGATGCATGGGAGTATCGTGAGAACGAGGTGACGGAGGGCCATATATAAAGACAAGGAGGCTGTGATGGATGCGGTGAAGCATCTTGGGCAATGTCTCTCCGGCAATTCGTGGTTGTGAAGTCCAAGAAGAAGGACTACGACGTGAAGTGCGTGGTTGATTCGTGCCCATGGCGGGTGCATGCATACCGGGGAAGTGGAAGGACTCACCGAAATGCTCCATAGTGATTGAGCATAATCTGCGGTGGAAGAAGCGGAGCGAGGACACCGCAATCTGTCGTCCACTTGGGTGGCAAATGTGTTTTATGGTCGATCGTGGACAATCCCCATCTGCAAAGATCGATCTATTATCACACCCGTGGAGGAGAGGTTTCATATAAGATTAGCTACGCAAAGGCATGGAGAGCAAAAGGACAGCTCGAAATATGGTTCGGGCGTCGAGGCTTCAGACGAGAATATTCCCACTTGCTCGGGGCAATCGCACATAGGAACCCCGGTACATCCATCGACCTTGCGGAGTTTCTGCGGGTGGTGTGTGCACCGATAAGTGGGTATTGCGTGCATTCTTCGCCTCGGCGCATGCATAAATGCGTTAAACGCATCGCCGGTCCTTTGCATGGACGGCACGTTCCTCACGGGGAAGTACAAGGGCCAGATTCTAACTGCGATCGCGGTGGATGCCAACAACCAGGTTCTACCGGTTGCGTTGGCCTTCGTGGAGGGGGGAAACACGGAGAGTTGGTACGGGTTCCTTGAAAGAGTGAAGTGGCGCTTGTTCTCGACAGTTCGATGTTTGTGTCATCCATGACCGACATGCGAAGTACTGTTAAGGGCGATCGTGGATATGCAACAAGGGTCCGTCGTCGTGGGAGCAGCAAAGTGGCCAGACCTGAGGAGCAGGTGGTGCATGAGGCACATGGGTGCCAATTTTTTCCGTCAGTTCAGGAACAAGGAGCTTATGAACATGTTCAAGCGCCTGTGCAAATAGAACCAATGGAGGAAGTTCGACGCACTTTGGAAGACGTTGGACGAACTAACGAAGAAGCAATCAATGGATCCCAGAGGTACCGCTAGTTCATCAAGGAACCCGATGGTGTACCATGAGCAGGAGAGGACCCCACACCTTGTGTGCGCCTGGCCGAGACTTCCCCAAACCTCGGCGAGGCCGGTACCAAGATAAAGAGTTTCACCGATTGGATACGACATGAGCCTTTGGAGAAATGGTCCTTCGCATGACGAGGGCGGCTCGCGTTATGGGATCATGACAACGAACTCGGCGGAGATTTACAATCAGGTAATGAAAGGCACGGATGCCTTCCATCGTGGGTATAGTTGAGGTGTCTTATTAGGGACACAGAGATATTTCATTGAGCGATACAAGACCTCCACAGCATGTATGTCGGACAATCGACTGTTGTACTCAACTATTGTGTCTACCTACATGTCCAAGAAAACAAGAAAGGCGCAGACACATCGGGTTACACCGGAGAGTGGCGTGGAACGGAGATACCACGTGCACTGCGGTGACCGAGGTCGCAGGGGTGCCCACCGGGAGAGGACTTCCCATCTGTGCATACTCCGAGCAGCTGAGTGCGAGTGCTCCTGCCAGAAACCACGCCTGCTGCACTTGCCGTGCTCGCACGTTATTGCCGCAGCCGCCGAGAAGCATCAATCCTGTCGTCCGTTCGTCTCCCCGTACTACTACAAGCAAAGCGTTCTCAACACGTGGCATCACGAGGTGTACGGGTACCGAGTGGATGGATCGTTCACAACAGCCCCCCTCCGGACCATCGATGGGTACCGGACATCCGAATGTTGAAGCTGAAGGTCGGGCGTCGAAGGACAAGGCGCATTCGGAACGATATGGACGAGTCCGAGGCGCGTCGCAACCGCGGATAATGTAATTTTCCATGTTGTTCCCATCTTGTATTTTTCAATGGACCGGTAAGTTGTGATGTAAGTTGTAATGATCGATGTAATTTTCAATTTACTAGTAAGTTATTTTTCGCATCATGTACTTCTCCGATGTACCAGTTAGTAGCTACGAGGATAATGTAATTCTCGACGTTGTGTGCCTCGTCGAACATGTCGTTGTCTTTCGTATGTTTGTAATATGAGATTTTTTTTGGCTCTCTGCACTTCGGTTGTATTGTTTGATGAGTATGGTACAATTCGTTATTTCGCATTTCATTTTGTGTGCACATGTAATTACTGACAAATTTGTTGTATTTGCTTTGTAACAAGCCACGATGGCGCGGCCTTGCCCTGATGAATGACCTGAAAGTTTGGAACAGTGAAAAACAAACAGTTTAAATCTTAATATAAATGGCCCTGAAATTCTAGGTGATATTTGCTCCAATTAGAATTTCTTAGACTTTTGTGTTTTGCGAAAAGATTTAATAAAAAGGGGAAAACAAAGAAAAAGGTAAAAAGATGAAAATAAAATTTAGAAAATTTTACCATGAGTCTTACTTATGCTTTTCATAATGTTTGACCACTAAGTAGAATTTTTATAAACTTAGGGGCAAGTCAAATAAAATATGTATCTACTTTTGACTAAAAACAGTGAATCAAAAAGTAGGAAGAAAAATAACCAATGTCAAGAAAATCCAAGAAAATTTATATAAATCCCTGGAGATATTATTCATCACTGGTAAAAATTTTATAATTAAATGAATTGAAATAAGCCTCTTAAAAATTCAAATACAGTGGGTCCAAAATGTAAGGAAAATGATTTTCAGAATTTTTATAAAATAATGGCTCATGTTTTTGATTTGAAAATTTTTCAGTGATCCAATTATGAGGATTGTAACCTCTCCAAAAAGTTTCAAAAATAAATCCTAGAAAATAAACCTGTAATTAAATCAAAAACCGAAATCAAAGTTTGGAACCAGGGTACAGTGTCAGAATTTTAACAAATTTCCCAAAAGGAGTTTTTGTCTCAAAATTTTCCAGTAGATGTGTGACTCTCAGTAAGCCTTGGTCAAAATGTTTGGAAAAATCTGGAATTAGTTTAGGGCTTAAACAAATACGAAATCTAGAGTTTTCCCGTTCTGTCTTGTCACATTAAAGATGTCGTCTCGCTGACAAGTGGGCCCGGCCCTGTTGAATCGTTGACGAGCTGGTCAGTTGAGGCGAGACTTTGTCTCACTGCCAGTGGGCCCCGGCCCCACATGTCAGCCTCAGTTCACGATTTCTTTCTTCCTTTCGTCTCCCCTGGCCGAGCCGAGTCGCAGTCTCCGCTTGTCCTTCGCGTCCAGCCATCAACCACTCCTGTCCGGCGCAAGCTCAGCCCTCCACGTCGCGAGTAGAGCTCCTCCACCTCGCCTGTGATCACTTGGTTCCGGTCGAGCCGTTTTGGAGGTGAGGCTAGCTTCGTTGCGCTCGGCACAGAAGCAACGACCGAAGTCATTCACTTCAACTCGAGCCAAAACCGAAGCCTAGCCCTTTTGTTCGCGTCGCATTGCTCTGCTGCTCCTCACTTTCCCATTTTGCCGAGCCGAGAGCCTCAAGGGGCGTCATCTTCCTCGTTGAGCCGGAGGAGCCGAAAGGGGAAAGCGTTGAATCGGGTGAGTTCCTCCTCGATCCTCCGAATTGATTGCTCCTCGAGCTTCTCTAGCACCCAAGGATTACTGATCAACCGCCATTCTGGCCTCATTTCGCCTGCAGCGCCGTCGAGCCGCCGCTCTTCTTCCTCACGGCCGGCGCACGGTGGCAGCGTGTCTGGGGCCTTCTCCGACCCAGCCATCAGGTGGACTCGAATCCCCTAGAGTCACTGTAGCTCGCCTAGCCCTAGATCGCCGGAAAGATGGCCGTTAGTGAGGTCTTCGCCGTCGCGGCCATGGCGCCGCCGCACCCTCGCGGTGGCAGCCTTGCTCCGTTTCTCTTCCGGCAAGCAAACACCTCTCCTAGGTTAGCCTTGGCTTGCTAGTGCTCATGCCGCTGCCCATTCCGCCGCGGCGAGGCTGCCACGCCGGGCGAGCAAGAGTCCCGGCTCTCTGCTTTGAGTCAGCGATCGGTGGACCCCACGTCGCCGAGGCCGCGGTTTGAACTCGGTTTTGGCGCGCAAGCGAAACCGTTTTCTCTGAAAGCGCACTTTGCAATTTTAGTTGATTTTCAGAAACCGGCTGAAATTCAAATGCTTGTAACTTTTGAATCATCTGGCCAAATTGAGTGAAACTAATTTCTAAATTCGTATAAAATTCTGTAGTTTTAGAATATACAAAAATTTCTGAAGATGAGTAAAATGTGATTTTAGGAAAAATTAGAGAGAAGCTTAAGTGTAAATAGGATGTTATGAATAAAATATTTTTGGGATGATCCAATTAAGGAAAAGTAAATTTTTGTTGAGTCTCTGAGTTATGAGTATTCCAAATAAACAAAATGTTCCCATGATACCTTATTATATATCATGTTTGCTCAAAAATGAGTATTAAGCATGAAAAATGAAATTGAGTAAATGAAAGATAGGATTAAAGTTTGAATGTTTAAAAGTTCATCCTATTGGGACATAAATCATGGGGAGTTTCTCTTGTGAAAATACTTAAAGAAAAGTATATGAGGTAGTTGTTCAATTAAGAAAAACAATACTAGGTATAACCAAAATAGATGTAATTTGCTATGAACAAGTTCAAAATAACTCAAATTCACTTTTAAAATGTTTTTAAGATCATGCCCTGATGTCAGGAAGAAAATGGATAAAAGATGTTGAATAGTTTAGTAATAAATGAAAGTGAAAGATTGAAAGGTTATAAGTTAGTTTTTGTGTTCATGTAGCCCTTTTCAACATATGATAAAATGGATTATATGAATGAGAAGAAATGTAAAAATGGTATAGAAGCACTTCACAAAGTATATTTTAGTATATTATGGAAAAATAATGACATTTTGTTAAGGTTTGTATGCAAAACAAATTAAGGGAATGAGTCTACTTTTTATGTTTTACTGAATGATTGAAACAACTAAGCTTTTTCAACTATGTGTAAAATAACTCATCCAAGTAAGAAATTTTGGAAGAATAGTGTAGAAATGATAACCAAAGTTTGTTCTGCCAGATTCCAGAAAAATATTCTGTTTTAGAGCTTTGGTTCACTTAGTTTTCATAAGTGTAATAACCTTAAGTGATATGATTTAGTCCTCTTTCCTTAGCCAGTTTTGCAGCCAAGTCTAGAGTTCAACCAAGCCTTTTTAACAATAGTTTTCAGGTTTCATCCAAACCCTAAAAGTTAAAAGAAGTGATTAGAATTGACAATTAAAGTATGCTCTAGCTAATTCAAGACTTAAACTCTAATTTCTGTAGTTAATGCACATCAATCTTGTTAGGTTTATAACCCTAGATGATATAGTTTTTCAAGTGCTATCTTCTTGGAAAGTTTGAGAAAGACAGAGAGCTCTGGTTTTGTTGTTGTGTGAGCATAGTTTTCCTTCCAAAGAAGCAAATGAATAATCTTTTTATTTCAAATAATTTTAGCATCTATAATTCGATGTTTAAATTCAAATATTTCATGAATAGCAGTTGCCTGTTTGATTCGAATTGTGTTTACCTGTTTATCTGTCTATTTTCCTTTTGCCATTTGGAGTTGCTGATATTCTTTTTTTTTCTTCTTGTTCGCGACGAGTAGAGACCGACATCATCGAAGAAGAAGAAGATGTTCTGCAGATCCGGATTTTATTCCTGACAGTGATTTGCAAGGCAAGCAACTCCTTGATCATGTTGAGCCTGATAATTCACCTACTTTATGTTGTTTTTGCTTATGTACAGTGCATCGGGATAATTCTCCGTAAAAGAGCTAATTTGGGGTTAGAACTGTAGTTAATCCTGTAAATTATGGTTTGCCTCAATCTGTATGGACATGTGAACCTTGTAAACCTTAGTTGAACTAGACATATTTAATGTCGTGTTTGGGTATAATCGCTAGCCTAATATTCTTGCTCAAAGCTTTGCGTTACCTCTTTTCACTCTTTCAACCTATATATGATCTTTTTGGAAAATGGTTGGTTATATTTTGCTAAAAACCCTCAAACAAAACTATGGTTTGACGCGGGTGATTATTTGGCACTAGCCGGTTGTGCAAAAGGATATGCACGTAGCTAGGGTGGAGTATCGCCCGTGTCGGATTAAGGACCGAGCGATGGGACGGTGAATCCATGTTTTTCGTACAACCACGAGGGCTTGTATGGGCGGGTCTTAGCCTATTAAGTTGTTTAGATATGGCTTTGCATCTATGGAAGGCGGGAGATTGCACAGGCATTCCGGTCAGGTTTGTCTGTAGGGGTTTCTACATACCAATGCAACGGTGTACGCCTTGCCCTGGACAGAGACGTGGTGTGTGTGTGATAAATGTGGATCCACGGCTTGGGTGAGTGTCTCTGTCTTCGAGGCGAGGTTAACGTCCCGGTGGTGTAAAGCCACGCCTAGATAATGTAACGGCTCAGATGATCTCCTTGCCGACACACCAAAAGAAGTGTGTTAACTGGCCTGGCAAAAGAGGTTGATCATTCCTTGTGGGTAAAGCTGTACAACTCTACAGAGTATAAATCTAATCGATTAGCGCGCCGCGATCAAGGGCACTTGGTGACGTTATTCCATGCTAGAGTCTTTGTGTGCTTTCAAAAATGGGTGGTGGTTTTTTGGAAACCATTTTGTAACCATCTTTGTGTCAAAGGATCGACACGGGGTTATATGCGATCGGGTAGATCGGGTTGAAAATCTAGAATATTTGCTTATCATTCTGTCTTTTAATTGCTTTTATTAAAATGCGATGTTGCAATCTATTATGCTTACTCTTTTAATGTTTCATGCAATCGCAAAATAACCATAGCTTTGCCCATTGCTCACCTGCATAATTATTTATTTGCATCTCAGTAAACCAATATAAGTCTTCTTGAGTACCAATGTACTCAATCTTGCATCTGCTATCTCAGAGGAAGAAGACTGCGATCTGCCAGACGATGCGTTCTTTCAAGCATGTCTCGGGGGTTTTGACGATAGTCTCTTCTAGGTTGCCTAGTCAGTGCCTGAGGGTTTAGTGGGCAACCGCAAGGCTGTTGGGAGTTTCAGTTTCCTTTTGGTTTCCGTTCTTAATTTCCCTTTGTTAAAATGGTTTAAATTTGTACTTGAACTCGTATAATTATTCGATTATGTAAGTCTTTCGCTTGCTTGCAAGTATGATTGTGATACGAAAGTTGTAAACATGTGAGTGCTAGCTACTGATCCAGGGAATAGCACAGTAATCACATGGAGTTTCCTGTTTATCAGAACGGGGTCTCACACCTGAGCTGCTGGACGTGACCGTCGATGCGACCCACCGGTCTAGGTACTCCGCAGAGGAGAACCGAGAGCTAGGGACACTCCGACCTCGGGTGCCCAACGAGCCGCCGCGATCGACCCACGCTGGGTTCCACGGTAAGCTGCCAACGCTTGCACTCTTTTACGTACATGTACTTACCTGTGAATGGAATTCTAACGATGCAATGCACTACATGCAGGTTGCGAGCGGCTGGCTTACTTCCTCTTTGTAGGATGGTGGAGGAGGTGACTGCCCCGTTAGCGGGCAAGGAGGTCCCGCGGTTCGGTCGACCGGTCCTGCCGGCCGCACTCGTGGACCGGTGGAGACCGAAGACGCACACGTTCCACCTTCCGTGCGGAGAGATGGCTCCGACGCTGCAGGACGTGTCGTACCTCTTAGGACTCCCCTGTGCGGGTCCGGCAGTTGTGCCGCACGACGCCTCCGTCACGTGGCACGCTGAGTTGTCCGCGCGTTTACGTCGCGGTGCGGCGGCACCCGGCAGCCCCTACCGCCCCTCGGGAGGGTGGCGCCACGCAGACGAGCGAAGGCGTGGTGCCGATTCCACGATGAGTACCTCTTTCTTTGAGGATTAAAGAGAAGCGCTAAGTTGCTTGATAATGTTTGTTGTGAACGCTGCAGCTCGGCTTCTCCACCAAGACGCGGAGGAGGCGGGCGTGGCCCGCCACTTGAGGCATACCTCTTGTTGTTGTTCGATTGGGTGATGTTCCGTCCTCCCACGGAACACGGTGGACCACACCGATCGAGTACGCCCAAAGACATCGCCGACACCCGTTGGATGAGGTAACACACTCAGTTCAAATCTCGTCTCAGCGGAGTACGTCTAACTCCACCCTTGTAAACAGATGATGCAGTGGTCGTGGGCCTCAGCTGTGCTAGCGGCGACGTACCGAGGTCTGTGCGACGCTGTCTCTCGGTCGGAGCACGATGCGACGATGTCGGGTTGCGTCCTACTCCTCCAGTTGTGGTCCTGGGAGCGCTTCTTCATCGGCAGGCCTGTTGTTGACACGACACTGTACCCCGAGGGCCTTCACGGAGAGGACCCGGTGGACTGGCTCACCATGGGCCACTACTGGGTCCGACGACAGGTATGCTCCCTCGTATCTTTTTCCCCACTAACGCACTTGAATAACCTTCGCCATTTCTTATTTCCTCGCAGCGGAGGTACGCGCATCGACAGGTAAGGAGGTCCTACCTGGAGTTCGTTCGGGAGTTCGACCGCCTCCACGACGAGGACGTGCGGTGGACGCCATACACCGCGTACGACGCCCACGCCCGAGCACCTGACGGGGTCTCCGTGCTTTGCACGCGAGATGAGGCCTTCGGCTCACCCGTAAGGTGCTCATCTTTGACTCCGTGTCGAGGAGTACTCCCGCGACCGAGTCTTTGCGGCGATTCGGCTGTTCGATCCTTTCCTTGCCGCCTCGTCACGTTGTCGCACGTGGCGCTCACAAGTACTTGCCCTGATCCTACTACTCCGCATCTTTGCGAAATTAATGTGGTGTGTACTTACTGTTTTTGCATTGCAGGATGACCCGGATGGGTGCTGCAGTGGGCACTCAGTTCGCGCACCGTATGCAGCCATGGACCGTGCAGTGGGACGCCGCACTCAACGAGAGGGTCACCGAGACCCGGCCGTACGACCATGACATGTACGATCAATTACATGGAGTGGTTCGCCCCGCGCACTCGCCTCAGAGGGGTACACACCAAGACCGTGACGTCGCCGACGGCGAGCATCGGTAGCGGATCGTACCCTTCACAGATGTCCCGGAGGACAACGCCTCGGTAAGTGTCGCAACCGGCTACATGGGCACGTCTTTTTCATGTAAATTACGTAATAACAATCGGCGTTACATGCGCACTCAGCTCATGGGGAGATTGAGGTGGAGGCTGTGTCCATGTTGACGCGCCTACGGGGGGCATACAGGTGACCACCGTCGAGTCCGAGACAGCTTGGGCTCGGGTCCTCGATAGGATGAGGCGGTTGGCTCACTTGGCCACCTGCCGGGGGCGCGGAGACGTCGGCGGACGCAAAGACACCACGCCCTGCGCCCGACCTCGCCCTACCCCGCCGGTGCCTCGTCACGCTCCCACTCAGCTGCAGTGGGGACAGTGGGCTGAGGAGGCTCCCTCCGCGTCTCACCCTACCCCGCCGGTTCCTCGCTACGCTCCCACGCAGCAGCAGTGGGGACAGTGGGCTGCGGAGGCTCCCTCGTCGTCTCGCGCCCAGCCAGACCCACAGGTGGTTTCGACGACCACGTGGGCGACGAGTTCGACACGGAGGAGTACCTTCGACCGACTACCTCGACCCTCTCGGCTCTCGGGAGCGCCGCCACGAGGCACTCCCTCGTCGCCGCCACACTACTCTACGCCTGCGCAGCAGGGCCGGCCTAGGAGGGACGTCCGTCCGCCGTCGCCACTCACCTACCCCACAGGCCAAATCAGGAAGCGTGGCCGTGATTGACTTGTTGTACGGATGTATTTTTGTAATGGCTTTACGTTCAGCAGCATATTGTACAACTCTCCGAGTTAGTAACATGACAGCCTTATCACTTTAAATTGTTCAAATTCATGTATGCATTGCTTGCCTATGCCACACGACGTGATAACACACTAACGTCTCGGTGCACCTATCGCCTCTAGTAGGGGCGATCGCCCTAATATGAGGCGATCGCTCTATACCCGGGCGATATCTGGCCTTTATAACATTCGTTCTCACAAGCGGTCTCGTAAAGAATACAGGAAGAAAGAATAGAGGGGTAAGGAAAAAAATTCAGGATCAATCGAAAATGCCGAGGCGTGCAAGTGCAAAGGGAAAGGGAAGGCAAAGGAAGAAGCAAGTGCATGCTCGCGCAATTTAGCGTACCAAGATCTCTTCCTACCTCGTGGAGCTGTAGCACCCATGTGTATGTGCGGAGATCTTTGCAGGCTTGTCCGCTCTTGGGAAATTTCAACTTGGAAGAGGAGGTATTGGAAGTGCCGTAACTACGCCTTCGATCCGCCGGAGAAGAGCCTGAAGGATCGCCGCATGGTAACAATCGTACGGGTTACATAATATTTGTGAATGAAACTTTGCTAATTTACGTTTAATGCGATCACCTCCGCCATCGTGAATTTGAGCGGTGGTTTGATACGGAGATCAACCCCGAGGACCAACGACTTCTTGACCAAGCCAACCGGCAGACGAGTTCACGCGGCTTCAAGAACAACGCGATGTCGCACGCGAGGAGACATGTAGGAAGGAAGCGGAGGAGAAGGAGGCCGAGAGAGAGGAAACGAGAGAGGCGCGGCGTGCGAGAAGCTCCACGGAGGCATGGGCGAATGGGAAGTGGCCTCGAAGCACTCGATGAGACGTCTGTGTTAACTTTGGTTTTCTTTGTTCGTGGTACTCCTTTCGCTTTTAAGTCGTAATAAAGAGCGGCCTAACCTTAAAGTGTATGCTCACCGTCCAAAGGGCTCGATATGTCCTCTCGCTCGCTTGTCCCAAATGATGTTATTTTTGTCCATCAAGATAGGTTATAGCATTTTAAGTTCATCAGATTTGATTTCATCGAGTTTGACCTCGTTTGCGAAAGATACGGCCATTTTGATGTTTTACCGATTGCATGTTCCGGACAACAATAAAATAGTGCAGCCTAAAGTGACATCTAAATATTTTTACATAATTATAACCTATGCAAGCCCAAGAATGCAACAAAACTGGTTCTGTCAAATTTTGAGGTCCTTCAGACATTATTCTAACTGCTTGAACAATGAATGTTATAAAGGGTTTAAACTAGCCATCTTTGATTCAAAATGCAATCATATTTAGATATTTTTGCAAAAATGAAGTGCATAAGGTTGTAGTAACTTATTCTATTTATTTCATGATTTATGGATCAACACACATTATAATTCCTTCACAATCCATAGTTAGAGCCTAGCATTCGAACTCAAATAAAAATATTTTTCTGCAAACAACATATAGATTTTTATTTTACAGTCTAATTCCTAATTCCAAAATTTAAATTTAGAAATAAGTTTCATTTAATTTGGACACTCCTAGCAAAAGTTATGAGGTTCATATTAAAAAGGCATATAGTAATTACAAAAAAATACTTAAAAAAAACCTGCAACCCCGGTCGCCCCTGTCTCGGGCAACAGGGGGGCCCACCCCAATGGCGGCCGACGGGAGCAAACGGCGCAGGGCATTTTCGTAATTTTTTTTTCGGACGCATAGTTTTGAAAAAAAGAATAAAAAAAATATTAAAGAAAAAAAAATTCTCAGTTTGGGCATGTTGAATGGTTTCAGCGCATCTCATCATCATCCATGTACTATACTTGGAAGAATCCACGCGCGTAGGGCCATTTGAGCCGGCTCTTCGCGGCTCGGCTCGCGAGCGAGCCGAGCCGCAAGAAAATATTTTGCGTTCAGGTCTTTTTCTCGAAAAAAAATTACGATCAGGTTCTTTTTTTGAAAAATATTACAGTTAGGTCTTTTTTCTGAAAAAAAATATATATTACGTCTAGGTCTTTTATGCGTTTTTAAGCGTTGCGCTCGGATCCTTTTGAGGAAAATCGAAATTACGATTAGGTCCTTTTTCGAAAAGAAAAAAAATACATTCAGGTCCTTTTTTTGAAAAAAAAATATAAATTGCGTTTAGGTCCTTTTCACGTTTTTCTAAGACTATGTTTAAGTCCTTTTGCGGAAAACGCAAAATCATTTTTATGTCCTTCTCGCGCGTTTCCTCGATTTACTCGTGCAGGGAGCTTCGATCGCGCGTTTTCTCGATTTGCTCGCGTGGGGAGCGACGCCCGCGGCGTGGCACGCAGCGTACAGGTACCTAGTAGTTCAAAAAAATCGCCGAAATCTTGGCTAAGATTTCGGATTTCAGCCCGAGACGGGATCCAAAACATAAATGGTACAATGTCATTGTAAGAATTTTATAAATTTACTGGAGTGTGGCAATTATTCAAAAAAAAATTGAGATCTTAAGAATTTTCTTAGAACCCTTCTGTTAAATTTTCAAAAAATTTAAACCTTTTTAATTTGCTAAAGCAAATCTATGTAGTGATCATCACACTTTTATCACGATATATCACTGTCAGAATTTTTGGAACTTATTAAAGCTTGATCATCATATAAAAAATTTATAGAAACTTTAATGATACATCAAGACCATGTAAAAACAATTCAAATTTTTCTAACATGTTTTGTACCATTTTTCATTTGGTTGAAGTTTGTCAGTGGCTTTTATCAGGACAGTAGCACTGTCTGAATTTTTTAAAATTCATAAACCTTTATCATCATCTCAAAATTTAATGGGAATATTAGTGATGCATTATAACTATGCACAAAAAAATTCAAAATTTTCTAACGTGATTTGTTCCATTTTTCATTCGATTCAAACTTGCCGATCAGCGTTTTATCAGGACAGTAACAATGTTTGAATTTTTTAAAATTCCTCATATTTGATAATCATCTGAAATTTTTATGGGAACCTCCACAAAAAATTTCAAATTTTTTTTACGTTGTTTGAGCCATTTTTCGCTTGGCCGAAATTTTGTTTTTCCCAGTAGAAATAATACCGGATTTGAATTTTCATTTTAGAATTTTGTCAGAGATTTACCTGAAATTCCGAGATCTCGGCAAGATTTCGAATTTCGGTCACCAGCAAGAATTCATCCGAAAACGAAATTTGAATCCTTGCCTGCCGCTGCATATAGTACTCAAATTTGAGAAATAGCAACTCCATAAGCGTGCCTGGTTTCTCATCAAACATTATTGCTAGGTAGGATCAGAGGACTAATCCATGGAGCCATACAGAGCTTGTGATCATGTTACATTAACTGAGATATGCCAAATCATGCATCCTGGAGCCGCTTTTTTGGGGACACGGCCTCTATAGCAGTACCCAGAGGCCACGCCGCTTCAATGTAGTACTCTCCATACTTCACCCTGGCTACCAGTGTGATCTCCTTCGTTGGCTCCAAACCTGCAGTGAGCAAATCATAAAAGGTAAAATAAGGTCGTAATTACTTCAAAACCCTCCGATAACAAATAGTTGTCGTTTTGGACATCGATACGGTCTTTAAAACCTAGCTGTGACTACTAAACTCTATTATAATATATTTATAAAACCCAATAAATTATAATGTTATGAAAGTACTTTAGAGATAAATTTACTACATTTGATTTTTGTGTATCTAATTCAAATATTTAAAAAGATGTTAACAGTGAAAGTTTAAAAAGTTTTACTGCACTTATATCCAAGACGAGCAATGTAAAAGACATGTTCCACTTACCGAATCCATCCACGAGCAATGTGTACTGGTATATGAGGTCCATGCATATATATGGTACGTCGAGGACGTTAGGATATGCAGATTTTGCTTCGGTGGCGTCCAACGAACAAACTTTGTCTGCAGCAGCTTTGAACGCTGCAGGGGTGGACTTTGCACTGGGCGCCTCATCGTCGATGAAGCCAAACTGCGAGGCAGGCATAGATTAGTGCAAGATAATAGGGTCATAACTCAGATTGAATTGGTAGCTTCCATCTGCAAATAACTTGAACAATTAACTCATCGAGCTGTTACCTGAGCAGCCTTGTCACGGAAGAAGGATGCGACATAGAGTTTGGCCTGCCCATCTCCGCCGCCGCCGTTCCATACTCCGTTAAAGCTGCAATTCTTTGTTTCACATGGTGCATCCAGTTTTAGTGCCTTGATTATCTCTTCCCTACACTTGTCATATACCGCGCCTTCTGGTGAAGCAACTGCGTCATATTCCTCCCCATTGTAGGTGTACTTACCTTCATTCATTGAACAAGAAAAATCCTCCATATGTAAATCATTTCCTTGTTATTAAGTGAAGTGCATGCTACAACTGAAATGCGTGATTAATTTGACGAATGGACCTGCTGTTCGATGCATATATTTGCACCTGAAAGACAAAAAAACTTGTTTCTCTGTTACTACATAGTACATACCACTGAACCCACGTAGCATGCAGTAGCTAAATGGTCCATTCTTTGCCTTCAAGATCTCTGCACGAGCAGCTAAAGCGCCATAGTACAAGTAACTGCAAAGGCAACCACAGCCGATCATTTTCAATAACTGGGAAAAAAACAGGTCTACTTGTTTCATGTTTTGATAGACCAAATTTTCAACAAACTTTGTAGAATATCAATGTTCGCACTACTAAAAACTGTAAGCATATCAATCTTTGTCTGTACTACCAGTATTTTTACTAAAAGTAAAACTTGAACATAAGTGTGTCAAAACCTGTGGACATAAAGGTTGTAGTCTTTTCCCTTGAGGTACTCTTTTGTAATGTAAGGATCCTTTCCCTTAGGCACTGTCGGAGCGTTTGCTGCAGCATTTGCAGAGACTGCATACGCCATTTGCACCGATCCACCCCCCAAATCAATCACACCTACAGTCTTTGAGTAATCCCCTCCCAACTTACCCAACAGATAATTCAGAGCAACCTGCAACACATGCCAGCATGTGCATCATTTTTTTTTTAACGCAGAGGCAGGAGCACTGCCTATTTCATTGAGAAGGAAGCAATTTAAATGTACAGGCAGCAAAAAGCATGTGCATCAAATTTGCAAACTGAAGTACGCGGCATGCTACTATATAAGGATGTTAGGGATGCAGTGAATACTGTCTCTGAATGAGACTAAGTTCATATATACCCATAGGTAAGAGCCTTCTTGAGATCCCTCAAGAACAGTGATCCATTTTGGGTTGTATTGGAATTTGCTCTTGCCGTGGACAAGATCACGGACCTGTACCAAGAATTATATATTACATGTATGGCATGACTGTGTTGGTACAAGAGTAGAAGTTCAGATCAAAATACCGCTTCAAGTATCTGCTCTGCCTTCTCATCTCCGATAAGTCTTAGCCCAGCAGTCGCCTGCAATTTTGATGGAGTGATAGAATGCGCTTAATCTTCAATGTTATACATGCGTAGCTAGAGATGCTGTGAAAATCGTTGCAGTTATGTTCATCGAAAATGTATTTGGGATTTTCTTTGACTTGATGGACCTAGAAGATCAAATCATTTACCCCTAGCTTAAGAGGAGTTGTTTTCTGAAGCCGGCGAGGGACGACATCCTGAGCCTTCTCAAGGAGGGGAGCTATGGAGTTTGCAGCCTCCCGAGGGCGACCGGCATATGAGCTTAGCCCGGGCTTTACCTGCACCAACAATATGTGTAAAAGGATATATTAATTCCATGTAGCACTAGAATATTATCTGCAAAACAATGTAGAGAACTGGATCATCAGACAGACGGTGGAGTTCACTTTGTATCTCCATTATTTGCTCTTTGTTGCATGTGTTGTCAAAGTGCATGTGTACCTTGTCTAAAAAAGATGCATGTGTAGTTGTGTAGTACCACTGTTGTACAATCGAATATAAGGTCGCATGCTTTTGTACCACGTGGCCAACACCAAGACCAAGGTCCAGATCACTGTTAACCGTCACGTGCTAAGGACTTAAGTAAGGCAACGAGTGACTAATGGTTTGTCTAAAAAAAAAATACAAGAACAAGAGAAGACTAATGACTTCACATAGACGTTGACAGGAGTGATCACTTTTCTAAACCCTCAAAATCTTCTTTTTTTCTCAAATCTAGCCTTCTCTCAAGCAAAATTGCAAATCCAGTTCCGCGGTGGAGAGGAGGCTAGATTTGTAATTCCGCTCGGAAGAGGGCTAGATTTGAAAAAAAAAACGAGGTAAATGGGCTACAAAAGTGATAGGTGGTAGGTTTCACCCAGTTTGTTTGGAGAGCTTTTTTACGGTATACTAAATTCAATATGAACCATTCATTCTTTTCGATTCAATGCGTCAGATTAGCTAGCATTTACTAAATTCAATATGAACTATTCATTCTTTTCGATTCAATGCGTCAAATTAGCTAGTATTTATTTATACTTTTTTGTAGTAGAGTAGTAGAAATACCTTAAAAATCAATAATTAAATCTGATTCCTCTTGCCCACCATGATCTACCGGTAAAATTTTCTCTTGTTTGAAAAGTTACGTTTCGTTTTCATATTTCTCTCATTTGAAAGAAAAGGACAAACTAAAGACAAGAGGTCCCTCTCGTGATCTGATTAATTCATGTAATCCTGTTAGTGATGGGCGGCACAGTCGAGCAGCTAGTCACTGTAGCACGTTGACAAAACTGCTGAACTCTTTGTGGCAAATAAACAGTACTCTACTTCTCAGCAATACATAAATGTTAATTACATGGTTACCTCTCAGAAATCTTAAATGGTTCCAGCTAAACGGCTATTTGATTTTTTTTTTCTTTTTTTGAGGAAGCTGAACAGATATACTACCAGTGATTGATCATCGATTAATAATACTCCGGTCATAAACAGTTGTTGCTTCGGACACCGACATAGTTTCCAAAACGTAGTTTTGATCGCTACTTTCTATTATAATATATTTATAAAACCTAATAAAAATATAATAGTATGAAAGTATTTTTCGAGAAAAATCTATACATATAATTTTTATTTATTAAATTTAAATATTTTAAAAAATATTGACAGACAAAGACGACTATTTATAATGGAAGTAATTACCTTTGCGAAGAACTCGATGTCGTCCCCAATCTCCACGAGGTCCAGCTGCTTGTCAAACTTGAAGACGTGCACCCGGCTCCCCGTGCTCCCGGCGTCGAAGATGACGGCGTACCTCCCCGCTGCTGTATTCTCGGCGGCCGGCTGGTCGACGGTAGCAGCACCCTTCCGGCCAAGCACGACGTTGCCAAAGGCAGTGCTGCTGAGGTAAGACGAGGCGATGAGGAGGAGAAGCACGGCAGCAACGCCGGCGAGGCGAGCCATCTCTAGCTAGTCGCCGACACTGCTAGCTGCAGGGGAGAGTAGTACGCTCGTCTATCTGTCTGCACTTGTTTCTATATATATAGCTACAGAGGCTTTGGCTTTTCATGAGTTGGGAAGGCCGTCCGGGTGAGTTGGTGTTTCACCTTAATTAATGCCTCAACTAAGTAGATATTCTCCCTCAACACGAGCTTGTCATAGTAAAACTTTTCCTCAAGAGTTAGGGCCTATTTGCTAAAATTTTAGATTTCAGTTTCACCTGAGATCTGAAATTTATAGACTAAAATAAAATAAATTAAATTTATATTTTTGTCTAAAATGTAAACAAGATGATCTATTTAAATACCCTTAATATACTCACAGCTCTAGCTCTACGGATCTAGTGAAGCTAGGAATATCCAGCTCCACCAGATCCATGGATCTAATAGAGCTGCAGTTCTACCAAACACACCCTTAATGTGTAACACAATTAATTTCTCGGAAGCTAGATGAAGGGACCCGATTCGTGTTACGTCGATAGTGTGACTGTAACTTAAGCGGTCGTACTAGTGGTCGTGTACTATAGCAGGGTACTATTACAAAGAATTTGATCTGTTCATTGAGAGAACGGATAGGCAAAACCGCATACAGTCGCTTAACTTGCAGTGGCATAAGCGACGGTAGGCGATTTTTTAATTGTTGTTTTAGATAAAGACACAATCTTCGATACACATATTTGACTATTAATTTTTAGTTACCCACTTCATTTTTGAATACACGTCATTCTAACTTTCAATTTTTGTTTCTAAATACATATCATTCCACAATTTTAAGGTGATTTTTTTCTATTTTTTCTATCTACACCCCTCTCCTTTAGTTATTTCCAATGTCATTTGTTACCATTGATTAGATTAAGACACATCCCAAGTTGTCGTTTTAGACATCGACACGGTTTTCAAATAGTGGTCTTCGAAATGACAACTATTTGTGACTGAAGGGAGTAATAAAAAACAATAATACAATGTTTTGTAGATATGCATTTGTGGAAGTGGAAGAACTTATAATAACATCTATTTAGGAACGGATGGAGTATATGTTAGTAAAAGATGTTTAAAAATATAATAATATGAAAGTATTTTTATGACTCAGTGACATCATTTTTGCGTGACAAATTCAAATACATTTATCTATATTAAAGATCAAAGTCTTAAAAAGTTAACCAGAAGCATTCTAAAAACACACCCAACAAAGAAACAAAGAACGGAGGAGTACAATTTACTCGATGATTCAGTTGCCGGTATTGGTTGTTTGGACATGGAGTCCGTACCGATCCGAATCACGAGCGCACGTCATTCAGTTGGGTCTCCTCGTGTAGCACGGGATGCTCGTTTTTCTCTTCTTACTTGAAATAAAGAAAATCGTGTCTCCTCAAAAAGAGAGAGAGAGAGAGAGAGACTACAGTAGTACATGCATGTCGAGGTCGGGGTATAGGGGATTAGAGTATTAGACTGCAATTAGTGAGATCGATCGAGTAAGTGGTGACATCAATCATGAACTGCAGCAACAAGGGACGTGAAATGGCAATTTGTTAAGGAGCAAGCAAATTTTGCAGATGTGGACAGCTGATCTCTCCGTGCATTGGTACATCGTATACATGCTTCAATGCACCCAATTTTATGTGGAAAATTTTCAAATACAGTCAACTTTGTACCTTGTAATATCAATTTTGGGCGATAATTTTTCGTATTTTTCAAAATAGCGTCGTTTGCCGACATGTGACACGTCGGCAGTGCATAGCCGGTACGCCGGCTATGGTCTGGGCCCGGCCGATCGCGTCGCGCATGGAGTTCGCCAGCTTTGCACAGCATATTTAAGGTATTATTAGCCGGCTTTGCACAACATATTTAAGCAAAACTCCACACGCGACGCGACCGGTCGGACCCAGACCATAGCCGGCATGTGAGACGCCGGCTATGCACTGCCGACGTGTCATATGCCGGCAAACGACGCCATTTTGGAAAATACGAAAAATTATTGCCCGGAACTGATATTACAAGATACAAAGTTGACTGTATTTGAAAATTTTCCTTTTATGTACCAAATTTTATATTGGAGATAATAAGTTTAGATTAGATATTTAGAATAATTATATTCTAGAGTTGTATTTGAATTTGGTGATAATATCTTCTTTTGGTCTAAGAATCTCTCTTAATTATCATTTGATTTTATTTAATTTAGGACTATTCCAATGTCCACAGTTTTAAATTTTCAAAGTAGTAATGTTCAGCTCAGAAATTAAAAGATTTTTTTTGTGAGCAATAGATAATTGTGTTCTGTTTGATTATTTTTAATGGGATCTATTATATAGGGTTTCAAAAACCGTCCAGTCCGATCATGTCCATTTTTTGGTACCACGGTACTGGTTCATCTAGGTCACCCTCCTAAAAGGTCTTTTTTAAATCCATCCTATATAACAATAAGCTTATAATTGAATCTACTCTATGTCCCAAAACTCAAATATGAAAAAATAATCAAAAATTCAAAAAACAAGGGAAAACAACGGTTTTTTTACCAGCTTTCACGGGTCAAGAAACCAGAACTTGTCGTCCGGTTACTAGCTTGATTCCGGTTTTGTAAACTCTACTTTTATATTTTTCTTGTACTTTGAGTTCGCATAAGTTAGACATATTACATTTTTCTCTGTGAATATTTTATTTTTTATTTTAACATTTTAGTACCAACATAAATCATGCACCGTGCATCGGTATGTTAGTAGAAATATTGATTGTACTGGCTCTCTCGATTTTTTTTTTTACAAAACTAGTTCGTGTATGAAATTATTTTTTTTTAAAAAAACTCTTTAGTCCACACCTACCGCCTACGAATAGCGCGCGGAGGTTTGTTCCCACGGCCGGCAGCGGCAAGCGAGCGCTCGGCGGGCAGGCACTCGTTGTCAGACTTTTTGGGGGAAAAAATTAGGCAAAGCATCTTGCTGGGTGTCAGACTTTCTGAAAATAATTTTTAAATGCCTAATTTTTAGTCTGCCCGAGTGCGAAAAAAATTAGGCATTTGAAATTAAGGTGTCAGACTAAAGTACAAGAATCATTCGCGGTCTCCATGTGTAACGCATGGATGGTCATGCTCTTTTTTTTTTAATTTGATAGTGATATTTGCAAATGTGGGCCGTTTCATGGGGAAAAAAGCAAATATTTTCTCAGCTTGCAACTTACGAGACAAAGTGTGCTGGAACTTGATACCGGGCATCATTATTTGTTCTCAGATGCTCTTGTCAGTGTTGAGCGGAAGACATACCATCGATTTTCAAAAGTAGGTTTAATTTTCTTTAGCTTTTCTTTTCTTTTTTCTAGATCAGATTGCTCTAGGTTGGCTATCTATTAACTCTTCATGTAACAACAGTATCTCATCTAAAAAAACATTCTTACTAGCTATGACAAAAATTCTCCGAGCTACCAAAGTCATATCAACGCATTGCGATTCTGAAGATCTGAACAGAGCTTTAGCCCAATTCCCAGGTGTGTATCTGCATTTCTGCAAGGAAGCACATCCCCTGCAGCAGCAACAGCTCTGCAGTTGTATTTTTCCAAGCTGCTTCCTTGTGGTTTGGTCATCTTATCTCATCAGTCCTTTCCATACGGGCCTAGCAGTATGACTAGCTCTTCCCCTCCCTGATGTGTTAATGCCGAGGTGTTCACTGAAAATTTCATCTCCCCCTTGCTACTGCTTCCCCATTTGGTTCATCCAGTGGATTTTAAAAGACCATCTTATGTTTGTGATACGTAATTGATTGTTTTTGAGCTTGTAGTGTTTAGGTTTGAGTTTGATTTGAATTGGTTTTGAGTAATTTGAGTTGATGTGACATGTTCAGGACCCGTGGTCGGGCATTGCCTGGTCTTAACCTTTAGTGGTTATGGTTTTAAGTGGTCTGGACTGGTTGTGAAAGGTTGTAAACTGGTCGGGATAAATTGTAAACTGGCTTGTAAACTAGTCAGAACGAATTGTGCATCATTCTGGGTATGTATTGATTTGATAGCATATGTTGTTGGACATTGTTACGTGATGTGTTTGCTTGTCGGTGATGGTTGCAGGACATCGGAGGCTACAAGAACTGAGGTCCAGACAGTCAAGATGACTGAGGTAGGGGATCTGTCTTCCAGCGATACAACCCAACCGGTGGGAACCGACCACACATCTGGAGCAGTGGAGCTTAGATCGAGTAAACACTCTCCTGGAATTTTGGAAAGGTGCCAAAACACTCGTTGTCGGCGTTTTCGGGAGCGCCGGCAAGTAAATTTGTAAGTCTAGGGGGTCGCGCGTTCCACTCCCTGAATGGTTAGACTCGTGAGTCCAAGATGTATACTAGTTCGGGCTGAAGGTCCCTACTCCAGTTCGTGTGTGGTGGTGTTGTATTACTCTTGGTACAGATGACTGCACAAAGTTTTACAAGCGAGAATGCCAATGGCTTAGCGAGATGGGTTTGATAGCGCTCTCTCCTTTCTTGTTCTTGCTCGTTGCCCCCTGATCGTTTAGCCTGCCTCCTTTTATCTGAAGGAAGGCGGGTTACATCGAGAGTTAGGAGGAAGCGAGGTGACCTACGCTAGAGCTCGGTCCTTCGTCCCGTGGATCGTCGCCACCCGCCTTGCCCATCTTTGGGTTGGTAGCCTTGGTGGTCGGGGAGGTTAGGTATTTCGGGAAGTAGCGTACTTGCCCTCTATGATCCTTGCGACGCTTGACGCCGAGGTGCGTGGCGTTGGTGCTGCCTCGGGAGGAAGCGTGGCGCCGTCCGTGATCGTGATCGTTGATGGGTGGAAGCTTTGTCTTCTACAATCACGGATCTTCTTGGGAAGGAGACACCGCCTTGTATAGTCGCTCGATTGACCTTATTCGAGGGTACGTGGCGGTAGGCCGATGAGGACGACACGCGGCACTCGGCGTTCGTCACCTTGGTTTGGTTGGAGTCGGAGATCCCGCCCGCCAAGAGGGGTCGGGGCGCTGCTCTGGTCGGATTCGCTTCCCGGCGGTCGGGAGCGGATGCCTTGCGCGATCTCGCAGCGATCGGTCGGCGGCGGCAGCGGCGCGGCTGTTGGTGGAGATATGCTTGAGGCGGCTCATCGCCGGGCCGTGGGGTATCCTTTTTATTAGTATTCGTCGGTAGCCCCGAACTCCCAAGCGATTTGGCGGTCGGTTGGGGTTGAACTTGACGAAAGTGGTGGCGGGCTCGTAGGTCGGTCCACCGATCCGGCGGTTTATTTCCGTCGGTGTGCCGTTGGATCCGGCGGTGTCCCGAGTTTGGCCGGGCATTTGAACCGCGGGGCTTTACTTGCCTCGTTCGCATGCCGAGCATAGTTTGGCGCTACCGCTCGTCTTCTTGATCGCCTTGGGTTTCGGTGAAGGATGCTTCGCTTTTCGGCACCGCATTTACTCGAGACGCTTAGCCTCCCTTCGTCCGGATATATATATATCCGCGTGTTGTAGCTTGCTTGAAGGGGACGAGCTTTTTCTTTTGTTCTTTCAAATGGCTTGAGACATCCTCTAGTCTTTAGCTTCGCGATGGCGTCACGGTGGAAGAAGAAGATCCTCCGCCGAAGCTTTGGTGAGTTCGACCGGCGATGGCCGAGCTCGGGAGGAAGAAGCGCACCAGCGACGCCGCTCGTTGACGCCACCTCGAGGCCGCTCCGAGGCTCGAGGTGGTAAGGGGCCCTTCGGAGGCGATGGCGCAAGGGCGCCGACCGTAGTTAGTGCGGCCGCGTCGATGTCGCTGAACGGCGCAGAGGCATCGGCGTGTTGCTTCGCGGCCGTGGCGGCCGTCCGTCGACCGTGCAAGGGCCTACCAAAGATGCCGTCGGTGCCACCGATGCCGCACGGATGTTTGATAGGTTCTAGGCGTGGGTAGAGTCCTGCCGTAGTGCAAGCGTGGCCACTCTTGTATCCGCTCGGCTTGTGTGTAAAGTTGTGTAAAGCTTGAGCTCATGGCCTATAATGAAATTTTCTTTTCTTTATGAAAATGTCTTTGCGATGAGTTTGCTTTAATTTTAATCGCTGTGGGCGGTGCCTTGGTCGATGCGGCGACCGGATGCCTCTATGAGGTTCGGTGTCCGAGTGCTCGCTTAACGTCGTAGCTAGACAAAGCCTTGGTGGGCAAGGACGACCGGATGCCTCTGTGAGGTTGGTGTCCGAGTGCTCGCTTAACGTCGTAGCTAAAGGCCTTGGTCGGCGAGGACGACCGGATGCCTCTGTGAGGTTCGGATGTCCGAGTGCCTTGGTCGGCGGGACGACCGGATGCCTCCGTGAGGTTCGGTGTCGGAGTGCCTTGGCCTGCAGGACGACCGGATGCCTCCGTGAGGTTCGGTGTCCGAGTGCTCGCTTAACGTCCGTAGCTAGACGGTGCCTTGGTCTGCAGGACGACCGGATGCCTCTGTGAGGTTCGGATGTCCGAGTGCCTTGGTGGCGGGACGGCCGGATGCCTCCTGTGAGGTTCGGTGTCCGGAGTGCCTTGGTCGGCGGGACGACCGGATGCCTCTGTGAGGTTCGGTGTCCGAGTGCTCGCTTAACGTCGTAGCTAGACAACGGTGCCTTGGTCGGCGGGGACGGCCGGATGCCTCTGTGAGGTTCGGATGTCCGAGTGCCTTGGTGGCGGGACGGCCGGATGCCTCTGTGAGGTTCGGTGTCCGAGTGCTTGTTTAACGTCGTAGCTGAGACGGTGCCTTGGTCTGCGAGGACGGCCGGATGCCTCTGCGAGGTTCGGATGTCCGAGTGCCTTGGTGGCGGGACGGCCGGATGCCTCTGTGAGGTTCGGTGTCGGAGTGCCTTGGCCTGGCAGGACGACCGGATGCCTCTGTGAGGTTCGGTGTCCGAGTGCTCGCTTAACGTCGTAGCTAGGACGGTGCCTTGGTGGCAGGGACGACCGGATGCCTCGCGGAGGTTCGGATGTCCGAGTGCCTTGGTCTGCGGGACGGCCGGATGCCTCTGTGAGGTTCGGTGTCCGAGTGCTCGCTTAACGTCGTAGCTAGAGCGGTGCCTTGGTCGGCGAGGACGACCGGATGCCTCTGTGAGGTTCGATGTCCGAGTGCCTTGGTGGCAGGACGACCGGATGCCTCTGTGAGGTTCTCGTGTCCGAGTGCTCGCTTAACGTCAGAGCTAGACAAAGTGCCTTGGCCGGCAGGACGACCGGATGCCTCTGTGAGGTTCGGTGTCCGAGTGCTCGCTTAACGTCGTAGCTAGACGCTGCCTTGGTCGGCAAGGACGGCCGGATGCCTCTGTGAGGTTCGGTGTCCGAGTGCTCGCTTAACGTCGTAGCTAAACGGTGCCTTGGTCGGCAAGGACGACCGGATGCCTCCGTGAGGTTCGGTGTCCGAGTGCTCGCTTAACGTCGTAGCTAGACAAAGCCTTGGCTCGGCAGGGACGACCGGATGCCTCTGTGAGGTTCGGTGTCCGAGTGCCTTGGGCGGCAGGACGACCGGATGCCTCTCGTGAGGTTCGGGTGTCCGAGTGCTCGCTTAACGCCGAGCTAGACGTGAGTGCTCGCTTACCGTCGTAGCCGGACGTGAGTGCTCGTTCACCGTCGTAGCCGGACGTGAGTGCTCGCCACCGCCGTAGCCGGACGTGAGTGCTCGCTCTGCGTCGTGGCCGGACGCGAGTGCTCGCCACCGCCGTGGCCGGACGTGAGTGCTCGCTACCGTCGAGGCCGGACGTGGGGCATCCTTCTCGAGTCCTCGCTCGGCGAGGGTAGCTGCGAGAGGAATGGCCGCCGTCTATCCCACATGTATACCCCATCCGCAGTGTGGGACTGGAGGGATGAGCGGCGCGTTTACTGCGTTGGTTTGAACGCCGTGCTCGTGGAGCTAATAGCGGTAGTCCGAGTGGGTCCCGGGAGGTCCCGCCAAGGGGACCCTTCCGGCGGACGGTCCCAGTAGGGTGTCCTGGCCTGCGTGGGGCGACCCATAAAAACCTTTCTCTCAATCCCAGTATGGACTCTAGGTCGTCATGACCCGAGCACACACTGGTGTCGCTCATTGATGAGCTCCCGGAGAGTGTGAAGTATGGTCTCGGACGCAGTAGAGGTGATTAGGCCGTCGGTACCGACCTAACTAAGGGCCCACCGTGGGCTCACCTCATACCGCCCCTTGCTCAAGTTTTGTCTGGGCGCTTTATACCCATCCGGTGGGGTAGGCCTTTTGAACCCATCCTCATTGGGCCCCGTGCAAGCCACAAAGCTTTTGCCGTCTTGGGGCCGCGGCGCCGATGGTTTCTCGCGCGCCGAGCAACTGTTCCTACCTAAAGGCGGAGGCCGAGAGGTTACTGGACACGTTGTTGGGGCGCGTCTTTATGGCCCTTGACGCTGACAAGGCGAGGATTAAAAGCGGAGTGGTATTGGAACCCAGAGTTACCAGGGGCGCGACAGACGAGGGTGGTCGCGACGCTTACGCTGACGGGCGCTGCTTGGCGGCGCTCGTTCGTCTTCTATAAATACGCCCGTTAGGTGCTTTCGAGTGGTCACGCTTTCTTGCCCTCTCTCTCTCGCCTCAAACAAGAAGAGCACCAGAGAGCTAAGGAAAGAAAACCCGACCTTTCTTTCTCACCTTCCGATCGTCTCCCTGTGAAGATGTCGTGGCGGAGTGCTCCGCAAGAAGACGGCCAGGCGCCTTCGGCTTAGTGAAGAAGGGCTTCCTCATGCCGCAGACCTTCCTACCGAGGGTGCCGATGGGGCTACCACCCCACGCCATGGCGGCGAGATCGTGGTGCCCGCTCGTTCTTCGAGCGCCGCTTTGGCTGCCATTGCACTCCGCTCGTCCGGGGTCGTTGTTTCATTACAAGGTGGAGGTGCACCATCTCAACCCCAATGGGGTCCTCCACATCGCCATCTTCATCACGCCGTGCGGCCTTCTTGGGGATCGAGCGCCTTTGGGCGTTGTGGAGGCACTTCTTCCGTGCAAGGCTGCGGAAGGGCGGCCGTCGGGCCTTGCGGCGCCTGGTGGCTGGCCCTCGGCCGCCCGGTCGAGCACGGAGTACACGGAGGTAAAGCCGCCTCGTCTAACAAGGGTGGCGTTCAATGGCTCTACGCTCAAACGTTGGCGACAAGCGCCCCTCGCTTCACCGGAGAGCTTCCCATGGCGGAGGAAGCGGTGGAACCGGGCGCCAAAAGAGGAAGAAGAAGCCGCCACGATCGTGGAGCGATCGGGGCTCAAAGGAGGCGGGCTCACTGGGGGCGTGGTTGTGCGCGCCTTCATGGGGATGCGCGTGCAACCACTTGTGCACACAGCCGCACCCCTGTTCCAGATCGCGGGCCGTCCGACCGGGCGAGGATGGCGAACCCGAGCTGGCCGCTGGCTCGAGGTGGAGGCTCGGGTGGCGGCCGTTCTGGCGGAAGCGCCATCAGGGCGCGGATGGCCACCCGAGCCATTCTCGGCTTTTTCGCCAACCTGTAAGCCGGTGAAATTCCTTTCGCTTCTCTTTTCTTTGTCCTTCGCACTTGACCGACATTCCCGTGCATCCTCTCGGGGCTCATGGGGATGTCTTCCCGTGCGCCGCTCGAGGGATAAGGAAGCGAGGCGGCCGCCCGGCGAGGACTAAGAGGTCGACTCCTCCCGCAAGAAGAAGGAGGAAAGGAGGAGGAAGAAAAGTAAGGAACGCTACGCGGCTTGCGGGCGAGGATGTGTCGAGACCACCGCCGTGGGGACAACCTCCATCGACAATGGCGGGAGTGCCTCCGCCACCCTATGGTGGGTTTTTCCCGACCGCCGTGGCGGCGGCGGCGTGGACTCGGCGAGATGCATCACGGGCCCGTGGCCACGGATCCCAGTGGGGGTGATCTTGCGCTATGCGGTCGTCGCATGGCTGTCTCGGTGGAGGTGGCCGAGAAGCGACGGCCGACTGCCCATGGCGGGGGCGGCAAAGAGCGCGTGCCACGCGCCCGCTTCGGCCTTGTAAGTGTATTATTATTTTATTTTGGAGCATTTTCTTTTTGGCAAAGCCGCCCGAGCGACTCTTGAATCTTTGCAACGTCACGCGCCTATCTTGGGGTGATCGTGGGGTGCCACATCGGCCCGCAAATGTGGCGCGGTGATTTCGGTGACTCGGTTGGGTCGGCGAAGGTCGCAACGTCAGCGTCTGAGGGCGCGGTCGCCTGAGGACAGAGCCCCACCCGGTCGTGCGAAGAAGAACTTCCGCGCTCCGGCGGGACTCCTCCGACGACGTGATCGCTGCTTCGAGGATGAGACAATGGCGCCGCCGGTGATCGCGCCCGATCGTGGCGAGCCGGCGACGGAGGTGCCCACCTCGTCCCGTGGGGAGGTGCCGATCGATGCCCTCAGCGCAGTCGCCGAGGATTCGAAGGGTTGACCTCGCCACCCTTGCCCATGGTGCTTTGGGCGGGTGGCGCCCCGCCCAACCGAGCGAGCGAGGCGCCGCGGTGTAATTCGGCCGGGCATCATGGGTGAGGCGAGGAGAGCGAGCGGGCCACCCTTCAAGAAGGCGCCACGACGCCGGTTTAGATAGAGCGGATCCGCAGTGAAGGTCCGCCCTTGCTCAAGTCTTCCACCGTATACTGGATATGATGGTCGAAGTCCACCCGACGCCTGTAGGTCACCAAAAAGTTCTCGATTCGTTGCACATTTTTGATAGTTCTTCCGTGCGCCTAACGGAGTGTCCACATTTTTGCAAAGACTTGCGGGCTCGCCGTCGCGTCAGTCGAGCTCCGCAGCGCACCCGAGCGACAATGGCGCACGCAATGGAGGAGTGCAATCGGTGCGCTTGAGTCGCGCCTAGCCCAGAGGCCCCAGGCATTAGGCGGCTGGAGGCGGTGGTGATCCGCCAAGGATTTGAAGAGGCCACAAGGCCCTTCATGATGAGCGCCTAGGAGCCGAGGCTTTGAGGGCGAAAAGTGGCGAACCGAGTCCTCCCGATGGAGGTCACTGAGGCCAAGGATGCCGCCGTTGCTGCGGAGGATCGCGCAGACGCAGTAACACGCCCGCGACCGAGCGGAACAAGGCTCGGGGACGCCGCTCGAAGTTCGCCCGAAGCGGGCGATCGCCGTATGAGCCGCCGAGTCAAGACTTCATACGAGGCGCCAAGTCGGAAGCGGCAATCGACCAACTCCGCGGCGGTAAGTGTCTCAATTCTTCAATTAAGTTTGGGGGTGCGACCCACGTGGCGAACTTATCCAAAATCTCCGCATCGCAGAGGCGCAGAGAATCGAAGTCGCCGCCGCGGAGGCGCAGAGAACGGCCGACGCCCGCGACGTGGCGATCGTGGCCCGGACGAGGCCCGGCGGCGTTGAAGGTTGCCGAGGCGGCCGGGCCGAGATGAGCGCCGAGCCGAGGCCCTCCGCAAGGCCGGTCGGGAGGTCTGCGATCGCATCCTGGAGCCGGCAGCCCGAGTGCCCTTGCCTCGCTACCGCCCGAGTGCCGATCAGAGAAGAGGCGGTGGTCACCGGCTACTGCGCTTGAGTTTTCATCGCGGTCAACACCATCTCGTACTACGACGGCATCGACCTCGCGGTGGTGAGTAGCGGTATCGCCGAACCGGACCGACGACGAGGTCGATGTGTTCGAGCTTCGGTCGAGCCGCATGCTCGAGATCGCCAACACGCCCCGCCCGAGGTCGCCTTCCAAGATGCCAGTCCTCCTCCTCCGTGCGGGCGGCCACCAGAAGAAGAGGAAGAAAGAAGTTAGCCCCCTTTTTTTTTTTTTGCAAAGACATTGTGTAAACGATCGTAAGTAATTGTAAGCTCGGTTTGCCTCTTTGCTCTCCTTTGCGTTTGGGTTTGACCGACCATAGCCTCAAGGACCACGGGTCGCTTATGCGTGGCTCGGGTCAATTTGAGAGGGCCAAGAGGATAGGAGTCTTGTTTATCTGTAGTTACGCGCACTCATGGGGTTCGGAGTGTTCCCGACGGCCAAGGGTTTTTCCACTCGCACTTCCTTCTTCCGCAAAGTGCTACTTAGCAACCATAGCCACTGGGCGAGGCCGTGGCCTTCGGTCGAGAGGTTACCGCTTGGGATAGACTCTGTGACTAGTCGGGTCACCGACCCACATGAGTACGTGAGTTAGCCGAGTTCGTGTGGGGAAGATTGTTCCCAATTGACCATGAGGTCATCCCACTCAGTGCTTCCTTCTTCCGCGGAGTGCCATCGGGCAACCATAGCCGGTGGCGAGGTCAGTAGCACTCGGGTCGAGAGGGTTACCGCCGATAGACCTCGTGGTCGGTGGGTCACCGACCACATGCACACCATCCGGAGCGGCTCGAACAGGGCGCCACGGGCAGACCCGAGTCGTCACGTGGCGACTGTGTGCTCGGTTGGGAGAAAGGCAAAGACTTATACCAGAAAAAGAAAAGAGCTTAGGATAGAATCGCTTTAACTTTTCAATGTTCCGGGCATTAGGAAGGATGCGACCATCGGCGTCCTTGAGTCGGAAGGTGCGGTCGGAGAACTTCCACGACGGTGAGCGACCCTCCTGCGTCGCCTTGTGCTTATCTTTGGTTGTCCGGACTCGACGCAGAACCAAGTCGCCCGGTGGCACAAGGATCGTCCTCGAACTTGGCGGCCGTGGTAGCGGCGCAGGTTTGTTGATATCCGCCGATCGCAGATTCCCACGTCGCGCGCTTCGCCGAAATGGGTCGATGGCGTCTTGTTGCGGGCGAGCCCCGAGCCTCATCGGCTTGCAATCTCGGGAGCCGTATTCCAGTCGATGGCAAAACGGCCCGGCCAATAACACCATAAAGAAGGGTGTGAACCCGGTCGCCGGGTCGGCGTGGTCCGCAGACTCAGAGGACGGAGGCGCTGGCTACCCAGCGCCTGCGAAATGCTTGAGCCGATCAAGATCCGCGGCTTGAGTCCTTGAAGGATCATGCCGTTAGTGCGCTTGACCGGCCGTTAGTCCGCGGATGGGCTATCACGCCCAATCGACACGGATGTTGAAGTCGCCACGAGAACTCGAAAATTCCTTCCCGTGAACTGCGTATTCGTTGTCGGTGATGATGGAGTTTGGGACTCCAAACCTAAAAGCGATGTCGCGGAAGAAGATGGCGCTGTACCGACGTGGCGCCACGACCGGCTTGGCCTCTATCCACTTGGTGAACTTATCTACCGCGACGAGCGGTGGGTGAAGCCTCCGGCGCTTTCTGAAAGGCGACCAAATCGAGTCCCCGACGCAAAAGGCCACGTGATGGGGATCGCCTCAGTAAGCTTACCGCAAATGCGTCTGCGAGCAAAGAATCGCATCCTTCGCAGTGCGTCACGATATGCTCGGCGTCGACACGTGATGGCCAAGAGAAACCTTGTCGAAAGGCCTTTCCACAAGAGATCGGGGTGTTTGCATGGTGACCGCAGACTACTGTGTATGTCGTCCAAAGAAATTGCTTTTCCTTGGTCGGTCAAGATACATTTTGGAGGACCGGAGGACTCCTTTGTAGAGGTCCAGGGCGATCAGACGAAGGATTTTGCTCGCCGGGCGGGCGCGGGCCTCGGTCGGGTCGGGAAGTGACCCGTCCGTCAAGCGGTCGATGTAGGGCCTCCTCGGTCGGACTCAAGTGCTAGCACACCACGGCGATCCGGCCAAGTCTACGCCCGGCCGCGCGTCGGTCGGGCGACCGTCTTTGGATTGGTCGGGTGGCGCACCGGCCATGAGTCGGTGGACAATGGGCCGCAGGAGGTCGGAGCGAAGATCCCGGGCGGGACGGGCTCTCTTTGGAGGCAAGATTGGCGGTGATCGGCCTCGCCATTGTAGCGTCGGTAGCTATGGTGAAGCTTCGAAACCCTTGAACCGCTCCTCGGCCGGCGTGCTTCTCGACGATCTGCGCGCCATCGCGGGCGTCTCGGGCTCCGCAGCCTTCATGACTTGGTCGACGACAAGCTTGGAGTCCCGTGGGCGTAGAGCGGCGGGCACCGAGGTCGGCGGCGATCCGAGACCGTTGGCGAGCCTCGTGCTCGACAATGTTGTTGGTCGCGTCGAAGAGCAACCTAATGGCGTATTGAAGCTCGTTCCGAGTGGGAGATGATGGCGACTCCGCGCGCGCCATTCTTGGTGTAAGACCGTCAAGTACATTGTCCAAGACTGGGTCTTGACCACCGGTGGTGCACAGGCTTGGTCCACTTACGACGAAGTCGGCGAGCTGCGACTTGATCGCCGTCAGGGGACGTATATTATGCCATGGCCGCTAAGCTCGGCGCCCATTTGGCTATCCTTCACGAGGCATCGCGATTGTGGATGATCTCGCCTAGTGGGGACGTGGTCACCACGGTGATGGCGTCTTGATCGAAGTAGTGAGCGAGTTTCCTCTTTGCGATGAGCACCGCGTGAAGTAACTTCGCGACTGTGGTACAAGTCTTGGACTCGGAAAGTACTCATCGATGAAGTAGACCGGCCGTTGTACCTTGAGCTCACGGCCTTCTTCGCTCGCTCCACCACGCAGGGCCGCACGACGACTTGAGTAGTGGCGCCGATGTAGAGAAGCGGCGGTTCACAGTGCCGGGCGACGGATCGAGGCGAGAAAGGAAGGCCTTCAAGCGGGTGAGGGCCTCCCGAGCCTCGGTGTCCAACTGAAGCGGTCGGATTCTTGAGCGACTGTGAGCGGCATTCGCGTTCGCCGAGGCGAGACACGAAAGCGCTCAAAGCCGCCAGCATCCGGTCGACCTCTGGACCCCTTGAGGTTCTTGGCCGGGCCCATCCTTGCGATCGCCGAGATCTTCTCTGATTGGCCTCGATGCCTCGCTCGTAGACGATGAAGCCTAAGAGCTTTCCTTTGGGGACCCAAGACGCACTTCTGGGTTGAGCTTTATGCGAAACCGTCGAAGGATCGCGAAAGTCTCTTCTAGGTCGGCGATAAGGTCGTCGGCCTTCCCGGTCTTTACGACAATATCGCCGACATACGCCTCAACGTTGCGGCCGATCCGGTCATTGAAGCACGTTTGCATACATCGCCGGTATGTAGCGCCGCGCGTTCTTGGTAGAAGGGCATTGTGACATAGCGAGCAGGCGAGCGGAGTGATGAAGGAAGTCGCGGTGGTCGGACTCCTTTAGCGCAATCTGCGTGGTAGCCAGTAGGCATCCGTAGAAAGGAAAGAGACTCGCACCCAGCGGTGGAGTCGATGACTTGGTCGATC